>JAUMJM010000003.1:0-1200000 GCA_033558235.1 Neomorphus geoffroyi
AATTGAAGGAAATTGATGAAAATTCTATGAAATTGAAGGAAATTGAAGGAAATTGAAGGTTATTTAAGGAAATTGAAGCAAATTTAAGGAAATAGAAGGAAATTCAAAAAATTCAAGGAAATTCAAGGAAATTGATGGAAATTCAAGAAAATTGAAGGAAATTGAAGGAAATTAAAGGAAATTCAAAAAAAATTCAAGGAAATGGAAGGAAATTGAAGGAAATTAAATGAAATTCAAGGAAATTCAAGAAAATTGAAGGAAATTGAAGGAAATTAAAGGAAATTGATGGAAATTGAAGGATATTCAATGAAATTGAAGGAAATTGACGGAAATTCTACGAAATTGAAGGAAATTGAAGGAAATTGAAGAAAATACTAAGAAATAGAAGGAAATTAAACGAAATTGAAGGAAATTGAAGAAAATTCTACAAAATTGAAGGACATTGAAGGAAATTCCAGGAAATTCTACAAAATTGAAGGACATTGAAGGAAATTGAAGGAAATTCAAGGAAATTGAAGGAAATTCAAGGAAATACAACGAAATTCAAGGAAATTAAAGGAAATTCAAGGAAATTGAAGGAAAGTCAAGGAAATATAAGGAAATTCAAGGAAATTTAAGGAAATTGAAGGAAATTCAAGGAAATTTAATGAAATTCAAGGAAATTCAAGGAAATTGAAAGAAATTCAAGGAAATTCAAGGAAATTCAAGGAAATTCAAGGAAATTGAAAGAAATTCAAGGAAATTCAAGGAAATTGAAGGAAATTGAAAGAAATTCATGGACATTCAACGAAACTCAAGGAAATTCAAGGAAATTGAAGGAAATTCAAGGAAATTGAAGGAAATTCAAGGAAATACAACGAAATTCAAGGAAATTGAAGGAAACTGAAGGAAATGGAAGGAAATTCATGGAAATTCAAGGAAATTGAAGGAAATTAAAGGAAATTGAAGAAAATTGACGGAAATTCAAGGAAATTGAAGGAAATTGAAGGAAATTGAAGGAAATTGAAGGAAATCCTAAGAGATTGAAGGAAATCCAAGGAAATTCAAGGAAATTGAATAAAATTCAAAAAATTCAAGGAAATTGAAGGAAGTCCAAAGAAATTGAAGGAAATTCAAGGAAATTCAAGGAAATTCAAGGAAATTCAAGGAAATTCAAGGAAATTGAAGGACGTGGAAGGAAATTGAAGGAAATTCAAGGAAATTGAAGGAAATTGAAGAAAATTGAAGGAAATTGAGGGAAATGGACGGAAATACAAGGAAATTGAAGGAAATTAAAAAACTTCAAGGAAATGGAAGGAATTTCAAAAATTAAAGGAAATTGACGGAAATTCAAGGAAATTCAAGGAAAAAGAAGGAAATCCTAGGACATTCAAGGAAATTCAAGAAAATTCAAGGAAATTCAAGGAAATTCAAGGAAATTGAACAAAATTCAAAGAAATTGAAGGAAATTGATGAAAATTCTACGAAATTGAAGGAAATTGAAGGAAATTGAAGGTTATTTAAGGAAATTGAAGCAAATTTAAGGAAATAGAAGGAAATTCAAAAAATTCAAGGAAATTCAAGGAAATTGATGGAAATTCAAGAAAATTGAAGGAAATTGAAGGAAATTAAAGGAAATTCAAGGAAATTCAAGGAAATGGAAGGAAATTGAAGGAAATTAAATGAAATTCAAGAAAATTGAAGGAAATTGAAGGAAATTAAAGGAAATTCAAGAAAATTGAAGGAAATTTAAGGAAATGCAAGGAAATTGATGGAAATTGAAGGATATTCAATGAAATTGAAGGAAATTGACGGAAATTCTACGAAATTGAAGGAAATTGAAGGAAATTGAAGAAAATACTAAGAAATAGAGGGAAATTCAAGGAAATTGAAGGAAATTCAGGGAAATTCAAGAAAATTCAAGGAAATCAAAAAAATTCAAGGAAATTCAAGGAAATTGAAAAAAAACACTAGGAAACAGAAGGAAATTGAAGGAAATTCAAGGAAATTGAAGGAAATTCAAGGAAATTCAAGGAAATGCAAGGAAATTGAAGTAAATTGAAAGAAATTCAAGGAAATTAAAGGAAATTGAAGGAAATTGAATGAAATTCAGGGAAATTCAAGGAATTTCAAGGAAATTCAAGGAAATTCAAGGAAATTGACGGAAATTGAAAGAAATTCATGGAAATTCAAGGAAACTCAAGGAAATTCAAGGAAATTGAAGGAAATTGAAGGAAATTGAATGAAATTAAACGAAATTGAAGGAAATTCAAGGAAATTGACCGAAAATTCAAGGAAATTTAAGGAAATTGAGTAAAATTGAAGGAAATTGAAGGAAATTGAAGGAAATTGAAAGAAATTCATGGACATTCAAGGAAACTCAAGGAAATTCAAGGAAATTCATGGAAATTCAAGGAAATTGAAGTACGTTGAAGAAAATTGAATGAAATTCAAGGAAAATGAAGGATATTGAAAAAATTGAAGGAAATTCAAGGAAATTGAAGGAAATTGAAGGAAATTCAAGGAAATTGAAGGAAGTGGAAGGAAATTGAAGGAAATTCAAGGAAATTGAAGGAAATTGAAGGAAATTGAAGGAAATTGAGGGAAATTGAAGGAAATTAAAGAAAATTAAAGGAAATTGACGGAAATTCAAGGAAATTGAAGGAAATTCAAGGAAATTTAAGGAAATTAAAGGAAATGGAAGGAAATTCAAAGAAATTCAGGGAAATTCAAGGAAATTCAAGGAAATTGAAGGAAATTGAAGGAAATTCAAGGAAACGGAAGGATATTCAAGGAAATTCAAGGATATTCAAGGAAACTGAACGAAATTGAATGAAATTAAACGAAATTGAAGGAAATTGAAGAAAATTCTACAAAATTGAAGGACATTGAAGGAAATTCCAGGAAATTCTACAAAATTGAAGGACATTGAAGGAAATTGAAGGAAATTCAAGGAAATTGAAGGAAATTCAAGGAAATACAACGAAATTCAAGGAAATTAAAGGAAATTCAAGGAAATTGAAGGAAAGTCAAGGAAATATAAGGAAATTCAAGGAAATTTAAGGAAATTGAAGGAAATTCAAGGAAATTTAATGAAATTCAAGGAAATTCAAGGAAATTGAAAGAAATTCAAGGAAATTCAAGGAAATTCAAGGAAATTCAAGGAAATTGAAAGATATTCAAGGAAATTCAAGGAAATTGAAGGAAATTGAAAGAAATTCATGGACATTCAAGGAAACTCAAGGAAATTCAAGGAAATTGAAGGAAATTCAAGGAAATTGAAGGAAATTCAAGGAAATACAACGAAATTCAAGGAAATTGAAGGAAACTGAAGGAAATGGAAGGAAATTCATGGAAATTCAAGGAAATTGAAGGAAATTAAAGGAAATTAAAGAAAATTGATGGAAATTCAAGGAAATTGAAGGAAATTGAAGGAAATTGAAGGAAATTGAAGGAAATCCTAAGAGATTGAAGGAAATCCAAGGAAATTCAAGGAAATTGAATAAAATTCAAAAAATTCAAGGAAATTGAAGGAAGTCCAAAGAAATTGAAGGAAATTCAAGGAAATTCAAGGAAATTCAAGGAAATTCAAGGAAATTGAAGTACGTGAAGGAAATTGAATGAAATTCAAGGAAAATGAAGGAAATTGAAAAAATTGAAGGAAATTCAAGGAAATTCAAGGAAATTGAAGGAAATTCAAGGAAATTGAAGGACGTGGAAGGAAATTGAAGGAAATTCAAGGAAATTGAAGGAAATTGAAGAAAATTGAAGGAAATTGAGGGAAATTGACGGAAATTCAAGGAAATTGAAGGAAATTAAAAAAACTTCAAGGAAATGGAAGGAATTTCAAGGAAATTAAAGGAAATTGACGGAAATTCAAGGAAATTGAAGGAAAAAGAAGGAAATGGTAGGACATTCAAGGAAATTCAAGAAAATTCAAGGAAATTCAAGGAAATTCAAGGAAATTGAACAAAATTGAAAGAAATTGAAGGAAATTGATGAAAATTCTATGAAATTGAAGGAAATTGAAGGAAATTGAAGGTTATTTAAGGAAATTGAAGCAAATTTAAGGAAATAGAAGGAAATCCAAAAAATTCAAGGAAATTCAAGGAAATTGATGGAAATTCAAGAAAATTGAAGGAAATTGAAGGAAATTAAAGGAAATTCAAAAAAAATTCAAGGAAATGGAAGGAAATTGAAGGAAATTAAATGAAATTCAAGGAAATTCAAGAAAATTGAAGGAAATTGAAGGAAATTAAAGGAAATTCAAGAAAATTGAAGGAAATTGAAGGAAATTCAAGGAAATTGATGGAAATTGAAGGATATTCAATGAAATTGAAGGAAATTGACGGAAATTCTACGAAACTGAAGGAAATTGAAGGAAATTGAAGAAAATACTAAGAAATAGAAGGAAATTAAACGAAATTGAAGGAAATTGAAGAAAATTCTACAAAATTGAAGGACATTGAAGGAAATTCCAGGAAATTCTACAAAATTGAAGGACATTGAAGGAAATTGAAGGAAATTCAAGGAAATTGAAGGAAATTCAAGGAAATACAACGAAATTCAAGGAAATTAAAGGAAATTCAAGGAAATTGAAGGAAAGTCAAGGAAATATAAGGAAATTCAAGGAAATTTAAGGAAATTGAAGGAAATTCAAGGAAATTTAATGAAATTCAAGGAAATTCAAGGAAATTCAAGGAAATTCAAGGAAATTGAAAGAAATTCAAGGAAATTCAAGGTAATTGAAGGAAATTGAAAGAAATTCATGGACATTCAACGAAACTCAAGGAAATTCAAGGAAATTGAAGGAAATTCAAGGAAATTGAAGGAAATTCAAGGAAATAAAACGAAATTCAAGGAAATTGAAGGAAACTGAAGGAAATGGAAGGAAATTCATGGAAATTCAAGGAAATTGAAGGAAATTAAAGGAAATTGAAGAAAATTGACGGAAATTCAAGGAAATTGAAGGAAATTGAAGGAAATTGAAGGAAATTGAAGGAAATCCTAAGAGATTGAAGGAAATCCAAGGAAATTCAAGGAAATTGAATAAAATTCAAAAAATTCAAGGAAATTGAAGGAAGTCCAAAGAAATTGAAGGAAATTCAAGGAAATTCAAGGAAATTCAAGGAAATTCAAGGAAATTGAAGTACGTTGAAGGAAATTGAATGAAATTCAAGGAAAATGAAGGAAATTGAAAAAATTGAAGGAAATTCAAGGAAATTCAAGGAAATTGAAGGAAATTCAAGGAAATTGAAGGACGTGGAAGGAAATTGAAGGAAATTCAAGGAAATTGAAGGAAATTAAAAAAACTTCAAGGAAATGGAAGGAATTTCAAAAATTAAAGGAAATTGACGGAAATTCAAGGAAATTCAAGGAAAAAGAAGGAAATCCTAGGACATTCAAGGAAATTCAAGAAAATTCAAGGAAATTCAAGGAAATTCAAGGAAATTGAACAAAATTCAAAGAAATTGAAGGAAATTGATGAAAATTCTACGAAATTGAAGGAAATTGAAGGAAATTGAAGGTTATTTAAGGAAATTGAAGCAAATTTAAGGAAATAGAAGGAAATTCAAAAAATTCAAGGAAATTCAAGGAAATTGATGGAAATTCAAGAAAATTGAAGGAAATTGAAGGAAATTAAAGGAAATTCAAGGAAATTCAAGGAAATGGAAGGAAATTGAAGGAAATTCAAGGAAATTCAAGAAAATTGAAGGAAATTGAAGGAAATTAAAGGAAATTCAAGAAAATTGAAGGAAATTGAAGGAAATGCAAGGAAATTGATGGAAATTGAAGGATATTCAATGAAATTGAAGGAAATTGACGGAAATTCTACGAAATTGAAGGAAATTGAAGGAAATTGAAGAAAATACTAAGAAATAGAAGGAAATTAAACGAAATTGAAGGAAATTGAAGAAAATTCTACAAAATTGAAGGACATTGAAGGAAATTCCAGGAAATTCTACAAAATTGAAGGACATTGAAGGAAATTGAAGGAAATTCAAGGAAATTGAAGGAAATTCAAGGAAATACAACGAAATTCAAGGAAATTAAAGGAAATTCAAGGTAAGGCAATGAAATTCAAGGAAATTCAAGGATATTCAAGGAAATGGCAAGGCAAAGCAAGGAAATTCAAGGAAATGGCTATGAAATTCAAGGAAATTCAAGGAAATGGCAAGGCAAGGCAAGGAAATTGAAGGAAATTCAAGAAAATGGCAAAACAAGGAACGAAAATTCAAGGAAATGGCAAGGAAATTCACGGAAATTCAAGGAAATGGCAAGGAAATTCAAAGAAATTCAAGGAAATTGGAACGAAATTCAAGAAAATTCAAGGAAATTCAAGGAAATGGCAAGACAAGAATGGAAATTCAAAGAAAGTCAAGGAAATGGCAAGGCAAGGAATGAAATTCAAGGAAATTCAAGGAAATTGAAGCAAATTCAAGGAAATTCACGGAAATTCAAGGAAATGGCAAGGCAAATAAAGGAAATTCAAGGAAATTCAAGGAAATTCAAGGAAATGGCAAGGAAATTTAAGAGAATTCAAGGAAATGGCAAGGAAATTCAAGGAAATTCAAGGAAATGGCAGGGGAAGAATAGGAATATCAAGGAAATGGCAAGGAAATTCAAGGAAATTCAAGGAAATGGCTAGGAAATTCAATGAAATTCAAGGAAATTCAAGGCAATTCAAGGAAATGGCAAGGAAATTCAAGGAAATTGAAGGAAATGGCAAAAAAAACTCAAGGAAATTCAGGGGAATTCAAGGTAAGGCAATGAAATTCAAGGAAATTCAAGGAAATTCAAGGAAATGGAAGGCAAAGCAAGGAAATTCAAGGAAATGGCAAGGAAATTAAAGAGAATTCGAGGAAATTGTAAGGAAATTCAAGGAAATTCAAGGAAATGGCAAGGAAAGGAAATTCAAGGAAATTCAAGAAAATGGTAAGGCAAGGAAAGGATATTCAAGGAAATTCAAGGAAATTGAAGGACATTCAAGGAAATGGGAAGGAAAGGAAAGGAAATGCAAGAAAATGGCAAGACAAGGCAAGGAAATCCAAAAAAAATTCAAAGAAATGGCAATGAAATTCAGGGAAATCCAAGGAAAAGGCAAGGAAATTCAAGAAAATTTGAAGAAATGGCAAGGAAATTCAAGGAAATTCAAGGAAATGGCAAGGCAAGGCATGGAAATTCAAGGAAATGTCAAGGAAATACAAGGAAATGGCAAGGAAATTCAAGGAAAATTAAAGGAAATTCAAGGAAATTTAAGGAAATTCAAAAAAATTCAAGGAAATTCAAAGAAATTCAAAGAAATTCAAGGACATTCAAGGAAATGGCAAGGAAAGGAAAGGAAATTCAAGGAAATTCAAGGAAATGGCAAGGAAAGGCAAGGTAATTCAAGGAAATTCAAGGAAATGGCAAGGCAAGGAAAGGAAATTCAAGGAAATACAAGGAAATTCAAGGAAATTGCAAGGATATTCAAGGAAATGGCCAGGCAAGGAAAGGATATTCAAGGAAATTCAAGGAAATTCAAGGAAATGGCAAGGAAATTCAAAGAAATTCAAGGAAATGGCAAGGATATTCAAGGAAATTCAAGGAAATGGGAAGGAAATTCAAGGAAATGGAAACGAAATTCAAGGAAATAGCAAGGAAATTCAAGGAAATTCAAGGAAATTCAAGGAAATTGAAGGAAATGACAAGGAAATTCAAAAAAATGGGAAGGAAATTCAATGAAATTAAAGGCAATTCAAGGAAATGGCAAAGAAATTCAAGGAAATTCAAGGAAATTCAAGGAAATGGAAAGAAAATTCTAGGAAATTCAAGGAAATTCAAGGAAATGTCAAGTATATTCAAGGAAATGGCAAGGAAATGGCAAGGACATTCAGGGAAATGGGAAGGAAATTCAAGGAAATGGAAAGTAACGTCAAGGAAATAGCAAGGAAATTCAAGGATATTCAGGGAAATTAAACGAAATGGCAAGGAAATTCAAGGAAATTCAATGAAATTCAAGGAAATTCAAGGAAATGGCAACGAATTTCAAGGAAATTTAAGGAAATGGCAATGCAAGAGAAGGAAATCCAAGGAAAATCAAAGAAATGGCAAGGAAACTCAAGGAAATTCTAGGAAAAGGAAAGGAAATTCAAGAAAATTCGAAGAAATGGCAAGGAAATTCAAGGAAATTCAAGGAAATGGCAAAGCAAGGCAAGGAAACTCAAGAAATTCAAGGACATTCAAGGAAACTCAAAAAAATGGGAAGGAAATTCAACGAAATTACAGGCAATTCAAGGAAATTCAAGGTAATTCAAGGAAATTTAAGGCAATTCAAGGAAATGGCAAGGAAACTCAAAAAAATGGGAAGGAAATTCAACGAAATTAAAGGCAATTCAAGGAAATGGCAAAGAAATTCAAGGAAATTCAATGAAATGGCAAGGAAATTCTGGAAATTAAAGGAAATTCAAGGAAATGGCAAGGATATTCAAGGAAATTCAAGGAAATTCAAGGAAATTCAAGGAAATGGCAAGGAAATTCAAGGAAATTCAAGGTAAGTTAAGGAAATGGCAAGGATATTCAAAAAAACTCAAGGAAATGCAAGGAAATTCAAGGAAATGGCAAGGACATTCAAGGAAATTCTTGGAAATTCAAGGAAATGGCAAGGAAACTCAAGGAAATTCAAGGAAATGGCAAGGAAATTCAAGGAAATTCTAGAAAATTCAAGGAAATGGCAAGGAAAGGAAAGGATATTCAAGGAAATTAAAGGAAATGGCAAGGCAATGGCAAGGAAATTCAAGGAAATTCAAGGAAATTGAAGGAAATTCAACGAAACGGCAAGGAAATTAAAGGAAATTCCAGGAAATTCAAGGAAATGGCAAGAAAAGGAAAGGAAATTGAAGGAAATTCAAGGAAATGGCAAGGAAATTCAAGGAAATTGCAAGGCAAGGAACGAAAAATCAAGGAAAGGGCAAGGAAATTCAAGGAAATTCAAGGAAATTCAAAGAAACAGCAAGGAAATTCAAGGAATTTTAAGGAAATTTAAGAAAATGGCAAGGAAATTCAAGGAAATTCAAGAAAATGGCAAGACAAGGCAAGGAAATCCAAGGAAATTCAAAGAAATGGCAATGAAATTCAGGGAAATTCAAGGAAAAGGCAAGGAAATTCAAGAAAATTCGAAGAAATGGCAAGGAAATTCAAGGAAATTCAAGGAAATGGCAAGGAAAGGCAAAATAATTCAAAGAAAATTCAAGGAAATGGCAAGGCAAGGAAAGGAAATTCAAGGAAATTCAAGGATATTCAAGGAAATTGCAAGGATATTCAAGGAAATTAAAGGAAATTCAAGGAAATGGCAAAGAAATTTAAGGAAATTCAAGGAAATTCAAGGAAATGGCAAGGATATTCAAGAAAATTCAGGGAAATTTAAGGAAATGCCAAGGAAATTCAAAAAAATGGGAAGGAAATTCAACGAAATTAAAGGCAATTCAAGGAAATGGCAAAAAAAATTCAAGGAAATTCAAGGAAATGGCAAAGCAATTCAAGGAAATGGGAAGGAAATTCAAGAAAAAGGAAAGGAAATTCAAGGAAATAGCAAGGAAATAGCAAGGAAATTCAAGGAAATTCAAGGAAATGGCAAGGATATTCAAGGAAATTCAAGGAAATTCAAGGAAATGGCAAGGAAATGGCAAGGAAATTCAAGGAAATGGGAATGAAACTCAAGGAAATGGAAAGTAAATTCAAGGAAATAGCAAGGAAATTCCGGGAAATTCAAGGAAATGGCAAGGAAATTCAAGGAAATTCAAAGAAATGGCAAGGAAAGGAAAGGAAATTCAAGGAAATTCAAGAAATTCAACGAAATTCAAGGAGATTCAAGGAAATGGCAAGGAAATTCAAGGAAATATGAGGAAATGGCAAGGCAAAGCAAGGAAATTCAAGAAAATGGCAAGGAAATGGCAAGGAAATTCAAGAAAATGGGAAGGAAATTCAACGAAATTAAAGGCAATTCAAGGAAATGGCAAAGAAATTAAAGGAAATTCAAGGAAATTCAAGGAAATGGCAAGGAAATGGCAAGGAAATTCAGGGAAATGGGAAGGAAATTCAAGGAAATGGAAAGGAAAGTCAAGGAAATAGCAAGGAAATAGCAAGGAAATTCAAGGAAATTCAAGGAAATGGCAAGGAAATTCAAGGAAATTGAAGGAAATGGCAAGGAAATTCAAGGAAATTAAAGGAAATTCAAGGAAATGGCAAGGAAATTCAAGGAAATTGAAGGAAATGGCAAGGAAATTCAAGGAAATGGGAAGGAAATTCAAGGAAATTGAAGGAAATGGCAAGGAAATTCAAGGAAATTCAAGGAAATTCAAGGAAATTCAAGCAAATTCAAGGTAAGGCAATGAAATTCATGAAATTCAAGGAAATTCAAGGAAATGGCAAGGCAAAGCAAGGAAATTCAAGGAAATGGCAAGGAAATTCAAGGAAATTCAAGGAAATTCAAGGAAATTCAAGGAAATGGCAAGGAAATTCAAGGAAATTCAAGGAAATGGCAAAGCAAGGCAAGGAAACTCAAGAAATTCAAGGACATTCAAGGAAACTCAAAAAAATGGGAAGGAAATTCAACGAAATTAAAGGCAATTCAAGGAAATTCAAGGAAATTCAAGGAAATTTAAGGCAATTCAAGGAAATGGCAAGGAAACTCAAAAAAATGGGAAGGAAATTCAACGAAATTAAAGGCAATTCAAGGAAATGGCAAAGAAATTCAAGGAAATTCAATGAAATGGCAAGGAAATTCTGGAAATTAAAGGAAATTCAAGGAAATGGCAAGGATATTCAAGGAAATTCAAGGAAATGCAAGGAAATTCAAGGACATTCAAGGAAATTCTTGGAAATTCAAGGAAATGGCAAGGAAATTCAAGGAAATTCAAGGTAAGTTAAGGAAATGGCAAGGATATTCAAAAAAACTCAAGGAAATGCAAGGAAATTCAAGGACATTCATAGAAATTCTTGGAAATTCAAGGAAATGGCAACGAATTTCAAGGAAATTTAAGGAAATGGCAATGCAAGAGAAGGAAATCCAAGGAAAATCAAAGAAATGGCAAGGAAACTCAAGGAAATTCTAGGAAAAGGAAAGGAAATTCAAGAAAATTCGAAGAAATGGCAAGGAAATTCAAGGAAATTCAAGGAAATGGCAAAGCAAGGCAAGGAAACTCAAGAAATTCAAGGACATTCAAGGAAACTCAAAAAAATGGGAAGGAAATTCAACGAAATTACAGGCAATTCAAGGAAATTCAAGGTAATTCAAGGAAATTTAAGGCAATTCAAGGAAATGGCAAGGAAACTCAAAAAAATGGGAAGGAAATTCAACGAAATTAAAGGCAATTCAAGGAAATGGCAAAGAAATTCAAGGAAATTCAATGAAATGGCAAGGAAATTCTGGAAATTAAAGGAAATTCAAGGAAATGGCAAGGATATTCAAGGAAATTCAAGGAAATTCAAGGAAATTCAAGGAAATGGCAAGGAAATTCAAGGAAATTCAAGGTAAGTTAAGGAAATGGCAAGGATATTCAAAAAAACTCAAGGAAATGCAAGGAAATTCAAGGACATTCAAGGAAATTCTTGGAAATTCAAGGAAATGGCAAGGAAACTCAAGGAAATTCAAGGAAATGGCAAGGAAATTCAAGGAAATTCTTGAAAATTCAAGGAAATGGCAAGGAAAGGAAAGGATATTCAAGGAAATTAAAGGAAATGGCAAGGCAATGGCAAGGAAATTCAAGGAAATTCAAAGAAATTGAAGGAAATTCAACGAAACGGCAAGGAAATTAAAGGAAATTCCAGGAAATTCAAGGAAATGGCAAGAAAAGGAAAGGAAATTGAAGGAAATTCAAGGAAATGGCAAGGAAATTCAAGGAAATTGCAAGGCAAGGAACGAAAAATCAAGGAAAGGGCAAGGAAATTCAAGGAAATTCAAGGAAATTCAAAGAAACAGCAAGGAAATTCAAGGAATTTTAAGGAAATTTAAGAAAATGGCAAGGAAATTCAAGGAAATTCAAGAAAATGGCAAGACAAGGCAAGGAAATCCAAGGAAATTCAAAGAAATGGCAATGAAATTCAGGGAAATTCAAGGAAAAGGCAAGGAAATTCAAGAAAATTCGAAGAAATGGCAAGGAAATTCAAGGAAATTCAAGGAAATGGCAAGGAAAGGCAAAATAATTCAAAGAAAATTCAAGGAAATGGCAAGGCAAGGAAAGGAAATTCAAGGAAATTCAAGGATATTCAAGGAAATTGCAAGGATATTCAAGGAAATTAAAGGAAATTCAAGGAAATGGCAAAGAAATTTAAGGAAATTCAAGGAAATTCAAGGAAATGGCAAGGATATTCAAGAAAATTCAGGGAAATTTAAGGAAATGCCAAGGAAATTCAAAAAAATGGGAAGGAAATTCAACGAAATTAAAGGCAATTCAAGGAAATGGCAAAAAAAATTCAAGGAAATTCAAGGAAATGGCAAAGCAATTCAAGGAAATGGGAAGGAAATTCAAGAAAAAGGAAAGGAAATTCAAGGAAATAGCAAGGAAATAGCAAGGAAATTCAAGGAAATTCAAGGAAATGGCAAGGATATTCAAGGAAATTCAAGGAAATTCAAGGAAATGGCAAGGAAATGGCAAGGAAATTCAAGGAAATGGGAATGAAACTCAAGGAAATGGAAAGTAAATTCAAGGAAATAGCAAGGAAATTCCGGGAAATTCAAGGAAATGGCAAGGAAATTCAAGGAAATTCAAAGAAATGGCAAGGAAAGGAAAGGAAATTCAAGGAAATTCAAGAAATTCAACGAAATTCAAGGAGATTCAAGGAAATGGCAAGGAAATTCAAGGAAATATGAGGAAATGGCAAGGCAAAGCAAGGAAATTCAAGAAAATGGCAAGGAAATGGCAAGGAAATTCAAGAAAATGGGAAGGAAATTCAACGAAATTAAAGGCAATTCAAGGAAATGGCAAAGAAATTAAAGGAAATTCAAGGAAATTCAAGGAAATGGCATGTATATTCTAGGAAATTCAAGGAAATTCAAGAAAATGGCAAGGAAATGGCAAGGAAATTCAGGGAAATGGGAAGGAAATTCAAGGAAATGGAAAGGAAAGTCAAGGAAATAGCAAGGAAATAGCAAGGAAATTCAAGGAAATTCAAGGAAATGGCAAGGAAATTCAAGGAAATTGAAGGAAATGGCAAGGAAATTCAAGGAAATTAAAGGAAATTCAAGGAAATGGCAAGGAAATTCAAGGAAATTGAAGGAAATGGCAAGGAAATTCAAGGAAATGGGAAGGAAATTCAAGGAAATTGAAGGAAATGGCAAGGAAATTCAAGGAAATTCAAGGAAATTCAAGGAAATTCAAGCAAATTCAAGGAAATGGCAAGGCAAAGCAAGGAAATTCAAGGAAATGGCAAGGAAATTCAAGGAAATTCAAGGAAATTCAAGGAAATTCAAGGAAATGGCAAGGAAATTCAAGGAAATTCAAGGAAATGGCAAAGCAAGGCAAGGAAACTCAAGAAATTCAAGGACATTCAAGGAAACTCAAAAAAATGGGAAGGAAATTCAACGAAATTAAAGGCAATTCAAGGAAATTCAAGGAAATTCAAGGAAATTTAAGGCAATTCAAGGAAATGGCAAGGAAACTCAAAAAAATGGGAAGGAAATTCAACGAAATTAAAGGCAATTCAAGGAAATGGCAAAGAAATTCAAGGAAATTCAATGAAATGGCAAGGAAATTCTGGAAATTAAAGGAAATTCAAGGAAATGGCAAGGATATTCAAGGAAATTCAAGGAAATGCAAGGAAATTCAAGGACATTCAAGGAAATTCTTGGAAATTCAAGGAAATGGCAAGGAAATTCAAGGAAATTCAAGGTAAGTTAAGGAAATGGCAAGGATATTCAAAAAAACTCAAGGAAATGCAAGGAAATTCAAGGACATTCATAGAAATTCTTGGAAATTCAAGGAAATGGCAACGAATTTCAAGGAAATTTAAGGAAATGGCAATGCAAGACAAGGAAATCCAAGGAAAATCACAGAAATGGCAAGGAAACTCAAGGAAATTCTAGGAAAAGGAAAGGAAATTCAAGAAAATTCGAAGAAATGGCAAGGAAATTCAAGGAAATTCAAGGAAATGGCAAAGCAAGGCAAGGAAACTCAAGAAATTCAAGGACATTCAAGGAAACTCAAAAAAATGGGAAGGAAATTCAACGAAATTAAAGGCAATTCAAGGAAATTCAAGGTAATTCAAGGAAATTTAAGGCAATTCAAGGAAATGGCAAGGAAACTCAAAAAAATGGGAAGGAAATTCAACGAAATTAAAGGCAATTCAAGGAAATGGCAAAGAAATTCAAGGAAATTCAATGAAATGGCAAGGAAATTCTGGAAATTAAAGGAAATTCAAGGAAATGGCAAGGATATTCAAGGAAATTCAAGGAAATTCAAGGAAATTCAAGGAAATGGCAAGGAAATTCAAGGAAATTCAAGGTAAGTTAAGGAAATGGCAAGGATATTCAAAAAAACTCAAGGAAATGCAAGGAAATTCAAGGACATTCAAGGAAATTCTTGGAAATTCAAGGAAATGGCAAGGAAACTCAAGGAAATTCAAGGAAATGGCAAGGAAATTCAAGGAAATTCTTGAAAATTCAAGGAAATGGCAAGGAAAGGAAAGGATATTCAAGGAAATTAAAGGAAATGGCAAGGCAATGGCAAGGAAATTCAAGGAAATTCAAAGAAATTGAAGGAAATTCAACGAAACGGCAAGGAAATTAAAGGAAATTCCAGGAAATTCAAGGAAATGGCAAGAAAAGGAAAGGAAATTGAAGGAAATTCAAGGAAATGGCAAGGAAATTCAAGGAAATTGCAAGGCAAGGAACGAAAAATCAAGGAAAGGGCAAGGAAATTCAAGGAAATTCAAGGAAATTCAAAGAAACAGCAAGGAAATTCAAGGAAATTTAAGGAAATTTAAGAAAATGGCAAGGAAATTCAAGGAAATTCAAGAAAATGGCAAGACAAGGCAAGGAAATCCAAGGAAATTCAAAGAAATGGCAATGAAATTCAGGGAAATTCAAGGAAAAGGCAAGGAAATTCAAGAAAATTCGAAGAAATGGCAAGGAAATTCAAGGAAATTCAAGGAAATGGCAAGGAAAGGCAAAATAATTCAAAGAAAATTCAAGGAAATGGCAAGGCAAGGAAAGGAAATTCAAGGAAATTCAAGGATATTCAAGGAAATTGCAAGGATATTCAAGGAAATTAAAGGAAATTCAAGGAAATGGCAAAGAAATTTAAGGAAATTCAAGGAAATTCAAGGAAATGGCAAGGATATTCAAGAAAATTCAGGGAAATTTAAGGAAATGCCAAGGAAATTCAAAAAAATGGGAAGGAAATTCAACGAAATTAAAGGCAATTCAAGGAAATGGCAAAAAAAATTCAAGGAAATTCAAGGAAATGGCAAAGCAATTCAAGGAAATGGGAAGGAAATTCAAGAAAAAGGAAAGGAAATTCAAGGAAATAGCAAGGAAATAGCAAGGAAATTCAAGGAAATTCAAGGAAATGGCAAGGATATTCAAGGAAATTCAAGGAAATTCAAGGAAATGGCAAGGAAATGGCAAGGAAATTCAAGGAAATGGGAATGAAACTCAAGGAAATGGAAAGTAAATTCAAGGAAATAGCAAGGAAATTCCGGGAAATTCAAGGAAATGGCAAGGAAATTCAAGGAAATTCAAAGAAATGGCAAGGAAAGGAAAGGAAATTCAAGGAAATTCAAGAAATTCAACGAAATTCAAGGAGATTCAAGGAAATGGCAAGGAAATTCAAGGAAATATGAGGAAATGGCAAGGCAAAGCAAGGAAATTCAAGAAAATGGCAAGGAAATGGCAAGGAAATTCAAGAAAATGGGAAGGAAATTCAACGAAATTAAAGGCAATTCAAGGAAATGGCAAAGAAATTAAAGGAAATTCAAGGAAATTCAAGGAAATGGCATGTATATTCTAGGAAATTCAAGGAAATTCAAGAAAATGGCAAGGAAATGGCAAGGAAATTCAGGGAAATGGGAAGGAAATTCAAGGAAATGGAAAGGAAAGTCAAGGAAATAGCAAGGAAATAGCAAGGAAATTCAAGGAAATTCAAGGAAATGGCAAGGAAATTCAAGGAAATTGAAGGAAATGGCAAGGAAATTCAAGGAAATTAAAGGAAATTCAAGGAAATGGCAAGGAAATTCAAGGAAATTGAAGGAAATGGCAAGGAAATTCAAGGAAATGGGAAGGAAATTCAAGGAAATTGAAGGAAATGGCAAGGAAATTCAAGGAAATTCAAGGAAATTCAAGGAAATTCAAGCAAATTCAAGGAAATGGCAAGGCAAAGCAAGGAAATTCAAGGAAATGGCAAGGAAATTCAAGGAAATTCAAGGAAATTCAAGGAAATTCAAGGAAATGGCAAGGAAATTCAAGGAAATTCAAGGAAATGGCAAAGCAAGGCAAGGAAACTCAAGAAATTCAAGGACATTCAAGGAAACTCAAAAAAATGGGAAGGAAATTCAACGAAATTAAAGGCAATTCAAGGAAATTCAAGGAAATTCAAGGAAATTTAAGGCAATTCAAGGAAATGGCAAGGAAACTCAAAAAAATGGGAAGGAAATTCAACGAAATTAAAGGCAATTCAAGGAAATGGCAAAGAAATTCAAGGAAATTCAATGAAATGGCAAGGAAATTCTGGAAATTAAAGGAAATTCAAGGAAATGGCAAGGATATTCAAGGAAATTCAAGGAAATGCAAGGAAATTCAAGGACATTCAAGGAAATTCTTGGAAATTCAAGGAAATGGCAAGGAAATTCAAGGAAATTCAAGGTAAGTTAAGGAAATGGCAAGGATATTCAAAAAAACTCAAGGAAATGCAAGGAAATTCAAGGACATTCATAGAAATTCTTGGAAATTCAAGGAAATGGCAACGAATTTCAAGGAAATTTAAGGAAATGGCAATGCAAGACAAGGAAATCCAAGGAAAATCACAGAAATGGCAAGGAAACTCAAGGAAATTCTAGGAAAAGGAAAGGAAATTCAAGAAAATTCGAAGAAATGGCAAGGAAATTCAAGGAAATTCAAGGAAATGGCAAAGCAAGGCAAGGAAACTCAAGAAATTCAAGGACATTCAAGGAAACTCAAAAAAATGGGAAGGAAATTCAACGAAATTAAAGGCAATTCAAGGAAATTCAAGGTAATTCAAGGAAATTTAAGGCAATTCAAGGAAATGGCAAGGAAACTCAAAAAAATGGGAAGGAAATTCAACGAAATTAAAGGCAATTCAAGGAAATGGCAAAGAAATTCAAGGAAATTCAATGAAATGGCAAGGAAATTCTGGAAATTAAAGGAAATTCAAGGAAATGGCAAGGATATTCAAGGAAATTCAAGGAAATTCAAGGAAATTCAAGGAAATGGCAAGGAAATTCAAGGAAATTCAAGGTAAGTTAAGGAAATGGCAAGGATATTCAAAAAAACTCAAGGAAATGCAAGGAAATTCAAGGACATTCAAGGAAATTCTTGGAAATTCAAGGAAATGGCAAGGAAACTCAAGGAAATTCAAGGAAATGGCAAGGAAATTCAAGGAAATTCTTGAAAATTCAAGGAAATGGCAAGGAAAGGAAAGGATATTCAAGGAAATTAAAGGAAATGGCAAGGCAATGGCAAGGAAATTCAAGGAAATTCAAAGAAATTAAAGGAAATTCAACGAAACGGCAAGGAAATTAAAGGAAATTCCAGGAAATTCAAGGAAATGGCAAGAAAAGGAAAGGAAATTGAAGGAAATTGAAGGAAATGGCAAGGAAATTCAAGGAAATTGCAAGGCAAGGAACGAAAAATCAAGGAAAGGGCAAGGAAATTCAAGGAAATTCAAGGAAATTCAAAGGAACAGCAAGGAAATTCAAGGAAATTTAAGGAAATTTAAGAAAATGGCAAGGAAATTCAAGGAAATTCAAGAAAATGGCAAGACAAGGCAAGGAAATCCAAGGAAATTCAAAGAAATGGCAATGAAATTCAGGGAAATTCAAGGAAAAGGCAAGGAAATTCAAGAAAATTCGAAGAAATGGCAAGGAAATTCAAGGAAATTCAAGGAAATGGCAAGGAAAGGCAAAATAATTCAAAGAAAATTCAAGGAAATGGCAAGGCAAGGAAAGGAAATTCAAGGAAATTCAAGGATATTCAAGGAAATTGCAAGGATATTCAAGGAAATTAAAGGAAATTCAAGGAAATGGCAAAGAAATTTAAGGAAATTCAAGGAAATTCAAGGAAATGGCAAGGATATTCAAGAAAATTCAGGGAAATTTAAGGAAATGCCAAGGAAATTCAAAAAAATGGGAAGGAAATTCAACGAAATTAAAGGCAATTCAAGGAAATGGCAAAAAAAATTCAAGGAAATTCAAAGAAATTCAAGGAAATTCAAGGAAATGGCAAAGCAATTCAAGGAAATGGGAAGGAAATTCAAGAAAAAGGAAAGGAAATTCAAGGAAATAGCAAGGAAATAGCAAGGAAATTCAAGGAAATTCAAGGAAATGGCAAGGAAATTCAAAGAAATTCAAGGAAATGGCAAGGATATTCAAGGAAATTCAAGGAAATTCAAGGAAATTCAAGCAAATTCAAGGTAAGGCAATGAAATTCAAGGAAATTCAAGGAAATTCAAGGAAATTCAAGGAAATGGCAAGGAAATTCAAGGAAATTCAAGGAAATGGCAAAGCAAGGCAAGGAAACTCAAGAAATTCAAGGACATTCAAGGAAACAAAAAAAAATGGGAAGGAAATTCAACGAAATTAAAGGCAATTCAAGGAAATTCAAGGTAATTCAAGGAAATTTAAGGCAATTCAAGGAAATGGCAAGGAAACTCAAAAAAATGGGAAGGAAATTCAACGAAATTAAAGGCAATTCAAGGAAATGGCAAAGAAATTCAAGGAAATTCAATGAAATGGCAAGGAAATTCTGGAAATTCTTGGAAATTCAAGGAAATGGCAAGGATATTCAAGGAAATTCAAGGTAAGTTAAGGAAATGGCAAGGATATTCAAAAAAACTCAAGGAAATGCAAGGAAATTCAAGGACATTCAAGGAAATTCTTGGAAATTCAAGGAAATGGCAAGGAAACTCAAGGAAATTCAAGGAAATGGCAAGGAAATTCAAGGAAATTCTTGAAAATTCAAGGAAATGGCAAGGAAAGGAAAGGATATTCAAGGAAATTAAAGGAAATGGCAAGGCAATGACAAGGAAATTCAAGGAAATTCAAAGAAATTGAAGGAAATTCAACGAAACGGCAAGGAAATTAAAGGAAATTCCAGGAAATTCAAGGAAATGGCAAGAAAAGGAAAGGAAATTGAAGGAAATTCAAGGAAATGGCAAGGAAATTCAAGGAAATTGCAAGGCAAGGAACGAAAAATCAAGGAAAGGGCAAGGAAATTCAAGGAAATTCAAGGAAATTCAAAGGAACAGCAAGGAAATTCAAGGAAATTTAAGGAAATTTAAGAAAATGGCAAGGAAATTCAAGGAAATTCAAGAAAATGGCAAGACAAGGCAAGGAAATCCAAGGAAATTCAAAGAAATGGCAATGAAATTCAGGGAAATTCAAGGAAAAGGCAAGGAAATTCAAGAAAATTCGAAGAAATGGCAAGGAAATTCAAGGAAATTCAAGGAAATGGCAAGGAAAGGCAAAATAATTCAAAGAAAATTCAAGGAAATGACAAGGCAAGGAAAAAAATTCAAGGAAATTCAAGGATATTCAAGGAAATTGCAAGGATATTCAAGGAAATTAAAGGAAATTCAAGGAAATGGCAAAGAAATTTAAGGAAATGGGAAGGAAATTCAACGAAATTAAAGGCAATTCAAGGAAATGGCAAAAAAAATTCAAGGAAATTCAAAGAAATTCAAGGAAATTCAAGGAAATGGCAAAGCAATTCAAGGAAATGGGAAGGAAATTCAAGAAAAAGGAAAGGAAATTCAAGGAAATAGCAAGGAAATAGCAAGGAAATTCAAGGAAATTCAAGGAAATGGCAAGGAAATTCAAAGAAATTCAAGGAAATGGCAAGGATATTCAAGGAAATTCAAGGAAATTCAAGGAAATTCAAGCAAATTCAAGGTAAGGCAATGAAATTCAAGGAAATTCAAGGAAATTCAAGGAAATTCAAGGAAATGGCAAGGAAATTCAAGGAAATTCAAGGAAATGGCAAAGCAAGGCAAGGAAACTCAAGAAATTCAAGGACATTCAAGGAAACAAAAAAAAATGGGAAGGAAATTCAACGAAATTAAAGGCAATTCAGGGAAATTCAAGGTAATTCAAGGAAATTTAAGGCAATTCAAGGAAATGGCAAGGAAACTCAAAAAAATGGGAAGGAAATTCATCGAAATTAAAGGCAATTCAAGGAAATGGCAAAGAAATTCAAGGAAATTCAATGAAATGGCAAGGAAATTCTGGAAATTAAAGGAAATTCAAGGAAATGGCAAGGATATTCAAAAAAACTCAAGGAAATGCAAGGAAATTCAAGGACATTCAAGGAAATTCTTGGAAATTCAAGGAAATGGCAAGGAAATTCAAGGAAATTCAAGGAAATGGCAAGGAAATTCAAGGAAATTCTTGAAAATTCAAGGAAATGGCAAGGAAATGAAAGGATATTCAAGGAAATTAAAGGAAATGGCAAGGCAATGACAAGGAAATTCAAGGAAATTCAAAGAAATTGAAGGAAATTCAACGAAACGGCAAGGAAATTAAAGGAAATTCCAGGAAATTCAAGGAAATGGCAAGAAAAGGAAAGGAAATTGAAGGAAATTGAAGGAAATGGCAAGGAAATTCAAGGAAATTGCAAGGCAAGGAACGAAAAATCAAGGAAAGGGCAAGGAAATTCAAGGAAATTCAAGGAAATTCAAAGGAACAGCAAGGAAATTCAAGGAAATTTAAGGAAATTTAAGAAAATGGCAAGGAAATTCAAGGAAATTCAAGAAAATGGCAAGACAAGGCAAGGAAATCCAAGGAAATTCAAAGAAATGGCAATGAAATTCAGGGAAATTCAAGGAAAAGGCAAGGAAATTCAAGAAAATTCGAAGAAATGGCAAGGAAATTCAAGGAAATTCAAGGAAATGGCAAGGAAAGGCAAAATAATTCAAAGAAAATTCAAGGAAATGACAAGGCAAGGAAAAAATTCAAGGAAATTCAAGGATATTCAAGGAAATTGCAAGGATATTCAAGGAAATTAAAGGAAATTCAAGGAAATGGCAAAGAAATTTAAGGAAATGGGAAGGAAATTCAACGAAATTAAAGGCAATTCAAGGAAATGGCAAAAAAAATTCAAGGAAATTCAAAGAAATTCAAGGAAATTCAAGGAAATGGCAAAGCAATTCAAGGAAATGGGAAGGAAATTCAAGAAAAAGGAAAGGAAATTCAAGGAAATAGCAAGGAAATAGCAAGGAAATTCAAGGAAATTCAAGGAAATGGCAAGGAAATTCAAAGAAATTCAAGGAAATGGCAAGGATATTCAAGGAAATTCAAGGAAATTCAAGCAAATTCAAGCAAATTCAAGGTAAGGCAATGAAATTCAAGGAAATTCAAGGAAATTCAAGGAAATTCAAGGAAATTCGAAGAAATGGCAAGGAAATTCAAGGAAATTCAAGGAAATGGCAAGGAAAGGCAAAATAATTCAAAGAAAATTCAAGGAAATGGCAAGGCAAGGAAAGGAAATTCAAGGAAATTCAAGGATATTCAAGGAAATTGCAAGGATATTCAAGGAAATTAAAGGAAATTCAAGGAAATGGCAAAGAAATTTAAGGAAATTCAAGGAAATTCAAGGAAATGGCAAGGATATTCAAGAAAATTCAGGGAAATTTAAGGAAATGCCAAGGAAATTCAAAAAAATGGGAAGGAAATTCAACGAAATTAAAGGCAATTCAAGGAAATGGCAAAAAAAATTCAAGGAAATTCAAGGAAATGGCAAAGCAATTCAAGGAAATGGGAAGGAAATTCAAGAAAAAGGAAAGGAAATTCAAGGAAATAGCAAGGAAATAGCAAGGAAATTCAAGGAAATTCAAGGAAATGGCAAGGATATTCAAGGAAATTCAAGGAAATTCAAGGAAATGGCAAGGAAATGGCAAGGAAATTCAAGGAAATGGGAATGAAACTCAAGGAAATGGAAAGTAAATTCAAGGAAATAGCAAGGAAATTCCGGGAAATTCAAGGAAATGGCAAGGAAATTCAAGGAAATTCAAAGAAATGGCAAGGAAAGGAAAGGAAATTCAAGGAAATTCAAGAAATTCAACGAAATTCAAGGAGATTCAAGGAAATGGCAAGGAAATTCAAGGAAATATGAGGAAATGGCAAGGCAAAGCAAGGAAATTCAAGAAAATGGCAAGGAAATGGCAAGGAAATTCAAGAAAATGGGAAGGAAATTCAACGAAATTAAAGGCAATTCAAGGAAATGGCAAAGAAATTAAAGGAAATTCAAGGAAATTCAAGGAAATGGCATGTATATTCTAGGAAATTCAAGGAAATTCAAGAAAATGGCAAGGAAATGGCAAGGAAATTCAGGGAAATGGGAAGGAAATTCAAGGAAATGGAAAGGAAAGTCAAGGAAATAGCAAGGAAATAGCAAGGAAATTCAAGGAAATTCAAGGAAATGGCAAGGAAATTCAAGGAAATTGAAGGAAATGGCAAGGAAATTCAAGGAAATTAAAGGAAATTCAAGGAAATGGCAAGGAAATTCAAGGAAATTGAAGGAAATGGCAAGGAAATTCAAGGAAATGGGAAGGAAATTCAAGGAAATTGAAGGAAATGGCAAGGAAATTCAAGGAAATTCAAGGAAATTCAAGGAAATTCAAGCAAATTCAAGGAAATGGCAAGGCAAAGCAAGGAAATTCAAGGAAATGGCAAGGAAATTCAAGGAAATTCAAGGAAATTCAAGGAAATTCAAGGAAATGGCAAGGAAATTCAAGGAAATTCAAGGAAATGGCAAAGCAAGGCAAGGAAACTCAAGAAATTCAAGGACATTCAAGGAAACTCAAAAAAATGGGAAGGAAATTCAACGAAATTAAAGGCAATTCAAGGAAATTCAAGGAAATTCAAGGAAATTTAAGGCAATTCAAGGAAATGGCAAGGAAACTCAAAAAAATGGGAAGGAAATTCAACGAAATTAAAGGCAATTCAAGGAAATGGCAAAGAAATTCAAGGAAATTCAATGAAATGGCAAGGAAATTCTGGAAATTAAAGGAAATTCAAGGAAATGGCAAGGATATTCAAGGAAATTCAAGGAAATGCAAGGAAATTCAAGGACATTCAAGGAAATTCTTGGAAATTCAAGGAAATGGCAAGGAAATTCAAGGAAATTCAAGGTAAGTTAAGGAAATGGCAAGGATATTCAAAAAAACTCAAGGAAATGCAAGGAAATTCAAGGACATTCATAGAAATTCTTGGAAATTCAAGGAAATGGCAACGAATTTCAAGGAAATTTAAGGAAATGGCAATGCAAGACAAGGAAATCCAAGGAAAATCACAGAAATGGCAAGGAAACTCAAGGAAATTCTCGGAAAAGGAAAGGAAATTCAAGAAAATTCGAAGAAATGGCAAGGAAATTCAAGGAAATTCAAGGAAATGGCAAAGCAAGGCAAGGAAACTCAAGAAATTCAAGGACATTCAAGGAAACTCAAAAAAATGGGAAGGAAATTCAACGAAATTAAAGGCAATTCAAGGAAATTCAAGGTAATTCAAGGAAATTTAAGGCAATTCAAGGAAATGGCAAGGAAACTCAAAAAAATGGGAAGGAAATTCAACGAAATTAAAGGCAATTCAAGGAAATGGCAAAGAAATTCAAGGAAATTCAATGAAATGGCAAGGAAATTCTGGAAATTAAAGGAAATTCAAGGAAATGGCAAGGATATTCAAGGAAATTCAAGGAAATTCAAGGAAATTCAAGGAAATGGCAAGGAAATTCAAGGAAATTCAAGGTAAGTTAAGGAAATGGCAAGGATATTCAAAAAAACTCAAGGAAATGCAAGGAAATTCAAGGACATTCAAGGAAATTCTTGGAAATTCAAGGAAATGGCAAGGAAACTCAAGGAAATTCAAGGAAATGGCAAGGAAATTCAAGGAAATTCTTGAAAATTCAAGGAAATGGCAAGGAAAGGAAAGGATATTCAAGGAAATTAAAGGAAATGGCAAGGCAATGGCAAGGAAATTCAAGGAAATTCAAAGAAATTAAAGGAAATTCAACGAAACGGCAAGGAAATTAAAGGAAATTCCAGGAAATTCAAGGAAATGGCAAGAAAAGGAAAGGAAATTGAAGGAAATTGAAGGAAATGGCAAGGAAATTCAAGGAAATTGCAAGGCAAGGAACGAAAAATCAAGGAAAGGGCAAGGAAATTCAAGGAAATTCAAGGAAATTCAAAGGAACAGCAAGGAAATTCAAGGAAATTTAAGGAAATTTAAGAAAATGGCAAGGAAATTCAAGGAAATTCAAGAAAATGGCAAGACAAGGCAAGGAAATCCAAGGAAATTCAAAGAAATGGCAATGAAATTCAGGGAAATTCAAGGAAAAGGCAAGGAAATTCAAGAAAATTCGAAGAAATGGCAAGGAAATTCAAGGAAATTCAAGGAAATGGCAAGGAAAGGCAAAATAATTCAAAGAAAATTCAAGGAAATGGCAAGGCAAGGAAAGGAAATTCAAGGAAATTCAAGGATATTCAAGGAAATTGCAAGGATATTCAAGGAAATTAAAGGAAATTCAAGGAAATGGCAAAGAAATTTAAGGAAATTCAAGGAAATTCAAGGAAATGGCAAGGATATTCAAGAAAATTCAGGGAAATTTAAGGAAATGCCAAGGAAATTCAAAAAAATGGGAAGGAAATTCAACGAAATTAAAGGCAATTCAAGGAAATGGCAAAAAAAATTCAAGGAAATTCAAAGAAATTCAAGGAAATTCAAGGAAATGGCAAAGCAATTCAAGGAAATGGGAAGGAAATTCAAGAAAAAGGAAAGGAAATTCAAGGAAATAGCAAGGAAATAGCAAGGAAATTCAAGGAAATTCAAGGAAATGGCAAGGAAATTCAAAGAAATTCAAGGAAATGGCAAGGATATTCAAGGAAATTCAAGGAAATTCAAGGAAATTCAAGCAAATTCAAGGTAAGGCAATGAAATTCAAGGAAATTCAAGGAAATTCAAGGAAATTCAAGGAAATGGCAAGGAAATTCAAGGAAATTCAAGGAAATGGCAAAGCAAGGCAAGGAAACTCAAGAAATTCAAGGACATTCAAGGAAACAAAAAAAAATGGGAAGGAAATTCAACGAAATTAAAGGCAATTCAAGGAAATTCAAGGTAATTCAAGGAAATTTAAGGCAATTCAAGGAAATGGCAAGGAAACTCAAAAAAATGGGAAGGAAATTCAACGAAATTAAAGGCAATTCAAGGAAATGGCAAAGAAATTCAAGGAAATTCAATGAAATGGCAAGGAAATTCTGGAAATTAAAGGAAATTCAAGGAAATGGCAAGGATATTCAAGGAAATTCAAGGTAAGTTAAGGAAATGGCAAGGATATTCAAAAAAACTCAAGGAAATGCAAGGAAATTCAAGGACATTCAAGGAAATTCTTGGAAATTCAAGGAAATGGCAAGGAAACTCAAGGAAATTCAAGGAAATGGCAAGGAAATTCAAGGAAATTCTTGAAAATTCAAGGAAATGGCAAGGAAAGGAAAGGATATTCAAGGAAATTAAAGGAAATGGCAAGGCAATGACAAGGAAATTCAAGGAAATTCAAAGAAATTGAAGGAAATTCAACGAAACGGCAAGGAAATTAAAGGAAATTCCAGGAAATTCAAGGAAATGGCAAGAAAAGGAAAGGAAATTGAAGGAAATTCAAGGAAATGGCAAGGAAATTCAAGGAAATTGCAAGGCAAGGAACGAAAAATCAAGGAAAGGGCAAGGAAATTCAAGGAAATTCAAGGAAATTCAAAGGAACAGCAAGGAAATTCAAGGAAATTTAAGGAAATTTAAGAAAATGGCAAGGAAATTCAAGGAAATTCAAGAAAATGGCAAGACAAGGCAAGGAAATCCAAGGAAATTCAAAGAAATGGCAATGAAATTCAGGGAAATTCAAGGAAAAGGCAAGGAAATTCAAGAAAATTCGAAGAAATGGCAAGGAAATTCAAGGAAATTCAAGGAAATGGCAAGGAAAGGCAAAATAATTCAAAGAAAATTCAAGGAAATGACAAGGCAAGGAAAAAAATTCAAGGAAATTCAAGGATATTCAAGGAAATTGCAAGGATATTCAAGGAAATTAAAGGAAATTCAAGGAAATGGCAAAGAAATTTAAGGAAATGGGAAGGAAATTCAACGAAATTAAAGGCAATTCAAGGAAATGGCAAAAAAAATTCAAGGAAATTCAAAGAAATTCAAGGAAATTCAAGGAAATGGCAAAGCAATTCAAGGAAATGGGAAGGAAATTCAAGAAAAAGGAAAGGAAATTCAAGGAAATAGCAAGGAAATAGCAAGGAAATTCAAGGAAATTCAAGGAAATGGCAAGGAAATTCAAAGAAATTCAAGGAAATGGCAAGGATATTCAAGGAAATTCAAGGAAATTCAAGGAAATTCAAGCAAATTCAAGGTAAGGCAATGAAATTCAAGGAAATTCAAGGAAATTCAAGGAAATTCAAGGAAATGGCAAGGAAATTCAAGGAAATTCAAGGAAATGGCAAAGCAAGGCAAGGAAACTCAAGAAATTCAAGGACATTCAAGGAAACAAAAAAAAATGGGAAGGAAATTCAACGAAATTAAAGGCAATTCAGGGAAATTCAAGGTAATTCAAGGAAATTTAAGGCAATTCAAGGAAATGGCAAGGAAACTCAAAAAAATGGGAAGGAAATTCATCGAAATTAAAGGCAATTCAAGGAAATGGCAAAGAAATTCAAGGAAATTCAATGAAATGGCAAGGAAATTCTGGAAATTAAAGGAAATTCAAGGAAATGGCAAGGATATTCAAAAAAACTCAAGGAAATGCAAGGAAATTCAAGGACATTCAAGGAAATTCTTGGAAATTCAAGGAAATGGCAAGGAAATTCAAGGAAATTCAAGGAAATGGCAAGGAAATTCAAGGAAATTCTTGAAAATTCAAGGAAATGGCAAGGAAATGAAAGGATATTCAAGGAAATTAAAGGAAATGGCAAGGCAATGACAAGGAAATTCAAGGAAATTCAAAGAAATTGAAGGAAATTCAACGAAACGGCAAGGAAATTAAAGGAAATTCCAGGAAATTCAAGGAAATGGCAAGAAAAGGAAAGGAAATTGAAGGAAATTGAAGGAAATGGCAAGGAAATTCAAGGAAATTGCAAGGCAAGGAACGAAAAATCAAGGAAAGGGCAAGGAAATTCAAGGAAATTCAAGGAAATTCAAAGGAACAGCAAGGAAATTCAAGGAAATTTAAGGAAATTTAAGAAAATGGCAAGGAAATTCAAGGAAATTCAAGAAAATGGCAAGACAAGGCAAGGAAATCCAAGGAAATTCAAAGAAATGGCAATGAAATTCAGGGAAATTCAAGGAAAAGGCAAGGAAATTCAAGAAAATTCGAAGAAATGGCAAGGAAATTCAAGGAAATTCAAGGAAATGGCAAGGAAAGGCAAAATAATTCAAAGAAAATTCAAGGAAATGACAAGGCAAGGAAAAAATTCAAGGAAATTCAAGGATATTCAAGGAAATTGCAAGGATATTCAAGGAAATTAAAGGAAATTCAAGGAAATGGCAAAGAAATTTAAGGAAATGGGAAGGAAATTCAACGAAATTAAAGGCAATTCAAGGAAATGGCAAAAAAAATTCAAGGAAATTCAAAGAAATTCAAGGAAATTCAAGGAAATGGCAAAGCAATTCAAGGAAATGGGAAGGAAATTCAAGAAAAAGGAAAGGAAATTCAAGGAAATAGCAAGGAAATAGCAAGGAAATTCAAGGAAATTCAAGGAAATGGCAAGGAAATTCAAAGAAATTCAAGGAAATGGCAAGGATATTCAAGGAAATTCAAGGAAATTCAAGCAAATTCAAGCAAATTCAAGGTAAGGCAATGAAATTCAAGGAAATTCAAGGAAATTCAAGGAAATTCAAGGAAATTCAAGGAAATGGCAAGGAAATTCAAGGAAATTCAAGGAAATGGCAAAGCAAGGCAAGAAAACTCAAGAAATTCAAGGACATTCAAGGAAACTCAAAAAAATGGGAAGGAAATTCAACGAAATTAAAGGCAATTCAAGGAAATGGCAAAAAAAATTCAAGGAAATTCAAAGAAATTCAAGGAAATTCAAGGAAATGGCAAAGCAATTCAAGGAAATGGGAAGGAAATTCAAGAAAAAGGAAAGGAAATTCAAGGAAATAGCAAGGAAATAGCAAGGGAATTCAAGGAAATTCAAGGAAATGGCAAGGAAATTCAAAGAAATTAAAGGAAATGGCAAGGATATTCAAGGAAATTCAAGGAAATTCAAGGAAATTCAAGCAAATTCAAGGTAAGGCAATGAAATTCAAGGAAATTCAAGGAAATTCAAGGAAATTCAAGGAAATGGCAAGGAAATTCAAGGAAATTCAAGGAAATGGCAAAGCAAGGCAAGGAAACTCAAGAAATTCAAGGACATTCAAGGAAACAAAAAAAAATGGGAAGGAAATTCAACGAAATTAAAGGCAATTCAAGGTAATTCAAGGTAATTCAAGGAAATTTAAGGCAATTCAAGGAAATGGCAAGGAAACTCAAAAAAATGGGAAGGAAATTCAACGAAATTAAAGGCAATTCAAGGAAATGGCAAAGAAATTCAAGGAAATTCAATGAAATGGCAAGGAAATTCTGGAAATTAAAGGAAATTCAAGGAAATGGCAAGGATATTCAAGGAAATTCAAGGTAAGTTAAGGAAATGGCAAGGATATTCAAAAAAACTCAAGGAAATGCAAGGAAATTCAAGGACATTCAAGGAAATTCTTGGAAATTCAAGGAAATGGCAAGGAAATTCAAGGAAATTCAAGGAAATGGCAAGGAAATTCAAGGAAATTCTTGAAAATTCAAGGAAATGGCAAGGAAAGGAAAGGATATTCAAGGAAATTAAAGGAAATGGCAAGGCAATGACAAGGAAATTCAAAGAAATTGAAGGAAATTCAACGAAACGGCAAGGAAATTAAAGGAAATTCCAGGAAATTCAAGGAAATGGCAAGAAAAGGAAAGGAAATTGAAGGAAATTCAAGGAAATGGCAAGGAAATTCAAGGAAATTGCAAGGCAAGGAACGAAAAATCAAGGAAAGGGCAAGGAAATTCAAGGAAATTCAAGGAAATTCAAAGGAACAGCAAGGAAATTCAAGGAAATTTAAGGAAATTTAAGAAAATGGCAAGGAAATTCAAGGAAATTCAAGAAAATGGCAAGACAAGGCAAGGAAATCCAAGGAAATTCAAAGAAATGGCAATGAAATTCAGGGAAATTCAAGGAAAAGGCAAGGAAATTCAAGAAAATTCGAAGAAATGGCAAGGAAATTCAAGGAAATTCAAGGAAATGGCAAGGAAAGGCAAAATAATTCAAAGAAAATTCAAGGAAATGACAAGGCAAGGAAAAAAATTCAAGGAAATTCAAGGATATTCAAGGAAATTGCAAGGATATTCAAGGAAATTAAAGGAAATTCAAGGAAATGGCAAAGAAATTTAAGGAAATGGGAAGGAAATTCAACGAAATTAAAGGCAATTCAAGGAAATGGCAAAAAAAATTCAAGGAAATTCAAAGAAATTCAAGGAAATTCAAGGAAATGGCAAAGCAATTCAAGGAAATGGGAAGGAAATTCAAGAAAAAGGAAAGGAAATTCAAGGAAATAGCAAGGAAATAGCAAGGAAATTCAAGGAAATTCAAGGAAATGGCAAGGAAATTCAAAGAAATTCAAGGAAATGGCAAGGATATTCAAGGAAATTCAAGGAAATTCAAGGAAATTCAAGCAAATTCAAGGTAAGGCAATGAAATTCAAGGAAATTCAAGGAAATTCAAGGAAATTCAAGGAAATGGCAAGGAAATTCAAGGAAATTCAAGGAAATGGCAAAGCAAGGCAAGGAAACTCAAGAAATTCAAGGACATTCAAGGAAACAAAAAAAAATGGGAAGGAAATTCAACGAAATTAAAGGCAATTCAAGGAAATTCAAGGTAATTCAAGGAAATTTAAGGCAATTCAAGGAAATGGCAAGGAAACTCAAAAAAATGGGAAGGAAATTCATCGAAATTAAAGGCAATTCAAGGAAATGGCAAAGAAATTCAAGGAAATTCAATGAAATGGCAAGGAAATTCTGGAAATTAAAGGAAATTCAAGGAAATGGCAAGGATATTCAAAAAAACTCAAGGAAATGCAAGGAAATTCAAGGACATTCAAGGAAATTCTTGGAAATTCAAGGAAATGGCAAGGAAATTCAAGGAAATTCAAGGAAATGGCAAGGAAATTCAAGGAAATTCTTGAAAATTCAAGGAAATGGCAAGGAAATGAAAGGATATTCAAGGAAATTAAAGGAAATGGCAAGGCAATGACAAGGAAATTCAAGGAAATTCAAAGAAATTGAAGGAAATTCAACGAAACGGCAAGGAAATTAAAGGAAATTCCAGGAAATTCAAGGAAATGGCAAGAAAAGGAAAGGAAATTGAAGGAAATTGAAGGAAATGGCAAGGAAATTCAAGGAAATTGCAAGGCAAGGAACGAAAAATCAAGGAAAGGGCAAGGAAATTCAAGGAAATTCAAGGAAATTCAAAGGAACAGCAAGGAAATTCAAGGAAATTTAAGGAAATTTAAGAAAATGGCAAGGAAATTCAAGGAAATTCAAGAAAATGGCAAGACAAGGCAAGGAAATCCAAGGAAATTCAAAGAAATGGCAATGAAATTCAGGGAAATTCAAGGAAAAGGCAAGGAAATTCAAGAAAATTCGAAGAAATGGCAAGGAAATTCAAGGAAATTCAAGGAAATGGCAAGGAAAGGCAAAATAATTCAAAGAAAATTCAAGGAAATGACAAGGCAAGGAAAAAATTCAAGGAAATTCAAGGATATTCAAGGAAATTGCAAGGATATTCAAGGAAATTAAAGGAAATTCAAGGAAATGGCAAAGAAATTTAAGGAAATGGGAAGGAAATTCAACGAAATTAAAGGCAATTCAAGGAAATGGCAAAAAAAATTCAAGGAAATTCAAAGAAATTCAAGGAAATTCAAGGAAATGGCAAAGCAATTCAAGGAAATGGGAAGGAAATTCAAGAAAAAGGAAAGGAAATTCAAGGAAATAGCAAGGAAATAGCAAGGAAATTCAAGGAAATTCAAGGAAATGGCAAGGAAATTCAAAGAAATTCAAGGAAATGGCAAGGATATTCAAGGAAATTCAAGGAAATTCAAGCAAATTCAAGCAAATTCAAGGTAAGGCAATGAAATTCAAGGAAATTCAAGGAAATTCAAGGAAATTCAAGGAAATTCAAGGAAATGGCAAGGAAATTCAAGGAAATTCAAGGAAATGGCAAAGCAAGGCAAGGAAACTCAAGAAATTCAAGGACATTCAAGGAAACTCAAAAAAATGGGAAGGAAATTCAACGAAATTAAAGGCAATTCAAGGAAATGGCAAAAAAAATTCAAGGAAATTCAAAGAAATTCAAGGAAATTCAAGGAAATGGCAAAGCAATTCAAGGAAATGGGAAGGAAATTCAAGAAAAAGGAAAGGAAATTCAAGGAAATAGCAAGGAAATAGCAAGGAAATTCAAGGAAATTCAAGGAAATGGCAAGGAAATTCAAAGAAATTCAAGGAAATGGCAAGGATATTCAAGGAAATTCAAGGAAATTCAAGCAAATTCAAGCAAATTCAAGGTAAGGCAATGAAATTCAAGGAAATTTAAGGAAATTGAAGGAAATTCAAGGACATTCAAGGAAATGGCAAGGAAATTCAAGGAAATTCAAGGAAATGGCAAAGCAAGGCAAGGAAACTCAAGAAATTCAAGGACATTCAAGGAAACTCAAAAAAATGGGGAGGAAATTCAACGAAATTAAAGGCAATTCAAGGAAATTCAAGGTAATTCAAGGAAATTTAAGGCAATTCAAGGAAATGGCAAGGAAACTCAAAAAAATGGGAAGGAAATTCATCGAAATTAAAGGCAATTCAAGGAAATGGCAAAGAAATTCAAGGAAATTCAATGAAATGGCAAGGAAATTCTGGAAATTAAAGGAAATTCAAGGAAATGGCAAGGATATTCAAGGAAATTCAAGGAAATTCTTGGAAATTCAAGGAAATGGCAAGGAAATTCAAGGAAATTTAAGGAAATGGCAATGCAAGACAAGGAAATCCAAGGAAAATCAAAGAAATGGCAAGGAAACTCAAGGAAATTCTAGGAAAAGGAAAGGAAATTCAAGAAAATTCGAAGAAATGGCAAGGAAATTCAAGGAACTTCAAGGAAATGGCAAAGCAAGGCAAGGAAACTCAAGAAATTCAAGGACATTCAAGGAAACTCAAAAAAATGGGAAGGAAATTCAACGAAATTAAAGGCAATTCAAGGAAATTCAAGGTAATTCAAGGAAATTTAAGGCAATTCAAGGAAATGGCAAGGAAACTCAAAAAAATGGGAAGGAAATTCAACGAAATTAAAGGCAATTCAAGGAAATGGCAAAGAAATTCAAGGAAATTCAATGAAATGGCAAGGAAATTCTGGAAATTAAAGGAAATTCAAGGAAATGGCAAGGATATTCAAGGAAATTCAAGGAAATTCAAGGAAATTCAAGGAAATGGCAAGGAAATTCAAGGAAATTCAAGGTAAGTTAAGGAAATGGCAAGGATATTCAAAAAAACTCAAGGAAATGCAAGGAAATTCAAGGACATTCAAGGAAATTCTTGGAAATTCAAGGAAATGGCAAGGAAATTCAAGGAAATTCAAGGAAATGGCAAGGAAATTCAAGGAAATTCTTGAAAATTCAAGGAAATGGCAAGGAAAGGAAAGGATATTCAAGGAAATTAAAGGAAATGGCAAGGCAATGGCAAGGAAATTCAAGGAAATTCAAAGAAATTGAAGGAAATTCAACGAAACGGCAAGGAAATTAAAGGAAATTCCAGGAAATTCAAAGAAATGGCAAGAAAAGGAAAGGAAATTGAAGGAAATTCAAGGAAATGGCAAGGAAATTCAAGGAAATTGCAAGGCAAGGAACGAAAAATCAAGGAAAGGGCAAGGAAATTCAAGGAAATTCAAGGAAATTCAAAGGAACAGCAAGGAAATTCAAGGAAATTTAAGGAAATTTAAGAAAATGGCAAGGAAATTCAAGGAAATTCAAGAAAATGGCAAGACAAGGCAAGGAAATCCAAGGAAATTCAAAGAAATGGCAATGAAATTCAGGGAAATTCAAGGAAAAGGCAAGGAAATTCAAGAAAATTCGAAGAAATGGCAAGGAAATTCAAGAAAATGCAAGGAAATGGCAAGGAAATTGAAGGAAATTCAAGGAAATTCAAGGAAAGGGCAATGAAATTAAAGGAAATTCAAGGAAATGGCAAGGATATTCAAGAAAATTCAGGGAAATTTAAGGAAATGCCAAGGAAATTCAAAAAAATGGGAAGGAAATTCAACGAAATTAAAGGCAATTCAAGGAAATGGCAAAAAAAATTCAAGGAAATTCAAAGAAATTCAAGGAAATTCAAGGAAATGGCAAAGCAATTCAAGGAAATGGGAAGGAAATTCAAGAAAAAGGAAAGGAAATTCAAGGAAATAGCAAGGAAATAGCAAGGAAATTCAAGGAAATTCAAGGAAATGGCAAGTAAATTCAAAGAAATTCAAGGAAATGGCAAGGATATTCAAGGACATTCAAGGAAATTCAAGGAAATGGCAAGGAAATGGCAAGGAAATTCAAGGAAATGGGAATGAAACTCAAGGAAATGGAAAGTAAATTCAAGGAAATAGCAAGGAAATTCCGGGAAATTCAAGGAAATGGCAAGGAAATTCAAGGAAATTCAAAGAAATGGGAAGGAAAGGAAAGGAAATTCAAGGAAATTCAAGAAATTCAACGAAATTCAAGGAGATTCAAGGAAATGGCAAGGAAATTCAAGGAAATTGAAGGAAATGGAAAAAAAATTCAAAGAAATTAAAGGAAATTCAAGGAAATTCAAGCAAATTCAAGGTAAGGCAATGAAATTCAAGGAAATTCAAGGAAATTCGAGGAAATGGCAAGGCAAAGCAAGGAAATTCAAGGAAATGGCAAGGAAATGGCAAGGAAATTCAAAGAAATTCAAGGAAATGGCAAGGAAATGGCAAGGAAATTCAGGGAAATGGGAAGGAAATTCAAGGAAATGGAAAGGAAAGTCAAGGAAATAGCAAGGAAATAGCAAGGAAATTCAAGGAAATTCAAGGAAATGGCAAGGAAATTCAAGGAAATTCAAAGAAATGGCAAGGAAAGGAAAGGAAATTCAAGGAAATTCAAGGAAATGGCAAGGAAATTCAAGGAAATCGAAGGAAATGGCAAGGAAATTCAAGGAAATTCAAGGAAATTCAAGTAAATTCAAGGTAAGGCAATGAAATTCAAGGAAATTCAAGGAAATTCAAGGAAATGGCAAGGCAAGGCAAGGAAATTCAAGGAAATGGCAATGAAATTCAAGGAAATTCAAGGAAATTCAAGGAAATGGCAAGGCAAAGCAAGGAAATTCAAGGAAATGGCAAGGAAATTCAAGGAAATTCAAGGAAATTCAAGGAAATGGCAAGGCAAGGAAAGGAAATTCAAGGAAATGGCCAGGCAAGGAAAGGAAATTCAAGGAAATTCAAGGAAATTGGAACGAAATTCAAGAAAATTCAAGGAAATTCAAGGAAATGGCAAGACAAGAATGGAAATTCAAAGAAAGTCAAGGAAATGGCAAGGCAAGGAATGAAATTCAAGGAAATTCAAGGAAATTGAACCAAATTCAAGGAAATTCACGGAAATTCAAGGAAATGGCAAGGCAAATAAAGGAAATTCAAGGAAATTCAAGGAAATTCATGGAAATTCATGGAAATTCAAGGAAATTCAAGGAAATGGCAAGGAAATTTAAGAGAATTCAAGGAAATGGCAAGGAAATTCAAGGAAATTCAAGGAAATGGCAGGGGAAGAATAGGAAATTCAAGGAAATGGCAAGGAAATTCAAGGAAATTCAAGGAAATGGCTAGGAAATTCAATGAAATTCAAGGAAATTCAAGGCAATTCAAGGAAATGGCAAGGAAATTCAAGGAAATTGAAGGAAATGGCAAAAAAACCTCAAGGAAATTCAGGGAAATTCAAGGTAAGGCAATGAAATTTAAGGAAATTCAAGGAAATTCAAGGAAATGGAAGGCAAAGCAAGGAAATTCAAGGAAATGGCAAGGAAATTAAAGAGAATTCGAGGAAATGGTAAGGAAATTCAAGGAAATTCAAGGAAATGGCAAGGAAAGGAAATTCAAGGAAATTCAAGAAAATGGTAAGGCAAGGAAAGGATATTCAAGGAAATTCAAGGAAATTGAAGGACATTCAAGGAAATGGCAAGGAAAGGAAAGGAAATGCAAGAAAATGGCAAGACAAGGCAAGGAAATCCAAAAAAAATTCAAAGAAATGGCAATGAAATTCAGGGAAATCCAAGGAAAAGGCAAGGAAATTCAAGAAAATTTGAAGAAATGGCAAGGAAATTCAAGGAAATTCAAGGAAATGGCAAGGCAAGGCAGGGAAATTCAAGGAAATGTCAAGGAAATTCAAGGAAATGGCAAGGAAATTCAAGGAAAATTAAAGGAAATTCAAGGAAATTTAAGGAAATTCAAAAAAATTCAAGGAAATTCAAAGAAATTCAAAGAAATTCAAGGACATTCAAGGAAATGGCAAGGAAAGAAAAGGAAATTCAAGGAAATTCAAGGAAATGGCAAGGAAAGGCAAGGTAATTCAAGGAAATTCAAGGAAATGGCAAGGCAAGGAAAGGAAATTCAAGGAAATACAAGGATATTCAAGGAAATTGCAAGGATATTCAAGGAAATTCAAGGAAATGGCAAGGCAAGGAAAGGATATTCAAGGAAATTCAAGGAAATTCAAGGAAATGGCAAGGAAATTCAAAGAAATTCAAAGAAATGGCAAGGAAACTCAAGGAAATTCTAGGAAAAGGAAAGGAAATTCAAGAAAAATCGAAGAAATGGCAAGGAAATTCAAGGAAATTCAAGGAAATGGCAAAGCAAGGCAAGGAAACTCAAGAAATTCAAGGACATTCAAGGAAACAAAAAAAAATGGGAAGGAAATTCAACGAAATTAAAGGCAATTCAAGGAAATTCAAGGTAATTCAAGGAAATTTAAGGCAATTCAAGGAAATGGCAAGGAAACTCAAAAAAATGGGAAGGAAATTCATCGAAATTAAAGGCAATTCAAGGAAATGGCAAAGAAATTCAAGGAAATTCAAGGAAATTCAATGAAATGGCAAGGAAATTCTGGAAATTAAAGGAAATTCAAGGAAATGGCAAGGATATTCAAGGAAATTCAAGGAAATTCAAGGAAATGGCAAGGAAATTCAAGGAAATGGGAAGGAAATTCAAGAAAATGGAAAGGAAATTCAAGGAAATAGCATAGAAATTCAAGGAAATTCAAGGAAATTCAAGGAAATGGCAAGGAAATTCAAGGAAATTCAAGGAAATGGCAAGGATATTCAAGGAAATTCATGCAAATTCAAGGAAATGGCAAGGAAATTTAAGGAAATGTGAAGGAAATTCAGGGAAATGGAAAGGAAATTCAAGGAAATTCAAGGAAATGGAAAGGAAATTCAAGGAAATAGCAAGGAAATTCAAGGAAATTCAAGGAAATTCAAGGAAATTGAAGGAAATGACAAGGAAATTCAAAAAATTGGGAAGGAAATTCAATGAAATTAAAGGCAATTCAAGGAAATGGCAAAGAAATTCAAGGAAATTCAAGGAAATTCAAGGAAATGGAAAGGATATTCAAGAAAATTCAGGGAAATTTAAGGAAATGCCAAGGAAATTCAAAAAAATGGGAAGGAAATTCAACGAAATTAAAGGCAATTCAAGGAAATGGCAAAAAAAATTCAAGGAAATTCAAAGAAATTCAAGGAAATTCAAGGAAATGGCAAAGCAATTCAAGGAAATGGGAAGGAAATTCAAGAAAAAGGAAAGGAAATTCAAGGAAATAGCAAGGAAATAGCAAGGAAATTCAAGGAAATTCAAGGAAATGGCAAGTAAATTCAAAGAAATTCAAGGAAATGGCAAGGATATTCAAGGACATTCAAGGAAATTCAAGGAAATGGCAAGGAAATGGCAAGGAAATTCAAGGAAATGGGAATGAAACTCAAGGAAATGGAAAGTAAATTCAAGGAAATAGCAAGGAAATTCCGGGAAATTCAAGGAAATGGCAAGGAAATTCAAGGAAATTCAAAGAAATGGGAAGGAAAGGAAAGGAAATTCAAGGAAATTCAAGAAATTCAACGAAATTCAAGGAGATTCAAGGAAATGGCAAGGAAATTCAAGGAAATTGAAGGAAATGGAAAAAAAATTCAAAGAAATTAAAGGAAATTCAAGGAAATTCAAGCAAATTCAAGGTAAGGCAATGAAATTCAAGGAAATTCAAGGAAATTCGAGGAAATGGCAAGGCAAAGCAAGGAAATTCAAGGAAATGGCAAGGAAATGGCAAGGAAATTCAAAGAAATTCAAGGAAATGGCAAGGAAATGGCAAGGAAATTCAGGGAAATGGGAAGGAAATTCAAGGAAATGGAAAGGAAAGTCAAGGAAATAGCAAGGAAATAGCAAGGAAATTCAAGGAAATTCAAGGAAATGGCAAGGAAATTCAAGGAAATCGAAGGAAATGGCAAGGAAATTCAAGGAAATTCAAGGAAATTCAAGCAAATTCAAGGTAAGGCAATGAAATTCAAGGAAATTCAAGGAAATTCAAGGAAATGGCAAGGCAAGGCAAGGAAATTCAAGGAAATGGCAATGAAATTCAAGGAAATTCAAGGAAATTCAAGGAAATGGCAAGGCAAAGCAAGGAAATTCAAGGAAATGGCAAGGAAATTCAAGGAAATTCAAGGAAATTCAAGGAAATGGCAAGGCAAGGAAAGGAAATTCAAGGAAATGGCCAGGCAAGGAAAGGAAATTCAAGGAAATTCAAGGAAATTGGAACGAAATTCAAGAAAATTCAAGGAAATTCAAGGAAATGGCAAGACAAGAATGGAAATTCAAAGAAAGTCAAGGAAATGGCAAGGCAAGGAATGAAATTCAAGGAAATTCAAGGAAATTGAACCAAATTCAAGGAAATTCACGGAAATTCAAGGAAATGGCAAGGCAAATAAAGGAAATTCAAGGAAATTCAAGGAAATTCATGGAAATTCATGGAAATTCAAGGAAATTCAAGGAAATGGCAAGGAAATTTAAGAGAATTCAAGGAAATGGCAAGGAAATTCAAGGAAATTCAAGGAAATGGCAGGGGAAGAATAGGAAATTCAAGGAAATGGCAAGGAAATTCAAGGAAATTCAAGGAAATGGCTAGGAAATTCAATGAAATTCAAGGAAATTCAAGGCAATTCAAGGAAATGGCAAGGAAATTCAAGGAAATTGAAGGAAATGGCAAAAAAACCTCAAGGAAATTCAGGGAAATTCAAGGTAAGGCAATGAAATTTAAGGAAATTCAAGGAAATTCAAGGAAATGGAAGGCAAAGCAAGGAAATTCAAGGAAATGGCAAGGAAATTAAAGAGAATTCGAGGAAATGGTAAGGAAATTCAAGGAAATTCAAGGAAATGGCAAGGAAAGGAAATTCAAGGAAATTCAAGAAAATGGTAAGGCAAGGAAAGGATATTCAAGGAAATTCAAGGAAATTGAAGGACATTCAAGGAAATGGCAAGGAAAGGAAAGGAAATGCAAGAAAATGGCAAGACAAGGCAAGGAAATCCAAAAAAAATTCAAAGAAATGGCAATGAAATTCAGGGAAATCCAAGGAAAAGGCAAGGAAATTCAAGAAAATTTGAAGAAATGGCAAGGAAATTCAAGGAAATTCAAGGAAATGGCAAGGCAAGGCAGGGAAATTCAAGGAAATGTCAAGGAAATTCAAGGAAATGGCAAGGAAATTCAAGGAAAATTAAAGGAAATTCAAGGAAATTTAAGGAAATTCAAAAAAATTCAAGGAAATTCAAAGAAATTCAAAGAAATTCAAGGACATTCAAGGAAATGGCAAGGAAAGAAAAGGAAATTCAAGGAAATTCAAGGAAATGGCAAGGAAAGGCAAGGTAATTCAAGGAAATTCAAGGAAATGGCAAGGCAAGGAAAGGAAATTCAAGGAAATACAAGGATATTCAAGGAAATTGCAAGGATATTCAAGGAAATTCAAGGAAATGGCAAGGCAAGGAAAGGATATTCAAGGAAATTCAAGGAAATTCAAGGAAATGGCAAGGAAATTCAAAGAAATTCAAAGAAATGGCAAGGAAACTCAAGGAAATTCTAGGAAAAGGAAAGGAAATTCAAGAAAAATCGAAGAAATGGCAAGGAAATTCAAGGAAATTCAAGGAAATGGCAAAGCAAGGCAAGGAAACTCAAGAAATTCAAGGACATTCAAGGAAACAAAAAAAAATGGGAAGGAAATTCAACGAAATTAAAGGCAATTCAAGGAAATTCAAGGTAATTCAAGGAAATTTAAGGCAATTCAAGGAAATGGCAAGGAAACTCAAAAAAATGGGAAGGAAACTCATCGAAATTAAAGGCAATTCAAGGAAATGGCAAAGAAATTCAAGGAAATTCAAGGAAATTCAATGAAATGGCAAGGAAATTCTGGAAATTAAAGGAAATTCAAGGAAATGGCAAGGATATTCAAGGAAATTCAAGGAAATTCAAGGAAATGGCAAGGAAATTCAAGGAAATGGGAAGGAAATTCAAGAAAATGGAAAGGAAATTCAAGGAAATAGCATAGAAATTCAAGGAAATTCAAGGAAATTCAAGGAAATGGCAAGGAAATTCAAGGAAATTCAAGGAAATGGCAAGGATATTCAAGGAAATTCATGCAAATTCAAGGAAATGGCAAGGAAATTTAAGGAAATGTGAAGGAAATTCAGGGAAATGGAAAGGAAATTCAAGGAAATTCAAGGAAATGGAAAGGAAATTCAAGGAAATAGCAAGGAAATTCAAGGAAATTCAAGGAAATTCAAGGAAATTGAAGGAAATGACAAGGAAATTCAAAAAATTGGGAAGGAAATTCAATGAAATTAAAGGCAATTCAAGGAAATGGCAAAGAAATTCAAGGAAATTCAAGGAAATTCAAGGAAATGGAAAGGAAATTCTAGGAAATTCAAGGAAATTCAAGGAAATGTCAAGTATATTCAAGGAAATTCAAGGAAATGGCAAGGAAATTCAAGGAAATGGGAAGGAAATTCAAGAAAATGGAAAGGAAATTCAAGGAAATAGCAAGGAAATTCAAGGAAATTCAGGGAAATTAAACGAAATGGCAAGGAAATTCAAGGAAATTCAATGAAATTCAAGGAAATTCAAGGAAATGGCAACGAATTTCAAAGAAATTTAAGGAAAGGGCAATGCAAGACAAGGAAATCCAAGGAAAATCAAAGAAATTGAAGGAAACTCAAGGAAATTCTAGGAAAAGGAAAGGAAATTCAAGAAAATTCGAAGAAATGGCAAGGAAATTCAAGGAAATTCAAGGAAATGGCAAAGCAAGGCAAGGAAACTCAAGAAATTCAAGGACATTCAAGGAAACTCAAAAAAATGGGAAGGAAATTCAACGAAATTAAAGGCAATTCAAGGAAATTCAAGGTAATTCAAGGAAATTTAAGGCAATTCAAGGAAATGGCAAGGAAACAAAAAAATGGGAAGGAAATTCAACGAAATTAAAGGCAATTCAAGGAAATGGCAAAGAAATTCAAGGAAATTCAATGAAATGGCAAGGAAATTCTGGAAATTAAAGGAAATTCAAGGAAATGGCAAGGATATTCAAGGAAATTCAAGGAAATTCAAGGAAATTCAAGGAAATGGCAAGGAAATTCAAGGAAATGGGAAGGAAATTCAAGAAAATGGAAAGGAAATTCAAGGAAATAGCATAGAAATTCAAGGAAATTCTTGGAAATTCAAGGAAATGGCAAGGAAATTCAAGGAAATTCAAGGAAATGGCAAGGAAAGGAAAGGACATTAAAGGAAATGGCAAGGCAAGGAAAGGAAATACAAGGAAATGGCAAGGCAATGGCAAGGAAATTCAAGGAAATTCAAGGAAATGGCAAGGATATTCAAGGAAATTCATGCAAATTCAAGGAAATGGCAAGGAAATTTAAGGAAATGTGAAGGAAATTCAGGGAAATGGAAAGGAAATTCAAGGAAATTCAAGGAAATGGCAAGGAAATTCAAGGAAATTCAAAGAAATGGCAAGGAAAGGAAGAGAAATTCAAGGAAATTCAAGAAATTTAAGGAAGTTCAAGAAAATGCAAGGAAATGGCAAGGAAATTGAAGGAAATTCAAGGAAATTCAATGAAATGGCAAGGAAATTCTGGAAATTAAAGGAAATTCAAGGAAATGGCAAGGATATTCAAGGAAATTCAAGGAAATTCAAGGAAATGGCAAGGAAATTCAAGGAAATTCAAAGAAATGGCAAGGAAAGGAAAGGAAATTCAAGGAAATTCAAGGAAATGGCAAGGAAATTCAAGGAAATTCAAGGAAATTCAAGCAAATTCAAGGTAAGGCAATGAAATTCAAGGAAATTCAAGGAAATTCAAGGAAATGGCAAGGCAAGGCAAGGAAATTCAAGGAAATGGCAATGAAATTCAAGGAAATTCAAGGAAATTCAAGGAAATGGCAAGGCAAAGCAAGGAAATTCAAGGAAATGGCAAGGAAATTCAAGGAAATTCAAGGAAATTCAAGGAAATGGCAAGGCAAGGAAAGGAAATTCAAGGAAATGGCCAGGCAAGGAAAGGAAATTCAAGGAAATTCAAGGAAATTGGAACGAAATTCAAGAAAATTCAAGGAAATTCAAGGAAATGGCAAGACAAGAATGGAAATTCAAAGAAAGTCAAGGAAATGGCAAGGCAAGGAATGAAATTCAAGGAAATTCAAGGAAATTGAACCAAATTCAAGGAAATTCACGGAAATTCAAGGAAATGGCAAGGCAAATAAAGGAAATTCAAGGAAATTCAAGGAAATTCATGGAAATTCATGGAAATTCAAGGAAATTCAAGGAAATGGCAAGGAAATTTAAGAGAATTCAAGGAAATGGCAAGGAAATTCAAGGAAATTCAAGGAAATGGCAGGGGAAGAATAGGAAATTCAAGGAAATGGCAAGGAAATTCAAGGAAATTCAAGGAAATGGCTAGGAAATTCAATGAAATTCAAGGAAATTCAAGGCAATTCAAGGAAATGGCAAGGAAATTCAAGGAAATTGAAGGAAATGGCAAAAAAACCTCAAGGAAATTCAGGGAAATTCAAGGTAAGGCAATGAAATTTAAGGAAATTCAAGGAAATTCAAGGAAATGGAAGGCAAAGCAAGGAAATTCAAGGAAATGGCAAGGAAATTAAAGAGAATTCGAGGAAATGGTAAGGAAATTCAAGGAAATTCAAGGAAATGGCAAGGAAAGGAAATTCAAGGAAATTCAAGAAAATGGTAAGGCAAGGAAAGGATATTCAAGGAAATTCAAGGAAATTGAAGGACATTCAAGGAAATGGCAAGGAAAGGAAAGGAAATGCAAGAAAATGGCAAGACAAGGCAAGGAAATCAAAAAAAAATTCAAAGAAATGGCAATGAAATTCAGGGAAATCCAAGGAAAAGGCAAGGAAATTCAAGAAAATTTGAAGAAATGGCAAGGAAATTCAAGGAAATTCAAGGAAATGGCAAGGCAAGGCAGGGAAATTCAAGGAAATGTCAAGGAAATTCAAGGAAATGGCAAGGAAATTCAAGGAAAATTAAAGGAAATTCAAGGAAATTTAAGGAAATTCAAAAAAATTCAAGGAAATTCAAAGAAATTCAAAGAAATTCAAGGACATTCAAGGAAATGGCAAGGAAAGAAAAGGAAATTCAAGGAAATTCAAGGAAATGGCAAGGAAAGGCAAGGTAATTCAAGGAAATTCAAGGAAATGGCAAGGCAAGGAAAGGAAATTCAAGGAAATACAAGGATATTCAAGGAAATTGCAAGGATATTCAAGGAAATTCAAGGAAATGGCAAGGCAAGGAAAGGATATTCAAGGAAATTCAAGGAAATTCAAGGAAATGGCAAGGAAATTCAAAGAAATTCAAAGAAATGGCAAGGAAACTCAAGGAAATTCTAGGAAAAGGAAAGGAAATTCAAGAAAAATCGAAGAAATGGCAAGGAAATTCAAGGAAATTCAAGGAAATGGCAAAGCAAGGCAAGGAAACTCAAGAAATTCAAGGACATTCAAGGAAACAAAAAAAAATGGGAAGGAAATTCAACGAAATTAAAGGCAATTCAAGGAAATTCAAGGTAATTCAAGGAAATTTAAGGCAATTCAAGGAAATGGCAAGGAAACTCAAAAAAATGGGAAGGAAACTCATCGAAATTAAAGGCAATTCAAGGAAATGGCAAAGAAATTCAAGGAAATTCAAGGAAATTCAATGAAATGGCAAGGAAATTCTGGAAATTAAAGGAAATTCAAGGAAATGGCAAGGATATTCAAGGAAATTCAAGGAAATTCAAGGAAATGGCAAGGAAATTCAAGGAAATGGGAAGGAAATTCAAGAAAATGGAAAGGAAATTCAAGGAAATAGCATAGAAATTCAAGGAAATTCAAGGAAATTCAAGGAAATGGCAAGGAAATTCAAGGAAATTCAAGGAAATGGCAAGGATATTCAAGGAAATTCATGCAAATTCAAGGAAATGGCAAGGAAATTTAAGGAAATGTGAAGGAAATTCAGGGAAATGGAAAGGAAATTCAAGGAAATTCAAGGAAATGGAAAGGAAATTCAAGGAAATAGCAAGGAAATTCAAGGAAATTCAAGGAAATTCAAGGAAATTGAAGGAAATGACAAGGAAATTCAAAAAATTGGGAAGGAAATTCAATGAAATTAAAGGCAATTCAAGGAAATGGCAAAGAAATTCAAGGAAATTCAAGGAAATTCAAGGAAATGGAAAGGATATTCAAGAAAATTCAGGGAAATTTAAGGAAATGCCAAGGAAATTCAAAAAAATGGGAAGGAAATTCAACGAAATTAAAGGCAATTCAAGGAAATGGCAAAAAAAATTCAAGGAAATTCAAAGAAATTCAAGGAAATTCAAGGAAATGGCAAAGCAATTCAAGGAAATGGGAAGGAAATTCAAGAAAAAGGAAAGGAAATTCAAGGAAATAGCAAGGAAATAGCAAGGAAATTCAAGGAAATTCAAGGAAATGGCAAGTAAATTCAAAGAAATTCAAGGAAATGGCAAGGATATTCAAGGACATTCAAGGAAATTCAAGGAAATGGCAAGGAAATGGCAAGGAAATTCAAGGAAATGGGAATGAAACTCAAGGAAATGGAAAGTAAATTCAAGGAAATAGCAAGGAAATTCCGGGAAATTCAAGGAAATGGCAAGGAAATTCAAGGAAATTCAAAGAAATGGGAAGGAAAGGAAAGGAAATTCAAGGAAATTCAAGAAATTCAACGAAATTCAAGGAGATTCAAGGAAATGGCAAGGAAATTCAAGGAAATTGAAGGAAATGGAAAAAAAATTCAAAGAAATTAAAGGAAATTCAAGGAAATTCAAGCAAATTCAAGGTAAGGCAATGAAATTCAAGGAAATTCAAGGAAATTCGAGGAAATGGCAAGGCAAAGCAAGGAAATTCAAGGAAATGGCAAGGAAATGGCAAGGAAATTCAAAGAAATTCAAGGAAATGGCAAGGAAATGGCAAGGAAATTCAGGGAAATGGGAAGGAAATTCAAGGAAATGGAAAGGAAAGTCAAGGAAATAGCAAGGAAATAGCAAGGAAATTCAAGGAAATTCAAGGAAATGGCAAGGAAATTCAAGGAAATCGAAGGAAATGGCAAGGAAATTCAAGGAAATTCAAGGAAATTCAAGCAAATTCAAGGTAAGGCAATGAAATTCAAGGAAATTCAAGGAAATTCAAGGAAATGGCAAGGCAAGGCAAGGAAATTCAAGGAAATGGCAATGAAATTCAAGGAAATTCAAGGAAATTCAAGGAAATGGCAAGGCAAAGCAAGGAAATTCAAGGAAATGGCAAGGAAATTCAAGGAAATTCAAGGAAATTCAAGGAAATGGCAAGGCAAGGAAAGGAAATTCAAGGAAATGGCCAGGCAAGGAAAGGAAATTCAAGGAAATTCAAGGAAATTGGAACGAAATTCAAGAAAATTCAAGGAAATTCAAGGAAATGGCAAGACAAGAATGGAAATTCAAAGAAAGTCAAGGAAATGGCAAGGCAAGGAATGAAATTCAAGGAAATTCAAGGAAATTGAACCAAATTCAAGGAAATTCACGGAAATTCAAGGAAATGGCAAGGCAAATAAAGGAAATTCAAGGAAATTCAAGGAAATTCATGGAAATTCATGGAAATTCAAGGAAATTCAAGGAAATGGCAAGGAAATTTAAGAGAATTCAAGGAAATGGCAAGGAAATTCAAGGAAATTCAAGGAAATGGCAGGGGAAGAATAGGAAATTCAAGGAAATGGCAAGGAAATTCAAGGAAATTCAAGGAAATGGCTAGGAAATTCAATGAAATTCAAGGAAATTCAAGGCAATTCAAGGAAATGGCAAGGAAATTCAAGGAAATTGAAGGAAATGGCAAAAAAACCTCAAGGAAATTCAGGGAAATTCAAGGTAAGGCAATGAAATTTAAGGAAATTCAAGGAAATTCAAGGAAATGGAAGGCAAAGCAAGGAAATTCAAGGAAATGGCAAGGAAATTAAAGAGAATTCGAGGAAATGGTAAGGAAATTCAAGGAAATTCAAGGAAATGGCAAGGAAAGGAAATTCAAGGAAATTCAAGAAAATGGTAAGGCAAGGAAAGGATATTCAAGGAAATTCAAGGAAATTGAAGGACATTCAAGGAAATGGCAAGGAAAGGAAAGGAAATGCAAGAAAATGGCAAGACAAGGCAAGGAAATCCAAAAAAAATTCAAAGAAATGGCAATGAAATTCAGGGAAATCCAAGGAAAAGGCAAGGAAATTCAAGAAAATTTGAAGAAATGGCAAGGAAATTCAAGGAAATTCAAGGAAATGGCAAGGCAAGGCAGGGAAATTCAAGGAAATGTCAAGGAAATTCAAGGAAATGGCAAGGAAATTCAAGGAAAATTAAAGGAAATTCAAGGAAATTTAAGGAAATTCAAAAAAATTCAAGGAAATTCAAAGAAATTCAAAGAAATTCAAGGACATTCAAGGAAATGGCAAGGAAAGAAAAGGAAATTCAAGGAAATTCAAGGAAATGGCAAGGAAAGGCAAGGTAATTCAAGGAAATTCAAGGAAATGGCAAGGCAAGGAAAGGAAATTCAAGGAAATACAAGGATATTCAAGGAAATTGCAAGGATATTCAAGGAAATTCAAGGAAATGGCAAGGCAAGGAAAGGATATTCAAGGAAATTCAAGGAAATTCAAGGAAATGGCAAGGAAATTCAAAGAAATTCAAAGAAATGGCAAGGAAACTCAAGGAAATTCTAGGAAAAGGAAAGGAAATTCAAGAAAAATCGAAGAAATGGCAAGGAAATTCAAGGAAATTCAAGGAAATGGCAAAGCAAGGCAAGGAAACTCAAGAAATTCAAGGACATTCAAGGAAACAAAAAAAAATGGGAAGGAAATTCAACGAAATTAAAGGCAATTCAAGGAAATTCAAGGTAATTCAAGGAAATTTAAGGCAATTCAAGGAAATGGCAAGGAAACTCAAAAAAATGGGAAGGAAATTCATCGAAATTAAAGGCAATTCAAGGAAATGGCAAAGAAATTCAAGGAAATTCAAGGAAATTCAATGAAATGGCAAGGAAATTCTGGAAATTAAAGGAAATTCAAGGAAATGGCAAGGATATTCAAGGAAATTCAAGGAAATTCAAGGAAATGGCAAGGAAATTCAAGGAAATGGGAAGGAAATTCAAGAAAATGGAAAGGAAATTCAAGGAAATAGCATAGAAATTCAAGGAAATTCAAGGAAATTCAAGGAAATGGCAAGGAAATTCAAGGAAATTCAAGGAAATGGCAAGGATATTCAAGGAAATTCATGCAAATTCAAGGAAATGGCAAGGAAATTTAAGGAAATGTGAAGGAAATTCAGGGAAATGGAAAGGAAATTCAAGGAAATTCAAGGAAATGGAAAGGAAATTCAAGGAAATAGCAAGGAAATTCAAGGAAATTCAAGGAAATTCAAGGAAATTGAAGGAAATGACAAGGAAATTCAAAAAATTGGGAAGGAAATTCAATGAAATTAAAGGCAATTCAAGGAAATGGCAAAGAAATTCAAGGAAATTCAAGGAAATTCAAGGAAATGGAAAGGAAATTCTAGGAAATTCAAGGAAATTCAAGGAAATGTCAAGTATATTCAAGGAAATTCAAGGAAATGGCAAGGAAATTCAAGGAAATGGGAAGGAAATTCAAGAAAATGGAAAGGAAATTCAAGGAAATAGCAAGGAAATTCAAGGAAATTCAGGGAAATTAAACGAAATGGCAAGGAAATTCAAGGAAATTCAATGAAATTCAAGGAAATTCAAGGAAATGGCAACGAATTTCAAAGAAATTTAAGGAAAGGGCAATGCAAGACAAGGAAATCCAAGGAAAATCAAAGAAATTGAAGGAAACTCAAGGAAATTCTAGGAAAAGGAAAGGAAATTCAAGAAAATTCGAAGAAATGGCAAGGAAATTCAAGGAAATTCAAGGAAATGGCAAAGCAAGGCAAGGAAACTCAAGAAATTCAAGGACATTCAAGGAAACTCAAAAAAATGGGAAGGAAATTCAACGAAATTAAAGGCAATTCAAGGAAATTCAAGGTAATTCAAGGAAATTTAAGGCAATTCAAGGAAATGGCAAGGAAACAAAAAAATGGGAAGGAAATTCAACGAAATTAAAGGCAATTCAAGGAAATGGCAAAGAAATTCAAGGAAATTCAATGAAATGGCAAGGAAATTCTGGAAATTAAAGGAAATTCAAGGAAATGGCAAGGATATTCAAGGAAATTCAAGGAAATTCAAGGAAATTCAAGGAAATGGCAAGGAAATTCAAGGAAATGGGAAGGAAATTCAAGAAAATGGAAAGGAAATTCAAGGAAATAGCATAGAAATTCAAGGAAATTCTTGGAAATTCAAGGAAATGGCAAGGAAATTCAAGGAAATTCAAGGAAATGGCAAGGAAAGGAAAGGACATTAAAGGAAATGGCAAGGCAAGGAAAGGAAATACAAGGAAATGGCAAGGCAATGGCAAGGAAATTCAAGGAAATTCAAGGAAATGGCAAGGAAATTTAAGGAAATGTGAAGGAAATTCAGGGAAATGGAAAGGAAATTCAAGGAAATTCAAGGAAATGGCAAGGAAATTCAAGGAAATTCAAAGAAATGGCAAGGAAAGGAAGAGAAATTCAAGGAAATTCAAGAAATTTAAGGAAGTTCAAGAAAATGCAAGGAAATGGCAAGGAAATTGAAGGAAATTCAAGGAAATTCAATGAAATGGCAAGGAAATTCTGAAATTAAAGGAAATTCAAGGAAATGGCAAGGAAATTCAAGGAAATTCAAAGAAATGGCAAGGAAAGGAAAGGAAATTCAAGGAAATTCAAGGAAATGGCAAGGAAATTCAAGGAAATTCAAGGAAATTCAAGCAAATTCAAGGTAAGGCAATGAAATTCAAGGAAATTCAAGGAAATTCAAGGAAATGGCAAGGCAAGGCAAGGAAATTCAAGGAAATGGCAATGAAATTCAAGGAAATTCAAGGAAATTCAAGGAAATGGCAAGGCAAAGCAAGGAAATTCAAGGAAATGGCAAGGAAATTCAAGGAAATTCAAGGAAATTCAAGGAAATGGCAAGGCAAGGAAAGGAAATTCAAGGAAATGGCCAGGCAAGGAAAGGAAATTCAAGGAAATTCAAGGAAATTGGAACGAAATTCAAGAAAATTCAAGGAAATTCAAGGAAATGGCAAGACAAGAATGGAAATTCAAAGAAAGTCAAGGAAATGGCAAGGCAAGGAATGAAATTCAAGGAAATTCAAGGAAATTGAACCAAATTCAAGGAAATTCACGGAAATTCAAGGAAATGGCAAGGCAAATAAAGGAAATTCAAGGAAATTCAAGGAAATTCATGGAAATTCATGGAAATTCAAGGAAATTCAAGGAAATGGCAAGGAAATTTAAGAGAATTCAAGGAAATGGCAAGGAAATTCAAGGAAATTCAAGGAAATGGCAGGGGAAGAATAGGAAATTCAAGGAAATGGCAAGGAAATTCAAGGAAATTCAAGGAAATGGCTAGGAAATTCAATGAAATTCAAGGAAATTCAAGGCAATTCAAGGAAATGGCAAGGAAATTCAAGGAAATTGAAGGAAATGGCAAAAAAACCTCAAGGAAATTCAGGGAAATTCAAGGTAAGGCAATGAAATTTAAGGAAATTCAAGGAAATTCAAGGAAATGGAAGGCAAAGCAAGGAAATTCAAGGAAATGGCAAGGAAATTAAAGAGAATTCGAGGAAATGGTAAGGAAATTCAAGGAAATTCAAGGAAATGGCAAGGAAAGGAAATTCAAGGAAATTCAAGAAAATGGTAAGGCAAGGAAAGGATATTCAAGGAAATTCAAGGAAATTGAAGGACATTCAAGGAAATGGCAAGGAAAGGAAAGGAAATGCAAGAAAATGGCAAGACAAGGCAAGGAAATCCAAAAATTTCAAAGAAATGGCAATGAAATTCAGGGAAATCCAAGGAAAAGGCAAGGAAATTCAAGAAAATTTGAAGAAATGGCAAGGAAATTCAAGGAAATTCAAGGAAATGGCAAGGCAAGGCAGGGAAATTCAAGGAAATGTCAAGGAAATTCAAGGAAATGGCAAGGAAATTCAAGGAAAATTAAAGGAAATTCAAGGAAATTTAAGGAAATTCAAAAAAATTCAAGGAAATTCAAAGAAATTCAAAGAAATTCAAGGACATTCAAGGAAATGGCAAGGAAAGAAAAGGAAATTCAAGGAAATTCAAGGAAATGGCAAGGAAAGGCAAGGTAATTCAAGGAAATTCAAGGAAATGGCAAGGCAAGGAAAGGAAATTCAAGGAAATACAAGGATATTCAAGGAAATTGCAAGGATATTCAAGGAAATTCAAGGAAATGGCAAGGCAAGGAAAGGATATTCAAGGAAATTCAAGGAAATTCAAGGAAATGGCAAGGAAATTCAAAGAAATTCAAAGAAATGGCAAGGAAACTCAAGGAAATTCTAGGAAAAGGAAAGGAAATTCAAGAAAAATCGAAGAAATGGCAAGGAAATTCAAGGAAATTCAAGGAAATGGCAAAGCAAGGCAAGGAAACTCAAGAAATTCAAGGACATTCAAGGAAACAAAAAAAAATGGGAAGGAAATTCAACGAAATTAAAGGCAATTCAAGGAAATTCAAGGTAATTCAAGGAAATTTAAGGCAATTCAAGGAAATGGCAAGGAAACTCAAAAAAATGGGAAGGAAATTCATCGAAATTAAAGGCAATTCAAGGAAATGGCAAAGAAATTCAAGGAAATTCAAGGAAATTCAATGAAATGGCAAGGAAATTCTGGAAATTAAAGGAAATTCAAGGAAATGGCAAGGATATTCAAGGAAATTCAAGGAAATTCAAGGAAATGGCAAGGAAATTCAAGGAAATGGGAAGGAAATTCAAGAAAATGGAAAGGAAATTCAAGGAAATAGCATAGAAATTCAAGGAAATTCAAGGAAATTCAAGGAAATGGCAAGGAAATTCAAGGAAATTCAAGGAAATGGCAAGGATATTCAAGGAAATTCATGCAAATTCAAGGAAATGGCAAGGAAATTTAAGGAAATGTGAAGGAAATTCAGGGAAATGGAAAGGAAATTCAAGGAAATTCAAGGAAATGGCAAGGAAATTCAAGGAAATTCAAAGAAATGGCAAGGAAAGGAAGAGAAATTCAAGGAAATTCAAGAAATTTAAGGAAGTTCAAGAAAATGCAAGGAAATGGCAAGGAAATTGAAGGAAATTCAAGGAAATTCAAGGAAAGGGCAATGAAATTAAAGGAAATTCAAGGAAATGGCAAAGAAATTTAAGGAAATTCAAGGAAATTCAAGGAAATGGAAAGGATATTCAAGAAAATTCAGGGAAATTTAAGGAAATGCCAAGGAAATTCAAAAAAATGGGAAGGAAATTCAACGAAATTAAAGGCAATTCAAGGAAATGGCAAAAAAAATTCAAGGAAATTCAAAGAAATTCAAGGAAATTCAAGGAAATGGCAAAGCAATTCAAGGAAATGGGAAGGAAATTCAAGAAAAAGGAAAGGAAATTCAAGGAAATAGCAAGGAAATAGCAAGGAAATTCAAGGAAATTCAAGGAAATGGCAAGGAAATTCAAAGAAATTCAAGGAAATGGCAAGGATATTCAAGGAAATTCAAGGAAATTCAAGGAAATGGCAAGGAAATGGCAAGGAAATTCAAGGAAATGGGAATGAAACTCAAGGAAATGGAAAGTAAATTCAAGGAAATAGCAAGGAAATTCCGGGAAATTCAAGGAAATGGCAAGGAAATTCAAGGAAATTCAAAGAAATGGGAAGGAAAGGAAAGGAAATTCAAGGAAATTCAAGAAATTCAACGAAATTCAAGGAGATTCAAGGAAATGGCAAGGAAATTCAAGGAAATTGAAGGAAATGGAAAAAAAATTCAAAGAAATTAAAGGAAATTCAAGGAAATTCAAGCAAATTCAAGGTAAGGCAATGAAATTCAAGGAAATTCAAGGAAATTCGAGGAAATGGCAAGGCAAAGCAAGGAAATTCAAGGAAATGGCAAGGAAATGGCAAGGAAATTCAAAAAAATGGGAAGGAAATTCAACGAAATTAAAGACAATTCAAGGAAATGGCAAAGAATTTAAATTAAATTCAAGGAAATTCAAGGAAATGGGAAGGAAATTCAACGAAATTAAAGGCAATTCAAGGAAATTCAAGGTAATTCAAGGAAATTTAAGGCAATTCAAGGAAATGGCAAGGAAACTCAAAAAATGGGAAGGAAATTCATCGAAATTAAAGGCAAATCAAGGAAATGGCAAAGAAATTCAAGGAAATTCAAGGAAATTCAATGAAATGGCAAGGAAATTCAGGAAATTAAAGGAAATTCAAGGAAATGGCAAGGATATTCAAGGAAATTCAAGGAAATTCAAGGAAATTCAAGGAAATGGCAAGGAAATTCAAGGAAATGGGAAGGAAATTCAAGAAAATGGAAAGGAAATTCAAGGAAATAGCATAGAAATTCAAGGAAATTCAAGGAAATTCAAGGAAATGGCAAGGAAATTCAAGGAAATTCAAGGAAATGGCAAGGCAAGGAAAGGACATTAAAGGAAATGGCAAGGCAAGGAAAGGAAATACAAGGAAATTCAAGGAAATAGCAAGGAAATTCAAGGAAATTCAAGGAAATGGCAAGGATATTCAAGGAAATTCATGCAAATTCAAGGAAATGGCAAGGAAATTTAAGGAAATGTGAAGGAAATTCAGGGAAATGGAAAGGAAATTCAAGGAAATTCAAGGAAATGGAAAGGAAATTCAAGGAAATAGCAAGGAAATTCAAGGAAATTCAAGGAAATTCAAGGAAATTGAAGGAAATGACAAGGAAATTCAAAAAATTGGGAAGGAAATTCAATGAAATTAAAGGCAATTCAAGGAAATGGCAAAGAAATTCAAGGTAATTCAAGGAAATTCAAGGAAATGGAAAGGAAATTCTAGGAAATTCAAGGAAATTCAAGGAAATGTCAAGTATATTCAAGGAAATTCAAGGAAATGGCAAGGAAATTCAAGGAAATGGGAAGGAAATTCAAGGAAATGGGAAGGAAATTCAAGGAAATAGCAAGGAAATGGCAAGGAAATTCAAGGAAATGGGAAGGAAATTCAAGGAAATGGAAAGGAAAGTCAAGGAAATAGCAAGGAAATTAAAGGAAATTCAAGGAAATGGCATGGCAAGGAAAGGAAATTGAAGGAAATGGCAAGGAAATTCAAGGAAATTAAAGGAAATGGCAAGGAAATTCAAGGAAATTAAAGGAAATTCAAGGAAATTCAAGCAAATTCAAGGTAAGGCAATGAAATTCAGGGAAATTCAAGGAAATTCAAGGAAATGACAAGGAAATTCAAGGAAAATTCAAGGAAATGGCAAGGAAATTCAAGGAAATTCAAGGAAATGGCAAGGAAAGGAAAGGATATTCAATAAAGTTCAAGGTAATTCAAGGAAATGGCAAGTAAATTCAAGGAAATTCAACGAAACTGCAAGGAAATTCAATAAAATTCAAGGAAATTCAATTAAATTCAAGGGAATTCAAGGAAATGGCAAGGAATTTCAAGGAAATTCAAGGAAATGGCAAGGCAAGGAAAGGAAATTCAAGGAAATTCAAGGATATTCAAGGAAATTGCAAGGATATTCAAGGAAATTAAAGGAAATTCAAGGAAATGGCAAAGAAATTTAAGGAAATGGGAAGGAAATTCAACGAAATTAAAGGCAATTCAAGGAAATGGCAAAAAAAATTCAAGGAAATTCAAAGAAATTCAAGGAAATTCAAGGAAATGGCAAAGCAATTCAAGGAAATGGGAAGGAAATTCAAGAAAAAGGAAAGGAAATTCAAGGAAATAGCAAGGAAATAGCATGGAAATTCAGGGAAATTCAAGGAAATGGCAAGGAAATTCAAAGAAATTCACGGAAATGGCAAGGATATTCAAGGAAATTCAAGGAAATTCAAGGAAATTCAAGCAAATTCAAGGTAAGGCAATGAAATTCAAGGAAATTCAAGGAAATTCAAGGAAATTCAAGGAAATGGCAAGGAAATTCAAGGAAATTCAAGGAAATGGCAAAGCAAGGCAAGGAAACTCAAGAAATTCAAGGACATTCAAGGAAACTCAAAAAAATGGGAAGGAAATTCAACGAAATTAAAGGCAATTCAAGGAAATTCAAGGTAATTCAAGGAAATTTAAGGCAATTCAAGGAAATGGCAAGGAAACTCAAAAAATGGGAAGGAAATTCAACGAAATTAAAGGCAATTCAAGGAAATGGTAAAGAAATTCAAGGAAATTCAATGAAATGGCAAGGAAATTCTGGAAATTAAAGGAAATTCAAGGAAATGGCAAGGATATTCAAGGAAATTCAAGGAAATTCAAGGAAATTCAAGGAAATGGCAAGGAAATTCAAGGAAATTCAAGGTAAGTTAAGGAAATGGCAAGGATATTCAAAAAAACTCAAGGAAATGCAAGGAAATTCAAGGACATTCAAGGAAATTCTTGGAAATTCAAGGAAATGGCAAGGAAATTCAAGGAAATTTAAGGAAATGGCAATGCAAGACAAGGAAATCCAAGGAAAATCAAAGAAATGGCAAAGAAACTCAAGGAAATTCTAGGAAAAGGAAAGGAAATTCAAGAAAATTCGAAGAAATGGCAAGGAAATTCAAGGAAATTCAAGGAAATGGCAAAGCAAGGCAAGGAAACTCAAGAAATTCAAGGACATTCAAGGAAACTCAAAAAAATGGGAAGGAAATTCAACGAAATTAAAGGCAATTCAAGGAAATTCAAGGTAATTCAAGGAAATTTAAGGCAATTCAAGGAAATGGCAAGGAAACTCAAAAAAATGGGAAGGAAATTCAACGAAATTAAAGGCAATTCAAGGAAATGGCAAAGAAATTCAAGGAAATTCAATGAAATGGCAAGGAAATTCTGGAAATTAAAGGAAATTCAAGGAAATGGCAAGGATATTCAAGGAAATTCAAGGAAATTCAAGGAAATTCAAGGAAATGGCAAGGAAATTCAAGGAAATTCAAGGTAAGTTAAGGAAATGGCAAGGATATTCAAAAAAACTCAAGGAAATGCAAGGAAATTCAAGGACATTCAAGGAAATTCTTGGAAATTAAAGGAAATGGCAAGGAAATTCAAGGAAATTCAAGGAAATGGCAAGGTAAGGCAAGGAAATCCAAGGAAATTCAAAGAAATTCAAAAAAATGGGAAAGAAATTCAACGAAATTAAAGGCAATTCAAGGAAATGGCAAAGAAATTCAAGGAAATTCAAGGAAATTCAAGGAAATGGCAAGTATATTCACGGAAATTCAAGGAAATGGCAAGGAAATTCAAAGAAATGGGAAGGAAATTCAAGAAAATGGCAAGGAAATTCAAGGAAATGGCAAGGAAATTCAAGGAAATTCAAGGAAATTCAAGAAAATGGCAAGGAAATTCAAAGAAATTCAAGGAAATGGCAAGGATATTCAAGGAAATTCAAGGAAATTCAAGGCGATTCAAGGAAATGGCAAGGAAATTCAAGGAAATTGAAGGAAATGGCAAAAAAACTCAAGGAAATTCAAGGAAATTCAAGGTAAGGCAATGAAATTCAACGAAATTCAAGGAAATTCAAGGAAATGGAAGGCAAGGAAAGGAAATTCAAGGAAATGGCAAGGAAATTCAAGGAAATGGCAATGAAATTCAAGGAAATTCAAGGAAATAGCAAGGTAAGGAACGGAAATTCAAGGAAATTCAAGAAAATGGCAAGGCAAGGAAAGGACATTCAAAGAAATGGCAAGGAAAGGAAAGGAAATTCAAGGAAATTCAAGCAAATTCAAGGTAAGGCAATGAAATTCAAGGAAATTCAAGGAAATTCGAGGAAATGGCAAGGCAAAGCAAGGACATTCAAGGAAATGGCAAGGAAATGGCAAGGAAATTCAAAAAAATGGGAAGGAAATTCAACGAAATTAAAGGCAATTCAAGGAAATGGCAAAGAAATTAAAGGAAATTCAAGGAAATTCAAGGAAATGGCAAGTATATTCTAGGAAATTCAAGGAAATTCAAGGAAATTCAAGAAAATGGCAAGGAAATGGCAAGGAAATTCAGGGAAATGGGAAGGAAATTCAAGGAAATGGAAAGGAAAGTCAAGGAAATAGCAAGGAAATTAAAGGAAATTCAAGGAAATGGCATGGCAAGGAAAGGAAATTGAAGGAAATGGCAAGGAAATTCAAGGAAATTAAAGGAAATGGCAAGGAAATTCAAGGAAATTAAAGGAAATTCAAGGAAATTCAAGCAAATTCAAGGTAAGGCAATGAAATTCAGGGAAATTCAAGGAAATTCAAGGAAATTCAAGGAAATGACAAGGAAATTCAAGGAAAATTCAAGGAAATGGCAAGGAAATTCAAGGAAATTCAAGGAAATGGCAAGGAAAGGAAAGGATATTCAATAAAGTTCAAGGTAATTCAAGGAAATGGCAAGTAAATTCAAGGAAATTCAACGAAACTGCAAGGAAATTCAATAAAATTCAAGGAAATTCAATTAAATTCAAGGGAATTAAAGGAAATGGCAAGGAATTTCAAGGAAATTCAAGGAAATGGCAAGGCAAGGAAAGGAAATTCAAGGAAATTCAAGGATATTCAAGGAAATTGCAAGGATATTCAAGGAAATTAAAGGAAATTCAAGGAAATGGCAAAGAAATTTAAGGAAATGGGAAGGAAATTCAACGAAATTAAAGGCAATTCAAGGAAATGGCAAAAAAAATTCAAGGAAATTCAAAGAAATTCAAGGAAATTCAAGGAAATGGCAAAGCAATTCAAGGAAATGGGAAGGAAATTCAAGAAAAAGGAAAGGAAATTCAAGGAAATAGCAAGGAAATAGCATGGAAATTCAGGGAAATTCAAGGAAATGGCAAGGAAATTCAAAGAAATTCACGGAAATGGCAAGGATATTCAAGGAAATTCAAGGAAATTCAAGGAAATTCAAGCAAATTCAAGGTAAGGCAATGAAATTCAAGGAAATTCAAGGAAATTCAAGGAAATTCAAGGAAATGGCAAGGAAATTCAAGGAAATTCAAGGAAATGGCAAAGCAAGGCAAGGAAACTCAAGAAATTCAAGGACATTCAAGGAAACTCAAAAAAATGGGAAGGAAATTCAACGAAATTAAAGGCAATTCAAGGAAATTCAAGGTAATTCAAGGAAATTTAAGGCAATTCAAGGAAATGGCAAGGAAACTCAAAAAATGGGAAGGAAATTCAACGAAATTAAAGGCAATTCAAGGAAATGGCAAAGAAATTCAAGGAAATTCAATGAAATGGCAAGGAAATTCTGGAAATTAAAGGAAATTCAAGGAAATGGCAAGGATATTCAAGGAAATTCAAGGAAATTCAAGGAAATTCAAGGAAATGGCAAGGAAATTCAAGGAAATTCAAGGTAAGTTAAGGAAATGGCAAGGATATTCAAAAAAACTCAAGGAAATGCAAGGAAATTCAAGGACATTCAAGGAAATTCTTGGAAATTCAAGGAAATGGCAAGGAAATTCAAGGAAATTTAAGGAAATGGCAATGCAAGACAAGGAAATCCAAGGAAAATCAAAGAAATGGCAAAGAAACTCAAGGAAATTCTAGGAAAAGGAAAGGAAATTCAAGAAAATTCGAAGAAATGGCAAGGAAATTCAAGGAAATTCAAGGAAATGGCAAAGCAAGGCAAGGAAACTCAAGAAATTCAAGGACATTCAAGGAAACTCAAAAAAATGGGAAGGAAATTCAACGAAATTAAAGGCAATTCAAGGAAATTCAAGGTAATTCAAGGAAATTTAAGGCAATTCAAGGAAATGGCAAGGAAACTCAAAAAAATGGGAAGGAAATTCAACGAAATTAAAGGCAATTCAAGGAAATGGCAAAGAAATTCAAGGAAATTCAATGAAATGGCAAGGAAATTCTGGAAATTAAAGGAAATTCAAGGAAATGGCAAGGATATTCAAGGAAATTCAAGGAAATTCAAGGAAATTCAAGGAAATGGCAAGGAAATTCAAGGAAATTCAAGGTAAGTTAAGGAAATGGCAAGGATATTCAAAAAAACTCAAGGAAATGCAAGGAAATTCAAGGACATTCAAGGAAATTCTTGGAAATTCAAGGAAATGGCAAGGAAATTCAAGGAAATTCAAGGAAATGGCAAGGAAATTCAAGGAAATTCTTGAAAATTCAAGGAAATGGCAAGGAAAGGAAAGGATATTCAAGGAAATTAAAGGAAATGGCAAGGCAATGGCAAGGAAATTCAAGGCAATTCAAGGAAATTGAAGGAAATTCAACGAAACGGCAAGGAAATTAAAGGAAATTCCAGGAAATTCAAGGAAATGGCAAGAAAAGGAAAGGAAATTGAAGGAAATTCAAGGAAATGGCAAGGAAATTCAAGGAAATTGCAAGGCAAGGAACGAAAAATCAAGGAAAGGGCAAGGAAATTCAAGGAAATTCAAGGAAATTCAAAGAAACAGCAAGGAAATTCAAGGAAATTTAAGGAAATTTAAGAAAATGGCAAGGAAATTCAAGGAAATTCAAGAAAATGGCAAGACAAGGCAAGGAAATCCAAGGAAATTCAAAGAAATGGCAATGAAATTCAGGGAAATTCAAGGAAAAGGCAAGGAAATTCAAGAAAATTCGAAGAAATGGCAAGGAAATTCAAGGAAATTCAAGGAAATGGCAAGGAAAGGCAAAATAATTCAAAGAAAATTCAAGGAAATGACAAGGCAACGAAAAAAATTCAAGGAAATTCAAGGATATTCAAGGAAATTGCAAGGATATTCAAGGAAATTAAAGGAAATTCAAGGAAATGGCAAAGAAATTTAAGGAAATGGGAAGGAAATTCAACGAAATTAAAGGCAATTCAAGGAAATGGCAAAAAAAATTCAAGGAAATTCAAAGAAATTCAAGGAAATTCAAGGAAATGGCAAAGCAATTCAAGGAAATGGGAAGGAAATTCAAGAAAAAGGAAAGGAAATTCAAGGAAATAGCAAGGAAATAGCAAGGAAATTCAAGGAAATTCAAGGAAATGGCAAGGAAATTCAAAGAAATTCAAGGAAATGGCAAGGAAATTCAAGGAAATTCAAGGAAATGGCAAGGAAATGGCAAGGAAATTCAAGGAAATGGGAATGAAACTCAAGGAAATGGAAAGTAAATTCAAGGAAATAGCAAGGAAATTCCGGGAAATTCAAGGAAATGGCAAGGAAATTCAAGGAAATTCAAAGAAATGCCAAGGAAAGGAAAGGAAATTCAAGGAAATTCAAGAAATTCAACGAAATTCAAGGAGATTCAAGGAAATGGCAAGGAAATTCAAGGAAATTGAAGGAAATGGAAAGGATATTCAAAGAAATTAAAGGAAATTCAAGGAAATTCAAGCAAATTCAAGGTAAGGCAATGAAATTCAAGGAAATTCAAGGAAATTCGAGGAAATGGCAAGGCAAAGTAAGGAAATTCAAGGAAATGGCAAGGAAATGGCAAGGAAATTCAAAAAATGGGAAGGAAATTCAACGAAATTAAAGGCAATTCAAGGAAATGGCAAAGAAATTAAAGGAAATTCAAGGAAATTCAAGGAAATGGCAAGGAAATTCAAAGAAATTCAAGGAAATGGCAAGGAAATGGCAAGGAAATTCAGGGAAATGGGAAGGAAATTCAAGGAAATGGAAAGGAAAGTCAAGGAAATAGCAAGGAAATAGCAAGGAAATTCAAGGAAATTCAAGGAAATGGCAAGGAAATTCAAGGAAATTCAAAGAAATGGCAAGGCAAGGAAAGGAAATTCAAGGAAATTCAAGGAAATGGCAAGGAAATTCAAGGAAATTGAAGGAAATGGCAAGGAAATTCAAGGAAATTAAAGGAAATTCAAGGAAATGGCAAGGAAATTCAAGGAAATTGAAGGAAATGGCAAGGAAATTCAAGGAAATTCAAGGAAATTCAAGGAAATTGAAGGTAAGGCAAGGAAATTCAAGGAAATTCAAGGAAATTCAAGGAAATGACAAGGCAAAGCAAGGAAATTCAAGGAAATGGCAAGGAAATTCAAGGAAATTCAAGGAAAATCAAGGAAATGGCAAGGAAAGGAAAGGAAATTCAAGGAAATGGCCAGGCAAGGAAAGGAAATTCAAGGAAATTCAAGAAAATAACAAGGCAAGGAACGGAAATTCAAGGAAATGGCAAGGAAATTCACGGAAATTCAAGGAAATGGCAAGGAAATTCAAAGAAATTCAAGGAAATTGGAACGAAATTTAAGAAAATTCAAGGAAATTGAAGGAAATGGCAAGGAAATTCAAGGAAATTAAAGGAAATTCAAGGAAATGGCAAGGAAATTCAAGGAAATTCAAGGAAATGGCAAGGAAATTCAAGGAAATTAAAGGAAATTCAAGGAAATTCAAGCAAATTCAAGGTAAGGCAATGAAATTCAAGGAAATTCAAGGAAATTCAAGGAAATGGCAAGGAAATTCAAGGAAATTCAAGGAAATTCAAGGAAATGGCAAGGCAAGGAAAGGAAATTCAAGGAAATTCAAGAAAATGGCAAGGCAAGGAACGAAAATTCAAGGAAATGGCAAGGAAATTCACAGAAATTCAAGGAAATGGCAAGGAAATTCAAAGAAATTCAAGGAAATTGGAACGAAATTCAAGAAAATTCAAGGAAATTCAAGGGAATGGCAAGACAAGAATGGAAATTCAAAGAAAGTCAAGGAAATGGCAAGGCAAGGAATGAAATTCAAAGAAATTCAAGGAAATTGAAGCAAATTCAAGGAAATTCACGGAAATTCAAGGAAATGGCAAGGCAAATAAAGGAAATTCAAGGAAATTCACGGAAATTCATGGAAATTCATGGAAATTCAAGGAAATTCAAGGAAATGGCAAGGAAATTTAAGAAAATTCAAGGAAATGGCAAGGAAATTCAAGGAAATTCAAGGAAATGGCAGGGGAAGAATAGGAAATTCAAGGAAATGGCAAGGAAATTCAAGGAAATTCAAGGAAATGGCTAGGAAATTCAATGAAATTCAAGGAAATTCAAGGCAATTCAAGGAAATGGCAAGGAAATTCAAGGAAATTGAAGGAAATGGCAAAAAAACCTCAAGGAAATTCAGGGAAATTCAAGGTAAGGCAATGAAATTTAAGGAAATTCAAGGAAATTCAAGGAAATGGAAGGCAAAGCAAGGAAATTCAAGGAAATGGCAAGGAAATTAAAGTGAATTCGAGGAAATGGTAAGGAAATTCAAGGAAATGGCAAGGAAAGGAAATTCAAGGAAATTCAAGAAAATGGTAAGGCAAGGAAAGGATATTCAAGGAAATTCAAGGAAATTGAAGGACATTCAAGGAAATGGCAAGGAAAGGAAAGGAAATGCAAGAAAATGGCAAGACAAGGCAAGGAAATCCAAAAAAAATTCAAAGAAATGGCAATGAAATTCAGGGAAATCCAAGGAAAAGGCAAGGAAATTCAAGAAAATTTGAAGAAATGGCAAGGAAATTCAAGGAAATTCAAGGAAATGGCAAGGCAAGGCATGGAAATTCAAGGAAATGTCAAGGAAATTCAAGGAAATGGTAAGGAAATTCAAGGAAAATTAAAGGAAATTCAAGGAAATTTAAGGAAATTCAAAAAAATTCAAGGAAATTCAAAGAAATTCAAAGAAATTCAAGGACATTCAAGGAAATGGCAAGGAAAGGAAAGGAAATTCAAGGAAATTCAAGGAAATGGCAAGGAAAGGCAAGGTAATTCAAGGAAATTCAAGGAAATGGCAAGGCAAGGAAAGGAAATTGAAGGAAATGGCAAGGAAATTCAAGGAAATTAAAGGAAATGGCAAGGAAATTCAAAGAAATTCAAGGAAATGGCAAGGAAATGGCAAGGAAATTCAGGGAAATGGGAAGGAAATTCAAGGAAATGGAAAGGAAAGTCAAGGAAATAGCAAGGAAATTAAAGGAAATTCAAGGAAATGGCATGGCAAGGAAAGGAAATTGAAGGAAATGGCAAGGAAATTCAAGGAAATTAAAGGAAATGGCAAGGAAATTCAAGGAAATTCAAGGAAATTCAAGCAAATTCAAGGTAAGGCAATGAAATTCAGGGAAATTCAAGGAAATTCAAGGAAATGACAAGGAAATTCAAGGAAAATTCAAGGAAATGGCAAGGAAATTCAAGGAAATTCAAGGAAATGGGAAGGAATTTCAAGGAAATGGAAAGGAAAGTCAAGGAAATAGCAAGGAAATTAAAGGAAATTCAAGGAAATGGCATGGCAAGGAAAGGAAATTGAAGGAAATGGCAAGGAAATTCAAGGAAATTAAAGGAAATGGCAAGGAAATTCAAGGAAATTAAAGGAAATTCAAGGAAATTCAAGCAAATTCAAGGTAAGGCAATGAAATTCAGGGAAATTCAAGGAAATTCAAGGAAATGACAAGGAAATTCAAGGAAAATTCAAGGAAATGGCAAGGAAATTCAAGGAAATTCAAGGAAATGGCAAGGAAAGGAAAGGATATTCAATAAAGTTCAAGGTAATTCAAGGAAATGGCAAGTAAATTCAAGGAAATTCAACGAAACTGCAAGGAAATTCAATAAAATTCAAGGAAATTCAATTAAATTCAAGGGAATTCAAGGAAATGGCAAGGAATTTCAAGGAAATTCAAGGAAATGGCAAGGCAAGGAAAGGAAATTCAAGGAAATTCAAGGATATTCAAGGAAATTGCAAGGATATTCAAGGAAATTAAAGGAAATTCATGGAAATGGCAAAGAAATTTAAGGAAATGGGAAGGAAATTCAACGAAATTAAAGGCAATTCAAGGAAATGGCAAAAAAAATTCAAGGAAATTCAAAGAAATTCAAGGAAATTCAAGGAAATGGCAAAGCAATTCAAGGAAATGGGAAGGAAATTCAAGAAAAAGGAAAGGAAATTCAAGGAAATAGCAAGGAAATAGCATGGAAATTCAGGGAAATTCAAGGAAATGGCAAGGAAATTCAAAGAAATTCACGGAAATGGCAAGGATATTCAAGGAAATTCAAGGAAATTCAAGGAAATTCAAGCAAATTCAAGGTAAGGCAATGAAATTCAAGGAAATTCAAGGAAATTCAAGGAAATTCAAGGAAATGGCAAGGAAATTCAAGGAAATTCAAGGAAATGGCAAAGCAAGGCAAGGAAACTCAAGAAATTCAAGGACATTCAAGGAAACTCAAAAAAATGGGAAGGAAATTCAACGAAATTAAAGGCAATTCAAGGAAATTCAAGGTAATTCAAGGAAATTTAAGGCAATTCAAGGAAATGGCAAGGAAACTCAAAAAAATGGGAAGGAAATTCAACGAAATTAAAGGCAATTCAAGGAAATGGCAAAGAAATTCAAGGAAATTCAATGAAATGGCAAGGAAATTCTGGAAATTAAAGGAAATTCAAGGAAATGGCAAGGATATTCAAGGAAATTCAAGGAAATTCAAGGAAATTCAAGGAAATGGCAAGGAAATTCAAGGAAATTCAAGGTAAGTTAAGGAAATGGCAAGGATATTCAAAAAAACTCAAGGAAATGCAAGGAAATTCAAGGACATTCAAGGAAATTCTTGGAAATTCAAGGAAATGGCAAGGAAATTCAAGGAAATTCAAGGAAATGGCAAGGAAATTCAAGGAAATTCTAGAAAATTCAAGGAAATGGCAAGGAAAGGAAAGGATATTCAAGGAAATTAAAGGAAATGGCAAGGCAATGGCAAGGAAATTCAAGGAAATTCAAGGAAATTGAAGGAAATTCAACGAAACGGCAAGGAAATTAAAGGAAATTCCAGGAAATTCAAGGAAATGGCAAGAAAAGGAAAGGAAATTGAAGGAAATTCAAGGAAATGGCAAGGAAATTCAAGGAAATTGCAAGGCAAGGAACGAAAAATCAAGGAAAGGGCAAGGAAATTCAAGGAAATTCAAGGAAATTCAAAGAAACAGCAAGGAAATTCAAGGAAATTTAAGGAAATTTAAGAAAATGGCAAGGAAATTCAAGGAAATTCAAGAAAATGGCAAGACAAGGCAAGGAAATCCAAGGAAATTCAAAGAAATGGCAATGAAATTCAGGGAAATTCAAGGAAAAGGCAAGGAAATTCAAGAAAATTCGAAGAAATGGCAAGGAAATTCAAGGAAATTCAAGGAAATGGCAAGGAAAGGCAAAATAATTCAAAGAAAATTCAAGGAAATGACAAGGCAAGGAAAAAAATTCAAGGAAATTCAAGGATATTCAAGGAAATTGCAAGGATATTCAAGGAAATTAAAGGAAATTCAAGGAAATGGCAAAGAAATTTAAGGAAATGGGAAGGAAATTCAACGAAATTAAAGGCAATTCAAGGAAATGGCAAAAAAAATTCAAGGAAATTCAAAGAAATTCAAGGAAATTCAAGGAAATGGCAAAGCAATTCAAGGAAATGGGAAGGAAATTCAAGAAAAAGGAAAGGAAATTCAAGGAAATAGCAAGGAAATAGCAAGGAAATTCAAGGAAATTCAAGGAAATGGCAAGGAAATTCAAAGAAATTCAAGGAAATGGCAAGGAAATTCAAGGAAATTCAAGGACATGGCAAGGAAATGGCAAGGAAATTCAAGGAAATGGGAATGAAACTCAAGGAAATGGAAAGTAAATTCAAGGAAATAGCAAGGAAATTCCGGGAAATTCAAGGAAATGGCAAGGAAATTCAAGGAAATTCAAAGAAATGCCAAGGAAAGGAAAGGAAATTCAAGGAAATTCAAGAAATTCAACGAAATTCAAGGAGATTCAAGGAAATGGCAAGGAAATTCAAGGAAATTGAAGGAAATGGAAAGGATATTCAAAGAAATTAAAGGAAATTCAAGGAAATTCAAGCAAATTCAAGGTAAGGCAATGAAATTCAAGGAAATTCAAGGAAATTCGAGGAAATGGCAAGGCAAAGTAAGGAAATTCAAGGAAATGGCAAGGAAATGGCAAGGAAATTCAAAAAATGGGAAGGAAATTCAACGAAATTAAAGGCAATTCAAGGAAATGGCAAAGAAATTAAAGGAAATTCAAGGAAATTCAAGGAAATGGCAAGGAAATTCAAAGAAATTCAAGGAAATGGCAAGGAAATGGCAAGGAAATTCAGGGAAATGGGAAGGAAATTCAAGGAAATGGAAAGGAAAGTCAAGGAAATAGCAAGGAAATAGCAAGGAAATTCAAGGAAATTCAAGGAAATGGCAAGGAAATTCAAGGAAATTCAAAGAAATGGCAAGGCAAGGAAAGGAAATTCAAGGAAATTCAAGGAAATGGCAAGGAAATTCAAGGAAATTGAAGGAAATGGCAAGGAAATTCAAGGAAATTAAAGGAAATTCAAGGAAATGGCAAGGAAATTCAAGGAAATTGAAGGAAATGGCAAGGAAATTCAAGGAAATTCAAGGAAATTCAAGGAAATTGAAGGTAAGGCAAGGAAATTCAAGGAAATTCAAGGAAATTCAAGGAAATGACAAGGCAAAGCAAGGAAATTCAAGGAAATGGCAAGGAAATTCAAGGAAATTCAAGGAAAATCAAGGAAATGGCAAGGAAAGGAAAGGAAATTCAAGGAAATGGCCAGGCAAGGAAAGGAAATTCAAGGAAATTCAAGAAAATAACAAGGCAAGGAACGGAAATTCAAGGAAATGGCAAGGAAATTCACGGAAATTCAAGGAAATGGCAAGGAAATTCAAAGAAATTCAAGGAAATTGGAACGAAATTTAAGAAAATTCAAGGAAATTGAAGGAAATGGCAAGGAAATTCAAGGAAATTAAAGGAAATTCAAGGAAATGGCAAGGAAATTCAAGGAAATTCAAGGAAATGGCAAGGAAATTCAAGGAAATTAAAGGAAATTCAAGGAAATTCAAGCAAATTCAAGGTAAGGCAATGAAATTCAAGGAAATTCAAGGAAATTCAAGGAAATGGCAAGGAAATTCAAGGAAATTCAAGGAAATTCAAGGAAATTCAAGGAAATTCAAGGAAATGGCAAGGCAAGGAAAGGAAATGGAAGGAAATTCAAGGAAATGGCAAGGCAAGGAACGAAAATTCAAGGAAATGGCAAGGAAATTCACAGAAATTCAAGGAAATGGCAAGGAAATTCAAAGAAATTCAAGGAAATTGGAACGAAATTCAAGAAAATTCAAGGAAATTCAAGGGAATGGCAAGACAAGAATGGAAATTCAAAGAAAGTCAAGGAAATGGCAAGGCAAGGAATTAAATTCAAAGAAATTCAAGGAAATTGAAGCAAATTCAAGGAAATTCACGGAAATTCAAGGAAATGGCAAGGCAAATAAAGGAAATTCAAGGAAATTCACGGAAATTCATGGAAATTCATGGAAATTCAAGGAAATTCAAGGAAATGGCAAGGAAATTTAAGAAAATTCAAGGAAATGGCAAGGAAATTCAAGGAAATTCAAGGAAATGGCAGGGGAAGAATAGGAAATTCAAGGAAATGGCAAGGAAATTCAAGGAAATTCAAGGAAATGGCTAGGAAATTCAATGAAATTCAAGGAAATTCAAGGCAATTCAAGGAAATGGCAAGGAAATTCAAGGAAATTGAAGGAAATGGCAAAAAAACCTCAAGGAAATTCAGGGAAATTCAAGGTAAGGCAATGAAATTTAAGGAAATTCAAGGAAATTCAAGGAAATGGAAGGCAAAGCAAGGAAATTCAAGGAAATGGCAAGGAAATTAAAGTGAATTCGAGGAAATGGTAAGGAAATTCAAGGAAATTCAAGGAAATGGCAAGGCAAGGCATGGAAATTCAAGGAAATGTCAAGGAAATTCAAGGAAATGGCAAGGAAATTCAACGAAAATTAAAGGAAATTCAAGGAAATTTAAGGAAATTCAAAAAAATTCAAGGAAATTCAAAGAAATTCAAAGAAATTCAAGGACATTCAAGGAAATGGCAAGGAAAGGAAAGGAAATTCAAGGAAATTCAAGGAAATGGCAAGGAAAGGCAAGGTAATTCAAGGAAATTCAAGGAAATGGCAAGGCAAGGAAAGGAAATTCAAGGAAATACAAGGATATTCAAGGAAATTGCAAGGATATTCAAGGAAATTCAAGGAAATGGCAAGGCAAGGAAAGGATATTCAAGGAAATTCAAGGAAATTCAAGGAAATGGCAAGGAAATTCAAAGAAATTCAAAGAAATGGCAAGGAAACTCAAGGAAATTCTAGGAAAAGGAAAGGAAATTCAAGAAAATTCGAAGAAATGGCAAGGAAATTCAAGGAAATTCAAGGAAATGGCAAAGCAAGGCAAGGAAACTCAAGAAATTCAAGGACATTTAAGGAAACTCAAAAAATGGGAAGGAAATTCAACGAAATTAAAGGCAATTCAAGGAAATTCAAGGTAATTCAAGGAAATTTAAGGCAATTCAAGGAAATGGCAAGGAAACTCAAAAAAATGGGAAGGAAATTCAACGAAATTAAAGGCAATTCAAGGAAATGGCAAAGAAATTCAAGGAAATTCAAGGAAATTCAATGAAATGGCAAGGAAATTCTGGAAATTAAAGGAAATTCAAGGAAATGGCAAGGATATTCAAGGAAATTCAAGGAAATTCAAGGAAATTCAAGGAAATGGCAAGGAAATTCAAGGAAATGGGAAGGAAATTCAAGAAAATGGAAAGGAAATTCAAGGAAATAGCATAGAAATTCAAGGAAATTCTTGGAAATTCAAGGAAATGGCAAGGAAATTCAAGGAAATTCAAGGAAATGGCAAGGAAAGGAAAGGACATTAAAGGAAATGGCAAGGCAAGGAAAGGAAATACAAGGAAATTCAAGGAAATGCAAAAAAATGGCAAGGATATTCAAGGAAATTCATGCAAATTCAAGGAAATGGCAAGGAAATTTAAGGAAATGTGAAGGAAATTCAGGGAAATGGCAAGGAAATTCAAGGAAATTCAAGGAAATGGCAAGGATATTCAAGGAAATTCATGCAAATTCAAGGAAATGGCAAGGAAATTTAAGGAAATGTGAAGGAAATTCAGGGAAATGGAAAGGAAATTCAAGGAAATTCCGGGAAATGGAAAGGGAATTCAAGGAAATTCAAGGAAATGGAAAGGAAATTCAAGGAAATAGCAAGGAAATTCAAGGAAATTCAAGGAAATTCAAGGAAATTGAAGGAAATGACAAGGAAATTCAAAAAATTGGGAAGGAAATTCAATGAAATTAAAGGCAATTCAAGGAAATGGCAAAGAAATTCAAGGAAATTCAAGGAAATTCAAGGAAATGGAAAGGAAATTCTAGGAAATTCAAGGAAATTCAACTAAATGTCAAGTATATTCAAGGAAATTCAAGGAAATGGCAAGGAAATTCAAGGAAATGGGAAGGAAATTCAAGGAAATGGAAAGGAAAGTCAAGGAAATAGCAAGGATATAGCAAGGAAATTCAAGGAAATTCAAAGAAATGGCAAGGAAAGGAAAGGAAATTCAAGGAAATGGCAAGGAAATTCAAGGAAATTGAAGGAAATGGCAAGGAAATTCAAGGAAATTAAAGGAAATTCAAGGAAATGGCATGGCAAGGAAAGGAAATTGAAGGAAATGGCAAGGAAATTCAAGGAAATTAAAGGAAATTCAAGGAAATTCAAGCAAATTCAAGGTAAGGCAATGAAATTCAAGGAAATTCAAGGAAATTCAAGGAAATGACAAGGAAATTCAAGGAAAATTCAAGGAAATGGCAAGGAAATTCAAGGAAATTCAAGGAAATGGCAAGGAAAGGAAAGGATATTCAATGAAGTTCAAGGTAATTCAAGGAAATGGCAAGTAAATTCAAAAAAATTCAACGAAACTGCAAGGAAATTCAATAAAATTCAAGGAAATTCAATTAAATTCAAGGGAATTCAAGGAAATGGCAAGGAATTTCAAGGAAATTCAAGGAAATGGCTAGGAAAGGAAAAGAAATTCAAGGAAATTCGATAAAATTTAAGGAAGGTCAAGGAAATTGCAAGGAAATTCAAGGAAATTCAGGGAAATTCAAGGAAATTCAAGGAAATGTCAGGGAAATTCAAGGAAATTCAAGGAAATGGCAAGGAAATTCCAGGAAATTCTAGAAAATTCAAGGAAATGGCAAGGAAAGGAAAGGATATTAAAGGAAATTAAGGGAAATGGCAAGGCAATGGCAAGGAAATTCAAGGAAATTTAAGGAAATGGCAAGGAAATTCAAGGAAATTCAAGGAAATTCAAGGAAATTCAAGGAAATGGCAACGAATTTCAAGGAAATTTAAGGAAATGGCTATGCAAGACAAGGAAATACAAGGAAAATCAAAGAAATGGCAAGGAAACTCAAGGAAATTCTAGGAAAAGGAAAGGAAATTCAAGAAAATTCGAAGAAATGGCAAGGAAATTCAAGGAAATTCAAGGAAATGGCAAAGCAAGGAAAGGAAACTCAAGAAATTCAAGGACATTCAAGGAAACTCAAAAAAATGGGAAGGAAATTCAACGAAATTAAAGGCAATTCAAGGAAATTCAAGGTAATTCAAGGAAATTTAAGGCAATTCAAGGAAATGGCAAGGAAACTCAAAAAAATGGGAAGGAAATTCAACGAAATTAAAGGCAATTCAAGGAAATGGCAAAGAAATTCAAGGAAATTCAATGAAATGGCAAGGAAATTCTGGAAATTAAAGGAAATTCAAGGAAATGGCAAGGATATTCAAGGAAATTCAAGGAAATTCAAGGAAATTCAAGGAAATGGCAAGGAAATTCAAGGAAATTCAAGGTAATGGCAAGGCAAGGAAAGGACATTAAAGGAAATGGCAAGGCAAGGAAAGGAAATACAAGGAAATTCAAGGAAATGGCAAGGAAATTCAAGGAAATGCAAAAAATGGCAAGGATATTCAAGGAAATTAATGCAAATTCAAGGAAATGGTAAGGAAATTTAAGGAAATGGGAAGGAAATTCAGGGAAATGGAAAGGAAATTCAAGGAAATGGCAAGGAAATTCAAGGAAATTCAAAGAAATGGCAAGGAAAGGAAGAGAAATTCAAGGAAATTCAAGAAATTTAAGGAAGTTCAAGAAAATGCAAGGAAATGGCAAGGAAATTGAAGGAAATTCAAGGAAATTCAAGGAAAGGGCAATGAAATTGAAGGAAATTCAAAGAAGTTCAAGGAAATGGCAAGAAAATTCAAGGAAATTCAAGGAAATTCAAGGAAATTCAAGGAAATGGCAAGGCAAGGAAAGGAAATTCAAGAAATTCAAGGAAATGGCAAGGTAAGGAAATTAAACAAAATGTCAAGGAAATTCAAGGAAATTAAAGAAAATTCAAGGAAATGGCAAGGAAATTCAAGGAAATTCAAGGAAATGGCAAGGCAAGGCAAGGAAATTCAAGAAATTCAAGGAAATGGCAAGGAAATTCAAGGAATTTTAAGGAAATGGCAATGCAAGGCAAGGAAATTCAAGAAAATACGAAGAAATGGCAAGGAAATTCAAGGAAATTCAAGGAAATGGCAAGGCAAGGCAAGGAAATCCAAGGAAATTCAAAGAAATTCAAAAAAATGGGAAAGAAATTCAACGAAATTAAAGGCAATTCAAGGAAATGGCAAAGAAATTCAAGGAAAATCAAGGAAATTCAAGGAAATGGCAAGGTAATGCAAGGAAACTCAAGAAATTCCAGGACATTCAAGGAAACTCAAAAAAATGGGAAGGAAATTCAACGAAATTAAAGGCAATTCAAGGAAATTCAAGGTAATTCAAGGAAATTTAAGGCAATTCAAGGAAATGGCAAGGAAACTCAAAAAAATGGGAAGGAAATTCAAGGAAATTCAAGGAAATTCAAGGAAATGGCAAAGAAATTCAAGGAAATTCAAGGAAATTCAATGAAATGGCAAGGAAATTCTGGAAATTAAAGGAAATTCAAGGAAATGGCAAGGATATTCAAGAAAATTCAAGGAAATTCAAGGAAATTCAAGGAAATGGCAAGGAAATTCAAGGAAATGGGAAGGAATTTCAAGAAAATGGAAAGGAAATTCAAGGAAATAGCATAGAAATTCAAGGAAATTCAAGGAAATTCAAGATAATGGCAAGGAAATTCAAGGAAATTCAAGGAAATGGCAAGGAAAGGAAAGGACATTAAAGGAAAAGGCAAGGCAAGGAAAGGAAATACAAGGAAATTCAAGGAAATGGCAAGGAAATTCAAGGAAATGCAAAAAAATGGCAAGGATATTCAAGGAAATTCATGCAAATTCAAGGAAATGGCAAGGAAATTTAAGGAAATGTGAAGGAAATTCAGGGAAATGGAAAGGAAATTCAAGGAAATTCAAGGAAATGGCAAGGAAATTCAAGGAAATTCAAAGAAATGGCAAGGAAAGGAAGAGAAATTCAAGGAAATTCAAGAAATTTAAGGAAGTTCAAGGAAATTCAAGGAAATGGCAAGGCAAGGCAAGGAAATTCAAGATATTCAAGGAAATGGCAAGGAAATTCAAGGAATTTTAAGGAAATGGCAATGCAAGGCAAGGAAATTCAAGAAAATACGAAGAAATGGCAAGGAAATTCAAGGAAATTCAAGGAAATGGCAAGGCAAGGCAAGGAAATCCAAGGAAATTCAAAAAAATGGGAAAGAAATTCAACGAAATTAAAGGCAATTCAAGGAAATGGCAAAGAAATTCAAGGAAAATCAAGGAAATTCAAGGAAATGGCAAGTATATTCAAGGAAATTCAAGGAAATGGCAAGGAAATACAAGGAAATGGGAAGGAAATTCAAGAAAATGACAAGGAAATTCAAGGAAATGGCAAGGAAATTCAAGGAAATTCAAGGAAATTCAAGGAAATGGCAAGGAAATTCAAAGAAATTCAAGGAAATGGCAAGGATATTCAAGGAAATTCAAGGAAATTCAAGGCGATTCAAGGAAATGGCAAGGAAATTCAAGGAAATTGAAGGAAATGGAAAAAAAACTCAAGGAAATTCAGGGAAATTCAAGGTAAGGCAATGAAATTCAAGGAAATTCAAAGAAATTCAAGGAAATGGAAGGCAACGAAAGGAAATTCAAGGAAATGGCAAGGAAATTCAAGGAAATTCAAGGAAATAGCAAGGCAAGGAAAGGAAATTTAAGGAAATTCAAGAAAATGGCAAGGCAAGGAAAGGACATTCAAGGAAATGGCAAGGAAAGGAAAGGAAATTCAAGAAATTCAAGGAAATTCAAGGAGATTCAAGGAAATGGCAATAAAATTCAAGGAAATTGAAGGAAATGGAAAGGAAATTCAAAGAAATTAAAGGAAATTCAAGGAAATTCAAGCAAATTCAAGGTAAGGCAATGAAATTCAAGGAAATTCAAGGAAATTCGAGGAAATGGCAAGGCAAAGCAAGGACATTCAGGGAAATGGCAAGGAAATGGCAAGGAAATTCAAAAAAATGGGAAGGAAATTCAACGAAATTAAAGGCAATTCAAGGAAATGGCAAAGAAATTAAAGGAAATTCAAGGAAATTCAAGGAAATGGCAAGTATATTGTAGGAAATTCAAGGAAATTCAAGGAAATTCAAGAAAATGGCAAGGAAATTCAAAGAAATTCAAGGAAATGGCAAGGAAATGGCAACGAAATTCAGGGAAATGGGAAGGAAATTCAAGGAAATGGAAAGGAAAGTCAAGGAAATAGCAAGGAAATAGCAAGGAAATTCAAGGAAATTCAAAGAAATGGCAAGGAAAGGAAAGGAAATTCAAAAAAAATCAAGGAAATGGCAAGGAAATTCAAGGAAATTGAAGGAAATGGCAAGGAAATTCAAGGAAATTAAAGGAAATTCAAGGAAATGGCATGGCAAGGAAAGGAAATTGAAGGAAATGGCAAGGAAATTCAAGGAAATTGAAGGAAATGGCAAGGAAATTCAATGAAATTCAAGGAAATTCAAGGAAATTCAAGGAAATGGCAAGGAAATTCAAGGAAAATTCAAGGAAATGGCAAGGAAATTCAAGGAAATTCAAGGAAATTCAAGGAAATGGCAAGGAAAGGAAAGGATATTCAATAAAGTTCAAGGTAATTCAAGGAAATGGCAAGTAAATTCAAGGAAATTCAACGAAACTGCAAGGAAATTCAATAAAATTCAAGGAAATTCAATTAAATTCAAGGGAATTCAAGGAAATGGCAAGGAATTTCAAGGAAATTCAAGGAAATGGCAAGGCAAGGAAAAGAAATTCAAGCAAATTCGAGGAAATTTAAGGAAGGTCAAGGAAATTGCAAGGAAATTCAAGGAAATTCAGGGAAATTCAAGGAAATTCAAGGAAATGTCAGGGAAATTCAAGGAAATTCAAGGAAATTCTTGGAAATTCAAGGAAATGGTAAGGAAATTCAAGGAAATACAAGGAAATGGCAAGGAAATTCAAGGAAATTCTAGAAAATTCAAGGAAATGGCAAGGAAAGGAAAGGATATTAAAGGAAATTAAAGGAAATGGCAAGGCAATGGCAAGGAAATTCAAGGAAATTAAAGGAAATGGCAAGGCAATGGCAAGGAAATTCAAGGAAATTTAAGGAAATGGCAAGGCAAGGAAAGGAAATTTAAGGAAATTCTAAAAAAATCATGGAAATTCAAAGAAAATTTAAGGAAATGGCAAGGAAATTCAATGAAATTCAAGGTAGGTTAAGGAAATGGCAAGGATATTCAAAAAAACTCAAGGAAATGCAAGGAAATTTAAGGAAATTCAAGGAAATGGCAAGGAAATTCAAGGAAATTCAAGGAAATGGCAAGGAAATTCAAGGAAATTCTAGAAAATTCAAGGAAATGGCAAGGAAAGGAAAGGATATTCAAGGAAATTAAAGGAAATGGCAAGGCAATGGCAAGGAAATTCAAGGAAATTCAAAGAAATTGAAGGAAATTCAACGAAACGGCAAGGAAATTCCAGGAAATTCAAGGATATGGCAAGAAAAGGAAAGGAAATTGAAGGAAATTCAAGGAAATGGCAAGGAAATTCAAGGAAATTGCAAGGCAAGGAACGAAAAATCAAGGAAAGGGCAAGGAAATTCAAGGAAATTCAAGGAAATTCAAAGAAAAAGCAAGGAAATTCAAGGAAATTTAAGGAAATTTAAGAAAATGGCAAGGAAATTCAAGGAAATTCAAGGAAATGGCAAGAAAATTCAATGAAATTCAAGGAAATTCAAGGAAATGGCAGGGGAAGAATAGGAAATTCAAGGAAATTCAAGGAGATGGCTAGGAAATTCAAGGAAATTCAAGGCGATTCAAGGAAATGGCAAGGAAATTCAAGCAAATTGAAGGAAATGGCAAAAAAATTCAAGGATATTCAGGGAAATTCAAGGTAAGGCAAGGAAATTCAAGGAAATTCAAGGAAATTCAAGGAAATGGAAGGCAAGGGAAGGAAATTCAAGGAAATGGCAAGGAAATTCAAGGAAATTCAAGGAAATGGCAATGAAATTCAAGGAAATTCAAGGAAATGTCAAGGCAAGGAAAGGAAATTCAAGGAAATTCAAGAAAATGGCAAGGCAAGGAAAGAATATTCAAGGAAATTCAAGGACATTCAAGGATATTCAAGGAAATGGCAAGGAAAAGAATGGAAATTCAAGGAAATGGCAAGACAAGGCAAGGAAATCCAAGGAAATTCAAAGAAATGGCAATTAAATTCAGGGAAATTCAAGGAAAAGGCAAGGAAATTCAAGAAAATTCGAAGAAATGGCAAGGAAATTCAAGGAAATTCAAGGAAATGGCAAGGCAAGGCATAGAAATTCAAGGAAATGTCAAGGAAATTCAAGGAAATGGCAAGGAAATTCAAGGAAATTCAAGGAAATTCAAGGAAATTCAAGGAAATTCACGGAAATTCAAAAAAATTCAAAGAAATTCAAGGAAATTCAAGGACATTCAAGAAAATGGCAAGGAAAGGAAGGGAAATTCAAGGAAATTCAAGGAAATGGCAAGGCAAGGCAAGGAAATTCAAGGAAATTCAAGGAAATGGCAAGGAAAGGCAAAATAATTCAAGGAAATTCAAGGAAATGGCAAGGCGAGGAAAGGAAATTCAAGGAAATTCAAGGATATTCAAGGAAATTGACAGGATATTCAAGGAAATTAAAGGAAATTCATGGAAATTCAAGGAAATTCAAGGAAATGGCAAAGAAATTAAAGAAAATTTGAGGAAATGGCAAGGAAATTCAAGGAAATTCAAGGAAATGGCAGGGGAAGAATAGGAAATTCAAAGAAATGGCAAGGAAATTCAAGGAAGTTCAAGGAAATGGCTAGGAAATTCAAGGAAATTCAAGGAAATTCAAGGAAATGGCAAGGAAATTCAAAAAAATGGGAAGGAAATACAACGAAATTAAAGGCAATTCAAAAAAATGGCAAAGAAATTCAAGGAAATTCAAAAAAATTCAAGGAAATGGCAAGGAAATTCAAGGAAATGGCAAGGAAATTCAAAGAAATTCAAGGAAATTGGAACGAAATACAAGAAGATTCAAGGAAATTCAATGAAATGGCAAGACAAGACTGGAAATTCAAGAAAAGTCAAGGAAATGGCAAGGCAAGGCAAGGAAATTCAAGGAAATTCAAGGAAATTGAAGCAAATTCAAGGAAATTCACGGAAATTCAAGGAAAAGGCAAGGCAAGTAAAGGAAATTCAAGGAAATTCAAGGAAATTCAAGGAAATTCAAGGAAATGGAAAGGAAATTCAAGGAAATTCAAGGAAATTGCAAGAAAATTCAATGAAATTCAAGGAAATGGCAATGAAATTCAGGGAAATTCAAGGAAAAGGCAAGGAAATTCAAGAAAATTCGAAGAAATGGCAAGGAAATTCAAGGAAATTCAAGGAAATGGCAAGGTAAGGCAGGGAAATTAAAGGAAATGTCAAGGAAATTCAAGGAAATGGCAAGAAAATTCAAGGAAATTCAAGGAAATTCAAGGAAATTAAAAAAAATTCAAGGAAATTCAAGGAAATTCAAGGAAATGGTAAGGCAAGGAAAGGAAATTCAAAGAAATTCAAGGATATTCAAGGAAATTGCAAGGATATTCAAGGAAATTAAAGGAAATTCAAGGAAATGGCAAAGAAATTTAAGGAAATTCAAGGAAATTCAAGGAAATTCAAGGAAATGGCAAGGAAATTCAAGGAAATGGGAAGGAAATTCAAGAAAAAAGAAAGGAAATTGAAGGAAATAGCAAGGAAATTCAAGGAAATTGAAGGAAATTGAAGGAAATGGAAAGGAAATTCAAAGAAATTAAAGGAAATTCAAGGAAATTCAAGGTAAGGCAATGAAATTCAAGGAAATTCAAGGAAATTCAAGGAAATGGCATGGCAAAGCAAGGAAATTCAAGGAAATGTCAAGGAAATGGCTATGAAATTCAAGGAAAGCAAAGAAAATGGCAAGGCAAGGAAAGGAAATTCAAGGAAATTCAAAGAAATTGAAGCAAATTGAAGGAAACTCACGGAAATTCAAGGAAATGTCAAGGCAAGTAAAGGAAATTAAAGGAAATTCAAGGAAATTCAAGGAAATTCAAGGAAATGGAAATGAAATTCAAGGAAATTCAAAGAAATGGCAAGGAAATTCAAGGAAATTCAAGGAAATTCAAGAAATTCAAGGAAATTCAAGGAGATTCAAAGAAATGGCAAGGAAATTCAAGGAAATTGAAGGAAATGGAAAGGAAATTCAAAGAAATTAAAGGAAATTCAAGGAAATTCAAGCAAATTCAAGGTTAGGCAATGAAATTCAAGGAAATTCAAGGAATTGTCACGTATATTCAAGGAAATTTAAGGAAATTCAAGGAAATATCAAGGAAATTCAAGGAAATGGCAAGAAAATTCAAGGAAATTCAAGGAAATTTAAGTAAATTCAAAAAAAATCAAGGAAATTCAAGGAAATTCAAGGAAATGGCAAGGCAAGGAAAGGAAATTCAAGGAAATTCAAGGATATTCAAGGAAATTGCAAGGATATTCAAGTAAATTAAAGGAAATTCAAGGAAATGGCAAAGAAATTTAAGGAAATTCAAGGAAATTCAAGGAAATGGCAAGGAAATTCAAAAAAATGGGAAGGAAATTCAAGGAAATAGCAAGGAAATTCAAGGAAATTCAAGAAAATGGCAAGGAAATTCAAAGAAATTCAAGGAAATTGGAACGAAATACAAGAAAATTCAAGGAAATTCAAAGAAATGGCAATGAAATTCAGGGAAATTCAAGGAAAAGGCAAGGAAATTCAAGAAAATTCGAAGAAATGGCAAGGAAATTCAAGGAAATTCAAGGAAATGGCAAGGAAAGGCAAAATAATTCAAGGAAATTCAAGGAAATAGCAAGGCGAGGAAAGGAAATTCAAGGAAATTCAAGGATATTCAAGGAAATTGCCATTATATTCTAGGAAATTAAAGGAAATTCAAGGAATTGGCAAAGAAATTTAAGGAAATTCATAGAAATTCAAGGAAATGGCAAGGATATTCAAGGAAATTCAAGGAAATTCAAGGAAATGGCAAAGAAATTCAAGGAAATTCAAAGAAATTCAAGGAAATGGGAAAGAAATTCTAGAAAATTTAAGGAAATTCAAGGAAATGGCAAGTATATTCAAGGAAATTCAAGGAAATTCAAAGAAATGGCAAGGAAATTCAAGGAAATTCAAGAAATTCAAGGAAATTCAAGGAGATTCAAGGAGATGGCAATGAAATTCAAGGAAATTGAAGGAAATGGCAAGGAAATTCAAGAAAATTAAAGGAAATTTAATGAAACAAGGAAATTCAAGGAAATTCAAGGGAATGGCAAGGCAAAGCAAGGAAATACAAGGAAATGGCAAGGAAATTCACGGAAATTCAAAGAAAAGGCAAGGCAAGTAAAGGAAATTCAAGGAAATTCAAGGAAATTCAAGGAAATTCAAGGAAATTCAAGGAAATGGAAAGGAAATTCAAGGAAATTCAAGGAAATGGCAAGAAAATTCAATGAAATTCAAGGAAATGACAATGAAATTCAGGGAAATTCAAGGAAAAGGCAAGGAAATTCAAGAAAATTCGAAGAAATGGCAAGGAAATTCATGGAAATTCAAGGAAATTCAAGGAAATGGCAAAGAAATTAAAGAAAATTTGAGGAAATGGCAAGGAAATTCAAGGAAATTCAAGGAAATGGCAGGGGAAGAATAGGAAATTCAAAGAAATGGCAAGGAAATTCAAGGAAGTTCAAGGAAATGGCTAGGAAATTCAAGGAAATTCAAGGAAATTCAAGGAAATGGCAAGGAAATTCAAAAAAATGGGAAGGAAATACAACGAAATTAAAGGCAATTCAAAAAAAATGGCAAAGAAATTCAAGGAAATTCAAAAAAATTCAAGGAAATGGCAAGGAAATTCAAGGAAATGGCAAGGAAATTCAAAGAAATTCAAGGAAATTGGAACGAAATACAAGAAGATTCAAGGAAATTCAATGAAATGGCAAGACAAGACTGGAAATTCAAGAAAAGTCAAGGAAATGGCAAGGCAAGGCAAGGAAATTCAAGGAAATTCAAGGAAATTGAAGCAAATTCAAGGAAATTCACGGAAATTCAAGGAAAAGGCAAGGCAAGTAAAGGAAATTCAAGGAAATTCAAGGAAATTCAAGGAAATTCAAGGAAATGGAAAGGAAATTCAAGGAAATTCAAGGAAATTGCAAGAAAATTCAATGAAATTCAAGGAAATGGCAATGAAATTCAGGGAAATTCAAGGAAAAGGCAAGGAAATTCAAGAAAATTCGAAGAAATGGCAAGGAAATTCAAGGAAATTCAAGGAAATGGCAAGGTAAGGCAGGGAAATTAAAGGAAATGTCAAGGAAATTCAAGGAAATGGCAAGAAAATTCAAGGAAATTCAAGGAAATTCAAGGAAATTAAAAAAAATTCAAGGAAATTCAAGGAAATTCAAGGAAATGGTAAGGCAAGGAAAGGAAATTCAAAGAAATTCAAGGATATTCAAGGAAATTGCAAGGATATTCAAGGAAATTAAAGGAAATTCAAGGAAATGGCAAAGAAATTTAAGGAAATTCAAGGAAATTCAAGGAAATTCAAGGAAATGGCAAGGAAATTCAAGGAAATGGGAAGGAAATTCAAGAAAAAAGAAAGGAAATTGAAGGAAATAGCAAGGAAATTCAAGGAAATTGAAGGAAATTGAAGGAAATGGAAAGGAAATTCAAAGAAATTAAAGGAAATTCAAGGAAATTCAAGGTAAGGCAATGAAATTCAAGGAAATTCAAGGAAATTCAAGGAAATGGCATGGCAAAGCAAGGAAATTCAAGGAAATGTCAAGGAAATGGCTATGAAATTCAAGGAAAGCAAAGAAAATGGCAAGGCAAGGAAAGGAAATTCAAGGAAATTCAAAGAAATTGAAGCAAATTGAAGGAAACTCACGGAAATTCAAGGAAATGTCAAGGCAAGTAAAGGAAATTAAAGGAAATTCAAGGAAATTCAAGGAAATTCAAGGAAATGGAAATGAAATTCAAGGAAATTCAAAGAAATGGCAAGGAAATTCAAGGAAATTCAAGGAAATTCAAGAAATTCAAGGAAATTCAAGGAGATTCAAAGAAATGGCAAGGAAATTCAAGGAAATTGAAGGAAATGGAAAGGAAATTCAAAGAAATTAAAGGAAATTCAAGGAAATTCAAGCAAATTCAAGGTTAGGCAATGAAATTCAAGGAAATTCAAGGAATTGTCACGTATATTCAAGGAAATTTAAGGAAATTCAAGGAAATATCAAGGAAATTCAAGGAAATGGCAAGAAAATTCAAGGAAATTCAAGGAAATTCAAGTAAATTCAAAAAAAATCAAGGAAATTCAAGGAAATTCAAGGAAATGGCAAGGCAAGGAAAGGAAATTCAAGGAAATTCAAGGATATTCAAGGAAATTGCAAGGATATTCAAGTAAATTAAAGGAAATTCAAGGAAATGGCAAAGAAATTTAAGGAAATTCAAGGAAATTCAAGGAAATGGCAAGGAAATTCAAAAAAATGGGAAGGAAATTCAAGGAAATAGCAAGGAAATTCAAGGAAATTCAAGAAAATGGCAAGGAAATTCAAAGAAATTCAAGGAAATTGGAACGAAATACAAGAAAATTCAAGGAAATTCAAAGAAATGGCAATGAAATTCAGGGAAATTCAAGGAAAAGGCAAGGAAATTCAAGAAAATTCGAAGAAATGGCAAGGAAATTCAAGGAAATTCAAGGAAATGGCAAGGAAAGGCAAAATAATTCAAGGAAATTCAAGGAAATAGCAAGGCGAGGAAAGGAAATTCAAGGAAATTCAAGGATATTCAAGGAAATTGCCATTATATTCTAGGAAATTAAAGGAAATTCAAGGAATTGGCAAAGAAATTTAAGGAAATTCATAGAAATTCAAGGAAATGGCAAGGATATTCAAGGAAATTCAAGGAAATTCAAGGAAATGGCAAAGAAATTCAAGGAAATTCAAAGAAATTCAAGGAAATGGGAAAGAAATTCTAGAAAATTTAAGGAAATTCAAGGAAATGGCAAGTATATTCAAGGAAATTCAAGGAAATTCAAAGAAATGGCAAGGAAATTCAAGGAAATTCAAGAAATTCAAGGAAATTCAAGGAGATTCAAGGAGATGGCAATGAAATTCAAGGAAATTGAAGGAAATGGCAAGGAAATTCAAGAAAATTAAAGGAAATTTAATGAAACAAGGAAATTCAAGGAAATTCAAGGGAATGGCAAGGCAAAGCAAGGAAATACAAGGAAATGGCAAGGAAATTCACGGAAATTCAAAGAAAAGGCAAGGCAAGTAAAGGAAATTCAAGGAAATTCAAGGAAATTCAAGGAAATGGAAAGGAAATTCAAGGAAATTCAAGGAAATGGCAAGAAAATTCAATGAAATTCAAGGAAATGACAATGAAATTCAGGGAAATTCAAGGAAAAGGCAAGGAAATTCAAGAAAATTCGAAGAAATGGCAAGGAAATTCATGGAAATTCAAGGAAATTCAAGGAAATGGCAAAGAAATTAAAGAAAATTTGAGGAAATGGCAAGGAAATTCAAGGAAATTCAAGGAAATGGCAGGGGAAGAATAGGAAATTCAAAGAAATGGCAAGGAAATTCAAGGAAGTTCAAGGAAATGGCTAGGAAATTCAAGGAAATTCAAGGAAATTCAAGGAAATGGCAAGGAAATTCAAAAAAATGGGAAGGAAATACAACGAAATTAAAGGCAATTCAAAAAAAATGGCAAAGAAATTCAAGGAAATTCAAAAAAATTCAAGGAAATGGCAAGGAAATTCAAGGAAATGGCAAGGAAATTCAAAGAAATTCAAGGAAATTGGAACGAAATACAAGAAGATTCAAGGAAATTCAATGAAATGGCAAGACAAGACTGGAAATTCAAGAAAAGTCAAGGAAATGGCAAGGCAAGGCAAGGAAATTCAAGGAAATTCAAGGAAATTGAAGCAAATTCAAGGAAATTCACGGAAATTCAAGGAAAAGGCAAGGCAAGTAAAGGAAATTCAAGGAAATTCAAGGAAATTCAAGGAAATTCAAGGAAATGGAAAGGAAATTCAAGGAAATTCAAGGAAATTGCAAGAAAATTCAATGAAATTCAAGGAAATGGCAATGAAATTCAGGGAAATTCAAGGAAAAGGCAAGGAAATTCAAGAAAATTCGAAGAAATGGCAAGGAAATTCAAGGAAATTCAAGGAAATGGCAAGGTAAGGCAGGGAAATTAAAGGAAATGTCAAGGAAATTCAAGGAAATGGCAAGAAAATTCAAGGAAATTCAAGGAAATTCAAGGAAATTAAAAAAAATTCAAGGAAATTCAAGGAAATTCAAGGAAATGGTAAGGCAAGGAAAGGAAATTCAAAGAAATTCAAGGATATTCAAGGAAATTGCAAGGATATTCAAGGAAATTAAAGGAAATTCAAGGAAATGGCAAAGAAATTTAAGGAAATTCAAGGAAATTCAAGGAAATTCAAGGAAATGGCAAGGAAATTCAAGGAAATGGGAAGGAAATTCAAGAAAAAAGAAAGGAAATTGAAGGAAATAGCAAGGAAATTGAAGGAAATTGAAGGAAATTGAAGGAAATGGAAAGGAAATTCAAAGAAATTAAAGGATATTCAAGGAAATTCAAGGTAAGGCAATGAAATTCAAGGAAATTCAAGGAAATTCAAGGAAATGGCATGGCAAAGCAAGGAAATTCAAGGAAATGTCAAGGAAATGGCTATGAAATTCAAGGAAAGCAAAGAAAATGGCAAGGCAAGGAAAGGAAATTCAAGGAAATTCAAAGAAATTGAAGCAAATTGAAGGAAACTCACGGAAATTCAAGGAAATGTCAAGGCAAGTAAAGGAAATTAAAGGAAATTCAAGGAAATTCAAGGAAATTCAAGGAAATGGAAATGAAATTCAAGGAAATTCAAAGAAATGGCAAGGAAATTCAAGGAAATTCAAGGAAATTCAAGAAATTCAAGGAAATTCAAGGAGATTCAAAGAAATGGCAAGGAAATTCAAGGAAATTGAAGGAAATGGAAAGGAAATTCAAAGAAATTAAAGGAAATTCAAGGAAATTCAAGCAAATTCAAGGTTAGGCAATGAAATTCAAGGAAATTCAAGGAATTGTCACGTATATTCAAGGAAATTTAAGGAAATTCAAGGAAATATCAAGGAAATTCAAGGAAATGGCAAGAAAATTCAAGGAAATTCAAGGAAATTCAAGTAAATTCAAAAAAAATCAAGGAAATTCAAGGAAATTCAAGGAAATGGCAAGGCAAGGAAAGGAAATTCAAGGAAATTCAAGGATATTCAAGGAAATTGCAAGGATATTCAAGTAAATTAAAGGAAATTCAAGGAAATGGCAAAGAAATTTAAGGAAATTCAAGGAAATTCAAGGAAATGGCAAGGAAATTCAAAAAAATGGGAAGGAAATTCAAGGAAATAGCAAGGAAATTCAAGGAAATTCAAGAAAATGGCAAGGAAATTCAAAGAAATTCAAGGAAATTGGAACGAAATACAAGAAAATTCAAGGAAATTCAAAGAAATGGCAATGAAATTCAGGGAAATTCAAGGAAAAGGCAAGGAAATTCAAGAAAATTCGAAGAAATGGCAAGGAAATTCAAGGAAATTCAAGGAAATGGCAAGGAAAGGCAAAATAATTCAAGGAAATTCAAGGAAATAGCAAGGCGAGGAAAGGAAATTCAAGGAAATTCAAGGATATTCAAGGAAATTGCCATTATATTCTAGGAAATTAAAGGAAATTCAAGGAATTGGCAAAGAAATTTAAGGAAATTCATAGAAATTCAAGGAAATGGCAAGGATATTCAAGGAAATTCAAGGAAATTCAAGGAAATGGCAAAGAAATTCAAGGAAATTCAAAGAAATTCAAGGAAATGGGAAAGAAATTCTAGAAAATTTAAGGAAATTCAAGGAAATGGCAAGTATATTCAAGGAAATTCAAGGAAATTCAAAGAAATGGCAAGGAAATTCAAGGAAATTCAAGAAATTCAAGGAAATTCAAGGAGATTCAAGGAGATGGCAATGAAATTCAAGGAAATTGAAGGAAATGGCAAGGAAATTCAAGAAAATTAAAGGAAATTTAATGAAACTCAAGGAAATTCAAGGAAATTCAAGGGAATGGCAAGGCAAAGCAAGGAAATACAAGGAAATGGCAAGGAAATTCACGGAAATTCAAAGAAAAGGCAAGGCAAGTAAAGGAAATTCAAGGAAATTCAAGGAAATTCAAGGAAATTCAAGGAAATTCAAGGAAATGGAAAGGAAATTCAAGGAAATTCAAGGAAATGGCAAGAAAATTCAATGAAATTCAAGGAAATGACAATGAAATTCAGGGAAATTCAAGGAAAAGGCAAGGTAAGGCAGGGAAATTAAAGGAAATGTCAAGGAAATTTAAGGAAATGGCAAGAAAATTCAAGGAAATTCAAGGAAATTCAAGGAAATTAAAAAAAATTGAAGGAAATTCAAGGAAATTCAAGGAAATGGTAAGGCAAGGAAAGGAAATTCAAAGAAATTCAAGGATATTCAAGGAAATGGCAAAGAAATTCAAGGAAATTCAAAGAAATTCAAGGAAATGGGAAAGAAATTCTAGAAAATTTAAGGAAATTCAAGGAAATGGCAAGTATATTCAAGGAAATTCAAGGAAATTCAAAGAAATGGCAAGGAAATTCAAGGAAATTCAAGAAATTCAAGGAAATTCAAGGAGATTCAAGGAGATGGCAATGAAATTCAAGGAAATTGAAGGAAATGGCAAGGAAATTCAAGAAAATTAAAGGAAATTTAATGAAACTCAAGGAAATTCAAGGAAATTCAAGGGAATGGCAAGGCAAAGCAAGGAAATACAAGGAAATGGCAAGGAAATTCACGGAAATTCAAAGAAAAGGCAAGGCAAGTAAAGGAAATTCAAGGAAATTCAAGGAAATTCAAGGAAATTCAAGGAAATTCAAGGAAATGGAAAGGAAATTCAAGGAAATTCAAGGAAATGGCAAGAAAATTCAATGAAATTCAAGGAAATGACAATGAAATTCAGGGAAATTCAAGGAAAAGGCAAGGTAAGGCAGGGAAATTAAAGGAAATGTCAAGGAAATTCAAGGAAATGGCAAGAAAATTCAAGGAAATTCAAGGAAATTCAAGGAAATTAAAAAAAATTGAAGGAAATTCAAGGAAATTCAAGGAAATGGTAAGGCAAGGAAAGGAAATTCAAAGAAATTCAAGGATATTCAAGGAAATGGCAAGGAAATTCAAGGAAATTCAAGGAAATTCAAGGAAATTCAAGGAAATTCACGGAAATTCAAAAAAATTCAAAGAAATTCAAGGAAATTCAAGGACATTCAAGAAAATGGCAAGGAAAGGAAGGGAAATTCAAGGAAATTCAAGGAAATGGCAAGGCAAGGCAAGGAAATTCAAGGAAATTCAAGGAAATGGCAAGGAAAGGCAAAATAATTCAAGGAAATTCAAGGAAATGGCAAGGCGAGGAAAGGAAATTCAAGGAAATTCAAGGATATTCAAGGAAATTGACAGGATATTCAAGGAAATTAAAGGAAATTCATGGAAATTCAAGGAAATTCAAGGAAATGGCAAAGAAATTAAAGAAAATTTGAGGAAATGGCAAGGAAATTCAAGGAAATTCAAGGAAATGGCAGGGGAAGAATAGGAAATTCAAAGAAATGGCAAGGAAATTCAAGGAAGTTCAAGGAAATGGCTAGGAAATTTAAGGAAATTCAAGGAAATTCAAGGAAATGGCAAGGAAATTCAAAAAAATGGGAAGGAAATACAACGAAATTAAAGGCAATTCAAAAAAAATGGCAAAGAAATTCAAGGAAATTCAAAAAAATTCAAGGAAATGGCAAGGAAATTCAAAGAAATTCAAGGAAATTGGAACGAAATACAAGAAGATTCAAGGAAATTCAATGAAATGGCAAGACAAGACTGGAAATTCAAGAAAAGTCAAGGAAATGGCAAGGCAAGGAAATTCAAGGAAATTCAAGGAAATTGAAGCAAATTCAAGGAAATTCACGGAAATTCAAGGAAAAGGCAAGGCAAGTAAAGGAAATTCAAGGAAATTCAAGGAAATTCAAGGAAATTCAAGGAAATGGAAAGGAAATTCAAGGAAATTCAAGGAAATTGCAAGAAAATTCAATGAAATTCAAGGAAATGGCAATGAAATTCAGGGAAATTCAAGGAAAAGGCAAGGAAATTCAAGAAAATTCGAAGAAATGGCAAGGAAATTCAAGGAAATTCAAGGAAATGGCAAGAAAATTCAAGGAAATTCAAGGAAATTCAAGGAAATTAAAAAAAATTCAAGGAAATTCAAGGAAATTCAAGGAAATGGTAAGGCAAGGAAAGGAAATTCAAAGAAATTCAAGGATATTCAAGGAAATTGCAAGGATATTCAAGGAAATTAAAGGAAATTCAAGGAAATGGCAAAGAAATTTAAGGAAATTCAAGGAAATTCAAGGAAATTCAAGGAAATGGCAAGGAAATTCAAGGAAATGGGAAGGAAATTCAAGAAAAAAGAAAGGAAATTGAAGGAAATAGCAAGGAAATTCAAGGAAATTGAAGGAAATTGAAGGAAATGGAAAAGAAATTCAAAGAAATTAAAGGAAATTCAAGGAAATTCAAGGTAAGGCAATGAAATTCAAGGAAATTCAAGGAAATTCAAGGAAATGGCATGGCAAAGCAAGGAAATTCAAGGAAATGTCAAGGAAATGGCTATGAAATTCAAGGAAAGCAAAGAAAATGGCAAGGCAAGGAAAGGAAATTCAAGGAAATTCAAAGAAATTGAAGCAAATTGAAGGAAACTCACGGAAATTCAAGGAAATGTCAAGGCAAGTAAAGGAAATTAAAGGAAATTCAAGGAAATTCAAGGAAATTCAAGGAAATGGAAATGAAATTCAAGGAAATTCAAAGAAATGGCAAGGAAATTCAAGGAAATTCAAGGAAATTCAAGAAATTCAAGGAAATTCAAGGAGATTCAAAGAAATGGCAAGGAAATTCAAGGAAATTGAAGGAAATGGAAAGGAAATTCAAAGAAATTAAAGGAAATTCAAGGAAATTCAAGCAAATTCAAGGTTAGGCAATGAAATTCAAGGAAATTCAAGGAATTGTCAAGTATATTCAAGGAAATTTAAGGAAATTCAAGGAAATATCAAGGAAATTCAAGGAAATGGCAAGAAAATTCAAGGAAATTCAAGGATATTCAAGTAAATTCAAAAAAAATCAAGGAAATTCAAGGAAATTCAAGGAAATGGCAAGGCAAGGAAAGGAAATTCAAGGAAATTCAAGGATATTCAAGGAAATTGCAAGGATATTCAAGTAAATTAAAGGAAATTCATGGAAATGGCAAAGAAATTTAAGGAAATTCAAGGAAATTCAAGGAAATGGCAAGGAAATTCAAAAAAATGGGAAGGAAATTCAAGGAAATAGCAAGGAAATTCAAGGAAATTCAAGAAAATGGCAAGGAAATTCAAAGAAATTCAAGGAAATTGGAACGAAATACAAGAAAATTCAAGGAAATTCAAAGAAATGGCAATGAAATTCAGGGAAATTCAAGGAAAAGGCAAGGAAATTCAAGAAAATTCGAAGAAATGGCAAGGAAATTCAAGGAAATTCAAGGAAATGGCAAGGAAAGGCAAAATAATTCAAGGAAATTCAAGGAAATAGCAAGGCGAGGAAAGGAAATTCAAGGAAATTCAAGGATATTCAAGGAAATTGCCATTATATTCTAGGAAATTAAAGGAAATTCAAGGAATTGGCAAAGAAATTTAAGGAAATTCATAGAAATTCAAGGAAATGGCAAGGATATTCAAGGAAATTCAAGGAAATTCAAGGAAATGGCAAAGAAATTCAAGGAAATTCAAAGAAATTCAAGGAAATGGGAAAGAAATTCTAGAAAATTTAAGGAAATTCAAGGAAAATGCAAGTATATTCAGGGAAATTCAAGGAAATTCAAAGAAATGGCAAGGAAATTCAAGGAAATTCAAGAAATTCAAGGAAATTCAAGGAGATTCAAGGAGATGGCAATGAAATTCAAGGAAATTGAAGGAAATGGCAAGGAAATTCAAGAAAATTAAAGGAAATTTAATGAAACTCAAGGAAATTCAAGGAAATTCAAGGGAATGGCAAGGCAAAGCAAGGAAATACAAGGAAATGGCAAGGAAATTCACGGAAATTCAAAGAAAAGGCAAGGCAAGTAAAGGAAATTCAAGGAAATTCAAGGAAATTCAAGGAAATTCAAGGAAATTCAAGGAAATGGAAAGGAAATTCAAGAAAATTCGAAGAAATGGCAAGGAAATTCAAGGAAATTCAAGGAATTGGAAGGAAATTCAAGGAAATTCAAGGAAATTCAAGGAAATTAAAAAAAATTCAAGGAAATTCAAGGAAATTCAAGGAAATGGTAAGGCAAGGAAAGGAAATTCAAAGAAATTCAAGGATATTCAAGGAAATTGCAAGGATATTCAAGGAAATTAAAGGAAATTCAAGGAAATGGCAAAGAAATTTAAGGAAATTCAAGGAAATTCAAGGAAATTCAAGGAAATGGCAAGGAAATTCAAGGAAATGGGAAGGAAATTCAAGAAAAAAGAAAGGAAATTGAAGGAAATAGCAAGGAAATTCAAGGAAATTGAAGGAAATTGAAGGAAATGGAAAGGAAATTCAAAGAAATTAAAGGAAATTCAAGGAAATTCAAGGTAAGGCAATGAAATTCAAGGAAATTCAAGGAAATTCAAGGAAATGGCATGGCAAAGCAAGGAAATTCAAGGAAATGTCAAGGAAATGGCTATGAAATTCAAGGAAAGCAAAGAAAATGGCAAGGCAAGGAAAGGAAATTCAAGGAAATTCAAAGAAATTGAAGCAAATTCAAGGAAATTCACGGAAATTCAAGGAAATGGCAAGGCAGGTAAAGGAAATTCAAGGAAATTCAAGGAAATTCAAGGAAGTGTAAATGAAATTCAAGGAAATTCAAGGAAATGACAAGGAAATTCAAGGAAATTGAAGGAAATTCATGGAAATTCAAGGAAATTCAAGGAAATGGCTAGGAAATTCAAGGAAATTCAAGGAAATTCTAGGAAATGGCAAGGAAATTCAAAAAAATGGGAAGGAAATACAACGAAATTAAAGGCAATTCAAAAAAAATGGCAAAGAAATTCAAGGAAATTCAAAAAAATTCAAGGAAATGGCAAGGAAATTCAAGGAAATGGCAAGGAAATTCACGGAAATTCAAGGAAATGGCAAGGAAATTCAAAGAAATTCAAGGAAATTGGAACGAAATACAAGAAGATTCAAGGAAATTCAATGAAATGGCAAGACAAGAATGGAAATTCAAGGAAAGTCAAGGAAATGGCAAGGCAAGGCAAGGAAATTCAAGGAAATTCAAGGAAATTGAAGCAAATTCAAGGAAATTCACAAAAATGCAAGGAAAAGGCAAGGCAAGTAAAGAAAATTCAAGGAAATTCAAGGAAATTCAAGGAAATTCAAGGAAATTCAAGGAAATTGCAAGGAAATTCAAGGAAATTCAAGGAAATGGCAATGAAATTCAGGGAAATTCAAGGAAAAGGCAAGGAAATTCAAGAAAATTCGAAGAAATGGCAAGGAAATTCAAGGAAATTCAAGGAAATGGCAAGGTAAGGCAGGGAAATTAAAGGAAATGTCAAGGAAATTCAAGGAAATGGCAAGAAAATTCAAGGAAATTCAAGGAAATTCAAGGAAATTCAAAAAAATTCAAGGAAATGGCAAGGCAAGTAAAGGAAATTAAAGGAAATTCAAGGAAATTCAAGGAAATGGAAATGAAATTCAAGGAAATTCAAAGAAATGGCAAGGAAAGGAAAGGAAATTCAAGGAAATTCAAGAAATTCAAGGAAATTCAAGGAGATTCAAAGAAATGGCAAGGAAATTCAAGGAAATTGAAGGAAATGGAAAGGAAATTCAAAGAAATTAAAGGAAATTCAAGGAAATTCAAGAAATTCAAGGAAATTCAAGGAGATTCAAGGAGATGGCAATGAAATTCAAGGAAATTGGAGGAAATGGCAAGGAAATTCAAGGAAATTAAAGGAAATTTAAGGAAACTCAAGGAAATTCAAGGAAATTCAAGGGAATGGCAAGGCAAAGCAAGAAAATTCAAGGAAATGGCAAGGAAATTCAAGGAAATTCAAGGAAATGGCAAGGCAAGGAAACGAAATTCAAGGAAATGGCAAGGCAATGAAAGGAAATTCAATGAAATTCAAGAAAATGGCAGGGGAAGAAAAGGAAATTCAAGGAAATGGCAAGGTAATTCAAGGAAATTCAAGGAAATTCAAGGAAATGGCAAGGAAATTCAAGGAAATTGAAGGAAATGGCAGAAAAATTCAAGGAAATTCAAGGAAATTCAAGGAAATGGAATGCAAGGAAAGGAAATTCAAGGAAATGGCTAGGAAATTCAGTGAAATTCAAGGAAATTCAAGGAAATGGCAAAGCAAGGAAAGGAAATTCAAGGAAATTCAAGAAAATGGCAAGGCAAGGAAAGGAAATTCAAGGAAATTCAAGGATATTCAAAAAAATGGCAAGTAAAGGAAAGGAAATTCAAGGAATTGGCAAGGAAATTCAAGGAAATTCAAGGAAATTCACGGAAATTTCAAGGATATTCAAGGAAATTCAAGGAAATTCAAAAAAAATTCAAGGAAATGGCAAGGAAATTCAATGAAATTCAAGGAAATGGCAAGGAAAGCAAAGGAAATTCTTGGAAATTCAAGGAAATTCAAGGAAAATCAAGGAAATTCAAGGAAATGGCAAGGCAAGGAAAGGAAATTCTAGGAAATGGCAATGAAATTCAAGGAAATTCAAGGAAATGGCAAGGAAATTCAAGGAAATTGAAGAAAATGGCAAAAAAATTCAAGGCAATTCAGGGAAATTCAAGGTTAGGCAATGAAATTCAAGGAAATTCAAGGAAATTCAAGGAAATGGAAGGCAAGGAAAGGAAATTCAAGGAAATGGCAAGGAAATTCAAGGAAATTCAAGGAAAATCAAGGAAATGGAAAAAAAATTCAAGGCAATTAAGGGCAATTCAAGGTAAGGCAATGAAATTCAAGGAAATTCAAGGAAATTCAAGGAAATGGCAAAGCAAGGAAAGGAAATTCAAGGAAATTCAAGAAAATGGCAAGGGAAGGAAAGGATGTTCAACGAAATTCAAAAAAAATCAAGGAAATTCAAGGACATTCAAGGAAATGGCAAGAAAAAAAAGGAAATTCAAGGAAATTCAGGGAAATGGCAAGGAAATTCAAGGAAATTCAAGGAAATTCACGGAAATGGCAAGGATATTCAAGGAAATTCAAGGAAATTCAAGGAAATTCAATGAAATGGCAAGGATATTCAAGGAAATTCAAAGAAATTTAAGGAATTTCAAGGAAATGGCAAGGCAAGGAAAGGAAATTCAAGGAAATTCAAGGAAATGGCAAGAAAATTCAAGGAAATTCAAGGAAATTCAAGGAAATTCAAGGAAAGTCAAAGAAATGGAAAGGAAATTCAAAGAAATTAAAGGCTATTCAAGGAAATGGCAAAGAAATTCTAGAAAATGCAAGGAAAATCAAGGAAATGGCAAGGAAATTCAAGGAAATTCAAGGAAATTCAAGGAAATTCAAGGAAATTGCAAGGAAATTCAAGGAAATAGGAAGGAAATTCAAGAAAAGGGAAAGGACATTCAAGGAAATAACAAAATAATTCAAGGAAATTCAAGGAAATACAAGGAAATGGCAAGGAAATTCAAGGAAATTCAAGGAAATGGCAAGGATGTTCAAGAAAATTCAAGGAAATTCAAGGAAATGGCAAGGAAATGGCAATGAAATTCAAGGAAATTCAAGGAAATGGCAAGGAAATTCAAGGAAATTGAAGAAAATGGCAAGAAAATTCAAGGCAATTCAGGGAAATTCAAGGTAAGGCAAGGAAATTCAAGGAAATTCAAGGAAATGGAAGGCAAGGAAAGGAAATTCAAGGAAATGGCAAGGAAATTCAAGGAAATTCAAGGAAAATCAAGGAAATGGCAAAAAAATTCAAGGCAATTCAGGGAAATTCAAGGTAAGGCAATGAAATTCAAGGAAATTCAAGGAAATTCAAGGAAATGGCAAAGCAAGGAAAGGAAATTCAAGGAAATTCAAGAAAATGGCAAGGGAAGGAAAGGATGTTCAACGAAATTCAAAAAAAATCAAGGAAATTCAAGGACTTTCAAGGAAATGGCAAGGAAAAAAAGGAAATTCAAGGAAATTCAGGGAAATGGCAAGGAAATTCAAGGAAATTCAAGGAAATTCACGGAAATGGCAAGGATATTCAAGGAAATTCAAGGAAATTCAAGGAAATTCAAGGAAATGGCAAGGATATTCAAGGAAATTCAAAGAAATTCAAGGAATTTCAAGGAAATGGCAAGGCAAGGAAAGGAAATTCAAGGAAATTCAAGGAAATGGCAAGAAAATTCAAGGAAATTCAAGGAAATTCAAGGAAATTCAAGGAAAGTCAAAGAAATGGAAAGGAAATTCAAAGAAATTAAAGGCTATTCAAGGAAATGGGAAAGAAATTCAAAGAAATTCAAGGAAATTCAAGGAAATGGCAAAGAAATTCTAGAAAATGCAAGGAAATTCAAGGAAATGGCAAGGAAATTCAAGGAAATTCAAGGAAATTCAAGGAAATTCAAGGAAATTGCAAGGAAATTCAAGGAAATGGGAAGGAAATTCAAGAAAAGGGAAAGGACATTCAAGGAAATAACAAAATAATTCAAGGAAATTCAAGGAAATACAAGGAAATGGCAAGGAAATTCAAGGAAATTCAAGGAAATGGCAAGGATGTTCAAGAAAATTCAAGGAAATTCAAGGAAATGGCAAGGAAATGGCAAGGAAATTCAAGGAAATTCAAAGAAATGGCAAGGAAATTCAAGAAAATTCAAGAAATTCAAGGAAATTCAAGGAGATTCAAGGAAATGGCAATGAAATTGAAGGAAATTGAAGGAAATGGCAAGGAAATTCAAGGAAATCAAAGGAAATTTAAGGAAATTCAGGGAAATTCAAGGTAAGGCAATGAAATTCAAGGAAATTCAAGGAAATCCAAGGAAATGGCAAGTCAAAGCAAGGAAATTCAACGAAACGGCTATGAAATTCAAGGAAATTCAAGGAAATTCAAGGAAATGGACGGCAAGGAAAGGAAATTTAAGGAAATGCAAGGAAATTCACGGAAATGGCAAGGATATTCAAGGAAATTCAAGGAAGTTCAAGGAAATTCAAGGAAATGGCAAGGAAATTCAAGGAAATACAAGGAAATTCAAAGAAATTCAAGGAAATGGCAAGGCAAGGAAAGGAATTTCAAGGAAATTCAAGGAAATGGCAAGGAAATTCAAGGAAATGCAAGGAAATTAACAGAAATGGCAAGGATATTCAAGGAAATTCAGGGAAATTCAAGTAAATTCTCGGAAATGGCAAGGAAATTCAAGGAAATTAAAGGAAATTTAAGGAAATCCAAGAAAATTCAAGGTAAGGCAATGAAATCCAAGGAAATTCAAGGAAATTCAAGGAATTGGCAAGGCAAAGCAAGGAAACTCAAGGAAAGGGCAAGGAAATTCAAGGAAATTCAAGGAAATTCAAGGAAATGGCTATGAAATTCAAGGAAATTCAAGGAAATGGCAAGGCAATGAAAGGAAATTCAAGGAAATTCAAGAAAATGGCAGGGGAAGAAAAGGAAATTCAAGGAAATGGCAAGGAAATTCAAGGAAATTCAAGGAAATTCAAGGAAATTGCTAGGAAATTCAAGGCAATTCAAGTAAATTCAAGGCGATTCAAGGTAATGGCAAGGAAATTCAAAGAAACTGAAGGAAATGGCAAAAAAATTAAAAGAAAATTTAGGGAAATTCAAGGTAAGGCAATGAAATTCAAGGAAATTCAAGGAAATACAAGGAAATGGAATGCAAGGAAAGGAAATTCAAGGAAATGGCAAGGAAATTCAGCGAAATTCAAGGAAATTCAAGGAAATGGCAATGAAATTCCAGGAAATTCAAGGAAATGGCAAGGCAAGGAAAGGATATTCAAGGAAATTCAAGGAAATTCAAGGAAATTCAAGGAAATTCAAGGAAATTCAAAGAAATGGCAAGGATATTCAAGGAAATTCAAGGAAATTCAAGGAAATTCACGGAAATGGCAAGGATATTCAAGGAAATTCAAGGAAATGGCAAAGAAATTCAAGGAAATTCAAAGAAATTCAAGGAAATGGGAAAGAAATTCTAGAAAATTCAAGGAAATTCAAGGAAATGGCAAGTATATTCAAGGAAATTCAAGGAAATTCAAAGAAATGGCAAGGAAATTCAAGGAAATTCAAGAAATTCAAGGAAATTCAAGGAGATTCAAGGAGATGGCAATGAAATTCAAGGAAATTGAAGGAAATGGTAAGGAAATTCAAGGAAATTAAAGGAAATTTAAGGAAACTCAAGGAAATTCAAGGAAATTCAAGGAAATTCAAGGGAATGGCAAGGCAAAGCAAGGAAATTCAAGGAAATGGCAAGGAAATTCAAGGAAATTCAAGGAAATGGCAAGGTAATTCAAGGAAATTCAAGGAAATTCAAGGAAATGGCAAGGAAATTCAAGGAAATTGAAGGAAATGGCAGAAAAATTCAAGGAAATTCAGGGAAATTCAAGGTAAGGCAATGAAATTCAAGGAAATTCAAGGAAATGGAATGCAAGGAAAGGAAATTCAAGGAAATGGCTAGGAAATTCAGTGAAATTCAAGGAAATTCAAGGAAATGGCAAAGCAAGGAAAGGAAATTCAAGGAAATTCAAGAAAATGGCAAGGCAAGGCAAGGATATTCAAGGAAATTCAAGGAAATTCAAGGAAATTCAAGGATATTCAAAAAAATGGCAAGTAAAGGAAATGAAATTCAAGGAAATGGCAAGGAAATTCAAGGAAATTCAGGGAAATTCACGGAAATTTCAAGGATATTCAAGGAAATTCAAGGAAATTCAAAAAAATTCAAGGAAATGGCAAGGAAATTCAATGAAATTCAAGGAAATGGCAAGGAAAGCAAAGGAAATTCGAGGAAATTCAAGGAAATTCAAGGAAAATCAAGGAAATTCAAGGAAATGGCAAGGAAAGGAAAGGAAATTCTAGGAAATGGCAATGAAATTCAAGGAAATTCAAGGAAATGGCAAGGAAATTCAAGGAAATTGAAGAAAATGGCAAAAAAATTCAAGGCAATTCAGGGAAATTCTAGGTAAGGCAATGAAATTCAAGGTAAGGCAATGAAATTCAAGGAAATTCAAGGAAATTCAAGGAAATGGAAGGCAAGGAAAGGAAATTCAAGGAAATGGCAAGGAAGTTCAAGGAAATTCAAGGAAAATCAAGGATATGGCAAAAAAATTCAAGGCAATTCAGGGAAATTCAAGGTAAGGCAATGAAATTCAAGGAAATTCAAGGAAATTGAAGGAAATAGCAAAGCAAGGAAAGGAAATTCAAGGAAATTCAAGAAAATGGCAAGGGAAGGAAAGGATGTTCAACGAAATTCAAAAAAAATCAAGGAAATTCAAGGACATTCAAGGAAATGTCAAGGAAAAAAAAGGAAATTCAAGGAAATGGGAAGGAAATTCAAGGAAATTGAAGGAAATGGCAAGGAAATTCAAGGAAATTAAAGGAAATTTAAGTAAATTCAAATAAATTCAAGGTAAGGCAATGTTATCCAAGGAAATTCAAGGAAATTCAAGGAATTGGCAAGGCAAAGCAAGGAAACTCAAGGAAATGGCAAGGAAATTCAAGGAAATTCAAGGAAATTCACTGAAATGGCAAGGATATTCAAGGAAATTCAAGGATGTTCAAAGAAATTCAAGGAAATGGCAAGGAAATTCAAGGAAATTCAAGGAAATTCAAGGAAATTCAAGGAAATGGCAAGGCAAGGCAAGGAATTTCAAGGAAATTCAAGGAAATGGCAAGAAAATTCAAGGAAATTCAAGGAAATTCAAGGAAATGGCAAAGAAATTCAAGGAAATTCAAAGAAATTCAAGGAAATGGCAAGGCAAGGCAAGGAAATTCTAGGAAATTCAAGGAAACGGCAAGGAAATTCAAGGAAATTCAAGGAAATTCAAGTAAATTCTCGGAATGGCAAGGAAATTCAAGGAAATTAAAGGAAATTTAAGGAAATCCAAGAAAATTCAAGGTAAGGCAATGAAATCCAAGGAAATTCAAGGAAATTCAAGGAATTGGCAAGGCAAAGCAAGGAAACTCAAGGAAATGGCAAGGAAATTCAGGGAAATTCAAGGAAATTCAAGGAAATGGCTATGAAATTCAAGGAAATTCAAGGAAATGGCAAGGCAATGAAAGGAAATTCAAGGAAATTCAAGAAAATGGCAGGGGAAGAAAAGGAAATTCAAGGAAATGGCAAGGAAATTCAAGGAAATTCAAGGAAATTCAAGAAAATGGCAAGGCAAGGAAAGGAAATTCAAGGAAATTCAAGGATATTCAAAAAAATGGCAAGTAAAGGAAAGGAAATTCAAGGAATTGGCAAGGAAATTCAAGGAAATTCAAGGAAATTCACGGAAATTTCAAGGATATTCAAGGAAATTCAAGGAAATTCAAAAAAAATTCAAGGAAATGGCAAGGAAATTCAATGAAATTCAAGGAAATGGCAAGGAAAGCAAAGGAAATTCTTGGAAATTCAAGGAAATTCAAGGAAAATCAAGGAAATTCAAGGAAATGGCAAGGCAAGGAAAGGAAATTCTAGGAAATGGCAATGAAATTCAAGGAAATTCAAGGAAATGGCAAGGAAATTCAAGGAAATTGAAGAAAATGGCAAAAAAATTCAAGGCAATTCAGGGAAATTCAAGGTTAGGCAATGAAATTCAAGGAAATTCAAGGAAATTCAAGGAAATGGAAGGCAAGGAAAGGAAATTCAAGGAAATGGCAAGGAAATTCAAGGAAATTCAAGGAAAATCAAGGAAATGGAAAAAAAATTCAAGGCAATTAAGGGCAATTCAAGGTAAGGCAATGAAATTCAAGGAAATTCAAGGAAATTCAAGGAAATGGCAAAGCAAGGAAAGGAAATTCAAGGAAATTCAAGAAAATGGCAAGGGAAGGAAAGGATGTTCAACGAAATTCAAAAAAAATCAAGGAAATTCAAGGACATTCAAGGAAATGGCAAGAAAAAAAAGGAAATTCAAGGAAATTCAGGGAAATGGCAAGGAAATTCAAGGAAATTCAAGGAAATTCACGGAAATGGCAAGGATATTCAAGGAAATTCAAGGAAATTCAAGGAAATTCAATGAAATGGCAAGGATATTCAAGGAAATTCAAAGAAATTCAAGGAATTTCAAGGAAATGGCAAGGCAAGGAAAGGAAATTCAAGGAAATTCAAGGAAATGGCAAGAAAATTCAAGGAAATTCAAGGAAATTCAAGGAAATTCAAGGAAAGTCAAAGAAATGGAAAGGAAATTCAAAGAAATTAAAGGCTATTCAAGGAAATGGCAAAGAAATTCTAGAAAATGCAAGGAAAATCAAGGAAATGGCAAGGAAATTCAAGGAAATTCAAGGAAATTCAAGGAAATTCAAGGAAATTGCAAGGAAATTCAAGGAAATAGGAAGGAAATTCAAGAAAAGGGAAAGGACATTCAAGGAAATAACAAAATAATTCAAGGAAATTCAAGGAAATACAAGGAAATGGCAAGGAAATTCAAGGAAATTCAAGGAAATGGCAAGGATGTTCAAGAAAATTCAAGGAAATTCAAGGAAATGGCAAGGAAATGGCAATGAAATTCAAGGAAATTCAAGGAAATGGCAAGGAAATTCAAGGAAATTGAAGAAAATGGCAAGAAAATTCAAGGCAATTCAGGGAAATTCAAGGTAAGGCAAGGAAATTCAAGGAAATTCAAGGAAATGGAAGGCAAGGAAAGGAAATTCAAGGAAATGGCAAGGAAATTCAAGGAAATTCAAGGAAAATCAAGGAAATGGCAAAAAAATTCAAGGCAATTCAGGGAAATTCAAGGTAAGGCAATGAAATTCAAGGAAATTCAAGGAAATTCAAGGAAATGGCAAAGCAAGGAAAGGAAATTCAAGGAAATTCAAGAAAATGGCAAGGGAAGGAAAGGATGTTCAACGAAATTCAAAAAAAATCAAGGAAATTCAAGGACTTTCAAGGAAATGGCAAGGAAAAAAAGGAAATTCAAGGAAATTCAGGGAAATGGCAAGGAAATTCAAGGAAATTCAAGGAAATTCACGGAAATGGCAAGGATATTCAAGGAAATTCAAGGAAATTCAAGGAAATTCAAGGAAATGGCAAGGATATTCAAGGAAATTCAAAGAAATTCAAGGAATTTCAAGGAAATGGCAAGGCAAGGAAAGGAAATTCAAGGAAATTCAAGGAAATGGCAAGAAAATTCAAGGAAATTCAAGGAAATTCAAGGAAATTCAAGGAAAGTCAAAGAAATGGAAAGGAAATTCAAAGAAATTAAAGGCTATTCAAGGAAATGGGAAAGAAATTCAAAGAAATTCAAGGAAATTCAAGGAAATGGCAAAGAAATTCTAGAAAATGCAAGGAAATTCAAGGAAATGGCAAGGAAATTCAAGGAAATTCAAGGAAATTCAAGGAAATTCAAGGAAATTGCAAGGAAATTCAAGGAAATGGGAAGGAAATTCAAGAAAAGGGAAAGGACATTCAAGGAAATAACAAAATAATTCAAGGAAATTCAAGGAAATACAAGGAAATGGCAAGGAAATTCAAGGAAATTCAAGGAAATGGCAAGGATGTTCAAGAAAATTCAAGGAAATTCAAGGAAATGGCAAGGAAATGGCAAGGAAATTCAAGGAAATTCAAAGAAATGGCAAGGAAATTCAAGAAAATTCAAGAAATTCAAGGAAATTCAAGGAGATTCAAGGAAATGGCAATGAAATTGAAGGAAATTGAAGGAAATGGCAAGGAAATTCAAGGAAATCAAAGGAAATTTAAGGAAATTCAGGGAAATTCAAGGTAAGGCAATGAAATTCAAGGAAATTCAAGGAAATCCAAGGAAATGGCAAGTCAAAGCAAGGAAATTCAACGAAACGGCTATGAAATTCAAGGAAATTCAAGGAAATTCAAGGAAATGGACGGCAAGGAAAGGAAATTTAAGGAAATGCAAGGAAATTCACGGAAATGGCAAGGATATTCAAGGAAATTCAAGGAAGTTCAAGGAAATTCAAGGAAATGGCAAGGAAATTCAAGGAAATACAAGGAAATTCAAAGAAATTCAAGGAAATGGCAAGGCAAGGAAAGGAATTTCAAGGAAATTCAAGGAAATGGCAAGGAAATTCAAGGAAATGCAAGGAAATTAACAGAAATGGCAAGGATATTCAAGGAAATTCAGGGAAATTCAAGTAAATTCTCGGAAATGGCAAGGAAATTCAAGGAAATTAAAGGAAATTTAAGGAAATCCAAGAAAATTCAAGGTAAGGCAATGAAATCCAAGGAAATTCAAGGAAATTCAAGGAATTGGCAAGGCAAAGCAAGGAAACTCAAGGAAAGGGCAAGGAAATTCAAGGAAATTCAAGGAAATTCAAGGAAATGGCTATGAAATTCAAGGAAATTCAAGGAAATGGCAAGGCAATGAAAGGAAATTCAAGGAAATTCAAGAAAATGGCAGGGGAAGAAAAGGAAATTCAAGGAAATGGCAAGGAAATTCAAGGAAATTCAAGGAAATTCAAGGAAATTGCTAGGAAATTCAAGGCAATTCAAGTAAATTCAAGGCGATTCAAGGTAATGGCAAGGAAATTCAAAGAAACTGAAGGAAATGGCAAAAAAATTAAAAGAAAATTTAGGGAAATTCAAGGTAAGGCAATGAAATTCAAGGAAATTCAAGGAAATACAAGGAAATGGAATGCAAGGAAAGGAAATTCAAGGAAATGGCAAGGAAATTCAGCGAAATTCAAGGAAATTCAAGGAAATGGCAATGAAATTCCAGGAAATTCAAGGAAATGGCAAGGCAAGGAAAGGATATTCAAGGAAATTCAAGGAAATTCAAGGAAATTCAAGGAAATTCAAGGAAATTCAAAGAAATGGCAAGGATATTCAAGGAAATTCAAGGAAATTCAAGGAAATTCACGGAAATGGCAAGGATATTCAAGGAAATTCAAGGAAATGGCAAAGAAATTCAAGGAAATTCAAAGAAATTCAAGGAAATGGGAAAGAAATTCTAGAAAATTCAAGGAAATTCAAGGAAATGGCAAGTATATTCAAGGAAATTCAAGGAAATTCAAAGAAATGGCAAGGAAATTCAAGGAAATTCAAGAAATTCAAGGAAATTCAAGGAGATTCAAGGAGATGGCAATGAAATTCAAGGAAATTGAAGGAAATGGTAAGGAAATTCAAGGAAATTAAAGGAAATTTAAGGAAACTCAAGGAAATTCAAGGAAATTCAAGGAAATTCAAGGGAATGGCAAGGCAAAGCAAGGAAATTCAAGGAAATGGCAAGGAAATTCAAGGAAATTCAAGGAAATGGCAAGGTAATTCAAGGAAATTCAAGGAAATTCAAGGAAATGGCAAGGAAATTCAAGGAAATTGAAGGAAATGGCAGAAAAATTCAAGGAAATTCAGGGAAATTCAAGGTAAGGCAATGAAATTCAAGGAAATTCAAGGAAATGGAATGCAAGGAAAGGAAATTCAAGGAAATGGCTAGGAAATTCAGTGAAATTCAAGGAAATTCAAGGAAATGGCAAAGCAAGGAAAGGAAATTCAAGGAAATTCAAGAAAATGGCAAGGCAAGGCAAGGATATTCAAGGAAATTCAAGGAAATTCAAGGAAATTCAAGGATATTCAAAAAAATGGCAAGTAAAGGAAATGAAATTCAAGGAAATGGCAAGGAAATTCAAGGAAATTCAGGGAAATTCACGGAAATTTCAAGGATATTCAAGGAAATTCAAGGAAATTCAAAAAAATTCAAGGAAATGGCAAGGAAATTCAATGAAATTCAAGGAAATGGCAAGGAAAGCAAAGGAAATTCGAGGAAATTCAAGGAAATTCAAGGAAAATCAAGGAAATTCAAGGAAATGGCAAGGAAAGGAAAGGAAATTCTAGGAAATGGCAATGAAATTCAAGGAAATTCAAGGAAATGGCAAGGAAATTCAAGGAAATTGAAGAAAATGGCAAAAAAATTCAAGGCAATTCAGGGAAATTCTAGGTAAGGCAATGAAATTCAAGGTAAGGCAATGAAATTCAAGGAAATTCAAGGAAATTCAAGGAAATGGAAGGCAAGGAAAGGAAATTCAAGGAAATGGCAAGGAAGTTCAAGGAAATTCAAGGAAAATCAAGGATATGGCAAAAAAATTCAAGGCAATTCAGGGAAATTCAAGGTAAGGCAATGAAATTCAAGGAAATTCAAGGAAATTGAAGGAAATAGCAAAGCAAGGAAAGGAAATTCAAGGAAATTCAAGAAAATGGCAAGGGAAGGAAAGGATGTTCAACGAAATTCAAAAAAAATCAAGGAAATTCAAGGACATTCAAGGAAATGTCAAGGAAAAAAAAGGAAATTCAAGGAAATGGGAAGGAAATTCAAGGAAATTGAAGGAAATGGCAAGGAAATTCAAGGAAATTAAAGGAAATTTAAGTAAATTCAAATAAATTCAAGGTAAGGCAATGTTATCCAAGGAAATTCAAGGAAATTCAAGGAATTGGCAAGGCAAAGCAAGGAAACTCAAGGAAATGGCAAGGAAATTCAAGGAAATTCAAGGAAATTCACTGAAATGGCAAGGATATTCAAGGAAATTCAAGGATGTTCAAAGAAATTCAAGGAAATGGCAAGGAAATTCAAGGAAATTCAAGGAAATTCAAGGAAATTCAAGGAAATGGCAAGGCAAGGCAAGGAATTTCAAGGAAATTCAAGGAAATGGCAAGAAAATTCAAGGAAATTCAAGGAAATTCAAGGAAATGGCAAAGAAATTCAAGGAAATTCAAAGAAATTCAAGGAAATGGCAAGGCAAGGCAAGGAAATTCTAGGAAATTCAAGGAAACGGCAAGGAAATTCAAGGAAATTCAAGGAAATTCAAGTAAATTCTCGGAATGGCAAGGAAATTCAAGGAAATTAAAGGAAATTTAAGGAAATCCAAGAAAATTCAAGGTAAGGCAATGAAATCCAAGGAAATTCAAGGAAATTCAAGGAATTGGCAAGGCAAAGCAAGGAAACTCAAGGAAATGGCAAGGAAATTCAGGGAAATTCAAGGAAATTCAAGGAAATGGCTATGAAATTCAAGGAAATTCAAGGAAATGGCAAGGCAATGAAAGGAAATTCAAGGAAATTCAAGAAAATGGCAGGGGAAGAAAAGGAAATTCAAGGAAATGGCAAGGAAATTCAAGGAAATTCAAGGAAATTCAAGGAAATTGCTAGGAAATTCAAGGCAATTCAAGTAAATTCAAGGCGATTCAAGGTAATGGCAAGGAAATTCAAAGAAACTGAAGGAAATGGCAAAAAAATTAAAAGAAAATTTAGGGAAATTCAAGGTAAGGCAATGAAATTCAAGGAAATTCAAGGAAATACAAGGAAATGGAATGCAAGGAAAGGAAATTCAAGGAAATGGCAAGGAAATTCAGCGAAATTCAAGGAAATTCAAGGAAATGGCAATGACATTCCAGGAAATTCAAGGAAATGGCAAGGCAAGGAAAGGAAATTCAAGGAAATTCAAGAAAATGGCAAGGCAAGGAAAGGATATTCAAGGAAATTCAAGGAAATTCAAAGAAATGGCAAGGATATTCAAGGAAATTCAAGGAAGTTCAAGGAAATTCAAGGAAATGGCAAGGAAATGCAAGGAAATTCATGGAAACGGCAAAAAAATTCACGGAAATTCAGGGAAATGGCAAGAAAATTCAAGGAAATTCAAGAAAATTCACATAAATGGCAAGGATATTGAAAGAAATTCAAGGAAATGCAAGGAAATTCAAGGAAATTCAAGGAAATTCAGGGAAATGGCAAGGATATTCAAGGAAATTCAAAGAAATTCAAGGAATTTCAAGGAAATGGCAAGGCAAGGAAAGGAAATTCAAGGAAATTCAAGGAAATGGCAAGAAAATTCAAGGAAATTCAAGGAAATTCAAGGAAAGTCAAAGAAATGGAAAGGAAATTCAAAGAAATTAAAGGCTATTCAAGGAAATGGGAAAGAAATTCAAAGAAATTCAAGGAAATTCAAGGAAATGGCAAAGAAATTCTAGAAAATGCAAGGAAATTCAAGGAAATGGCAAGTATATTCAAGGAAATTCAAGGAAATTCAAGGAAATTCAAGGAAATTGCAAGGAAATTCAAGGAAATGGGAAGGAAATTCAAGAAAAGGGAAAGGACATTCAAGGAAATAACAAAATAATTCAAGGAAATACAAGGAAATGGCAAGGAAATTCAAGGAAATTCAAGGAAATGGCAAGGATGTTCAAGAAAATTCAAGGAAATTCAAGGAAATGGCAAGGAAATGGCAAGGAAATTCAAGGAAATTCAAAGAAATGGCAAGGAAATTCAAGAAAATTCAAGAAATTCAAGGAGATTCAAGGAAATGGCAATGAAATTCAAGGAAATTGAAGGAAATGGCAAGGAAATTCAAGGAAATCAAAGGAAATTTAAGGAAATTCAGGGAAATTCAAGGTAAGGCAATGAAATTCAAGGAAATTCAAGGAAATCCAAGGAAATGGCAAGTCAAAGCAAGGAAATTCAAGGAAACGGCTATGAAATTCAAGGAAATTCAAGGAAATTCAAGGAAATGGACGGCAAGGAAAGGAAATTCAAGGAAATGCAAGGAAATTCACGGAAATGGCAAGGATATTCAAGGAAATTCAAGGAAGTTCAAGGAAATTCAAGGAAATGGCAAGGAAATTCAAGGAAATTCAAGGAAATTCAAGGAAATTAAAAAAAATTGAAGGAAATTCAAGGAAATTCAAGGAAATGGTAAGGCAAGGAAAGGAAATTCAAAGAAATTCAAGGATATTCAAGGAAATGGCAAGGAAATTCAAGGAAATTCAAGGAAATTCAAGGAAATTCAAGGAAATTCACGGAAATTCAAAAAAATTCAAAGAAATTCAAGGAAATTCAAGGACATTCAAGAAAATGGCAAGGAAAGGAAGGGAAATTCAAGGAAATTCAAGGAAATGGCAAGGCAAGGCAAGGAAATTCAAGGAAATTCAAGGAAATGGCAAGGAAAGGCAAAATAATTCAAGGAAATTCAAGGAAATGGCAAGGCGAGGAAAGGAAATTCAAGGAAATTCAAGGATATTCAAGGAAATTGACAGGATATTCAAGGAAATTAAAGGAAATTCATGGAAATTCAAGGAAATTCAAGGAAATGGCAAAGAAATTAAAGAAAATTTGAGGAAATGGCAAGGAAATTCAAGGAAATTCAAGGAAATGGCAGGGGAAGAATAGGAAATTCAAAGAAATGGCAAGGAAATTCAAGGAAGTTCAAGGAAATGGCTAGGAAATTTAAGGAAATTCAAGGAAATTCAAGGAAATGGCAAGGAAATTCAAAAAAATGGGAAGGAAATACAACGAAATTAAAGGCAATTCAAAAAAAATGGCAAAGAAATTCAAGGAAATTCAAAAAAATTCAAGGAAATGGCAAGGAAATTCAAAGAAATTCAAGGAAATTGGAACGAAATACAAGAAGATTCAAGGAAATTCAATGAAATGGCAAGACAAGACTGGAAATTCAAGAAAAGTCAAGGAAATGGCAAGGCAAGGAAATTCAAGGAAATTCAAGGAAATTGAAGCAAATTCAAGGAAATTCACGGAAATTCAAGGAAAAGGCAAGGCAAGTAAAGGAAATTCAAGGAAATTCAAGGAAATTCAAGGAAATTCAAGGAAATGGAAAGGAAATTCAAGGAAATTCAAGGAAATTGCAAGAAAATTCAATGAAATTCAAGGAAATGGCAATGAAATTCAGGGAAATTCAAGGAAAAGGCAAGGAAATTCAAGAAAATTCGAAGAAATGGCAAGGAAATTCAAGGAAATTCAAGGAAATGGCAAGAAAATTCAAGGAAATTCAAGGAAATTCAAGGAAATTAAAAAAAATTCAAGGAAATTCAAGGAAATTCAAGGAAATGGTAAGGCAAGGAAAGGAAATTCAAAGAAATTCAAGGATATTCAAGGAAATTGCAAGGATATTCAAGGAAATTAAAGGAAATTCAAGGAAATGGCAAAGAAATTTAAGGAAATTCAAGGAAATTCAAGGAAATTCAAGGAAATGGCAAGGAAATTCAAGGAAATGGGAAGGAAATTCAAGAAAAAAGAAAGGAAATTGAAGGAAATAGCAAGGAAATTCAAGGAAATTGAAGGAAATTGAAGGAAATGGAAAAGAAATTCAAAGAAATTAAAGGAAATTCAAGGAAATTCAAGGTAAGGCAATGAAATTCAAGGAAATTCAAGGAAATTCAAGGAAATGGCATGGCAAAGCAAGGAAATTCAAGGAAATGTCAAGGAAATGGCTATGAAATTCAAGGAAAGCAAAGAAAATGGCAAGGCAAGGAAAGGAAATTCAAGGAAATTCAAAGAAATTGAAGCAAATTGAAGGAAACTCACGGAAATTCAAGGAAATGTCAAGGCAAGTAAAGGAAATTAAAGGAAATTCAAGGAAATTCAAGGAAATTCAAGGAAATGGAAATGAAATTCAAGGAAATTCAAAGAAATGGCAAGGAAATTCAAGGAAATTCAAGGAAATTCAAGAAATTCAAGGAAATTCAAGGAGATTCAAAGAAATGGCAAGGAAATTCAAGGAAATTGAAGGAAATGGAAAGGAAATTCAAAGAAATTAAAGGAAATTCAAGGAAATTCAAGCAAATTCAAGGTTAGGCAATGAAATTCAAGGAAATTCAAGGAATTGTCAAGTATATTCAAGGAAATTTAAGGAAATTCAAGGAAATATCAAGGAAATTCAAGGAAATGGCAAGAAAATTCAAGGAAATTCAAGGATATTCAAGTAAATTCAAAAAAAATCAAGGAAATTCAAGGAAATTCAAGGAAATGGCAAGGCAAGGAAAGGAAATTCAAGGAAATTCAAGGATATTCAAGGAAATTGCAAGGATATTCAAGTAAATTAAAGGAAATTCATGGAAATGGCAAAGAAATTTAAGGAAATTCAAGGAAATTCAAGGAAATGGCAAGGAAATTCAAAAAAATGGGAAGGAAATTCAAGGAAATAGCAAGGAAATTCAAGGAAATTCAAGAAAATGGCAAGGAAATTCAAAGAAATTCAAGGAAATTGGAACGAAATACAAGAAAATTCAAGGAAATTCAAAGAAATGGCAATGAAATTCAGGGAAATTCAAGGAAAAGGCAAGGAAATTCAAGAAAATTCGAAGAAATGGCAAGGAAATTCAAGGAAATTCAAGGAAATGGCAAGGAAAGGCAAAATAATTCAAGGAAATTCAAGGAAATAGCAAGGCGAGGAAAGGAAATTCAAGGAAATTCAAGGATATTCAAGGAAATTGCCATTATATTCTAGGAAATTAAAGGAAATTCAAGGAATTGGCAAAGAAATTTAAGGAAATTCATAGAAATTCAAGGAAATGGCAAGGATATTCAAGGAAATTCAAGGAAATTCAAGGAAATGGCAAAGAAATTCAAGGAAATTCAAAGAAATTCAAGGAAATGGGAAAGAAATTCTAGAAAATTTAAGGAAATTCAAGGAAAATGCAAGTATATTCAGGGAAATTCAAGGAAATTCAAAGAAATGGCAAGGAAATTCAAGGAAATTCAAGAAATTCAAGGAAATTCAAGGAGATTCAAGGAGATGGCAATGAAATTCAAGGAAATTGAAGGAAATGGCAAGGAAATTCAAGAAAATTAAAGGAAATTTAATGAAACTCAAGGAAATTCAAGGAAATTCAAGGGAATGGCAAGGCAAAGCAAGGAAATACAAGGAAATGGCAAGGAAATTCACGGAAATTCAAAGAAAAGGCAAGGCAAGTAAAGGAAATTCAAGGAAATTCAAGGAAATTCAAGGAAATTCAAGGAAATTCAAGGAAATGGAAAGGAAATTCAAGAAAATTCGAAGAAATGGCAAGGAAATTCAAGGAAATTCAAGGAATTGGAAGGAAATTCAAGGAAATTCAAGGAAATTCAAGGAAATTAAAAAAAATTCAAGGAAATTCAAGGAAATTCAAGGAAATGGTAAGGCAAGGAAAGGAAATTCAAAGAAATTCAAGGATATTCAAGGAAATTGCAAGGATATTCAAGGAAATTAAAGGAAATTCAAGGAAATGGCAAAGAAATTTAAGGAAATTCAAGGAAATTCAAGGAAATTCAAGGAAATGGCAAGGAAATTCAAGGAAATGGGAAGGAAATTCAAGAAAAAAGAAAGGAAATTGAAGGAAATAGCAAGGAAATTCAAGGAAATTGAAGGAAATTGAAGGAAATGGAAAGGAAATTCAAAGAAATTAAAGGAAATTCAAGGAAATTCAAGGTAAGGCAATGAAATTCAAGGAAATTCAAGGAAATTCAAGGAAATGGCATGGCAAAGCAAGGAAATTCAAGGAAATGTCAAGGAAATGGCTATGAAATTCAAGGAAAGCAAAGAAAATGGCAAGGCAAGGAAAGGAAATTCAAGGAAATTCAAAGAAATTGAAGCAAATTCAAGGAAATTCACGGAAATTCAAGGAAATGGCAAGGCAGGTAAAGGAAATTCAAGGAAATTCAAGGAAATTCAAGGAAGTGTAAATGAAATTCAAGGAAATTCAAGGAAATGACAAGGAAATTCAAGGAAATTGAAGGAAATTCATGGAAATTCAAGGAAATTCAAGGAAATGGCTAGGAAATTCAAGGAAATTCAAGGAAATTCTAGGAAATGGCAAGGAAATTCAAAAAAATGGGAAGGAAATACAACGAAATTAAAGGCAATTCAAAAAAAATGGCAAAGAAATTCAAGGAAATTCAAAAAAATTCAAGGAAATGGCAAGGAAATTCAAGGAAATGGCAAGGAAATTCACGGAAATTCAAGGAAATGGCAAGGAAATTCAAAGAAATTCAAGGAAATTGGAACGAAATACAAGAAGATTCAAGGAAATTCAATGAAATGGCAAGACAAGAATGGAAATTCAAGGAAAGTCAAGGAAATGGCAAGGCAAGGCAAGGAAATTCAAGGAAATTCAAGGAAATTGAAGCAAATTCAAGGAAATTCACAAAAATGCAAGGAAAAGGCAAGGCAAGTAAAGAAAATTCAAGGAAATTCAAGGAAATTCAAGGAAATTCAAGGAAATTCAAGGAAATTGCAAGGAAATTCAAGGAAATTCAAGGAAATGGCAATGAAATTCAGGGAAATTCAAGGAAAAGGCAAGGAAATTCAAGAAAATTCGAAGAAATGGCAAGGAAATTCAAGGAAATTCAAGGAAATGGCAAGGTAAGGCAGGGAAATTAAAGGAAATGTCAAGGAAATTCAAGGAAATGGCAAGAAAATTCAAGGAAATTCAAGGAAATTCAAGGAAATTCAAAAAAATTCAAGGAAATGGCAAGGCAAGTAAAGGAAATTAAAGGAAATTCAAGGAAATTCAAGGAAATGGAAATGAAATTCAAGGAAATTCAAAGAAATGGCAAGGAAAGGAAAGGAAATTCAAGGAAATTCAAGAAATTCAAGGAAATTCAAGGAGATTCAAAGAAATGGCAAGGAAATTCAAGGAAATTGAAGGAAATGGAAAGGAAATTCAAAGAAATTAAAGGAAATTCAAGGAAATTCAAGAAATTCAAGGAAATTCAAGGAGATTCAAGGAGATGGCAATGAAATTCAAGGAAATTGGAGGAAATGGCAAGGAAATTCAAGGAAATTAAAGGAAATTTAAGGAAACTCAAGGAAATTCAAGGAAATTCAAGGGAATGGCAAGGCAAAGCAAGAAAATTCAAGGAAATGGCAAGGAAATTCAAGGAAATTCAAGGAAATGGCAAGGCAAGGAAACGAAATTCAAGGAAATGGCAAGGCAATGAAAGGAAATTCAATGAAATTCAAGAAAATGGCAGGGGAAGAAAAGGAAATTCAAGGAAATGGCAAGGTAATTCAAGGAAATTCAAGGAAATTCAAGGAAATGGCAAGGAAATTCAAGGAAATTGAAGGAAATGGCAGAAAAATTCAAGGAAATTCAAGGAAATTCAAGGAAATGGAATGCAAGGAAAGGAAATTCAAGGAAATGGCTAGGAAATTCAGTGAAATTCAAGGAAATTCAAGGAAATGGCAAAGCAAGGAAAGGAAATTCAAGGAAATTCAAGAAAATGGCAAGGCAAGGAAAGGAAATTCAAGGAAATTCAAGGATATTCAAAAAAATGGCAAGTAAAGGAAAGGAAATTCAAGGAATTGGCAAGGAAATTCAAGGAAATTCAAGGAAATTCACGGAAATTTCAAGGATATTCAAGGAAATTCAAGGAAATTCAAAAAAAATTCAAGGAAATGGCAAGGAAATTCAATGAAATTCAAGGAAATGGCAAGGAAAGCAAAGGAAATTCTTGGAAATTCAAGGAAATTCAAGGAAAATCAAGGAAATTCAAGGAAATGGCAAGGCAAGGAAAGGAAATTCTAGGAAATGGCAATGAAATTCAAGGAAATTCAAGGAAATGGCAAGGAAATTCAAGGAAATTGAAGAAAATGGCAAAAAAATTCAAGGCAATTCAGGGAAATTCAAGGTTAGGCAATGAAATTCAAGGAAATTCAAGGAAATTCAAGGAAATGGAAGGCAAGGAAAGGAAATTCAAGGAAATGGCAAGGAAATTCAAGGAAATTCAAGGAAAATCAAGGAAATGGAAAAAAAATTCAAGGCAATTAAGGGCAATTCAAGGTAAGGCAATGAAATTCAAGGAAATTCAAGGAAATTCAAGGAAATGGCAAAGCAAGGAAAGGAAATTCAAGGAAATTCAAGAAAATGGCAAGGGAAGGAAAGGATGTTCAACGAAATTCAAAAAAAATCAAGGAAATTCAAGGACATTCAAGGAAATGGCAAGAAAAAAAAGGAAATTCAAGGAAATTCAGGGAAATGGCAAGGAAATTCAAGGAAATTCAAGGAAATTCACGGAAATGGCAAGGATATTCAAGGAAATTCAAGGAAATTCAAGGAAATTCAATGAAATGGCAAGGATATTCAAGGAAATTCAAAGAAATTCAAGGAATTTCAAGGAAATGGCAAGGCAAGGAAAGGAAATTCAAGGAAATTCAAGGAAATGGCAAGAAAATTCAAGGAAATTCAAGGAAATTCAAGGAAATTCAAGGAAAGTCAAAGAAATGGAAAGGAAATTCAAAGAAATTAAAGGCTATTCAAGGAAATGGCAAAGAAATTCTAGAAAATGCAAGGAAAATCAAGGAAATGGCAAGGAAATTCAAGGAAATTCAAGGAAATTCAAGGAAATTCAAGGAAATTGCAAGGAAATTCAAGGAAATAGGAAGGAAATTCAAGAAAAGGGAAAGGACATTCAAGGAAATAACAAAATAATTCAAGGAAATTCAAGGAAATACAAGGAAATGGCAAGGAAATTCAAGGAAATTCAAGGAAATGGCAAGGATGTTCAAGAAAATTCAAGGAAATTCAAGGAAATGGCAAGGAAATGGCAATGAAATTCAAGGAAATTCAAGGAAATGGCAAGGAAATTCAAGGAAATTGAAGAAAATGGCAAGAAAATTCAAGGCAATTCAGGGAAATTCAAGGTAAGGCAAGGAAATTCAAGGAAATTCAAGGAAATGGAAGGCAAGGAAAGGAAATTCAAGGAAATGGCAAGGAAATTCAAGGAAATTCAAGGAAAATCAAGGAAATGGCAAAAAAATTCAAGGCAATTCAGGGAAATTCAAGGTAAGGCAATGAAATTCAAGGAAATTCAAGGAAATTCAAGGAAATGGCAAAGCAAGGAAAGGAAATTCAAGGAAATTCAAGAAAATGGCAAGGGAAGGAAAGGATGTTCAACGAAATTCAAAAAAAATCAAGGAAATTCAAGGACTTTCAAGGAAATGGCAAGGAAAAAAAGGAAATTCAAGGAAATTCAGGGAAATGGCAAGGAAATTCAAGGAAATTCAAGGAAATTCACGGAAATGGCAAGGATATTCAAGGAAATTCAAGGAAATTCAAGGAAATTCAAGGAAATGGCAAGGATATTCAAGGAAATTCAAAGAAATTCAAGGAATTTCAAGGAAATGGCAAGGCAAGGAAAGGAAATTCAAGGAAATTCAAGGAAATGGCAAGAAAATTCAAGGAAATTCAAGGAAATTCAAGGAAATTCAAGGAAAGTCAAAGAAATGGAAAGGAAATTCAAAGAAATTAAAGGCTATTCAAGGAAATGGGAAAGAAATTCAAAGAAATTCAAGGAAATTCAAGGAAATGGCAAAGAAATTCTAGAAAATGCAAGGAAATTCAAGGAAATGGCAAGGAAATTCAAGGAAATTCAAGGAAATTCAAGGAAATTCAAGGAAATTGCAAGGAAATTCAAGGAAATGGGAAGGAAATTCAAGAAAAGGGAAAGGACATTCAAGGAAATAACAAAATAATTCAAGGAAATTCAAGGAAATACAAGGAAATGGCAAGGAAATTCAAGGAAATTCAAGGAAATGGCAAGGATGTTCAAGAAAATTCAAGGAAATTCAAGGAAATGGCAAGGAAATGGCAAGGAAATTCAAGGAAATTCAAAGAAATGGCAAGGAAATTCAAGAAAATTCAAGAAATTCAAGGAAATTCAAGGAGATTCAAGGAAATGGCAATGAAATTGAAGGAAATTGAAGGAAATGGCAAGGAAATTCAAGGAAATCAAAGGAAATTTAAGGAAATTCAGGGAAATTCAAGGTAAGGCAATGAAATTCAAGGAAATTCAAGGAAATCCAAGGAAATGGCAAGTCAAAGCAAGGAAATTCAACGAAACGGCTATGAAATTCAAGGAAATTCAAGGAAATTCAAGGAAATGGACGGCAAGGAAAGGAAATTTAAGGAAATGCAAGGAAATTCACGGAAATGGCAAGGATATTCAAGGAAATTCAAGGAAGTTCAAGGAAATTCAAGGAAATGGCAAGGAAATTCAAGGAAATACAAGGAAATTCAAAGAAATTCAAGGAAATGGCAAGGCAAGGAAAGGAATTTCAAGGAAATTCAAGGAAATGGCAAGGAAATTCAAGGAAATGCAAGGAAATTAACAGAAATGGCAAGGATATTCAAGGAAATTCAGGGAAATTCAAGTAAATTCTCGGAAATGGCAAGGAAATTCAAGGAAATTAAAGGAAATTTAAGGAAATCCAAGAAAATTCAAGGTAAGGCAATGAAATCCAAGGAAATTCAAGGAAATTCAAGGAATTGGCAAGGCAAAGCAAGGAAACTCAAGGAAAGGGCAAGGAAATTCAAGGAAATTCAAGGAAATTCAAGGAAATGGCTATGAAATTCAAGGAAATTCAAGGAAATGGCAAGGCAATGAAAGGAAATTCAAGGAAATTCAAGAAAATGGCAGGGGAAGAAAAGGAAATTCAAGGAAATGGCAAGGAAATTCAAGGAAATTCAAGGAAATTCAAGGAAATTGCTAGGAAATTCAAGGCAATTCAAGTAAATTCAAGGCGATTCAAGGTAATGGCAAGGAAATTCAAAGAAACTGAAGGAAATGGCAAAAAAATTAAAAGAAAATTTAGGGAAATTCAAGGTAAGGCAATGAAATTCAAGGAAATTCAAGGAAATACAAGGAAATGGAATGCAAGGAAAGGAAATTCAAGGAAATGGCAAGGAAATTCAGCGAAATTCAAGGAAATTCAAGGAAATGGCAATGAAATTCCAGGAAATTCAAGGAAATGGCAAGGCAAGGAAAGGATATTCAAGGAAATTCAAGGAAATTCAAGGAAATTCAAGGAAATTCAAGGAAATTCAAAGAAATGGCAAGGATATTCAAGGAAATTCAAGGAAATTCAAGGAAATTCACGGAAATGGCAAGGATATTCAAGGAAATTCAAGGAAATGGCAAAGAAATTCAAGGAAATTCAAAGAAATTCAAGGAAATGGGAAAGAAATTCTAGAAAATTCAAGGAAATTCAAGGAAATGGCAAGTATATTCAAGGAAATTCAAGGAAATTCAAAGAAATGGCAAGGAAATTCAAGGAAATTCAAGAAATTCAAGGAAATTCAAGGAGATTCAAGGAGATGGCAATGAAATTCAAGGAAATTGAAGGAAATGGTAAGGAAATTCAAGGAAATTAAAGGAAATTTAAGGAAACTCAAGGAAATTCAAGGAAATTCAAGGAAATTCAAGGGAATGGCAAGGCAAAGCAAGGAAATTCAAGGAAATGGCAAGGAAATTCAAGGAAATTCAAGGAAATGGCAAGGTAATTCAAGGAAATTCAAGGAAATTCAAGGAAATGGCAAGGAAATTCAAGGAAATTGAAGGAAATGGCAGAAAAATTCAAGGAAATTCAGGGAAATTCAAGGTAAGGCAATGAAATTCAAGGAAATTCAAGGAAATGGAATGCAAGGAAAGGAAATTCAAGGAAATGGCTAGGAAATTCAGTGAAATTCAAGGAAATTCAAGGAAATGGCAAAGCAAGGAAAGGAAATTCAAGGAAATTCAAGAAAATGGCAAGGCAAGGCAAGGATATTCAAGGAAATTCAAGGAAATTCAAGGAAATTCAAGGATATTCAAAAAAATGGCAAGTAAAGGAAATGAAATTCAAGGAAATGGCAAGGAAATTCAAGGAAATTCAGGGAAATTCACGGAAATTTCAAGGATATTCAAGGAAATTCAAGGAAATTCAAAAAAATTCAAGGAAATGGCAAGGAAATTCAATGAAATTCAAGGAAATGGCAAGGAAAGCAAAGGAAATTCGAGGAAATTCAAGGAAATTCAAGGAAAATCAAGGAAATTCAAGGAAATGGCAAGGAAAGGAAAGGAAATTCTAGGAAATGGCAATGAAATTCAAGGAAATTCAAGGAAATGGCAAGGAAATTCAAGGAAATTGAAGAAAATGGCAAAAAAATTCAAGGCTATTCAGGGAAATTCTAGGTAAGGCAATGAAATTCAAGGTAAGGCAATGAAATTCAAGGAAATTCAAGGAAATTCAAGGAAATGGAAGGCAAGGCAAGCAAATTCAAGGAAATGGCAAGGAAGATCAAGGAAATTCAAGGAAAATCAAGGAAATGGCAAAAAAATTCAAGGCAATTCAGGGAAATTCAAGGTAAGGCAATGAAATTCAAGGAAATTCAAGGAAATTGAAGGAAATAGCAAAGCAAGGAAAGGAAATTCAAGGAAATTCAAGAAAATGGCAAGGGAAGGAAAGGATGTTCAACGAAATTCAAAAAAAATCAAGGAAATTCAAGGACATTCAAGGAAATGGCAAGGAAAAAAAAGGAAATTCAAGGAAATGGGAAGGAAATTCAAGGAAATTGAAGGAAATGGCAAGGAAATTCAAGGAAATTAAAGGAAATTTAAGTAAATTCAAATAAATTCAAGGTAAGGCAATGTTATCCAAGGAAATTCAAGGAAATTCAAGGAATTGGCAAGGCAAAGCAAGGAAACTCAAGGAAATGGCAAGGAAATTCAAGGAAATTCAAGGAAATTCACTGAAATGGCAAGGATATTCAAGGAAATTCAAGGATGTTCAAAGAAATTCAAGGAAATGGCAAGGAAATTCAAGGAAATTCAAGGAAATTCAAGGAAATTCAAGGAAATGGCAAGGCAAGGCAAGGAATTTCAAGGAAATTCAAGGAAATGGCAAGAAAATTCAAGGAAATTCAAGGAAATTCAAGGAAATGGCAAAGAAATTCAAGGAAATTCAAAGAAATTCAAGGAAATGGCAAGGCAAGGCAAGGAAATTCTAGGAAATTCAAGGAAACGGCAAGGAAATTCAAGGAAATTCAAGGAAATTCAAGTAAATTCTCGGAATGGCAAGGAAATTCAAGGAAATTAAAGGAAATTTAAGGAAATCCAAGAAAATTCAAGGTAAGGCAATGAAATCCAAGGAAATTCAAGGAAATTCAAGGAATTGGCAAGGCAAAGCAAGGAAACTCAAGGAAATGGCAAGGAAATTCAGGGAAATTCAAGGAAATTCAAGGAAATGGCTATGAAATTCAAGGAAATTCAAGGAAATGGCAAGGCAATGAAAGGAAATTCAAGGAAATTCAAGAAAATGGCAGGGGAAGAAAAGGAAATTCAAGGAAATGGCAAGGAAATTCAAGGAAATTCAAGGAAATTCAAGGAAATTGCTAGGAAATTCAAGGCAATTCAAGTAAATTCAAGGCGATTCAAGGTAATGGCAAGGAAATTCAAAGAAACTGAAGGAAATGGCAAAAAAATTAAAAGAAAATTTAGGGAAATTCAAGGTAAGGCAATGAAATTCAAGGAAATTCAAGGAAATACAAGGAAATGGAATGCAAGGAAAGGAAATTCAAGGAAATGGCAAGGAAATTCAGCGAAATTCAAGGAAATTCAAGGAAATGGCAATGACATTCCAGGAAATTCAAGGAAATGGCAAGGCAAGGAAAGGAAATTCAAGGAAATTCAAGAAAATGGCAAGGCAAGGAAAGGATATTCAAGGAAATTCAAGGAAATTCAAAGAAATGGCAAGGATATTCAAGGAAATTCAAGGAAGTTCAAGGAAATTCAAGGAAATGGCAAGGAAATGCAAGGAAATTCATGGAAACGGCAAAAAAATTCACGGAAATTCAGGGAAATGGCAAGAAAATTCAAGGAAATTCAAGAAAATTCACATAAATGGCAAGGATATTGAAAGAAATTCAAGGAAATGCAAGGAAATTCAAGGAAATTCAAGGAAATTCAGGGAAATGGCAAGGATATTCAAGGAAATTCAAAGAAATTCAAGGAATTTCAAGGAAATGGCAAGGCAAGGAAAGGAAATTCAAGGAAATTCAAGGAAATGGCAAGAAAATTCAAGGAAATTCAAGGAAATTCAAGGAAAGTCAAAGAAATGGAAAGGAAATTCAAAGAAATTAAAGGCTATTCAAGGAAATGGGAAAGAAATTCAAAGAAATTCAAGGAAATTCAAGGAAATGGCAAAGAAATTCTAGAAAATGCAAGGAAATTCAAGGAAATGGCAAGTATATTCAAGGAAATTCAAGGAAATTCAAGGAAATTCAAGGAAATTGCAAGGAAATTCAAGGAAATGGGAAGGAAATTCAAGAAAAGGGAAAGGACATTCAAGGAAATAACAAAATAATTCAAGGAAATACAAGGAAATGGCAAGGAAATTCAAGGAAATTCAAGGAAATGGCAAGGATGTTCAAGAAAATTCAAGGAAATTCAAGGAAATGGCAAGGAAATGGCAAGGAAATTCAAGGAAATTCAAAGAAATGGCAAGGAAATTCAAGAAAATTCAAGAAATTCAAGGAGATTCAAGGAAATGGCAATGAAATTCAAGGAAATTGAAGGAAATGGCAAGGAAATTCAAGGAAATCAAAGGAAATTTAAGGAAATTCAGGGAAATTCAAGGTAAGGCAATGAAATTCAAGGAAATTCAAGGAAATCCAAGGAAATGGCAAGTCAAAGCAAGGAAATTCAAGGAAACGGCTATGAAATTCAAGGAAATTCAAGGAAATTCAAGGAAATGGACGGCAAGGAAAGGAAATTCAAGGAAATGCAAGGAAATTCACGGAAATGGCAAGGATATTCAAGGAAATTCAAGGAAGTTCAAGGAAATTCAAGGAAATGGCAAGGAAATTCAAGGAAACACAAGGAAATTCAAAGAAATTCAAGGAAATGGCAAGGCAAGGAAAGGAATTTCAAGGAAATTCAAGGAAATGGCAAGGAAATTCAAGGAAATTCAAAGAAATTCAAGCAAATGGGAAAGAAATTCTAGAAAATTCAAGGAAATTCAAGGGAATGGCAAGGCAAAGCAAGGAAATTCAAGGAAATGGCAAGGAAATTCAAGGAAATTCAAGGAAATTTAAGGAAATTCACGGAAATGGCAAGGATATTCAAGGAAATTCAAGGAAATGGCAAGGAAATTCAAGGAAATGGCAAGGAAATTCAAGGAAATTCAAGGAAATGGCAAAAAAATTCAAGGCAATTCAGGGAAATTCAAGGTAACGCAATGAAATTCAAGGAAATTCAAGGAAATTTAGGGAAATGGAGGGCAAGGAAAGGAAATTCAAGGAAATGGCAAGGAAATTCAAGGAAATGCAAGGAAATTCATAGAAATGGCAAGGATATTTAAGGAAATTCAAGGAAATTCAAGGAAATTCACTGAAATGGCAAGGATATTCAAGGAAATTCAAGGATGTTCAAGGAAATTCAAGGAAATGGCAAGGAAATTAAAGGAAATTCAAGGAAATTCAAGGAAATTCAAGGAAATGGCAAGGCAAGGCAAGGAATTTCAAGGAAATTCAAGGAAATGGTAAGAAAATTCAAGGAAATTCAAGGAAATTCAAGGAAATGGCAAAGAAATTCAAGGAAATTCAAAGAAATTCAAGGAAATGGCAAGGCAAGGCAAGGAAATTCAAGGAAACGGCAAGGAAATTCAAGGAAATTCAAGGAAATTCAAGTAAATTCTCGGAAATGGCAAGGAAATTCAAGGAAATTAAAGGAAATTTAAGGAAATCCAAGAAAATTCAAGGTAAGGCAATGAAATCCAAGGAAATTCAAGGAAATTCTAGGAATTGGCAAGGCAAAGCAAGGAAACTCAAGGAAATGGCAAGGAAATTCAAGGAAATTCAAGGAAATTCAAGGAAATGGCTAGAAAATTCAAGGAAATTCAAGAAAATTCACATAAATGGCAAGGATATTGAAAGAAATTCAAGGAAATGCAAGGAAATTCAGGGAAATGGCAAGGAAATTCAAGGAAATTCAAGGAAATTCACGGAAATGGCAAGGATATTCAAGGAAATTCAAGGAAATTCAAGGAAATTCAATGAAATGGCAAGGATATTCAAGGAAATTCAAAGAAATTCAAGGAATTTCAAGGAAATGGCAAGGCAAGGAAAGGAAATTCAAGGAAATTCAAGGAAATGGCAATGAAATTCCAGGAAATTCAAGGAAATTCAAGGAAAGTCAAAGAAATGGAAAGGAAATTCAAAGAAATTAAAGGCTATTCAAGGAAATGGGAAAGAAATTCAAAGAAATTCAAGGAAATTCAAGGAAATGGCAAAGAAATTCTAGAAAATGCAAGGAAATTCAAGGAAATGGCAAGTATATTCAAGGAAATTCAAGGAAATTCAAGGAAATTCAAGGAAATTGCAAGGAAATTCAAGGAAATGGGAAGGAAATTCAAGAAAAGGGAAAGGACATTCAAGGAAATAACAAAATAATTCAAGAAAATTCAAGGAAATACAAGGAAATGGCAAGGAAATTCAAGGAAATTCAAGGAAATGGCAAGGATGTTCAAGAAAATTCAAGGAAATTCAAGGAAATGGCAAGGAAATGGCAAGGAAATTCAAGGAAATTCAAAGAAATGGCAAGGAAATTCAAGAAAATTCAAGAAATTCAAGGAAATTCAAGGAGATTCAAGGAAATGGCAATGAAATTGAAGGAAATTGAAGGAAATGGCAAGGAAATTCAAGGAAATCAAAGGAAATTTAAGGAAATTCAGGGAAATTCAAGGTAAGGCAATGAAATTCAAGGAAATTCAAGGAAATCCAAGGAAATGGCAAGTCAAAGCAAGGAAATTCAAGGAAACGGCTATGAAATTCAAGGAAATTCAAGGAAATTCAAGGAAATGGACGGCAAGGAAAGGAAATTCAAGGAAATGCAAGGAAATTCACGGAAATGGCAAGGATATTCAAGGAAATTCAAGGAAGTTCAAGGAAATTCAAGGAAATGGCAAGGAAATTCAAGGAAATACAAGGAAATTCAAAGAAATTCAAGGAAATGGCAAGGCAAGGAAAGGAATTTCAAGGAAATTCAAGGAAATGGCAAGGAAATTCAAGTAAATGCAAGGAAATTAACAGAAATGGCAAGGATATTCAAGGAAATTCAAGGAAATTAAAGGAAATTTAAGGAAATCCAAGAAAATTCAAGGTAAGGCAATGAAATCCAAGGAAATTCAAGGAAATTCAAGGAATTGGCAAGGCAAAGCAAGGAAACTCAAGGAAAGGGCAAGGAAATTCAAGGAAATTCAAGGAAATTCAAGGAAATGGCTATGAAATTCAAGGAAATTCAAGGAAATGGCAAGGCAATGAAAGGAAATTCAAGGAAATTCAAGAAAATGGCAGGGGAAGAAAAGGAAATTCAAGGAAATGGCAAGGAAATTCAAGGAAATTCAAGGAAATTCAAGGAAATTGCTAGGAAATTCAAGGCAATTCAAGTAAATTCAAGGCGATTCAAGGTAATGGCAAGGAAATTCAAAGAAACTGAAGGAAATGGCAAAAAAAATAAAAGAAAATTTAGGGAAATTCAAGGTAAGGCAATGAAATTCAAGGAAATTCAAGGAAATACAAGGAAATGGAATGCAAGGAAAGGAAATTCAAGGAAATGGCAATGAAGTTCCAGGAAATTCAAGGAAATGGCAAGGCAAGGCAAGGAAATTCAAGGAAATTCAAGAAAACGGCAAGGCAAGGAAAGGATATTCAAGGAAATTCAAGGAAATTCAAGGAAATTCAAAGAAATGGCAAGGATATTCAAGGAAATTCAAGGAAATTCAAGGAAATTCACGGAAATGGCAAGGATATTCAAGGAAATTCAAGGAAATGGCAAAGAAATTGAAGGAAATTCAAAGAAATTCAAGGAAATGGGAAAGAAATTCTAGAAAATTCAAGGAAATTCAAGGAAATGGCAAGTATATTCAAGGAAATTCAAGGAAATTCAAAGAAATGGCAAGGAAATTCAAGGAAATTCAAGAAATTCAAGGAAATTCAAGGAGATTCAAGGAGATGGCAATGAAATTCAAGGAAATTGAAGGAAATGGTAAGGAAATTCAAGGAAATTAAAGGAAATTTAAGGAAACTCAAGGAAATTCAAGGAAATTCAAGGAAATTCAAGGGAATGGCAAGGAAATTCAAGGAAATTCAAGGAAATGGCAAGGCAAGGAAACGAAATTCAAGGAAATGGCAAGACAATGAAAGGAAATTCAATGAAATTCAAGAAAATGGCAGGGGAAGAAAAGGAAATTCAAGGAAATGGCAAGGTAATTCAAGTAAATTCAAGGCGATTCAAGGTAATGGCAAGGAAATTCAAAGAAACTGAAGGAAATGGCAAAAATAAAAGAAAATTTAGGGAAATTCAAGGTAAGGCAATGAAATTCAAGGAAATTCAAGGAAATACAAGGAAATGGAATGCAAGGAAAGGAAATTCAAGGAAATGGCAAGGCAAGGAAAGGAAATTCAAGGAAATTCAAGAAAATGGCAAGGCAAGGAAAGGATATTCAAGGAAATTCAAGGAAATTCAAGGAAATTCAAAGAAATGGCAAGGATATTCAAGGAAATTCAAGGAAGTTCAAGGAAATGCAAGGAAATGGCAAGGAAATGCAAGGAAATTCAAGGAAACGGCAAAAAAATTCACGGAAATTCAGGGAAATGGCAAGAAAATTCAAGGAAATTCAAGAAAATTCACATAAATGGCAAGGATATTGAAAGAAATTCAAGGAAATGCAAGGAAATTCAGGGAAATGGCAAGGAAATTCAAGGAAATTCAAGGAAATTCACGGAAATGGCAAGGATATTCAAGGAAATTCAAGGAAATTCAAGGAAATTCAAGGAAATGGCAAGGATATTCAAGGAAATTCAAAGAAATTCAAGGAATTTCAAGGAAATGGAAAGGCAAGGAAAGGAAATTCAAGGAAATTCAAGGAAATGGAAAGAAAATTCAAGGAAATTCAAGGAAATTCAAGGAAATTCAAGGAAATGGCAAGACAAGGAAACGAAATTCAAGGAAATGGCAAGACAATGAAAGGAAATTCAATGAAATTCAAGAAAATGGCAGGGGAAGAAAAGGAAATTCAAGGAAATGGCAAGGTAATTCAAGGAAATTCAAGGAAATGGCAGGGAAATGGCAAGGAAATTCAAGGAAATTGAAGGAAATGGCAGAAAAATTCAAGGAAATTCAGGGAAATTCAAGGTAAGGCAATGAAATTCAAGGAAATTCAAGGAAATTCAAGGAAATGGAATGCAAGGAAAGGAAATTCAAGGAAATGGCTAGGAAATTCAGTGAAATTCAAGGAAATTCAAGGAAATGGCAAAGCAAGGAAAGGAAATTCAAGGAAATTCAAGAAAATGGCAAGGCAAGGAAAGGATATGCAAGGAAATTCAAGGAAATTCAAGGAAATTCAAGGATATTCAAAAAATGGCAAGTAAAGGAAATGAAATTCAAGGAAATGGCAAGGAAATTCAAGGAAATTCAAGGAAATTCACGGAAATTTCAAGGATATTCAAGGAAATTCAAGTAAATTCAAAAAAATTCAAGGAAATGGCAAGGAAATTCAATGAAATTCAAGGAAATGGCAAGGAAAGCAAAGGAAATTCGAGGAAATTCAAGGAAATTCAAGGAAAATCAAGGAAATTCAAGGAAATGGCAAAGAAATTCAAGGAAATTCAAAGAAATTCAAGGAAATGGCAAGGCAAGGCAAGGAAATTCTAGGAAATTCAAGGAAACGGCAAGGAAATTCAAGGAAATTCTAGGAAATTCAAGTAAATTCTCGGAAATGGCAAGGAAATTCAAGGAAATTAAAGGAAATTTAAGGAAATCCAAGAAAATTCAAGGTAAGGCAATGAAATCCAAGGAAATTCAAGGAAATTCAAGGAATTGGCAAGGCAAAGCAAGGAAACTCAAGGAAAGGGCAAGGAAATTCAAGGAAATTCAAGGAAATTCAAGGAAATGGCTATGAAATTCAAGGAAATTCAAGGAAATGGCAAGGCAATGAAAGGAAATTCAAGGAAATTCAAGAAAATGGCAGGGGAAGAAAAGGAAATTAAAGGAAATGGCAAGGAAATTCAAGGAAATTCAAGGAAATTCAAGGAAATTGCTAGGAAATTCAAGGCAATTCAAGAAAATTCAAGGCGATTCAAGGTAATGGCAAGGAAATTCAAAGAAACTGAAGGAAATGGCAAAAAAATTAAAAGAAAATTTAGGGAAATTCAAGGTAAGGCAATGAAATTCAAGGAAATTCAAGGAAATACAAGGAAATGGAATGCAAGGAAAGGAAATTCAAGGAAATGGCAAGGAAATTCAGCGAAATTCAAGGAAATTCAAGGAAATGGCAATGAAATTCCAGGAAATTCAAGGAAATGGCAAGGCAAGGAAAGGAAATTCAAGGAAATTCAAGAAAACGGCAAGGCAAGGAAAGGATATTCAAGGATATTCAAGGAAATTCAAGGAAATTCAAGGAAATTCAAAGAAATGGCAAGGATATTCAAGGAAATTCAAGAAAATTCACGGAAATGGCAAGGATATTCAAGGAAATTCAAGGAAATGGCAAAGAAATTCAAGGAAATTCAAAGAAATTCAAGGAATTTCAAGGAAATGGAAAGGCAAGGAAAGGAAATTCAAGGAAATTCAAGGAAATGGAAAGAAAATTCAAGGAAATTCAAGGAAATTCAAGGAAATTCAAGGAAATGGCAAGACAAGGAAACGAAATTCAAGGAAATGGCAAGACAATGAAAGGAAATTCAATGAAATTCAAGAAAATGGCAGGGGAAGAAAAGGAAATTCAAGGAAATGGCAAGGTAATTCAAGGAAATTCAAGGAAATGGCAGGGAAATGGCAAGGAAATTCAAGGAAATTGAAGGAAATGGCAGAAAAATTCAAGGAAATTCAGGGAAATTCAAGGTAAGGCAATGAAATTCAAGGAAATTCAAGGAAATTCAAGGAAATGGAATGCAAGGAAAGGAAATTCAAGGAAATGGCTAGGAAATTCAGTGAAATTCAAGGAAATTCAAGGAAATGGCAAAGCAAGGAAAGGAAATTCAAGGAAATTCAAGAAAATGGCAAGGCAAGGAAAGGATATGCAAGGAAATTCAAGGAAATTCAAGGAAATTCAAGGATATTCAAAAAAATGGCAAGTAAAGGAAATGAAATTCAAGGAAATGGCAAGGAAATTCAAGGAAATTCAAGGAAATTCACGGAAATTTCAAGGATATTCAAGGAAATTCAAGTAAATTCAAAAAAATTCAAGGAAATGGCAAGGAAATTCAATGAAATTCAAGGAAATGGCAAGGAAAGCAAAGGAAATTCGAGGAAATTCAAGGAAATTCAAGGAAAATCAAGGAAATTCAAGGAAATGGCAAAGAAATTCAAGGAAATGGCAAGGCAAGGCAAGGAAATTCTAGGAAATTCAAGGAAACGGCAAGGAAATTCAAGGAAATTCTAGGAAATTCAAGTAAATTCTCGGAAATGGCAAGGAAATTCAAGGAAATTAAAGGAAATTTAAGGAAATCCAAGAAAATTCAAGGTAAGGCAATGAAATCCAAGGAAATTCAAGGAAATTCAAGGAATTGGCAAGGCAAAGCAAGGAAACTCAAGGAAATGGCAAGGAAATTCAAGGAAATTCAAGGAAATTCAAGGAAATGGCTATGAAATTCAAGGAAATTCAAGGAAATGGCAAGGCAATGAAAGGAAATTCAAGGAAATTCAAGAAAATGGCAGGGGAAGAAAAGGAAATTCAAGGAAATGGCAAGAAATTCAAGGAAATTCAAGGAAATTCAAGGAAATTGCTAGGAAATTCAAGGCAATTCAAGAAAATTCAAGGCGATTCAAGGTAATGGCAAGGAAATTCAAAGAAACTGAAGGAAATGGCAAAAAAATTAAAAGAAAATTTAGGGAAATTCAAGGTAAGGCAATGAAATTCAAGGAAATTCAAGGAAATACAAGGAAATGGAATGCAAGGAAAGGAAATTCAAGGAAATGGCAAGGAAATTCAGCGAAATTCAAGGAAATTCAAGGAAATGGCAATGAAATTCCAGGAAATTCAAGGAAATGGCAAGGCAAGGAAAGGAAATTCAAGGAAATTCAAGAAAACGGCAAGGCAAGGAAAGGATATTCAAGGATATTCAAGGAAATTCAAGGAAATTCAAGGAAATTCAAAGAAATGGCAAGGATATTCAAGGAAATTCAAGAAAATTCACGGAAATGGCAAGGATATTCAAGGAAATTCAAGGAAATGGCAAAGAAATTCAAGGAAATTCAAAGAAATTCAAGGAAATGGGAAAGAAATTCTAGAAAATTCAAGGAAATTCAAGGAAATGGCAAGGAAATTCAAGGAAATTCAAGGAGATTCAAGGAGATGGCAATGAAATTCAAGGAAATTGAAGGAAATGGTAAGGAAATTCAAGGAAATTAAAGGAAATTTAAGGAAACTCAAGGAAATTCAAGGAAATTCAAGGAAATTCAAGGGAATGGCAAGGCAAAGCAAGGAAATTCAAGGAAATGGCAAGGAAATTCAAGGAAATTCAAGGAAATGGCAAGGCAAGGAAACGAAATTCAAGGAAATGGCAAGACAATGAAAGGAAATTCAATGAAATTCAAGAAAATGGCAGGGGAAGAAAAGGAAATTCAAGGAAATGGCAAGTATATTCAAGGAAATTCAAGGAAATTCAAGGAAATGGCAAGGAAATTCAAGGAAATTGAAGGAAATGGCAGAAAAATTCAAGGAAATTCAGGGAAATTCAAGGTAAGGCAATGAAATTCAAGGAAATTCAAGGAAATGGAATGCAAGGAAAGGAAATTCAAGGAAATGGCTAGGAAATTCAGTGAAATTCAAGGAAATTCAAGGAAATGGCAAAGCAAGGAAAGGAAATTCAAGGAAATTCAAGAAAATGGCAAGGCAAGGAAAGGATATTCAAGGAAATTCAAGGAAATTCAAGGAAATTCAAGGAAATTCACGGAAATTTCAAGGATATTCAAGGAAATTCAAGGAAATTCAAAAAAATTCAAGGAAATGGCAAGGAAATTCAATGAAATTCAAGGAAATGGCAAGGAAAGCAAAGGAAATTCGAGGAAATTCAAGGAAATTCAAGGAAAATCAAGGAAATTCAAGGAAATGGCAAGGAAAGGAAAGGAAATTCTAGGAAATGGCAATGAAATTCAAGGAAATTCAAGGAAATGGCAAGGAAATTCAAGGAAATTGAAGAAAATGGCAAAAAAATTCAAGGCTATTCAGGGAAATTCTAGGTAAGGCAATGAAATTCAAGGTAAGGCAATGAAATTCAAGGAAATTCAAGGAAATTCAAGGAAATGGAAGGCAAGGCAAGCAAATTCAAGGAAATGGCAAGGAAGATCAAGGAAATTCAAGGAAAATCAAGGAAATGGCAAAAAAATTCAAGGCAATTCAGGGAAATTCAAGGTAAGGCAATGAAATTCAAGGAAATTCAAGGAAATTCAAGGAAATAGCAAAGCAAGGAAAGGAAATTCAAGGAAATTCAAGAAAATGGCAAGGGAAGGAAAGGATGTTCAACGAAATTCAAAAAAAATCAAGGAAATTCAAGGACATTCAAGGAAATGGCAAGGAAATTCAAGGAAATTCAAGGAAATTCAGGGAAATGGCAAGGATATTCAAGGAAATTCAAGGATATTCACGGAAATGGCAAGGATATTCAAGGAAATTCAAGGAAATTCAAGGAAATGGCAAGGATATTCAAGGAAATTCAAGGAAGTTCAAGGAAATTCAAGGAAATGGCAAGGAAATGCAAGGAAATTCAAGGAAACGGCAAAAAAATTCACGGAAATGGCAAGAAAATTCAAGGAAATTCAAGGAAATTCAAGGAAATTCAAGGAAATGGAAAGGAAATTCAACGAAATTAAAGGCAATTCAAGGAAATGGCAAAGAAATTCAAGGAAATTCAAGGAACTTCAAGGAAATGGCAAGGAAATTCAAGGAAATGGGAAGGAAATTCAAGGAAATTGAAGGAAATGGCAAGGGAATTCAAGGAAATTAAAGGAAATTTAAGTAAATTCAAATAAATTCAAGGTAAGGCAATGTTATCCAAGGAAATTCAAGGAAATTCAAGGAATTGGCAAGGCAAAGCAAGGAAACTCAAGGAAAGGGCAAGGAAATTCAAGGAAATTCAAGGAAATTCAAGGAAATGGCTATGAAATTCAAGGAAATTCAAGGAAATGGCAAGGCAAGGAAAGGAAATTCAAGGAAATTCAAGAAAATGGCAGGGGAAGAAAAGGAAATTCAAGGAAATGGCAAGGAAATTCAAGGAAATTCAAGGAAATTCAAGGAAATTGCTAGGAAATTCAAGGCAATTCAAGTAAATTCAAGGCGATTCAAGGTAATGGCAAGGAAATTCAAAGAAACTGAAGGAAATGGCAAAAAAATTAAAAGAAAATTTAGGGAAATTCAAGGTAAGGCAATGAAATTCAAGGAAATTCAAGGAAATACAAGGAAATGGAATGCAAGGAAAGGAAATTCAAGGAAATGGCAAGGAAATTCAGCGAAATTCAAGGAAATTCAAGGAAATGGCAATGAAATTCCAGGAAATTCAAGGAAATGGCAAGGCAAGGAAAGGAAATTCAAGGAAATTCAAGAAAATGGCAAGGCAAGGAAAGGATATTCAAGGATATTCAAGGAAATTCAAGGAAATTCAAAAAAAATTCAAGGAAATGGCAAGATAATTCAATGAAATTCAAGGAAATGGCAAGGAAAGCAAAGGAAATTCGAGGAAATTCAAGGAAATTCAAGGAAAATCAAGGAAATTCAAGGAAATGGCAAGGCAAGGAAAGGAAATTCTAGGAAATGGCAATGAAATTCAAGGAAATTCAAGGAAATGGCAAGGAAATTCAAGGAAATTGAAGAAAATGGCAAGAAAATTCAAGGAAATTCAAGGAAATTCAAGGAAATTCAAGGAAATGGAAAGGAAATTCAACGGAATTAAAGGCAATTCAAGGAAATGGCAAAGAAATTCAAGGAAATTCAAGGAACTTCAAGGAAATGGCAAGGAAATTCAAGGAAATGGGAAGGAAATTCAAGGAAATTGAAGGAAATGGCAAGGGAATTCAAGGAAATTAAAGGAAATTTAAGTAAATTCAAATAAATTCAAGGTAAGGCAATGTTATCCAAGGAAATTCAAGGAAATTCAAGGAATTGGCAAGGCAAAGCAAGGAAACTCAAGGAAATGGCAAGGAAATTCAAGGAAATTCAAGGAAATTCAAGGAAATGGCTATGAAATTCAAGGAAATTCAAGGAAATGGCAAGGCAAGGAAAGGAAATTCAAGGAAATTCAAGAAAATGGCAGGGGAAGAAAAGGAAATTCAAGGAAATGGCAAGGAAATTCAAGGAAATTCAAGGAAATTCAAGGAAATTGCTAGGAAATTCAAGGCAATTCAAGTAAATTCAAGGCGATTCAAGGTAATGGCAAGGAAATTCAAAGAAACTGAAGGAAATGGCAAAAAAATTAAAAGAAAATTTAGGGAAATTCAAGGTAAGGCAATGAAATTCAAGGAAATTCAAGGAAATACAAGGAAATGGAATGCAAGGAAAGGAAATTCAAGGAAATGGCAAGGAAATTCAGCGAAATTCAAGGAAATTCAAGGAAATGGCAATGAAATTCCAGGAAATTCAAGGAAATGGCAAGGCAAGGAAAGGAAATTCAAGGAAATTCAAGAAAATGGCAAGGCAAGGAAAGGATATTCAAGGATATTCAAGGAAATTCAAGGAAATTCAAAAAAAATTCAAGGAAATGGCAAGATAATTCAATGAAATTCAAGGAAATGGCAAGGAAAGCAAAGGAAATTCGAGGAAATTCAAGGAAATTCAAGGAAAATCAAGGAAATTCAAGGAAATGGCAAGGCAAGGAAAGGAAATTCTAGGAAATGGCAATGAAATTCAAGGAAATTCAAGGAAATGGCAAGGAAATTCAAGGAAATTGAAGAAAATGGCAAGAAAATTCAAGGCAATTCAGGGAAATTCAAGGTAAGTCAAGGAAATTCAAGGAAATTCAAGGAAATGGAAGGCAAGGAAAGGAAATTCAAGGAAATGGCAAGTAAATTCAAGGAAATTCAAGGAAAATCAAGGAAATGGAAAAAAAATTCAAGGCAATTCAGGGAAATTCAAGGTAAGGCAATGAAATTCAAGGAAATTCAAGGAAATTCAAGGAAATGCCAAAGCAAGGAAAGGAAATTCAAGGAAATTCAAGAAAATGGCAAGGGAAGGAAAGGATGTTCAACGAAATTCAAAAAAAATCAAGGAAATTCAAGGACTTTCAAGGAAATGGCAAGGAAAAAAAGGAAATTCAAGGAAATTCAGGGAAATGGCAAGGAAATTCAAGGAAATTCAAGGAAATTCACGGAAATGGCAAGGATATTCAAGGAAATTCAAGGAAATTCAAGGAAATTCAAGGGAATGGCAAGGATATTCAAGGAAATTCAAAGAAATTCAAGGAATTTCAAGGAAATGGCAAGGCAAGGAAAGGAAATTCAAGGAAATTCAAGGAAAGTCAAAGAAATGGAAAGGAAATTCAAAGAAATTAAAGGCTATTCGAGGAAATGGGAAAGAAATTCAAAGAAATTCAAGGAAATTCAAGGAAATGGCAAAGAAATTCTAGAAAATGCAAGGAAATTCAAGGAAATGGCAAGTATATTCAAAGAAATTCAAGGAAATTCAAGGAAATTCAAGGAAATTGCAAGGAAATTCAAGGAAATGGGAAGGAAATTCAAGAAAAGGGAAGGGACATTCTAGGAAATAACAAAATAATTCAAGGAAATTCAAGGAAATACAAGGAAATGGCAAGGAAATTCAAGGAAATTCAAGGAAATGGCAAGGATGTTCAAGAAAATTCAAGGAAATTCAAGGAAATGGCAAGGAAATGGCAAGGAAATTCAAGGAAATTCAAAGAAATGGCAAGGAAATTCAAGAAAATTCAAGAAATTCAAGGAAATTCAAGGAGATTCAAGGAAATGGCAATGAAATTGAAGGAAATTGAAGGAAATGGCAAGGAAATTCAAGGAAATCAAAGGAAATTTAAGGAAATTCAGGGAAATTCAAGGTAAGGCAATGAAATTCAAGGAAATTCAAAGAAATCCAAGGAAATGGCAAGTCAAAGCAAGGAAATTCAAGGAAACGGCTATGAAATTGAAGGAAATTCAAGGAAATTCAAGGAAATGGACGGCAAGGAAAGGAAATTCAAGGAAATGCAAGGAAATTCACGGAAATGGCAAGGATATTCAAGGAAATTCAAGGAAGTTCAAGGAAATTCAAGGAAATGGCAAGGAAATTCAAGGAAATACAAGGAAATTCAAAGAAATTCAAGGAAATGGCAAGGCAAGGAAAGGAATTTCAAGGAAATTCAAGGAAATGGCAAGGAAATTCAAGGAAATGCAAGGAAATTAACAGAAATGGCAAGGATATTCAAGGAAATTCAAGGAAATTCAAGTAAATTCTCGGAAATGGCAAGGAAATTCAAGGAAATTAAAGGAAATTTAAGGAAATCCAAGAAAATTCAAGGTAAGGCAATGAAATCCAAGGAAATTCAAGGAAATTCAAGGAATTGGCAAGGCAAAGCAAGGAAACTCAAGGAAATGGCAAGGAAATTCAAGGAAATTCAAGGAAATGGCTATGAAATTCAAGGAAATTCAAGGAAATGGCAAGGCAATGAAAGGAAATTCAAGGAAATTCAAGAAAATGGCAGGGGAAGAAAAGGAAATTCAAGGAAATGGCAAGGAAATTCAAGGAAATTCAAGGAAATTCAAGGAAATTGCTAGGAAATTCAAGGCAATTCAAGTAAATTCAAGGCGATTCAAGGTAATGGCAAGGAAATTCAAAGAAACTGAAGGAAATGGCAAAAAAATTAAAAGAAAATTTAGGGAAATTCAAGGTAAGGCAATGAAATTCAAGGAAATTCAAGGAAATTCAAGGAAATTCACTGAAATGGCAAGGAAATTCAAGGAAATTCAAGGAAATTCAAGGAAATTCACTGAAATGGCAAGGATATTCAAGGAAATTCAAGGATGTTCAAGGAAATTCAAGGAAATGGCAAGGAAATTCAAGGAAATTCAAGGAAATGGCAAGGCAAGGCAAGGAATTTCAAGGAAATTCAAGGAAATGGCAAGAAAATTCAAGGAAATTCAAGGAAATTCAAGGAAATGGCAAAGAAATTCAAGGAAATTCAAAGAAATTCAAGGAAATGGCAAGGCAAGGCAAGGAAATTCTAGGAAATTCAAGGAAACGGCAAGGAAATTCAAGGAAATTCAAGGAAATTCAAGTAAATTCTCGGAAATGGCAAGGATATTCACGGAAATTCAAGGAAATTTAAGGAAATTCACGGAAATGGCAAGGATATTCAAGGAAATTCAAGGAAATGGCAAGGAAATTCAAGGAAATGGCAAGGAAATTCAAGGAAATTCAAGGAAATGGCAAAAAAATTCAAGGCAATTCAGGGAAATTCAAGGTAACGCAATGAAATTCAAGGAAATTCAAGGAAATTTAGGGAAATGGAAGGCAAGGAAAGGAAATTCAAGGAAATGGCAAGGAAATTCAAGGAAATGCAAGGAAATTCACAGAAATGGCAAGGAAATTCAAGGAAATTCAAGGAAATTCAAGGAAATTCACTGAAATGGCAAGGATATTCAAGGAAATTCAAGGATGTTCAAAGAAATTCAAGGAAATGGCAAGGAAATTCAAGGAAATTCAAGGAAATTCAAGGAAATTCAAGGAAATGGCAAGGCAAGGCAGGGAATTTCAAGGAAATTCAAGGAAATGGCAAGAAAATTCAAGGAAATTCAAGGAAATTCAAGGAAATGGCAAAGAAATTCAAGGAAATTCAAAGAAATTCAAGGAAATGGCAAGGCAAGGCAAGGAAATTCTAGGAAATTCAAGGAAACGGCAAGGAAATTCAAGGAAATTCAAGGAAATTCAAGTAAATTCTCGGAAATGGCAAGGAAATTCAAGGAAATTAAAGGAAATTTAAGGAAATCCAAGAAAATTCAAGGTAAGGCAATGAAATCCAAGGAAATTCAAGGAAATTCAAGGAATTGGCAAGGCAAAGCAAGGAAACTCAAGGAAATGGCAAGGAAATTCAGGGAAATTCAAGGAAATTCAAGGAAATGGCTATGAAATTCAAGGAAATTCAAGGAAATGGCAAGGCAAGGAAAGGAAATTCAAGGAAATTCAAGAAAATGGCAGGGGAAGAAAAGGAAATTCAAGGAAATGGCAAGGAAATTCAAGGAAATTCAAGGAAATTCAAGGAAATTGCTAGGAAATTCAAGGCAATTCAAGTAAATTCAAGGCGATTCAAGGTAATGGCAAGGAAATTCAAAGAAACTGAAGGAAATGGCAAAAAAATTAAAAGAAAATTTAGGGAAATTCAAGGTAAGGCAATGAAATTCAAGGAAATTCAAGGAAATACAAGGAAATGGAATGCAAGGAAAGGAAATTCAAGGAAATGGCAAGGAAATTCAGCGAAATTCAAGGAAATTCAAGGAAATGGCAATGAAATTCCAGGAAATTCAAGGAAATGGCAAGGCAAGGAAAGGAAATTCAAGGAAATTCAAGAAAATGGCAAGGCAAGGAAAGGATATTCAAGGAAATTCAAGGAAATTCAAGGAAATAAAAAGAAATGGCAAGGATATTCAAGGAAATTCAAGGAAGTTCAAGGAAATTCAAGGAAATGGCAAGGCAAGAAAAGGAAATTCAAGGAAATTGCAAGGAAATTCAAGGAAATGGGAAGGAAATTCAAGAAAAGGGAAAGGACATTCAAGGAAATAACAAAATAATTCATGGAAATTCAAGGAAATACAAGGAAATGGCAAGGAAATTCAAGGAAATTCAAGGAAATGGCAAGGATGTTCAAGAAAATTCAAGGAAATTCAAGAAATGGCAAGGAAATGGCAAGGAAATTCAAGGAAATTCAAAGAAATGGAAGGAAATTCAAGAAAATTGAAGAAATTCAAGGAAATTCAAGGAGATTCAAGGAAATGGCAATGAAATTGAAGGAAATTGAAGGAAATGGCAAGGAAATTCAAGGAAATCAAAGGAAATTTAAGGAAATTCAGGGAAATTCAAGGTAAGGCAATGAAATTCAAGGAAATTCAAGGAAATCCAAGGAAATGGCAAGTCAAAGCAAGGAAATTCAAGGAAACGGCTATGAAATTCAAGGAAATTCAAGGAAATTCAAGGAAATGGACGGCAAGGAAAGGAAATTCAAGGAAATGCAAGGAAATTCACGGAAATGGCAAGGATATTCAAGGAAATTCAAGGAAGTTCAAGGAAATTCAAGGAAATGGCAAGGAAATTCAAGGAAACACAAGGAAATTCAAAGAAATTCAAGGAAATGGCAAGGCAAGGAAAGGAATTTCAAGGAAATTCAAGGAAATGGCAAGGAAATACAAGGAAATGCAAGGAAATTAACAGAAATGGCAAGGATATTCAAGGAAATTCAAGGAAATTCAAGTAAATTCTCGGAAATGGCAAGGAAATTCAAGGAAATTAAAGGAAATTTAAGGAAATCCAAGAAAATTCAAGGTAAGGCAATGAAATCCAAGGAAATTCAAGGAAATTCAAGGAATTGGCAAGGCAAAGCAAGGAAACTCAAGGAAATGGCAAGGAAATTCAAGGAAATTCAAGGAAATTCAAGGAAATGGCTATGAAATTCAAGGAAATTCAAGGAAATGGCAAGGCAATGAAAGGAAATTCAAGGAAATTCAAGAAAATGGCAGGGGAAGAAAAGGAAATTCAAGGAAATGGCAAGGAAATTCAAGGAAATTCAAGGAAATTGCTAGGAAATTCAAGGCAATTCAAGTAAATTCAAGGCGATTCAAGGTAATGGCAAGGAAATTCAAAGAAACTGAAGGAAATGGCAAAAAAATTAAAAGAAAATTTAGGGAAATTCAAAGTAAGGCAATGAAATTCAAGGAAATTCAAGGAAATACAAGGAAATGGAATGCAAGGAAAGGAAATTCAAGGAAATGGCAAGGAAATTCAGCGAAATTCAAGGAAATTCAAGGAAATGGCAATGAAATTCCAGGAAATTCAAGGAAATGGCAAGGCAAGGAAAGGAAATTCAAGGAAATTCAAGAAAATGGCAAGGCAAGGAAAGGATATTCAAGGAAATTCAAGGAAATTCAAGGAAATTCAAAGAAATGGCAAGGATATTCAAGGAAATTCAAGGAAGTTCAAGGAAATTCAAGGAAATGGCAAGGAAATGCAAGGAAATTCAAGGAAACGGCAAAAAAATTCACGGAAATTCAGGGAAATGGCAAGAAAATTCAAGGAAATTCAAGAAAATTCACAGAAATGGCAAGGATATTCAAGGAAATTCAAGGAAATTCAAGGAAATTCAAGGAAATGGCAAGGATATTCAAGGAAATTCAAAGAAATTCAAGGAATTTCAAGGAAATGGCAAGGCAAGGCAAGGAAATTCAAGGAAATTCAAGGAAATGACAAGAAAATTCAAGGAAATTCAAGGAAATTAAAGGAAAGTCAAAGAAATGGAAAGGAAATTCAAAGAAATTAAAGGCTATTCAAGGAAATGGGAAAGAAATTCAAAGAAATTCAAGGAAATTCAAGGAAATGGCAAAGAAATTCTAGAAAATGCAAGGAAATTCAAGGAAATGGCAAGTATATTCAAGGAAATTCAAGGAAATTCAAAGAAATTGCAAGGAAATTCAAGGAAATGGGAAGGAAATTCAAGAAAAGGGAAAGGACATTCAAGGAAATAACAAAATAATTCAAGGAAATTCAAGGAAATACAAGGAAATGGCAAGGAAATTCAAGGAAATTCAAGGAAATGGCAAGGATGTTCAAGAAAATTCAAGGAAATTCAAGGAAATGGCAAGGAAATGGCAAGGAAATTCAAGGAAATTCAAAGAAATGGCAAGGAAATTCAAGAAAATTCAAGAAATTCAAGGAAATTCAAGGAGATTCAAGGAAATGGCAATGAAATTGAAGGAAATTGAAGGAAATGGCAAGGAAATTCAAGGAAATCAAAGGAAATTTAAGGAAATTCAGGGAAATTCAAGGTAAGGCAATGAAATTCAAGGAAATTCAAGGAAATCCAAGGAAATGGCAAGTCAAAGCAAGGAAATTCAAGGAAACGGCTATGAAATTCAAGGAAATTCAAGGAAATTCAAGGAAATGGACGGCAAGGAAAGGAAATTCAAGGAAATGCAAGGAAATTCACGGAAATGGCAAGGATATTCAAGGAAATTTAAGGAAGTTCAAGGAAATTCAAGGAAATGGCAAGGAAATTCAAGGAAATACAAGGAAATTCAAAGAAATTCAAGGAAATGGCAAGGCAAGGAAAGGAATTTCAAGGAAATTCAAGGAAATGGCAAGGAAATACAAGGAAATGCAAGGAAATTCACAGAAATGGCAAGGATATTCAAGGAAATTCAAGGAAATTCAAGGAAATACAAGGAAATGGAATGCAAGGAAAGGAAATTCAAGGAAATGGCAAGCAAATTCAGCGAAATTCAAGGAAATTCAAGGAAATGGCAATGACATTCCAGGAAATTCAAGGAAATGGCAAGGCAAGGCAAGGAAATTCAAGGAAATTCAAGAAAATGGGAAGGCAAGGAAAGGATATTCAAGGAAATTCAAGGAAATTCAAGGAAATTCAAAGAAATGTCAAGGATATTCAAGGAAATTCAAGGAAGTTCAAGGAAATTCAAGGAAATGGCAAGGATATTCAAGGAAATTCAAGGAAATGGCAAAGAAATTCAAGGAAATTCAAAGAAATTCAAGGAAATGGGAAAGAAATTCTAGAAAATTCAAGGAAACTCAAGGAAATTCAAGGAAATTCAAGGAAATTCAAGGGAATGGCAAGGCAAAGCAAGGAAATTCAAGGAAATGGCAAGGAAATTCAAGGAAATTCAAGGAAATGGCAAGGCAAGGAAACGAAATTCAAGGAAATGGCAAGACAATGAAAGGAAATTCAATGAAATTCAAGAAAATGGCAGGGGAAGAAAAGGAAATTCAAGGAAATGGCAAGGAAACTCAAGGAAATTGAAGGAAATGGCAGAAAAATTCAAGGAAATTCAGGGAAATTCAAGGTAAGGCAATGAAATTCAAGGAAATTCAAGGAAATGGAATGCAAGGAAAGGAAATTCAAGGAAATGGCTAGGAAATTCAGTGAAATTCAAGGAAATTCAAGGAAATGGCAAAGCAAGGAAAGGAAATTCAAGGAAATTCAAGAAAATGGCAAGGCAAGGAAAGGATATGCAAGGAAATTCAAGGAAATTCAAGGAAATTCAAGGATATTCAAAAAAATGGCAAGTAAAGGAAATGAAATTCAAGGAAATGGCAAGGAAATTCAAGGAAATTCAAGGAAATTCAAAAAAATTCAAGGAAATGGCAAGGAAATTCAATGAAATTCAAGGAAATGGCAAGGAAAGCAAAGGAAATTCGAGGAAATTCAAGGAAATTCAAGGAAAATCAAGGAAATTCAAGGAAATGACAAGGAAAGGAAAGGAAATTCTAGGAAATGGCAATGAAATTCAAGGAAATTCAAGGAAATGGCAAGGAAATTCAAGGAAATTGAAGAAAATGGCAAAAAAATTCAAGGCAATTCAGGGAAATTCTAGGTAAGGCAATGAAATTCAAGGTAAGGCAATGAAATTCAAGGAAATTCAAGGAAATTCAAGGAAATTCAAGGAAATTCAAGGAAATGGAAGGCAAGGCAAGGAAATTCAAGGAAATGGCAAGGAAGTTCAAGGAAATTCAAGGAAAATCAAGGAAATGGCAAAAAAATTCAAGGCAATTCAGGGAAATTCAAGGAAATGGCAAGGAAATTCAAGGAAATTGAAGAAAATGGCAAAAAAATTCAAGGCAATTCAGGGAAATTCTAGGTAAGGCAATGAAATTCAAGGTAAGGCAATGAAATTCAAGGAAATTCAAGGAAATTCAAGGAAATGGAAGGCAAGGCAAGGAAATTCAAGGAAATGGCAAGGAAGTTCAAGGAAATTCAAGGAAATTCAAGGAAATGGCAAGGCAATGAAAGGAAATTCAATGAAATTCAAGAAAATGGCACGGGAAGAAAAGGAAATTCAAGGAAATGGCAAGGTAATTCAAGGAAATTCAAGGAAATTCAAGGAAATGGCACGGAAATTCAAGGAAATTGAAGGAAATGGCAGAAAAATTCAAGGAAATTCAGGGAAATTCAAGGTAAGGCAATGAAATTCAAGGAAATTCAAGGAAATTCAAGGAAATGGAATGCAAGGAAAGGAAATTCAAGGAAATGGCTAGGAAATTAAGTGAAATTCAAGGAAATTCAAGGAAATGGCAAAGCAAGGAAGGAAATTCAAGGAAATTCAAGAAAATGGCAAGGCAAGGAAAGGATATGCAAGGAAATTCAAGGAAATTCAAGGAAATTCAAGGATATTCAAAAAAATGGCAAGTAAAGGAAATGAAATTCAAGGAAATGGCAAGGAAATTCAAGGAAATTCAAGGAAATTCACGGAAATTTCAAGGATATTCAAGGAAATTCAAGTAAATTCAAAAAAATTCAAGGAAATGGCAAGGAAATTCAATGAAATTCAAGGAAATGGCAAGGAAAGCAAAGGAAATTCGAGGAAATTCAAGGAAATTCAAGGAAAATCAAGGAAATTCAAGGAAATGACAAGGAAAGGAAAGGAAATTCTAGGAAATGGCAATGAAATTCAAGGAAATTCAAGGAAATGGCAAGGAAATTCAAGGAAATTGAAGAAAATGGCAAAAAAATTCAAGGCAATTCAGGGAAATTCTAGGTAAGGCAATGAAATTCAAGGTAAGGCAATGAAATTCAAGGAAATGGAAGGCAAGGCAAGGAAATTCAAGGAAATGGCAAGGAAGTTCAAGGAAATTCAAGGAAAATCAAGGAAATGGCAAAAAAATTCAAGGCAATTCAGGGAAATTCAAGGTAAGGCAATGAAATTCAAGGAAATTCAAGGAAATTCTAGGAAATAGCAAAGCAAGGAAAGGAAATTCAAGGAAATTCAAGAAAAATGCAAGGGAAGGAAAGGATGTTCAACGAAATTCAAAAAAAATCAAGGAAATTCAAGTACATTCAAGGAAATGGCAAGAAAAAAAAGGAAATTCAAGGAAATTCAGGGAAATGGCAAGGAAATTCAAGGAAATTCAAGGATATTCACGGAAATGGCAAGGATATTCAAGGAAATTCAAGGAAATTCAAGGAAATTCAAGGAAATGGCAAGGATATTCAAGGAAATTCAAGGAAGTTCAAGGAAATTCAAGGAAATGGCAAGGAAATGCAAGGAAATTCAAGGAAACGGCAAAAAAATTCACGGAAATGGCAAGAAAATTCAAGGAAATTCAAGGAAATTCAAGGAAATTCAAGGAAATGGAAAGGAAATTCAACGAAATTAAAGGCAATTCAAGGAAATGGCAAAGAAATTCAAGGAAATTCAAGGAACTTCAAGGAAATGGCAAGGAAATGGCAAGGAAATTCAAGGAAATGGGAAGGAAATTCAAGGAAATTGAAGGAAATGGCAAGGGAATTCAAGGAAATTAAAGGAAATTTAAGTAAATTCAAATAAATTCAAGGTAAGGCAATGTTATCCAAGGAAATTCAAGGAAATTCAAGGAATTGGCAAGGCAAAGCAAGGAAACTCAAGGAAATGGCAAGGAAATTCAAGGAAATTCAAGGAAATTCAAGGAAATGGCTATGAAATTCAAGGAAATTCAAGGAAATGGCAAGGCAATGAAAGGAAATTCAAGGAAATTCAAGAAAATGGCAGGGGAAGAAAAGGAAATTCAAGGAAATGGCAAGGAAATTCAAGGAAATTCAAGGAAATTCAAGGAAATTGCTAGCAAAATTCAAGGCAATTCAAGTAAATTCAAGGCAATTCAAGGTAATGGCAAGGAAATTCAAAGAAACTGAAGGAAATGGCAAAAAAATTAAAAGAAAATTTAGGGAAATTCAAGGTAAGGCAATGAAATTCAAGGAAATTCAAGGAAATACAAGGAAATGGAATGCAAGGAAAGGAAATTCAAGGAAATGGCAAGGAAATTCAGCGAAATTCAAGGAAATTCAAGGAAATGGCAATGAAATTCCAGGAAATTCAAGGAAATGGCAAGGCAAGGAAAGGAAATTCAAGGAAATTCAAGAAAATGGCAAGGCAAGGAAAGGATATTCAAGGATATTCAAGGAAATTCAAGGAAATTCAAAAAAAATTCAAGGAAATGGCAAGGAAATTCAATGAAATTCAAGGAAATGGCAAGGAAAGCAAAGGAAATTCGAGGAAATTCAAGGAAATTCAAGGAAAATCAAGGAAATTCAAGGAAATGGCAAGGCAAGGAAAGGAAATTCTAGGAAATGGCAATGAAATTCAAGGAAATTGAAGGAATTGTAAGGAAATTCAAGGAAATTGAAGAAAATGGCAAGAAAATTCAAGGCAATTCAGGGAAATTCAAGGTAAGTCAAGGAAATTCAAGGAAATTCAAGGAAATGGAAGGCAAGGAAAGGAAATTCAAGGAAATGGAAAGGAAATTCAAGGAAATTAAAGGAAAATCAAGGAAATGGCAAAAAAATTCAAGGCAATTCAGGGAAATTCAAGGTAAGGCAATGAAATTCAAGGAAATTCAAGGAAATTCAAGGAAATGCCAAAGCAAGGAAAGGAAATTCAAGGAAATTCAAGAAAATGGCAAGGGAAGGAAAGGATGTTCAACGAAATTCAAAAAAAATCAAGGAAATTCAAGGACATTCAAGGAAATTGCAAGGAAAAAAAGGAAATTCAAGAAAATTCACATAAATGGCAAGGATATTGAAAGAAATTCAAGGAAATGCAAGGAAATTCAAGGAAATTCAAGGAAATTCACGGAAATGGCAAGGATATTCAAGGAAATTCAAGGAAATTCAAGGAAATGGCAAGGATATTCAAGGAAATTCAAGGAAGTTCAAGGAAATTCAAGGAAATGGCAAGAAAATTCAAGGAAATTCAAGGAAATTCAAGGAAAGTCAAAGAAATGGAAAGGAAATTCAAAGAAATTAAAGGCTATTCAAGGAAATGGGAAAGAAATTCAAAGAAATTCAAGGAAATTCAAGGAAATGGCAAAGAAATTCTAGAAAATGCAAGGAAATTCAAGGAAATGGCAAGTATATTCAAAGAAATTCAAGGAAATTCAAGGAAATTCAAGGAAATTGCAAGGAAATTCAAGGAAATGGGAAGGAAATTCAAGAAAAGGGAAGGGACATTCAAGGAAATAACAAAATAATTCAAGGAAATTCAAGGAAATACAAGGAAATGGCAAGGAAATTCAAGGAAATTCAAGGAAATGGCAAGGATGTTCAAGAAAATTCAAGGAAATTCAAGGAAATGGCAAGGAAATGGCAAGGAAATTCAAGGAAATTCAAGGAAATTCAAGAAATTCAAGGAGATTCAAGGAAATGGCAATGAAATTCAAGGAAATTGAAGGAAATGGCAAGGAAATTCAAGGAAATCAAAGGAAATTTAAGGAAATTCAGGGAAATTCAAGGTAAGGCAATGAAATTCAAGGAAATTCAAGGAAATCCAAGGAAATGGCAAGTCAAAGCAAGGAAATTCAAGGAAACGGCTATGAAATTCAAGGAAATTCAAGGAAATTCAAGGAAATGGATGGCAAGGAAAGGAAATTCAAGGAAATGCAAGGAAATTCACGGAAATGGCAAGGATATTCAAGGAAATTCAAGGAAGTTCAAGGAAATTCAAGGAAATGGCAAGGAAATTCAAGGAAACACAAGGAAATTCAAAGAAATTCAAGGAAATGGCAAGGCAAGGAAAGGAATTTCAAGGAAATTCAAGGAAATGGCAAGGAAATACAAGGAAATGCAAGGAAATTAACAGAAATGGCAAGGATATTCAAGGAAATTCAAGGAAATTCAAGTAAATTCTCGGAAATGGCAAGGAAATTCAAGGAAATCAAAGGAAATTTAAGGAAATCCAAGAAAATTCAAGGTAAGGCAATGAAATCCAAGGAAATTCAAGGAAATTCAAGGAATTGGCAAGGCAAAGCAAGGAAACTCAGGGAAATGGCAAGGAAATTCAAGGAAATTCAAGGAAATTCAAGGAAATGGCTATGAAATTCAAGGAAATTCAAGGAAATGGCAAGGCAATGAAAGGAAATTCAAGGAAATTCAAGAAAATGGCAGGGGAAGAAAAGGAAATTCAAGGAAATGGCAAGGAAATTCAAGGAAATTCAAGGAAATTCAAGGAAATTCAAGGAAATTCAAGGAAATTGCTGGGAAATTCAAGGCAATTCAAGTAAATTCAAGGCAATTCAAGGTAATTGCAAGGAAATTCAAAGAAACTGAAGGAAATGGCAAAAAAATTAAAAGAAAATTTAGGGAAATTCAAGGTAAGGCAATGAAATTCAAGGAAATTCAAGGAAATACAAGGAAATGGAATGCAAGGAAAGGAAATTCAAGGAAATGGCAAGGAAATTCAGCGAAATTCAAGGAAATTCAAGGAAATGGCAATGAAATTCCAGGAAATTCAAGGAAATGGCAAGGCAAGGAAAGGAAATTCAAGGAAATTCAAGAAAATGGCAAGGCAAGGAAAGGATATTCAAGGAAATTCAAGTAAAATTCAAGGAAATTCAAAGAAATGGCAAGGATATTCAAGGAAATTCAAGGAAACGGCAAAAAAATTCACGGAAATTCAGGGAAATGGCAAGAAAATTCAAGGAAATTCAAGAAAATTCACATACATGGCAAGGATATTGAAAGAAATTCAAGGAAATGCAAGGAAATTCAAGGAAATGGCAAGGAAATTCAAGGAAATGGCAAGGAAATTCAAGGAAATGCAAGGAAATTCACAGAAATGGCAAGGATATTTAAGGAAATTCAAGGAAATTCAAGGAAATTCACTGAAATGGCAAGGATATTCAAGGAAATTCAAGGATGTTCAAGGAAATTCAAGGAAATGGCAAGGAAATTCAAGGAAATTCAAGGAAATGGCAAGGCAAGGCAAGGAATTTCAAGGAAATTCAAGGAAATGGCAAGAAAATTCAAGGAAATTCAAGGAAATTCAAGGAAATGGCAAAGAAATTCAAGGAAATTCAAAGAAATTCAAGGAAATGGCAAGGCAAGGCAAGGAAATTCTAGGAAATTCAAGGAAACGGCAAGTAAATTCAAGGAAATTCAAGGAAATTCAAGTAAATTCTCGGAAATGGCAAGGAAATTCAAGGAAATTAAAGGAAATTTAAGGAAATTCACGGAAATGGCAAGGATATTCAAGGAAATTCAAGGAAATGGCAAGGAAATTCAAGGAAATGGCAAGGAAATTCAAGGAAATTCAAGGAAATGGCAAAAAAATTCAAGGCAATTCAGGGAAATTCAAGGTAACGCAATGAAATTCAAGGAAATTCAAGGAAATTTAGGGAAATGGAAGGCAAGGAAAGGAAATTCAAGGAAATGGCAAGGAAATTCAAGGAAATGCAAGGAAATTCACAGAAATGGCAAGGAAATTCAAGGAAATTCAAGGAAATTCAAGGAAATGGCTATGAAATTCAAGGAAATTCAAGGAAATGGCAAGGCAATGAAAGGAAATTCAAGGAAATTCAAAAAAATGGCAGGGGAAGAAAAGGAAATTCAAGGAAATGGCAAGGAAATTCAAGGAAATTCAAGGAAATTCAAGGAAATTCAAGGAAATTGCTGGGAAATTCAAGGCAATTCCAGTAAATTCAAGGCAATTCAAGGTAATTGCAAGGAAATTCAAAGAAACTGAAGGAAATGGCAAAAAAATTAAAAGAAAATTTAGGGAAATTCAAGGTAAGGCAATGAAATTCAAGGAAATTCAAGGAAATACAAGGAAATGGAATGCAAGGAAAGGAAATTCAAGGAAATGGCAAGGAAATTCAGCGAAATTCAAGGAAATTCAAGGAAATGGCAATGAAATTCCAGGAAATTGAAGGAAATGGCAAGGCAAGGAAAGGAAATTCAAGGAAATTCAAGAAAATGGCAAGGCAAGGAAAGGATATTCAAGGAAATTCAAGTAAAATTCAAGGAAATTCAAAGAAATGGCAAGGATATTCAAGGAAATTCAAGGAAACGGCAAAAAAATTCACGGAAATTCAGGGAAATGGCAAGAAAATTCAAGGAAATTCAAGAAAATTCACATAAATGGCAAGGATATTGAAAGAAATTCAAGGAAATGCAAGGAAATTCAAGGAAATGGCAAGGAAATTCAAGGAAATGGCAAGGAAATTCAAGGAAATGCAAGGAAATTCACAGAAATGGCAAGGATATTTAAGGAAATTCAAGGAAATTCAAGGAAATTCACTGAAATGGCAAGGATATTCAAGGAAATTCAAGGATGTTCAAGGAAATTCAAGGAAATGGCAAGGAAATTCAAGGAAATTCAAGGAAATGGCAAGGCAAGGCAAGGAATTTCAAGGAAATTCAAGGAAATGGCAAGAAAATTCAAGGAAATTCAAGGAAATTCAAGGAAATGGCAAAGAAATTCAAGGAAATTCAAAGAAATTCAAGGAAATGGCAAGGCAAGGCAAGGAAATTCTAGGAAATTCAAGGAAACGGCAAGTAAATTCAAGGAAATTCAAGGAAATTCAAGTAAATTCTCGGAAATGGCAAGGAAATTCAAGGAAATTAAAGGAAATTTAAGGAAATTCACGGAAATGGCAAGGATATTCAAGGAAATTCAAGGAAATGGCAAGGAAATTCAAGGAAATGGCAAGGAAATTCAAGGAAATTCAAGGAAATGGCAAAAAAATTCAAGGCAATTCAGGGAAATTCAAGGTAACGCAATGAAATTCAAGGAAATTCAAGGAAATTTAGGGAAATGGAAGGCAAGGCAAGGAAATTCAAGGAAATGGCAAGGAAATTCAAGGAAATGCAAGGAAATTCACAGAAATGGCAAGGAAATTCAAGGAAATTCAAGGAAATTCAAGGAAATTCACTGAAATGGCAAGGATATTCAAGGAAATTCAAGGATGTTCAAAGAAATTCAAGGAAATGGCAAGGAAATTCAAGGAAATTCAAGGAAATTCAAGGAAATTCAAGGAAATTCAAGGAAATGGCAAGGCAAGGCAAGGAATTTCAAGGAAATTCAAGGAAATGGCAAGAAAATTCAAGGAAATTCAAGGAAATTCAAGGAAATGGCAAAGAAATTCAAGGAAATTCAAAGAAATTCAAGGAAACGGCAAGGAAATTCAAGGAAATTCAAGAAAATTCAAGTAAATTCTCGGAAATGGCAAGGAAATTCAAGGAAATTAAAGGAAATTTAAGGAAATCCAAGAAAATTCAAGGTAAGGCAATGAAATCCAAGGAAATTCAAGGAAATTCAAGGAATTGGCAAGGCAAAGCAAGGAAACTCAAGGAAATGGCAAGGAAATTCAGGGAAATTCAAGGAAATTCAAGGAAATGGCTATGAAATTCAAGGAAATTCAAGGAAATGGCAAGGCAAGGAAAGGAAATTCAAGGAAATTCAAGGAAAGTCAAAGAAATGGAAAGGAAATTCAAAGAAATTAAAGGCTATTCAAGGAAATGGGAAAGAAATTCAAAGAAATTCAAGGAAATTCAAGGAAATGGCAAAGAAATTCTAGAAAATGCAAGGAAATTCAAGGAAATGGCAAGTATATTCAAAGAAATTCAAGGAAATTCAAGGAAATTCAAGGAAATTGCAAGGAAATTCAAGGAAATGGGAAGGAAATTCAAGAAAAGGGAAGGGACATTCAAGGAAATAACAAAATAATTCAAGGAAATTCAAGGAAATACAAGGAAATGGCAAGGAAATTCAAAAAAATTCAAGGAAATGGCAAGGATGTTCAAGAAAATTCAAGGAAATTCAAGGAAATGGCAAGGAAATGGCAAGGAAATTCAAGGAAATTCAAAGAAATGGCAATGAAATTCAAGAAAATTCAAGAAATTCAAGGAAATTCAAGGAGATTCAAGGAAATGGCAATGAAATTGAAGGAAATTGAAGGAAATGGCAAGGAAATTCAAGGAAATCAAAGGAAATTTAAGGAAATTCAGGGAAATTCAAGGTAAGGCAATGAAATTCAAGGAAATTCAAGGAAATCCAAGGAAATGGCAAGTCAAAGCAAGGAAATTCAAGGAAACGGCTATGAAATTCAAGGAAATTCAAGGAAATTCAAGGAAATGGACGGCAAGGAAAGGAAATTCAAGGAAATGCAAGGAAATTCACGGAAATGGCAAGGATATTCAAGGAAATTCAAGGAAGTTCAAGGAAATTCAAGGAAATGGCAAGGAAATTCAAGGAAACACAAGGAAATTCAAAGAAATTCAAGGAAATGGCAAGGCAAGGAAAGGAATTTCAAGGAAATTCAAGGAAATGGCAAGGAAATACAAGGAAATGCAAGGAAATTAACAGAAATGGCAAGGATATTCAAGGAAATTCAAGGAAATTCAAGTAAATTCTCGGAAATGGCAAGGAAATTCAAGGAAATTAAAGGAAATTTAAGGAAATCCAAGAAAATTCAAGGTAAGGCAATGAAATCCAAGGAAATTCAAGGAAATTCAAGGAATTGGCAAGGCAATGAAAGGAAATTCAAGGAAATTCAAGAAAATGGCAGGGGAAGAAAAGGAAATTCAAGGAAATGGCAAGGAAATTCAAGGAAATTCAAGGAAATTCAAGAAAATGGCAGGGGAAGAAAAGGAAACTCAAGGAAATGGCAAGGAAATTCAGGGAAATTCAAGGAAATTCAAGGAAATGGCTATGAAATTCAAGGAAATTCAAGGAAATGGCAAGGCAATGAAAGGAAATTCAAGGAAATTCAAGAAAATGGCAGGGGAAGAAAAGGAAATTCAAGGAAATGGCAAGGAAATTCAAGGAAATTCAAGGAAATTGCTAGGAAATTCAAGGCAATTCAAGTAAATTCAAGGCGATTCAAGGTAATGGCAAGGAAATTCAAAGAAACTGAAGGAAATGGCAAAAAAATTAAAAGAAAATTTAGGGAAATTCAAGGTAAGGCAATGAAATTCAAGGAAATTCAAGGAAATACAAGGAAATGGAATGCAAGGAAAGGAAATTCAAAAAAATGGCAAGGAAATTCAGCGAAATTCAAGGAAATTCAAGGAAATGGCAATGAAATTCCAGGAAATTCAAGGAAATGGCAAGGCAAGGAAAGGAAATTCAAGGAAATTCAAGAAAATGGCAAGGCAAGGAAAGGATATTCAAGGAAATTCAAGGAAATTCAAGGAAATTCAAAGAAATGGCAAGGATATTCAAGGAAATTCAAGGAAGTTCAAGGAAATTCAAGGAAATGGCAAGGAAATGCAAGGAAATTCAAGGAAACGGCAAAAAAATTCACGGAAATTCAGGGAAATGGCAAGAAAATTCAAGGAAATTCAAGAAAATTCACGGAAATGGCAAGGATATTCAAGGAAATTCAAGGAAATTCAAGGAAATTCAAGGAAATGGCAAGGATATTCAAGGAAATTCAAAGAAATTCAAGGAATTTCAAGGAAATGGCAAGGCAAGGCAAGGAAATTCAAGGAAATTCAAGGAAATGGCAAGAAAATTCAAGGAAATTCAAGGAAATTCAAAGAAATTAAAGGCTATTCAAGGAAATGGGAAAGAAATTCAAAGAAATTCAAGGAAATTCAAGGAAATGGCAAAGAAATTCTAGAAAATGCAAGGAAATTCAAGGAAATGGCAAGTATATTCAAGGAAATTCAAGGAAATTCAAGGAAATTCAAGGAAATTGCAAGGAAATTCAAGGAAATGGGAAGGAAATTCAAGAAAAGGGAAAGGACATTCAAGGAAATAACAAAATAATTCAAGGAAATTCAAGGAAATACAAGGAAATGGCAAGGAAATTCAAGGAAATTCAAGGAAATGGCAAGGATGTTCAAGAAAATTCAAGGAAATTCAAGGAAATGGCAAGGAAATGGCAAGGAAATTCAAGGAAATTCAAAGAAATGGCAAGGAAATTCAAGAAAATTCAAGAAATTCAAGGAAATTCAAGGAGATTCAAGGAAATGGCAATGAAATTGAAGGAAATTGAAGGAAATGGCAAGGAAATTCAAGGAAATCAAAGGAAATTTAAGGAAATTCAGGGAAATTCAAGGTAAGGCAATGAAATTCAAGGAAATTCAAGGAAATCCAAGGAAATGGCAAGTCAAAGCAAGGAAATTCAAGGAAACGGCTATGAAATTCAAGGAAATTCCAGGAAATTCAAGGAAATGGACGGCAAGGAAAGGAAATTCAAGGAAATGCAAGGAAATTCACGGAAATGGCAAGGATATTCAAGGAAATTCAAGGAAGTTCAAGGAAATTCAAGGAAATGGCAAGGAAATTCAAGGAAACACAAGGAAATTCAAAGAAATTCAAGGAAATGGCAAGGCAAGGAAAGGAATTTCAAGGAAATTCAAGGAAATGGCAAGGAAATACAAGGAAATGCAAGGAAATTAACAGAAATGGCAAGGATATTCAAGGAAATTCAAGGAAATTCAAGTAAATTCTCGGAAATGGCAAGGAAATTCAAGGAAATTAAAGGAAATTTAAGGAAATCCAAGAAAATTCAAGGTAAGGCAATGAAATCCAAGGAAATTCAAGGAAATTCAAGGAATTGGCAAGGCAAAGCAAGGAAACTCAAGGAAATGGCAAGGAAATTCAGGGAAATTCAAGGAAATTCAAGGAAATGGCTATGAAATTCAAGGAAATTCAAGGAAATGGCAAGGCAATGAAAGGAAATTCAAGGAAATTCAAGAAAATGGCAGGGGAAGAAAAGGAAATTCAAGGAAATGGCAAGGAAATTCAAGGAAATTCAAGGAAATTGCTAGGAAATTCAAGGCAATTCAAGTAAATTCAAGGCGATTCAAGGTAATGGCAAGGAAATTCAAAGAAACTGAAGGAAATGGCAAAAAAATTAAAAGAAAATTTAGGGAAATTCAAGGTAAGGCAATGAAATTCAAGGAAATTCAAGGAAATACAAGGAAATGGAATGCAAGGAAAGGAAATTCAAGGAAATGGCAAGGAAATTCAGCGAAATTCAAGGAAATTCAAGGAAATGGCAATGAAATTCCAGGAAATTCAAGGAAATGGCAAGGCAAGGAAAGGAAATTCAAGGAAATTCAAGAAAATGGCAAGGCAAGGAAAGGATATTCAAGGAAATTCAAGGAAATTCAAGGAAATTCAACGAAATGGCAAGGATATTCAAGGAAATTCAAGGAAGTTCAAGGAAATTCAAGGAAATGGCAATGAAATTGAAGGAAATTGAAGGAAATGGCAAGGAAATTCAAGGAAATCAAAGGAAATTTAAGGAAATTCAGGGAAATTCAAGGTAAGGCAATGAAATTCAAGGAAATTCAAGGAAATCCAAGGAAATGGCAAGTCAAAGCAAGGAAATTCAAGGAAACGGCTATGAAATTCAAGGAAATTCAAGGAAATTCAAGGAAATGGACGGCAAGGAAAGGAAATTCAAGGAAATGCAAGGAAATTCACGGAAATGGCAAGGATATTCAAGGAAATTCAAGGAAGTTCAAGGAAATTCAAGGAAATGACAAGGAAATTCAAGGAAACACAAGGAAATTCAAAGAAATTCAAGGAAATGGCAAGGCAAGGAAAGGAATTTCAAGGAAATTCAAGGAAATGGCAAGGAAATACAAGGAAATGCAAGGAAATTAACAGAAATGGCAAGGATATTCAAGGAAATTCAAGGAAATTCAAGTAAATTCTCGGAAATGGCAAGGAAATTCAAGGAAATTAAAGGAAATTTAAGGAAATCCAAGAAAATTCAAGGTAAGGCAATGAAATCCAAGGAAATTCAAGGAAATTCAAGGAATTGGCAAGGCAAAGCAAGGAAACTCAAGGAAATGGCAAGGAAATTCAGGGAAATTCAAGGAAATTCAAGGAAATGGCTATGAAATTCAAGGAAATTCAAGGAAATGGCAAGGCAATGAAAGGAAATTCAAGGAAATTCAAGAAAATGGCAGGGGAAGAAAAGGAAATTCAAGGAAATGGCAAGGAAATTCAAGGAAATTCAAGGAAATTGCTAGGAAATTCAAGGCAATTCAAGTAAATTCAAGGCGATTCAAGGTAATGGCAAGGAAATTCAAAGAAACTGAAGGAAATGGCAAAAAAATTAAAAGAAAATTTAGGGAAATTCAAGGTAAGGCAATGAAATTCAAGGAAATTCAAGGAAATACAAGGAAATGGAATGCAAGGAAAGGAAATTCAAAAAAATGGCAAGGAAATTCAGCGAAATTCAAGGAAATTCAAGGAAATGGCAATGAAATTCCAGGAAATTCAAGGAAATGGCAAGGCAAGGAAAGGAAATTCAAGGAAATTCAAGAAAATGGCAAGGCAAGGAAAGGATATTCAAGGAAATTCAAGGAAATTCAAGGAAATTCAAAGAAATGGCAAGGATATTCAAGGAAATTCAAGGAAGTTCAAGGAAATTCAAGGAAATGGCAAGGAAATGCAAGGAAATTCAAGGAAACGGCAAAAAAATTCACGGAAATTCAGGGAAATGGCAAGAAAATTCAAGGAAATTCAAGAAAATTCACGGAAATGGCAAGGATATTCAAGGAAATTCAAGGAAATTCAAGGAAATTCAAGGAAATGGCAAGGATATTCAAGGAAATTCAAAGAAATTCAAGGAATTTCAAGGAAATGGCAAGGCAAGGCAAGGAAATTCAAGGAAATTCAAGGAAATGGCAAGAAAATTCAAGGAAATTCAAGGAAATTCAAAGAAATTAAAGGCTATTCAAGGAAATGGGAAAGAAATTCAAAGAAATTCAAGGAAATTCAAGGAAATGGCAAAGAAATTCTAGAAAATGCAAGGAAATTCAAGGAAATGGCAAGTATATTCAAGGAAATTCAAGGAAATTCAAGGAAATTCAAGGAAATTGCAAGGAAATTCAAGGAAATGGGAAGGAAATTCAAGAAAAGGGAAAGGACATTCAAGGAAATAACAAAATAATTCAAGGAAATTCAAGGAAATACAAGGAAATGGCAAGGAAATTCAAGGAAATTCAAGGAAATGGCAAGGATGTTCAAGAAAATTCAAGGAAATTCAAGGAAATGGCAAGGAAATGGCAAGGAAATTCAAGGAAATTCAAAGAAATGGCAAGGAAATTCAAGAAAATTCAAGAAATTCAAGGAAATTCAAGGAGATTCAAGGAAATGGCAATGAAATTGAAGGAAATTGAAGGAAATGGCAAGGAAATTCAAGGAAATCAAAGGAAATTTAAGGAAATTCAGGGAAATTCAAGGTAAGGCAATGAAATTCAAGGAAATTCAAGGAAATCCAAGGAAATGGCAAGTCAAAGCAAGGAAATTCAAGGAAACGGCTATGAAATTCAAGGAAATTCCAGGAAATTCAAGGAAATGGACGGCAAGGAAAGGAAATTCAAGGAAATGCAAGGAAATTCACGGAAATGGCAAGGATATTCAAGGAAATTCAAGGAAGTTCAAGGAAATTCAAGGAAATGGCAAGGAAATTCAAGGAAACACAAGGAAATTCAAAGAAATTCAAGGAAATGGCAAGGCAAGGAAAGGAATTTCAAGGAAATTCAAGGAAATGGCAAGGAAATACAAGGAAATGCAAGGAAATTAACAGAAATGGCAAGGATATTCAAGGAAATTCAAGGAAATTCAAGTAAATTCTCGGAAATGGCAAGGAAATTCAAGGAAATTAAAGGAAATTTAAGGAAATCCAAGAAAATTCAAGGTAAGGCAATGAAATCCAAGGAAATTCAAGGAAATTCAAGGAATTGGCAAGGCAAAGCAAGGAAACTCAAGGAAATGGCAAGGAAATTCAAGGAAATTCAAGGAAATTCAAGGAAATGGCTATGAAATTCAAGGAAATTCAAGGAAATGGCAAGGCAATGAAAGGAAATTCAAGGAAATTCAAGGAAATGGCAAGGAAATTCAAGGAAATTCAAGGAAATTGCTAGGAAATTCAAGGCAATTCAAGTAAATTCAAGGCGATTCAAGGTAATGGCAAGGAAATTCAAAGAAACTGAAGGAAATGGCAAAAAAATTAAAAGAAAATTTAGGGAAATTCAAGGTAAGGCAATGAAATTCAAGGAAATTCAAGGAAATACAAGGAAATGGAATGCAAGGAAAGGAAATTCAAAAAAATGGCAAGGAAATTCAGCGAAATTCAAGGAAATTCAAGGAAATGGCAATGAAATTCCAGGAAATTCAAGGAAATGGCAAGGCAAGGAAAGGAAATTCAAGGAAATTCAAGAAAATGGCAAGGCAAGGAAAGGATATTCAAGGAAATTCAAGGAAATTCAAGGAAATTCAAAGAAATGGCAAGGATATTCAAGGAAATTCAAGGAAGTTCAAGGAAATTCAAGGAAATGGCAAGGAAATGCAAGGAAATTCAAGGAAACGGCAAAAAAATTCACGGAAATTCAGGGAAATGGCAAGAAAATTCAAGGAAATTCAAGAAAATTCACGGAAATGGCAAGGATATTCAAGGAAATTCAAGGAAATTCAAGGAAATTCAAGGAAATGGCAAGGATATTCAAGGAAATTCAAAGAAATTCAAGGAATTTCAAGGAAATGGCAAGGCAAGGAAAGGAAATTCAAGGAAATTCAAGGAAATGGCAAGAAAATTCAAGGAAATTCAAGGAAATTCAAAGAAATTAAAGGCTATTCAAGGAAATGGGAAAGAAATTCAAAGAAATTCAAGGAAATTCAAGGAAATGGCAAAGAAATTCTAGAAAATGCAAGGAAATTCAAGGAAATGGCAAGTATATTCAAGGAAATTCAAGGAAATTCAAGGAAATTGCAAGGAAATTCAAGGAAATGGGAAGGAAATTCAAGAAAAGGGAAAGGACATTCAAGGAAATAACAAAATAATTCAAGGAAATTCAAGGAAATACAAGGAAATGGCAAGGAAATTCAAGGAAATTCAAGGAAATGGCAAGGATGTTCAAGAAAATTCAAGGAAATTCAAGGAAATGGCAAGGAAATGGCAAGGAAATTCAAGGAAATTCGAAGAAATGGCAAGGAAATTCAAGAAAATTCAAGAAATTCAAGGAAATTCAAGGAGATTCAAGGAAATGGCAATGAAATTGAAGGAAATTGAAGGAAATGGCAAGGAAATTCAAGGAAATCAAAGGAAATTTAAGGAAATTCAGGGAAATTCAAGGTAAGGCAATGAAATTCAAGGAAATTCAAGGAAATCCAAGGAAATGGCAAGTCAAAGCAAGGAAATTCAAGGAAACGGCTATGAAATTCAAGGAAATTCCAGGAAATTCAAGGAAATGGACGGCAAGGAAAGGAAATTCAAGGAAATGCAAGGAAATTCACGGAAATGGCAAGGATATTCAAGGAAATTCAAGGAAGTTCAAGGAAATTCAAGGAAATGGCAAGGAAATTCAAGGAAACACAAGGAAATTCAAAGAAATTCAAGGAAATGGCAAGGCAAGGAAAGGAATTTCAAGGAAATTCAAGGAAATGGCAAGGAAATACAAGGAAATGCAAGGAAATTAACAGAAATGGCAAGGATATTCAAGGAAATTCAAGGAAATTCAAGTAAATTCTCGGAAATGGCAAGGAAATTCAAGGAAATTAAAGGAAATTTAAGGAAATCCAAGAAAATTCAAGGTAAGGCAATGAAATCCAAGGAAATTCAAGGAAATTCAAGGAATTGGCAAGGCAAAGCAAGGAAACTCAAGGAAATGGCAAGGAAATTCAGGGAAATTCAAGGAAATTCAAGGAAATGGCTATGAAATTCAAGGAAATTCAAGGAAATGGCAAGGCAATGAAAGGAAATTCAAGGAAATTCAAGAAAATGGCAGGGGAAGAAAAGGAAATTCAAGGAAATGGCAAGGAAATTGCAAGGAAATTCAAGGAAATTGCTAGGAAATTCAAGGCAATTCAAGTAAATTCAAGGCGATTCAAGGTAATGGCAAGGAAATTCAAAGAAACTGAAGGAAATGGCAAAAAAATTAAAAGAAAATTTAGGGAAATTCAAGGTAAGGCAATGAAATTCAAGGAAATTCAAGGAAATACAAGGAAATGGAATGCAAGGAAAGGAAATTCAAAAAAATGGCAAGGAAATTCAGCGAAATTCAAGGAAATTCAAGGAAATGGCAATGAAATTCCAGGAAATTCAAGGAAATGGCAAGGCAAGGAAAGGAAATTCAAGGAAATTCAAGAAAATGGCAAGGCAAGGAAAGGATATTCAAGGAAATTCAAGGAAATTCAAGGAAATTCAAAGAAATGGCAAGGATATTCAAGGAAATTCAAGGAAGTTCAAGGAAATTCAAGGAAATGGCAAGGAAATGCAAGGAAATTCAAGGAAACGGCAAAAAAATTCACGGAAATTCAGGGAAATGGCAAGAAAATTCAAGGAAATTCAAGAAAATTCACGGAAATGGCAAGGATATTCAAGGAAATTCAAGGAAATTCAAGGAAATTCAAGGAAATGGCAAGGATATTCAAGGAAATTCAAAGAAATTCAAGGAATTTCAAGGAAATGGCAAGGCAAGGAAAGGAAATTCAAGGAAATTCAAGGAAATGGCAAGAAAATTCAAGGAAATTCAAGGAAATTCAAAGAAATTAATGGCTATTCAAGGAAATGGGAAAGAAATTCAAAGAAATTCAAGGAAATTCAAGGAAATGGCAAAGAAATTCTAGAAAATGCAAGGAAATTCAAGGAAATGGCAAGTATATTCAAGGAAATTCAAGGAAATTCAAGGAAATTCAAGGAAATTGCAAGGAAATTCAAGGAAATGGGAAGGAAATTCAAGAAAAGGGAAAGGACATTCAAGGAAATAACAAAATAATTCAAGGAAATTCAAGGAAATACAAGGAAATGGCTATGAAATTCAAGGAAATTCAAGGAAATGGCAAGGCAATGAAAGGAAATTCAAGGAAATTCAAGAAAATGGCAGGGGAAGAAAAGGAAATTCAAGGAAATTCAAGAAAATTCAAGGAAATTCAAGGAAATTGCTAGGAAATTCAAGGCAATTCAAGTAAATTCAAGGCGATTCAAGGTAATGGCAAGGAAATTCAAAGAAACTGAAGGAAATGGCAAAAAAATTAAAAGAAAATTTAGGGAAATTCAAGGTAAGGCAATGAAATTCAAGGAAATTCAAGGAAATACAAGGAAATGGAATGCAAGGAAAGGAAATTCAAGGAAATGGCAAGGAAATTCAGCGAAATTCAAGGAAATTCAAGGAAATGGCAATGAAATTCCAGGAAATTCAAGGAAATGGCAAGGCAAGGAAAGGAAATTCAAGGAAATTCAAGAAAATGGCAAGGCAAGGAAAGGATATTCAAGGAAATTCAAGGAAATTCAAGGAAATTCAAAGAAATGGCAAGGATATTCAAGGAAATTCAAGGAAGTTCAAGGAAATTCAAGGAAATGGCAAGGAAATGCAAGGAAATTCAAGGAAACGGCAAAAAAATTCACGGAAATTCAGGGAAATGGCAAGAAAATTCAAGGAAATTCAAGAAAATTCACGGAAATGGCAAGGATATTCAAGGAAATTCAAGGAAATTCAAGGAAATTCAAGGAAATGGCAAGGATATTCAAGGAAATTCAAAGAAATTCAAGGAATTTCAAGGAAATGGCAAGGCAAGGAAAGGAAATTCAAGGAAATTCAAGGAAATGGCAAGAAAATTCAAGGAAATTCAAGGAAATTCAAAGAAATTAAAGGCTACTCAAGGAAATGGGAAAGAAATTCAAAGAAATTCAAGGAAATTCAAGGAAATGGCAAAGAAATTCTAGAAAATGCAAGGAAATTCAAGGAAATGGCAAGTATATTCAAGGAAATTCAACGAAATTCAAGGAAATTCAAGGAAATTGCAAGGAAATTCAAGGAAATGGGAAGGAAATTCAAGAAAAGGGAAAGGACATTCAAGGAAATAACAAAATAATTCAAGGAAATTCAAGGAAATACAAGGAAATGGCAAGGAAATTCAAGGAAATTCAAGGAAATGGCAAGGATGTTCAAGAAAATTCAAGGAAATTCAAGGAAATGGCAAGGAAATGGCAAGGAAATTCAAGGAAATTCAAAGAAATGGCAAGGAAATTCAAGAAAATTCAAGAAATTCAAGGAAATTCAAGGAGATTCAAGGAAATGGCAATGAAATTGAAGGAAATTGAAGGAAATGGCAAGGAAATTCAAGGAAATCAAAGGAAATTTAAGGAAATTCAGGGAAATTCAAGGTAAGGCAATGAAATTCAAGGAAATTCAAGGAAATCCAAGGAAATGGCAAGTCAAAGCAAGGAAATTCAAGGAAACGGCTATGAAATTCAAGGAAATTCAAGGAAATTCAAGGAAATGGACGGCAAGGAAAGGAAATTCAAGGAAATGCAAGGAAATTCACGGAAATGGCAAGGATATTCAAGGAAATTCAAGGAAGTTCAAGGAAATTCAAGGAAATGGCAAGGAAATTCAAGGAAACACAAGGAAATTCAAAGAAATTCAAGGAAATGGCAAGGCAAGGAAAGGAATTTCAAGGAAATTCAAGGAAATGGCAAGGAAATACAAGGAAATGCAAGGAAATTAACAGAAATGGCAAGGATATTCAAGGAAATTCAAGGAAATTCAAGTAAATTCTCGGAAATGGCAAGGAAATTCAAGGAAATTAAAGGAAATTTAAGGAAATCCAAGAAAATTCAAGGTAAGGCAATGAAATCCAAGGAAATTCAAGGAAATTCAAGGAATTGGCAAGGCAAAGCAAGGAAACTCAAGGAAATGGCAAGGAAATTCAAGGAAATTCAAGGAAATTCAAGGAAATGGCTATGAAATTCAAGGAAATTCAAGGAAATGGCAAGGCAATGAAAGGAAATTCAAGGAAATTCAAGGAAATGGCAAGGAAATTCAAGGAAATTCAAGGAAATTGCTAGGAAATTCAAGGCAATTCAAGTAAATTCAAGGCGATTCAAGGTAATGGCAAGGAAATTCAAAGAAACTGAAGGAAATGGCAAAAAAATTAAAAGAAAATTTAGGGAAATTCAAGGTAAGGCAATGAAATTCAAGGAAATTCAAGGAAATACAAGGAAATGGAATGCAAGGAAAGGAAATTCAAGGAAATGGCAAGGAAATTCAGCGAAATTCAAGGAAATTCAAGGAAATGGCAATGAAATTCCAGGAAATTCAAGGAAATGGCAAGGCAAGGAAAGGAAATTCAAGGAAATTCAAGAAAATGGCAAGGCAAGGAAAGGATATTCAAGGAAATTCAAGGAAATTCAAGGAAATTCAAAGAAATGGCAAGGATATTCAAGGAAATTCAAGGAAGTTCAAGGAAATTCAAGGAAATGGCAAGGAAATGCAAGGAAATTCAAGGAAACGGCAAAAAAATTCACGGAAATTCAGGGAAATGGCAAGAAAATTCAAGGAAATTCAAGAAAATTCACGGAAATGGCAAGGATATTCAAGGAAATTCAAGGAAATTCAAGGAAATTCAAGGAAATGGCAAGGATATTCAAGGAAATTCAAAGAAATTCAAGGAATTTCAAGGAAATGGCAAGGCAAGGAAAGGAAATTCAAGGAAATTCAAGGAAATGGCAAGAAAATTCAAGGAAATTCAAGGAAATTCAAGGAAAGTCAAAGAAATGGAAAGGAAATTCAAAGAAATTAAAGGCTATTCAAGGAAATGGGAAAGAAATCCAAAGAAATTCAAGGAAATTCAAGGAAATGGCAAAGAAATTCTAGAAAATGCAAGGAAATTCAAGGAAATGGCAAGTATATTCAAGGAAATTCAAGGAAATTCAAGGAAATTGCAAGGAAATTCAAGGAAATGGGAAGGAAATTCAAGAAAAGGGAAAGGACATTCAAGGAAATAACAAAATAATTCAAGGAAATTCAAGGAAATACAAGGAAATGGCAAGGAAATTCAAGGAAATTCAAGGAAATGGCAAGGATGTTCAAGAAAATTCAAGGAAATTCAAGGAAATGGCAAGGAAATGGCAAGGAAATTCAAGGAAATTCAAAGAAATGGCAAGGAAATTCAAGAAAATTCAAGAAATTCAAGGAAATTCAAGGAGATTCAAGGAAATGGCAATGAAATTGAAGGAAATTGAAGGAAATGGCAAGGAAATTCAAGGAAATCAAAGGAAATTTAAGGAAATTCAGGGAAATTCAAGGTAAGGCAATGAAATTCAAGGAAATTCAAGGAAATCCAAGGAAATGGCAAGTCAAAGCAAGGAAATTCAAGGAAACGGCTATGAAATTCAAGGAAATTCAAGGAAATTCAAGGAAATGGACGGCAAGGAAAGGAAATTCAAGGAAATGCAAGGAAATTCACGGAAATGGCAAGGATATTCAAGGAAATTCAAGGAAGTTCAAGGAAATTCAAGGAAATGGCAAGGAAATTCAAGGAAACACAAGGAAATTCAAAGAAATTCAAGGAAATGGCAAGGCAAGGAAAGGAATTTCAAGGAAATTCAAGGAAATGGCAAGGAAATGGCAAGGAAATTCAAGGAAATTAACAGAAATGGCAAGGATATTCAAGGAAATTCAAGGAAATTCAAGTAAATTCTCGGAAATGGCAAGGAAATTCAAGGAAATTAAAGGAAATTTAAGGAAATCCAAGAAAATTCAAGGTAAGGCAATGAAATCCAAGGAAATTCAAGGAAATTCAAGGAATTGGCAAGGCAAAGCAAGGAAACTCAAGGAAATGGCAAGGAAATTCAAGGAAATTCAAGGAAATTCAAGGAAATGGCTATGAAATTCAAGGAAATTCAAGGAAATGGCAAGGCAATGAAAGGAAATTCAAGGAAATTCAAGAAAATGGCAGGGGAAGAAAAGGAAATTCAAGGAAATGGCAAGGAAATTCAAGGAAATTCAAGGAAATTGCTAGGAAATTCAAGGCAATTCAAGTAAATTCAAGGCGATTCAAGGTAATGGCAAGGAAATTCAAAGAAACTGAAGGAAATGGCAAAAAAATTAAAAGAAAATTTAGGGAAATTCAAGGTAAGGCAATGAAATTCAAGGAAATTCAAGGAAATACAAGGAAATGGAATGCAAGGAAAGGAAATTCAAGGAAATGGCAAGGAAATTCAGCGAAATTCAAGGAAATTCAAGGAAATGGCAATGAAATTCCAGGAAATTCAAGGAAATGGCAAGGCAAGGAAAGGAAATTCAAGGAAATTCAAGAAAATGGCAAGGCAAGGAAAGGATATTCAAGGAAATTCAAGGAAGTTCAAGGAAATGCAAGGAAATGGCAAGGATATTCAAGGAAATTCAAGGAAATTCAAGGAAATGGCAAGGATATTCAAGGAAATTCAAAGAAATTCAAGGAATTTCAAGGAAATGGCAAGGCAAGGAAAGGAAATTCAAGGAAATTCAAGGAAATGGCAAGAAAATTCAAGGAAATTCAAGGAAATTCAAGGAAAGTCAAAGAAATGGAAAGGAAATTCAAAGAAATTAAAGGCTATTCAAGGAAATGGGAAAGAAATCCAAAGAAATTCAAGGAAATTCAAGGAAATGGCAAAGAAATTCTAGAAAATGCAAGGAAATTCAAGGAAATGGCAAGTATATTCAAGGAAATTCAAGGAAATTCAAGGAAATTGCAAGGAAATTCAAGGAAATGGGAAGGAAATTCAAGAAAAGGGAAAGGACATTCAAGGAAATAACAAAATAATTCAAGGAAATTCAAGGAAATACAAGGAAATGGCAAGGAAATTCAAGGAAATTCAAGGAAATGGCAAGGATGTTCAAGAAAATTCAAGGAAATTCAAGGAAATGGCAAGGAAATGGCAAGGAAATTCAAGGAAATTCAAAGAAATGGCAAGGAAATTCAAGAAAATTTAAGAAATTCAAGGAAATTCAAGGAGATTCAAGGAAATGGCAATGAAATTGAAGGAAATTGAAGGAAATGGCAAGGAAATTCAAGGAAATCAAAGGAAATTTAAGGAAATTCAGGGAAATTCAAGGTAAGGCAATGAAATTCAAGGAAATTCAAGGAAATCCAAGGAAATGGCAAGTCAAAGCAAGGAAATTCAAGGAAACGGCTATGAAATTCAAGGAAATTCAAGGAAATTCAAGGAAATGGACGGCAAGGAAAGGAAATTCAAGGAAATGCAAGGAAATTCACGGAAATGGCAAGGATATTCAAGGAAATTCAAGGAAGTTCAAGGAAATTCAAGGAAATGGCAAGGAAATTCAAGGAAATACAAGGAAATTCAAAGAAATTCAAGGAAATGGCAAGGCAAGGAAAGGAATTTCAAGGAAATTCAAAGAAATGGCAAGGAAATTAACAGAAATGGCAAGGATATTCAAGGAAATTCAAGGAAATTCAAGTAAATTCTCGGAAATGGCAAGGAAATTCAAGGAAATTAAAGGAAATTTAAGGAAATCCAAGAAAATTCAAGGTAAGGCAATGAAATCCAAGGAAATTCAAGGAAATTCAAGGAATTGGGAAGGCAAAGCAAGGAAACTCAGGGAAATGGCAAGGAAATTCAAGGAAATTCAAGGAAATTCAAGGAAATGGCAAGGAAATTCAAGGAAATTCAAGGAAATACAAGGAAATGGAATGCAAGGAAAGGAAATTCAAGGAAATGGCAAGGAAATTCAGCGAAATTCAAGGAAATTCAAGGAAATGGCAATGAAATTCCAGGAAATTCAAGGAAATGGCAAGGCAAGGAAAGGAAATTCAAGGAAATTCAAGAAAATGGCAAGGCAAGGAAAGGATATTCAAGGAAATTCAAGGAAATTCAAGGAAATTCAAGGAAATGGCAAGAATATTCAAGGAAATTCAAAGAAATTCAAGGAATTTCAAGGAAATGGCAAGGCAAGGAAAGGAAATTCAAGGAAATTCAAGGAAATGGCAAGAAAATTCAAGGAAATTCAAGGAAATTCAAAGAAATTAAAGGCTATTCAAGGAAATGGGAAAGAAATTCAAAGAAATTCAAGGAAATTCAAGGAAATGGCAAAGAAATTCTAGAAAATGCAAGGAAATTCAAGGAAATGGCAAGTATATTCAAGGAAATTCAAGGAAATTCAAGGAAATTCAAGGAAATTGCAAGGAAATTCAAGGAAATGGGAAGGAAATTCAAGAAAAGGGAAAGGACATTCAAGGAAATAACAAAATAATTCAAGGAAATTCAAGGAAATACAAGGAAATGGCAAGGAAATTCAAGGAAATTCAAGGAAATGGCAAGGATGTTCAAGAAAATTCAAGGAAATTCAAGGAAATGGCAAGGAAATGGCAATGAAATTCAAGGAAATTCAAAGAAATGGCAAGGAAATTCAAGAAAATTCAAGAAATTCAAGGAAATTCAAGGAGATTCAAGGAAATGGCAATGAAATTGAAGGAAATTGAAGGAAATGGCAAGGAAATTCAAGGAAATCAAAGGAAATTTAAGGAAATTCAGGGAAATTCAAGGTAAGGCAATGAAATTCAAGGAAATTCAAGGAAATCCAAGGAAATGGCAAGTCAAAGCAAGGAAATTCAAGGAAACGGCTATGAAATTCAAGGAAATTCAAGGAAATTCAAGGAAATGGACGGCAAGGAAAGGAAATTCAAGGAAATGCAAGGAAATTCACGGAAATGGCAAGGATATTCAAGGAAATTCAAGGAAGTTCAAGGAAATTCAAGGAAATGGCAAGGAAATTCAAGGAAACACAAGGAAATTCAAAGAAATTCAAGGAAATGGCAAGGCAAGGAAAGGAATTTCAAGGAAATTCAAGGAAATGGCAAGGAAATACAAGGAAATGCAAGGAAATTAACAGAAATGGCAAGGATATTCAAGGAAATTCAAGGAAATTCAAGTAAATTCTCGGAAATGGCAAGGAAATTCAAGGAAATTAAAGGAAATTTAAGGAAATCCAAGAAAATTCAAGGTAAGGCAATGAAATCCAAGGAAATTCAAGGAAATTCAAGGAATTGGCAAGGCAAAGCAAGGAAACTCAAGGAAATGGCAAGGAAATTCAGGGAAATTCAAGGAAATTCAAGGAAATGGCTATGAAATTCAAGGAAATTCAAGGAAATGGCAAGGCAATGAAAGGAAATTCAAGGAAATTCAAGAAAATGGCAGGGGAAGAAAAGGAAATTCAAGGAAATGGCAAGGAAATTCAAGGAAATTCAAGGAAATTGCTAGGAAATTCAAGGCAATTCAAGTAAATTCAAGGCGATTCAAGGTAATGGCAAGGAAATTCAAAGAAACTGAAGGAAATGGCAAAAAAATTAAAAGAAAATTTAGGGAAATTCAAGGTAAGGCAATGAAATTCAAGGAAATTCAAGGAAATACAAGGAAATGGAATGCAAGGAAAGGAAATTCAAAAAAATGGCAAGGAAATTCAGCGAAATTCAAGGAAATTCAAGGAAATGGCAATGAAATTCCAGGAAATTCAAGGAAATGGCAAGGCAAGGAAAGGAAATTCAAGGAAATTCAAGAAAATGGCAAGGCAAGGAAAGGATATTCAAGGAAATTCAAGGAAATTCAAGGAAATTCAAAGAAATGGCAAGGATATTCAAGGAAATTCAAGGAAGTTCAAGGAAATTCAAAAAAATGGCAAGGAAATGCAAGGAAATTCAAGGAAACGGCAAAAAAATTCACAGAAATTCAGGGAAATGGCAAGAAAATTCAAGGAAATTCAAGAAAATTCACGGAAATGGCAAGGATATTCAAGGAAATTCAAGGAAATTCAAGGAAATTCAAGGAAATGGCAAGGATATTCAAGGAAATTCAAAGAAATTCAAGGAATTTCAAGGAAATGGCAAGGCAAGGAAAGGAAATTCAAGGAAATTCAAGGAAATGGCAAGAAAATTCAAGGAAATTCAAGGGAATTCAAAGAAATTAAAGGCTATTCAAGGAAATGGAAAGAAATTCAAAGAAATTCAAGGAAATTCAAGGAAATGGCAAAGAAATTCTAGAAAATGCAAGGAAATTCAAGGAAATGGCAAGTATATTCAAGGAAATTCAAGGAAATTCAAGGAAATTCAAGGAAATTGCAAGGAAATTCAAGGAAATGGGAAGGAAATTCAAGAAAAGGGAAAGGACATTCAAGGAAATAACAAAATAATTCAAGGAAATTCAAGGAAATACAAGGAAATGGCAAGGAAATTCAAGGAAATTCAAAGAAATGGCAAGGAAATTCAAGAAAATTCAAGAAATTCAAGGAAATTCAAGGAGATTCAAGGAAATGGCAATGAAATTGAAGGAAATTGAAGGAAATGGCAAGGAAATTCAAGGAAATCAAAGGAAATTTAAGGAAATTCAGGGAAATTCAAGGTAAGGCAATGAAATTCAAGGAAATTCAAGGAAATCCAAGGAAATGGCAAGTCAAAGCAAGGAAATTCAAGGAAACGGCTATGAAATTCAAGGAAATTCAAGGAAATTCAAGGAAATGGACGGCAAGGAAAGGAAATTCAAGGAAATGCAAGGAAATTCACGGAAATGGCAAGGATATTCAAGGAAATTCAAGGAAGTTCAAGGAAATTCAAGGAAATGGCAAGGAAATTCAAGGAAACACAAGGAAATTCAAAGAAATTCAAGGAAATGGCAAGGCAAGGAAAGGAATTTCAAGGAAATTCAAGGAAATGGCAAGGAAATACAAGGAAATGCAAGGAAATTAACAGAAATGGCAAGGATATTCAAGGAAATTCAAGGAAATTCAAGTAAATTCTCGGAAATGGCAAGGAAATTCAAGGAAATTAAAGGAAATTTAAGGAAATCCAAGAAAATTCAAGGTAAGGCAATGAAATCCAAGGAAATTCAAGGAAATTCAAGGAATTGGCAAGGCAAAGCAAGGAAACTCAAGGAAATGGCAAGGAAATTCAAGGAAATTCAAGGAAATTCAAGGAAATGGCTATGAAATTCAAGGAAATTCAAGGAAATGGCAAGGCAATGAAAGGAAATTCAAGGAAATTCAAGAAAATGGCAGGGGAAGAAAAGGAAATTCAAGGAAATGGCAAGGAAATTCAAGGAAATTCAAGGAAATTGCTAGGAAATTCAAGGCAATTCAAGTAAATTCAAGGCGATTCAAGGTAATGGCAAGGAAATTCAAAGAAACTGAAGGAAATGGCAAAAAAATTAAAAGAAAATTTAGGGAAATTCAAGGTAAGGCAATGAAATTCAAGGAAATTCAAGGAAATACAAGGAAATGGAATGCAAGGAAAGGAAATTCAAAAAAATGGCAAGGAAATTCAGCGAAATTCAAGGAAATTCAAGGAAATGGCAATGAAATTCCAGGAAATTCAAGGAAATGGCAAGGCAAGGAAAGGAAATTCAAGGAAATTCAAGAAAATGGCAAGGCAAGGAAAGGATATTCAAGGAAATTCAAGGAAGTTCAAGGAAATGCAAGGAAATGGCAAGGAAATGCAAGGAAATTCAAGGAAACGGCAAAAAAATTCACGGAAATTCAGGGAAATGGCAAGAAAATTCAAGGAAATTCAAGAAAATTCACATAAATGGCAAGGATATTGAAAGAAATTCAAGGAAATGCAAGGAAATTCAAGGAAATTCAAGGAAATTCACGGAAATGGCAAGGAAATTCAAGGAAATTCAAGGAAATTCAAGGAAATGGCAAGGATATTCAAGGAAATTCAAAGAAATTCAAGGAATTTCAAGGAAATGGCAAGGCAAGGAAAGGAAATTCAAGGAAATTCAAGGAAATGGCAAGAAAATTCAAGGAAATTCAAGGAAATTCAAGGAAAGTCAAAGAAATGGAAAGGAAATTCAAAGAAATTAAAGGCTATTCAAGGAAATGGGAAAGAAATCCAAAGAAATTCAAGGAAATTCAAGGAAATGGCAAAGAAATTCAAGGAAATGCAAGGAAATTCAAGGAAATGGCAAGTATATTCAAGGAAATTCAAGGAAATTCAAGGAAATTGCAAGGAAATTCAAGGAAATGGGAAGGAAATTCAAGAAAAGGGAAAGGACATTCAAGGAAATAACAAAATAATTCAAGGAAATTCAAGGAAATACAAGGAAATGGCAAGGAAATTCAAGGAAATTCAAGAAATTCAAGGAAATTCAAGGAGATTCAAGGAAATGGCAATGAAATTGAAGGAAATTGAAGGAAATGGCAAGGAAATTCAAGGAAATCCAAGGAAATGGCAAGTCAAAGCAAGGAAATTCAAGGAAACGGCTATGAAATTCAAGGAAATTCAAGGAAATTCAAGGAAATGGACGGCAAGGAAAGGAAATTCAAGGAAATGCAAGGAAATTCACGGAAATGGCAAGGATATTCAAGGAAATTCAAGGAAGTTCAAGGAAATTCAAGGAAATGGCAAAGAAATTCAAGGAAATACAAGGAAATTCAAAGAAATTCAAGGAAATGGCAAGGCAAGGAAAGGAATTTCAAGGAAATTCAAAGAAATGGCAAGGAAATTAACAGAAATGGCAAGGATATTCAAGGAAATTCAAGGAAATTCAAGTAAATTCTCGGAAATGGCAAGGAAATTCAAGGAAATTAAAGGAAATTTAAGGAAATCCAAGAAAATTCAAGGTAAGGCAATGAAATCCAAGGAAATTCAAGGAAATTCAAGGAATTGGCAAGGCAAAGCAAGGAAACTCAGGGAAATGGCAAGGAAATTCAAGGAAATTCAAGGAAATTCAAGGAAATGGCTATGAAATTCAAGGAAATTCAAGGAAATGGCAAGGCAATGAAAGGAAATTCAAGGAAATTCAAGAAAATAGCAGGGGAAGAAAAGGAAATTCAAGGAAATGGCAAGGAAATTCAAGGAAATTCAAGGAAATTCAAGGAAATTGCTAGGAAATTCAAGGCAATTCAAGTAAATTCAAGGCGATTCAAGGTAATGGCAAGGAAATTCAAAGAAACTGAAGGAAATGGCAAAAAAATTAAAAGAAAATTTAGGGAAATTCAAGGTAAGGCAATGAAATTCAAGGAAATTCAAGGAAATACAAGGAAATGGAATGCAAGGAAAGGAAATTCAAGGAAATGGCAAGGAAATTCAGCGAAATTCAAGGAAATTCAAGGAAATGGCAATGAAATTCCAGGAAATTCAAGGAAATGGCAAGGCAAGGAAAGGAAATTCAAGGAAATTCAAGAAAATGGCAAGGCAAGGAAAGGATATTCAAGGAAATTCAAGGAAATTCAAGGAAATTCAAAGAAATGGCAAGGATATTCAAGGAAATTCAAGGAAACGGCAAAAAAATTCACGGAAATTCAGGGAAATGGCAAGAAAATTCAAGGAAATTCAAGAAAATTCACATAAATGGCAAGGATATTGAAAGAAATTCAAGGAAATGCAAGGAAATTCAAGGAAATGGCAAGGAAATTCAAGGAAATTCAAGGAAATTCAAGGAAATTCAAGGAAATGGCAAGACAAGGAAAGGAATTTCAAGGAAATTCAAGGAAATGGCAAGGAAATTCAAGGAAATGGCAAGGAAATTCAAGGAAATGCAAGGAAATTCACAGAAATGGCAAGGATATTTAAGGAAATTCAAGGAAATTCAAGGAAATTCACTGAAATGGCAAGGATATTCAAGGAAATTCAAGGATGCTCAAGGAAATTCAAGGAATTGGCAAGGAAATTCAAGGAAATTCAAGGAAATGGCAAGGCAAGGCAAGGAATTTCAAGGAAATTCAAGGAAATGGCAAGAAAATTCAAGGAAATTCAAGGAAATTCAAGGAAATGGCAAAGAAATTCAAGGAAATTCAAAGAAATTCAAGGAAATGGCAAGGCAAGGCAAGGAAATTCTAGGAAATTCAAGGAAACGGCAAGGAAATTCAAGGAAATTCAAGGAAATTCAAGTAAATTCTCGGAAATGGCAAGGAAATTCAAGGAAATTAAAGGAAATTTAAGGAAATTCACGGAAATGGCAAGGATATTCAAGGAAATTCAAGGAAATGGCAAGGAAATTCAAGGAAATGGCAAAGAAATTCAAGGAAATTCAAGGAAATGGCAAAAAAATTCAAGGCAATTCAGGGAAATTCAAGGTAACGCAATGAAATTCAAGGAAATTCAAGGAAATTTAGGGAAATGGAAGGCAAGGAAAGGAAATTCAAGGAAATGGCAAGGAAATTCAAGGAAATGCAAGGAAATTCACAGAAATGGCAAGGAAATTCAAGGAAATTCAAGGAAATTCAAGGAAATTCACTGAAATGGCAAGGATATTCAAGGAAATTCAAGGATGTTCAAAGAAATTCAAGGAAATGGCAAGGAAATTCAAGGAAATTCAAGGAAATTCAAGGAAATTCAAGGAAATGGCAAGGCAAGGCAAGGAATTTCAAGGAAATTCAAGGAAATGGCAAGAAAATTCAAGGAAATTCAAGGAAATTCAAGGAAATGGCAAAGAAATTCAAGGAAATTCAAAGAAATTCAAGGAAATGGCAAGGCAAGGCAAGGAAATTCTAGGAAATTCAAGGAAACGGCAAGGAAATTCAAGGAAATTCAAGGAAATTCAAGTAAATTCTCGGAAATGGCAAGGAAATTCAAGGAAATTAAAGGAAATTTAAGGAAATCCAAGAAAATTCAAGGTAAGGCAATGAAATCCAAGGAAATTCATGGAAATTCAAGGACTTGGCAAGGCAAAGCAAGGAAACTGAAGGAAATGGCAAGGAAATTCAAGGAAATTCAAGGAAATTCAAGGAAATGGCTATGAAATTCAAGGAAATTCAAGGAAATGGCAAGGCAAGGAAAGGAAATTCAAGGAAATTCAAGAAAATGGCAGGGGAAGAAAAGGAAATTCAAGGAAATGGCAAGGAAATTCAAGGAAATTCAAGGAAATTCAAGGAAATTGCTAGGAAATTCAAGGCAATTCAAGTAAATTCAAGGCGATTCAAGGTAATGGCAAGGAAATTCAAAGAAACTGAAGGAAATGGCAAAAAAATTAAAAGAAAATTTAGGGAAATTCAAGGTAAGGCAATGAAATTCAAGGAAATTCAAGGAAATACAAGGAAATGGAATGCAAGGAAAGGAAATTCAAGGAAATGGCAAGGAAATTCAGCGAAATTCAAGGAAATTCAAGGAAATGGCAATGAAATTCCAGGAAATTCAAGGAAATGGCAAGGCAAGGAAAGGATATTCAAGGAAATTCAAGGAAATTCAAGGAAATTCAAGGAAATGGCAAGGCAAGGCAAGGAAATTCTAGGAAATTCAAGGAAACGGCAAGGAAATTCAAGGAAATTCAAGGAAATTCAAGTAAATTCTCGGAAATGGCAAGGAAATTCAAGGAAATTAAAGGAAATTTAAGGAAATCCAAGAAAATTCAAGGTAAGGCAATGAAATCCAAGGAAATTCAAGGAAATTCAAGGAATTGGCAAGGCAAAGCAAGGAAACTCAAGGAAATGGCAAGGAAATTCAGGGAAATTCAAGGAAATTCAAGGAAATGGCTATGAAATTCAACGAAATTCAAGGAAATGGCAAGGCAAGGAAAGGAAATTCAAGGAAATTCAAGAAAATGGCAGGGGAAGAAAAGGAAATTCAAGGAAATGGCAAGGAAATTGCAAGGAAATTCAAGGAAATTCAAGGAAATTGCTAGGAAATTCAAGGCAATTCAAGTAAATTCAAGGCGATTCAAGGTAATGGCAAGGAAATTCAAAGAAACTGAAGGAAATGGCAAAAAAATTAAAACAAAATTTAGGGAAATTCAAGGTAAGGCAATGAAATTCAAGGAAATTCAAGGAAATACAAGGAAATGGAATGCAAGGAAAGGAAATTCAAGGAAATGGCAAGGAAATTCAGCGAAATTCAAGGAAATTCAAGGAAATGGCAATGAAATTCCAGGAAATTCAAGGAAATGGCAAGGCAAGGAAAGGAAATTCAAGGAAATTCAAGAAAATGGCAAGGCAAGGAAAGGATATTCAAGGAAATTCAAGGAAATTCAAGGAAATTCAAAGAAATGGCAAGGATATTCAAGGAAATTCAAGGAAGTTCAAGGAAATTCAAGGAAATGGCAAGGAAATGCAAGGAAATTCAAGGAAACGGCAAAAAAATTCACGGAAATTCAGGGAAATGGCAAGAAAATTCAAGGAAATTCAAGAAAATTCACATAAATGGCAAGGATATTGAAAGAAATTCAAGGAAATGCAAGGAAATTCAAGGAAATGGCAAGGAAATTCAAGGAAATTCAAGGAAATTCACGGAAATGGCAAGGATATTCAAGGAAATTCAAGGAAATTCAAGGAAATTCAAGGTAATGGCAAGGATATTCAAGGAAATTCAAAGAAATTCAAGGAATTTCAAGGAAATGGCAAGGCAAGGAAAGGAAATTCAAGGAAATTCAAGGAAATGGCAAGAAAATTCAAGGAAATTCAAGGAAATTCAAGGAAAGTCAAAGAAATGGAAAGGAAATTCAAAGAAATTAAAGGCTATTCAAGGAAATGGGAAAGAAATTCAAAGAAATTCAAGGAAATTCAAGGAAATGGCAAAGAAATTCTAGAAAATGCAAGGAAATTCAAGGAAATGGCAAGGAAATTCAAGGAAATGGGAAGGAAATTCAAGAAAAGGGAAAGGACATTCAAGGAAATAACAAAATAATTCAAGGAAATTCAAGGAAATACAAGGTAATGGCAAGGAAATTCAAGGAAATTCAAGGAAATGGCAAGGATGTTCAAGAAAATTCAAGGAAATTCAAGGAAATGGCAAGGAAATGGCAAGGAAATTCAAGGAAATTCAAAGAAATGGCAAGGAAATTCAAGAAAATTCAAGAAATTCAAGGAAATTCAAGGAGATTCAAGGAAATGGCAATGAAATTGAAGGAAATTGAAGGAAATGGCAAGGAAATTCAAGGAAATCAAAGGAAATTTAAGGAAATTCAGGGAAATTCAAGGTAAGGCAATGAAATTCAAGGAAATTCAAGGAAATCCAAGGAAATGGCAAGTCAAAGCAAGGAAATTCAAGGAAACGGCTATGAAATTCAAGGAAATTCAAGGAAATTCAAGGAAATGGACGGCAAGGAAAGGAAATTCAAGGAAATGCAAGGAAATTCACGGAAATGGCAAGGATATTCAAGGAAATTCAAGGAAGTTCAAGGAAATTCAAGGAAATGGCAAGGAAATTCAAGGAAACACAAGGAAATTCAAAGAAATTCAAGGAAATGGCAAGGCAAGGAAAGGAATTTCAAGGAAATTCAAGGAAATGGCAAGGAAATACAAGGAAATGCAAGGAAATTAACAGAAATGGCAAGGATATTCAAGGAAATTCAAGGAAATTCAAGTAAATTCTCGGAAATGGCAAGGAAATTCAAGGAAATTAAAGGAAATTTAAGGAAATCCAAGAAAATTCAAGGTAAGGCAATGAAATCCAAGGAAATTCAAGGAAATTCAAGGAATTGGCAAGGCAAAGCAAGGAAACTCAAGGAAATGGCAAGGAAATTCAGGGAAATTCAAGGAAATTCAAGGAAATGGCTATGAAATTCAAGGAAATTCAAGGAAATGGCAAGGCAATGAAAGGAAATTCAAGGAAATTCAAGAAAATGGCAGGGGAAGAAAAGGAAATTCAAGGAAATGGCAAGGAAATTCAAGGAAATTCAAGGAAATTGCTAGGAAATTCAAGGCAATTCAAGTAAATTCAAGGCGATTCAAGGTAATGGCAAGGAAATTCAAAGAAACTGAAGGAAATGGCAAAAAAATTAAAAGAAAATTTAGGGAAATTCAAGGTAAGGCAATGAAATTCAAGGAAATTCAAGGAAATACAAGGAAATGGAATGCAAGGAAAGGAAATTCAAAAAAATGGCAAGGAAATTCAGCGAAATTCAAGGAAATTCAAGGAAATGGCAATGAAATTCCAGGAAATTCAAGGAAATGGCAAGGCAAGGAAAGGAAATTCAAGGAAATTCAAGAAAATGGCAAGGCAAGGAAAGGATATTCAAGGAAATTCAAGGAAATTCAAGGAAATTCAAAGAAATGGCAAGGATATTCAAGGAAATTCAAGGAAGTTCAAGGAAATTCAAGGAAATGGCAAGGAAATGCAAGGAAATTCAAGGAAACGGCAAAAAAATTCACGGAAATTCAGGGAAATGGCAAGAAAATTCAAGGAAATTCAAGAAAATTCACGGAAATGGCAAGGATATTCAAGGAAATTCAAGGAAATTCAAGGAAATTCAAGGAAATGGCAAGGATATTCAAGGAAATTCAAAGAAATTCAAGGAATTTCAAGGAAATGGCAAGGCAAGGAAAGGAAATTCAAGGAAATTCAAGGAAATGGCAAGGAAATTCAAGGAAATTCAAGGAAATTCAAGGAAAGTCAAAGAAATGGAAAGGAAATTCAAAGAAATTAAAGGCTATTCAAGGAAATGGCAAGTATATTCAAGGAAATTCAAGGAAATTCATGGAAATTGCAAGGAAATTCAAGGAAATGGGAAGGAAATTCAAGAAAAGGGAAAGGACATTCAAGGAAATAACAAAATAATTCAAGGAAATTCAAGGAAATACAAGGAAATGGCAAGGAAATTCAAGGAAATTCAAGGAAATGGCAAGGATGTTCAAGAAAATTCAAGGAAATTCAAGGAAATGGCAAGGAAATGGCAAGGAAATTCAAGGAAATTCAAAGAAATGGCAAGGAAATTCAAGAAAATTCAAGAAATTCAAGGAAATTCAAGGAGATTCAAGGAAATGGCAATGAAATTGAAGGAAATTGAAGGAAATGGCAAGGAAATTCAAGGAAATCAAAGGAAATTTAAGGAAATTCAGGGAAATTCAAGGTAAGGCAATGAAATCCAAGGAAATTCAAGGAAATCCAAGGAAATGGCAAGTCAAAGCAAGGAAATTCAAGGAAACGGCTATGAAATTCAAGGAAATTCAAGGAAATTCAAGGAAATGGACGGCAAGGAAAGGAAATTCAAGGAAATGCAAGGAAATTCACGGAAATGGCAAGGATATTCAAGGAAATTCAAGGAAGTTCAAGGAAATTCAAGGAAATGGCAAGGAAATTCAAGGAAATACAAGCAAATTCAAAGAAATTCAAGGAAATGGCAAGGCAAGGAAAGGAATTTCAAGGAAATTCAAGGAAATGGCAAGGAAATACAAGGAAATGCAAGGAAATTCACAGAAATGGCAAGGATATTCAAGGAAATTCAAGGAAATTCAAGGAAATACAAGGAAATGGAATGCAAGGAAAGGAAATTCAAGGAAATGGCAAGGAAATTCAGCGAAATTCAAGGAAATTCAAGGAAATGGCAATGACATTCCAGGAAATTCAAGGAAATGGCAAGGCAAGGAAAGGAAATTCAAGGAAATTCAAGAAAATGGCAAGGCAAGGAAACGATATTCAAGGAAATTCAAGGAAATTCAAGGAAATTCAAAGAAATGGCAAGGATATTCAAGGAAATTCAAGGAAGTTCAAGGAAATTCAAGGAAATGGCAAGGAAATGCAAGGAAATTCAAGGAAACGGCAAAAAAATTCACGGAAATTCAGGGAAATGGCAAGAAAATTCAAGGAAATTCAAGAAAATTCACATAAATGGCAAGGATATTGAAATAAATTCAAGGAAATGCAAGGAAATTCAAGGAAATGGCAAGGAAATTCAAGGAAATGGCAAGGAAATTCAAGGAAATTCAAGGAAATGGCAAAAAAATTCAAGGCAATTCAGGGAAATTCAAGGTAACGCAATGAAATTCAAGGAAATTAGAGGATATTTAGGGAAATGGAAGGCAAGGAAAGGAAATTCAAGGAAATGGCAAGGAAATTCAAGGAAATGCAAGGAAATCCACAGAAATGGCAAGGAAATTCAAGGAAATTCAAGGAAATTCAAGGAAATTCACTGAAATGGCAAGGAAATTCAAGGAAATTCAAGGAAATTCAAGGAAATTCAAGGAAATGGCAAGGCAAGGCAAGGAATTTCAAGGAAATTCAAGGAAATGGCAAGAAAATTCAAGGAAATTCAAGGACATTCAAGGAAATGGCAAAGAAATTCAAGGAAATTCAAAGAAATTCAAGGAAATGGCAAGGCCAGGCAAGGAAATTCTAGGAAATTCAAGGAAACGGCAAGGAAATTCAAGGAAATTCAAGGAAATTCAAGTAAATTCTCGGAAATGGCAAGGAAATTCAAGGAAATTAAAGGAAATTTAAGGAAATCCAAGAAAATTCAAGGTAAGGCAATGAAATCCAAGGAAATTCATGGAAATTCAAGGAATTGGCAAGGCAAAGCAAGGAAACTCAAGGAAATGGCAAGGAAATTCAGGGAAATTCAAGGAAATTCAAGGAAATGGCTATGAAATTCAAGGAAATTCAAGGAAATGGCAAGGCAATGAAAGGAAATTCAAGGAAATTCAAGAAAATGGCAGGGGAAGAAAAGGAAATTCAAGGAAATGGCAAGGAAATTCAAGGAAATTCAAGGAAATTCAAGGAAATTGCTAGGAAATTCAAGGCAATTCAAGTAAATTCAAGGCGATTCAAGGTAATGGCAAGGAAATTCAAAGAAAGTGAAGGAAATGGCAAAAAAATTAAAAGAAAATTTAGGGAAATTCAAGGTAAGGCAATGAAATTCAAGGAAATTCAAGGAAATACAAGGAAATGGAATGCAAGGAAAGGAAATTCAAGGAAATGGCAAGGAAATTCAGCGAAATTCAAGGAAATTCAAGGAAATGGCAATGAAATTCCAGGAAATTCAAGGAAATGGCAAGGCAAGGAAAGGAAATTCAAGGAAATTCAAGAAAATGGCAAGGCAAGGAAAGGATATTCAAGGAAATTCAAGGAAATTCAAGGAAATTCAAAGAAATGGCAAGGATATTCAAGGAAATTCAAGGAAGTTCAAGGAAATTCAAGGAAATGGCAAGGAAATGCAAGGAAATTCAAGGAAACGGCAAAAAAATTCACGGAAATTCAGGGAAATGGCAAGAAAATTCAAGGAAATTCAAGAAAATTCACATAAATGGCAAGGATATTGAAAGAAATTCAAGGAAATGCAAGGAAATTCAAGAAAATGGCAAGGAAATTCAAGGAAATTCAAGGAAATTCACGGAAATGGCAAGGATATTCAAGGAAATTCAAGGAAATTCAAGGAAATTCAAGGAAATGGCAAGGATATTCAAGGAAATTCAAAGAAATTCAAGGAATTTCAAGGAAATGGCAAGGCAAGGAAAGGAAATTCAAGGAAATTCAAGGAAATGGCAAGGAAATTCAAGGAAATTCAAGGAAATTCAAGGAAATTCAAAGAAATTAAAGGCTATTCAAGGAAATGGGAAAGAAATTCAAAGAAATTCAAGGAAATTCAAGGAAATGGCAAAGAAATTCTAGAAAATGCAAGGAAATTCAAGGAAATGGCAAGTATATTCAAGGAAATTCAAGGAAATTCAAGGAAATTGCAAGGAAATTCAAGGAAATGGGAAGGAAATTCAAGAAAAGGGAAAGGACATTCAAGGAAATAACAAAATAATTCAAGGAAATTCAAGGAAATACAAGGAAATGGCAAGGAAATTCAAGGAAATTCAAGGAAATGGCAAGGATGTTCAAGAAAATTCAAGGAAATTCAAGGAAATGGCAAGGAAATGGCAAGGAAATTCAAGGAAATTCAAAGAAATGGCAAGGAAATTCAAGAAAATTCAAGAAATTCAAGGAAATTCAAGGAGATTCAAGGAAATGGCAATGAAATTGAAGGAAATTGAAGGAAATGGCAAGGAAATTCAAGGAAATCAAAGGAAATTTAAGGAAATTCAGGGAAATTCAAGGTAAGGCAATGAAATTCAAGGAAATTCAAGGAAATCCAAGGAAATGGCAAGTCAAAGCAAGGAAATTCAAGGAAACGGCTATGAAATTCAAGGAAATTCAAGGAAATTCAAGGAAATGGACGGCAAGGAAAGGAAATTCAAGGAAATGCAAGGAAATTCACGGAAATGGCAAGGATATTCAAGGAAATTCAAGGAAGTTCAAGGAAATTCAAGGAAATGGCAAGGAAATTCAAGGAAACACAAGGAAATTCAAAGAAATTCAAGGAAATGGCAAGGCAAGGAAAGGAATTTCAAGGAAATTCAAGGAAATGGCAAGGAAATACAAGGAAATGCAAGGAAATTAACAGAAATGGCAAGGATATTCAAGGAAATTCAAGGAAATTCAAGTAAATTCTCGGAAATGGCAAGGAAATTCAAGGAAATTAAAGGAAATTTAAGGAAATCCAAGAAAATTCAAGGTAAGGCAATGAAATCCAAGGAAATTCAAGGAAATTCAAGGAATTGGCAAGGCAAAGCAAGGAAACTCAAGGAAATGGCAAGGAAATTCAAGGAAATTCAAGGAAATTCAAGGAAATGGCTATGAAATTCAAGGAAATTCAAGGAAATGGCAAGGCAATGAAAGGAAATTCAAGGAAATTCAAGAAAATGGCAGGGGAAGAAAAGGAAATTCAAGGAAATGGCAAGGAAATTCAAGGAAATTCAAGGAAATTGCTAGGAAATTCAAGGCAATTCAAGTAAATTCAAGGCGATTCAAGGTAATGGCAAGGAAATTCAAAGAAAGTGAAGGAAATGGCAAAAAAATTAAAAGAAAATTTAGGGAAATTCAAGGTAAGGCAATGAAATTCAAGGAAATTCAAGGAAATACAAGGAAATGGAATGCAAGGAAAGGAAATTCAAGGAAATGGCAAGGAAATTCAGCGAAATTCAAGGAAATTCAAGGAAATGGCAATGAAATTCCAGGAAATTCAAGGAAATGGCAAGGCAAGGAAAGGAAATTCAAGGAAATTCAAGAAAATGGCAAGGCAAGGAAAGGATATTCAAGGAAATTCAAGGAAATTCAAGGAAATTCAAAGAAATGGCAAGGATATTCAAGGAAATTCAAGGAAGTTCAAGGAAATTCAAGGAAATGGCAAGGAAATGCAAGGAAATTCAAGGAAACGGCAAAAAAATTCACGGAAATTCAGGGAAATGGCAAGAAAATTCAAGGAAATTCAAGAAAATTCACATAAATGGCAAGGATATTGAAAGAAATTCAAGGAAATGCAAGGAAATTCAAGAAAATGGCAAGGAAATTCAAGGAAATTCAAGGAAATTCACGGAAATGGCAAGGATATTCAAGGAAATTCAAGGAAATTCAAGGAAATTCAAGGAAATGGCAAGGATATTCAAGGAAATTCAAAGAAATTCAAGGAATTTCAAGGAAATGGCAAGGCAAGGAAAGGAAATTCAAGGAAATTCAAGGAAATGGCAAGGAAATTCAAGGAAATTCAAGGAAATTCAAGGAAATTCAAAGAAATTAAAGGCTATTCAAGGAAATGGGAAAGAAATTCAAAGAAATTCAAGGAAATTCAAGGAAATGGCAAAGAAATTCTAGAAAATGCAAGGAAATTCAAGGAAATGGCAAGTATATTCAAGGAAATTCAAGGAAATTCAAGGAAATTGCAAGGAAATTCAAGGAAATGGGAAGGAAATTCAAGAAAAGGGAAAGGACATTCAAGGAAATAACAAAATAATTCAAGGAAATTCAAGGAAATACAAGGAAATGGCAAGGAAATTCAAGGAAATTCAAGGAAATGGCAAGGATGTTCAAGAAAATTCAAGGAAATTCAAGGAAATGGCAAGGAAATGGCAAGGAAATTCAAGGAAATTCAAAGAAATGGCAAGGAAATTCAAGAAAATTCAAGAAATTCAAGGAAATTCAAGGAGATTCAAGGAAATGGCAATGAAATTGAAGGAAATTGAAGGAAATGGCAAGGAAATTCAAGGAAATCAAAGGAAATTTAAGGAAATTCAGGGAAATTCAAGGTAAGGCAATGAAATTCAAGGAAATTCAAGGAAATCCAAGGAAATGGCAAGTCAAAGCAAGGAAATTCAAGGAAACGGCTATGAAATTCAAGGAAATTCAAGGAAATTCAAGGAAATGGACGGCAAGGAAAGGAAATTCAAGGAAATGCAAGGAAATTCACGGAAATGGCAAGGATATTCAAGGAAATTCAAGGAAGTTCAAGGAAATTCAAGGAAATGGCAAGGAAATTCAAGGAAACACAAGGAAATTCAAAGAAATTCAAGGAAATGGCAAGGCAAGGAAAGGAATTTCAAGGAAATTCAAGGAAATGGCAAGGAAATACAAGGAAATGCAAGGAAATTAACAGAAATGGCAAGGATATTCAAGGAAATTCAAGGAAATTCAAGTAAATTCTCGGAAATGGCAAGGAAATTCAAGGAAATTAAAGGAAATTTAAGGAAATCCAAGAAAATTCAAGGTAAGGCAATGAAATCCAAGGAAATTCAAGGAAATTCAAGGAATTGGCAAGGCAAAGCAAGGAAACTCAAGGAAATGGCAAGGAAATTCAAGGAAATTCAAGGAAATTCAAGGAAATGGCTATGAAATTCAAGGAAATTCAAGGAAATGGCAAGGCAATGAAAGGAAATTCAAGGAAATTCAAGAAAATGGCAGGGGAAGAAAAGGAAATTCAAGGAAATGGCAAGGAAATTCAAGGAAATTCAAGGAAATTGCTAGGAAATTCAAGGCAATTCAAGTAAATTCAAGGCGATTCAAGGTAATGGCAAGGAAATTCAAAGAAACTGAAGGAAATGGCAAAAAAATTAAAAGAAAATTTAGGGAAATTCAAGGTAAGGCAATGAAATTCAAGGAAATTCAAGGAAATACAAGGAAATGGAATGCAAGGAAAGGAAATTCAAGGAAATGGCAAGGAAATTCAGCGAAATTCAAGGAAATTCAAGGAAATGGCAATGAAATTCCAGGAAATTCAAGGAAATGGCAAGGCAAGGAAAGGAAATTCAAGGAAATTCAAGAAAATGGCAAGGCAAGGAAAGGATATTCAAGGAAATTCAAGGAAATTCAAGGAAATTCAAAGAAATGGCAAGGATATTCAAGGAAATTCAAGGAAGTTCAAGGAAATTCAAGGAAATGGCAAGGAAATGCAAGGAAATTCAAGGAAACGGCAAAAAAATTCACGGAAATTCAGGGAAATGGCAAGAAAATTCAAGGAAATTCAAGGAAATTCAAGGAAAGTCAAAGAAATGGAAAGGAAATTCAAAGAAATTAAAGGCTATTCAAGGAAATGGGAAAGAAATTCAAAGAAATTCAAGGAAATTCAATGAAATGGCAAAGAAATTCTAGAAAATGCAAGGAAATTCAAGGAAATGGCAAGTATATTCAAGGAAATTCAAGGAAATTCAAGGAAATTGCAAGGAAATTCAAGGAAATGGGAAGGAAATTCAAGAAAAGGGAAAGGACATTCAAGGAAATAACAAAATAATTCAAGGAAATTCAAGGAAATACAAGGAAATGGCAAGGAAATTCAAGGAAATTCAAGGAAATGGCAAGGATGTTCAAGAAAATTCAAGGAAATTCAAGGAAATGGCAAGGAAATGGCAAGGAAATTCAAGGAAATTCAAAGAAATGGCAAGGAAATTCAGGGAAATTCAAGGTAAGGCAATGAAATTCAAGGAAATTCAAGGAAATCCAAGGAAATGGCAAGTCAAAGAAAGGAAATTCAAGGAAACGGCTATGAAATTCAAGGAAATTCAAGGAAATTCAAGGAAATGGACGGCAAGGAAAGGAAATTCAAGGAAATGCAAGGAAATTCACGGAAATGGCAAGGATATTCAAGGAAATTCAAGGAAGTTCAAGGAAATTCAAGGAAATGGCAAGGAAATTCAAGGAAATACAAGCAAATTCAAAGAAATTCAAGGAAATGGCAAGGCAAGGCAAGGAATTTCAAGGAAATTCAAGGAAATGGCAAGGAAATACAAGGAAATGCAAGGAAATTCACAGAAATGGCAAGGATATTCAAGGAAATTCAAGGAAATTCTCGGAAATACAAGGAAATGGAATGCAAGGAAAGGAAATTCAAGGAAATGGCAAGGAAATTCAGCGAAATTCAAGGAAATTCAAGGAAATGGCAATGACATTCCAGGAAATTCAAGGAAATGGCAAGGCAAGGAAAGGAAATTCAAGGAAATTCAAGAAAATGGCAAGGCAAGGAAAGGATATTCAAGGAAATTCAAGGAAATTCAAAGAAATGGCAAGGATATTCAAGGAAATTCAAGGAAGTTCAAGGAAATTCAAGGAAATGGCAAGGAAATGCAAGGAAATTCAAGGAAACAGCAAAAAAATTCACGGAAATTCAGGGAAATGGCAAGAAAATTCAAGGAAATTCAAGAAAATTCACATAAATGGCAAGGATATTGAAAGAAATTCAAGGAAATGCAAGGAAATTCAAGGAAATGGCAAGGAAATTCAAGGAAATTCAAGGAAATTCAAGGAAATTCAAGGAAATGGCAAGGCAAGGAAAGGAATTTCAAGGAAATTCAAGGAAAGGGCAAGGAAATTCAAGGAAATGTCAAGGAAATTCAAGGAAATGCAAGGAAATTCACAGAAATGGCAAGGATATTCAAGGAAATTCAAGGAAATTTAAGGAAATTCACGGAAATGGCAAGGATATTCAAGGAAATTCAAGGAAATGGCAAGGAAATTCAAGGAAATGGCAAGGAAATGCAAGGAAATTCAAGGAAATGGCAAAAAAATTCAAGGCAATTCAGGGAAACTCAAGGTAACGCAATGAAATTCAAGGAAATTCAAGGAAATTTAGGGAAATGGAAGGCAAGGAAAGGAAATTCAAGGAAATGGCAAGGAAATTCAAGGAAATGCAAGGAAATTCACAGAAATGGCAAGGATATTTAAGGAAATTCAAGGAAATTCAAGGAAATTCACTGAAATGGCAAGGATATTCGAGGAAATTCAAGGATGTTCAAGGAAATTCAAGGAAATGGCAAGGAAATTCAAGGAAATTCAAGGAAATTCAAGGAAATTCAAGGAAATTCAAAGAAATGGCAAGGCAAGGCAAGGAATTTCAAGGAAATTCAAGGAAATGGCAAGAAAATTCAAGGAAATTCAAGGAAATTCAAGGAACTGGCAAAGAAATTCAAGGAAATTCAAAGAAATTCAAGGAAATGGCAAGGCACGGCAAGGAAATTCTAGGAAATTCAAGGAAACAGCAAGGAAATTCAAGGAAATTCAAGGAAATTCTAGTAAATTCTCGGAAATGGCAAGGAAATTCAAGGAAATTAAAGGAAATTTAAGGAAATCCAAGAAAATTCAAGGTAAGACAATGAAATCCAAGGAAATTCAAGGAAATTCAAGGAATTGGCAAGGCAAAGCAAGGAAACTCAAGGAAATGGCAAGGAAATTCAGGGAAATTCAAGGAAATTCAAGGAAATGGCTATGAAATTCAAGGAAATTCAAGGAAATGGCAGGGGAAGAAAAGGAAATTCAATTAAATGGCAAGGAAATTCAAGGAAATTCAAGGAAATTCAAGGAAATTGCTAGGAAATTCAAGGCAATTCAAGTAAATTCAAGGCGATTCAAGGTAATGGCAAGGAAATTCAAAGAAACTGAAGGAAATGGCAAAAAAATTAAAAGAAAATTTAGGGAAATTCAAGGCAAGGCAATGAAATTCAAGGAAATTCAAGGAAATACAAGGAAATGGAATGCAAGGAAAGGAAATTCAAGGAAATGGCAAGGAAATTCAGCGAAATTCAAGGAAATTCAAGGAAATGGCAATGAAATTCCAGGAAATTCAAGGAAATGGCAAGGCAAGGAAAGGAAATTCAAGGAAATTCAAGAAAATGGCAAGGCAAGGAAAGGATATTCAAGGAAATCCAAGGAAATTCAAGGAAATTCAAAGAAATGGCAAGGATATTCAAGGAAATTCAAGGAAGTTCAAGGAAATTCAAGGAAATGGCAAGGAAATGCAAGGAAATTCAAGGAAATGGCAAAAAAATTCAAGGCAATTCAGGGAAATTCAAGGTAACGCAATGAAATTCAAGGAAATTCAAGGAAATTTAGGGAAATGGAAGGCAAGGAAAGGAAATTCAAGGAAATGGCAAGGCAAGGAAAGGAAATTCAAGGAAATTCAAGAAAATGGCAAGGCAAGGAAAGGATATTCAAGGAAATTCAAGGAAATGCAAGGAAATTCACAGAAATGGCAAGGATATTTAAGGAAATTCAAGGAAATTCAAGGAAATTCAAGGAAATTCAAGGAAATGGCAAGGCAAGGCAAGGAATTTCAAGGAAATTCAAGGAAATGGCAAGAAAATTCAAGGAAATTCAAGGAAATTCAAGGAACTGGCAAAGAAATTCAAGGAAATTCAAAGAAATTCAAGGAAATGGCAAGGCAAGGCAAGGAAATTCTAGGAAATTCAAGGAAATGGCAAGGAAATTCAAGGAAATTCAAGGAAATTCAAGTAAATTCTCGGAAATTGCAAGGAAATTCAAGGAAATTCAAGGAAATTTAAGGAAATCCAAGAAAATTCAAGGTAAGGCAATGAAATCCAAGGAAATTCATGGAAATTCAAGGACTTGGCAAGGCAAAGCAAGGAAACTGAAGGAAATGGCAAGGAAATTCAAGGAAATTCAAGGAAATTCAAGGAAATGGCTATGAAATTCAAGGAAATTCAAGGAAATGGAAAGGCAATGAAAGGAAATTCAAGGAAATTCAAGAAAATGGCAGGGGAAGAAAAGGAAATTCAAGGAAATGGCAAGGAAATTCAAGGAAATTCAAGGAAATTCAAGGAAATTGCTAGGAAATTCAAGGCAATTCAAGTAAATTCAAGGCGATTCAAGGTAATGGCAAGGAAATTCAAAGAAACTGAAGGAAATGGCAAAAAAATTAAAAGAAAATTTAGGGAAATTCAAGGTAAGGCAATGAAATTCAAGGAAATTCAAGGAAATACAAGGAAATGGAATGCAAGGAAAGGAAATTCAAAAAAATGGCAAGGAAATTCAGCGAAATTCAAGGAAATTCAAGGAAATGGCAATGAAATTCCAGGAAATTCAAGGAAATGGCAAGGCAAGGAAAGGAAATTCAAGGAAATTCAAGAAAATGGCAAGGCAAGGAAAGGATATTCAAGGAAATCCAAGGAAATTCAAGGAAATTCAAAGAAATGGCAAGGATATTCAAGGAAATTCAAGGAAGTTCAAGGAAATTCAAGGAAATGGCAAGGAAATGCAAGGAAATTCAAGGAAACGGCAAAAAAATTCACGGAAATTCAGGGAAATGGCAAGAAAATTCAAGGAAATTCAAGAAAATTCACATAAATGGCAAGGATATTGAAAGAAATTCAAGGAAATGCAAGGAAATTCAGGGAAATGGCAAGGAAATTCAAGGAAATTCAAGGAAATTCACGGAAATGGCAAGGATATTCAAGGAAATTCAAGGAAATTCAAGGAAATTCAAGGAAATGGCAAGGATATTCAAGGAAATTCAAAGAAATTCAAGGAATTTCAAGGAAATGGCAAGGCAAGGAAAGGAAATTCAAGGAAATTCAAGGAAATGGCAAGAAAATTCAAGGAAATTCAAGGAAATTCAAGGAAAGTCAAAGAAATGGAAAGGAAATTCAAAGAAATTAAAGGCTATTCAAGGAAATGGGAAAGAAATTCAAAGAAATTCAAGGAAATTCAAGGAAATGGCAAAGAAATTCTAGAAAATGCAAGGAAATTCAAGGAAATGGCAAGTATATTCAAGGAAATTCAAGGAAATTCAAGGAAATTCAAGGAAATTGCAAGGAAATTCAAGGAAATGGGAAGGAAATTCAAGAAAAGGGAAAGGACATTCAAGGAAATAACAAAATAATTCAAGGAAATTCAAGGAAATACAAGGAAATGGCAAGGAAATTCAAGGAAATTCAAGGAAATGGCAAGGATGTTCAAGAAAATTCAAGGAAATTCAAGGAAATGGCAAGGAAATGGCAAGGAAATTCAAGGAAATTCAAAGAAATGGCAAGGAAATTCAAGAAAATTCAAGAAATTCAAGGAAATTCAAGGAGATTCAAGGAAATGGCAATGAAATTGAAGGAAATTGAAGGAAATGGCAAGGAAATTCAAGGAAATCAAAGGAAATTTAAGGAAATTCAGGGAAATTCAAGGTAAGGCAATGAAATTCAAGGAAATTCAAGGAAATCCAAGGAAATGGCAAGTCAAAGCAAGGAAATTCAAGGAAACGGCTATGAAATTCAAGGAAATTCAAGGAAATTCAAGGAAATGGACGGCAAGGAAAGGAAATTCAAGGAAATGCAAGGAAATTCACGGAAATGGCAAGGATATTCAAGGAAATTCAAGGAAGTTCAAGGAAATTCAAGGAAATGGCAAGGAAATTCAAGGAAATACAAGGAAATTCAAAGAAATTCAAGGAAATGGCAAGGCAAGGCAAGGAATTTCAAGGAAATTCAAGGAAATGGCAAGGCAATACAAGGAAATGCAAGGAAATTCACAGAAATGGCAAGGATATTCAAGGAAATTCAAGGAAATTCAAGTAAATTCTCGGAAATGGCAAGGAAATTCAAGGAAATTAAAGGAAATTTAAGGAAATCCAAGAAAATTCAAGGTAAGGCAATGAAATCCAAGGAAATTCAAGGAAATTCAAGGAATTGGCAAGGCAAAGCAAGGAAACTCAAGGAAATGGCAAGGAAATTCAAGGAAATTCAAGGAAATTCAAGGAAATGGCTATGAAATTCAAGGAAATTCAAGGAAATGGCAAGGCAATGAAAGGAAATTCAAGGAAATTCAAGAAAATGGCAGGGGAAGAAAAGGAAATTCAAGGAAATGGCAAGGAAATTCAAGGAAATTCAAGGAAATTGCTAGGAAATTCAAGGCAATTCAAGTAAATTCAAGGCGATTCAAGGTAATGGCAAGGAAATTCAAAGAAACTGAAGGAAATGGCAAAAAAATTAAAAGAAAATTTAGGGAAATTCAAGGTAAGGCAATGAAATTCAAGGAAATTCAAGGAAATACAAGGAAATGGAATGCAAGGAAAGGAAATTCAAGGAAATGGCAAGGAAATTCAGCGAAATTCAAGGAAATTCAAGGAAATGGCAATGAAATTCCAGGAAATTCAAGGAAATGGCAAGGCAAGGAAAGGAAATTCAAGGAAATTCAAGAAAATGGCAAGGCAAGGAAAGGATATTCAAGGAAATTCAAGGAAATTCAAGGAAATTCAAAGAAATGGCAAGGATATTCAAGGAAATTCAAGGAAGTTCAAGGAAATTCAAGGAAATGGCAAGGAAATGCAAGGAAATTCAAGGAAACGGCAAAAAATTCACAGAAATTCAGGGAAATGGCAAGAAAATTCAAGGAAATTCAAGAAAATTCACATAAATGGCAAGGATATTGAAAGAAATTCAAGGAAATGCAAGGAAATTCAAGGAAATGGCAAGGAAATACAAGAAAATGCAAGGAAATTCACAGAAATGGCAAGGATATTCAAGGAAATTCAAGGAAATTCTCGGAAATACAAGGAAATGGAATGCAAGGAAAGGAAATTCAAGGAAATGGCAAGGAAATTCAGCGAAATTCAAGGAAATTCAAGGAAATGGCAATGACATTCCAGGAAATTCAAGGAAATGGCAAGGCAAGGCAAGGAAATTCAAGGAAATTCAAGAAAATGGCAAGGCAAGGAAAGGATATTCAAGGAAATTCAAGGAAATTCAAAGAAATGGCAAAGATATTCAAGGAAATTCAAGGAAGTTCAAGGAAATTCAAGGAAATGGCAAGGAAATGCAAGGAAATTCAAGGAAACGGCAAAAAAATTCACGGAAATTCAGGGAAATGGCAAGAAAATTCAAGGAAATTCAAGAAAATTCACATAAATGGCAAGGATATTGAAAGAAATTCAAGGAAATGCAAGGAAATTCAAGGAAATGGCAAGGAAATTCAAGGAAATTCAAGGAAATTCAAGGAAATTCAAGGAAATGGCAAGGCAAGGAAAGGAAATTCAAGGAAATTCAAGGAAAGGGCAAGGAAATTCAAGGAAATGGCAAGGAAATTCAAGGAAATGCAAGGAAATTCACAGAAATGGCAAGGATATTCAAGGAAATTCAAGGAAATTTAAGGAAATTCACGGAAATGGCAAGGATATTCAAGGAAATTCAAGGAAATGGCAAGGAAATTCAAGGAAATGGCAAGGAAATGCAAGGAAATTCAAGGAAATGGCAAAAAAATTCAAGGCAATTCAGGGAAACTCAAGGTAACGCAATGAAATTCAAGGAAATTCAAGGAAATTTAGGGAAATGGAAGGCAAGGAAAGGAAATTCAAGGAAATGGCAAGGAAATTCAAGGAAATGCAAGGAAATTCACAGAAATGGCAAGGATATTTAAGGAAATTCAAGGAAATTCAAGGAAATTCACTGAAATGGCAAGGATATTCAAGGAAATTCAAGGATGTTCAAGGAAATTCAAGGAAATGGCAAGGAAATTCAAGGAAATTCAAGGAAATTCAAGGAAATTCAAGGAAATTCAAGGAAATGGCAAGGCAAGGCAAGGAATTTCAAGGAAATTCAAGGAAATGGCAAGAAAATTCAAGGAAATTCAAGGAAATTCAAGGAAATGGCAAAGAAATTCAAGGAAATTCAAAGAAATTCAAGGAAATGGCAAGGCACGGCAAGGAAATTCTAGGAAATTCAAGGAAACGGCAAGGAAATTCAAGGAAATTCAAGGAAATTCTAGTAAATTCTCGGAAATGGCAAGGAAATTCAAGGAAATTAAAGGAAATTTAAGGAAATCCAAGAAAATTCAAGGTAAGGCAATGAAATCCAAGGAAATTCAAGGAAATTCAAGGAATTGGCAAGGCAAAGCAAGGAAACTCAAGGAAATGGCAAGGAAATTCAAGGAAATTCAAGGAAATTCAAGGAAATGGCTATGAAATTCAAGGAAATTCAAGGAAATGGCAAGGCAATGAAAGGAAATTCAAGGAAATTCAAGAAAATGGCAGGGGAAGAAAAGGAAATTCAAGGAAATGGCAAGGAAATTCAAGGAAATTCAAGGAAATTGCTAGGAAATTCAAGGCAATTCAAGTAAATTCAAGGCGATTCAAGGTAATGGCAAGGAAATTCAAAGAATCTGAAGGAAATGGAAAAAAATTAAAAGAAAATTTAGGGAAATTCAAGGTAAGGCAATGAAATTCAAGGAAATTCAAGGAAATACAAGGAAATGGAAGGCAAGGAAAGGAAATTCAAGGAAATGGCAAGCAAATTCAGCGAAATTCAAGGAAATTCAAGGAAATGGCAATGAAATTCCAGGAAATTCAAGGAAATGGCAAGGCAAGGAAAGGAAATTCAAGGAAATTCAAGAAAATGGCAAGGCAAGAAAAGGATATTCAAGGAAATCCAAGGAAATTCAAGGAAATTCAAAGAAATGGCAAGGATATTCAAGGAAATTCAAGGAAGTTCAAGGAAATTCAAGGAAATGGCAAGGAAATGTAAGGAAATTCAAGGAAATGGCAAAAAAATTCAAGGCAATTCAGGGAAATTCAAGGTAACGCAATGAAATTCAAGGAAATTCAAGGAAATTTAGGGAAATGGAAGGCAAGGAAAGGAAATTCAAGGAAATGGCAAGGCAAGGAAAGGAAATTCAAGGAAATTCAAGAAAATGGCAAGGCAAGGAAAGGATATTCAAGGAAATTCAAGGAAATGCAAGGAAATTCACAGAAATGGCAAGGATATTTAAGGAAATTCAAGGAAATTCAAGGAAATTCACTGAAATGGCAAGGATATTCAAGGAAATTCAAGGATGTTCAAGGAAATTCAAGGAAATTGCTAGGAAATTCAAGGCAATTCAAGTAAATTCAAGGCGATTCAAGGTAATGGCAAGGAAATTCAAAGAAACTGAAGGAAATGGCAAAAAAATTAAAAGAAAATTTAGGGAAATTCAAGGTAAGGCAATGAAATTCCAAGAAATTCAAGGAAATGGCAGGGCAAGGAAAGGAAATTCAAGGAAATTCAAGAAAATGGCAAGGCAAGGAAAGGATATTCAAGGAAATTCAAGGAAATTCAAGGAAATTCAAAGAAATGGCAAGGATATTCAAGGAAATTCAAGGAAGTTCAAGGAAATTCAAGGAAATGGCAAGGAAATGCAAGGAAATTCAAGGAAACGGCAAAAAAATTCACGGAAATTCAGGGAAATGGCAAGAAAATTCAAGGAAATTCAAGAAAATTCACATAAATGGCAAGGATATTGAAAGAAATTCAAGGAAATGCAAGGAAATTCAAGGAAATTGCAAGGAAATTCAAGGAAATTCAAGGAAATTCAAGGATATTCAAGGAAATGGCAAGGCAAGGAAAGGAATTTCAAGGAAATTCAAGGAAATGGCAAGGAAATTCAAGGAAATGGCAAGGAAATTCAAGGAAATGCAAGGAAATTCACAGAAATGGCAAGGATATTTAAGGAAATTCAAGGAAATTCAAGGAAATTCACTGAAATGGCAAGGATATTCGAGGAAATTCAAGGATGTTCAAGGAAATTCAAGGAAATGGCAAGAAAATTCAAGGAAATTCAAGGAAATTCAAGGAAATGGCAAAGAAATTCAAGGAAATTCAAAGAAATTCAAGGAAATGGCAAGGCAAAGCAAGGAAACTGAAGGAAATGGCAAGGAAATACAAGGAAATTCAAGGAAATTCAAGTAAATTCTCGGAAATGGCAAGGAAATTCAAGGAAATTAAAGGAGATTTAAGGAAATCCAAGAAAATTCAAGGTAAGGCAATGAAATCCAAGGAAATTCAAGGAAATTCAAGGAATTGGCAAGGCAAAGCAAGGAAACTCAAGGAAATGGCAAGGAAATTCAAGGAAATTCAAGGAAATTCAAGGAAATGGCAAGGCAATGAAAGGAAATTCAAGGAAATGGCAAGGCAATGAAAGGAAATTCAAGGAAATTCAAGAAAATGGCAGGGGAAGAAAAGGAAATTCAAGGAAATGGCAAGGAAATTCAAGGAAATTCAAGGAAATTCAAGGAAATTGCTAGGAAATTCAAGGCAATTCAAGTAAATTCAAGGCGATTCAAGGTAATGGCAAGGAAATTCAAAGAAACTGAAGGAAATGGCAAAAAAATTAAAAGAAAATTTAGGGAAATTCAAGGTAAGGCAATGAAATTCAAGGAAATTCAAGGAAATACAAGGAAATGGCAATGAAATTCCAGGAAATTCAAGGAAATGGCAAGGCAAGGAAAGGATATTCAAGGAAATCCAAGGAAATTCAAGGAAATTCAAAGAAATGGCAAGGATATTCAAGGAAATTCAAGGAAGTTCAAGGAATTTCAAGGAAATGGCAAGGCAAGGAAAGGAAATTCAAGGAAATTCAAGGAAATGGCAAGAAAATTCAAGGAAATTCAAGGAAATTCAAGGAAAGTCAAAGAAATGGAAAGGAAATTCAAAGAAATTAAAGGCTATTCAAGGAAATGGGAAAGAAATTCAAAGAAATTGAAGGAAATTCAAGGAAATGGCAAAGAAATTCTAGAAAATGCAAGGAAATTCAAGGAAATGGCAAGTATATTCAAGGAAATTGCAAGGAAATTCAAGGAAATGGGAAGGAAATTCAAGAAAAGGGAAAGGACATTCAAGGAAATAACAAAATAATTCAAGGAAATTCAAGGAAATACAAGGAAATGGCAAGGAAATTCAAGGAAATTCAAGGAAATGGCAAGGATGTTCAAGAAAATTCAAGGAAATTCAAGGAAATGGCAAGGAAATGGCAAGGAAATTCAAGGAAATTCAAAGAAATGGCAAGGAAATTCAAGAAAATTCAAGAAATTCAAGGAAATTCAAGGAGATTCAAGGAAATGGCAATGAAATTGAAGGAAATTGAAGGAAATGGCAAGGAAATTCAAGGAAATCAAAGGAAATTTAAGGAAATTCAGGGAAATTCAAGGTAAGGCAATGAAATTCAAGGAAATTCAAGGAAATCCAAGGAAATGGCAAGTCAAAGCAAGGAAATTCAAGGAAACGGCTATGAAATTCAAGGAAATTCAAGGAAATTCAAGGAAATGGACGGCAAGGAAAGGAAATTCAAGGAAATGCAAGGAAATTCACGGAAATGGCAAGGATATTCAAGGAAATTCAAGGAAGTTCAAGGAAATTCAAGGAAATGGCAAGGAAATTCAAGGAAATACAAGGAAATTCAAAGAAATTCAAGGAAATGGCAAGGATAAGGAAAGGAATTTCAAGGAAATTCAAGAAAATGGCAGGGGAAGAAAAGGAAATTCAAGGAAATGGCAAGGAAATTCAAGGAAATTCAAGGAAATTCAAGGAAATTGCTAGGAAATTCAAGGCAATTCAAGTAAATTCAAGGCGATTCAAGGTAATGGCAAGGAAATTCAAAGAAACTGAAGGAAATGGCAAAAAAATTAAAAGAAAATTTAGGGAAATTCAAGGTAAGGCAATGAAATTCCAAGAAATTCAAGGAAATACAAGGAAATGGCAATGAAATTCCAGGAAATTCAAGGAAATGGCAAGGCAAGGAAAGGATATTCAAGGAAATCCAAGGAAATTCAAGGAAATTCAAAGAAATGGCAAGGATATTCAAGGAAATTCAAGGAAGTTCAAGGAAATTCAAGGAAATGGCAAGGAAATGCAAGGAAATTCAAGGAAACGGCAAAAAAATTCACGGAAATTCAGGGAAATGGCAAGAAAATTCAAGGAAATTCAAGAAAATTCACATAAATGGCAAGGATATTGAAAGAAATTCAAGGAAATGCAAGGAAATTCAGGGAAATGGCAAGGAAATTCAAGGAAATTCAAGGAAATTCACGGAAATGGCAAGGATATTCAAGGAAATTCAAGGAAATTCAAGGAAATTCAAGGAAATGGCAAGGATATTCAAGGAAATTCAAAGAAATTCAAGGAATTTCAAGGAAATGGCAAGGCAAGGAAAGGAAATTCAAGGAAATTCAAGGAAATGGCAAGAAAAGTCAAGGAAATTCAAGGAAATTCAAGGAAAGTCAAAGAAATGGAAAGGAAATTCAAAGAAATTAAAGGCTATTCAAGGAAATGGGAAAGAAATTCAAAGAAATTCAAGGAAATTCAAGGAAATGGCAAAGAAATTCTAGAAAATGCAAGGAAATTCAAGGAAATGGCAAGTATATTCAAGGAAATTGCAAGGAAATTCAAGGAAATGGGAAGGAAATTCAAGAAAAGGGAAAGGACATTCAAGGAAATAACAAAATAATTCAAGGAAATTCAAGGAAATACAAGGAAATGGCAAGGAAATTCAAGGAAATTCAAGGAAATGGCAAGGATGTTCAAGAAAATTCAAGGAAATTCAAGGAAATGGCAAGGAAATGGCAAGGAAATTCAAGGAAATTCAAAGAAATGGCAAGGAAATTCAAGAAAATTCAAGAAATTCAAGGAAATTCAAGGAGATTCAAGGAAATGGCAATGAAATTGAAGGAAATTGAAGGAAATGGCAAGGAAATTCAAGGAAATCAAAGGAAATTTAAGGAAATTCAGGGAAATTCAAGGTAAGGCAATGAAATTCAAGGAAATTCAAGGAAATCCAAGGAAATGGCAAGTCAAAGCAAGGAAATTCAAGGAAACGGCTATGAAATTCAAGGAAATTCAAGGAAATTCAAGGAAATGGACGGCAAGGAAAGGAAATTCAAGGAAATGCAAGGAAATTCACGGAAATGGCAAGGATATTCAAGGAAATTCAAGGAAGTTCAAGGAAATTCAAGGAAATGGCAAGGAAATTCAAGGAAATACAAGGAAATTCAAAGAAATTCAAGGAAATGGCAAGGATAAGGAAAGGAATTTCAAGGAAATTCAAGAAAATGGCAGGGGAAGAAAAGGAAATTCAAGGAAATGGCAAGGAAATTCAAGGAAATTCAAGGAAATTCAAGGAAATTGCTAGGAAATTCAAGGCAATTCAAGTAAATTCAAGGCGATTCAAGGTAATGGCAAGGAAATTCAAAGAAACTGAAGGAAATGGCAAAAAAATTAAAAGAAAATTTAGGGAAATTCAAGGTAAGGCAATGAAATTCCAAGAAATTCAAGGAAATGGCAGGGCAAGGAAAGGAAATTCAAGGAAATTCAAGAAAATGGCAAGGCAAGGAAAGGATATTCAAGGAAATTCAAGGAAATTCAAGGAAATTCAAAGAAATGGCAAGGATATTCAAGGAAATTCAAGGAAGTTCAAGGAAATTCAAGGAAATGGCAAGGAAATGCAAGGAAATTCAATGAAACGGCAAAAAAATTCACGGAAATTCAGGGAAATGGCAAGAAAATTCAAGGAAATTCAAGAAAATTCACATAAATGGCAAGGATATTGAAAGAAATTCAAGGAAATGCAAGGAAATTCAAGGAAATGGCAAGGAAATTCAAGGAAATTCAAGGAAATTCAAGGAAATGGAAAGGCAAGGAAAGGAATTTCAAGGAAATTCAAGGAAATGGCAAGGAAATTCAAGGAAATGGCAAGGAAATTCAAGGAAATGCAAGGAAATTCACAGAAATGGCAAGGATATTTAAGGAAATTCAAGGAAATTCAAGGAAATTCACTGAAATGGCAAGGATATTCGAGGAAATTCAAGGATGTTCAAGGAAATTCAAGGAAATGGCAAGAAAATTCAAGGAAATTCAAGGAAATTCAAGGAAATGGCAAAGAAATTCAAGGAAATTCAAAGAAATTCAAGGAAATGGCAAGGCAAGGCAAGGAAATTCTAGGAAATTCAAGGAAACGGCAAGGAAATTCAAGGAAATTCAAGGAAATTCAAGGAAATGGCAAAGAAATTCAAGGAAATTCAAAGAAATTCAAGGAAATGGGAAAGAAATTCTAGAAAATTCAAGGAAATTCAAGGAAATGGCAAGGATATTCAAGTAAATTCAAGGAAATTCACAGAAATGGCAAGGATATTTAAGGAAATTCAAGGAAATTCAAGGAAATTCACTGAAATGGCAAGGATATTCGAGGAAATTCAAGGATGTTCAAGGAAATTCAAGGAAATGGCAAGAAAATTCAAGGAAATTCAAGGAAATTCAAGGAAATGGCAAAGAAATTCAAGGAAATTCAAAGAAATTCAAGGAAATGGCAAGGCAAGGCAAGGAAATTCTAGGAAATTCAAGGAAACGGCAAGGAAATTCAAGGAAATTCAAGGAAATTCAAGGAAATGGCAAAGAAATTCAAGGAAATTCAAAGAAATTCAAGGAAATGGGAAAGAAATTCTAGAAAATTCAAGGAAATTCAAGGAAATGGCAAGGATATTCAAGTAAATTCAAGGAAATTCACAGAAATGGCAAGGATATTTAAGGAAATTCAAGGAAATTCAAGGAAATTCACTGAAATGGCAAGGATATTCGAGGAAATTCAAGGATGTTAAAGGAAATTCAAGGAAATGGCAAGAAAATTCAAGGAAATTCAAGGAAATTCAAGGAAATGGCAAAGAAATTCCAGGAAATTCAAAGAAATTCAAGGAAATGGCAAGGCAAGGCAAGGAAATTCTAGGAAATTCAAGTAAACGGCAAGGAAATTCAAGGAAATTCAAGGAAATTCAAGGAAATGGCAAAGAAATTCAAGGAAATTCAAAGAAATTCAAGGAAATGGGAAAGAAATTCTAGAAAATTCAAGGAAATTCAAGGAAATGGCAAAGCAAGGAAAGCAAATTCAAGGAAATTCAAGGAAATTAACGGAAATGGCAAGGATATTCAAGGAAATTCAAGGAAGTTCAAGGAAATTCAAGAAAATGGCAAGGAAATGCAAGGAAATTCAAGGAAACGGTAAAAAAATTCACGGAAATTCAAGGAAATTCAAGGAAATTCAAGGAAATGGCAAGGCAAGGAAAGCAATTTCAAGGAAATTCAAGGAAATGGCAAGAAATTTCAAGGATATTCAAGGAAATTCAAAAAAATTCAAGGAAATTGAAAGGAAATTCAACGAAATTAAAGGCAATTCAAGGAAATGGCAAAGAAATTCAAGGAAATTCAAGGAAATTCAAGGAAAAGTCATAGAAATTCTAGGAAATTCAAGGAAATTCAAGGAAATGGCAAGTATATTCAAGGAAATTCAAGGAAATTCAAGGAAATGGCAAGGAAATTCAAGGAAACGGGAAGGAAATTCAAGAAAATGGAAAGGACATTCAAGGAAATAGCAAGGAAATTCAAGGAAATTCAAGGAAATTCAAGGAAATGGCAAGGAAATTCAAGGAAATTAAAGGAAAGTGAAGGAAATGGCAAAAAAATTCAAGGAAATTCAGTGAAATTCAAGGTAAGGCAATGAAATTCAAGGAAATTCAAGGAAATGGACGGCAAGGAAAGGAAATTCAAGGAAATGCAAGGAAATTCACGGAAATGGCAAGGATATTCAAGGAAATTCAAGGAAGTTCAAGGAAATTCAAGGAAATGTCAAGGAAAGTCAAGGAAACACAAGGAAATTCAAAGAAATTCAAGGAAATGGCAAGGCAAGGAAAGGAATTTCAAGGAAATTCAAGGAAATGGCAAGGAAATACAAGGAAATGCAAGGAAATTAACAGAAATGGCAAGGATATTCAAAGAAATTCAAGGAAATTCAAGTAAATTCTCGGAAATGGCAAGGAAATTCAAGGAAATTAAAGGAAATTTAAGGAAATCCAAGAAAATTCAAGGTAAGGCAATGAAATCCAAGGAAATTCAAGGAAATTCAAGGAATTGGCAAGGCAAAGCAAGGAAACTCAAGGAAATGGCAAGGAAATTCAAGGAAATTCAAGGAAATTCAAGGAAATGGCTATGAAATTCAAGGAAATTCAAGGAAATGGCAAGGCAAGGAAAGGAAATTCAAGGAAATTCAGAAAATGGCAGGGGAAGAAAAGGAAATTCAAGGAAATGGCAAGGAAATTCAAGGAAATTCAAGGAAATTCAAGGCGATTCAAGGTAATGGCAAGGAAATTCAAAGAAACTGAAGGAAATGGCAAAAAAATTAAAAGAAAATTTAGGGAAATTCAAGGTAAGGCAATGAAATTCAAGGAAATTCAAGGAAATACAAGGAAATGGAATGCAAGGAAAGGAAATTCAAGGAAATGGCAAGGAAATTCAGCGAAATTCAAGGAAATTCAAGGAAATGGCAATGAAATTCCAGGAAATTCAAGGAAATGGCAAGGCAAGGCAAGGAAATTCAAGGAAATTCAAGAAAATGGCAAGGCAAGGAAAGGATATTCAAGGAAATTCAAGGAAATTCAAGGAAATTGAATAAAATTCACATAAATGGCAAGGATATTGAAAGAAATTCAAGGAAATGCAAGGAAATTCACGGAAATGGCAAGGATATTCAAGGAAATTCAAGGAAATTCAAGGAAATTCAAAGAAATGGCAAGGGTATTCAAGGAAATTCAAGGAAGTTCAAGGAAATTCAAGGATATGGCAAGGAAATGCAAGGAAATTCAAGAAAATTCACATAAATGGCAAGGATATTGAAAGAAATTCAAGGAAATGCAAGGAAATTCACGGAAATGGCAAGGAAATTCAAGGAAATTCAAGGAAGTTCAAGGAAATTCAAGGAAATGGCAAGGAAATTCAAGGAAATTCAAGGAAATTCAAGGAAATTCAAGGAAATGGCAAGGCAAGGAAAGGAATTTCAAGGAAATTCAAGGAAAGGGAAAGGAAATTCAAGGAAATGGCAAGGAAATTCAAGGAAATGGCAAGGAAATTCACAGAAATGGCAAGGATATTCAAGGAAATTCAAGGAAATTTAAGGAAATTCACGGAAATGGCAAGGATATTCAAGGAAATTCAAGGAAATGGCAAGGAAATTCAAGGAAATGGCAAGGATGTTCAAGGAAATTCAAGGAAATGGCAAAAAAATTCAAGGCAATTCAGGGAAATTCAAGGTAACGCAATGAAATTGAAGGAAATTCAGGGAAATTTAGGGAAATGGAAGGCAAGGAAAGGAAATTCAAGGAAATGGCAAGGAAATGCAAGGAAATTCACAGAAATGGCAAGGATATTTAAGGAAATTCAAGGAAATTCAAGGAAATTCACGGAAATGGCAAGAATATTCAAGGAAATTCAAGGAAGTTCAAGGAAATTCACGGAAATGGCAAGAATATTCAAGGAAATTCAAGGAAATCCAAGGAAATTCAAGGAAATTGCTAGGAAATTCAAGGCAATTCAAGTAAATTCAAGGCGATTCAAGGTAATGGCAAGGAAATTCAAAGACACTGAAGGAAATGGCAAAAAAATTAAAAGAAAATTTAGGGAAATTCAAGGTAAGGCAATGAAATTCAAGGAAATTCAAGGAAATACAAGGAAATGGAATGCAAGGAAAGGAAATTCAAGGAAATGGCAAGGAAATTCAGCGAAATTCAAGGAAATTCAAGGAAATGGCAATGAAATTCCAGGAAATTCAAGGAAATGGCAAGGCAAGGAAAGGAAATTCAAGGAAATTCAAGAAAATGGCAAGGCAAGGAAAGGATATTCAAGGAAATTCAAGGAAATTCAAGGAAATTCAAAGAAATGGCAAGGATATTCAAGGAAATTCAAGGAAACGGCAAAAAAATTCACGGAAATTCAGGGAAATGGCAAGAAAATTCAAGGAAATTCAAGAAAATTCACATAAATGGCAAGGATATTGAAAGAAATTCAAGGAAATGCAAGGAAATTCAAGGAAATGGCAAGGAAATTCAAGGAAATTCAAGGAAATTCAAGGAAATTCAAGGAAATGGCAAGGCAAGGAAAGGAATTTCAAGGAAATTCAAGGAAATTCAAGTAAATTGAATAAAATTCACATAAATGGCAAGGATATTGAAAGAAATTCAAGAAAATTCAAGGAAATTCACTGAAATGGCAAGGATATTCGAGGAAATTCAAGGAAATTGAAGGAAATTCAAAGAAATGGCAAGGATATTCAAGGAAATTCAAGGAAGTTCAGGGAAATTCAAGGAAATGGCAAGGCAAGGAAAGGAATTTCAAGGAAATTCAAGGAAATGGCAAGGAAATTCAAGGAAATGGCAAGGAAATTCAAGGAAATGCAAGGATATTCAAGGAAATGGCAAGGATATTCAAGGAAATTCAAGGAAATGTAAGGAAATTCACGGAAATAGAAAGGAAATGCAAGGAAATTCAAGGAAATTCAAGGAAATTCAAGGAAATGGCAAAAAAATTCAAGGCAATTCAGGGAAATTCAAGGTAACGCAATGAAATTTAAGGAAATTCAGGGAAATTTAGGGAAATGGAAGGCAAGGAAAGGAAATTCAAGGAAATGGCAAGGAAATTCAAGGAAATTCACGGAAATGGCAAGAATATTCAAGGAAATTCAAGGAAGTTCAAGGAAATTCACGGAAATGGCAAGAATATTCAAGGAAATTCAAGGAAATCCAAGGAAATTCAAGGAAATTGCTAGGAAATTCAAGGCAATTCAAGTAAATTCAAGGCGATTCAAGGTAATGGCAAGGAAATTCAAAGACACTGAAGGAAATGGCAAAAAAATTAAAAGAAAATTTAGGGAAATTCAAGGTAAGGCAATGAAATTCAAGGAAATTCAAGGAAATACAAGGAAATGGAATGCAAGGAAAGGAAATTCAAGGAAATGGCAAGGAAATTCAGCGAAATTCAAGGAAATTCAAGGAAATGGCAATGAAATTCCAGGAAATTCAAGGAAATGGCAAGGCAAGCAAAGGAAATTCAAGGAAATTCAAGAAAATGGCAAGGCAAGGAAAGGATATTCAAGGAAATTCAAGGAAATCCAAGGAAATTCAAAGAAATGGCAAGGATATTCAAGGAAATTCAAGGAAACGGCAAAAAAATTCACGGAAATTCAGGGAAATGGCAAGAAAATTCAAGGAAATTCAAGAAAATTCACATAAATGGCAAGGATATTGAAAGAAATTCAAGGAAATGCAAGGAAATTCAAGGAAATGGCAAGGAAATTCAAGGAAATTCAAGGAAATTCAAGGAAATTCAAGGAAATGGCAAGGCAAGGAAAGGAATTTCAAGGAAATTCAAGGAAATTCAAGTAAATTGAATAAAATTCACATAAATGGCAAGGATATTGAAAGAAATTCAAGAAAATGCAAGGAAATTCACGGAAATGGCAAGGATATTCAAGGAAATTCAAGGAAATTGAAGGAAATTCAAAGAAATGGCAAGGATATTCAAGGAAATTCAAGGAAGTTCAAGGAAATTCAAGGAAATGGCAAGGCAAGGAAAGGAATTTCAAGGAAATTCAAGGAAATGGCAAGGAAATTCAAGGAAATGGCAAGGAAATTCAAGGAAATGCAAGGATATTCAAGGAAATGGCAAGGATATTCAAGGAAATTCAAGGAAATGTAAGGAAATTCACGGAAATAGAAAGGAAATGCAAGGAAATTGAAGGAAATGGCAAGGAAATTCAAGGAAATGGCAAGGAAATTCAAGGAAATTCAAGAAATTCAAGGAAATTCAAGGAGATTCAAGGAAATGGCAATGAAATTCAAGGAAATTGAAGGAAATGGCAAGGAAATTCAAGGAAATTAAAGGAAATTTAAGGAAACTCAAGGAAATTCAAGGAAATTCAAGGATATTCAAGGGAATGGCAAGGGAAAGCAAGGAAATTCAAGGAAATGGCAAGGAAATTCAAGGAAATTCAAGGAAATTCAAGGAAATGGCAAGGTAAGGAAACGAAATTCAAGGAAATGGCAAGGAAATGAAAGGAAATTCAAGGAAATGGCAGGGGAAGAAAAGCAAATTCAAGGAAATGGCAAGGTAATACAAGGAAATTGAAGGAAATTCAAGGAAATGCAAGGAAATTCAAGGAAATACAAGGATATGGCAAGGAAATTCAAGGAAATTCAAGGAAATGGCAAGGCAAGGAAAGGAATTTCAAGGAAATTCAAGGAAATGGGAAGGAAATTCAAGGAAATGGCAAGGAAATTCACAGAAATGGCAAGGATATTCAAGGAAATTCAAGGAAATTCAAGGAAATTCACGGAAATGGCAAGGATATTCAAGGAAATTCAAGGAAATGGCAAAGAAATTCAAGGAAATTCAAAGAAATTCAAGGAAATGGGAAAGAAATTCTAGAAAATACAAGGAAATTCAAAGAAATGGCAAGGAAATTCAAGGAAATTCAAGAAATTCAAGGAAATTCAAGGAGATTAAAGGAGATGGCAATGAAATTCAAGGAAATTGAAGGAAATGGCAAGGAAATTCAAGGAAATTAAAGGAAATTTAAAGAAAATCAGTGAAATTCAAGGAAATTCAAAAAAATTCAAGGGAATGGCAAGGCAAAGCAAGGAAATTCAAGGAAATGGCAAGGAAATTCAAGGAAATTGAAGGAAATGGCAAGGCAAGGAAACGAAATTCAAGGAAATGGCAAGGCAATGAAAGGAAATTCAATGAAATTCAAGAAAATGGCAGGGGAAGAAAAGGAAATTCAAGGAAATGGCAAGGTAATTCAAGGAAATTCAAGGAAATGGCAAGGAAATTCAAGGAAATTGAAGGAAATGGTAGAAAAATTCAAGGAAATTCAGGGAAATTCAAGGTAAGGCAATGAAATTCAAGGAAATTCAAGGAAATTCAAGGAAATGGAATGCAAGGAAAGGAAATTCAAGGAAATGGCAAGGAAATTCAGTGAAATTCAAGGAAATTCAAGGAAATGGCAATGAAATTCCAGGAAATTCAAGGAAATGGCAAAGCAAGGAAAGGAAATTCAAGGAAATTCAAGAAAATGGCAAGGCAAGGAAAGGATATTCAAGGAAATTCACGGAAATTCAAGGAAATTCAAGGATATTCAAAAAAATGGCAAGTAAAGGAAATGAAATTACAGGAAATGGCAAGGAAATTCAAGGAAATTCAAGGAAATTCAAAAAAAAATTCAAGGAAATGGCAAGGAAATTCAATGAAATTCAAGGAAATGGCAAGGAAAGCAAAGGAAATTCGAGGAAATTCAAGGAAATTCAAGGAAAATCAAGGAAATTCAAGGAAATGGCAAGGAAATTCAAGGAAATTCTAAAAAAAGGCAATGAAATTCAAGGAAATTCAAGGAAATGGCAAGGCAAGGAAACCAATTTCAAGGAAATTCAAGGAAATGGCAAGAGAATTCAAGGAAATTCAAGGAAATTCAAAAAAATTCAAGGAAATGGAAAGGAAATTCAACGAAATTAAAGGCAATTCAAGGAAATGGCAAAGTAATTCAAGGAAATTCAAGGAAATGGCAAGGAAATTCAAGGAAATTCAAGGAAATTGAAGGAAATGGCTAGGAAATTCAAGGCAATTCAAGTAAATTCAAGGCGATTCAAGGAAATGGCAAAAAAATTCAAGGAAATTCAGGGAAATTCAAGGTGAGGCAATGAAATTCAAGGAAATTCAAGGAAATTCAAGGAAATGGACGGCAAGGGAAGGAAATTCAAGGAAATGCAAGGAAATTCAAGGAAATGCAAGGAAATTCACAGAAATGGCAAGGATATTCAAGGAAATTCAAGTAAATTCTCGGAAATGGCAAGGATATTCAAGGAAATTAAAGGAAATTTAAGGAAATTCAAAGAAATTCAAGGTAAGGCAATGAAGTCCAAGGAAATTCAAGGAAATTCAAGGAATTGGCAAGGCAAAGCAATTAAACTCAAGGAAATGGCAAAGAAATTCAAGGAAATGGCTATGAAATTCAAGGAAATTCAAGGAAATGGCAAGGCAATGAAAGGAAATTCAAGGAAATTCAAGAAAATGGGAGTGGAAGAAAAGGAAATTCAAGGAAATGGCAAGGAAATTCAAGGAAATTCAAGGCGATTCAAGGTAATGGCAAGGAAATTCAAAGAAACTGAAGGAAATGGCAAAAAAATTAAAAGAAAATTTAGGGAAATTCAAGGTAAGGCAATGAAATTCAAGGAAATTCAAGGAAATACAAGGAAATGGAATGCAAGGAAAGGAAATTCAAGGAAATGGCAAGGAAATTCAGCGAAATTCAAGGAAATTCAAGGAAATGGCAATGAAATTCCAGGAAATTCAAGGAAATGGCAAGGCAAGGAAAGGAAATTCAAGGAAATTCAAGAAAATGGCAAGGCAAGGAAAGGATATTCAAGGAAATTCAAGGAAATTCAAGGAAATTGAATACAATTCACATAAATGGCAAGGATATTGAAAGAAATTCAAGGAAATGCAAGGAAATTCACGGAAATGGCAAGGATATTCAAGGAAATTCAAGGAAATTCAAGGAAATTCACATAAATGGCAAGGATATTCAAGGAAATTCAAGGAAGTTCAAGGAAATTCAAGGAAATGGCAAGGAAATTCAAGGAAATTCAAGGAAATTCAAGGAAATTCAAGGAAATGGCATGGCAAGGAAAGGAATTTCAAGGAAATTCAAGGAAATGGCAAGGAAATTCAAGGAAATGGCAAGGAAATTCAAGGAAATGCAAGGAAATTCACAGAAATGGCAAGGATATTCAAGGAAATTCAAGGAAATTTAAGGAAATTCAAGCAAGGCAAGGCAAGGAAATTCAAGGACGTTCAAGGAAATTCAAGGAAACTCAAGGAAATGGCAAGACAAGGCCAGGAAATTCAAGGGAATTTCAAGACAAGGAAATGGCAAGGCAAGGCAAGGAAATTCAAGGAGATTCAAGGTAATTAAAGGAAATTCAAGGAAATGGCAAGGAAATTCAAGGAAATTCAAGGAACTGGCAAGGCATGGAAAGGAAACATAAGGAAATACAAGGAAATGGCAAGGAAAGGCAAGGAGATTCACGGAAATTCAATGAAATTCAAGGAAATGACAAGGCAAGGAAAGGAAATTCAAGGAAATTCAAAGAAATCCAAGGAAATTTTAGGAAATTCAAGGAAATTTGAGAAAATGGAAAGGCAAGGCAAGGCATATCAAGGAAATTCAAGGAAATGGCAATGGAAGGAAAGGAAATTCAAGGAAATGGCAAGGCAAAGCAAGGAAATGGCAAGGAAAGGCAAGGAAATTCAAGGAAATTCAAGGAAATGGCAAGGCAAGGAAGGGAAATTCAAGAAAATTCAAGGAAATGGCAAGGCAAGGAGAGGAAATTCAAGGAAGTGGCAAGGCAAGGCAGGGAAATTCAAGGAAATTCAAGGAAATTCATGGAAATGGCAAGGCAAGGCAAGGAAATTCAAGGAAATTCATGGAAATGGCAAGGCAAGGCAAGGAAATTCAAGGACGTTCAAGGATATTCGAGGAAACTCAAGGAAATGGCAAGACAAGGCCAGGAAATTCAAGGAAATTTCAAGGCAAGGAAGTGGCAAGGCAAGGAAAGGAAATTCAAGGAAATTGAAGGAAATTCAAGGAAATTCAAGGAAATGGCAAGGCAAGGCAAAGAAATTCAAGGAAATTCACGGAAATTAAAGGGAATTCAAGGAAATGGCAAGGCAAGGCAAGGAAATTCAAGGAAATGGCAAGGCAAGGAAATGAAATTCAAAAAAGTTCATGGAAATGGCAAGGAAAGGAAAGGAAATTCAAGGAAATTCAAGGAAATGGCAAGGGAATGAAAGGATATTCAAGGAAATTCAAGGAAATGGCAAGGAAATTCAAAAAAATTCAAGGAAATGGCAAGGAAATTCTAGGAAATTCAAGGAAATTTGAGCAAATGGCAAGGCAAGGCAAGGCATATCAAGGAAATTCAAGGAAATGGCAATGGAAGGAAAGGAAATTCAAGGAAATGGAGAGGCAAGGCAAGGAAATGGCAAGGAAAGGCAAGGAAATTCAAGGAAATTCAAGGAAATGGCAAGGGAATGAAAGGAAATTCAAGGAAATTCAAGGAAATGGCAAGGCAAGGAGAGGAAATTCAAAGAAATTCAAGGAAATTCATGGAAATGGAAAGACATTGAAAGGAAATTCAAGGTAATTCAAAATAATGGCAAGGCAAGACAAGGAAATTCAAGGAAATTCAAGGAAATGGCATGCAAGGAAAGGAAATTCAAGGAAATTCAAGGAAATGGGAAGGAAATTCAAGGAAATGGCATGGAAATTCACAGAAATGGCAAGGATATTCAAGGAAATTCAAGGAAATTCAAGGAAATTCACGGAAATGGCAAGGATATTCAAGGAAATTCAAGGAAATGGCAAAGAAATTCAAGGAAATTCAAAGAAATTCAAGGAAATGGGAAAGAAATTCTAGAAAATTCAAGGAAATTCAAAGAAATGGCAAGGAAATTCAAGGAAATTCAAGAAATTCAAGGAAATTCAAGGAGATTCAAGGAGATGGCAATGAAATTCAAGGAAATTGAAGGAAATGGCAAGGAAATTCAAGGAAATTAAAGGAAATTTAAAGAAACTCAGTGAAATTCAAGGAAATTCAAGGAAATTCAAGGGAATGGCAAGGCAAAGCAAGGAAATTCAAGGAAATGGCAAGGAAATTCAAGGAAATTCAAGGAAATGGCAAGGCAAGGAAACGAAATTCAAGGAAATGGCAAGGCAATGAAAGGAAATTCAATGAAATTCAAGAAAATGGCAGGGGAAGAAAAGGAAATTCAAGGAAATGGCAAGGTAATTCAAGGAAATTCAAGGAAATGGCAAGGAAATTCAAGGAAATTGAAGGAAATGGCAGAAAAATTCAAGGAAATTCAGGGAAATTCAAGGTAAGGCAATGAAATTCAAGGAAATTCAAGGAAATTCAAGGAAATGGAATGCAAGGAAAGGAAATTCAAGGAAATGGCAAGGAAATTCAGTGAAATTCAAGGAAATTCAAGGAAATGGCAATGAAATTCCAGGAAATTCAAGGAAATGGCAAAGCAAGGAAAGGAAATTCAAGGAAATTCAAGAAAATGGCAAGGCAAGGAAAGGATATTCAAGGAAATTCAAGGAAATTCAAGGAAATTCAAGGATATTAAAAAAAAAGGCAAGTAAAGGAAATGAAATTACAGGAAATGGCAAGGAAATTCAAGGAAATTCAAGGAAATTCAAAAAAAATTCAAGGAAATGGCAAGGAAATTCAATGAAATTCAAGGAAATGGCAAGGAAAGCAAAGGAAATTCGAGGAAATTCAAGGAAATTCAAGGAAAATCAAGGAAATTCAAGGAAATGGCAAGGAAAGGAAAGGAAATTCTAGGAAATGGCAATGAAATTCAAGGAAATTCAAGGAAATGGCAAGGCAAGGAAACCAATTTCAAGGAAATTCAAGGAAATGGCAAGAGAATTCAAGGAAATTCAAGGAAATTCAAAAAAATTCAAGGAAATGGAAAGGAAATTCAACGAAATTAAAGGCAATTCAAGGAAATGGCAAAGAAATTCAAGGAAATTCAAGGAAATTCAAGGAAATGGCAAGTATATTTAAGGAAATTCAAGGAAATTCAAGGAAATTCAAGGAAATGGCAAGGAAATTCAAGGAAATTCAAGGAAATTGAAGGAAATGGCTAGGAAATTCAAGGCAATTCAAGTAAATTCAAGGCGATTCAAGGAAATGGCAAGGCAGGGAAAGGAATCTCAAGGAAATTCAAGGAAATTGCAAGGCAAGGCAAAGAAATTCAAGGAAATTCACGGAAATTAAAGGGAATTCAAGGAAATGGCAAGGCAAGGCAAGGAAATTTAAGGAAATGGCAAGGCAAGGAAATGAAATTCAAAAAAGTTCATGGAAATGGCAAGGAAAGGAAAGGAAATTCAAGGAAATTCAAGGAAATGGCAAGGGAATGAAAGGATATTCAAGGAAATTCAAGGAAATGGCAAGGAAATTCAAAAAAATTCAAGGAAATGGCAAGGAAATTCTAGGAAATTCAAGGAAATTTGAGCAAATGGCAAGGCAAGGCATATCAAGGAAATTCAAGGAAATGGCAATGGAAGGAAAGGAAATTCAAGGAAATGGAGAGGCAAGGCAAGGAAATGGCAAGGAAAGGCAAGGAAATTCAAGGAAATTCAAGGAAATGGCAAGGGAATGAAAGGAAATTCAAGGAAATTCAAGGAAATGGCAAGGCAAGGAGAGGAAATTCAAAGAAATTCAAGGAAATTCATGGAAATGGAAAGACATTGAAAGGAAATTCAAGGTAATTCAAAATAATGGCAAGGCAAGACAAGGAAATTCAAGGAAATTCAAGGAAATGGCATGCAAGGAAAGGAAATTCAAGGAAATTCAAGGAAATGGGAAGGAAATTCAAGGAAATGGCAAGGAAATTCACAGAAATGGCAAGGATATTCAAGGAAATTCAAGGAAATTCAAGGAAATTCACGGAAATGGCAAGGATATTCAAGGAAATTCAAGGAAATGGCAAAGAAATTCAAGGAAATTCAAAGAAATTCAAGGAAATGGGAAAGAAATTCTAGAAAATTCAAGGAAATTCAAAGAAATGGCAAGGAAATTCAAGGAAATTCAAGAAATTCAAGGAAATTCAAGGAGATTCAAGGAGATGGCAATGAAATTCAAGGAAATTGAAGGAAATGGCAAGGAAATTCAAGGAAATTAAAGGAAATTTAAAGAAACTCAGTGAAATTCAAGGAAATTCAAGGAAATTCAAGGGAATGGCAAGGCAAAGCAAGGAAATTCAAGGAAATGGCAAGGAAATTCAAGGAAATTCAAGGAAATGGCAAGGCAAGGAAACGAAATTCAAGGAAATGGCAAGACAATGAAAGGAAATTCAATGAAATTCAAGAAAATGGCAGGGGAAGAAAAGGAAATTCAAGGAAATGGCAAGGAAATTCAAGGAAATTGAAGGAAATGGCAGAAAAATTCAAGGAAATTCAGGGAAATTCAAGGTAAGGCAATGAAATTCAAGGAAATTCAAGGAAATTCAATAAAAAGGAATGCAAGGAAAGGAAATTCAAGGAAATGGCAAGGAAATTCAGTGAAATTCAAGGAAATTCAAGGAAATGGCAATGAAATTCCAGGAAATTCAAGGAAATGGCAAAGCAAGGAAAGGAAATTCAAGGAAATTCAAGAAAATGGCAAGGCAAGGAAAGGATATTCAAGGAAATTCACGGAAATTCAAGGAAATTCAAGGATATTCAAAAAAATGGCAAGTAAAGGAAATGAAATTACAGGAAATGGCAAGGAAATTCAAGGAAATTCAAGGAAATTCAAAAAAAAATTCAAGGAAATGGCAAGGAAATTCAATGAAATTCAAGGAAATGGCAAGGAAAGCAAAGGAAATTCGAGGAAATTCAAGGAAATTCAAGGAAAATCAAGGAAATTCAAGGAAATGGCAAGGAAAGGAAAGGAAATTCTAGGAAATGGCAATGAAATTCAAGGAAATTCAAGGAAATGGCAAGGCAAGGAAACCAATTTCAAGGAAATTCAAGGAAATGGCAAGAGAATTCAAGGAAATTCAAGGAAATTCAAAAAAATTCAAGGAAATGGAAAGGAAATTCAACGAAATTAAAGGCAATTCAAGGAAATGGCAAAGAAATTCAAGGAAATTCAAGGAAATTCAAGGAAATGGCAAGTATATTTAAGGAAATTCAAGGAAATTCAAGGAAATTCAAGGAAATGGCAAGGAAATTCAAGGAAATTCAAGGAAATTGAAGGAAATGGCTAGGAAATTCAAGGCAATTCAAGTAAATTCAAGGCGATTCAAGGAAATGGCAAAAAAATTCAAGGAAATTCAGGGAAATTCAAGGTAACGCAATGAAATTCAAGGAAATTCAAGGAAATACAAGGAAATGGAAGGCAAGGAAAGGAAATTCAAGGAAATGCAAGGAAATTCAAGGAAATACAAGGAAATTCACAGAAATGGCAAGGATATTCAAGGAAATTCAAGTAAATTCTCGGAAATGGAGAGGAAATTCAAGGAAATTAAAGGAAATTTAAGGAAATTCAAAGAAATTCAAGGTAAGGCAATGAAGTCCAAGGAAATTCAAGGAAATTCAAGGAATTGGCAAGGCAAAGCAATTAAACTCAAGGAAATGGCAAGGAAATTCAAGGAAATTGAAGGAAATTCAAGGAAATGGCTATGAAATTCAAGGAAATTCAAGGAAATGGCAAGGCAATGAAAGGAAATTCAAGGAAATTCAAGAAAATGGCAGGGGAAGAAAAGGAAATTCAAGGAAATGGCAAGGAAATTCAAGGAAATGGCAAGGAAATTCAAGGAAATGCAAGGAAATTCACAGAAATGGCAAGGATATTCAAGGAAATTCAAGGAAATTTAAGGAAATTCAAGCAAGGCAAGGCAAGGAAATTCAAGGACGTTCAAGGAAATTCAAGGAAACTCAAGGAAATGGCAAGACAAGGCCAGGAAATTCAAGGGAATTTCAAGGCAAGGAAATGGCAAGGCAAGGCAAGGAAATTCAAGGAGATTCAAGGAAATTAAAGGAAATTCAAGGAAATGGCAAGGAAATTCAAGGAAATTCAAGGAACTGGCAAGGCATGGAAAGGAAACATAAGGAAATACAAGGAAATGGCAAGGAAAGGCAAGGAGATTCACGGAAATTCAATGAAATTCAAGGAAATGACAAGGCAAGGAAAGGAAATTCAAGGAAATTCAAGGAAATCCAAGGAAATTTTAGGAAATTCAAGGAAATTTGAGAAAATGGAAAGGCAAGGCAAGGCATATCAAGGAAATTCAAGGAAATGGCAATGGAAGGAAAGGAAATTCAAGGAAATGGCAAGGCAAAGCAAGGAAATGGCAAGGAAAGGCAAGGAAATTCAAGGAAATTCAAGGAAATGGCAAGGCAAGGAAGGGAAATTCAAGAAAATTCAAGGAAATGGCAAGGCAAGGAGAGGAAATTCAAGGAAGTGGCAAGGCAAGGCAGGGAAATTCAAGGAAATTCAAGGAAATTCATGGAAATGGCAAGGCAAGGCAAGGAAATTCAAGGAAATTCATGGAAATGGCAAGGCAAGGCAAGGAAATTCAAGGACGTTCAAGGATATTCGAGGAAACTCAAGGAAATGGCAAGACAAGGCCAGGAAATTCAAGGAAATTTCAAGGCAAGGAAACGGCAAGGCAAGGAAAGGAAATTCAAGGAAATTGAAGGAAATTCAAGGAAATTCAAGGAAATGGCAAGGCAGGGAAAGGAATCTCAAGGAAATTCAAGGAAATTGCAAGGCAAGGCAAAGAAATTCAAGGAAATTCACGGAAATTAAAGGGAATTCAAGGAAATGGCAAGGCAAGGCAAGGAAATTCAAGGAAATGGCAAGGCAAGGAAATGAAATTCAAAAAAGTTCATGGAAATGGCAAGGAAAGGAAAGGAAATTCAAGGAAATTCAAGGAAATGGCAAGGGAATGAAAGGATATTCAAGGAAATTCAAGGAAATGGCAAGGAAATTCAAAAAAATTCAAGGAAATGGCAAGGAAATTCTAGGAAATTCAAGGAAATTTGAGCAAATGGCAAGGCAAGGCAAGGCATATCAAGGAAATTCAAGGAAATGGCAATGGAAGGAAAGGAAATTCAAGGAAATGGAGAGGCAAGGCAAGGAAATGGCAAGGAAAGGCAAGGAAATTCAAGGAAATTCAAGGAAATGGCAAGGGAATGAAAGGAAATTCAAGGAAATTCAAGGAAATGGCAAGGCAAGGAGAGGAAATTCAAAGAAATTCAAGGAAATTCATGGAAATGGAAAGACATTGAAAGGAAATTCAAGGTAATTCAAAATAATGGCAAGGCAAGACAAGGAAATTCAAGGAAATTCAAGGAAATGGCATGCAAGGAAAGGAAATACAAGGAAATTCAAGGAAATGGTAAGGCAAGGAAAGGAAATCCAAGGACATTCAAGGAAATTAAAGGACATTCAAGGAAATGGCAAGACAAGGCCAGGAAATTCAAGGAAATTTCAAGGCAAGGAAATGGCAAGGCAAGGAAAGGAAATTCAAGGAAATTCAAGGAAATTCAAGGAAATGGCAAGGAAATTCAAGGAAATGGCAAGGCAGGGAAAGGAAACAAAAGGAAATTCAAGGAAATGACAAGGAAATTCAAGGAAATTCAAGGAAATGGCAAGGCAAGGAAAGGAAATACAGGACATGGCAAGGCAAGGAAAGGAAATTCAAGGAAATTCAAGGAAATGGAAAGGCAAGGAGAGGAAATTCAAAGAAATTCAAGGAAATGGCAAGGAAAGGAAAGGAAATTCAAGGAAGTTCATGGAAATGGCAAGGGAAGGAAAGGAAATTCAAGGAAGTTCAAGTAAATGGCAAGGCAAGGCAAGGAAATTCAAGGAAATTTAAGGAAATGGCAAGGCAAGGCAAGGAAATTCAAGGATATTCTATGAAATGGCAAGGTAAGGCAAGGTAATTCAAGGAAATTCAAGGAAATTCAAGGAAATGGCAAGGAAAGGAAAGGAAATTCAAAGAAATTCAAGGAAATTCATGGAAATAGCAAGACATTGAAAGGAAATTCAAGGAAATTCAAAATAATGGCAAGGCAAGACAAGGAAATTCAAGGAAATTCAAGGAAATTCAAGGAAATTCAAGGAAACTCAAAAAAATCGCAAGGCAAGGCAAGGAAATTCAAGGAAATTCAAGGAAATTCAAGGAAATTCAAGGAAATTCAAGGAAATGGCATCGCAAGAAAAGGAAATTCAAGGAGATTCAAGGAAATGGCAAGGCAAGGAAAGGAAATTCAAGGAAATTTCAAGGCAAGGAAATGGCAAGGCAAGGAAAGGAAATTCAAAGAAATTCAAGGAAATTCAAGGAAATGGCAAGGAAATTCAAGGAAATTCAAGGAAATGGCAAGGCAGGGAAAGGAAATTCAAGGAAATGGCAAGGCAAGGAAATTCAAGGAAATTCAAGGAAATGGCAAGGCAAGTAAAGGAAATTCAAGGAAATTCAAGGAAATGGCAAGGCAAGGCAAGGAAATTCAAGGAAATTTAAGGATATGGCAAGGCAACGCAAGGAAATTCAAGGAAATTCAGGAAATGGGAAGGCAAGGAAATTAAAGGAAATCAAGGAAATTCAAGGAAATTCACGGAAATTCAAGGAAACTCAAAAAAATGGCAAGGCAAAGCAAGGAAATTAAAGGATATTCAAGGAAATTCAATGAAAAGTCATTGCAAGGAAAGGAAATTCAAGGAAATGGTAAGGCAAGGAAAGGAAATCCAAGGACCTTCATGGATATTCTAGGAAATTCAAGGAAATGGCAAGACATGGCCAGGAAATTCAAGGAAATTTCAAGGCAAGGAAATGGCAAGGCAAGGAAAGGAAATTCAAGGAAAATCAAGGAAATTCAAGATAATTCAAGGAAATAGCAAGGAAATTCAAGGAAATTCAAGGAAATGGCAAGGCAGGGAAAGGAAATTCAAGGAAATGGCAAGGCAAGGAAAGGAAATTCAAGGAAATCCAAGGAAATTTTAGGAAATTCAAGAAATTTGAGAAAATGGAAAGGCAAGGCAAGGCAATTCAAGGAAATTGAAGGAAATTGCAATGGAAGGAAAGGAAATTCAAGAAAATTCAAGGAAATGGCAAGGCAGGGAAAGGAATCTCAAGGAAATTCAAGGAAATTGCAAGGCAAGGCAAAGAAATTCAAGGAAATTCACGGAAATTAAAGGGAATTCAAGGAAATGGCAAGGCAAGGCAAGGAAATTCAAGGAAATGGCAAGGCAAGGAAATGAAATTCAAGGAAGTTCATGGAAATGGCAAGGGAAGGAAAGGAAATTCAAGGAAATTCAAGGAAATGGCAAGGCAAGGCAAGGAAATTCAAGGAAATTCAAGGAAATGGCAAGGAAATTCAAAAAAATTCAAGGAAATTCAAGGAAATGGCAAGGCAAGGCAAGGAAATTCAAGGAAATTCAAGGAAATGGCAAGGAAATTCAAAAAAATTCAAGGAAATGGCAAGGAAATTCTAGGAAATTCAAGGAAATTTGAGCAAATGGCAAGGCAAGGCAAGGCATATCAAGAAAATTCAAGGAAATGGCAATGGAAGGAAAGGAAATTCAAGGAAATTCAAGGAAATGGCAAGGCAAGGCAAGGTAATTCAAGGAAATTCAAGGAAATGGCAAGGAAAGGAAAGGAAATTCAAAGAAATTCAAGGAAATTCATGGAAATGGAAAGACATTGAAAGGAAATTCAAGGTAATTCAAAAAAATGGCAAGGCAAGACAAGGAAATTCAAGGAAATTCAAGGAAATTCAAGGAAATGGCATGCAAGGAAAGGAAATTCAAGGAAATTCAAGGAAATGGTAAGGCAAGGAAAGGAAATCCAAGGACATTCAAGGAAATTCAAGGAAATTCAAGGAAATTAAGGAAATGGCAAGACAAGGCCAGGAAATTCAAGGAAATTTCAAGGCAAGGAAATGGCAAGGCAAGGAAAGGAAATTCAAGGAAATTAAAGGAAATTCAAGGATATGGCAAGGAAATTCAAGGAAATGGCAAGGCAGGGAAAGAAAACAAAAGGAAATTCAAGGAAATGACAAGGAAATTCAAGGAAATTCAAGGAAATGGCAAGGCAAGGAAAGGAAATACAAGGACATGGCAAGGCAAGGACAGGAAATTCAAGGAAATTCAAGGAAATGGCAAGGCAAGGAGAGGAAATTCAAAGAAATTCAAGGAAATGGCAAGGAACGGAAAGGAAATTCAAGGAAGTTCATGGAAATGGGAAGGGAAGGAAAGGAAATTCAAGGAAGTTCAAGTAAATGGCAAGGCAAGGAAAGGAATTCAAGGAAATTTAAGGAAATGGCAAGGCAAGGCAAGGAAATTCAAGGATATTCAAGGAAATGGCAAGGTAAGGCAAGGTAATTCAAGGAAATTCAAGGAAATTCAAGGAAATGGCAAGGAAAGGAAAGGAAATTCAAAGAAATTCAAGGAAATTCATGGAAATAGCAAGACATTGAAAGGAAATTCTAGGTAATTCAAAATAAATGCAAGGCAAGACAAGGAAATTCAAGGAAACTCAAGGAAATTCAAGGAAATAGCATGCAAGGAAAGGAAATTCAAGGAAATTCAAGGAAATTCAAGGAAACTCAAAAAAATCGCAAGGCAAGGCAAGGAAATTCAAGGAAATTCAAGGAAATTCAAGGAAATGGTATCGCAAGAAAAGGAAATTCAAGGAAATTCAAGGAAATGGTAAGGCAAGGAAAGGAAATCCAAGGACGTTCAAGGAAATTCAAGGAAATGGCAAGACAAGGCCAGGAAATTCAAGGAAATTTCAAGGCAAGGAAAGGGCAAGGCAAGGAAAGGAAATTCAAAGAAATTCAAGGAAATTCAAGGAAATTCAAGGAAATGGCAAGGAAATTCAAGGAAATTCAAAGAAATGGCAAGGCAGGGAAAGGAAATTCAAGGAAATGGCAAGGCAAGGCAAGGAAATTCAAGGAAATTCAAGGAAATGGCAAGGCAAGTAAAGGAAATTAAAGGAAATTCAAGGAAATGGCAAGGCAAGGAAAGGAAATTCAAGGAAATTTAAGGATATGGCAAGGCAACGCAAGGAAATTCAAGGAAATTCAAGGAAATGGGAAGGCAAGGAAATTCAAGGAAATCAAGGAAATTCAAGGAAATTCACGGAAATTCAAGGAAACTCAAAAAAAATGCAAAGCAAAGCAAGGAAATTCAAGGAAATTCAAGGAAATTCAATGAAATGGCAAGGCAAGGAAAGGAAATTCAAGGAAATGGTAAGGCAAGGAAAGGAAATCCAAGGACGTTCATGGAAATTCTAGGAAATTCAAGGAAATGGCAAGACAAGGCCAGGAAATTCAAGGAAATTTCAAGGCAAGGAAAGGAAATTCAAGAAAATAGCAAGGCAAGGAAAGGAAACTCAAGGAAATCCAAGGAAATTTTAGGAAATTCAAGAAATTTGAGAAAATGGAAAGGCAAGCAAGGCAATTCAAGGAAATTGAAGGAAATGGCAATGGAAGGAAAGGAAATTCAAGAAAATTCAAGGAAATTGCAAGGCCAGGCAAGAAAATTCAAGGAAGTGGCAAGGCAAGGCAAGGAAATTCAAGGAAATTCAGGGAAATTCAAGGAAATTCAAGGAAATTCAAGGAAATGGCAATGCATGCAAGGAAATTCAAGGAAATTCTGGGAAATGGTAAGGCAAGGAGAGGAAATTCAAGGAAATTCAAGGAAATGGCAAGGGAAGGAAAGGAAATTCAAGGAAATTTAAGTAAATGGCAAGGCAAGGCAAGGAAATTCAAGGATAGTCAAGGAAATGGCAAGGTAAGGCAAGGTAATTCAAGGAAATTCAAGGAAATTCAAGGAAATGGCAAGGAAAGGAAAGGAAATTCAAAGAAATTCAAGGAAATTCATGGAAATAGCAAGACATTGAAAGGAAATTCAAGGAAATTCAAAATAATGCCATGGCAAGACAAGGAAATTCAAGGAAATTCAAGGAAATGGCATGCAAGGAAAGGAAATTCAAGGAAATTCAAGGAAAATCAAGGAAATTCAAGGAAATTCAAGGAAATTCAAGGAAATTCAAGGAAATTCAAGGAAATGGCATCGCAAGGAAAGGAAATTCAAGGAAATGGCAAGGAAAGGAAAGGAAATCCAGGGACGTTCAAGGAAATTCAAGGAAATTCAAGGAAATGGCAAGACAAGGCCAGGAAATTCAAGGAAATTTCAAGGCAAGGAAATGGCAAGGCAAGGCAAGGAAATTCAAGGAAATTCAAGGAAATTAAAGGAAATTCAAGGAAATGGCAAGGAAATTCAAGGAAATTCAAGGAAATGGCAAGGCAAGGAAAGGAAATCCAAGGACGTTCAAGGAAATTCAAGGAAATGGCAAGGGAATGAAAGGAAATTTAAGGAAATTCAAGGAAATGGCAAGGCAAGGAGAGGAAATTCAAAGAAATTCAAGGAAATTCATGGAAATGGAAAGACATTGAAAGGAAATTCAAGGTAATTCAAAATAATGGCAAGGCAAGACAAGGAAATTCAAGGAAATTCAAGGAAATGGCATGCAAGGAAAGGAAATACAAGGAAATTCAAGGAAATGGTAAGGCAAGGAAAGGAAATCCAAGGACATTCAAGGAAATTAAAGGACATTCAAGGAAATGGCAAGACAAGGCCAGGAAATTCAAGGAAATTTCAAGGCAAGGAAATGGCAAGGCAAGGAAAGGAAATTCAAGGAAATTCAAGGAAATTCAAGGAAATGGCAAGGAAATTCAAGGAAATGGCAAGGCAGGGAAAGGAAACAAAAGGAAATTCAAGGAAATGACAAGGAAATTCAAGGAAATTCAAGGAAAAGGCAAGGCAAGGAAAGGAAATACAGGACATGGCAAGGCAAGGAAAGGAAATTCAAGGAAATTCAAGGAAATGGAAAGGCAAGGAGAGGAAATTCAAAGAAATTCAAGGAAATGGCAAGGAAAGGAAAGGAAATTCAAGGAAGTTCATGGAAATGGCAAGGGAAGGAAAGGAAATTCAAGGAAGTTCAAGTAAATGGCAAGGCAAGGCAAGGAAATTCAAGGAAATTTAAGGAAATGGCAAGGCAAGGCAAGGAAATTCAAGGATATTCTATGAAATGGCAAGGTAAGGCAAGGTAATTCAAGGAAATTCAAGGAAATTCAAGGAAATGGCAAGGAAAGGAAAGGAAATTCAAAGAAATTCAAGGAAATTCATGGAAATAGCAAGACATTGAAAGGAAATTCAAGGAAATTCAAAATAATGGCAAGGCAAGACAAGGAAATTCAAGGAAATTCAAGGAAATTCAAGGAAATGGCATGCAAGGAAAGGAAATTCAAGGAAATTCAAGGAAATTCAAGGAAACTCAAAAAAATCGCAAGGCAAGGCAAGGAAATTCAAGGAAATTCAAGGAAATTCAAGGAAATTCAAGGAAATTCAAGGAAATGGCATCGCAAGAAAAGGAAATTCAAGGAGATTCAAGGAAATGGCAAGGCAAGGAAAGGAAATTCAAGGAAATTTCAAGGCAAGGAAATGGCAAGGCAAGGAAAGGAAATTCAAAGAAATTCAAGGAAATTCAAGGAAATGGCAAGGAAATTCAAGAAAATTCAAGGAAATGGCAAGGCAGGGAAAGGAAATTCAAGGAAATGGCAAGGCAAGGAAATTCAAGGAAATTCAAGGAAATGGCAAGGCAAGTAAAGGAAATTCAAGGAAATTCAAGGAAATGGCAAGGCAAGGCAAGGAAATTCAAGGAAATTTAAGGATATGGCAAGGCAACGCAAGGAAATTCAAGGAAATTCAGGAAATGGGAAGGCAAGGAAATTAAAGGAAATCAAGGAAATTCAAGGAAATTCACGGAAATTCAAGGAAACTCAAAAAAATGGCAAGGCAAAGCAAGGAAATTAAAGGATATTCAAGGAAATTCAATGAAAAGTCATTGCAAGGAAAGGAAATTCAAGGAAATGGTAAGGCAAGGAAAGGAAATCCAAGGACGTTCATGGATATTCTAGGAAATTCAAGGAAATGGCAAGACAAGGCCAGGAAATTCAAGGAAATTTCAAGGCAAGGAAATGGCAAGGCAAGGACAGGAAATTCAAGGAAATTCAAGGAAATGGCAAGGCAAGGAGAGGAAATTCAAAGAAATTCAAGGAAATGGCAAGGAACGGAAAGGAAATTCAAGGAAGTTCATGGAAATGGGAAGGGAAGGAAAGGAAATTCAAGGAAGTTCAAGTAAATGGCAAGGCAAGGAAAGGAAATTCAAGGAAATTTAAGGAAATGGCAAGGCAAGGCAAGGAAATTCAAGGATATTCAAGGAAATGGCAAGGTAAGGCAAGGTAATTCAAGGAAATTCAAGGAAATTCAAGGAAATGGCAAGGAAAGGAAAGGAAATTCAAAGAAATTCAAGGAAATTCATGGAAATAGCAAGACATTGAAAGGAAATTCAAGGTAATTCAAAATAAATGCAAGGCAAGACAAGGAAATTCAAGGAAACTCAAGGAAATTCAAGGAAATAGCATGCAAGGAAAGGAAATTCAAGGAAATTCAAGGAAATTCAAGGAAACTCAAAAAAATCGCAAGGCAAGGCAAGGAAATTCAAGGAAATTCAAGGAAATGGCAAGGCAAGGCAAGGAGATTCAAGGAAATTCAAGGAAATGGCAAGGCAAGTAAAGGAAATTAAAGGAAATTCAAGGAAATGGCAAGGCAAGGAAAGGAAATTCAAGGAAATTTAAGGATATGGCAAGGCAACGCAAGGAAATTCAAGGAAATTCAAGGAAATGGGAAGGCAAGGAAATTCAAGGAAATCAAGGAAATTCAAGGAAATTCACGGAAATTCAAGGAAACTCAAAAAAAATGCAAAGCAAAGCAAGGAAATTCAAGGAAATTCAAGGAAATTCAATGAAATGGCAAGGCAAGGAAAGGAAATTCAAGGAAATGGTAAGGCAAGGAAAGGAAATCCAAGGACGTTCATGGAAATTCTAGGAAATTCAAGGAAATGGCAAGACAAGGCCAGGAAATTCAAGGAAATTTCAAGGCAAGGAAAGGAAATTCAAGAAAATAGCAAGGCAAGGAAAGGAAACTCAAGGAAATCCAAGGAAATTTTAGGAAATTCAAGAAATTTGAGAAAATGGAAAGGCAAGCAAGGCAATTCAAGGAAATTGAAGGAAATGGTAATGGAAGGAAAGGAAATTCAAGAAAATTCAAGGAAACTGCAAGGCCAGGCAAGAAAATTCAAGGAAGTGGCAAGGCAAGGCAAGGAAATTCAAGGAAATTCAGGGAAATTCAAGGAAATTCAAGGAAATTCAAGGAAATGGCAATGCATGCAAGGAAATTCAAGGAAATTCTGGGAAATGGTAAGGCAAGGAGAGGAAATTCAAGGAAATTCAAGGAAATGGCAAGGGAAGGAAAGGAAATTCAAGGAAATTTAAGTAAATGGCAAGGCAAGGCAAGGAAATTCAAGGATAGTCAAGGAAATGGCAAGGTAAGGCAAGGTAATTCAAGGAAATTCAAGGAAATTCAAGGAAATGGCAAGGAAAGGAAAGGAAATTCAAAGAAATTCAAGGAAATTCATGGAAATAGCAAGACATTGAAAGGAAATTCAAGGAAATTCAAAATAATGCCATGGCAAGACAAGGAAATTCAAGGAAATTCAAGGAAATGGCATGCAAGGAAAGGAAATTCAAGGAAATTCAAGGAAAATCAAGGAAATTCAAGGAAATTCAAGGAAATTCAAGGAAATTCAAGGAAATTCAAGGAAATTCAAGGAAATGGCATCGCAAGGAAAGGAAATTCAAGGAAATGGCAAGGAAAGGAAAGGAAATCCAGGGACGTTCAAGGAAATTCAAGGAAATTCAAGGAAATGGCAAGACAAGGCCAGGAAATTCAAGGAAATTTCAAGGCAAGGAAATGGCAAGGCAAGGCAAGGAAATTCAAGGAAATTCAAGGAAATTAAAGGAAATTCAAGGAAATGGCAAGGAAATTCAAGGAAATTCAAGGAAATGGCAAGGCAAGGAAAGGAAATCCAAGGACGTTCAAGGAAATTCAAGGAAATGGCAAGGGAATGAAAGGAAATTTAAGGAAATTCAAGGAAATGGTAAGGCAAGGAAAGGAAATTCAAGGAAATGGCAAGGCAAGGCAAGGATATTCAAGGATATTCAAGGAAATGGCAAGGCAAGGCAAGGTAATTCAAGGAAATTCAAAGAAATTCAAGGAAATGGCAAGGAAAAGAAAGGAAATTTAAAGAAATTCAAGGAAATTCATGGAAATTGCAAGACATTGAAAGGAAATTCAAGGAAACTCAAAAAAATGGCAAGGCAAGGCAAGGAAATTCAAGGAAATTCAAGGAAATTCAAGGAAATGGCATCGCAAGGAAAGGAAATTCAAGGAAATTCAAGGAAAAGGCAAGGCAAGGAAAGGAAATCCAAGGACGTTCAAGGAAATTCAAGGAAATGGTGAGACAAGGCCAGGAAATACAAGGAAATTTCAAGGGAAGGAAATGGCAAGGCAAGGCAAGGAAATTCAAGGATATTCAAGGAAATTAAAGGAAATTCAAGGAAATGGCAAGGAAATTCAAGGAAATTCAAGGAAATGGCAAGGCATGGGAAGGAAACATAAGGATATACAAGGAAATGGCAAGGAAAGGCAAGGAAATTCACGGAAATTCAAGGAAATTCAAGGAAATGGCAAGGCAAGGAAAGGAAATTCAAGGAAATTGAAGCAAATGGCAAGGAAATTCAAGGAAATTCAAGGAAATGGCAAGGAAATTCTACGAAATTCAAGGAAATTTGAGCAAATGGCAAGGCAAGGCAAGGCATATCAATGAAATTCAAGGAAATGTCAAGGCAAGGAAGGGAAATTCAAGGAAATTCAAGGAAATGGCAAGGCAAGGAGAGGAAATTCAAGGAAGTGGCAAGGCAAGGCAATGAAATTCAAGCAAATTCATGGAAATGGCAAGGTAAGGCAAGGAAATTCAAGGACGTTCAAGGAAATTCACGGAAACTCAAGGAAATTACAAGGCAAGGAAAGGAAATTCAAGGAAATTCAAGGAAATCCAAGGAAATTTTAGGAAATTCAAGGAAATTTGAGAAAATGGAAAGGCAAGGCAAGGCAATTCAAGGAAATTCAAGGAAATGGCAATGGAAGGAAAGGAAATTCAAGGAAATGGCAAGGCAAGGCAAGGAAATGGCAAGGCAAGGCAGGGAAATTCAAGGAAATTCAAGGAAATTCATGGAAATGGCAAGGCAAGGCAAGGAAATTCAAGGAAATTCAAGGAAATTCATGGAAATCGCAAGGAAAGGCAAGGAAATTCAAGGAAATGGCAAGGCAAGGATATTCAAGGATATTCAAGGAAATGGCAAGGCAAGGCAAGGTAATTCAAGGAAATTCAAAGAAATTCAAGGAAATGGCAAGGCAAGGAAAGGAAATTCAAGGAAATGGCAAGGCAAGGCAAGGATATTCAAGGATATTCAAGGAAATGGCAAGGCAAGGCAAGGTAATTCAAGGAAATTCAAAGAAATTCAAGGAAATCGCAAGGAAAAGAAAGGAAATTTAAAGAAATTCAAGGAAATTAATGGAAATTGCAAGACATTGAAAGGAAATTCAAGGAAACTCAAAAAAATGGCAAGGCAAAGAAATTCAAGGAAATTCAAGGAAATTCAAGGAAATTCAAGGAAATGGCAAGGCAAGGAAAGGAAATCCAAGGACGTTCAAGGAAATTCAAGGAAATGGCGAGACAAGGCCAGGAAATTCAGGGAAATTTCAAGGCAAGGAAATGGCATGGCAAGGCAAGGAAATTCAAGGAAATTCAAGGAAATTAAAGGAAATTCAAGGAAATGGCAAGGAAATTCAAGGAAATTCAAGGAAATGGCAAGGCATGGAAAGGAAACATAAGGAAATACAAGGAAATGGCAAGGAAAGGCAAGGAAATTCACGGAAATTCAAGGAAATTCAAGGAAATGGCAAGGCAAGGAAAGGAAATTCAAGGAAATTGAAGCAAATGGCAAGGAAATTCAAGGAAATTCAAGGAAATGGCAAGGAAATTCTAGGAAATTCAAGGAAATTTGAGCAAATGGCAAGGCAAGGCAAGGCATATCAAGGAAATTCAAGGAAATGTCAATGGAAGGAAAGGAAATTCAAGGAAATTCAAGGAAATGGCAAGGCAAGGCAAGGAAATGGCAAGGAAAGGCAAGGAAATTCAAGGAAATTCAAGGAAATGGCAAGGCAAGGAAGGGAAATTCAAGAAAATTCAAGGAAATGGCAATGGAAGGAAAGGAAATTCAAGGAAATTCAAGGAAATTCATGGAAATGGCAAGGCAAGGAGAGGAAATTCAAGGAAGTGGCAAGGCAAGGCAAGGAAATTCAAGGACGTTCAAGGATATTCGAGGAAACTCAAGGAAATGGCAAGACAAGGCCAGGAAATTCAAGGAAATTTCAAGGCAAGGAAATGGCAAGGCAAGGAAAGGAAATTCAAAGAAATTGAAGGAAATTCAAGGAAATTCAAGGAAGTTCAAGGAAATGGCAAGGCAGGGAAAGGAATCTCAAGGAAATTCAAGGAAATTCAAAGGCAAGGCAAGGAAATTCAAGGAAATTCACGGAAATTAAAGGGAATTCAAGGAAATGGTAAGGCAGGGAAAGGAAATTCAAGGAAATGGCAAGGCAAGGAAAGGAAATTCAAGGAAGTTCATGGAAATGGCAAGGGAAGGAAAGGAAATTCAAGGAAATTCAAGGAAATGGAAAGGGAATGAAAGGAAATTCAAGGAAATTCAAGGAAATGGCAAGGCAAGGCAAGGTAATACAAGGAAATTCAAGGAAATTCAAGGAAATGGCAAGGCAAGGAAAGGAAATTCAAAGAAATTCAAGGAAATTCATGGAAATGGCAAGGGAAGGAAAGGAAATTCAAAGAAATTCAAGTAAATGGCAAGACAAGGAAAGGAAATTCAAGGAAATTTAAGGAAATGGCAAAGCAAGGCAAGGAAATTCAAGGATATTCAAGGAAATGGCAAGGTATGGCAAGGTAATTCAAGGAAATTCAAGGAAATTCAAGGAAATGGCATGCAAGGAAAGGAAATTCAAGGAAATTCAAGGAAATTCAAGGAAACTCAAAAAAATGGCAAGGCAAGGCAAGGAAATTCAAGAAAATTCAAGGAAATTCAATGAAATGGCATCGCAAGAAAAGGAAATTCAAGGAAATTCATGGAAATTCAAGGAAATTGCAAGGAAAGGAAAGGAAATTCAAAGAAATTCAAGGAAATTCATGGAAATAGCAAGACATTGAAAGGAAATTCAAGTTAATTCAAAATAATGGCAAGGCAAGACAAGGAAATTCAAGGAAATTCAAGGAAATTCAAGGAAATGGCATGCAAGGAAAGGAAATTCAAGGAAATTGAAGGAAATTCAAGGAAACTCAAAAAAATGGCAAGGCAAGGCAAGGAAATTCAAGAAAATTCAAGAAAATTCAATGAAATGGCATCGCAAGAAAAGGAAATTCAAGGAAATTCAAGGAAATGGTAAGGCAAGGAAAGGAAATCCAAGGACGTTCAAGGAAATTCAAGGAAATTCAAGGAAATGGCAAGGAAATTCAAGGAAATTCAAGGAAATGGCAAGGCAGGGAAAGGAAATTCAAGGAAATGGCAAGACCAGGCAAGGAAATTTAAGGAAATTCAAGGAAATGGCAAGGCAAGGAATGGAAATTCAAGGAAATTTAAGGAAATGGCAAGGCAAGGCAAGGAAATTCAAGGAAATTCAAGGAAATGGCAAGGCAAGTCAAGGAAATTCAATGAAATTCAAAGAAATGGCAAGGCAAGGAAATTAAAGGAAATTCAAGGACATTCAAGAAAATGGCAGGGCCAGGCAAGGAAATTCAAGGAAATGTCAAGGCAAGGAAAGGGAATTCAAGGAAATTCAAGGAAATGGCAAGAAAATTCAAGGAAATGGCAAGGCAAGGAACGGAATTTCAAGGAAATTCAAGGAAATTCAAGGAAATGGCAAGGCAAAGAAAATATTCAAGGAAATTCAAGGAAATTCAAGGAAATGGCAAGGCAAGGCAAGGAAATTGAAGGAAATTCAAGGAAATGGCAAGGCAAGGAAATTCAAGGAAATTCTAGGACATTCAAAGAATTTCGAGGAAATGGTAAAGCAAAAAAATAAAATTCAAGGAAATTCAAGGAAATGGCAAGGCAAGAAAAGGAAATTCAAGGAAATTCAAGGAAATGGCAAGGAAATTCAAGGAAATGGCAAGGCAAGGAACGGAATTTCAAGGAAATTCAAGGAAATTCAAGGAAATGGCAAGGCAAGGAAAAGATATTCAAGGAAATTCAAGGAAATGGCAATGCAAGGAAAGGATATTCAAGAAAATTCAAGAAAATTCAAGGAAATGGCAAGGCAGGGAAAGGAAATTCAAGGAAATTAAAGGAAATTCAAGGAAATGGCAAGGCAAGGAAAGGAAATTCAAGGAAATTCAAGGAAATTCAAGGAAATGGGAAGGAAATGGCAAGGCAAGGTAAGGAAATTGAAGGAAATTCAAGGAAATGGAGAGGCAAGGAAAGGAAATTGAAGGAAATTCAACGAAATTCAACGAACTGTCAAGGCAAGGCAAGGAAATTCAAGGAAATACAAGGAAATGGCAAGGAAATTCAAGGAAATGGCAAGGCAAGGAAAGGAAATGGAAGGAAATTCAAGGAAATGGCAAGGCAAGGAACGGAAATTCAAGGAAATTCAAGGAAATGGCAAGACAAGGCAAGGAAATTCAAGGAAATTCAAGGAAATGGCGAGGCAAGGAAAGGATATTCAGGGAAATTCAAGGAAATGGCAAGGCCAGGCAAGGAAATTCAAGGAAATTCAAGGAAATGGCGAGGCAAGAAAGGATATTCAGGGAAATTCAAGGAAATTCAAGGAAATGGCAAGGCCAGGCAAGGAAATTGCAGGAAATTCAAGGAAATGGCAAGGCAAGGATATTCAAGGAAATTCAAGGAAATGGCAAGACAAGGAAAGGATATTGAAGGAAATTCATGGAAATTCAAGGAATTTGCAGGGCAAGGAAAGGAAATTCAAGGAAATGGCATGGAAATTCAAGGAAATTCAAGGAAATTCAAGGAAATGGCAACTCAAGGGAAGGAAATTCAAGGAAATTCTAGGACATTCAAGGAAATGGCAAGGCAAGGCAAGGAAATTCAAGGAAATTCAAGGAAATTCAAGGAAATGGCAAGGCAAGGCAAGGAAATTCAAGGAAATTCAAGGAAATGGCAAGGAAATTCAAGGAAATTCAAGGAAATTCAAGGAAATGGCAAGACAAGGAACGACATTTCAAGGAAATTCAAGGAAATGGCAAGGCCAGTCAAGGAAATTCAAGGAAATTCAAGGAAATGGCAAGGCAAGGAAAGGAAATTCAAGGAAATTCAAGGAAATGGCAAGGCAAGGCAAGGAAATGGCAAGGCAAGGCAAGGAAATTCAAGGAAATTCAAGGAAATGGCAAGGCAAGGAAGGGAAATTCAAGAAAATTCAAGGAAATGGCAAGGCAGGGAAAGTAAATTCAAGGAAATTAAAGGAAATTCAAGGAAATGGCAAGGGAAGGAAAGGAAATTCAAGGAAATTCAAGGAAATTCAAGGAAATGGGAAGGAAATGGCAAGGCAAGGCAAGGAAATTGAAGGAAATTCAAGGAAATGGAGAGGCAAGGAAAGGAAATTGAAGGAAATTCAACGAAATTTAACGAAATGGCAAGGCAAGGCAAGGAAATTCAAGGAAATACAAGGAAATGGCAAGGAAATTCAAGGAAATGGCAAGGCAAGGCAAAGAAATTCAAGGAAATTAAAGGAAATGGCAAGGAAATTCAAGGAAATGGCAAGGCAAGGAAAGGAAATGGAAGGAAATTCAAGGAAATGGCAAGGCAAGGAACGGAAATTCAAGGAAATTCAAGGAAATGCAAGACAAGGCAAGGAAATTCAAGGAAATTCAAGGACATGGCGAGGCAAGGAAAGGATATTCAGGGAAATTCAAGGAAATGGCAAGGCCAGGCAAGGAAATTCAAGGAAATTCAAGGAAATGGCGAGGCAAGGAAAGGATATTCAGGGAAATTCAAGGAAATTCAAGGAAATGGCAAGGCCAGGCAAGGAAATTGCAGGAAATTCAAGGAAATGGCAAGGCAAGGATATTCAAGGAAATTCAAGGAAATGGCAAGGCAAGGAAAGGATATTGAAGGAAATTCATGGAAATTCAAGGAATTTGCAGGGCAAGGAAAGGAAATTCAAGGAAATTCAAGGAAATGGCATGGAAATTCAAGGAAATTCAAGGAAATTCAAGGAAATGGCAACTCAAGGGAAGGAAATTCAAGGAAATTCTAGGACATTCAAGGAAATAGCAATACAAGGCAAGGAAATTCAAGGAAATTCAAGGAAATTCAAGGATATGGCAAGGCAAGGCAAGGAAATTCAAGGAAATTCAAGGAAATTAAAGGAAATTCAAGGAAATGGCAAGGAAATTCAAGGAAATTCAAGGAAATGGCAAGGCAAGGAAAGGAAATCCAAGGACGTTCAAGGAAATTCAAGGAAATGGCAAGGGAATGAAAGGAAATTTAAGGAAATTCAAGGAAATGGTAAGGCAAGGAAAGGAAATTTAAGGAAATGGCAAGGCAAGGCAAGGATATTCAAGGATATTCAAGGAAATGGCAAGGCAAGGCAAGGTAATTCAAGGAAATTCAAAGAAATTCAAGGAAATGGCAAGGAAAAGAAAGGAAATTTAAAGAAATTCAAGGAAATTCATGGAAATTGCAAGACATTGAAAGGAAATTCAAGGAAACTCAAAAAAATGGCAAGGCAAGGCAAGGAAATTCAAGGAAATTCAAGGAAATTCAAGGAAATGACATCGCAAGGAAAGGAAATTCAAGGAAATTCAAGGAAATGGCAAGGCAAGGAAAGGAAATCCAAGGACGTTCAAGGAAATTCAAGGAAATTGAAAGACAAGGCCAGGAAATACAAGGAAATTTCAAGGCAAGGAAATGGCAAGGCAAGGCAAGGAAATTCAAGGATATTCAAGGAAATTAAAGGAAATTCAAGGAAATGGCAAGGAAATTCAAGGAAATTCAAGGAAATGGCAAAGCATGGGAAGGAAACATAAGGAAATACAAGGAAATGGCAAGGAAAGGCAAGGAAATTCACGGAAATTCAAGGAAATTCAAGGAAATGGCAAGGCAAGGAAAGGAAATTCAAGGAAATTGAAGCAAATGGCAAGGAAATTCAAGGAAATTCAAGGAAATGGCAAGGAAATTCTAGGAAATTCAAGGAAATTTGAGCAAATGGCAAGGCAAGGCAAGGCATATCAATGAAATTCAAGGAAATGTCAAGGCAAGGAAGGGAAATTCAAGAAAATTCAAGGAAATGGCAAGGCAAGGAGAGGAAATTCAAGGAAGTGGCAAGGCAAGGCAATGAAATTCAAGCAAATTCATGGAAATGGCAAGGCAAGGCAAGGAAATTCAAGGACGTTCAAGGAAATTCACGGAAACTCAAGGAAATTACAAGGCAAGGAAAGGAAATTCAAGGAAATTCAAGGAAATCCAAGGAAATTTTAGGAAATTCAAGGAAATTTGAGAAAATGGAAAGGCAAGGCAAGGCAATTCAAGGAAATTCAAGGAAATGGCAATGGAAGGAAAGGAAATTCAAGGAAATGGCAAGGCAAGGCAAGGAAATGGCAAGGCAAGGCAGGGAAATTCAAGGAAATTCAAGGAAATTCATGGAAATGGCAAGGCAAGGCAAGGAAATTCAAGGAAATTCAAGGAAATTCATGGAAATGGCAAGGAAAGGCAAGGAAATTCAAGGAAATGGCAAGGCAAGGATATTCAAGGATATTCAAGGAAATGGCAAGGCAAGGCAAGGTAATTCAAGGAAATTCAAAGAAATTCAAGGAAATGGCAAGGCAAGGAAAGGAAATTCAAGGAAATGGCAAGGCAAGGCAAGGATATTCAAGGATATTCAAGGAAATGGCAAGGCAAGGCAAGGTAATTCAAGGAAATTCAAAGAAATTCAAGGAAATCGCAAGGAAAAGAAAGGAAATTTAAAGAAATTCAAGGAAATTAATGGAAATTGCAAGACATTGAAAGGAAATTCAAGGAAACTCAAAAAAATGGCAAGGCAAGGCAAAGAAATTCAAGGAAATTCAAGGAAATTCAAGGAAATGGCTTCGCAAGGAAAGGAAATTCAAGGAAATTCAAGGAAATGGCAAGGCAAGGAAAGGAAATCCAAGGACGTTCAAGGAAATTCAAGGAAATGGCGAGACAAGGCCAGGAAATTCAGGGAAATTTCAAGGCAAGGAAAGGGCATGGCAAGGCAAGGAAATTCAAGGAAATTCAAGGAAATTAAAGGAAATTCAAGGAAATGGCAAGGAAATTCAAGGAAATTCAAGGAAATGGCAAGGCATGGAAAGGAAACATAAGGAAATACAAGGAAATGGCAAGGAAAGGCAAGGAAATTCACGGAAATTCAAGGAAATTCAAGGAAATGGCAAGGCAAGGAAAGGAAATTCAAGGAAATTGAAGCAAATGGCAAGGAAATTCAAGGAAATTCAAGGAAATGGCAAGGAAATTCTAGGAAATTCAAGGAAATTTGAGCAAATGGCAAGGCAAGGCAAGGCATATCAAGGAAATTCAAGGAAATGTCAATGGAAGGAAAGGAAATTCAAGGAAATTCAAGGAAATGGCAAGGCAAGGCAAGGAAATGGCAAGGAAAGGCAAGGAAATTCAAGGAAATTCAAGGAAATGGCAAGGCAAGGAAGGGAAATTCAAGAAAATTCAAGGAAATGGCAAGGCAAGGAGAGGAAATTCAAGGAAGTGGCAAGGCAAGGTAAGGAAATTCAAGGAAATTCAAGGAAATTCATGGAAATGGCAAGGCAAGGCAAGGAAATTCAAGGACGTTCAAGGATATTCGAGGAAACTCAAGGAAATGGCAAGACAAGGCCAGGAAATTCAAGGAAATTTCAAGGCAAGGAAATGGCAAGGCAAGGAAAGGAAATTCAAAGAAATTGAAGGAAATTCAAGGAAATTCAAGGAAGTTCAAGGAAATGGCAAGGCAGGGAAAGGAATCTCAAGGAAGTGGCAAGGCAAGGAAAGGAAATTCAAGGAAATTCAAGGAAATTCAAAGGCAAGGCAAGGAAATTCAAGGAAATTCAGGGAAATTAAAGGGAATTCAAGGAAATGGTAAGGCAGGGAAAGGAAATTCAAGGAAGTGGCAAGGCAAGGAAAGGAAATTCAAGGAAGTTCATGGAAATGGCAAGGGAAGGAAAGGAAATTCAAGGAAATTCAAGGAAATGGAAAGGGAATGAAAGGAAATTCAAGGAAATTCAAGGAAATGGCAAGGCAAGGCAAGGTAATACAAGGAAATTCAAGGAAATTCAAGGAAATGGCAAGGCAAGGAAAGGAAATTCAAAGAAATTCAAGGAAATTCATGGAAATGGCAAGGGAAGGAAAGGAAATTCAAAGAAATTCAAGTAAATGGCAAGACAAGGAAAGGAAATTCAAGGAAATTTAAGGAAATGGCAAAGCAAGGCAAGGAAATTCAAGGATATTCAAGGAAATGGCAAGGTATGGCAAGGTAATTCAAGGAAATTCAAGGAAATTCAAGGAAATGGCATGCAAGGAAAGGAAATTCAAGGAAATTCAAGGAAATTCAAGGAAACTCAAAAAAATGGCAAGGCAAGGCAAGGTAATTCAAGAAAATTCAAGGAAATTCAATGAAATGGCATCGCAAGAAAAGGAAATTCAAGGAAATTCATGGAAATTCAAGGAAATTGCAAGGAAAGGAAAGGAAATTCAAAGAAATTCAAGGAAATTCATGGAAATAGCAAGACATTGAAAGGAAATTCAAGTTAATTCAAAATAATGGCAAGGCAAGACAAGGAAATTCAAGGAAATTCAAGGAAATTCAAGGAAATGGCATGCAAGGAAAGGAAATTCAAGGAAATTGAAGGAAATTCAAGGAAATTCAAAAAAATGGCAAGGAAATTCAAGGAAATTCAAGGAAATGGCAAGGCAGGGAAAGGAAATTCAAGGAAATGGCAAGACCAGGCAAGGAAATTTAAGGAAATTCAAGGAAATGGCAAGGCAAGGAATGGAAATTCAAGGAAATTTAAGGAAATGGCAAGGCAAGGCAAGGAAATTGCAGGAAATTCAAGGAAATGGCAAGGCAAGTCAAGGAAATTCAATGAAATTCAAAGAAATGGCAAGGCAAGGAAATTAAAGGAAATTCAAGGACATTCAAGAAAATGGCAGGGCCAGGCAAGGAAATTCAAGGAAATGTCAAGGCAAGGAAAGGGAATTCAAGGAAATTCAAGGAAATGGCAAGAAAATTCAAGGAAATGGCAAGGCAAGGAAAGGAAATTCAAGGAAGTTCATGGAAATGGCAAGGGAAGGAAAGGAAATTCAAGGAAATTCAAGGAAATGGCAAGGGAATGAAAGGAAATTCAAGGAAATTCAAGGAAATGGCAAGGCAAGGAAAGGAAATTCAAGGAAATGGCAAGGCAAGGCAAGGATATTCAAGGATATTCAAGGAAAAGGCAAGGCAAGGCAAGGTAATACAAGGAAATTCAAGGAAATTCAAGGAAATGGCAAGGCAAGGAAATGAAATTCAAGGTAATTCAAAATAATGGCAAGGCAAGACAAGGAAATTCAAGAAAATTCAAGGAAATGGCATGCAAGGAAAGGAAATTCAAGGAAATTCAAGGAAATTCAAGGGAACAAAAAAATGGCAAGGCAAGCAAAGGAAATCCAAGGACGTTCAAGGAAAATCAAGGAAATTCAAGGAAATGGCAAGACAAGGCCAGGAAATTCAAGGAACTTTCAAGGCAAGGAAATGGCAAGGCAAGGCAAGGAAATTCAAGGAAATTCAAGGAAAATCAAGGAAATTCAAGGAAATGGCAAGGAAATTCAAGGAAATGGCAAGGCAGGGAAAGGAAACAAAAGGAAATTCAAGGAAATGGCAAGGAAATTCAAGGAAATTCAAGGAAATGGCAAGGCAAGGAAAGGAAATACAAGGACATGGCAAGGCAAGGAAAGGAAATTCAAGGAAATTCAAGGAAATGGCAAGGCAAGGAGAGGAAATTCAAAGAAATTCAAGGAAATGGAAAGGAAAGGAAAGGAAATTCAAGGAAGTTCATGGAAATGGCAAGGGAAGGAAAGGAAATTCAAGGAAATTCAAGTAAATGGCAAGGCAAGGAAAGGAAATTCAAGGAAATTTAAGGAAATGGCAAGGCAAGGCAAGGAAATTCAAGGATATTCAAGGAAATGGCAAGGTATGGCAAGGTAATTCAAGGAAATTCAAGGAAATTCAAGGAAATGGCAAGGAAAGGAAAGGAAATTCAAAGAAATTCAAGGAAATTCATGGAAATAGCAAGACATTGAAAGGAAATTCAAGGAAATTCAAAATAATGGCAAGGCAAGACAAGGAAATTCAAGGAAATTCAAGGAAATTCAAGGAAATTCAAGGAAATGGCATGCAAGGAAAGGAAATTCAAGGAAATTCAAGGAAATTCAAGGAAACTCAAAAAAATGGCAAGGCAAGGCAAGGAAATTCAAGAAAATTCAAGGAAATTCAATGAAATGGCATCGCAAGAAAAGGAAATTCAAGGAAATTCAAGGAAATGGTAAGGCAAGGAAAGGAAATCCAAGGACGTTCAAGGAAATTCAAGGAAATTCAAGGAAATGGCAAGGAAATTCAAGGAAATTCAAGGAAATGGCAAGGCAGGGAAAGGAAATTCAAGGAAATGTCAAGGCATGGCAAGGAAATTCAAGGAAATTCAAGGAAATTCAAGGAAATTCAAGGAAATGTCAAGGCAAGGAAAGGAAATTGAATGAAATTCAAGGAAATGGAAAGGCAAGGAAAGGAAATTCAAGGAAATGTCAAGGCAAGGAAAGGATAATCAAGGAAATTCAAGGAAATTCAAGGAAATGGCAAGGCCAGGCAAGGAAATTTAAGGAAATTCAAGGAAATGGCAAGGCAAGGAATGGAAATTCAAGGGAATTTAAGGAAATGGCAAGGCAAGGCAAGGAAATTCAAGGAAATTCAAGGAAATGGCAAGGCAAGGAAATTCAAGGAAATCAAGGAAATTCAAGGAAATGGCAAGGCAAGGAAATTAAAGGAAATTCAAGGACATTCAAGAAAATGGCAGGGCCAGGCAAGGAAATTCAAGGAAATGTCAAGTCAAGGAAAGGGAATTCAAGGAAATTCAAGGAAATGGTAGGGCAAGCAAAGGAAATCCAAGGACGTTCAAGGAAAATCAAGGAAATTCAAGGAAATGGCAAGACAAGGCCAGGAAATTCAAGGAACTTTCAAGGCAAGGAAATGGCAAGGCAAGGAAAGGAAATTCAAGGAAATTCAAGGAAATGGCAAGGAAATTCAAGGAAATGGCAAGGCAGGGAAAGGAAACAAAAGGAAATTCAAGGACATGGCAAGGAAATTCAAGGAAATTCAAGGAAATGGCAAGGCAAGGAAAGGAAATTCAAGGAAATTCAAGGAAATGGCAAGGAAAGGAGAGGAAATTCAAAGAAATTCAAGGAAATGGAAAGGAAAGGAAAGGAAATTCAAGGAAGTTCATGGAAATGGCAAGGGAAGGAAAGGAAATTCAAGGAAATTCAAGTAAATGGCAAGGCAAGGAAAGGAAATTCAAGGAAATTTAAGGAAATGGCAAGGCAAGGCAAGGAAATTCAAGGATATTCAAGGAAATGGCAAGGTATGGCAAGGTAATTCAAGGAAATTCAAGGAAATTCAAGGAAATGGCAAGGAAAGAAAGGAAATTCAAAGAAATTCAAGGAAATTCAAGGAAATAGCAAGACATTGAAAGGAAATTCAAGGAAATTCAAAATAATGGCAAGGCAAGACAAGGAAATTCGAGGAAATTCAAGGAAATTCAAGGAAATGGCATGCAAGGAAAGGAAATTCAAGGAAATTCAAGGAAATTCAAGGAAACTCAAAAAAATGGCAAGGCAAGGCAAGGAAATTCAAGAAAATTCAAGGAAATTCAATGAAATGGCATCGCAAGAAAAGGAAATTCAAGGAAATTCAAGGAAATGGTAAGGAAATTCAAGGAAATTCAAGGAAATGGCAAGGAAATTCAAGGAAATTCAAGGAAAAGGCAAGGCAGGGAAAGGAAATTCAAGGAAATGGCAAGGAAATTCAAGGAAATTCAAGGAAATGGCAAGGCAAGGCAAGGAAATTCAAGGAAATGTCAAGGCAAGGAAAGGAAATTGAATGAAATTCAAGGAAATGGAAAGGCAAGGAAAGGAAATTCAAGGAAATGTCAAGGCAAGGAAAGGATAATCAAGGAAATTCAAGGAAATTCAAGGAAATGGCAAGGCCAGGCAAGGAAATTTAAGGAAATTCAAGGAAATGGCAAGGCAAGGAATGGAAATTCAAGGAAATTTAAGGAAATGGCAAGGCAAGGCAAGGAAATTCAAGGAAATCAAGGAAATTCAAGGAAATGGAAAGGCAAGGCAAGGAAATTCAATGAAATTCAAAGAAATGGCAAGGCAAGGAAATTAAAGGAAATTCAAGGACATTCAAGAAAATGGCAGGGCCAGGCAAGGAAATTCAAGGAAATGTCAAGGCAAGGAAAGGGAATTCAAGGAAATTCAAGGAAATGGCAAGGCAAGAAAAGGAAATTCAAGGAAATTCAAGGAAATGGCAAGGAAATTCAAGGAAATGACAAGGCAAGGAACGGAATTTCAAGGAAATTCAAGGAAATTCAAGGAAATGGCAAGGCAAGGCAAAGAAATTCAAGGAAATTCAAGGAAATGGCAAGGAAATTCAAGGAAATGGCAAGGCAAGGAAAGGAAATGGAAGGAAATTCAAGGAAATGGCAAGGCAAGGAACGGAAATTCAAGGAAATTCAAGGAAATGGCAAGGCAAGGCATGGAAATTCAAGGAAATGGCAAGACAAGGCAAGGAAATTCAAGGAAATTCAAGGAAATGGCAAGGCCAGGCAAGGAAATTGCAGGAAATTCAAGGAAATGGCAAGGCAAGGATATTCAAGGAAATTCAAGGAAATGGCAAGGCAAGGAAAGGATATTGAAGGAAATTCATGGAAATTCAAGGAATTTGCAGGGCAAGGAAAGGAAATTCAAGGAAATTCAAGGAAATGGCATGGAAATTCAAGGAAATTCAAGGAAATTCAAGGAAATGGCAACTCAAGGTAAAAAAATTCAAGGAAATTCTAGGACATTCAAGGAAATGGCAAGGCAAGGCAAGGAAATTCAAGGAAATTCAAGGAAATTCAAGGAAATGGCAAGGCAAGGCATGGAAATTTCAGGAAATTCAAGGAAATTCAAGGAAATGGCAAGGCAACTCAAGGAAATTGCAGGAAATTCAAGGAAATGGCAAGGAAATTCAAGGAAATTCAAGGAAATGGCTAGACAAGGAACGACATTTCAAGGAAATTCAAGGAAATGGCAAGGCCAGGCAAGGAAATTCAAGGAAATTCAAGGAAATGGCAAGGCAAAAAAAGGAAATTCAAGGAAATTCAAGGAAATGGCAAGGAAATTCAAAAAAATTCAAGGAAATGGCAAGGAAATTCTAGGAAATTCAAGGAAATTTGAGCAAATGGCAAGGCAAGGCAAGGCATATCAAGGAAATTCAAGGAAATGGCAATGGAAGGAAAGGAAATTCAAGGAAATTCAAGGAAATGGCAAGGCAAGGCAAGGAAATGGCAAGGAAAGGCAAGGAAATTCAAGGAAATTCAAGGAAATGGCAAGGCAAGGAAGGGAAATTCAAGAAAATTCAAGGAAATGGCAAGGCAAGGAGAGGAAATTCAAGGAAATGGCAAGGCAAGGCAAGGAAATTCAAGGAAATTCAAGGAAATTCATGGAAATTGCAAGGCAAGGAAAGGAAATTCAAGGAAATTCAAGGAAATGGCGAGGCAAGGAAAGGATATTCAGGGAAATTCAAGGAAATTCAAGGAAATGGCAAGGCCAGGCAAGGAAATTGCAGGAAATTCAAGGAAATGGCAAGGCAAGGATATTCAAGGAAATTCAAGGAAATGGCAAGGGAAGGAAAGGATATTGAAGGAAATTCATGGAAATTCAAGGAAATTCAAGGAAATTCAAGGAAATGGCAACTCAAGGGAAGTAAATTCAAGGAAATTCTAGGACATTCAAGGAAATGGCAAGGCAAGGCAAGGAAATTCAAGGAAATTCAAGGAAATTCAAGGTAATGGCAAGGCAAGGCAAGGAAATTGCAGGAAATTCAAGGAAATTCAAGGAAATGGCAAGGCAAGGCAAGGAAATTCAAGGAAATTCAAGGAAATGGCAAGGAAATTCAAGGAAATTCAAGGAAATGGCAAGACAAGGAACGACATTTCAAGGAAATTCAAGGAAATGGCAAGGCCAGGCAAGGAAATTCAAGGAAATGGCAAGGCAAGAACGGGAAATTCAAGAAAATTCAAGGAAATGGCAAGGCAAGGAGAGGAAATTCAAGGAAGTGGCAAGGCAAGGCAAGGAAATTCAAGGAAATTTAAGGAAATTCATGGAAATGGCAAGGCAAGGCAAGGAAATTCAAGGAAATTTCAAGGCAAGGAAATGGCAAGGCAAGGAAAGGAAATTCAAAGAAATTGAAGGAAATTCAAGGAAATGCAAGGAAATTCAAGGAAATGGCAAGGCAGGGAAAGGAATCTCAAGGAAATTCAAGGAAATTGAAAGGCAAGGCAAGGAAATTCAAGGAAATTCACGGAAATTAAAGGGAATTACAGGAAATGGTAAGGCAGGGAAAGGAAATTCAAGGAAATGGCAAGGCAAGGAAAGGAAATTCAAGGAAGTTCATGGAAATGGCAAGGGAAGGAAAGGAAATTCAAGGAAATTCAAGGAAATGGCAAGGGAATGAAAGGAAATTCAAGGAAATTCAAGGAAATTCAAGGAAATTCAAGGAAATGGCATGCAAGGAAAGGAAATTCAAGGAAATTCAAGGAAATTCAAGGAAATTCAAGGGAACAAAATAATGGCAAGGCAACGCAAGGAAATTCAAGGAAATTCAAGGAAATGGTAAGGCAAGCAAAGGAAATCCAAGGACGTTCAAGGAAAATCAAGGAAATTCAAGGAAATGGCAGGGCAAGCAAAGGAAATCCAAGGACGTTCAAGGAAAATCAAGGAAATTCAAGGAAATGGCAAGACAAGGCCAGGAAATTCAAGGAACTTTCAAGGCAAGGAAATGGCAAGGCAAGGAAAGGAAATTCAAGGAAATTCAAGGAAATGGCAAGGAAATTCAAGGAAATGGCAAGGCAGGGAAAGGAAACAAAAGGAAATTCAAGGACATGGCAAGGAAATTCAAGGAAATTCAAGGAAATGGCAAGGCAAGGAAAGGAAATTCAAGGAAATTCAAGGAAATGGCAAGGAAAGGAGAGGAAATTCAAAGAAATTCAAGGAAATGGAAAGGAAAGGAAAGGAAATTCAAGGAAGTTCATGGAAATGGCAAGGGAAGGAAAGGAAATTCAAGGAAATTCAAGTAAATGGCAAGGCAAGGAAAGGAAATTCAAGGAAATTTAAGGAAATGGCAAGGCAAGGCAAGGAAATTCAAGGATATTCAAGGAAATGGCAAGGTATGGCAAGGTAATTCAAGGAAATTCAAGGAAATTCAAGGAAATGGCAAGGAAAGAAAGGAAATTCAAAGAAATTCAAGGAAATTCAAGGAAATAGCAAGACATTGAAAGGAAATTCAAGGAAATTCAAAATAATGGCAAGGCAAGACAAGGAAATTCGAGGAAATTCAAGGAAATTCAAGGAAATGGCATGCAAGGAAAGGAATCTCAAGGAAATTCAAGGAAATTCAAGGAAACTCAAAAAAATGGCAAGGCAAGGCAAGGAAATTCAAGAAAATTCAAGGAAATTCAATGAAATGGCATCGCAAGAAAAGGAAATTCAAGGAAATTCAAGGAAATGGTAAGGAAATTCAAGGAAATTCAAGGAAATGGCAAGGAAATTCAAGGAAATTCAAGGAAAAGGCAAGGCAGGGAAAGGAAATTCAAGGAAATGGCAAGGAAATTCAAGGAAATTCAAGGAAATGGCAAGGCAAGGCAAGGAAATTCAAGGAAATGTCAAGGCAAGGAAAGGAAATTGAATGAAATTCAAGGAAATGGAAAGGCAAGGAAAGGAAATTCAAGGAAATGTCAAGGCAAGGAAAGGATAATCAAGGAAATTCAAGGAAATTCAAGGAAATGGCAAGGCCAGGCAAGGAAATTTAAGGAAATTCAAGGAAATGGCAAGGCAAGGAATGGAAATTCAAGGAAATTTAAGGAAATGGCAAGGCAAGGCAAGGAAATTCAAGGAAATCAAGGAAATTCAAGGAAATGGAAAGGCAAGGCAAGGAAATTCAATGAAATTCAAAGAAATGGCAAGGCAAGGAAATTAAAGGAAATTCAAGGACATTCAAGAAAATGGCAGGGCCAGGCAAGGAAATTCAAGGAAATGTCAAGGCAAGGAAAGGGAATTCAAGGAAATTCAAGGAAATGGCAAGGCAAGAAAAGGAAATTCAAGGAAATTCAAGGAAATGGCAAGGAAATTCAAGGAAATGACAAGGCAAGGAACGGAATTTCAAGGAAATTCAAGGAAATTCAAGGAAATGGCAAGGAAATTCAAGGAAATGGCAAGGCAAGGAAAGGAAATGGAAGGAAATTCAAGGAAATGGCAAGGCAAGGAACGGAAATTCAAGGAAATTCAAGGAAATGGCAAGGCAAGGCATGGAAATTCAAGGAAATGGCAAGACAAGGCAAGGAAATTCAAGGAAATTCAAGGAAATGGCGAGGCAAGGAAAGGATATTTAGGGAAATTCAAGGAAATTCAAGGAAATGGCAAGGCCAGGCAAGGAAATTGCAGGAAATTCAAGGAAATGGCAAGGCAAGGATATTCAAGGAAATTCAAGGAAATGGCAAGGCAAGGAAAGGATATTGAAGGAAATTCATGGAAATTCAAGGAATTTGCAGGGCAAGGAAAGGAAATTCAAGGAAATTCAAGGAAATGGCAAGGCAAAAAAAGGAAATTCAAGGAAATTCAAGGAAATGGCAAGGAAATTCAAAAAAATTCAAGGAAATGGCAAGGAAATTCTAGGAAATTCAAGGAAATTTGAGCAAATGGCAAGGCAAGGCAAGGCATATCAAGGAAATTCAAGGAAATGGCAATGGAAGGAAAGGAAATTCAAGGAAATTCAAGGAAATGGCAAGGCAAGGCAAGGAAATGGCAAGGAAAGGCAAGGAAATTCAAGGAAATTCAAGGAAATGGCAAGGCAAGGAAGGGAAATTCAAGAAAATTCAAGGAAATGGCAAGGCAAGGAGAGGAAATTCAAGGAAATGGCAAGGCAAGGCAAGGAAATTCAAGGAAATTCAAGGAAATTCATGGAAATGGCAAGGCAAGGAAAGGAAATTCAAGGAAATTCAAGGAAATGGCGAGGCAAGGAAAGGATATTCAGGGAAATTCAAGGAAATTCAAGGAAATGGCAAGGCCAGGCAAGGAAATTGCAGGAAATTCAAGGAAATGGCAAGGCAAGGATATTCAAGGAAATTCAAGGAAATGGCAAGGGAAGGAAAGGATATTGAAGGAAATTCATGGAAATTCAAGGAAATTCAAGGAAATTCAAGGAAATGGCAACTCAAGGGAAGTAAATTCAAGGAAATTCTAGGACATTCAAGGAAATGGCAAGGCAAGGCAAGGAAATTCAAGGAAATTCAAGGAAATTCAAGGTAATGGCAAGGCAAGGCAAGGAAATTGCAGGAAATTCAAGGAAATTCAAGGAAATGGCAAGGCAAGGCAAGGAAATTCAAGGAAATTCAAGGAAATGGCAAGGAAATTCAAGGAAATTCAAGGAAATGGCAAGACAAGGAACGACATTTCAAGGAAATTCAAGGAAATGGCAAGGCCAGGCAAGGAAATTCAAGGAAATGGCAAGGCAAGAACGGGAAATTCAAGAAAATTCAAGGAAATGGCAAGGCAAGGAGAGGAAATTCAAGGAAGTGGCAAGGCAAGGCAAGGAAATTCAAGGAAATTTAAGGAAATTCATGGAAATGGCAAGGCAAGGCAAGGAAATTCAAGGAAATTTCAAGGCAAGGAAATGGCAAGGCAAGGAAAGGAAATTCAAAGAAATTGAAGGAAATTCAAGGAAATGCAAGGAAATTCAAGGAAATGGCAAGGCAGGGAAAGGAATCTCAAGGAAATTCAAGGAAATTGAAAGGCAAGGCAAGGAAATTCAAGGAAATTCACGGAAATTAAAGGGAATTACAGGAAATGGTAAGGCAGGGAAAGGAAATTCAAGGAAATGGCAAGGCAAGGAAAGGAAATTCAAGGAAGTTCATGGAAATGGCAAGGGAAGGAAAGGAAATTCAAGGAAATTCAAGGAAATGGCAAGGGAATGAAAGGAAATTCAAGGAAATTCAAGGAAATTCAAGGAAATTCAAGGAAATGGCATGCAAGGAAAGGAAATTCAAGGAAATTCAAGGAAATTCAAGGAAATTCAAGGGAACAAAATAATGGCAAGGCAACGCAAGGAAATTCAAGGAAATTCAAGGAAATGGTAAGGCAAGCAAAGGAAATCCAAGGACGTTCAAGGAAAATCAAGGAAATTCAAGGAAATGGCAGGACAAGGCCAGGAAATTCAAGGAACTTTCAAGGCAAGGAAAGGAAATTCAAGGAAATTCAAGGAAATTCAAGGAAATTCAAGGAAATGGCAAGGAAATTCAAGGAAATGGCAAGGAAATTCAAGGAAATGGCAAGGCAGGGAAAGGAAACAAAAGGAAATTCAAGGAAATGGCAAGGAAATTCAAGGAAATTCAAGGAAATGGCAAGGCAATGAGAGGAAATTCAAAGAAATTCAAGGAAATGGCAAGGAAAGGAAAGGAAATTCAAGGAAGTTCATGGAAATGGCAAGGGAAGGAAAGGAAATTCAAGGAAATTCAAGGAAATGGAAAGGGAATGAAAGGAAATTCAAGGAAATTCAAGGAAATGGCAAGGCAAGGCAAGGTAATACAAGGAAATTCAAGGAAATTCAAGGAAATGGCAAGGCAAGGAAAGGAAATTCAAAGAAATTCAAGGAAATTCATGGAAATGGCAAGGAAAGGAAAGGAAATTCAAAGAAATTCAAGGAAATTCATGGAAATAGCAAGACATTGCAAGGAAATTCAAGGAAATTCAAAATAATGGCAAGGCAAGACAAGGAAATTCAAGGAAATTCAAGGAAATTCAAGGAAATGGCATGCAAGGAAAGGAAATTCAAGGAAATTCAAGGAAATTCAAGGAAACTCAAAAAAATGGCAAGGCAAGGCAAGGAAATTCAAGAAAATTCAAGGAAATTCAATGAAATGGCATCGCAAGAAAAGGAAATTCAAGGAAATGGTAAGGCAAGGAAAGGAAATCCAAGGACGTTCAAGGAAATTCAAGGAAATTCAAGGAAATGGCAAGGAAATTCAAGGAAATTCAAGGAAATGGCAAGGCAAGGCAAGGAAATTCAAGGAAATTCAAGGAAATTCAAGGAAATGTCAAGGCCAGGCAAGGAAATTTAAGGAAATTCAAGGAAATGGCAAGGCAAGGAATGGAAATTCAAGGAAATTTAAGGAAATGGCAAGGCAAGGAAATTCAAGGAAATTCAAGGAAATGGCAAGGCAAGGAAATTCAAGGAAATGAAGGAAATTCAAGGAAATGGCAAGGCAAGGCAAGGAAATTCAATGAAATTCAAAGAAATGGCAAGGCAAGGAAATTAAAGGAAATTCAAGGACATTCAAGAAAATGGCAGGGCCAGGCAAGGAAATTCAAGGAAATGTCAAGGCAAGGAAAGGGAATTCAAGGAAATTCAAGGAAATGGCAAGGCAAGAAAAGGAAATTCAAGGAAATTCAAGGAAATGGCAAGGAAATTCAAGGAAATGGCAAGGCAAGGAACGGAATTTCAAGGAAATTCAAGGAAATTCAAGGAAATTCAAGGAAATGGCAAGGCAAGGCAAGGAAATTGAATAAAATTCAAGGAAATGGCAAGGCAAGGAAATTAAAGGAAATTCAAGGACATTCAAGAAAATGGCAGGGCCAGGCAAGGAAATTCAAGGAAATGTCAAGGCAAGGAAAGGGAATTCAAGGAAATTCAAGGAAATGGCAAGGCAAGGAAAAGATATTCAAGGAAATTCAAGGAAATTCAAGGAAATGGCAACTCAAGGGAAGGAAATTCAAGGAAATTCTAGGACATTCAAAGAATTTCGAGGAAATGGTAAAGCAAAAAAATAAAATTCAAGGAAATTCAAGGAAATGGCAAGGTAAGGAAAGGAAATTCAAGGATATGACAAGGCAAGGCAAGGAAATTCAAGGAAATTCAAGGAAATGGCAAGGCAAGGCAAGGAAATTCAAGGAAATTCAAGGAAATGGGAAGGAAATTCAAAGAAATGGCAAGTCAAGGAACGGAATTTCAAGGAAAATCAAGGAAATGACAAGGCAAGGCAAGGAAATGCAAAGAAATGGCAAGTCAAGGCAAGGAAATACAAGGAAATTCAAGGAAATTCAAGGAAATTCAAGGAAAAGGCAGTGCAAGGAAAGGATATTCAAGAAAATTCAAGAAAATTCAAGGAAATGGCAAGGCCAGGCAAGGAAATTCAAGGAAATTAAAGGAAATTCAAGGAAATGGCAAGGCAAGGAAAGGAAATTCAAGGAAATTCAAGGAAGTTCAAGGAAATGGGAAGGAAATGGCAAGGCAAGGCAAGGAAATTGAAGGAAATTCAAGGAAATGGCAAGGCAAGTAAAGGAAATTGAAGGAAATTCAACGAAATTCAACGAAATGGCAAGGCAAGGCAAGGAAATTCAAGGAAATACAAGGAAATGGCAAGGAAATTCAAGGAAATGGCAAGGCAAGGCAAAGAAATTCAAGGAAATTAAAGGAAATGGCAAGGAAATTCAAGGAAATGGCAAGGCAAGGAAAGGAAATGGAAGGAAATTCAAGGAAATGGCGAGGCAAGGAAAGGATATTCAGGGAAATTCAAGGAAATTCAAGGAAATGGCAAGGCCAGGCAAGGAAATTACAGGAAATTCAAGGAAATGACAAGGCAAGGATATTCAAGGAAATTCAAGGAAATGGCAAGGCAAGGAAAGGATATTCAAGAGAATTCAAGGAAATTCAAGGAATTTGCAGGGCAAGGAAAGGAAATTCAAGGAAATTCAAGGAAATGGCATGGAAATTCAAGGAAATTCAAGGAAATGGTAACTCAAGGGAAGGAAATTCAAGGAAATTCTAGGACATTCAAGGAAATGGCAAGGCAAGGCAAGGAAATTCAAGGAAATTCAAGGAAATTCAAGGAAATGTCAAGGCATGGAAAGGAAATTGAATGAAATTCAAGGAAATGGAAAGGCAAGGAAAGGAAATTCAAGGAAATGTCAAGGCAAGGAAAGGATAATCAAGGAAATTCAAGGAAATTCAAGGAAATGGCAAGGCCAGGCAAGGAAATTTAAGGAAATTCAAGGAATTGGCAAGGCAAGGAATGGAAATTCAAGGAAATTTAAGGAAATGGCAAGGCAAGGCAAGGAAATTTAAGGAAATTCAAGGAAATGGCAAGGCAAGGAAATTCAAGGAAATCAAGGAAATTCAAGGAAATGGCAAGGCAAGGCAAGGAAATTCAATGAAATTCAAAGAAATGGCAAGGCAAGGAAATTCAAGGAAATTCAAGGACATTCAAGAAAATGGCAGGGCCAGGCAAGGAAATTCAAGGAAATGTCAAGGCAAGGAAAGGGAATTCAAGGAAATTCAAGGAAATGGCAAGGCAAGAAAAGGAAATTCAAGGAAATTCAAGGAAATGGCAAGGAAATTCAAGGAAATGGCAAGGCAAGGAAAAGATATTCAAGGAAATTCAAGGAAATTCAAGGAAATGGCAAGGCAAGGCAAGGAAATTGAAGGAAATTCAAGGAAATGGCAAGGCAAGGAAATTCAAGGAAATTCAAGGAAATGGCAACTCAAGGGAAGGAAATTCAAGGAAATTCTAGGACATTCAAAGAATTTCGAGGAAATGGTAAAGCAAAAAAATAAAATTCAAGGAAATTCAAGGAAATGGCAAGGTAAGGAAAGGAAATTCAAGGATATGACAAGGCAAGGCAAGGAAATTCAAGGAAATTCAAGGAAATGGCAAGGCAAGGCAAGGAAATTCAAGGAAATTCAAGGAAATGGGAAGGAAATTCAAAGAAATGGCTAGTCAAGGAACGGAATTTCAAGGAAAATCAAGGAAATGACAAGGCAAGGCAAGGAAATGCAAAGAAATGGCAAGTCAAGGCAAGGAAATACAAGGAAATTCAAGGAAATTCAAGGAAATTCAAGGAAAAGGCAGTGCAAGGAAAGGATATTCAAGAAAATTCAAGAAAATTCAAGGAAATGGCAAGGCCAGGCAAGGAAATTCAAGGAAATTAAAGGAAATGGCAAGGCAAGGAAAGGAAATTCAAGGAAATTCAAGGAAATTCAAGGAAATGGGAAGGAAATGGCAAGGCAAGGCAAGGAAATTGAAGGAAATTCAAGGAAATGGCAAGGCAAGTAAAGGAAATTGAAGGAAATTCAACGAAATTCAACGAAATGGCAAGGCAAGGCAAGGAAATTCAAGGAAATACAAGGAAATGGCAAGGAAATTCAAGGAAATGGCAAGGCAAGGCAAAGAAATTCAAGGAAATTAAAGGAAATGGCAAGGAAATTCAAGGAAATGGCAAGGCAAGGAAAGGAAATGGAAGGAAATTCAAGGAAATGGCGAGGCAAGGAAAGGATATTCAGGGAAATTCAAGGAAATTCAAGGAAATGGCAAGGCCAGGCAAGGAAATTGCAGGAAATTCAAGGAAATGACAAGGCAAGGATATTCAAGGAAATTCAAGGAAATGGCAAGGCAAGGAAAGGATATTGAAGGAAATTCATGGAAATTCAAGGAATTTGCAGGGCAAGGAAAGGAAATTCAAGGAAATTCAAGGAAATGGCATGGAAATTCAAGGAAATTCAAGGAAATGGTAACTCAAGGGAAGGAAATTCAAGGAAATTATAGGACATTCAAGGAAATGGCAAGGCAAGGCAAGGAAATTCAAGGAAATTCAAGGAAATTCAAGGAAATGGCAAGGCAAGGCAAGGAAATTCAAGGAAATTCAAGGAAATTCAAGGAAATTCAAGGAAATTCAAGGAAATTCAAGGAAATGGCAAGACAAGGAACGACATTTCAAGGAAATTCAAGGAAATGGCAAGGCCAGGCAAGGAAATTCAAGGAAATTCAAGGAAATGGCAAGGGAAGGAAAGGAAATTCAAGGAAATTCAAGGAAATGGCAAGGAAATTCAAAAAAATTCAAGGAAATGGCAAGGAAATTCTAGGAAATTCAAGGAAATTTGAGCAAATGGCAAGGCAAGGCAAGGCATATCAAGGAAATTCAAGGAAATGGCAATGGAAGGAAAGGAAATTCAAGGAAATTCAAGGAAATGGCAAGGCAAGGCAAGGAAATGGCAAGGAAAGGCAAGGAAATTCAAGGAAATTCAAGGAAATGGCAAGGCAAGGAAGGGAAATTCAAGAAAATTCAAGGAAATGGCAAGGCAAGGAGAGGAAATTCAAGGAAGTGGCAAGGGAAGGCAAGGAAATTCAAGGAAATTCAAGGAAATTCATGGAAATGGCAAGGCAAGGCAAGGAAATTCAAGGAAATTTCAAGGCAAGGAAATGGCAAGGCAAGGAAAGGAAATTCAAAGAAATTGAAGGAAATTCAAGGAAATTCAAGGAAATTCAAGGAAATGGCAAGGCAGGGAAAGGAATCTCAAGGGAATTCAAGGAAATTGAAAGGCAAGGCAAGGAAATTCAAGGAAATTCACGGAAATTAAAGGGAATTCAAGGAAATGGTAAGGCAGGGAAAGGAAATTCAAGGAAATGGCAAGGCAAGGAAAGGAAATTCAAGGAAGTTCATGGAAATGGCAAGGGAAGAAAAGGAAATTCAACGAAATTCAAGGAAATGGCAAGGCAAGGAAAGGAAATTCAAGGAAATGGCAAGGCAAGGCAAGGTAATACAAGGAAATTCAAGGAAATTCAAGGAAATGGCAAGGCAAGGAAAGGAAATTCAAAGAAATTCAAGGAAATTCATGGAAATGGCAAGACATTGAAGGGAAAGTCAAGGTAATTCAAAATAATGGCAAGGCAAGACAAGGAAATTTAAGGAAATTCAAGGAAATTCAAGGAAATGGCATGCAAGGTAAGGAAATTCAAGGAAATTCAAGGAAATTCAAGGGAACAAAAAAATGGCAAGGCAACGCAAGGAAATTCAAGGAAATTCAAGGAAATTCAAGGAAATGGTAAGGCAAGCAAAGGAAATCCAAGGACGTTCAAGGAAAATCAAGGAAATTCAAGGAAATGGCAAGGAAATTCAAGGAAATTCAAGGAAATGGCAAGGCAAGGAAAGGAAATACAAGGACATGGCAAGGCAAGGAAAGGAAATTCAAGGAAATTCAAGGAAATGGCAAGGAAAGGAAAGGAAATTCAAGGAAGTTCATGGAAATGGCAAGGGAAGGAAAGGAAATTCAAGGAAATTCAAGTAAATGGCAAGACAAGGAAAGGAAATTCAAGGAAATTCAAGGAAATGGCAAGGAACGGAAATTCAAGGATATTCAAGGAAATGGCAAGGTATGGCAAGGTAATTCAAGGAAATTCAAGGAAATGGCAAGGAAAGGAAAGGAAATTCAAAGAAATTCAAGGAAATTCATGGAAATAGCAAGACATTGCAAGGAAATTCCAGGAAATTCAAAATAATGGCAAGGCAAGACAAGGAAATTCAAGGAAATTCAAGAAAATGGCATGCAAGGAAAGGAAATTCAAGGAAATTCAAGGAAATTCAAGGAAACTCAAAAAAATGGGAAGGCAAGGCAAGGAAATTCAAGGAAATTCAAGGAAATTCAATGAAATGGCATCGCAAGAAAAGGAAATTCAAGGAAATTCAAGGAAATGGTAAGGCAAGGAAAGGAAATCCAAGGAAATTCAAGGAAATTCAAGGAAATTCAAGGAAATGGCAAGGAAATTCAAGGAAATTCAAGGAAATGGCAAGGCAAGGCAAGGAAATTCAAGGAAATGTCAAGGCAAGGAAAGGAAATTGAATGAAATTCAAGGAAATGGAAAGGCAAGGCAAGGAAATTCAAGGAAATTCAAGGAAATGGCAAGGCCAGGCAAGGAAATTTAAAGAAATTCAAGGAAATGGCAAGGCAAGGAATGGAAATTCAAGGAAATTTAAGGAAATGGCAAGGCAAGGCAAGGAAATTCAAGGAAATTCAAGGAAATGGCAAGGCAAGGAAATTCAAGGAAATCAAGGAAATTCAAGGAAATGGCAAGGCAAGGCAAGGAAATTCAAGGAAATTCAAGGAAATGGGAAGGAAATTCAAGGAAATGGCAAGTCAAGGAACGGAATTTCAAGGAAAATCAAGGAAATGACAAGGAAAGGCAAGGAAATGCAAAGAAATGGCAAGTCAAGGCAAGGAAATACAAGGAAATTCAAGGAAATTCAAGGAAATTCAAGGAAATGGCAATGCAAGGAAAGGATATTCAAGAAAATTCAAGAAAATTCAAGGAAATGGCAAGGCCAGGCAAGGAAATTCAAGGAAATTAAAGGAAATTCAAGGAAATGGCAAGGCAAGGAAAGGAAATTCAAGGAAATTCAAGGAAATTCAAGGAAATGGGAAGGAAATGGCAAGGCAAGGCAAGGAAATTCAAGGAAATTCAAGGAAATGGCAAGGAAATTCAAGGAAATGGCAAGGCAAGGAATGGAAATTCAAGGAAATGCAAGGAAATGGCGAGGCAAGGAAAGGATATTCAGGGAAATTCAAGGAAATTCAAGGAAATGGCAAGACAAGGCAAGGAAATTCAAGGAAATGCAAGGAAATGGCAAGGCAAGGCAAGGATATTCAGGGAAATTCAAGGAAATTCAAGGAAATGGCAAGGCCAGACAAGGAAATTGCAGGAAATTCAAGGAAATGGCAAGGCAAGGATATTCAAGGAAATTCAAGGAAATGGTAAGGCAAGGAAAGGATATTGAAGGAAATTCATGGAAATTCAAGGAATTTGCAAGGCAAGGAAAGGAAATTCAAGGAAATTCAAGGAAATGGCATGGAAATTCAAGGAAATTCAAGGAAATTCAAGGAAATGGCAACTCAAGAGAAGGAAATTCAAGGAAATTCAAGGAAATTCAAGGAAATTCAAGGAAATGGCAAGGCAAGGCAAGGAAATTCAAGGAAATTCAAGGAAATTCAAGGAAATGGCAAGGCAAGGCAAGGAAATTCAAGGAAATTCAAGGAAATTCAAGGAAATGGCAAGGCAGGGAAAGGAATCTCAAGGAAATTCAAGGAAATTGAAAGGCAAGGCAAGGAAATTCAAGGAAATTCACGGAAATTAAAGGGAATTACAGGAAATGGTAAGGCAGGGAAAGGAAATTCAAGGAAATGGCAAGGCAAGGAAAGGAAATTCAATGAAGTTCATGGAAATGGCAAGAGAAGAAAAGGAAATTCAAGGAAATTCATGGAAATGGCAAGGGAAGAAAAGGAAATTCAAGGAAATTCAAGGAAATGGCAAGGCAAGGCAAGGAAATTCAAGGAAATTCACGGAAATTAAAGGGAATTCAAGGAAATGGTAAAGCAGGGAAAGGAAATTCAAGGAAATGGCAAGGCAAGGAAAGGAAATTCAAGGAAGTTCATGGAAATGGCAAGGGAAGGAAAGGAAATTCAAGGAAATTCAAGGAAATTCAAGGAAATGGCATGCAAGGAAAGGAAATTCAAGGAAATTCAAGGAAATTCAAGGGAACAAAATAATGGCAAGGCAACGCAAGGAAATTCAAGGAAATTCAAGGAAATGGTAAGGCAAGCAAAGGAAATCCAAGGACGTTCAAGGAAAATCAAGGAAATTCAAGGAAATGGCAGGACAAGGCCAGGAAATTCAAGGAACGTTCAAGGCAAGGAAATGGCAAGGCAAGGAAAGGAAATTCAAGGAAATTCAAGGAAATTCAAGGAAATTCAAGGAAATGGCAAGGAAATTCAAGGAAATGGCAAGGCAGGGAAAGGAAACAAAAGGAAATTCAAGGAAATGGCAAGGAAATTCAAGGAAATTCAAGGAAATGGCAAGGCAAGGAGAGGAAATTCAAAGAAATTCAAGGAAATGGCAAGGAAAGGAAAGGAAATTCAAGGAAGTTCATGGAAATGGCAAGGGAAGGAAAGGAAATTCAAGGAAATTCAAGTAAATGGCAAGACAAGGAAAGGAAATTCAAGGAAATTAAAGGAAATGGCAAAGCAAGGCAAGGAAATTCAAGGATATTCAAGGAAATTGCAAGGTATGGCAAGGTAATTCAAGGAAATTCAAGGAAATTCAAGGAAATGGCAAGGAAAGGAAAGGAAATTCAAAGAAATTCAAGGAAATTCATGGAAATAGCAAGACATTGCAAGGAAATTCAAGGAAATTCAAAATAATGGCAAGGCAAGACAAGGAAATTCAAGGAAATTCAAGAAAATTCAAGGAAATGGCAAGGCAAGGAGAGGAAATTCAAGGAAGTGGCAAGGGAAGGCAAGGAAATTCAAGGAAATTCATGGAAATGGCAAGGCAAGGCAAGGAAATTCAAGGAAATTTCAAGGCAAGGAAATGGCAAGGCAAGGAAAGGAAATTCAAAGAAATTGAAGGAAATTCAAGGAAATTCAAGGAAATTCAAGGAAATGGCAAGGCAGGGAAAGGAATCTCAAGGGAATTCAAGGAAATTGAAAGGCAAGGCAAGGAAATTCAAGGAAATTCACGGAAATTAAAGGGAATTCAAGGAAATGGTAAGGCAGGGAAAGGAAATTCAAGGAAATGGCAAGGCAAGGAAAGGAAATTCAAGGAAGTTCATGGAAATGGCAAGGGAAGAAAAGGAAATTCAACGAAATTCAAGGAAATGGCAAGGCAAGGAAAGGAAATTCAAGGAAATGGCAAGGCAAGGCAAGGTAATACAAGGAAATTCAAGGAAATTCAAGGAAATGGCAAGGCAAGGAAAGGAAATTCAAAGAAATTCAAGGAAATTCATGGAAATGGCAAGACATTGAAGGGAAAGTCAAGGTAATTCAAAATAATGGCAAGGCAAGACAAGGAAATTTAAGGAAATTCAAGGAAATTCAAGGAAATGGCATGCAAGGTAAGGAAATTCAAGGAAATTCAAGGAAATTCAAGGGAACAAAAAAATGGCAAGGCAACGCAAGGAAATTCAAGGAAATTCAAGGAAATTCAAGGAAATGGTAAGGCAAGCAAAGGAAATCCAAGGACGTTCAAGGAAAATCAAGGAAATTCAAGGAAATGGCAAGGAAATTCAAGGAAATTCAAGGAAATGGCAAGGCAAGGAAAGGAAATACAAGGACATGGCAAGGCAAGGAAAGGAAATTCAAGGAAATTCAAGGAAATGGCAAGGAAAGGAAAGGAAATTCAAGGAAGTTCATGGAAATGGCAAGGGAAGGAAAGGAAATTCAAGGAAATTCAAGTAAATGGCAAGACAAGGAAAGGAAATTCAAGGAAATTCAAGGAAATGGCAAGGAACGGAAATTCAAGGATATTCAAGGAAATGGCAAGGTATGGCAAGGTAATTCAAGGAAATTCAAGGAAATGGCAAGGAAAGGAAAGGAAATTCAAAGAAATTCAAGGAAATTCATGGAAATAGCAAGACATTGCAAGGAAATTCCAGGAAATTCAAAATAATGGCAAGGCAAGACAAGGAAATTCAAGGAAATTCAAGAAAATGGCATGCAAGGAAAGGAAATTCAAGGAAATTCAAGGAAATTCAAGGAAACTCAAAAAAATGGGAAGGCAAGGCAAGGAAATTCAAGGAAATTCAAGGAAATTCAATGAAATGGCATCGCAAGAAAAGGAAATTCAAGGAAATTCAAGGAAATGGTAAGGCAAGGAAAGGAAATCCAAGGAAATTCAAGGAAATTCAAGGAAATTCAAGGAAATGGCAAGGAAATTCAAGGAAATTCAAGGAAATGGCAAGGCAAGGCAAGGAAATTCAAGGAAATGTCAAGGCAAGGAAAGGAAATTGAATGAAATTCAAGGAAATGGAAAGGCAAGGCAAGGAAATTCAAGGAAATTCAAGGAAATGGCAAGGCCAGGCAAGGAAATTTAAAGAAATTCAAGGAAATGGCAAGGCAAGGAATGGAAATTCAAGGAAATTTAAGGAAATGGCAAGGCAAGGCAAGGAAATTCAAGGAAATTCAAGGAAATGGCAAGGCAAGGAAATTCAAGGAAATCAAGGAAATTCAAGGAAATGGCAAGGCAAGGCAAGGAAATTCAAGGAAATTCAAGGAAATGGGAAGGAAATTCAAGGAAATGGCAAGTCAAGGAACGGAATTTCAAGGAAAATCAAGGAAATGACAAGGAAAGGCAAGGAAATGCAAAGAAATGGCAAGTCAAGGCAAGGAAATACAAGGAAATTCAAGGAAATTCAAGGAAATTCAAGGAAATGGCAATGCAAGGAAAGGATATTCAAGAAAATTCAAGAAAATTCAAGGAAATGGCAAGGCCAGGCAAGGAAATTCAAGGAAATTAAAGGAAATTCAAGGAAATGGCAAGGCAAGGAAAGGAAATTCAAGGAAATTCAAGGAAATTCAAGGAAATGGGAAGGAAATGGCAAGGCAAGGCAAGGAAATTCAAGGAAATTCAAGGAAATGGCAAGGAAATTCAAGGAAATGGCAAGGCAAGGAATGGAAATTCAAGGAAATGCAAGGAAATGGCGAGGCAAGGAAAGGATATTCAGGGAAATTCAAGGAAATTCAAGGAAATGGCAAGACAAGGCAAGGAAATTCAAGGAAATGCAAGGAAATGGCAAGGCAAGGCAAGGATATTCAGGGAAATTCAAGGAAATTCAAGGAAATGGCAAGGCCAGACAAGGAAATTGCAGGAAATTCAAGGAAATGGCAAGGCAAGGATATTCAAGGAAATTCAAGGAAATGGTAAGGCAAGGAAAGGATATTGAAGGAAATTCATGGAAATTCAAGGAATTTGCAAGGCAAGGAAAGGAAATTCAAGGAAATTCAAGGAAATGGCATGGAAATTCAAGGAAATTCAAGGAAATTCAAGGAAATGGCAACTCAAGAGAAGGAAATTCAAGGAAATTCAAGGAAATTCAAGGAAATTCAAGGAAATGGCAAGGCAAGGCAAGGAAATTCAAGGAAATTCAAGGAAATTCAAGGAAATGGCAAGGCAGGCAAGGAAATTCAAGGAAATTCAAGGAAATTCAAGGAAATTCAAGGAAATGGCAAGGCAGGGAAAGGAATCTCAAGGAAATTCAAGGAAATTGAAAGGCAAGGCAAGGAAATTCAAGGAAATTCACGGAAATTAAAGGGAATTACAGGAAATGGTAAGGCAGGGAAAGGAAATTCAAGGAAATGGCAAGGCAAGGAAAGGAAATTCAATGAAGTTCATGGAAATGGCAAGAGAAGAAAAGGAAATTCAAGGAAATTCATGGAAATGGCAAGGGAAGAAAAGGAAATTCAAGGAAATTCAAGGAAATGGCAAGGCAAGGAAAGGAAATTCAAGGAAATGGCAAGGCAAGGCAAGGAAATTCAAGGAAATTCACGGAAATTAAAGGGAATTCAAGGAAATGGTAAAGCAGGGAAAGGAAATTCAAGGAAATGGCAAGGCAAGGAAAGGAAATTCAAGGAAGTTCATGGAAATGGCAAGGGAAGGAAAGGAAATTCAAGGAAATTCAAGGAAATGGCAAGGGAATGAAAGGAAATTCAAGGAAATTCAAGGAAATTCAAGGAAATGGCATGCAAGGTAAGGAAATTCAAGGAAATTCAAGGAAATTCAAGGGAACAAAATAATGGCAAGGCAACGCAAGGAAATTCAAGGAAATTCAAGGAAATGGTAAGGCAAGCAAAGGAAATCCAAGGACGTTCAAGGAAAATCAAGGAAATTCAAGGAAATGGCAGGACAAGGCCAGGAAATTCAAGGAACGTTCAAGGCAAGGAAATGGCAAGGCAAGGAAAGGAAATTCAAGGAAATTCAAGGAAATTCAAGGAAATGGCAAGGAAATTCAAGGAAATGGCAAGGCAGGGAAAGGAAACAAAAGGAAATTCAAGGAAATGGCAAGGAAATTCAAGGAAATTCAAGGAAATGGCAAGGCAAGGAGAGGAAATTCAAAGAAATTCAAGGAAATGGCAAGGAAAGGAAAGGAAATTCAAGGAAGTTCATGGAAATGGCAAGGGAAGGAAAGGAAATTCAAGGAAATTCAAGTAAATGGCAAGACAAGGAAAGGAAATTCAAGGAAATTAAAGGAAATGGCAAAGCAAGGCAAGGAAATTCAAGGATATTCAAGGAAATTGCAAGGTATGGCAAGGTAATTCAAGGAAATTCAAGGAAATTCAAGGAAATGGCAAGGAAAGGAAAGGAAATTCAAAGAAATTCAAGGAAATTCATGGAAATAGCAAGACATTGCAAGGAAATTCAAGGAAATTCAAAATAATGGCAAGGCAAGACAAGGAAATTCAAGGAAATTCAAGGAAATTCAAGGAAATGGCATGCAAAGAAAGGAAATTCAAGGAAATTCAAGGAAATTCAAGGAAACTCAAAAAAATGGCAAGGCAAGGCAAGGAAATTCAAGAAAATTCAAGGAAATTCAATGAAATGGCATCGCAAGAAAAGGAAATTCAAGGAAATTCAAGGAAATGGTAAGGCAAGGAAAGGAAATCCAAGGACGTTCAAGGAAATTCAAGGAAATTCAAGGAAATGGCAAGGAAATTCAAGGAAATTCAAGGAAATGGCAAGGCAAGGCAAGGAAATTCAAGGAAATTCAAGGAAATTCAAGGAAATGTCAAGGCAAGGAAAGGAAATTGAATGAAATTCAAGGAAATGGAAAGGCAAGGAAAGGAAATTCAAGGAAATGTCAAGGCAAGGAAAGGATAATCAAGGAAATTCAAGGAAATTCAAGGAAATGGCAAGGCCAGGCAAGGAAATTTAAGGAAATTCAAGGAAATGGCAAGGCAAGGAATGGAAATTCAAGGAAATTTAAGGAAATGGCAAGGCAAGGAAAGGAAATTCAAGGAAATTCAAGGAAATGGCAAGGCAAGGAAATTCAAGGAAATCAAGGAAATTCAAGGAAATGGCAAGGCAAGGCAAGGAAATTCAAGGAAATTCAAGGAAATGGCAAGGAAATTCAAGGAAATGGCAAGGCAAGGAACGGAATTTCAAGGAAATTCAAGGAAATTCAAGGAAATGGCAAGGCAAGGAAAAGATATTCAAGGAAATTCAAGGAAATTCAAGGAAATGGCAAGGCAAGGCAAGGAAATTGAATAAAATTCAAGGAAATGGCAAGGCAAGGAAATTCAAGGAAATTCAAGGAAATGGCAACTCAAGGGAAGGAAATTCAAGGAAATTCTAGGACATTCAAAGAATTTCGAGGAAATGGTAAAGCAAAAAAATAAAATTCAAGGAAATTCAAGGAAATGGCAAGGTAAGGAAAGGAAATTCAAGGATATGACAAGGCAAGGCAAGGAAATTCAAGGAAATTCAAGGAAATGGGAAGGAAATTCAAAGAAATGGCAAGTCAAGGAACGGAATTTCAAGGAAAATCAAGGAAATGACAAGGCAAGGCAAGGAAATGCAAAGAAATTCAAGGAAATTCAAGGAAATTCAAGGAAAAGGCAGTGCAAGGAAAGGATATTCAAGAAAATTCAAGAAAATTCAAGGAAATGGCAAGGCCAGGCAAGGAAATTCAAGGAAATTAAAGGAAATTCAAGGAAATGGCAAGGCCAGGCAAGGAAATTCAAGGAAATTAAAGGAAATTCAAGGAAATGGGAAGGAAATGGCAAGGCAAGGCAAGGAAATTGAAGGAAATTCAAGGAAATGGCAAGGCAAGTAAAGGAAATTGAAGGAAATTCAACGAAATTCAACGAAATGGCAAGGCAAGGCAAGGAAATTCAAGGAAATACAAGGAAATGGCAAGGAAATTCAAGGAAATGGCAAGGCAAGGCAAAGAAATTCAAGGAAATTAAAGGAAATGGCAAGGAAATTCAAGGAAATGGCAAGGCAAGGAAAGGAAATGGAAGGAAATTCAAGGAAATGGCAAGGCAAGGAACGGAAATTCAAGGAAATTCAAGGAAATGGCAAGGCAAGGCATGGAAATTCAAGGAAATGGCAAGGCAAGGAAAGGATATTCAGGGAAATTCAAGGAAATTCAAGGAAATGGCAAGGCCAGGCAAGGAAATTCAAGGAAATTCAAGGAAATGGCGAGGCAAGGAAAGGATATTCAGGGAAATTCAAGGAAATTCAAGGAAATGGCAAGGCCAGGCAAGGAAATTGCAGGAAATTCAAGGAAATGACAAGGCAAGGATATTCAAGGAAATTCAAGGAAATGGCAAGGCAAGGAAAGGATATTGAAGGAAATTCATGGAAATTCAAGGAATTTGCAGGGCAAGGAAAGGAAATTCAAGGAAATTCAAGGAAATGGCATGGAAATTCAAGGAAATTCAAGGAAATGGTAACTCAAGGGAAGGAAATTCAAGGAAATTCTAGGACATTCAAGGAAATGGCAAGGCAAGGCAAGGAAATTCAAGGAAATTCAAGGAAATTCAAGGAAATGGCAAGGCAAGGCAAGGAAATTCAAGGAAATTCAAGGAAATTCAAGGAAATTCAAGGAAATGGCAAGACAAGGAACGACATTTCAAGGAAATTCAAGGAAATGGCAAGGCCAGGGAAGGAAATTCAAGGAAATTCAAGGAAATGGCAAGGCAAGGAAAGGAAATTCAAGGAAATTCAAGGAAATGGCAAGGAAATTCAAAAAAATTCAAGTAAATGGCAAGGAAATTCTAGGAAATTCAAGGAAATTTGAGCAAATGGCAAGGCAAGGCATATCAAGGAAATTCAAGGAAATGGCAATGGAAGGAAAGGAAATTCAAGGAAATTCAAGGAAATGGCAAGGCAAGGCAAGGAAATGGCAAGGAAAGGCAAGGAAATTCAAGGAAATTCAAGGAAATGGCAAGGTAAGGAGAGGAAATTCAAGGAAGTGGCAAGGCAAGGCAAGGAAATTCAAGGAAATTCAAGGAAATTCATGGAAATGGCAAGGCAAGGCAAGGAAATTCAAGGAAATTTCAAGGCAAGGAAATGGCAAGGCAAGGAAAGGAAATTCAAAGAAATTGAAGGAAATTCAAGGAAATTCAAGGAAATTCAAGGAAATGGCAAGGCAGGGAAAGGAATCTCAAGGGAATTCAAGGAAATTGAAAGGCAAGGCAAGGAAATTCAAGGAAATTCACGGAAATTAAAGGGAATTCAAGGAAATGGTAAGGCAGGGAAAGGAAATTCAAGGAAATGGCAAGGCAAGGAAAGGAAATTCAAGGAAGTTCATGGAAATGGCAAGGGAAGAAAAGGAAATTCAAGGAAATTCAAGGAAATGGCAAGGCAAGGAAAGGAAATTCAAGGAAATGGCAAGGCAAGGCAAGGTAATACAAGGAAATTCAAGGAAATTCAAGGAAATGGCAAGGCAAGGAAAGGAAATTCAAAGAAATTCAAGGAAATTCATGGAAATGGCAAGACATTGAAAGGAAAGTCAAGGTAATTCAAAATAATGGCAAGGCAAGACAAGGAAATTCAAGGAAATTCAAGGAAATTCAAGGAAATGGCATGCAAGGTAAGGAAATTCAAGGAAATTCAAGGAAATTCAAGGGAACAAAAAAATGGCAAGGCAACGCAAGGAAATTCAAGGAAATTCAAGGAAATTCAAGGAAATGGTAAGGCAAGCAAAGGAAATCCAAGGACGTTCAAGAAAAATCAAGGAAATTCAAGGAAATGGCAAGGAAATTCAAGGAAATTCAAGGAAATGGCAAGGCAAGGAAAGGAAATACAAGGACATGGCAAGGCAAGGAAAGGAAATTCAAGGAAATTCAAGGAAATGGCAAGGCAAGGAGAGGAAATTCAAAGAAATTCAAGGAAATGGCAAGGAAAGGAAAGGAAATTCAAAGAAATTCAAGGAAATTCATGGAAATAGCAAGACATTGAAAGGAAATTCCAGGAAATTCAAAATAATGGCAAGGCAAGACAAGGAAATTAAAGGAAATTCAAGGAAATGGCATGCAAGGAAAGGAAATTCAAGGAAATTCAAGGAAATTCAAGGAAACTCAAAAAAATGGGAAGGCAAGGCAAGGAAATTCAAGGAAATTCAAGGAAATTCAATGAAATGGCATCGCAAGAAAAGGAAATTCAAGGAAATTCAAGGAAATGGTAAGGCAAGGAAAGGAAATCCAAGGAAATTCAAGGAAATTCAAGGAAATTCAAGGAAATGGCAAGGAAATTCAAGGAAATTCAAGGAAATGGCAAGGCAAGGCAAGGAAATTCAAGGAAATGTCAAGGCAAGGAAAGGAAATTGAATGAAATTCAAGGAAATGGAAAGGCAAGGCAAGGAAATTCAAGGAAATGTCAAGGCAAGGAAAGGATAATCAAGGAAATTCAAGGAAATTCAAGGAAATGGCAAGGCCAGACAAGGAAATTTAAGGAAATTCAAGGAAATGGCAAGGCAAGGAATGGAAATTCAAGGAAATTTAAGGAAATGGCAAGGCAAGGCAAGGAAATTCAAGGAAATTCAAGGAAATGGCAAGGCAAGGAAATTCAAGGAAATCAAGGAAATTCAAGGAAATGGCAAGGCAAGGCAAGGAAATTCAATGAAATTCAAAGAAATGGCAAGGCAAGGAAATTAAAGGAAATTCAAGGACATTCAAGAAAATGGCAGGGCCAGGCAAGGAAATTCAAGGAAATGTCAAGGCAAGGAAAGGGAATTCAAGGAAATTCAAGGAAATGGCAAGGCAAGAAAAGGAAATTCAAGGAAATTCAAGGAAATGGCAAGGAAATTCAAGGAAATGGCAAGGCAAGGAACGGAATTTCAAGGAAATTCAAGGAAATTCAAGGAAATGGCAAGGCAAGGAAAAGATATTCAAGGAAATTCAAGGAAATTCAAGGAAATGGCAAGGCAAGGCAAGGAAATTGAATAAAATTCAAGGAAATGGCAAGGCAAGGAAATTCAAGGAAATTCAAGGAAATGGCAACTCAAGGGAAGGAAATTCAAGGAAATTCTAGGACATTCAAAGAATTTCGAGGAAATGGTAAAGCAAAAAAATAAAATTCAAGGAAATTCAAGGAAATGGCAAGGTAAGGAAAGGAAATTCAAGGATATGACAAGGCAAGGCAAGGAAATTCAAGGAAATTCAAGGAAATGGCAAGGCAAGGCAAGGAAATTCAAGGAAATTCAAGGAAATGGGAAGGAAATTCAAAGAAATGGCAAGTCAAGGAACGGAATTTCAAGGAAAATCAAGGAAATGACAAGGCAAGGCAAGGAAATGCAAAGAAATGGCAAGTCAAGGCAAGGAAATACAAGGAAATTCAAGGAAATTCAAGGAAATTCAAGGAAAAGGCAGTGCAAGGAAAGGATATTCAAGAAAATTCAAGAAAATTCAAGGAAATGGCAAGGCCAGGCAAGGAAATTCAAGGAAATTAAAGGAAATGGCAAGGCAAGGAAAGGAAATTCAAGGAAATTCAAGGAAATTCAAGGAAATGGGAAGGAAATGGCAAGGCAAGGCAAGGAAATTGAAGGAAATTCAAGGAAATGGCAAGGCAAGTAAAGGAAATTGAAGGAAATTCAACGAAATTCAACGAAATGGCAAGGCAAGGCAAGGAAATTCAAGGAAATACAAGGAAATGGCAAGGAAATTCAAGGAAATGGCAAGGCAAGGCAAAGAAATTCAAGGAAATTAAAGGAAATGGCAAGGAAATTCAAGGAAATGGCAAGGCAAGGAAAGGAAATGGAAGGAAATTCAAGGAAATGGCAAGGCAAGGCAAGGAAATTGAAGGAAATGGCAAGGCAAGGCAAGGAAATTGAAGGAAATTAAAGGAAATGGCGAGGCAAGGCAAGGAAATTCAAGGAAATTCAAGGAAATGGCAAGGCCAGGCAAGGAAATTCAAGGAAATTCAAGGAAATGGCGAGGCAAGGAAAGGATATTCAGGGAAATTCAAGGAAATTCAAGGAAAAGGCAAGGCCAGGCAAGGAAATTGCAGGAAATTCAAGGAAATGACAAGGCAAGGATATTCAAGGAAATTCAAGGAAATGGCAAGGCAAGGAAAGGATATTGAAGGAAATTCATGGAAATTCAAGGAATTTGCAGGGCAAGGAAAGGAAATTCAAGGAAATTCAAGGAAATGGCATGGAAATTCAAGGAAATTCAAGGAAATGGTAACTCAAGGGAAGGAAATTCAAGGAAATTCTAGGATATTCAAGGAAATGGCAAGGCAAGGCAAGGAAATTCAAGGAAATTCAAGGAAATTCAAGGAAATGGCAAGGCAAGGCAAGGAAATTCAAGGAAATTCAAGGAAATTCAAGGAAATTCAAGGAAATTCAAGGAAATGGCAAGACAAGGAACGACATTTCAAGGAAATTCAAGGAAATGGCAAGGCCAGGCAAGGAAATTCAAGGAAATTCAAGGAAATGGCAAGGAAATTCTAAGAAATTCAAGGAAATTTGAGCAAATGGCAAGGCAAGGCATATCAAGGAAATTCAAGGAAATGGCAATGGAAGGAAAGGAAATTCAAGGAAATTCAAGGAAATGGCAAGGCAAGGCAAGGAAATGGCAAGGAAAGGCAAGGAAATTCAAGGAAATGGCAAGGCAAGGAAGGGAAATTCAAGAAAATTCAAGGAAATGGCAAGGCAAGGAGAGGAAATTCAAGGAAGTGGCAAGGCAAGGCAATAAAATTCAAGGAAATTCAAGGAAATTCATGGAAATGGCAAGGCAAGGCAAGGAAATTCAAGGAAATTTCAAGGCAAGGAAATGGCAAGGCAAGGAAAGGAAATTCAAAGAAATTGAAGGAAATTCAAGGAAATTCAAGGAAATTCAAGGAAATGGCAAGGCAGGGAAAGGAATCTCAAGGGAATTCAAGGAAATTGAAAGGCAAGGCAAGGAAATTCAAGGAAATTCACGGAAATTAAAGGGAATTCAAGGAAATGGTAAGGCAGGGAAAGGAAATTCAAGGAAATGGCAAGGCAAGGAAAGGAAATTCAAGGAAGTTCATGGAAATGGCAAGGGAAGAAAAGGAAATTCAAGGAAATTCAAGGAAATGGCAAGGCAAGGAAAGGAAATTCAAGGAAATGGCAAGGCAAGGCAAGGTAATACAAGGAAATTCAAGGAAATTCAAGGAAATGGCAAGGCAAGGAAAGGAAATTCAAAGAAATTCAAGGAAATTCATGGAAATGGCAAGACATTGAAAGGAAAGTCAAGGTAATTAAAAATAATGGCAAGGAAAGACAAGGAAATTCAAGGAAATTCAAGGAAATTCAAGGAAATGGCATGCAAGGTAAGGAAATTCAAGGAAATTCAAGGAAATTCAAGGGAACAAAAAAATGGCAAGGCAACGCAAGGAAATTCAAGGAAATTCAAGGAAATTCAAGGAAATGGTAAGGCAAGCAAAGGAAATCCAAGGACGTTCAAGGAAAATCAAGGAAATTCAAGGAAATGGCAAGGAAATTCAAGGAAATTCAAGGAAATGGCAAGGCAAGGAAAGGAAATACAAGGACATGGCAAGGCAAGGAAAGGAAATTCAAGGAAATTCAAGGAAATTCAATGAAATGGCATCGCAAGAAAAGGAAATTCAAGGAAATTCAAGGAAATGGTAAGGCAAGGAAAGGAAATCCAAGGAAATTCAAGGAAATTCAAGGAAATTCAAGGAAATGGCAAGGAAATTCAAGGAAATTCAAGGAAATGGCAAGGCAAGGCAAGGAAATTCAAGGAAATGTCAAGGCAAGGAAAGGAAATTGAATGAAATTCAAGGAAATGGAAAGGCAAGGCAAGGAAATTCAAGGAAATGTCAAGGCAAGGAAAGGATAATCAAGGAAATTCAAGGAAATTCAAGGAAATGACAAGGCCAGGCAAGGAAATTTAAGGAAATTCAAGGAAATGGCAAGGCAAGGAATGGAAATTCAAGGAAATTTAAGGAAATGGCAAGGCAAGGCAAGGAAATTCAAGGAAATTCAAGGAAATGGCAAGGCAAGGAAATTCAAGGAAATCAAGGAAATTCAAGGAAATGGCAAGGCAAGGCAAGGAAATTCAAGGAAATTCAAGGAAATGGCAAGGAAATTCAAGGAAATGGCAAGGCAGGGAAAGGAAACAAAAGGAAATTCAAGGAAATGGCAAGGAAATTCAAGGAAATTCAAGGAAATGGCAAGGCAAGGAGAGGAAATTCAAAGAAATTCAAGGAAATGGCAAGGAAAGGAAAGGAAATTCAAGGAATTTCATGGAAATGGCAAGGGAAGGAAAGGAAATTCAAGGAAATTCAAGTAAATGGCAAGACAAGGAAAGGAAATTCAAGGAAATTAAAGGAAATGGCAAAGCAAGGCAAGGAAATTCAAGGATATTCAAGGAAATTGCAAGGTATGGCAAGGTAATTCAAGGAAATTCAAGGAAATTCAAGGAAATGGCAAGGAAAGGAAAGGAAATTCAAAGAAATTCAAGGAAATTCATGGAAATAGCAAGACATTGCAAGGAAATTCAAGGAAATTCAAAATAATGGCAAGGCAAGACAAGGAAATTCAAGGAAATTCAAGGAAATTCAAGGAAATGGCATGCAAAGAAAGGAAATTCAAGGAAATTCAAGGAAATTCAAGGAAACTCAAAAAAATGGCAAGGCAAGGCAAGGAAATTCAAGAAAATTCAAGGAAATTCAATGAAATGGCATCGCAAGAAAAGGAAATTCAAGGAAATTCAAGGAAATGGTAAGGCAAGGAAAGGAAATCCAAGGACGTTCAAGGAAATTCAAGGAAATTCAAGGAAATGGCAAGGAAATTCAAGGAAATTCAAGGAAATGGCAAGGCAAGGCAAGGAAATTCAAGGAAATTCAAGGAAATTCAAGGAAATGTCAAGGCAAGGAAAGGAAATTGAATGAAATTCAAGGAAATGGAAAGGCAAGGAAAGGAAATTCAAGGAAATGTCAAGGCAAGGAAAGGATAATCAAGGAAATTCAAGGAAATTCAAGGAAATGGCAAGGCCAGGCAAGGAAATTTAAGGAAATTCAAGGAAATGGCAAGGCAAGGAATGGAAATTCAAGGAAATTTAAGGAAATGGCAAGGCAAGGAAAGGAAATTCAAGGAAATTCAAGGAAATGGCAAGGCAAGGAAATTCAAGGAAATCAAGGAAATTCAAGGAAATGGCAAGGCAAGGCAAGGAAATTCAAGGAAATTCAAGGAAATGGCAAGGAAATTCAAGGAAATGGCAAGGCAAGGAACGGAATTTCAAGGAAATTCAAGGAAATTCAAGGAAATGGCAAGGCAAGGAAAAGATATTCAAGGAAATTCAAGGAAATTCAAGGAAATGGCAAGGCAAGGCAAGGAAATTGAATAAAATTCAAGGAAATGGCAAGGCAAGGAAATTCAAGGAAATTCAAGGAAATGGCAACTCAAGGGAAGGAAATTCAAGGAAATTCTAGGACATTCAAAGAATTTCGAGGAAATGGTAAAGCAAAAAAATAAAATTCAAGGAAATTCAAGGAAATGGCAAGGTAAGGAAAGGAAATTCAAGGATATGACAAGGCAAGGCAAGGAAATTCAAGGAAATTCAAGGAAATGGGAAGGAAATTCAAAGAAATGGCAAGTCAAGGAACGGAATTTCAAGGAAAATCAAGGAAATGACAAGGCAAGGCAAGGAAATGCAAAGAAATGGCAAGTCAAGGCAAGGAAATACAAGGAAATTCAAGGAAATTCAAGGAAATTCAAGGAAAAGGCAGTGCAAGGAAAGGATATTCAAGAAAATTCAAGAAAATTCAAGGAAATGGCAAGGCCAGGCAAGGAAATTCAAGGAAATTAAAGGAAATTCAAGGAAATGGCAAGGCCAGGCAAGGAAATTCAAGGAAATTAAAGGAAATTCAAGGAAATGGGAAGGAAATGGCAAGGCAAGGCAAGGAAATTGAAGGAAATTCAAGGAAATGGCAAGGCAAGTAAAGGAAATTGAAGGAAATTCAACGAAATTCAACGAAATGGCAAGGCAAGGCAAGGAAATTCAAGGAAATACAAGGAAATGGCAAGGAAATTCAAGGAAATGGCAAGGCAAGGCAAAGAAATTCAAGGAAATTAAAGGAAATGGCAAGGAAATTCAAGGAAATGGCAAGGCAAGGAAAGGAAATGGAAGGAAATTCAAGGAAATGGCAAGGCAAGGAACGGAAATTCAAGGAAATTCAAGGAAATGGCAAGGCAAGGCATGGAAATTCAAGGAAATGGCAAGGCAAGGAAAGGATATTCAGGGAAATTCAAGGAAATTCAAGGAAATGGCAAGGCCAGGCAAGGAAATTCAAGGAAATTCAAGGAAATGGCGAGGCAAGGAAAGGATATTCAGGGAAATTCAAGGAAATTCAAGGAAATGGCAAGGCCAGGCAAGGAAATTGCAGGAAATTCAAGGAAATGACAAGGCAAGGATATTCAAGGAAATTCAAGGAAATGGCAAGGCAAGGAAAGGATATTGAAGGAAATTCATGGAAATTCAAGGAATTTGCAGGGCAAGGAAAGGAAATTCAAGGAAATTCAAGGAAATGGCATGGAAATTCAAGGAAATTCAAGGAAATGGTAACTCAAGGGAAGGAAATTCAAGGAAATTCTAGGACATTCAAGGAAATGGCAAGGCAAGGCAAGGAAATTCAAGGAAATTCAAGGAAATTCAAGGAAATGGCAAGGCAAGGCAAGGAAATTCAAGGAAATTCAAGGAAATTCAAGGAAATTCAAGGAAATGGCAAGACAAGGAACGACATTTCAAGGAAATTCAAGGAAATGGCAAGGCCAGGGAAGGAAATTCAAGGAAATTCAAGGAAATGGCAAGGAAATTCAAAAAAATTCAAGTAAATGGCAAGGAAATTCTAGGAAATTCAAGGAAATTTGAGCAAATGGCAAGGCAAGGCATATCAAGGAAATTCAAGGAAATGGCAATGGAAGGAAAGGAAATTCAAGGAAATTCAAGGAAATGGCAAGGCAAGGCAAGGAAATGGCAAGGAAAGGCAAGGAAATTCAAGGAAATTCAAGGAAATGTCAAGGTAAGGAAGGGAAATTCAAGAAAATTCAAGGAAATGGCAAGGCAAGGAGAGGAAATTCAAGGAAGTGGCAAGGCAAGGCAAGGAAATTCAAGGAAATTCAAGGAAATTCATGGAAATGGCAAGGCAAGGCAAGGAAATTCAAGGAAATTTCAAGGCAAGGAAATGGCAAGGCAAGGAAAGGAAATTCAAAGAAATTGAAGGAAATTCAAGGAAATTCAAGGAAATTCAAGGAAATGGCAAGGCAGGGAAAGGAATCTCAAGGGAATTCAAGGAAATTGAAAGGCAAGGCAAGGAAATTCAAGGAAATTCACGGAAATTAAAGGGAATTCAAGGAAATGGTAAGGCAGGGAAAGGAAATTCAAGGAAATGGCAAGGCAAGGAAAGGAAATTCAAGGAAGTTCATGGAAATGGCAAGGGAAGAAAAGGAAATTCAAGGAAATTCAAGGAAATGGCAAGGCAAGGAAAGGAAATTCAAGGAAATGGCAAGGCAAGGCAAGGTAATACAAGGAAATTCAAGGAAATTCAAGGAAATGGCAAGGCAAGGAAAGGAAATTCAAAGAAATTCAAGGAAATTCATGGAAATGGCAAGACATTGAAAGGAAAGTCAAGGTAATTCAAAATAATGGCAAGGCAAGACAAGGAAATTCAAGGAAATTCAAGGAAATTCAAGGAAATGGCATGCAAGGTAAGGAAATTCAAGGAAATTCAAGGAAATTCAAGGGAACAAAAAAATGGCAAGGCAACGCAAGGAAATTCAAGGAAATTCAAGGAAATTCAAGGAAATGGTAAGGCAAGCAAAGGAAATCCAAGGACGTTCAAGAAAAATCAAGGAAATTCAAGGAAATGGCAAGGAAATTCAAGGAAATTCAAGGAAATGGCAAGGCAAGGAAAGGAAATACAAGGACATGGCAAGGCAAGGAAAGGAAATTCAAGGAAATTCAAGGAAATGGCAAGGCAAGGAGAGGAAATTCAAAGAAATTCAAGGAAATGGCAAGGAAAGGAAAGGAAATTCAAAGAAATTCAAGGAAATTCATGGAAATAGCAAGACATTGAAAGGAAATTCCAGGAAATTCAAAATAATGGCAAGGCAAGACAAGGAAATTAAAGGAAATTCAAGGAAATGGCATGCAAGGAAAGGAAATTCAAGGAAATTCAAGGAAATTCAAGGAAACTCAAAAAAATGGGAAGGCAAGGCAAGGAAATTCAAGGAAATTCAAGGAAATTCAATGAAATGGCATCGCAAGAAAAGGAAATTCAAGGAAATTCAAGGAAATGGTAAGGCAAGGAAAGGAAATCCAAGGAAATTCAAGGAAATTCAAGGAAATTCAAGGAAATGGCAAGGAAATTCAAGGAAATTCAAGGAAATGGCAAGGCAAGGCAAGGAAATTCAAGGAAATGTCAAGGCAAGGAAAGGAAATTGAATGAAATTCAAGGAAATGGAAAGGCAAGGCAAGGAAATTCAAGGAAATGTCAAGGCAAGGAAAGGATAATCAAGGAAATTCAAGGAAATTCAAGGAAATGGCAAGGCCAGACAAGGAAATTTAAGGAAATTCAAGGAAATGGCAAGGCAAGGAATGGAAATTCAAGGAAATTTAAGGAAATGGCAAGGCAAGGCAAGGAAATTCAAGGAAATTCAAGGAAATGGCAAGGCAAGGAAATTCAAGGAAATCAAGGAAATTCAAGGAAATGGCAAGGCAAGGCAAGGAAATTCAATGAAATTCAAAGAAATGGCAAGGCAAGGAAATTAAAGGAAATTCAAGGACATTCAAGAAAATGGCAGGGCCAGGCAAGGAAATTCAAGGAAATGTCAAGGCAAGGAAAGGGAATTCAAGGAAATTCAAGGAAATGGCAAGGCAAGAAAAGGAAATTCAAGGAAATTCAAGGAAATGGCAAGGAAATTCAAGGAAATGGCAAGGCAAGGAACGGAATTTCAAGGAAATTCAAGGAAATTCAAGGAAATGGCAAGGCAAGGAAAAGATATTCAAGGAAATTCAAGGAAATTCAAGGAAATGGCAAGGCAAGGCAAGGAAATTGAATAAAATTCAAGGAAATGGCAAGGCAAGGAAATTCAAGGAAATTCAAGGAAATGGCAACTCAAGGGAAGGAAATTCAAGGAAATTCTAGGACATTCAAAGAATTTCGAGGAAATGGTAAAGCAAAAAAATAAAATTCAAGGAAATTCAAGGAAATGGCAAGGTAAGGAAAGGAAATTCAAGGATATGACAAGGCAAGGCAAGGAAATTCAAGGAAATTCAAGGAAATGGCAAGGCAAGGCAAGGAAATTCAAGGAAATTCAAGGAAATGGGAAGGAAATTCAAAGAAATGGCAAGTCAAGGAACGGAATTTCAAGGAAAATCAAGGAAATGACAAGGCAAGGCAAGGAAATGCAAAGAAATGGCAAGTCAAGGCAAGGAAATACAAGGAAATTCAAGGAAATTCAAGGAAATTCAAGGAAAAGGCAGTGCAAGGAAAGGATATTCAAGAAAATTCAAGAAAATTCAAGGAAATGGCAAGGCCAGGCAAGGAAATTCAAGGAAATTAAAGGAAATGGCAAGGCAAGGAAAGGAAATTCAAGGAAATTCAAGGAAATTCAAGGAAATGGGAAGGAAATGGCAAGGCAAGGCAAGGAAATTGAAGGAAATTCAAGGAAATGGCAAGGCAAGTAAAGGAAATTGAAGGAAATTCAACGAAATTCAACGAAATGGCAAGGCAAGGCAAGGAAATTCAAGGAAATACAAGGAAATGGCAAGGAAATTCAAGGAAATGGCAAGGCAAGGCAAAGAAATTCAAGGAAATTAAAGGAAATGGCAAGGAAATTCAAGGAAATGGCAAGGCAAGGAAAGGAAATGGAAGGAAATTCAAGGAAATGGCAAGGCAAGGCAAGGAAATTGAAGGAAATGGCAAGGCAAGGCAAGGAAATTGAAGGAAATTAAAGGAAATGGCGAGGCAAGGCAAGGAAATTCAAGGAAATTCAAGGAAATGGCAAGGCCAGGCAAGGAAATTCAAGGAAATTCAAGGAAATGGCGAGGCAAGGAAAGGATATTCAGGGAAATTCAAGGAAATTCAAGGAAATGGCAAGGCCAGGCAAGGAAATTGCAGGAAATTCAAGGAAATGACAAGGCAAGGATATTCAAGGAAATTCAAGGAAATGGCAAGGCAAGGAAAGGATATTGAAGGAAATTCATGGAAATTCAAGGAATTTGCAGGGCAGGGAAAGGAAATTCAAGGAAATTCAAGGAAATGGCATGGAAATTCAAGGAAATTCAAGGAAATGGTAACTCAAGGGAAGGAAATTCAAGGAAATTCTAGGATATTCAAGGAAATGGCAAGGCAAGGCAAGGAAATTCAAGGAAATTCAAGGAAATTCAAGGAAATGGCAAGGCAAGGCAAGGAAATTCAAGGAAATTCAAGGAAATTCAAGGAAATTCAAGGAAATTCAAGGAAATGGCAAGACAAGGAACGACATTTCAAGGAAATTCAAGGAAATGGCAAGGCCAGGCAAGGAAATTCAAGGAAATTCAAGGAAATGGCAAGGCAAGGCAAGGAAATTCAAGGAAATTCAAGGAAATTCAAGTAAATGGCAAGGAAATTCTAAGAAATTCAAGGAAATTTGAGCAAATGGCAAGGCAAGGCATATCAAGGAAATTCAAGGAAATGGCAATGGAAGGAAAGGAAATTCAAGGAAATTCAAGGAAATGGCAAGGCAAGGCAAGGAAATGGCAAGGAAAGGCAAGGAAATTCAAGGAAATGGCAAGGCAAGGAAGGGAAATTCAAGAAAATTCAAGGAAATGGCAAGGCAAGGAGAGGAAATTCAAGGAAGTGGCAAGGCAAGGCAATAAAATTCAAGGAAATTCAAGGAAATTCATGGAAATGGCAAGGCAAGGCAAGGAAATTCAAGGAAATTTCAAGGCAAGGAAATGGCAAGGCAAGGAAAGGAAATTCAAAGAAATTGAAGGAAATTCAAGGAAATTCAAGGAAATTCAAGGAAATGGCAAGGCAGGGAAAGGAATCTCAAGGGAATTCAAGGAAATTGAAAGGCAAGGCAAGGAAATTCAAGGAAATTCACGGAAATTAAAGGGAATTCAAGGAAATGGTAAGGCAGGGAAAGGAAATTCAAGGAAATGGCAAGGCAAGGAAAGGAAATTCAAGGAAGTTCATGGAAATGGCAAGGGAAGAAAAGGAAATTCAAGGAAATTCAAGGAAATGGCAAGGCAAGGAAAGGAAATTCAAGGAAATGGCAAGGCAAGGCAAGGTAATACAAGGAAATTCAAGGAAATTCAAGGAAATGGCAAGGCAAGGAAAGGAAATTCAAAGAAATTCAAGGAAATTCATGGAAATGGCAAGACATTGAAAGGAAAGTCAAGGTAATTAAAAATAATGGCAAGGAAAGACAAGGAAATTCAAGGAAATTCAAGGAAATTCAAGGAAATGGCATGCAAGGTAAGGAAATTCAAGGAAATTCAAGGAAATTCAAGGGAACAAAAAAATGGCAAGGCAACGCAAGGAAATTCAAGGAAATTCAAGGAAATTCAAGGAAATGGTAAGGCAAGCAAAGGAAATCCAAGGACGTTCAAGGAAAATCAAGGAAATTCAAGGAAATGGCAAGGAAATTCAAGGAAATTCAAGGAAATGGCAAGGCAAGGAAAGGAAATACAAGGACATGGCAAGGCAAGGAAAGGAAATTCAAGGAAATTCAAGGAAATTCAATGAAATGGCATCGCAAGAAAAGGAAATTCAAGGAAATTCAAGGAAATGGTAAGGCAAGGAAAGGAAATCCAAGGAAATTCAAGGAAATTCAAGGAAATTCAAGGAAATGGCAAGGAAATTCAAGGAAATTCAAGGAAATGGCAAGGCAAGGCAAGGAAATTCAAGGAAATGTCAAGGCAAGGAAAGGAAATTGAATGAAATTCAAGGAAATGGAAAGGCAAGGCAAGGAAATTCAAGGAAATGTCAAGGCAAGGAAAGGATAATCAAGGAAATTCAAGGAAATTCAAGGAAATGACAAGGCCAGGCAAGGAAATTTAAGGAAATTCAAGGAAATGGCAAGGCAAGGAATGGAAATTCAAGGAAATTTAAGGAAATGGCAAGGCAAGGCAAGGAAATTCAAGGAAATTCAAGGAAATGGCAAGGCAAGGAAATTCAAGGAAATCAAGGAAATTCAAGGAAATGGCAAGGCAAGGCAAGGAAATTCAAGGAAATTCAAGGAAATGGGAAGGAAATTCAAGGAAATGGCAAGTCAAGGAACGGAATTTCAAGGAAAATCAAGGAAATGACAAGGAAAGGCAAGGAAATGCAAAGAAATGGCAAGTCAAGGCAAGGAAATACAAGGAAATTCAAGGAAATTCAAGGAAATTCAAGGAAATGGCAATGCAAGGAAAGGATATTCAAGAAAATTCAAGAAAATTCAAGGAAATGGCAAGGCCAGGCAAGGAAATTCAAGGAAATTAAAGGAAATTCAAGGAAATGGCAAGGCAAGGAAAGGAAATTCAAGGAAATTCAAGGAAATTCAAGGAAATGGGAAGGAAATGGCAAGGCAAGGCAAGGAAATTCAAGGAAATTCAAGGAAATGGCAAGGCAAGTAAAGGAAATTGAAGGAAATTCAACGAAATTCAACGAAATGGCAAGGCAAGGCAAGGAAATTCAAGGAAATACAAGGAAATGGCAAGGAAATTCAAGGAAATGGCAAGGCAAGGCAAAGAAATTCAAGGAAATTAAAGGAAATGGCAAGGAAATTCAAGGAAATGGCAAGGCAAGGAATGGAAATTCAAGGAAATTCAAGGAAATGGCAAGACAAGGCAAGGAAATTCAAGGAAATGCAAGGAAATGGCGAGGCAAGGAAAGGATATTCAAGGAAATTCAAGGAAATTCAAGGAAATGGCAAGGCCAGACAAGGAAATTGCAGGAAATTCAAGGAAATGGCAAGGCAAGGATATTCAAGGAAATTCAAGGAAATGGTAAGGCAAGGAAAGGATATTGAAGGAAATTCATGGAAATTCAAGGAATTTGCAAGGCAAGGAAAGGAAATTCAAGGAAATGGCATGGAAATTCAAGGAAATTCAAGGAAGTGGCAACTCAAGAGAAGGAAATTCAAGGAAATTCAAGGAAATTCAAGGAAATTCAAGGAAATGGCAAGGCAAGGCAAGGAAATTCAAGGAAATTCAAGGAAATTCAAGGAAATGGCAAGGCAAGGCAAGGAAATTCAAGGAAATTCAAGGAAATTCAAGGAAATTCAAGGAAATGGCAAGGCAAGGCAAGGAAATTCAAGGAAATTCAAGGAAATTCAAGGAAATGGCAAGGCAAGGAAAGGAAATTCAAGGAACTGGCAAGTCAAGGAAAGGAAATTCTAGGAAATTCAAGGAAATTCTAGGACATTCAAGGAAATTCAAGGAAATGGCAAGGCAAGGCAGAAATTCAAGGAAATTCAAGGAAATTCAAGGAAATTCAAGGAAATTCAAGGAAACTCAAAAAAATGGGAAGGCAAGGCAAGGAAATTCAAGGAAATTCAAGGAAATTCAATGAAATGGCATCGCAAGAAAAGGAAATTCAAGGAAATTCAAGGAAATGGTAAGGCAAGGAAAGGAAATCCAAGGAAATTCAAGGAAATTTAGGGAAATTCAAGGAAATGGCAAGGAAATTCAAGGATTTTCAAGGAAATGGCAAGGCAGGGAAAGGAAATTCAAGGAAATGGCAAGGAAAGGCAAGGAAATTCAAGGAAATTCAAGGAAATTCAAGGAAATGTCAAGGCAAGGAAAGGAAATTGAATGAAATTCAAGGAAATGGAAAGGCAAGGCAAGGAAATTCAAAAAAATGTCAAGGCAAGGAAAGGATAATCAAGGAAATTCAAGGAAATTCAAGGAAATGGCAAGGCCAGGCAAGGAAATTTAAAGAAATTCAAGGAAACGGCAAGGCAAGGAATGGAAATTCAAGGAAATTTAAGGAAATGGCAAGGCAAGGCAAGGAAATTCAAGGAAATTCAAGGAAATGGCAAGGCAAGGAAATTCAAGGAAATCAAGGAAATTCAAGGAAATGGCAGGGCCAGGCAAGGAAATTCAAGGAAATGTCAAGGCAAGGAAAGGGAATTCAAGGAAATTCAAGGAAATGGCAAGGCAAGAAAAGGAAATTCAAGGAAATTCAAGGAAATGGCAAGGAAATTCAAGGAAATGGCAAGGCAAGGAATGAAATTTCAGGGAAATTCAAGGAAATTCAAGGAAATGGCAAGGCAAGGCAAGGAAATTGAAGGAAATTCAAGGAAATGGCAAGGCAAGGAAATTCAAGGAAATTTAAGGAAATGGCAACTCAAGGGAAGGAAATTCAAGGAAATTCTAGGACATTCAAAGAATTTCGAGGAAATGGTAAAGCAAAAAATAAAATTCAAGGAAATTCAAGGAAATGGCAAGGTAAGGAAAGGAAATTCAAGGATATGACAAGGCAAGGCAAGGAAATTCAAGGAAATTCAAGGAAATGGCAAGGCAAGGCAAGGAAATTAAAGGAAATTAAAGGAAATTGAAGGAAATGGAAAGGCAAGGAAATTCAAGGAAATCAAGGAAATTCAAGGAAATGGCAAGGCAAGGCAAGGAAATTCAAGGAAATTCAAGGAAATGGCAAGGCAAGGAAAGGATATTCAAGGAAATTCAAGGAAATTCAAGGAAATTCAAGAAAATGGCAAGGCAAGGAATGGAAATTAAGGAAATTCAAGGAAATTCAAGGAAATGGGAAGGAAATGGCAAGGCAAGGCAAGGAAATTGAAGGAAATTCAACGAAATTCAACGAAATGGCAAGGCAAGGCAAGGAAATTCAAGGAAATACAAGGAAATGGCAAGGAAATTCAAGGAAATGGCAAGGTAAGGAAAGGAAATGGAAGGAAATTCAAGGAAATGGCAAGGCAAGGAACGGAAATTCAAGGAAATTCAAGGAAATGGCAAGGCAGGGAAAGGAAATTCAAGGAAATTTAAGGAAATGGCGAGGCAAGGAAAGGATATTCAGGGAAATTCAAGGAAATTCAAGGAAATGGCAAGGCCAGGCAAGGAAATTGCAGGAAATTCAAGGAAATGGCAAGGCAAGGATATTCAAGGAAATTCAAGGAAATGGCAAGGCAAGGAAAGGATATTGAAGGAAATTCATGAAAATTCAAGGAATTTGCAGGGCAAGGAAAGGAAATTCAAGGAAATTCAAGGAAATGGCATGGAAATTCAAGGAAATTCAAGGAAATTAAAGGAAATGGCAACTCAAGAGAAGGAAATTCAAGGAAATTCTAGGACATTCAAGGAAATGGCAAGGCAAGGCAAGGAAATTCAAGGAAATTCAAGGAAATGGCAAGGCAAGGCAAGGAAATTCAAGGAAATTCAAGGAAATTCAAGGAAATGGCAAGGCAAGGCAAGGAAATTCAAGGAAATTCAAGGAAATGGCAAGGAAATTCAAAGAAATTCAAGGAAATTCGAGGAAATGGCAAGGCAAGGAAAGGAAATTCAAGGAAATTCAAGGAAATTAAAGGAAATGGCAAGGCAAGGCAAGGAAATTCAAGGAAATTCAAGGAAATGGCAAGGCAAGGCAAGGAAATTCAAGGAAATTCAAGGAAATTAAAGGAAATGGCAAGGCAACGCAAGGAAATTCAAGGAAATTCAAGGAAATTCAAGGAAATGGCAAGGCAAGGAAAGGAAATTCAAGAAAATTCAAGGGAATGGGAAGGAAATTCAAGGAAATTCGAGGAAATTCAAGGAAATGGCAAGGCCAGGCAAGGAAATTGCAGGAAATTCAAGGAAATGGCAAGGCAAGGATATTCAAGGAAATTCAAGGAAATGGCAAGGCAAGGCAAGGAAATTCAAGGAAATTCAAGGAAATTCAAGGAAATGGCAAGGCAAGGAAGGGAAATTCAAGGAAATTCAAGGAAATGGCAAGGCAAGGACAGGAAATTGAAGGAAATTCAACGAAATTCAACGAAATGGCAAGGCAAGGCAAGGAAATTCAAGGAAATACAAGGAAATGGCAAGGAAATTCAACGTAATGGCAAGGCAAGGCAAAAAAATTCAAGGAAATTCAAGGAAATGGCAAGGAAATTCAAGGAAATGGCAAGGCAAGGAAAGGAAATGGAAGGAAATTCAAGGAAATGGCAAGGCAAGGCATGGAAATTCAAGGAAATGGCAAGGCAAGGCAAGGAAATTCAAGGAAATTCAAGGAAATGGCAAGTCAAGGAAAGGAAATTCAAGGAAATTCAAGGAAATTCTAGGACATTCAAGGAAATTCAAGGAAATGGCAAGGCAAGGCAGAAATTCGAGGAAATTCAAGGAAATTCAAGGAAATTCAAGGAAATGGCAAGGAAATTCAAGGAAATGGCAAGGCAAGGAACAGAATTTCAAGGAAATTCAAGGAAATTCAAGGAAATGGCAAGGCAAGGAAAAGATATTCAAGGAAATTCAAGGAAATTCAAGGAAATGGCAAGGCAAGGCAAGGAAAATGAAGGAAATTCAAGGAAATGGCAAGGCAAGGAAATTCAAAGAAATTCAAGGAAATGGCAACTCAAGGGAAGGAAATTCAAGGAAATTCTAGGACATTCAAAGAATTTCGAGGAAATGGTAAAGCAAAAAAATAAAATTCAAGGAAATTCAAGGAAATGGCAAGGTAAGGAAAGGAAATTCAAGGATATGACAAGGCAAGGCAAGGAAATTCAAGGAAATTCAAGGAAATGGCAAGGCAAGGCAAGGAAATTAAAGGAAATTCAAGGAAATTCAAGGAAATGGCAAGGCAAGGAAATTCAAGGAAATCAAGGAAATTCAAGGAAATGGCAAGGCAAGGCAAGGAAATTCAAGGAAATTCAAGGAAATTGGAAGGAAATTCAAAGAAATGGCAAGTCAAGGAACGGAATTTCAAGGAAAATCAAGGAAATGACAAGGCAAGGCAAGGAAATGCAAAGAAATGGCAAGGCAAGGCAAGGAAATATAAGGAAATTCAAGGAAATTCAAGGAAATGGCAAGGCAAGGCAAGGAAATTCAAGGAAATTCAAGGAAATTAAAGGAAATGGCAAGGCAAGGAAAGGAAATTCAAAGAAATTCAAGGAAATTCGAGGAAATGGCAAGGCAAGGAAAGGAAATTCAAGGAAATTCAAGGAAATTAAAGGAAATGGCAAGGCAAGGCAAGGAAATTCAAGGAAATTCAAGGAAATGGCAAGGCAAGGCAAGGAAATTCAAGGAAATTCAAGGAAATTAAAGGAAATGGCAAGGCAACGCAAGGAAATTCAAGGAAATTCAAGGAAATTCAAGGAAATGGCAAGGCAAGGAAAGGAAATTCAAGAAAATTCAAGGGAATGGGAAGGAAATTCAAGGAAATTCGAGGAAATTCAAGGAAATGGCAAGGCCAGGCAAGGAAATTGCAGGAAATTCAAGGAAATGGCAAGGCAAGGATATTCAAGGAAATTCAAGGAAATGGCAAGGCAAGGAAATTCAAGGAAATTCAAGGAAATTCAAGGAAATGGCAAGGCAAGGAAAGGAAATTCAAGGAAATTCAAGGAAATGGCAAGGCAAGGACAGGAAATTGAAGGAAATTCAACGAAATTCAACGAAATGGCAAGGCAAGGCAAGGAAATTCAAGGAAATACAAGGAAATGGCAAGGAAATTCAACGTAATGGCAAGGCAAGGCAAAAAAATTCAAGGAAATTCAAGGAAATGGCAAGGAAATTCAAGGAAATGGCAAGGCAAGGAAAGGAAATGGAAGGAAATTCAAGGAAATGGCAAGGCAAGGCATGGAAATTCAAGGAAATGGCAAGGCAAGGCAAGGAAATTCAAGGAAATTCAAGGAAATGGCAAGTCAAGGAAAGGAAATTCAAGGAAATTCAAGGAAATTCTAGGACATTCAAGGAAATTCAAGGAAATGGCAAGGCAAGGCAGAAATTCGAGGAAATTCAAGGAAATTCAAGGAAATTCAAGGAAATGGCAAGGAAATTCAAGGAAATGGCAAGGCAAGGAACAGAATTTCAAGGAAATTCAAGGAAATTCAAGGAAATGGCAAGGCAAGGAAAAGATATTCAAGGAAATTCAAGGAAATTCAAGGAAATGGCAAGGCAAGGCAAGGAAAATGAAGGAAATTCAAGGAAATGGCAAGGCAAGGAAATTCAAAGAAATTCAAGGAAATGGCAACTCAAGGGAAGGAAATTCAAGGAAATTCTAGGACATTCAAAGAATTTCGAGGAAATGGTAAAGCAAAAAAATAAAATTCAAGGAAATTCAAGGAAATGGCAAGGTAAGGAAAGGAAATTCAAGGATATGACAAGGCAAGGCAAGGAAATTCAAGGAAATTCAAGGAAATGGCAAGGCAAGGCAAGGAAATTAAAGGAAATTCAAGGAAATTCAAGGAAATGGCAAGGCAAGGAAATTCAAGGAAATCAAGGAAATTCAAGGAAATGGCAAGGCAAGGCAAGGAAATTCAAGGAAATTCAAGGAAATGGCAAGGCAAGGCAAGGAAATTCAAGGAAATTCAAGGAAATTGGAAGGAAATTCAAAGAAATGGCAAGTCAAGGAACGGAATTTCAAGGAAAATCAAGGAAATGACAAGGCAAGGCAAGGAAATGCAAAGAAATGGCAAGGCAAGGCAAGGAAATATAAGGAAATTCAAGGAAATTCAAGGAAATGGCAAGGCAAGGCAAGGAAATTCAAGGAAATTCAAGGAAATGGCAAGGAAATTCAAAGAAATTCAAGGAAATTCGAGGAAATGGCAAGGCAAGGAAAGGAAATTCAAGGAAATTCAAGGAAATTAAAGGAAATGGCAAGGCAAGGCAAGGAAATTCAAGGAAATTCAAGGAAATGGCAAGGCAAGGCAAGGAAATTCAAGGAAATTCAAGGAAATTAAAGGAAATGGCAAGGCAACGCAAGGAAATTCAAGGAAATTCAAGGAAATTCAAGGAAATGGCAAGGCAAGGAAAGGAAATTCAAGAAAATTCAAGGGAATGGGAAGGAAATTCAAGGAAATTCGAGGAAATTCAAGGAAATGGCAAGGCCAGGCAAGGAAATTGCAGGAAATTCAAGGAAATGGCAAGGCAAGGATATTCAAGGAAATTCAAGAAAATGGCAAGGCAAGGAAATTCAAGGAAATTCAAGGAAATTCAAGGAAATGGCAAGGCAAGGAAAGGAAATTCAAGGAAATTCAAGGAAATGGCAAGGCAAGGACAGGAAATTGAAGGAAATTCAACGAAATTCAACGAAATGGCAAGGCAAGGCAAGGAAATTCAAGGAAATACAAGGAAATGGCAAGGAAATTCAACGTAATGGCAAGGCAAGGCAAAAAAATTCAAGGAAATTCAAGGAAATGGCAAGGAAATTCAAGGAAATGGCAAGGCAAGGAAAGGAAATGGAAGGAAATTCAAGGAAATGGCAAGGCAAGGCATGGAAATTCAAGGAAATGGCAAGGCAAGGCAAGGAAATTCAAGGAAATTCAAGGAAATGGCAAGTCAAGGAAAGGAAATTCAAGGAAATTCAAGGAAATTCTAGGACATTCAAGGAAATTCAAGGAAATGGCAAGGCAAGGCAGAAATTCGAGGAAATTCAAGGAAATTCAAGGAAATTCAAGGAAATGGCAAGGAAATTCAAGGAAATGGCAAGGCAAGGAACGGAATTTCAAGGAAATTCAAGGAAATTCAAGGAAATGGCAAGGCAAGGAAAAGATATTCAAGGAAATTCAAGGAAATTCAAGGAAATGGCAAGGCAAGGCAAGGAAATTGAAGGAAATTCAAGGAAATGGCAAGGCAAGGAAATTCAAGGAAATTCAAGGAAATGGCAACTCAAGGGAAGGAAATTCAAGGAAATTCTAGGACATTCAAAGAATTTCGAGGAAATGGTAAAGCAAAAAAATAAAATTCAAGGAAATTCAAGGAAATGGCAAGGTAAGGAAAGGAAATTCAAGGATATGACAAGGCAAGGCAAGGAAATTCAAGGAAATTCAAGGAAATGGCAAGGCAAGGCAAGGAAATTAAAGGAAATTCAAGGAAATGGCAAGGCAAGGAAAGGATATTCAAGGAAATTCAAGGAAATTCAAGGAAATTCAAGAAAATGGCAAGGCAAGGAATGGAAATTAAGGAAATTCAAGGAAATTCAAGGAAATGGGAAGGAAATGGCAAGGCAAGGCAAGGAAATTGAAGGAAATTCAACGAAATTCAACGAAATGGAAAGGCAAGGCAAGGAAATTCAAGGAAATACAAGGAAATGGCAAGGAAATTCAAGGAAATGGCAAGGTAAGGAAAGGAAATGGAAGGAAATTCAAGGAAATGGCAAGGCAAGGAACGGAAATTCAAGGAAATTCAAGGAAATGGCAAGGCAGGGAAAGGAAATTCAAGGAAATTTAAGGAAATGGCGAGGCAAGGAAAGGATATTCAGGGAAATTCAAGGAAATTCAAGGAAATGGCAAGGCCAGGCAAGGAAATTGCAGGAAATTCAAGGAAATGGCAAGGCAAGGATATTCAAGGAAATTCAAGGAAATGGCAAGGCAAGGAAAGGATATTGAAGGAAATTCATGAAAATTCAAGGAATTTGCAGGGCAAGGAAAGGAAATTCAAGGAAATTCAAGGAAATGGCATGGAAATTCAAGGAAATTCAAGGAAATTCAAGGAAATGGCAACTCAAGAGAAGGAAATTCAAGGAAATTCTAGGACATTCAAGGAAATGGCAAGGCAAGGCATGGAAATTCAAGGAAATTCAAGGAAATGGCAAGGCAAGGCAAGGAAATTCAAGGAAATTCAAGGAAATTCAAGGAAATGGCAAGGCAAGGCAAGGAAATTCAAGGAAATTCAAGGAAATGGCAAGGAAATTCAAAGAAATTCAAGGAAATTCGAGGAAATGGCAAGGCAAGGAAAGGAAATTCAAGGAAATTCAAGGAAATTAAAGGAAATGGCAAGGCAAGGCAAGGAAATTCAAGGAAATTCAAGGAAATGGCAAGGCAAGGCAAGGAAATTCAAGGAAATTCAAGGAAATTAAAGGAAATGGCAAGGCAACGCAAGGAAATTCAAGGAAATTCAAGGAAATTCAAGGAAATGGCAAGGCAAGGAAAGGAAATTCAAGGAAATTAAAGGAAATGGCAAGGCAACGCAAGGAAATTCAAGGAAATTCAAGGAAATTCAAGGAAATGGCAAGGCAAGGAAAGGAAATTCAAGAAAATTCAAGGGAATGGGAAGGAAATTCAAGGAAATTCGAGGAAATTCAAGGAAATGGCAAGGCCAGGCAAGGAAATTGCAGGAAATTCAAGGAAATGGCAAGGCAAGGATATTCAAGGAAATTCAAGGAAATGGCAAGGCAAGGCAAGGAAATTCAAGGAAATTCAAGGAAATTCAAGGAAATGGCAAGGCAAGGAAAGGAAATTCAAGGAAATTCAAGGAAATGGCAAGGCAAGGACAGGAAATTGAAGGAAATTCAACGAAATTCAACGAAATGGCAAGGCAAGGCAAGGAAATTCAAGGAAATACAAGGAAATGGCAAGGAAATTCAACGTAATGGCAAGGCAAGGCAAAAAAATTCAAGGAAATTCAAGGAAATGGCAAGGAAATTCAAGGAAATGGCAAGGCAAGGAAAGGAAATGGAAGGAAATTCAAGGAAATGGCAAGGCAAGGCATGGAAATTCAAGGAAATGGCAAGGCAAGGCAAGGAAATTCAAGGAAATTCAAGGAAATTCTAGGACATTCAAGGAAATTCAAGGAAATGGCAAGGCAAGGCAGAAATTCGAGGAAATTCAAGGAAATTCAAGGAAATTCAAGGAAATGGCAAGGAAATTCAAGGAAATGGCAAGGCAAGGAACAGAATTTCAAGGAAATTCAAGGAAATTCAAGGAAATGGCAAGGCAAGGAAAAGATATTCAAGGAAATTCAAGGAAATTCAAGGAAATGGCAAGGCAAGGCAAGGAAATTGAAGGAAATTCAAGGAAATGGCAAGGCAAGGAAATTCAAGGAAATTCAAGGAAATGGCAACTCAAGGGAAGGAAATTCAAGGAAATTCTAGGACATTCAAAGAATTTCGAGGAAATGGTAAAGCAAAAAAATAAAATTCAAGGAAATTCAAGGAAATGGCAAGGTAAGGAAAGGAAATTCAAGGATATGACAAGGCAAGGCAAGGAAATTCAAGGAAATTCAAGGAAATGGCAAGGCAAGGCAAGGAAATTAAAGGAAATTCAAGGAAATTCAAGGAAATGGCAAGGCAAGGAAATTCAAGGAAATCAAGGAAATTCAAGGAAATGGCAAGGCAAGGAAATTCAAGGAAATCAAGGAAATTCAAGGAAATGGCAAGGCAAGGCAAGGAAATTCAAGGAAATTCAAGGAAATTGGAAGGAAATTCAAAGAAATGGCAAGTCAAGGAACGGAATTTCAAGGAAAATCAAGGAAATGACAAGGCAAGGCAAGGAAATGCAAAGAAATGGCAAGGCAAGGCAAGGAAATATAAGGAAATTCAAGGAAATTCAAGGAAATGGCAATGCAAGGAAAGGATATTCAAGAAAATTCAAGAAAATTCAAGGAAATGGCAAGGCCAGGCAAGGAAATTCAAGGCAATTAACGGAAATTCAAGGAAATGGCAAGGCAAGGAAAAGAAATTCAAGGAAATTCAAGGAAATTCAGGGATATGGGAAGGAAATGGCAAGGCCAGGCAAGGAAATTCAAGGAAATTCAAGGAAATGGCAAGGCAAGGAAAGGATATTGAAGGAAATTCATGGAAATTCAAGGAATTTGCAGGGCAAGGAAAGGAAATTCAAGGAAATTCAAGGAAATGGCATTGAAATTCAAGGAAATTCAAGGAAATTAAAGGAAATGGCAACTCAAGAGAAGGAAATTCAAGGAAATTCTAGGACATTCAAGGAAATGGCAAGGCAAGGCAAGGAAATTCAAGGAAATTCAAGGAAATTCAAGGAAATGGCAAGGCAAGGCAAGGAAATTCAAGGAAATTCAAGGAAATTCAAGGAAATTCAAGGAAATGGCAAGGCAAGGCAAGGAAATTCAAGGAAATTCAAGGAAATTCAAGGAAATGGCAAGGCAAGGCAAGGAAATTCAAGGAAATTCAAGGAAATTCAAGGAAATGGCAAGGCAAGGAAAGTAAATTCAAGGAACTGGCAAGTCAAGGAAAGGAAATTCTAGGAAATTCAAGGATATGGCAAGTCAAGGAAAGGAAATTCAAGGAAATTCAAGGAAATTCTAGGACATTCAAGGAAATTCAAGGAAATGGCAAGGCAAGGCAGAAATTCAAGGAAATTCAAGGAAATTCAAGGAAATTCAAGGAAATGGCAAGGAAATTCAAGGAAATGGCAAGGCAAGGAACGGAATTTCAAGGAAATTCAAGGAAATTCAAGGAAATGGCAAGGCAAGGAAAAGATATTCAAGGAAATTCAAGGAAATTCAAGGAAATGGCAAGGCAAGGCAAGGAAATTGAAGGAAATTCAAGGAAATGGCAAGGCAAGGAAATTCAAGGAAATTCAAGGAAATGGCAACTCAAGGGAAGGAAATTCAAGGAAATTCTAGGACATTCAAAGAATTTCGAGGAAATGGTAAAGCAAAAAAATAAAATTCAAGGAAATTCAAGGAAATGGCAAGGTAAGGAAAGGAAATTCAAGGATATGACAAGGCAAGGCACGGAAATACAAGGAAATTCAAGGAAATGGCAAGGCAAGGCAAGGAAATTCAAGGAAATTCAAGGAAATGGGAAGGAAATTCAAAGAAATGGCAGTGCAAGGAAAGGATATTCAAGAAAATTCAAGAAAATTCAAGGAAATGGCAAGGCAAGGAAATTCAAGGAAATCAAGGAAATTCAAGGAAATTCAAGGAAATGGCAAGGCAAGGCAAGGAAATTCAAGGAAATTCAAGGAAATTCAAGGAAATGGGAAGGAAATGGCAAGGCAAGGCAAGGAAATTGAAGGAAATTCAAGGAAATGGCAAGGCAAGTAAAGGAAATTGAAGGAAATTCAACGAAATTCAACGAAATGGCAAGGCAAGGCAAGGAAATTCAAGGAAATACAAAAAAATGGCAAGGAAATTCAAGGAAATGGCAAGGCAAGGCAAAGAAATTCAAGGAAATTAAAGGAAATGGCAAGGAAATTCAAGGAAATAGCAAGGCAAGGAAAGGAAATGGAAGGAAATTCAAGGAAATGGCAAGGCAAGGAACGTAAATTCAAGGAAATTCAAGGAAATGGCAAGGCAAGGCATGGAAATTCAAGGAAATGGCAAGGGAATGAAAGGAAATTCAAGGAAATTCAAGGAAATGGCGAGGCAAGGCAAGGAAATTCAAGGAAATTCAAGGAAATTCAAGGGAACAAAATAATGGCAAGGCAACGCAAGGAAATTCAAGGAAATTCAAGGAAATGGTAAGGCAAGCAAAGGAAATCCAAGGACGTTCAAGGAAAATCAAGGAAATTCAAGGAAATTCAAGGAAATGGCAAGGCAAGGCAAGGAAATTCAAGGAAATTCAAGGAAATTGGAAGGAAATTCAAAGAAATGGCAAGTCAAGGAACGGAATTTCAAGGAAAATCAAGGAAATGACAAGGCAAGGCAAGGAAATGCAAAGAAATGGCAAGGCAAGGCAAGGAAATATAAGGAAATTCAAGGAAATTCAAGGAAATGGCAATGCAAGGAAAGGATATTCAAGAAAATTCAAGAAAATTCAAGGAAATGGCAAGGCCAGGCAAGGAAATTCAAGGCAATTAACGGAAATTCAAGGAAATGGCAAGGCAAGGAAAAGAAATTCAAGGAAATTCAAGGAAATTCAGGGATATGGGAAGGAAATGGCAAGGCCAGGCAAGGAAATTCAAGGAAATTCAAGGAAATGGCAAGGCAAGGAAAGGATATTGAAGGAAATTCATGGAAATTCAAGGAATTTGCAGGGCAAGGAAAGGAAATTCAAGGAAATTCAAGGAAATGGCATTGAAATTCAAGGAAATTCAAGGAAATTAAAGGAAATGGCAACTCAAGAGAAGGAAATTCAAGGAAATGGCAAGGCAAGGCAAGGAAATTCAAGGAAATTCAAGGAAATTCAAGGAAATGGCAAGGCAAGGCAAGGAAATTCAAGGAAATTCAAGGAAATTCAAGGAAATGGCAAGGCAAGGCAAGGAAATTCAAGGAAATTCAAGGAAATTCAAGGAAATGGCAAGGCAAGGCAAGGAAATTCAAGGAAATTCAAGGAAATTCAAGGAAATTCAAGGAAATGGCAAGGCAAGGCAAGGAAATTCAAGGAAATTCAAGGAAATTCAAGGAAATGGCAAGGCAAGGAAAGGAAATTCAAGGAACTGGCAAGTCAAGGAAAGGAAATTCTAGGAAATTCAAGGATATGGCAAGTCAAGGAAAGGAAATTCAAGGAAATTCAAGGAAATTCTAGGACATTCAAGGAAATTCAAGGAAATGGCAAGGCAAGGCAGAAATTCAAGGAAATTCAAGGAAATTCAAGGAAATTCAAGGAAATGGCAAGGAAATTCAAGGAAATGGCAAGGCAAGGAACGGAATTTCAAGGAAATTCAAGGAAATTCAAGGAAATGGCAAGGCAAGGAAAAGATATTCAAGGAAATTTAAGGAAATTCAAGGAAATGGCAAGGCAAGGCAATGAAATTGAATAAAATTCAAGGAAATGGCAAGGCAAGGAAATTCAAGGAAATTCAAGGAAATGGCAACTCAAGGGAAGGAAATTCAAGGAAATTCTAGGACATTCAAAGAATTTCGAGGAAATGGTAAAGCAAAAAAATAAAATTCAAGGAAATTCAAGGAAATGGCAAGGTAAGGAAAGGAAATTCAAGGATATGACAAGGCAAGGCACGGAAATACAAGGAAATTCAAGGAAATGGCAAGGCAAGGCAAGGAAATTCAAGGAAATTCAAGGAAATGGGAAGGAAATTCAAAGAAATGGCAAGTCAAGGAACGGAATTTCAAGGAAAATCAAGGAAATGACAAGGCAAGGCAAGGAAATGCAAAGAAATGGCAAGGCAAGGCAAGGAAATATAAGGAAATTCAAGGAAATTCAAGGAAATGGCAAGGCAAGGCAAGGAAATACAAGGAAATTCAAGGAAATTCAAGGAAATTCAAGGAAATGGCAGTGCAAGGAAAGGATATTCAAGAAAATTCAAGAAAATTCAAGGAAATGGCAAGGCCAGGCAAGGAAATTCAAGGAAATTAAAGGAAATTCAAGGAAATGGCAAGGCAAGGAAAGGAAATTCAAGGAAATTCAAGGAAATTCAAGGAAATGGGAAGGAAATGGCAAGGCAAGGCAAGGAAATTGAAGGAAATTCAAGGAAATGGCAAGGCAAGTAAAGGAAATTGAAGGAAATTCAACGAAATTCAACGAAATGGCAAGGCAAGGCAAGGAAATTCAAGGAAATACAAGGAAATGGCAAGGAAATTCAAGGAAATGGCAAGGCAAGGCAAAGAAATTCAAGAAAATTAAAGGAAATGGCAAGGAAATTCAAGGAAATGGCAAGGCAAGGAAAGGAAATGGAAGGAAATTCAAGGAAATGGCAAGGCAAGGAACGTAAATTCAAGGAAATTCAAGGAAATGGCAAGGCAAGGCATGGAAATTCAAGGAAATGGCAAGGCAAGGCAAGGAAATTGAAGGAAATTCAAGGAAATGGCGAGGCAAGGCAAGGAAATTCAAGGAAATTCAAGGAAATTCAAGGGAAGAAAATAATGGCAAGGCAACGCAAGGAAATTCAAGGAAATTCAAGGAAATGGTAAGGCAAGCAAAGGAAATCCAAGGACGTTCAAGGAAAATCAAGGAAATTCAAGGAAATGGCAGGACAAGGCCAGGAAATTCAAGGAACTTTCAAGGCAAGGAAATGGCAAGGCAAGGAAAGGAAATTCAAGGAAATTCAAGGAAATTCAAGGAAATTCAAGGAAATGGAAAGGAAATTCAAGGAAATGGCAAGGCAGGGAAAGGAAACAAAAGGAAATTCAAGGAAATGGCAAGGAAATTCAAGGAAATTCAAGGAAATGGCAAGGCAAGGAGAGGAAATTCAAAGAAATTCAAGGAAATGGCAAGGAAAGGAAAGGAAATTCAAGGAAGTTCATGGAAATGGCAAGGGAAGGAAAGGAAATTCAAGGAAATTCACGTAAATGGCAAGACAAGGAAAGGAAATTCAAGGAAATTAAAGGAAATGGCAAAGCAAGGCAAGGAAATTCAAGGATATTCAAGGAAATTGCAAGGTATGGCAAGGTAATTCAAGGAAATTCAAGGAAATTCAAGGAAATGGCAAGGAAAGGAAAGGAAATTCAAAGAAATTCAAGGAAATTCATGGAAATAGCAAGACATTGCAAGGAAATTCAAGGAAATTCAAAATAATGGCAAGGCAAGACAAGGAAATTCAAGGAAATTCAAGGAAATTCAAGGAAATGGCATGCAAGGAAAGGAAATTCAAGGAAATTCAAGGAAATTCAAGGAAACTCAAAAAAATGGCAAGGCAAGGCAAGGAAATTCAAGAAAATTCAAGGAAATTCAATGAAATGGCATCGCAAGAAAAGGAAATTCAAGGAAATTCAAGGAAATGGTAAGGCAAGGCAAGGAAATCCAAGGACGTTCAAGGAAATTCAAGGAAATTCAAGGAAATGGCAAGGAAATTCAAGGAAATTCAAGGAAATGGCAAGGCAAGGCAAGGAAATTCAAGGAAATTCAAGGAAATTCAAGGAAATGTCAAGGCAAGGAAAGGAAATTGAATGAAATTCAAGGAAATGGAAAGGCAAGGAAAGGAAATTCAAGGAAATGTCAAGGCAAGGAAAGGATAATCAAGGAAATTCAAGGAAATTCAAGGAAATGGCAAGGCCAGGCAAGGAAATTTAAGGAAATTCAAGGAAATGGCAAGGCAAGGAATGAAAATTCAAGGAAATTTAAGGAAATGGCAAGGCAAGGCAAGGAAATTCAAGGAAATTCAAGGAAATGGCAAGGCAAGGAAATTCAAGGAAATCAAGGAAATTCAAGGAAATGGCAAGGCAAGGCAAGGAAATTCAATGAAATTCAAAGAAATGGCAAGGCAAGGAAATTAAAGGAAATTCAAGGACATTCAAGAAAATGGCAGGGCCAGGCAAGGAAATTCAAGGAAATGTCAAGGCAAGGAAAGGGAATTCAAGGAAATTCAAGGAAATGGCAAGGCAAGAAAAGGAAATTCAAGGAAATTCAAGGAAATGGCAAGGAAATTCAAGGAAATGGCAAGGCAAGGAACGGAATTTCAAGGAAATTCAAGGAAATTCAAGGAAATGGCAAGGCAAGGAAAAGATATTCAAGGAAATTCAAGGAAATTCAAGGAAATGGCAAGGCAAGGCAAGGAAATTGAATAAAATTCAAGGAAATGGCAAGGCAAGGAAATTCAAGGAAATTCAAGGAAATGGCAACTCAAGGGAAGGAAATTCAAGGAAATTCTAGGACATTCAAAGAATTTCGAGGAAATGGTAAAGCAAAAAAATAAAATTCAAGGAAATTCAAGGAAATGGCAAGGTAAGGAAAGGAAATTCAAGGATATGACAAGGCAAGGCAAGGAAATTCAAGGAAATTCAAGGAAATGGCAAGGCAAGGCAAGGAAATTCAAGGAAATTCAAGGAAATGGGAAGGAAATTCAAAGAAATGGCAAGTCAAGGAACGGAATTTCAAGGAAAATCAAGGAAATGACAAGGCAAGGCAAGGAAATGCAAAGAAATGGCAAGTCAAGGCAAGGAAATACAAGGAAATTCAAGGAAATTCAAGGAAATTCAAGGAAAAGGCAGTGCAAGGAAAGGATATTCAAGAAAATTCAAGAAAATTCAAGGAAATGGCAAGGCCAGGCAAGGAAATTCAAGGAAATTAAAGGAAATGGCAAGGCAAGGCAAGGAAATTCAAGGAAATTCAAGGAAATTCAAGGAAATGGGAAGGCAAGTAAAGGAAATTGAAGGAAATTCAACGAAATTCAACGAAATGGCAAGGCAAGGCAAGGAAATTCAAGGAAATACAAGGAAATGGCAAGGAAATTCAAGGAAATGGCAAGGCAAGGCAAAGAAATTCAAGGAAATTAAAGGAAATGGCAAGGAAATTCAAGGAAATGGCAAGGCAAGGAAAGGAAATGGAAGGAAATTCAAGGAAATGGCAAGGCAAGGAACGGAAATTCAAGGAAATTCAAGGAAATGGCAAGGCAAGGCATGGAAATTCAAGGAAATGGCAAGACAAGGCAAGGAAATTGAAGGAAATTAAAGGAAATGGCGAGGAAAGGAAAGGATATTCAGGGAAATTCAAGGAAATTCAAGGAAATGGCAAGGCCAGGCAAGGAAATTCAAGGAAATTCAAGGAAATGGCGAGGCAAGGAAAGGATATTCAGGGAAATTCAAGGAAATTCAAGGAAATGGCAAGGCCAGGCAAGGAAATTGCAGGAAATTCAAGGAAATGACAAGGCAAGGATATTCAAGGAAATTCAAGGAAATGGCAAGGCAAGGAAAGGATATTGAAGGAAATTCATGGAAATTCAAGGAATTTGCAGGGCAAGGAAAGGAAATTCAAGGAAATTCAAGGAAATGGCATGGAAATTCAAGGAAATTCAAGGAAATGGTAACTCAAGGGAAGGAAATTCAAGGAAATTCTAGGACATTCAAGGAAATGGCAAGGCAAGGCAAGGAAATTCAAGGAAATTCAAGGAAATTCAAGGAAATGGCAAGGCAAGGCAAGGAAATTCAAGGAAATTCAAGGAAATTCAAAGAAATTAAAGGAAATGGCAAGGAAATTCAAGGAAATGCAAGGAAATGGCAAGGGAAGGAAGGGAAATTCAAGAAAATTCAAGGAAATGGCAAGGCAAGGAGAGGAAATTCAAGGAAGTGGCAAGGCAAGGCAAGGAAATTCAAGGAAATTCAAGGAAATTCATGGAAATGGCAAGGCAAGGCAAGGAAATTCAAGGAAATTTCAAGGCAAGGAAATGGCAAGGCAAGGAAAGGAAATTCAAAGAAATTGAAGGAAATTCAAGGAAATTCAAGGAAATTCAAGGAAATGGCAAGGCAGGGAAAGGAATCTCAAGGGAATTCAAGGAAATTGAAAGGCAAGGCAAGGAAATTCAAGGAAATTCACGGAAATTAAAGGGAATTCAAGGAAATGGTAAGGCAGGGAAAGGAAATTCAAGGAAATGGCAAGGCAAGGAAAGGAAATTCAAGGAAGTTCATGGAAATGGCAAGGGAAGAAAAGGAAATTCAAGGAAATTCAAGGAAATGGCAAGGCAAGGCAAGGTAATACAAGGAAATTCAAGGAAATTCAAGGAAATGGCAAGGCAAGGAGAGGAAATTCAAGGAAGTGGCAAGGCAAGGCAATAAAATTCAAGGAAATTCAAGGAAATTCATGGAAATGGCAAGGCAAGGCAAGGAAATTCAAGGAAATTTCAAGGCAAGGAAATGGCAAGGCAAGGAAAGGAAATTCAAAGAAATTGAAGGAAATTCAAGGAAATTCAAGGAAATTCAAGGAAATGGCAAGGCAGGGAAAGGAATCTCAAGGGAATTCAAGGAAATTGAAAGGCAAGGCAAGGAAATTCAAGGAAATTCACGGAAATTAAAGGGAATTCAAGGAAATGGTAAGGCAGGGGAAAGGAAATTCAAGGAAATGGCAAGGCAAGGAAAGGAAATTCAAGGAAGTTCATGGAAATGGCAAGGGAAGAAAAGGAAATTCAAGGAAATTCAAGGAAATGGCAAGGCAAGGCAAGGAAATTCAAGGAAATGGCAAGGCAAGGCAAGGAAATACAAGGAAATTCAAGGAAATTCAAGGAAATGGCAAGGCAAGGAAAGGAAATTCAAAGAAATTCAAGGAAATTCATGGAAATGGCAAGACATTGAAAGGAAAGTCAAGGTAATTCAAAATAATGGCAAGGCAAGACAAGGAAATTCAAGGAAATTCAAGGAAATTCAAGGAAATGGCATGCAAGGGAAGGAAATTCAAGGAAATTCAAGGAAATTCAAGGGAACAAAAAAATGGCAAGGCAACGCAAGGAAATTCAAGGAAATTCAAGGAAATTCAAGGAAATGGTAAGGCAAGCAAAGGAAATCCAAGGACGTTCAAGGAAAATCAAGGAAATTCAAGGAAATGGCAAGGAAATTCAAGGAAATTCAAGGAAATGGCAAGGCAAGGAAAGGAAATACAAGGACATGGCAAGGCAAGGAAAGGAAATTCAAGGAAATTCAAGGAAATGGCAAGGCAAGGAGAGGAAATTCAAAGAAATTCAAGGAAATGGCAAGGCAAGGAAAGGAAATTCAAAGAAATTCAAGGAAATTCATGGAAATAGCAAGACATTGAAAGGAAATTCCAGGAAATTCAAAATAATGGCAAGGCAAGACAAGGAAATTCAAGGAAATTCAAGGAAATGGCATGCAAGGAAAGGAAATTCAAGGAAATTCAAGGAAATGGCAAGGCAAGGCAAGGAAATTCAAAGAAATTCAAGGAAATTCATGGAAATAGCAAGACATTGAAAGGAAATTCCAGGAAATAAAAAATAATGGCAAGGCAAGACAAGGAAATTCAAGGAAATTCAAGGAAATGGCATGCAAGGAAAGGAAATTCAAGGAAATTCAAGGAAATTCAAGGAAACTCAAAAAAATGGGAAGGCAAGGCAAGGAAATTCAAGGAAATTCAAGGAAATTCAATGAAATGGCATCGCAAGAAAAGGAAATTCAAGGAAATTCAAGGAAATGGTAAGGCAAGGAAAGGAAATCCAAGGAAATTCAAGGAAATTCAAGGAAATTCAAGGAAATTCAAGGAAATGGCAAGGAAATTCAAGGAAATTCAAGGAAATGGCAAGGCAAGGCAAGGAAATTCAAGGAAATGTCAAGGCAAGGAAAGGAAATTGAATGAAATTCAAGGAAATGGCAAGGCAAGGCAAGGAAATTCAAGGAAATTAAAGGAAATTCAAGGAAATGGCAAGGCAAGGAAAGGAAATTCAAGGAAATTCAAGGAAATTCAAGGAAATGGGAAGGAAATGGCAAGGCAAGGCAAGGAAATTCAAGGAAATTCAAGGAAATGGCAAGGCAAGTAAAGGAAATTGAAGGAAATTCAACGAAATTCAACGAAATGGCAAGGCAAGGCAAGGAAATTCAAGGAAATACAAGGAAATGGCAAGGAAATTCAAGGAAATGGCAAGGCAAGGCAAAGAAATTCAAGGAAATTAAAGGAAATGGCAAGGAAATTCAAGGAAATGGCAAGGAAAGGAATCGAAATTCAAGGAAATTCAAGGAAATGGCAAGACAAGGCAAGGAAATTCAAGGAAATGCAAGGAAATGGCGAGGCAAGGAAAGGATATTCAGGGAAATTCAAGGAAATTCAAGGAAAAGGCAAGGCCAGACAAGGAAATTGCAGGAAATTCAAGGAAATGGCAAGGCAAGGATATTCAAGGAAATTCAAGGAAATGGTAAGGCAAGGAAAGGATATTGAAGGAAATTCATGGAAATTCAAGGAATTTGCAAGGCAAGGAAAGGAAATTCAAGGAAATGGCATGGAAATTCAAGGAAATTCAAGGAAATGGCAACTCAAGAGAAGGAAATTCAAGGAAATTCAAGGAAATTCAAGGAAATTCAAGGAAATTCAAGGAAATGGCAAGGCAAGGCAAGGAAATTCAAGGAAATTCAAGGAAATTCAAGGAAATGGCAAGGCAAGGCAAGGAAATTCAAGGAAATTCAAGGAAATTCAAGGAAATTCAAGGAAATGGCAAGGCAAGGCAAGGAAATTCAAGGAAATTCAAGGAAATTCAAGGAAATTCAAGGAAATGGCAAGGCAAGGAGAGGAAATTCAAGGAAGTGGCAAGGCAAGGCAAGGAAATTCAAGGAAATTCAAGGAAATTCATGGAAATGGCAAGGCAAGGCAAGGAAATTCAAGGAAATTTCAAGGCAAGGAAATGGCAAGGCAAGGAAAGGAAATTCAAAGAAATTGAAGGAAATTCAAGGAAATTCAAGGAAATTCAAGGAAATGGCAAGGCAGGGAAAGGAATCTCAAGGGAATTCAAGGAAATTGAAAGGCAAGGCAAGGAAATTCAAGGAAATTCACGGAAATTAAAGGGAATTCAAGGAAATGGTAAGGCAGGGAAAGGAAATTCAAGGAAATGGCAAGGCAAGGAAAGGAAATTCAAGGAAGTTCATGGAAATGGCAAGGGAAGAAAAGGAAATTCAAGGAAATTCAAGGAAATGGCAAGGCAAGGCAAGGTAATACAAGGAAATTCAAGGAAATTCAAGGAAATGGCAAGGCAAGGAGAGGAAATTCAAGGAAGTGGCAAGGCAAGGCAATAAAATTCAAGGAAATTCAAGGAAATTCATGGAAATGGCAAGGCAAGGCAAGGAAATTCAAGGAAATTTCAAGGCAAGGAAATGGCAAGGCAAGGAAAGGAAATTCAAAGAAATTGAAGGAAATTCAAGGAAATTCAAGGAAATTCAAGGAAATGGCAAGGCAGGGAAAGGAATCTCAAGGGAATTCAAGGAAATTGAAAGGCAAGGCAAGGAAATTCAAGGAAATTCACGGAAATTAAAGGGAATTCAAGGAAATGGTAAGGCAGGGAAAGGAAATTCAAGGAAATGGCAAGGCAAGGAAAGGAAATTCAAGGAAGTTCATGGAAATGGCAAGGGAAGAAAAGGAAATTCAAGGAAATTCAAGGAAATGGCAAGGCAAGGAAAGGAAATTCAAGGAAATGGCAAGGCAAGGCAAGGTAATACAAGGAAATTCAAGGAAATTCAAGGAAATGGCAAGGCAAGGAAAGGAAATTCAAAGAAATTCAAGGAAATTCATGGAAATGGCAAGACATTGAAAGGAAAGTCAAGGTAATTCAAAATAATGGCAAGGCAAGACAAGGAAATTCAAGGAAATTCAAGGAAATTCAAGGAAATGGCATGCAAGGTAAGGAAATTCAAGGAAATTCAAGGAAATTCAAGGGAACAAAAAAATGGCAAGGCAACGCAAGGAAATTCAAGGAAATGGTAAGGCAAGCAAAGGAAATCCAAGGACGTTCAAGGAAAATCAAGGAAATTCAAGGAAATGGCAAGGAAATTCAAGGAAATTCAAGGAAATGGCAAGGCAAGGAAAGGAAATACAAGGACATGGCAAGGCAAGGAAAGGAAATTCAAGGAAATTCAAGGAAATGGCAAGGCAAGGAGAGGAAATTCAAAGAAATTCAAGGAAATGGCAAGGCAAGGAAAGGAAATTCAAAGAAATTCAAGGAAATTCATGGAAATAGCAAGACATTGAAAGGAAATTCCAGGAAATTCAAAATAATGGCAAGGCAAGACAAGGAAATTCAAGGAAATTCAAGGAAATGGCATGCAAGGAAAGGAAATTCAAGGAAATTCAAGGAAATTCAAGGAAACTCAAAAAAATGGGAAGGCAAGGCAAGGAAATTCAAGGAAATTCAAGGAAATTCAATGAAATGGCATCGCAAGAAAAGGAAATTCAAGGAAATTCAAGGAAATGGTAAGGCAAGGAAATGGTAAAGCAAGGAAAGGAAATCCAAGGAAATTCAAGGAAATTCAAGGAAATTCAAGGAAATGGCAAGGAAATTCAAGGAAATTCAAGGAAATGGCAAGGCAAGGCAAGGAAATTCAAGGAAATGTCAAGGCAAGGAAAGGAAATTGAATGAAATTCAAGGAAATGGAAAGGCAAGGCAAGGAAATTCAAGGAAATGTCAAGGCAAGGAAAGGATAATCAAGGAAATTCAAGGAAATTCAAGGAAATGACAAGGCCAGGCAAGGAAATTTAAGGAAATTCAAGGAAATGGCAAGGCAAGGAATGGAAATTCAAGGAAATTTAAGGAAATGGCAAGGCAAGGCAAGGAAATTCAAGGAAATTCAAGGAAATGGCAAGGCAAGTAAAGGAAATTGAAGGAAATTCAACGAAATTCAACGAAATGGCAAGGCAAGGCAAGGAAATTCAAGGAAATACAAGGAAATGGCAAGGAAATTCAAGGAAATGGCAAGGCAAGGCAAAGAAATTCAAGGAAATTAAAGGAAATGGCAAGGAAATTCAAGGAAATGGCAAGGCAAGGAATGGAAATTCAAGGAAATTCAAGGAAATGGCAAGACAAGGCAAGGAAATTCAAGGAAATGCAAGGAAATGGCGAGGCAAGGAAAGGATATTCAGGGAAATTCAAGGAAATTCAAGGAAATGGCAAGGCCAGACAAGGAAATTGCAGGAAATTCAAGGAAATGGCAAGGCAAGGATATTCAAGGAAATTCAAGGAAATGGTAAGGCAAGGAAAGGATATTGAAGGAAATTCATGGAAATTCAAGGAATTTGCAAGGCAAGGAAAGGAAATTCAAGGAAATGGCATGGAAATTCAAGGAAATTCAAGGAAATGGCAACTCAAGAGAAGGAAATTCAAGGAAATTCAAGGAAATTCAAGGAAATTCAAGGAAATGGCAAGGCAAGGCAAGGAAATTCAAGGAAATTCAAGGAAATTCAAGGAAATGGCAAGGCAAGGCAAGGAAATTCAAGGAAATTCAAGGAAATTCAAGGAAATTCAAGGAAATGGCAAGGCAAGGCAAGGAAATTCAAGGAAATTCAAGGAAATTCAAGGAAATTCAAGGAAATTCAAGGAAATGGCAAGGCAAGGCAAGGAAATTCAAGGAAATTCAAGGAAATTCAAGGAAATGGCAAGGCAAGGAAAGGAAATTCAAGGAACTGGCAAGTCAAGGAAAGGAAATTCTAGGAAATTCAAGGAAATTCTAGGACATTCAAGGAAATTCAAGGAAATGGCAAGGCAAGGCAGAAATTCAAGGAAATTCAAGGAAATTCAAGGAAATTCAAGGAAATTCAAGGAAACTCAAAAAAATGGGAAGGCAAGGCAAGGAAATTCAAGGAAATTCAAGGAAATGGTAAGGCAAGGAAAGGAAATCCAAGGAAATTCAAGGAAATTTAGGGAAATTCAAGGAAATGGCAAGGAAATTCAAGGATTTTCAAGGAAATGGCAAGGCAGGGAAAGGAAATTCAAGGAAATGGCAAGGCAAGGCAAGGAAATTCAAGGAAATTCAAGGAAATTCAAGGAAATGTCAAGGCAAGGAAAGGAAATTGAATGAAATTCAAGGAAATGGAAAGGCAAGGCAAGGAAATTCAAGGAAATGTCAAGGCAAGGAAAGGATAATCAAGGAAATTCAAGGAAATTCAAGGAAATGACAAGGCCAGGCAAGGAAATTTAAGGAAATTCAAGGAAATGGCAAGGCAAGGAATGGAAATTCAAGGAAATTTAAGGAAATGGCAAGGCAAGGCAAGGAAATTCAAGGAAATTCAAGGAAATGGCAAGGCAAGTAAAGGAAATTGAAGGAAATTCAACGAAATTCAACGAAATGGCAAGGCAAGGCAAGGAAATTCAAGGAAATACAAGGAAATGGCAAGGAAATTCAAGGAAATGGCAAGGCAAGGCAAAGAAATTCAAGGAAATTAAAGGAAATGGCAAGGAAATTCAAGGAAATGGCAAGGCAAGGAATGGAAATTCAAGGAAATTCAAGGAAATGGCAAGACAAGGCAAGGAAATTCAAGGAAATGCAAGGAAATGGCGAGGCAAGGAAAGGATATTCAGGGAAATTCAAGGAAATTCAAGGAAATGGCAAGGCCAGACAAGGAAATTGCAGGAAATTCAAGGAAATGGCAAGGCAAGGATATTCAAGGAAATTCAAGGAAATGGTAAGGCAAGGAAAGGATATTGAAGGAAATTCATGGAAATTCAAGGAATTTGCAAGGCAAGGAAAGGAAATTCAAGGAAATGGCATGGAAATTCAAGGAAATTCAAGGAAATGGCAACTCAAGAGAAGGAAATTCAAGGAAATTCAAGGAAATTCAAGGAAATTCAAGGAAATGGCAAGGCAAGGCAAGGAAATTCAAGGAAATTCAAGGAAATTCAAGGAAATGGCAAGGCAAGGCAAGGAAATTCAAGGAAATTCAAGGAAATTCAAGGAAATTCAAGGAAATGGCAAGGCAAGGCAAGGAAATTCAAGGAAATTCAAGGAAATTCAAGGAAATTCAAGGAAATTCAAGGAAATGGCAAGGCAAGGCAAGGAAATTCAAGGAAATTCAAGGAAATTCAAGGAAATGGCAAGGCAAGGAAAGGAAATTCAAGGAACTGGCAAGTCAAGGAAAGGAAATTCTAGGAAATTCAAGGAAATTCTAGGACATTCAAGGAAATTCAAGGAAATGGCAAGGCAAGGCAGAAATTCAAGGAAATTCAAGGAAATTCAAGGAAATTCAAGGAAATTCAAGGAAACTCAAAAAAATGGGAAGGCAAGGCAAGGAAATTCAAGGAAATTCAAGGAAATGGTAAGGCAAGGAAAGGAAATCCAAGGAAATTCAAGGAAATTTAGGGAAATTCAAGGAAATGGCAAGGAAATTCAAGGATTTTCAAGGAAATGGCAAGGCAGGGAAAGGAAATTCAAGGAAATGGCAAGGCAAGGCAAGGAAATTCAAGGAAATTCAAGGAAATTCAAGGAAATGTCAAGGCAAGGAAAGGAAATTGAATGAAATTCAAGGAAATGGAAAGGCAAGGAAAGGAAATTCAAAAAAATGTCAAGGCAAGGAAAGGATAATCAAGGAAATTCAAGGAAATTCAAGGAAATGGCAAGGCCAGGCAAGGAAATTTAAAGAAATTCAAGGAAATGGCAAGGCAAGGAATGGAAATTCAAGGAAATTTAAGGAAATGGCAAGGCAAGGCAAGGAAATTCAAGGAAATTCAAGGAAATGGCAAGGCAAGGAAATTCAAGGAAATTCAAGGAAATTCAAGGAAATGGCAAGGCAAGAAAAGGAAATTCAAGGAAATTCAAGGAAATGGCAAGGAAATTCAAGGAAATGGCAAGGCAAGGAATGGAATTCAGGGAAATTCAAGGAAATTCAAGGAAATGGCAAGGCAAGGAAATTCAAGGAAATTTAAGGAAATGGCAACTCAAGGGAAGGAAATTCAAGGAAATTCTAGGACATTCAAAGAATTTCGAGGAAATGGTAAAGCAAAAAAATAAAATTCAAGGAAATTCAAGGAAATGGCAAGGCAAGTAAAGGAAATTGAAGGAAATTCAACGAAATTCAACGAAATGGCAAGGCAAGGCAAGGAAATTCAAGGAAATACAAGGAAATGGCAAGGAAATTCAAGGAAATGGCAAGGCAAGGCAAAGAAATTCAAGGAAATTAAAGGAAATGGCAAGGAAATTCAAGGAAATGGCAAGGCAAGGAATGGAAATTCAAGGAAATTCAAGGAAATGGCAAGACAAGGCAAGGAAATTCAAGGAAATGCAAGGAAATGGCGAGGCAAGGAAAGGATATTCAGGGAAATTCAAGGAAATTCAAGGAAATGGCAAGGCCAGACAAGGAAATTGCAGGAAATTCAAGGAAATGGCAAGGCAAGGATATTCAAGGAAATTCAAGGAAATGGTAAGGCAAGGAAAGGATATTGAAGGAAATTCATGGAAATTCAAGGAATTTGCAAGGCAAGGAAAGGAAATTCAAGGAAATGGCATGGAAATTCAAGGAAATTCAAGGAAATGGCAACTCAAGAGAAGGAAATTCAAGGAAATTCAAGGAAATTCAAGGAAATTCAAGGAAATGGCAAGGCAAGGCAAGGAAATTCAAGGAAATTCAAGGAAATTCAAGGAAATGGCAAGACAAGGCAAGGAAATTCAAGGAAATTCAAGGAAATTCAAGGAAATTCAAGGAAATTCAAGGAAATGGCAAGGCAAGGCAAGGAAATTCAAGGAAATGGCAAGGCAAGGCAAGGAAATTCAAGGAAATTCAAGGAAATTCAAGGAAATGGCAAGGCAAGGAAAGGAAATTCAAGGAACTGGCAAGTCAAGGAAAGGAAATTCTAGGAAATTCAAGGAAATTCTAGGACATTCAAGGAAATTCAAGGAAATGGCAAGGCAAGGCAGAAATTCAAGGAAATTCAAGGAAATTCAAGGAAATTCAAGGAAATTCAAGGAAACTCAAAAAAATGGGAAGGCAAGGCAAGGAAATTCAAGGAAATTCAAGGAAATGGTAAGGTAAGGAAAGGAAATCCAAGGAAATTCAAGGAAATTTAGGGAAATTCAAGGAAATGGCAAGGAAATTCAAGGATTTTCAAGGAAATGGCAAGGCAGGGAAAGGAAATTCAAGGAAATGGCAAGGCAAGGCAAGGAAATTCAAGGAAATTCAAGGAAATGGCAAGGCAAGGAAATTCAAGGAAATCAAGGAAATTCAAGGAAATGGCAGGGCCAGGCAAGGAAATTCAAGGAAATGTCAAGGCAAGGAATGGAAATTCAAGGAAATTCAAGGAAATGGCAAGACAAGGCAAGGAAATTCAAGGAAATGCAAGGAAATGGCGAGGCAAGGAAAGGATATTCAGGGAAATTCAAGGAAATTCAAGGAAATGGCAAGGCCAGACAAGGAAATTGCAGGAAATTCAAGGAAATGGCAAGGCAAGGATATTCAAGGAAATTCAAGGAAATGGTAAGGCAAGGAAAGGATATTGAAGGAAATTCATGGAAATTCAAGGAATTTGCAAGGCAAGGAAAGGAAATTCAAGGAAATGGCATGGAAATTCAAGGAAATTCAAGGAAATGGCAACTCAAGAGAAGGAAATTCAAGGAAATTCAAGGAAATTCAAGGAAATTCAAGGAAATGGCAAGGCAAGGCAAGGAAATTCAAGGAAATTCAAGGAAATTCAAGGAAATGGCAAGGCAAGGCAAGGAAATTCAAGGAAATTCAAGGAAATTCAAGGAAATTCAAGGAAATGGCAAGGCAAGGCAAGGAAATTCAAGGAAATTCAAGGAAATTCAAGGAAATTCAAGGAAATTCAAGGAAATGGCAAGGCAAGGCAAGGAAATTCAAGGAAATTCAAGGAAATTCAAGGAAATGGCAAGGCAAGGAAAGGAAATTCAAGGAACTGGCAAGTCAAGGAAAGGAAATTCTAGGAAATTCAAGGAAATTCTAGGACATTCAAGGAAATTCAAGGAAATGGCAAGGCAAGGCAGAAATTCAAGGAAATTCAAGGAAATTCAAGGAAATTCAAGGAAATTCAAGGAAACTCAAAAAAATGGGAAGGCAAGGCAAGGAAATTCAAGGAAATTCAAGGAAATGGTAAGGCAAGGAAAGGAAATCCAAGGAAATTCAAGGAAATTTAGGGAAATTCAAGGAAATGGCAAGGAAATTCAAGGATTTTCAAGGAAATGGCAAGGCAGGGAAAGGAAATTCAAGGAAATGGCAAGGCAAGGCAAGGAAATTCAAGGAAATTCAAGGAAATTCAAGGAAATGTCAAGGCAAGGAAAGGAAATTGAATGAAATTCAAGGAAATGGAAAGGCAAGGCAAGGAAATTCAAGGAAATGTCAAGGCAAGGAAAGGATAATCAAGGAAATTCAAGGAAATTCAAGGAAATGACAAGGCCAGGCAAGGAAATTTAAGGAAATTCAAGGAAATGGCAAGGCAAGGAATGGAAATTCAAGGAAATTTAAGGAAATGGCAAGGCAAGGCAAGGAAATTCAAGGAAATTCAAGGAAATGGCAAGGCAAGTAAAGGAAATTGAAGGAAATTCAACGAAATTCAACGAAATGGCAAGGCAAGGCAAGGAAATTCAAGGAAATACAAGGAAATGGCAAGGAAATTCAAGGAAATGGCAAGGCAAGGCAAAGAAATTCAAGGAAATTAAAGGAAATGGCAAGGAAATTCAAGGAAATGGCAAGGCAAGGAATGGAAATTCAAGGAAATTCAAGGAAATGGCAAGACAAGGCAAGGAAATTCAAGGAAATGCAAGGAAATGGCGAGGCAAGGAAAGGATATTCAGGGAAATTCAAGGAAATTCAAGGAAATGGCAAGGCCAGACAAGGAAATTGCAGGAAATTCAAGGAAATGGCAAGGCAAGGATATTCAAGGAAATTCAAGGAAATGGTAAGGCAAGGAAAGGATATTGAAGGAAATTCATGGAAATTCAAGGAATTTGCAAGGCAAGGAAAGGAAATTCAAGGAAATGGCATGGAAATTCAAGGAAATTCAAGGAAATGGCAACTCAAGAGAAGGAAATTCAAGGAAATTCAAGGAAATTCAAGGAAATTCAAGGAAATGGCAAGGCAAGGCAAGGAAATTCAAGGAAATTCAAGGAAATTCAAGGAAATGGCAAGGCAAGGCAAGGAAATTCAAGGAAATTCAAGGAAATTCAAGGAAATTCAAGGAAATGGCAAGGCAAGGCAAGGAAATTCAAGGAAATTCAAGGAAATTCAAGGAAATTCAAGGAAATTCAAGGAAATGGCAAGGCAAGGCAAGGAAATTCAAGGAAATTCAAGGAAATTCAAGGAAATGGCAAGGCAAGGAAAGGAAATTCAAGGAACTGGCAAGTCAAGGAAAGGAAATTCTAGGAAATTCAAGGAAATTCTAGGACATTCAAGGAAATTCAAGGAAATGGCAAGGCAAGGCAGAAATTCAAGGAAATTCAAGGAAATTCAAGGAAATTCAAGGAAATTCAAGGAAACTCAAAAAAATGGGAAGGCAAGGCAAGGAAATTCAAGGAAATTCAAGGAAATGGTAAGGCAAGGAAAGGAAATCCAAGGAAATTCAAGGAAATTTAGGGAAATTCAAGGAAATGGCAAGGAAATTCAAGGATTTTCAAGGAAATGGCAAGGCAGGGAAAGGAAATTCAAGGAAATGGCAAGGCAAGGCAAGGAAATTCAAGGAAATTCAAGGAAATTCAAGGAAATGTCAAGGCAAGGAAAGGAAATTGAATGAAATTCAAGGAAATGGAAAGGCAAGGAAAGGAAATTCAAAAAAATGTCAAGGCAAGGAAAGGATAATCAAGGAAATTCAAGGAAATTCAAGGAAATGGCAAGGCCAGGCAAGGAAATTTAAAGAAATTCAAGGAAATGGCAAGGCAAGGAATGGAAATTCAAGGAAATTTAAGGAAATGGCAAGGCAAGGCAAGGAAATTCAAGGAAATTCAAGGAAATGGCAAGGCAAGGAAATTCAAGGAAATTCAAGGAAATTCAAGGAAATGGCAAGGCAAGAAAAGGAAATTCAAGGAAATTCAAGGAAATGGCAAGGAAATTCAAGGAAATGGCAAGGCAAGGAATGGAATTCAGGGAAATTCAAGGAAATTCAAGGAAATGGCAAGGCAAGGAAATTCAAGGAAATTTAAGGAAATGGCAACTCAAGGGAAGGAAATTCAAGGAAATTCTAGGACATTCAAAGAATTTCGAGGAAATGGTAAAGCAAAAAAATAAAATTCAAGGAAATTCAAGGAAATGGCAAGGCAAGTAAAGGAAATTGAAGGAAATTCAACGAAATTCAACGAAATGGCAAGGCAAGGCAAGGAAATTCAAGGAAATACAAGGAAATGGCAAGGAAATTCAAGGAAATGGCAAGGCAAGGCAAAGAAATTCAAGGAAATTAAAGGAAATGGCAAGGAAATTCAAGGAAATGGCAAGGCAAGGAATGGAAATTCAAGGAAATTCAAGGAAATGGCAAGACAAGGCAAGGAAATTCAAGGAAATGCAAGGAAATGGCGAGGCAAGGAAAGGATATTCAGGGAAATTCAAGGAAATTCAAGGAAATGGCAAGGCCAGACAAGGAAATTGCAGGAAATTCAAGGAAATGGCAAGGCAAGGATATTCAAGGAAATTCAAGGAAATGGTAAGGCAAGGAAAGGATATTGAAGGAAATTCATGGAAATTCAAGGAATTTGCAAGGCAAGGAAAGGAAATTCAAGGAAATGGCATGGAAATTCAAGGAAATTCAAGGAAATGGCAACTCAAGAGAAGGAAATTCAAGGAAATTCAAGGAAATTCAAGGAAATTCAAGGAAATGGCAAGGCAAGGCAAGGAAATTCAAGGAAATTCAAGGAAATTCAAGGAAATGGCAAGACAAGGCAAGGAAATTCAAGGAAATTCAAGGAAATTCAAGGAAATTCAAGGAAATTCAAGGAAATGGCAAGGCAAGGCAAGGAAATTCAAGGAAATGGCAAGGCAAGGCAAGGAAATTCAAGGAAATTCAAGGAAATTCAAGGAAATGGCAAGGCAAGGAAAGGAAATTCAAGGAACTGGCAAGTCAAGGAAAGGAAATTCTAGGAAATTCAAGGAAATTCTAGGACATTCAAGGAAATTCAAGGAAATGGCAAGGCAAGGCAGAAATTCAAGGAAATTCAAGGAAATTCAAGGAAATTCAAGGAAATTCAAGGAAACTCAAAAAAATGGGAAGGCAAGGCAAGGAAATTCAAGGAAATTCAAGGAAATGGTAAGGTAAGGAAAGGAAATCCAAGGAAATTCAAGGAAATTTAGGGAAATTCAAGGAAATGGCAAGGAAATTCAAGGATTTTCAAGGAAATGGCAAGGCAGGGAAAGGAAATTCAAGGAAATGGCAAGGCAAGGCAAGGAAATTCAAGGAAATTCAAGGAAATGGCAAGGCAAGGAAATTCAAGGAAATCAAGGAAATTCAAGGAAATGGCAGGGCCAGGCAAGGAAATTCAAGGAAATGTCAAGGCAAGGAAAGGGAATTCAAGGAAATTCATGGAAATGGCAAGGCAAGAAAAGGAAATTCAAGGAAATTCAAGGAAATGGCAAGGCAAGGAATGGAATTCAGGGAAATTCAAGGAAATTCAAGGAAATGGCAAGGCAAGGCAAGGAAATTGAAGGAAATTCAAGGAAATGGCAAGGCAAGGAAATTCAAGGAAATTTAAGGAAATGGCAACTCAAGGGAAGGAAATTCAAGGAAATTCTAGGACATTCAAAGAATTTCGAGGAAATGGTAAAGCAAAAAAATAAAATTCAAGGAAATTCAAGGAAATGGCAAGGTAAGGAAAGGAAATTCAAGGATATGACAAGGCAAGGCAAGGAAATTCAAGGAAATTCAAGGAAATGGCAAGGCAAGGCAAGGAAAATAAAGGAAATTAAAGGAAATTGAAGGAAATGGAAAGGCAAGGAAATTCAAGGAAATCAAGGAAATTCAAGGAAATGGCAAGGCAAGGCAAGGAAATTCAAGGAAATCCAAGGAAATGGCAAGGCAAGGAAAGGATATTCAAGGAAATTCGAGGAAATTCAAGGAAATTCAAGAAAATGGCAAGGCAAGGAAAGGAAATTAAGGAAATTCAAGGAAATTGAAGGAAATGGGAAGGAAATGGCAAGGCAAGGCAAGGAAATTGAAGGAAATTCAACGAAATTCAACGAAATGGCAAGGCAAGGCAAGGAAATTCAAGGAAATACAAGGAAATGGCAAGGAAATTCAAGGAAATGGCAAGGTAAGGAAAGGAAATGGAAGGAAATTCAAGGAAATGGCAAGGGAAGGAACGGAAATTCAAGGAAATTCAAGGAAATGGCAAGGCAGGGAAAGGAAATTCAAGGAAATTTAAGGAAATGGCGAGGCAAGGAAAGGATATTCAGGGAAATTCAAGGAAATTCAAGGAAATGGCAAGGCCAGGCAAGGACATTGCAGGAAATTCAAGGAAATGGCAAGGCAAGGATATTCAAGGAAATTCAAGGAAATGGCAAGGCAAGGAGAGGAAATTCAAAGAAATTCAAGGAAATGGCAAGGCAAGGAAAGGAAATTCAAAGAAATTCAAGGAAATTCATGGAAATAGCAAGACATTGAAAGGAAATTCCAGGAAATTCAAAATAATGGCAAGGCAAGACAAGGAAATTCAAGGAAATTCAAGGAAATGGCATGCAAGGAAAGGAAATTCAAGGAAATTCAAGGAAATTCAAGGAAACTCAAAAAAATGGGAAGGCAAGGCAAGGAAATTCAAGGAAATTCAAGGAAATTCAATGAAATGGCATCGCAAGAAAAGGAAATTCAAGGAAATTCAAGGAAATGGTAAGGCAAGGAAATGGTAAAGCAAGGAAAGGAAATCCAAGGAAATTCAAGGAAATTCAAGGAAATTCAAGGAAATGGCAAGGAAATTCAAGGAAATTCAAGGAAATGGCAAGGCAAGGCAAGGAAATTCAAGGAAATGTCAAGGCAAGGAAAGGAAATTGAATGAAATTCAAGGAAATGGAAAGGCAAGGCAAGGAAATTCAAGGAAATGTCAAGGCAAGGAAAGGATAATCAAGGAAATTCAAGGAAATTCAAGGAAATGACAAGGCCAGGCAAGGAAATTTAAGGAAATTCAAGGAAATGGCAAGGCAAGGAATGGAAATTCAAGGAAATTTAAGGAAATGGCAAGGCAAGGCAAGGAAATTCAAGGAAATTCAAGGAAATGGCAAGGCAAGTAAAGGAAATTGAAGGAAATTCAACGAAATTCAACGAAATGGCAAGGCAAGGCAAGGAAATTCAAGGAAATACAAGGAAATGGCAAGGAAATTCAAGGAAATGGCAAGGCAAGGCAAAGAAATTCAAGGAAATTAAAGGAAATGGCAAGGAAATTCAAGGAAATGGCAAGGCAAGGAATGGAAATTCAAGGAAATTCAAGGAAATGGCAAGACAAGGCAAGGAAATTCAAGGAAATGCAAGGAAATGGCGAGGCAAGGAAAGGATATTCAGGGAAATTCAAGGAAATTCAAGGAAATGGCAAGGCCAGACAAGGAAATTGCAGGAAATTCAAGGAAATGGCAAGGCAAGGATATTCAAGGAAATTCAAGGAAATGGTAAGGCAAGGAAAGGATATTGAAGGAAATTCATGGAAATTCAAGGAATTTGCAAGGCAAGGAAAGGAAATTCAAGGAAATGGCATGGAAATTCAAGGAAATTCAAGGAAATGGCAACTCAAGAGAAGGAAATTCAAGGAAATTCAAGGAAATTCAAGGAAATTCAAGGAAATGGCAAGGCAAGGCAAGGAAATTCAAGGAAATTCAAGGAAATTCAAGGAAATGGCAAGGCAAGGCAAGGAAATTCAAGGAAATTCAAGGAAATTCAAGGAAATTCAAGGAAATGGCAAGGCAAGGCAAGGAAATTCAAGGAAATTCAAGGAAATTCAAGGAAATTCAAGGAAATTCAAGGAAATGGCAAGGCAAGGCAAGGAAATTCAAGGAAATTCAAGGAAATTCAAGGAAATGGCAAGGCAAGGAAAGGAAATTCAAGGAACTGGCAAGTCAAGGAAAGGAAATTCTAGGAAATTCAAGGAAATTCTAGGACATTCAAGGAAATTCAAGGAAATGGCAAGGCAAGGCAGAAATTCAAGGAAATTCAAGGAAATTCAAGGAAATTCAAGGAAATTCAAGGAAACTCAAAAAAATGGGAAGGCAAGGCAAGGAAATTCAAGGAAATTCAAGGAAATGGTAAGGCAAGGAAAGGAAATCCAAGGAAATTCAAGGAAATTTAGGGAAATTCAAGGAAATGGCAAGGAAATTCAAGGATTTTCAAGGAAATGGCAAGGCAGGGAAAGGAAATTCAAGGAAATGGCAAGGCAAGGCAAGGAAATTCAAGGAAATTCAAGGAAATTCAAGGAAATGTCAAGGCAAGGAAAGGAAATTGAATGAAATTCAAGGAAATGGAAAGGCAAGGAAAGGAAATTCAAAAAAATGTCAAGGCAAGGAAAGGATAATCAAGGAAATTCAAGGAAATTCAAGGAAATGGCAAGGCCAGGCAAGGAAATTTAAAGAAATTCAAGGAAATGGCAAGGCAAGGAATGGAAATTCAAGGAAATTTAAGGAAATGGCAAGGCAAGGCAAGGAAATTCAAGGAAATTCAAGGAAATGGCAAGGCAAGGAAATTCAAGGAAATTCAAGGAAATTCAAGGAAATGGCAAGGCAAGAAAAGGAAATTCAAGGAAATTCAAGGAAATGGCAAGGAAATTCAAGGAAATGGCAAGGCAAGGAATGGAATTCAGGGAAATTCAAGGAAATTCAAGGAAATGGCAAGGCAAGGCAAGGAAATTGAAGGAAATTCAAGGAAATGGCAAGGCAAGGAAATTCAAGGAAATTTAAGGAAATGGCAACTCAAGGGAAGGAAATTCAAGGAAATTCTAGGACATTCAAAGAATTTCGAGGAAATGGTAAAGCAAAAAAATAAAATTCAAGGAAATTCAAGGAAATGGCAAGGCAAGTAAAGGAAATTGAAGGAAATTCAACGAAATTCAACGAAATGGCAAGGCAAGGCAAGGAAATTCAAGGAAATACAAGGAAATGGCAAGGAAATTCAAGGAAATGGCAAGGCAAGGCAAAGAAATTCAAGGAAATTAAAGGAAATGGCAAGGAAATTCAAGGAAATGGCAAGGCAAGGAATGGAAATTCAAGGAAATTCAAGGAAATGGCAAGACAAGGCAAGGAAATTCAAGGAAATGCAAGGAAATGGCGAGGCAAGGAAAGGATATTCAGGGAAATTCAAGGAAATTCAAGGAAATGGCAAGGCCAGACAAGGAAATTGCAGGAAATTCAAGGAAATGGCAAGGCAAGGATATTCAAGGAAATTCAAGGAAATGGTAAGGCAAGGAAAGGATATTGAAGGAAATTCATGGAAATTCAAGGAATTTGCAAGGCAAGGAAAGGAAATTCAAGGAAATGGCATGGAAATTCAAGGAAATTCAAGGAAATGGCAACTCAAGAGAAGGAAATTCAAGGAAATTCAAGGAAATTCAAGGAAATTCAAGGAAATGGCAAGGCAAGGCAAGGAAATTCAAGGAAATTCAAGGAAATTCAAGGAAATGGCAAGACAAGGCAAGGAAATTCAAGGAAATTCAAGGAAATTCAAGGAAATTCAAGGAAATTCAAGGAAATGGCAAGGCAAGGCAAGGAAATTCAAGGAAATGGCAAGGCAAGGCAAGGAAATTCAAGGAAATTCAAGGAAATTCAAGGAAATGGCAAGGCAAGGAAAGGAAATTCAAGGAACTGGCAAGTCAAGGAAAGGAAATTCTAGGAAATTCAAGGAAATTCAAGGAAATTCAAGGAAATTCAAGGAAATTCAAGGAAACTCAAAAAAATGGGAAGGCAAGGCAAGGAAATTCAAGGAAATTCAAGGAAATGGTAAGGTAAGGAAAGGAAATCCAAGGAAATTCAAGGAAATTTAGGGAAATTCAAGGAAATGGCAAGGAAATTCAAGGATTTTCAAGGAAATGGCAAGGCAGGGAAAGGAAATTCAAGGAAATGGCAAGGCAAGGCAAGGAAATTCAAGGAAATTCAAGGAAATGGCAAGGCAAGGAAATTCAAGGAAATCAAGGAAATTCAAGGAAATGGCAGGGCCAGGCAAGGAAATTCAAGGAAATGTCAAGGCAAGGAAAGGGAATTCAAGGAAATTCATGGAAATGGCAAGGCAAGAAAAGGAAATTCAAGGAAATTCAAGGAAATGGCAAGGCAAGGAATGGAATTCAGGGAAATTCAAGGAAATTCAAGGAAATGGCAAGGCAAGGCAAGGAAATTGAAGGAAATTCAAGGAAATGGCAAGGCAAGGAAATTCAAGGAAATTTAAGGAAATGGCAACTCAAGGGAAGGAAATTCAAGGAAATTCTAGGACATTCAAAGAATTTCGAGGAAATGGTAAAGCAAAAAAATAAAATTCAAGGAAATTCAAGGAAATGGCAAGGCAAGTAAAGGAAATTGAAGGAAATTCAACGAAATTCAACGAAATGGCAAGGCAAGGCAAGGAAATTCAAGGAAATACAAGGAAATGGCAAGGAAATTCAAGGAAATGGCAAGGCAAGGCAAAGAAATTCAAGGAAATTAAAGGAAATGGCAAGGAAATTCAAGGAAATGGCAAGGCAAGGAATGGAAATTCAAGGAAATTCAAGGAAATGGCAAGACAAGGCAAGGAAATTCAAGGAAATGCAAGGAAATGGCGAGGCAAGGAAAGGATATTCAGGGAAATTCAAGGAAATTCAAGGAAATGGCAAGGCCAGACAAGGAAATTGCAGGAAATTCAAGGAAATGGCAAGGCAAGGATATTCAAGGAAATTCAAGGAAATGGTAAGGCAAGGAAAGGATATTGAAGGAAATTCATGGAAATTCAAGGAATTTGCAAGGCAAGGAAAGGAAATTCAAGGAAATGGCATGGAAATTCAAGGAAATTCAAGGAAATGGCAACTCAAGAGAAGGAAATTCAAGGAAATTCAAGGAAATTCAAGGAAATTCAAGGAAATGGCAAGGCAAGGCAAGGAAATTCAAGGAAATTCAAGGAAATTCAAGGAAATGGCAAGACAAGGCAAGGAAATTCAAGGAAATTCAAGGAAATTCAAGGAAATTCAAGGAAATTCAAGGAAATGGCAAGGCAAGGCAAGGAAATTCAAGGAAATGGCAAGGCAAGGCAAGGAAATTCAAGGAAATTCAAGGAAATTCAAGGAAATGGCAAGGCAAGGAAAGGAAATTCAAGGAACTGGCAAGTCAAGGAAAGGAAATTCTAGGAAATTCAAGGAAATTCAAGGAAATTCAAGGAAATTCAAGGAAATTCAAGGAAACTCAAAAAAATGGGAAGGCAAGGCAAGGAAATTCAAGGAAATTCAAGGAAATGGTAAGGTAAGGAAAGGAAATCCAAGGAAATTCAAGGAAATTTAGGGAAATTCAAGGAAATGGCAAGGAAATTCAAGGATTTTCAAGGAAATGGCAAGGCAGGGAAAGGAAATTCAAGGAAATGGCAAGGCAAGGCAAGGAAATTCAAGGAAATTCAAGGAAATGGCAAGGCAAGGAAATTCAAGGAAATCAAGGAAATTCAAGGAAATGGCAGGGCCAGGCAAGGAAATTCAAGGAAATGTCAAGGCAAGGAAAGGGAATTCAAGGAAATTCATGGAAATGGCAAGGCAAGAAAAGGAAATTCAAGGAAATTCAAGGAAATGGCAAGGCAAGGAATGGAATTCAGGGAAATTCAAGGAAATTCAAGGAAATGGCAAGGCAAGGCAAGGAAATTGAAGGAAATTCAAGGAAATGGCAAGGCAAGGAAATTCAAGGAAATTTAAGGAAATGGCAACTCAAGGGAAGGAAATTCAAGGAAATTCTAGGACATTCAAAGAATTTCGAGGAAATGGTAAAGCAAAAAAATAAAATTCAAGGAAATTCAAGGAAATGGCAAGGTAAGGAAAGGAAATTCAAGGATATGACAAGGCAAGGCAAGGAAATTCAAGGAAATTCAAGGAAATGGCAAGGCAAGGCAAGGAAAATAAAGGAAATTAAAGGAAATTGAAGGAAATGGAAAGGCAAGGAAATTCAAGGAAATCAAGGAAATTCAAGGAAATGGCAAGGCAAGGCAAGGAAATTCAAGGAAATCCAAGGAAATGGCAAGGCAAGGAAAGGATATTCAAGGAAATTCGAGGAAATTCAAGGAAATTCAAGAAAATGGCAAGGCAAGGAAAGGAAATTAAGGAAATTCAAGGAAATTGAAGGAAATGGGAAGGAAATGGCAAGGCAAGGCAAGGAAATTGAAGGAAATTCAACGAAATTCAACGAAATGGCAAGGCAAGGCAAGGAAATTCAAGGAAATACAAGGAAATGGCAAGGAAATTCAAGGAAATGGCAAGGTAAGGAAAGGAAATGGAAGGAAATTCAAGGAAATGGCAAGGGAAGGAACGGAAATTCAAGGAAATTCAAGGAAATGGCAAGGCAGGGAAAGGAAATTCAAGGAAATTTAAGGAAATGGCAAGGCCAGGCAAGGACATTGCAGGAAATTCAAGGAAATGGCAAGGCAAGGATATTCAAGGAAATTCAAGGAAATGGCAAGGCAAGGAAAGGATATTGAAGGAAATTCATGAAAATTCAAGGAATTTGCAGGGCAAGGAAAGGAAATTCAAGGAAATTCAAGGAAATGGCATGGAAATTCAAGGAAATTCAAGGAAATTCAAGGAAATGGCAACTCAAGAGAAGGAAATTCAAGGAAATTCTAGGACATTCAAGGAAATGGCAAGGCAAGGCAAGGAAATTCAAGGAAATTCAAGGAAATGGCAAGGCAAGTCAAGGAAATTCAAGGAAATTCAAGGAAATGGCAAGGCAAGGCAAGGAAATTCAAGAAAATTCAAGGAAATTCAAGAAAATGGCAAGGCAAGGCAAGGAAATTCAAGGAAATTCAAGGAAATGGCAAGGAAATTCAAAGAAATTCAAGGAAATTCGAGGAAATGGCAAGGCAAGGAAAGGAAATTCAAGGAAATTCAAGAAAATGGCAACTCAAGGGAAGGAAATTAAAGGAAATTCTAGGACATTCAAGGAAATAACAAGGCAAGGCAAGGAAATTCAAGGAAATTCAAGGAAATTAAAGGAAATGGCAAGGCAAGGCAAGGAAATTCAAGGAAATTCAAGGAAATTCAAGGAAATGGCAAGGCAAGGAAAGGAAATTCAAGAAAATTCAAGGGAATGGGAAGGAAATTCAAGGAAATTCGAGGAAATTCAAGGAAATGGCAAGGCCAGGCAAGGAAATTGCAGGAAATTGAAGGAAATGGCAAGGCAAGGATATTAAAGGAAATTCAAGGAAATGGCAAGGCAAGGAAAGGAAATTCAAGGAAATTCAAGGAAATGGCAAGGCAAGGCAAGGAAATTCAAGGAAATTCAAGGAAATGGCAAGGCAAGGACAGGAAATTGAAGGAAATTCAACGAAATTCAACGAAATGGCAAGGCAAGGCAAGGAAATTCAAGGAAATACAAGGAAATGGCAAGGAAATTCAAGGTAATGGCAAGGCAAGGCAAAAAAATTCAAGGAAATTCAAGGAAATGGCAAGGAAATTCAAGGAAATGGCAAGGCAAGGAAAGGAAATGGAAGGAAATTCAAGGAAATGGCAAGGCAAGGCATGGAAATTCAAGGAAATGGCAAGGCAAGGCAAGGAAATTCAAGGAAATTCAAGGAAATGGCAAGGCAAGGCAAGGAAATTCAAGGAAATTCAAGGAAATGGCAAGGCAAGGAAAGGAAATTGAAGGAAATTCAACGAAATTCAACGAAATGGCAAGGCAAGGCAGGGAAATTCAAGGAAATACAAGGAAAAGGCAAGGAAATTCAAGGAAATGGCAAGGCAAGGCAAAGAAATTCAAGGAAATTCAAGGAAATGGCAAGGAAATTCAAGGAAATGGCAAGGCAAGGAAATTCAAGGAAATTCAAAGAAATGGCGAGGCAAGGAAAGGATATTCAGGGAAATTCAAGGAAATTCAAGGAAATGGCAAGGCAAGGAAAGGATATTGAAGGAAATTCATGGAAATTCAAGGAATTGGCAACTCAAGGGAAGGAAATTCAAGGAAATTGAAGGAAATGGCATGGAAATTCAAGGAAATTCGAGGAAATTCAAGGAAATGGCAAGGCAAGGCAAGGAAATTCAAGGAAATTCAAGGAAATTCAAGGAAATTCAAGGAAATTCAAGGAAATGGCAAGGCAAGGAAAGGAAATTCAAGGAACTGGCAAGTCAAGGAAAGGAAATTCTAGGAAATTCAAGGATATGGCAAGTCAAGGAAAGGAAATTCAAGGAAATTCAAGGAAATTCTAGGACATTCAAGGAAATTCAAGGAAATGGAAAGGCAAGGCAGAAATTCGAGGAAATTCAAGGAAATTCAAGGAAATTCAAGGAAATGGCAAGGAAATTCAAGGAAATGGCAAGGCAAGGAACGGAATTTCAAGGAAATTCAAGGAAATTCAAGGAAATGGCAAGGCAAGGAAAAGATATTCAAGGAAATTCAAGGAAATTCAAGGAAATGGCAAGGCAAGGCAAGGAAATTGAAGGAAATTCAAGGAAATGGCAAGGCAAGGAAATTCAAGGAAATTCAAGGAAATGGCAACTCAAGGGAAGGAAATTCAAGGAAATTCTAGGACATTCAAAGAATTTCGAGGAAATGGTAAAGCAAAAAAATAAAATTCAAGGAAATTCAAGGAAATGGCAAGGCAAGGCAAGGAAATTAAAGGAAATTCAAGGAAATTCAAGGAAATGGCAAGGCAAGGAAATTCAAGGAAATCAAGGAAATTCAAGGAAATGGCAAGGCAAGGCAAGGAAATTCAAGGAAATTCAAGGAAATGGCAAGGCAAGGCAAGGAAATTCAAGGAAATTCAAGGAAATTGGAAGGAAATTCAAAGAAATGGCAAGTCAAGGAACGGAATTTCAAGGAAAATCAAGGAAATGACAAGGCAAGGCAAGGAAATGCAAAGAAATGGCAAGGCAAGGCAAGGAAATATAAGGAAATTCAAGGAAATTCAAGGAAATGCAAGGAAATGGCGAGGCAAGGAAAGGATATTCAGGGAAATTCAAGGAAATTCAAGGAAATGGCAAGGCCAGACAAGGAAATTGCAGGAAATTCAAGGAAATGGCAAGGCAAGGATATTCAAGGAAATTCAAGGAAATGGTAAGGCAAGGAAAGGATATTGAAGGAAATTCATGGAAATTCAAGGAATTTGCAAGGCAAGGAAAGGAAATTCAAGGAAATGGCATGGAAATTCAAGGAAATTCAAGGAAATGGCAACTCAAGAGAAGGAAATTCAAGGAAATTCAAGGAAATTCAAGGAAATTCAAGGAAATGGCAAGGCAAGGCAAGGAAATTCAAGGAAATTCAAGGAAATTCAAGGAAATGGCAAGACAAGGCAAGGAAATTCAAGGAAATTCAAGGAAATTCAAGGAAATTCAAGGAAATTCAAGGAAATGGCAAGGCAAGGCAAGGAAATTCAAGGAAATGGCAAGGCAAGGCAAGGAAATTCAAGGAAATTCAAGGAAATTCAAGGAAATGGCAAGGCAAGGAAAGGAAATTCAAGGAACTGGCAAGTCAAGGAAAGGAAATTCTAGGAAATTCAAGGAAATTCAAGGAAATTCAAGGAAATTCAAGGAAATTCAAGGAAACTCAAAAAAATGGGAAGGCAAGGCAAGGAAATTCAAGGAAATTCAAGGAAATGGTAAGGTAAGGAAAGGAAATCCAAGGAAATTCAAGGAAATTTAGGGAAATTCAAGGAAATGGCAAGGAAATTCAAGGATTTTCAAGGAAATGGCAAGGCAGGGAAAGGAAATTCAAGGAAATGGCAAGGCAAGGCAAGGAAATTCAAGGAAATTCAAGGAAATGGCAAGGCAAGGAAATTCAAGGAAATCAAGGAAATTCAAGGAAATGGCAGGGCCAGGCAAGGAAATTCAAGGAAATGTCAAGGCAAGGAAAGGGAATTCAAGGAAATTCATGGAAATGGCAAGGCAAGAAAAGGAAATTCAAGGAAATTCAAGGAAATGGCAAGGCAAGGAATGGAATTCAGGGAAATTCAAGGAAATTCAAGGAAATGGCAAGGCAAGGCAAGGAAATTGAAGGAAATTCAAGGAAATGGCAAGGCAAGGAAATTCAAGGAAATTTAAGGAAATGGCAACTCAAGGGAAGGAAATTCAAGGAAATTCTAGGACATTCAAAGAATTTCGAGGAAATGGTAAAGCAAAAAAATAAAATTCAAGGAAATTCAAGGAAATGGCAAGGTAAGGAAAGGAAATTCAAGGATATGACAAGGCAAGGCAAGGAAATTCAAGGAAATTCAAGGAAATGGCAAGGCAAGGCAAGGAAAATAAAGGAAATTAAAGGAAATTGAAGGAAATGGAAAGGCAAGGAAATTCAAGGAAATCAAGGAAATTCAAGGAAATGGCAAGGCAAGGCAAGGAAATTCAAGGAAATCCAAGGAAATGGCAAGGCAAGGAAAGGATATTCAAGGAAATTCGAGGAAATTCAAGGAAATTCAAGAAAATGGCAAGGCAAGGAAAGGAAATTAAGGAAATTCAAGGAAATTGAAGGAAATGGGAAGGAAATGGCAAGGCAAGGCAAGGAAATTGAAGGAAATTCAACGAAATTCAACGAAATGGCAAGGCAAGGCAAGGAAATTCAAGGAAATACAAGGAAATGGCAAGGAAATTCAAGGAAATGGCAAGGTAAGGAAAGGAAATGGAAGGAAATTCAAGGAAATGGCAAGGGAAGGAACGGAAATTCAAGGAAATTCAAGGAAATGGCAAGGCAGGGAAAGGAAATTCAAGGAAATTTAAGGAAATGGCGAGGCAAGGAAAGGATATTCAGGGAAATTCAAGGAAATTCAAGGAAATGGCAAGGCCAGGCAAGGACATTGCAGGAAATTCAAGGAAATGGCAAGGCAAGGATATTCAAGGAAATTCAAGGAAATGGCAAGGCAAGGAAAGGATATTGAAGGAAATTCATGAAAATTCAAGGAATTTGCAGGGCAAGGAAAGGAAATTCAAGGAAATTCAAGGAAATGGCATGGAAATTCAAGGAAATTCAAGGAAATTCAAGGAAATGGCAACTCAAGAGAAGGAAATTCAAGGAAATTCTAGGACATTCAAGGAAATGGCAAGGCAAGGCAAGGAAATTCAAGGAAATTCAAGGAAATGGCAAGGCAAGTCAAGGAAATTCAAGGAAATTCAAGGAAATGGCAAGGCAAGGCAAGGAAATTCAAGAAAATTCAAGGAAATTCAAGAAAATGGCAAGGCAAGGCAAGGAAATTCAAGGAAATTCAAGGAAATGGCAAGGAAATTCAAAGAAATTCAAGGAAATTCGAGGAAATGGCAAGGCAAGGAAAGGAAATTCAAGGAAATTCAAGAAAATGGCAACTCAAGGGAAGGAAATTAAAGGAAATTCTAGGACATTCAAGGAAATAACAAGGCAAGGCAAGGAAATTCAAGGAAATTCAAGGAAATTAAAGGAAATGGCAAGGCAAGGCAAGGAAATTCAAGGAAATTCAAGGAAATTCAAGGAAATGGCAAGGCAAGGAAAGGAAATTCAAGAAAATTCAAGGGAATGGGAAGGAAATTCAAGGAAATTCGAGGAAATTCAAGGAAATGGCAAGGCCAGGCAAGGAAATTGCAGGAAATTGAAGGAAATGGCAAGGCAAGGATATTAAAGGAAATTCAAGGAAATGGCAAGGCAAGGAAAGGAAATTCAAGGAAATTCAAGGAAATGGCAAGGCAAGGCAAGGAAATTCAAGGAAATTCAAGGAAATGGCAAGGCAAGGACAGGAAATTGAAGGAAATTCAACGAAATTCAACGAAATGGCAAGGCAAGGCAAGGAAATTCAAGGAAATACAAGGAAATGGCAAGGAAATTCAAGGTAATGGCAAGGCAAGGCAAAAAAATTCAAGGAAATTCAAGGAAATGGCAAGGAAATTCAAGGAAATGGCAAGGCAAGGAAAGGAAATGGAAGGAAATTCAAGGAAATGGCAAGGCAAGCTATGGAAATTCAAGGAAATGGCAAGGCAAGGCAAGGAAATTCAAGGAAATTCAAGGAAATGGCAAGGCAAGGCAAGGAAATTCAAGGAAATTCAAGGAAATGGCAAGGCAAGGAAAGGAAATTGAAGGAAATTCAACGAAATTCAACGAAATGGCAAGGCAAGGCAGGGAAATTCAAGGAAATACAAGGAAAAGGCAAGGAAATTCAAGGAAATGGCAAGGCAAGGCAAAGAAATTCAAGGAAATTCAAGGAAATGGCAAGGAAATTCAAGGAAATGGCAAGGCAAGGAAATTCAAGGAAATTCAAAGAAATGGCGAGGCAAGGAAAGGATATTCAGGGAAATTCAAGGAAATTCAAGGAAATGGCAAGGCAAGGAAAGGATATTGAAGGAAATTCATGGAAATTCAAGGAATTGGCAACTCAAGGGAAGGAAATTCAAGGAAATTGAAGGAAATGGCATGGAAATTCAAGGAAATTCGAGGAAATTCAAGGAAATGGCAAGGCAAGGCAAGGAAATTCAAGGAAATTCAAGGAAATTCAAGGAAATTCAAGGAAATTCAAGGAAATGGCAAGGCAAGGAAAGGAAATTCAAGGAACTGGCAAGTCAAGGAAAGGAAATTCTAGGAAATTCAAGGATATGGCAAGTCAAGGAAAGGAAATTCAAGGAAATTCAAGGAAATTCTAGGACATTCAAGGAAATTCAAGGAAATGGAAAGGCAAGGCAGAAATTCGAGGAAATTCAAGGAAATTCAAGGAAATTCAAGGAAATGGCAAGGAAATTCAAGGAAATGGCAAGGCAAGGAACGGAATTTCAAGGAAATTGAAGGAAATTCAAGGAAATGGCAAGGCAAGGAAAAGATATTCAAGGAAATTCAAGGAAATTCAAGGAAATGGCAAGGCAAGGCAAGGAAATTGAAGGAAATTCAAGGAAATGGCAAGGCAAGGAAATTCAAGGAAATTCAAGGAAATGGCAACTCAAGGGAAGGAAATTCAAGGAAATTCTAGGACATTCAAAGAATTTCGAGGAAATGGTAAAGCAAAAAAATAAAATTCAAGGAAATTCAAGGAAATGGCAAGGCAAGGCAAGGAAATTCAAGGAAATTCAAGGAAATTCAAGGAAATGGCAAGGCAAGGAAATTCAAGGAAATCAAGGAAATTCAAGGAAATGGCAAGGCAAGGCAAGGAAATTCAAGGAAATTCAAGGAAATGGCAAGGCAAGGCAAGGAAATTCAAGGAAATTCAAGGAAATTGGAAGGAAATTCAAAGAAATGGCAAGTCAAGGAACGGAATTTCAAGGAAAATCAAGGAAATGACAAGGCAAGGCAAGGAAATGCAAAGAAATGGCAAGGCAAGGCAAGGAAATATAAGGAAATTCAAGGAAATTCAAGGAAATGGCAATGCAAGGAAAGGATATTCAAGAAAATTCAAGAAAATTCAACGAAATGGCAAGGCCAGGCAAGGAAATTCAAGGCAATTAACGGAAATTCAAGGAAATGGCAAGGCAAGGAAAAGAAATTCAAGGAAATTCAAGGAAATTCAAGGATATGGGAAGGAAATGGCAAGGCCAGGCAAGGAAATTCAAGGAAATTCAAGGAAATGGCAAGGCAAGGAAAGGATATTGAAGGAAATTCATGGAAATTCAAGGAATTTGCAGGGCAAGGAAAGGAAATTCAAGGAAATTCAAGGAAATGGCATGGAAATTCAAGGAAATTCAAGGAAATTAAAGGAAATGGCAACTCAAGAGAAGGAAATTCAAGGAAATTCTAGGACATTCAAGGAAATGGCAAGGCAAGGCAAGGAAATTCAAGGAAATTCAAGGAAATTCAAGGAAATGGCAAGGCAAGGCAAGGAAATTCAAGGAAATTCAAGGAAATTCAAGGAAATGGCAAGGCAAGGCAAGGAAATTCAAGGAAATTCAAGGAAATTCAAGGAAATTCAAGGAAATGGCAAGGCAAGGCAAGGAAATTCAAGGAAATTCAAGGAAATTCAAGGAAATTCAAGGAAATTCAAGGAAATGGCAAGGCAAGGCAAGGAAATTCAAGGAAATTCAAGGAAATTCAAGGAAATGGCAAGGCAAGGAAAGGAAATTCAAGGAACTGGCAAGTCAAGGAAAGGAAATTCTAGGAAATTCAAGGATATGGCAAGTCAAGGAAAGGAAATTCAAGGAAATTCAAGGAAATTCTAGGACATTCAAGGAAATTCAAGGAAATGGCAAGGCAAGGCAGAAATTCAAGGAAATTCAAGGAAATTCAAGGAAATTCAAGGAAATGGCAAGGAAATTCAAGGAAATGGCAAGGCAAGGAACGGAATTTCAAGGAAATTCAAGGAAATTCAAGGAAATGGCAAGGCAAGGAAAAGATATTCAAGGAAATTTAAGGAAATTCAAGGAAATGGCAAGGCAAGGCAAGGAAATTGAATAAAATTCAAGGAAATGGCAAGGCAAGGAAATTCAAGGAAATTCAAGGAAATGGCAACTCAAGGGAAGGAAATTCAAGGAAATTCTAGGACATTCAAAGAATTTCAAGGAAATGGTAAAGCAAAAAAATAAAATTCAAGGAAATTCAAGGAAATGGCAAGGTAAGGAAAGGAAATTCAAGGATATGACAAGGGAAGGCTCGGAAATACAAGGAAATTCAAGGAAATGGCAAGGCAAGGCAAGGAAATTCAAGGAAATTCAAGGAAATGGGAAGGAAATTCAAAGAAATGGCAAGTCAAGGAACGGAATTTCAAGGAAAATCAAGGAAATGACAAGGCAAGGCAAGGAAATGCAAAGAAATGGCAAGTCAAGGCAAGGAAATACAAGGAAATTCAAGGAAATTCAAGGAAATTCAAGGAAATGGCAGTGCAAGGAAAGGATATTCAAGAAAATTCAAGAAAATTCAAGGAAATGGCAAGGCCAGGCAAGGAAATTCAAGGAAATTAAAGGAAATTCAAGGAAATGGCAAGGCAAGGAAAGGAAATTCAAGGAAATTCAAGGAAATTCAAGGAAATGGGAAGGAAATGGCAAGGCAAGGCAAGGAAATTGAAGGAAATTCAAGGAAATGGCAAGGCAAGTAAAGGAAATTGAAGGAAATTCAACGAAATTCAACGAAATGGCAAGGCAAGGCAAGGAAATTCAAGGAAATACAAGGAAATGGCAAGGAAATTCAAGGAAATGGCAAGGCAAGGCAAAGAAATTCAAGGAAATTAAAGGAAATGGCAAGGAAATTCAAGGAAATGGCAAGGCAAGGAAAGGAAATGGAAGGAAATTCAAGGAAATGGCAAGGCAAGGAAAGGAAATGGAAGGAAATTCAAGGAAATGGCAAGGCAAGGAACGTAAATTCAAGGAAATGGCAAGGCAAGGTAAGGAAATTGAAGGAAATTCAAGGAAATGGCGAGGCAAGGCAAGGAAATTCAAGGAAATTCAAGGAAATTGGAAGGAAATTCAAAGAAATGGCAAGTCAAGGAACGGAATTTCAAGGAAAATCAAGGAAATGACAAGGCAAGGCAAGGAAATAAAAAGAAATGGCAAGTCAAGGCAAGGAAATACAAGGAAATTCAAGGAAATTCAAGGAAATTCAAGGAAATGGCAATGCAAGGAAAGGATATTCAAGAAAATTCAAGAAAATTCAAGGAAATGGCAAGGCCAGGCAAGGAAATTCAAGGAAATTAAAGGAAATTCAAGGAAATTCAAGGAAATGGCATGGAAATTCAAGGAAATTCAAGGAAATTAAAGGAAATGGCAACTCAAGAGAAGGAAATTCAAGGAAATTCTAGGACATTCAAGGAAATGGCAAGGCAAGGCAAGGAAATTCAAGGAAATTCAAGGAAATTCAAGGAAATGGCAAGGCAAGGCAAGGAAATTCAAGGAAATTCAAGGAAATTCAAGGAAATGGCAAGGCAAGGCAAGGAAATTCAAGGAAATTCAAGGAAATTCAAGGAAATTCAAGGAAATGGCAAGGCAAGGCAAGGAAATTCAAGGAAATTCAAGGAAATTCAAGGAAATTCAAGGAAATTCAAGGAAATGGCAAGGCAAGGCAAGGAAATTCAAGGAAATTCAAGGAAATTCAAGGAAATGGCAAGGCAAGGAAAGGAAATTCTAGGAAATTCAAGGATATGGCAAGTCAAGGAAAGGAAATTCAAGGAAATTCAAGGAAATTCTAGGACATTCAAGGAAATTCAAGGAAATGGCAAGGCAAGGCAGAAATTCAAGGAAATTCAAGGAAATTCAAGGAAATTCAAGGAAATGGCAAGGAAATTCAAGGAAATGGCAAGGCAAGGAACGGAATTTCAAGGAAATTCAAGGAAATTCAAGGAAATGGCAAGGCAAGGAAAAGATATTCAAGGAAATTTAAGGAAATTCAAGGAAATGGCAAGGCAAGGCAAGGAAATTGAATAAAATTCAAGGAAATGGCAAGGCAAGGAAATTCAAGGAAATTCAAGGAAATGGCAACTCAAGGGAAGGAAATTCAAGGAAATTCTAGGGCATTCAAAGAATTTCGAGGAAATGGTAAAGCAAAAAAATAAAATTCAAGGAAATTCAAGGAAATGGCAAGGTAAGGAAAGGAAATTCAAGGATATGACAAGGCAAGGCACAAAAATACAAGGAAATTCAAGGAAATGGCAAGGCAAGGCAAGGAAATTCAAGGAAATTCAAGGAAATGGGAAGGAAATTCAAAGAAATGGCAAGTCAAGGAACGGAATTTCAAGGAAAATCAAGGAAATGACAAGGCAAGGCAAGGAAATGCAAAGAAATGGCAAGTCAAGGCAAGGAAATACAAGGAAATTCAAGGAAATTCAAGGAAATTCAAGGAAATGGCAGTGCAAGGAAAGGATATTCAAGAAAATTCAAGAAAATTCAAGGAAATGGCAAGGCCAGGCAAGGAAATTCAAGGAAATTAAAGGAAATTCAAGGAAATGGCAAGGCAAGGAAAGGAAATTCAAGGAAATTCAAGGAAATTCAAGGAAATGGGAAGGAAATGGCAAGGCAAGGCAAGGAAATTGAAGGAAATTCAAGGAAATGGCAAGGCAAGGAAAGGAAATTGAAGGAAATTCAACGAAATTCAACGAAATGGCAAGGCAAGGCAAGGAAATTCAAGGAAATACAAGGAAATGGCAAGGAAATTCAAGGAAATGGCAAGGCAAGGCAAAGAAATTCAAGGAAATTAAAGGAAATGGCAAGGAAAGGAATCGAAATTCAAGGAAATTCAAGGAAATGGCAAGACAAGGCAAGGAAATTCAAGGAAATGCAAGGAAATGGCGAGGCAAGGAAAGGATATTCAGGGAAATTCAAGGAAATTCAAGGAAAAGGCAAGGCCAGACAAGGAAATTGCAGGAAATTCAAGGAAATGGCAAGGCAAGGATATTCAAGGAAATTCAAGGAAATGGTAAGGGAAGGAAAGGATATTGAAGGAAATTCATGGAAATTCAAGGAATTTGCAAGGCAATGAAAGGAAATTCAAGGAAATTCAAGGAAATGGCATGGAAATTCAAGGAAATTCAAGGAAATTCAAGGAAATGGCAACTCAAGAGAAGGAAATTCAAGGAAATTCAAGGAAATTCAAGGAAATTCAAGGAAATGGCAAGGCAAGGCAAGGAAATTCAAGGAAATTCAAGGAAATTCAAGGAAATGGAAAGGCAAGGCAAGGAAATTCAAGGAAATTCAAGGAAATTCAAGGAAATTCAAGGAAATGGCAAGGCAAGGAAAGGAAATTCAAGGAAATTCAAGGAAATTCAAGGAAATTCAAGGAAATTCAAGGAAATTCAAGGAAATTCAAGGAAATGGCAAGGCAAGGCAAGGAAATTCAAGGAAATTCAAGGAAATTCAAGGAAATGGCAAGGCCAGGCAAGTAAATTCAAGGAACTGGCAAGTCAAGGAAAGGAAATTCCAGGAAATTCAAGGAAATTCTAGGACATTCAAGGAAATTCAAGGAAATGGCAAGGCAAGGCAGAAATTCAAGGAAATTCAAGGAAATTCAAGGAAATTGAAGGAAACTCAAAAAAATGGGAAGGCAAGGCAAGGAAATTCAAGGAAATTCAAGGAAATTCAATGAAATGGCATCGCAAGAAAAGGAAATTCAAGGAAATTCAAGGAAATGGTAAGGCAAGGAAAGGAAATCCAAGGAAATTCAAGGAAATTCAAGGAAATTCAAGGAAATGGCAAGGAAATTCAAGGAAATTCAAGGAAATTCAAGGAAATTCAAAAAATGTCAAGGCAAGGAAAGGAAATTCAAAAAAATGTCAAGGCAAGGAAAGGATAATCAAGGAAATTCAAGGAAATTCAAGGAAATGGCAAGGCCAGGCAAGGAAATTTAAGGAAATCAAGGAAATTCAAGGAAATGGCAGGGCCAGGCAAGGAAATTCAAGGAAATGTCAAGGCAAGGAAAGGGAATTCAAGGAAATTCAAGGAAATGGCAAGGCAAGAAACGAAATTCAAGGAAATTCAAGGAAATGGCAAGGAAATTCAAGGAAATGGCAAGGCAAGGAACGGAATTTCAGGGAAATTCAAGGAAATTCAAGGAAATCGCAAGGCAAGGAAAAGATATTCATTGAAATTCAAGGAAATTGAAGGAAATGGCAAGGCAAGGCAAGGAAATTGAAGGAAATTCAAGGAAATGGCAAGGCAAGGAAATTCAAGGAAATTTAAGGAAATGGCAACTCAAGGGAAGGAAATTCAAGGAAATTCTAGGACATTCAAAGAATTTCGAGGAAATGGTAAAGCAAAAAAATTAAATTCAAGGAAATTCAAGAAAATGGCAAGGTAAGGAAAGGAAATTCAAGGATATGACAAGGCAAGGCAAGGAAATTCAAGGAAATTCAAGGAAATGGCAAGGCAAGGCAAAAAAATTAAAGGAAATTCAAGGAAATTCAAGGAAATGGAAAGGCAAGGAAATTCAAGGAAATCAAGGAAATTCAAGGAAATGGAAAGTCAAGGAAATTCAAGGAAATTCAAGGAAATTCAAGGAAATGGCAAGGCAAGGCAAGGCAATTCAAGGAAATTCAAGGAAATGGGAAGGAAATTCAAAGAAATGGCAAGTCAAGGAACGGAATTTCAAGGAAAATCAAGGAAATGACAAGGCAAGGCAAGGAAATGCAAAGAAATGGCAAGTCAAGGCAAGGAAATACAAGGAAATTCAAGGAAATTCAAGGAAATTCAAGGAAATGGCAATGCAAGGAAAGGATATTCAAGAAAATTCAAGAAAATTCAAGGAAATGGCAAGGCCAGGCAAGGAAATTCAAGGAAATTAAAGGAAATTCAAAAAAATGGCAAGGCAAGGAAAGGAAATTCAAGGAAATTCAAGGGAATTCAAGGAAATGGGAAGGAAATGGCAAGGCAAGGCAAGGAAATTCAAGGAAATTCAAGGAAATGGCAAGGAAAGGAAAGGAAATTGAAGGAAATTCAACGAAATTCAACGAAATGGCAAGGCAAGGCAAGGAAATTCAAGGAAATACAAGGAAATGGCAAGGAAATTCAAGGAAATGGCAAGGCAAGGCAAAGAAATTCAAGGAAATTAAAGGAAATGGCAAGGAAATTCAAGGAAATGGCAAGGTAAGGAAAGGAAATGGAAGGAAATTCAAGGAAATGGCAAGGCAAGGAACGGAAATTCAAGGAAATTCAAGGAAATGGCAAGGCAAGGCGTGGAAATTCAAGGAAATGGCAAGACAAGGCAAGGAAATTCAAGGAAATTCAAGGAAATTCAAGGAAATGGAAAGGCAAGGCAAGGAAATTCAAGGAAATTCAAGGAAATTCAAGGAAATTCAAGGAAATGGCAAGGCAAGGAAAGGAAATTCAAGGAAATTCAAGGAAATTCAAGGAAATTCAAGGAAATTCAAGGAAATTCAAGGAAATTCAAGGAAATGGCAAGGCAAGGCAAGGAAATTCAAGGAAATTCAAGGAAATTCAAGGAAATGGCAAGGCCAGGCAAGTAAATTCAAGGAACTGGCAAGTCAAGGAAAGGAAATTCCAGGAAATTCAAGGAAATTCTAGGACATTCAAGGAAATTCAAGGAAATGGCAAGGCAAGGCAGAAATTCAAGGAAATTCAAGGAAATTCAAGGAAATTGAAGGAAACTCAAAAAAATGGGAAGGCAAGGCAAGGAAATTCAAGGAAATTCAAGGAAATTCAATGAAATGGCATCGCAAGAAAAGGAAATTCAAGGAAATTCAAGGAAATGGTAAGGCAAGGAAAGGAAATCCAAGGAAATTCAAGGAAATTCAAGGAAATTCAAGGAAATGGCAAGGAAATTCAAGGAAATTCAAGGAAATTCAAGGAAATTCAAAAAATGTCAAGGCAAGGAAAGGAAATTCAAAAAAATGTCAAGGCAAGGAAAGGATAATCAAGGAAATTCAAGGAAATTCAAGGAAATGGCAAGGCCAGGCAAGGAAATTTAAGGAAATCAAGGAAATTCAAGGAAATGGCAGGGCCAGGCAAGGAAATTCAAGGAAATGTCAAGGCAAGGAAAGGGAATTCAAGGAAATTCAAGGAAATGGCAAGGCAAGAAACGAAATTCAAGGAAATTCAAGGAAATGGCAAGGAAATTCAAGGAAATGGCAAGGCAAGGAACGGAATTTCAGGGAAATTCAAGGAAATTCAAGGAAATCGCAAGGCAAGGAAAAGATATTCATTGAAATTCAAGGAAATTGAAGGAAATGGCAAGGCAAGGCAAGGAAATTGAAGGAAATTCAAGGAAATGGCAAGGCAAGGAAATTCAAGGAAATTTAAGGAAATGGCAACTCAAGGGAAGGAAATTCAAGGAAATTCTAGGACATTCAAAGAATTTCGAGGAAATGGTAAAGCAAAAAAATAAAATTCAAGGAAATTCAAGAAAATGGCAAGGTAAGGAAAGGAAATTCAAGGATATGACAAGGCAAGGCAAGGAAATTCAAGGAAATTCAAGGAAATGGCAAGGCAAGGCAAAAAAATTAAAGGAAATTCAAGGAAATTCAAGGAAATGGAAAGGCAAGGAAATTCAAGGAAATCAAGGAAATTCAAGGAAATGGAAAGTCAAGGAAATTCAAGGAAATTCAAGGAAATTCAAGGAAATGGCAAGGCAAGGCAAGGCAATTCAAGGAAATTCAAGGAAATGGGAAGGAAATTCAAAGAAATGGCAAGTCAAGGAACGGAATTTCAAGGAAAATCAAGGAAATGACAAGGCAAGGCAAGGAAATGCAAAGAAATGGCAAGTCAAGGCAAGGAAATACAAGGAAATTCAAGGAAATTCAAGGAAATTCAAGGAAATGGCAATGCAAGGAAAGGATATTCAAGAAAATTCAAGAAAATTCAAGGAAATGGCAAGGCCAGGCAAGGAAATTCAAGGAAATTAAAGGAAATTCAAAAAAATGGCAAGGCAAGGAAAGGAAATTCAAGGAAATTCAAGGGAATTCAAGGAAATGGGAAGGAAATGGCAAGGCAAGGCAAGGAAATTCAAGGAAATTCAAGGAAATGGCAAGGAAAGGAAAGGAAATTGAAGGAAATTCAACGAAATTCAACGAAATGGCAAGGCAAGGCAAGGAAATTCAAGGAAATACAAGGAAATGGCAAGGAAATTCAAGGAAATGGCAAGGCAAGGCAAAGAAATTCAAGGAAATTAAAGGAAATGGCAAGGAAATTCAAGGAAATGGCAAGGTAAGGAAAGGAAATGGAAGGAAATTCAAGGAAATGGCAAGGCAAGGAACGGAAATTCAAGGAAATTCAAGGAAATGGCAAGGCAAGGCGTGGAAATTCAAGGAAATGGCAAGACAAGGCAAGGAAATTCAAGGAAATTTAAGGAAATGGCGAGGCAAGGAAAGGATATTCAGGGAAATTCAAGGAAATTCAAGGAAATGTCAAGGCCAGGCAAGGAAATTGCAGGACATTCAAGGAAATGGCAAGGCAAGGAAAGGATATTGAAGGAAATTCATGAGAATTCAAGGAATTTGCAGGGCAAGGAAAGGAAATTCAAGGAAATTCAAGGAAATGGCATGGAAATTCAAGGAAATTCAAGGAAATTCAAGGAAATGGCAACTCAAGAGAAGGAAATTCAAGGAAATTCTAGGACATTCAAGGAAATGGCAAGGCAAGGCAAGGAAATTCAAGGAAATTCAAGGAAATTCAAGGAAATGGCAAGGCAAGGCAAGGAAATTCAAGGAAATTCAAGGAAATTAAGCAAATGGCAAGGCAAGGCAAGGAAAATCAAGGAAATTCAAGGAAATGGCAAGGAAATTCAAAGAAATTCAAGGAAATTCGAGGAAATGGCAAGGCAAGGAACGACATTACAAGGAAATTCAAGGAAATGGCAAGGCCAGGCAAGGAAATTCAAGGAAATTCAAGGAAATGGCAAGGCAAGGAAAGGAAATTCAAGGAAATTCAAGGAAATGGCAACTCAAGGCAAGGAAATTCAAGGAAATTCTAAGACATTCAAGGAAATAACAAGGCAAGGCAAGGAAATTCAAGGAAATTCAAGGAAATTCAAGGAAATTAAAGGAAATTAAAGGAAATGGCAAGGCAAGGAGAGGAAATTCAAGGAAATTCAAGGAAATTCAAGGAAATGGCAAGGCAAGGAAAGGAAATTCAAGAAAATTCAAGGGAATGGCAAGGAAATTCAAGGAAATACAAGGAAATTCAAGGAAATGGCAAGGCCAGGCAAGGAAATTGCAGGAAATTCAAGGAAATGGAAAGGCAAGGATATTCAAGGAAATTCAAGGAAATGGCAAGGCAAGGCAAGGAAATTCAAAAAAATTCAAGGAAATTCAAGGAAATGGCAAGGCAAGGAAAGGAAATTCAAGGAAATTCAAGGAAATGGCAAGGCAAGTAAAGGAAATTGAAGGAAATTCAACGAAATTCAACGAAATGGCAAGGCAAGGAAAGGAAATTCAAGGAAATACAAGGAAATGGCAAGGAAATTCAAGGTAATGGCAAGGCAAGGCAAAGAAATTCAAGGAAATTCAAGGAAATGGCAAGGAAATTCAAGGAAATGGCAAGGCAAGGAAAGGAAATGGAAGGAAATTCAAGGAAATGGCAAGGCAAGGCAAGGAAATTCAAGGAAATGGCAAGGCAAGGCATGGAAATTCAAGGAAATGGCAAGACAAGGCAAGGAAATTGAAGGAAATTCAAGGAAATGGCGAGGCAAGGAAAGGATATTCAGGGAAATTCAAGGAAATTCAAGGAAATGGCAAGGCCAGGCAAGGAAATTCAAGGAAATTCAAGGAAATGGCGAGGCAAGGAAAGGATATTCAGGGAAATTCAAGGAAATTCAAGGAAATGGCAAGGCCAGGCAAGGAAATTCAAGGAAATTCAAGGAAATGGCGAGGCAAGGAAAGGATATTCAGGGAAATTCAAGGAAATTCAAGGAAATGGCAAGGCAAGGAAAGGATATTGAAGGAAATTCATGGAAATTCAAGGAATTTGCAGGGCAAGGAAAGGAAATTCAAGGAAATTCAAGGAAATGACATGGAAATTCAAGGAAATTCAAGGAAATGGTAACTCAAGGGAAGGAAATTCAAGGAAATTCTAGGACATTCAAGGAAATGGCAAGGCAAGGCAATGAAATTCAAGGAAATTCAAGGTAATTCAAGGAAATGGCAAGGCAAGGCAAGGAAATTCAAGGAAATTCAAGGAAATTCAAGGAAATTCAAGGAAATTCAAGGAAATGGCAAGACAAGGCAAGGAAATTCAAGGAAATTTAAGGAAATGGCGAGGCAAGGAAAGGATATTCAGGGAAATTCAAGGAAATTCAAGGAAATGGCAAGGCCAGGCAAGGAAATTGCAGGAAATTCAAGGAAATGGCAAGGCAAGGATATTCAAGGAAATTCAAGGAAATGGCAAGGCAAGGAAAGGATATTGAAGGAAATTCATGAAAATTCAAGGAATTTGCAGGGCAAGGAAAGGAAATTCAAGGAAATTCAAGGAAATTCAAGGAAATGGCATGGAAATTGAAGGAAATTCAAGGAAATTCAAGGAAATGGCAACTCAAGAGAAGGAAATTAAAGGAAATTCTAGGACATTCAAGGAAATGGCAAGGCAAGGCAAGGAAATTCAAGGAAATTCAAGGAAATTCAAGGAAATGGCAAGGCAAGGCAAGGAAATTCAAGGAAATTCAAGGAAATTCAAGGAAATGGCAAGGCAAGGAAAGGAAATTCAAGGAAATTCAAGGAAATGGCAAGGCAAGGACAGGAAATTGAAGGAAATTCAACGAAATTCAACGAAATGGCAAGGCAAGGAAAGGAAATTCAAGGAAATACAAGGAAATGGCAAGGAAATTCAAGGTAATGGCAAGGCAAGGCAAAGAAATTCAAGGAAATTCAAGGAAATGGCAAGGAAATTCAAGGAAATGGCAAGGCAAGGAAAGGAAATGGAAGGAAATTCAAGGAAATGGCAAGGCAAGGCATGGAAATTCAAGGAAATGGCAAGGCAAGGCAAGGAAATGCAAGGAAATTCAAGGAAATTCAAGGAAATGGCAAGGCAAGGCAAGGAAATTCAAGGAAATTCAAGGAAATGGCAAGGCAAGGAAAGGAAATTGAAGGAAATTCAACGAAATTCAACGAAATGGCAAGGCAAGGCAAGGAAATTCAAGGAAATACAAGGAAATGGCAAGGAAATTCAAGGAAATGGCAAGGCAAGGCAAAGAAATTCAAGGAAATTCAAGGAAATGGCAAGGCAAGGAAAGGAAATGGAAGGAAATTCAAGGAAATGGCAAGGCAAGGCATGGAAATTGAAGGAAATGGCAAGACAAGGCAAGGAAATTCAAGGAAATTCAAGGAAATGGCGAGGCAAGGAAAGGATATTCAGGGAAATTCAAGGAAATTCAAGGAAATGGCAAGGCAAGGAAAGGATATTGAAGGAAATTCATGGAAATTCAAGGAATTTGCAGGGCAAGGAAAGGAAATTCAAGGAAATTGAAGGAAATGGCATGGAAATTCAAGGAAATTCAAGGAAATTCAAGGAAATGGCAAGGCAAGGCAAGGAAATTCAAGGAAATTCAAGGAAATTCAAGGAAATTCAAGGAAATTCAAGGAAATTCAAGGAAATGGCAAGGCAAGGAAAGGAAATTCAAGGAACTGGCAAGTCAAGGAAAGGAAATTCTAGGAAATTCAAGGATATGGCAAGTCAAGGAAAGGAAATTCAAGGAAATTCAAGGAAATTCTAGGACATTCAAGGAAATTCAAGGAAATGGCAAGGCAAGGCAAAAATTCAAGGAAATTCAAGGAAATTCAAGGAAATTCAAGGAAATGGCAAGGAAATTCAAGGAAATGGCAAGGCAAGGAACGGAATTTCAAGGAAATTCAAGGAAATTCAAGGAAATGGCAAGGCAAGGCAAGGAAATTCAAGGAAATTCAAGGAAATTCAAGGAAATTCAAGGAAATTCAAGGAAATGGCAAGGCAACGCAAGGAAATTCAAGGAAATTCAAGGAAATTCAAGGAAATTCAAGGAAATTCAAGGAAATGGCAAGGCAAGGCAAGGAAATTCAAGGAAATTCAAGGAAATTCAAGGAAATGGCAAGGCAAGGAAAGGAAATTCAAGGAACTGGCAAGTCAAGGAAAGGAAATTCTAGGAAATTCAAGGATATGGCAAGTCAAGGAAAGGAAATTCAAGGAAATTCAAGGAAATTCTAGGACATTCAAGGAAATTCAAGGAAATGGCAAGGCAAGGCAGAAATTCAAGGAAATTCAAGGAAATTCAAGGAAATTCAAGGAAATGGCAAGGAAATTCAAGGAAATGGCAAGGCAAGGAACGGAATTTCAAGGAAATTCAAGGAAATTCAAGGAAATGGCAAGGCAAGGAAAAGATATTCAAGGAAATTCAAGGAAATTCAAGGAAATGGCAAGGCAAGGCAAGGAAATTGAAGGAAATTCAAGGAAATGGCAAGGCAAGGAAATTCAAGGAAATTCAAGGAAATGGCAACTCAAGGGAAGGAAATTCAAGGAAATTCTAGGACATTCAAAGAATTTCGAGGAAATGGTAAAGCAAAAAAATAAAATTCAAGGAAATTCAAGGAAATGACAAGGTAAGGAAAGGAAATTCAAGGATATGACAAGGCAAGGTAAGGAAATTCAAGGAAATGGCAAGGCAAGGCAAGGAAATTAAAGGAAATTCAAGGAAATTCAAGGAAATGGCAAGGCAAGGAAATTCAAGGAAATCAAGGAAATTCAACGAAATGGCAAGGCAAGGCAAGGAAATTCAAGGAAATTCAAGGAAATGGCAAGGCAAGGCAAGGAAATTCAAGGAAATTCAAGGAAATTGGAAGGAAATTCAAAGAAATGGCAAGTCAAGGAACGGAATTTCAAGGAGAATCAAGGAAATGACAAGGCAAGGCAAGGAAATGCAAAGAAATGGCAAGTCAAGGCAAGGAAATGCAAGGAAATTCAAGGAAATTCAAGGAAATTCAAGGAAATGGCAATGCAAGGAAAGGATATTCAAGAAAATTCAAGAAAATTCAAGGAAATGGCAAGGCCAGGCAAGGAAATTCAAGGAAATTAAAGGAAATTCAAGGAAATGGCAAGGCAAGGAAAGGAAATTCAAGGAAATTCAAGGAAGTTCAAGGAAATGGGAAGGAAATGGCAAGGCAAGGCAAGGAAATTCAAGGAAATTCAAGGAAATGGCAAGGCAAGGAAAGGAAATTGAAGGAAATTCAACGAAATTCAACGAAATGGCAAGGCAAGGCAAGGAAATTCAAGGAAATACAAGGAAATGGCAAGGAAATTCAAGGAAATGGCAAGGCAAGGCAAAGAAATTCAAGGAAATTAAAGGAAATGGCAAGGAAATTCAAGGAAATGGCAAGGCAAGGAAAGGAAATGGAAGGAAATTCAAGGAAATGGCAAGGCAAGGAACGGAAATTCAAGGAAATTCAAGGAAATGGCAAGGAAATTCAAGGAAATTCAAGGAAATTCAAGGAAATGGCAAGACAAGGAACGACATTTCAAGGAAATTCAAGGAAATGGCAAGGCAAGGCAAAGAAATTCAAGGAAATTCAAGGAAATGGCAAGGAAATTCAAGGAAATGGCAAGGCAAGGCATGGAAATTGAAGGAAATGGCAAGACAAGGCAAGGAAATTCAAGGAAATTCAAGGAAATGGCGAGGCAAGGAAAGGATATTCAGGGAAATTCAAGGAAATTCAAGGAAATGGCAAGGCAAGGAAAGGATATTGAAGGAAATTCATGGAAATTCAAGGAATTGGCAACTCAAGGGAAGGAAATTCAAGGAAATTCAAGGAAATTCAAGGAAATTCAAGGAAATGGCAAGGCAAGGCAAGGAAATTCAAGGAAATTCAAGGAAATTCAAGGAAATGGCAAGGCAAGGAAAGGAAATTCAAGGAACTGGCAAGTCAAGGAAAGGAAATTCTAGGAAATTCAAGGATATGGCAAGTCAAGGAAAGGAAATTCAAGGAAATTCAAGGAAATTCTAGGACATTCAAGGAAATTCAAGGAAATGGCAAGGCAAGGCAGAAATTCAAGGAAATTCAAGGAAATTCAAGGAAATTCAAGGAAATGGCAAGGAAATTCAAGGAAATGGCAAGGCAAGGAACGGAATTTCAAGGAAATTCAAGGAAATTCAAGGAAATGGCAAGGCAAGGAAAAGATATTCAAGGAAATTCAAGGAAATTCAAGGAAATGGCAAGGCAAGGCAAGGAAATTCATGGAAATTCAAGGAAATGGCAAGGCAAGGAAATTCAAGGAAATTCAAGGAAATGGCAACTCAAGGGAAGGAAATTCAAGGAAATTCTAGGACATTCAAAGAATTTCGAGGAAATGGTAAAGCAAAAAAATAAAATTCAAGGAAATTCAAGGAAATGGCAAGGTAAGGAAAGGAAATTCAAGGATATGACAAGGCAAGGCAAGGAAATTCAAGGAAATTCAAGGAAATTCAAGGAAATGGCAAGGCAAGGAAATTCAAGGAAATCAAGGAAATTCAAGGAAATTCAAGGAAATGGCAAGGCAAGGCAAGGAAATTCAAGGAAATTCAAGGAAATTCAAGGAAATTGGAAGGAAATTCAAAGAAATGGCAAGTCAAGGAACGGAATTTCAAGGAAAATCAAGGAAATGACAAGGCAAGGCAAGGAAATGCAAAGAAATGGCAAGTCAAAACAAGGAAATACAAGGAAATTCAAGGAAATTCAAGGAAATTCAAGGAAATGGCAATGCAAGCAAAGGATATACAAGAAAATTCAAGAAAATTCAAGGAAATGGCAAGGCCAGGCAAGGAAATTCAAGGAAATTAAAGGAAATTCAAGGAAATGGCAAGGCAAGGAAAGGAAATTCAAGGAAATTCAAGGAAATTCAAGGAAATGGGAAGGAAATGGCAAGGCAAGGCAAGGCAATTCAAGGAAATTCAAGGAAATGGCAAGGCAAGGAAAGGAAATTGAAGGAAATTCAACGAAATTCAACGAAATGGCAAGGCAAGGCAAGGAAATTCAAGGAAATTCAAGGAAATTAAAGGAAATGGCAAGGAAATTCAAGGAAATGGCAAGGGAAGGAACGGAAATTCAAGGAAATTCAAGGAAATGGCAAGGCAAGGCATGGAAATTCAAGGAAATGGCAAGACAAGGCAAGGAAATTGAAGGAAATTCAAGGAAATGGCGAGGCAAGGAAAGGATATTCAGGGAAATTCAAGGAAATTCAAGGAAATGGCAAGGCCAGGCAAGGAAATTGCAGGAAATTCAAGGAAATGGCAAGGCAAGGATATTCAAGGAAATTCAAGGAAATGGCAAGGCAAGGAAAGGATATTGAAGGAAATTCATGGAAATTCAAGGAATTTGCAGGGCAAGGAAAGGAAATTCAAGGAATTTCAAGGAAATTCAAGGAAATGGCATGGAAATTCAAGGAAATTCAAGGAAATGGCAACTCAAGAGAAGGAAATTAAAGGAAATTCTAGGACATTCAAGGAAATGGCAAGGCAAGGCAAGGATATTCAAGGGAATTCAAGGAAATGCCAAGGCCAGGCAAGGAAATTCAAGGAAATTCAAAAAAATGGCAAGACAAGGAACGACATTTCAAGGAAATTCAAGGAAATGGCAAGGCCAGGCAAGGAAATTCAAGGAAATTCAAGGAAATGGCAAGGCAAGGAAAGGAAATTCAAGGAAATTCAAGGAAATGGCAAGGCCAGGCAAGGAAATTCAAGGAAATTCAAGGAAATGGCAAGGCAAGGAAAGGAAATTCAAGGAAATTCAAGGAAATGGCAAGGCAAGGCAAGGAAATTCAAGGAAATTCAAGGAAATGGCAAGGAAAGGATATCCAAGGAAATTCAAGGAAATGGCAAGGCAAGGCAAGGAAATTGCAGGAAATTCAAGGAAATGGCAAGGCAAGGAATGGATATTGAAGGAAATTCAAGGAAATTCAAGGAATTTGCAGGGCAAGGAAAGGAAATTCAAGGAAATTCAAGGAAATGGCATGGAAATTCAAAAAAATTCAAGGAAATGGCAACTCAAGGGAAGGAAATTCAAGGAAATTCTAGGACATTCAAGGAAATAACAAGGCAAGGCAAGGAAATTCAAGGAAATTCAAGGAAATGGCAAGGCAAGGAAAGGAAATTCAAGGAAATTCAAGGAAATGGCAAGGCCAGGCAAGGAAATTGCAGGAAATTCAAGGAAATGGCAAGGCAAGGATATTCAAGGAAATTCAAGGAAATGGCAAGGCAAGGAAAGGATATTGAAGGAAATTCATGGAAATTCAAGGAATTTGCAGGGCAAGGAAAGGAAATTCAAGGAATTTCAAGGAAATGGCATGGAAATTCAAGGAAATTCAAGGAAATTCAAGGAAATGGCAACTCAAGAGAAGGAAATTCAAGGAAATTCTAGGACATTCAAGGAAATGGCAAGGCAAGGCAAGGAAATTCAAGGAAATTCAAGGAAATTCAAGGAAATGGCAAGGCAAGGCAAGGAAATTCAAGGAAATTCAAGGAAATGGCAAGGCAAGGCAAGGAAATTCAAGGAAATTCAAGGAAATGGCAAGGAAATTCAAGGAAATTCAAGGAAATTCAAGGAAATGGCAAGACAAGGAACGACATTTCAAGGAAATTCAAGGAAATGGCAAGGCCAGGCAAGGAAATTCAAGGAAATTCAAGGAAATGGCAAGGCAAGGAAAGGAAATTCAAGGAAATTCAAGGAAATGGCAAGGCCAGGCAAGGAAATTCAAGGAAATTCAAGGAAATGGCAAGGCAAGGAAAGGAAATTCAAGGAAATTCAAGGAAATGGCAAGGCAAGGCAAGGAAATTCAAGGAAATTCAAGGAAATGGCAAGGAAAGGATATCCAAGGAAATTCAAGGAAATGGCAAGGCAAGGCAAGGAAATTGCAGGAAATTCAAGGAAATGGCAAGGCAAGGAATGGATATTGAAGGAAATTCAAGGAAATTCAAGGAATTTGCAGGGCAAGGAAAGGAAATTCAAGGAAATTCAAGGAAATGGCATGGAAATTCAAAAAAATTCAAGGAAATGGCAACTCAAGGGAAGGAAATTCAAGGAAATTCTAGGACATTCAAGGAAATAACAAGGCAAGGCAAGGAAATTCAAGGAAATTCAAGGAAATGGCAAGGCAAGGCAGAGAAATTCAAGGAAATTAAAGGAAATGGCAAGGAAATTCAAGGAAATGGCAAGGCAAGGAAAGGAAATGGAAGGAAATTCAAGGAAATGGCAAGGCAAGGAACGGAAATTCAAGGAAATTCAAGGAAATGGCAAGGCAAGGCATGGAAATTCAAGGAAATGGCAAGACAAGGCAAGGAAATTCAAGGAAATTCAAGGAAATGGCGAGGCAAGGAAAGGATATTCAGGGAAATTCAAGGAAATTCAAGGAAATGGCAAGGCCAGGCAAGGAAATTGCAGGAAATTCAAGGAAATGGCAAGGCAAGGATATTCAAGGAAATTCAAGGAAATGGCAAGGCAAGGAAAGGATATTGAAGGAAATTCATGGAAATTCAAGGAATTTGCAGGACAAGGAAAGGAAATTCAAGGAATTTCAAGGAAATGGCATGGAAATTCAAGGAAATTCAAGGAAATTCAAGGAAATGGCAACTCAAGAGAAGGAAATTAAAGGAAATTCTAGGTCATTCAAGGAAATGGCAAGGCAAGGCAAGGAAATTCAAGGAAATTCAAGGAAATGGCAAGGCAAGGCAAGGAAATTCAAGGAAATTCAAGGAAATGGCAAGGCAAGGCAAGGAAATTCAAGGAAATTCAAGGAAATGGCAAGGAAATTCAAGGAAATTCAAGGAAATTCAAGGAAATGGCAAGACAAGGAACGACATTTCAAGGAAATTCAAGGAAATGGCAAGGCCAGGCAAGGAAATTCAAGGAAATTCAAGGAAATGGCAAGGCAAGGAAAGGAAATTCAAGGAAATTCAAGGAAATGGCAAGGCAAGGCAAGGAAATTCAAGGAAATTCAAGGAAATGGCAAGGAAAGGATATCCAAGGAAATTCAAGGAAATGGCAAGGCAAGGCAAGGAAATTGCAGGAAATTCAAGGAAATGGCAAGGCAAGGAATGGATATTGAAGGAAATTCAAGGAAATTCAAGGAATTTGCAGGGCAAGGAAAGGAAATTCAAGGAAATTCAAGGAAATGGCATGGAAATTCAAAAAAATTCAAGGAAATGGCAACTCAAGGGAAGGAAATTCAAGGAAATTCTAGGACATTCAAGGAAATAACAAGGCAAGGCAAGGAAATTCAAGGAAATTCAAGGAAATTAAAGGAAATGGCAAGGCAAGGCAATGAAATTCAAGGAAATTCAAGGAAATTCAAGGAAATGGCAAGGCAAGGAAAGGAAATTCAAGAAAATTCAAGGGAATGGCAAGGAAATTCAAGGAAATTCAAGGAAATTCAAGGAAATGGCAAGGCCAGGCAAGGAAATTGCAGGAAATTCAAGGAAATGGAAAGGCAAGGATATTCAAGGAAATTCAAGGAAATGGCAAGGCAAGGCAAGGAAATTCAAATAAATTCAAGGAAATTCAAGGAAATGGCAAGGCAAGGCAAGGAAATTCAAGGAAATTCAAGGAAATGGCAAGGCAAGGAAAGGAAATTGAAGGAAATTCAATGAAATTCAACGAAATGGCAAGGCAAGGCAAGGAAATTCAAGGAAATACAAGGAAATGGCAAGGAAATTCAAGGAAATGGCAAGGCAAGGCAAGGAAATTCAAGGAAATTGAAGGAAATTCAAGGAAATTCAAGGAAATGGCAACTCAAGGGAAGGAAATTCAAGGAAATTCAAGGAAATTCAAGGAAATTCAAGGAAATTCAAGGAAATGGCAAGGCAAGGCAAGGAAATTCAAGGAAATTCAAGGAAATTCAAGGAAATTCAAGGAAATGGCAAGGCAAGGCAAGGAAATTCAAGGAAATTCAAGGAAATTCAAGGAAATTCAAGGAAATGGCAAGGCAAGGAAAGGAAATTCAAGGAACTGGCAAGTCAAGGAAAGGAAATTCTAGGAAATTCAAGGATATGGGAAGTCAAGGAAAGGAAATTCAAGGAAATTCAAGGAAATTCTAGGACATTCAAGGAAATTCAAGGAAATGGCAAGGCAAGGCAGAAATTCAAGGAAATTCAAAGTAATGGCATGGCAAGAAAAAGAAATTCAAGTAAATTCAGGGAAATGGCAAGGCAAGGCAAGGATATTCAAGTGAATTCAAGGAAATGCCAAGGCCAGGCAAGGAAATTCAAGGAAATTCAAGGAAATGGCAAGGCCGGGCAAGGAAACTCAAGGAAATTCAAGGATATGGCAAGGCAAGGCAAGGAAATTCAAGGAAATTCAAGGAAATGGCAAGGCAAGGAAAGGAAATTCAAGGAAATTCAAGGAAATTAAAGGAAATGGCAAGGCAAGGCAAGGAAATTCAAGGAAATTCAAGGAAATTCAAGGAAATGGCAAGGCAAGGAAAGGAAATTCAAGGAAATTCAAGGAAATTCAAGGAAATTCAAGGAAATTCAAGGAAATGGCAAGGCAAGGCAAGGAAATTCAAGGAAATTCAAGGAAATTCAAGGAAATTCAAGGAAATGGCAAGGCAAGGCAAGGAAATTCAAGGAAATTCAAGGAAATTCAAGGAAATGGCAAGGCAAGGAAAGGAAATTCAAGGAACTGGCAAGTCAAGGAAAGGAAATTCTAGGAAATTCAAGGATATGGCAAGTCAAGGAAAGGAAATTCAAGGAAATTCAAGGAAATTCTAGGACATTCAAGGAAATTCAAGGAAATGGCAAGGCAAGGCAGAAATTCAAGGAAATTCAAAGTAATGGCATGGCAAGAAAAGGAAATTCAAGTAAATTCAGGGAAATGGCAAGGCAAGGCAAGGATATTCAAGGGAATTGAAGGAAATACCAAGGCCAGGCAAGGAAATTCAAGGAAATTCAAGGAAATGGCAAGGCCGGGCAAGGAAACTCAAGGAACTTCAAGGATATGGCAAGGCAAGGCAAGGAAATTCAAGGAAATTCAAGGAAATGGCAAGGCAAGGAAAGGAAATTCAAGGAAATTCAAGGAAATTAAAGGAAATGGCAAGGCAAGGCAAGGAAATTAAAGGAAATTCAAGGAAATTCAAGGAAATGGCAAGGCAAGGAAAGGAAATTCAAGAAAATTCAAGGGAATGGAAAGGAAATTCAAGGAAATTCAAGGAAATTCAAGGAAATGGCAAGGCCAGGCAAGGAAATTGCAGGAAATTCAAGGAAATGGAAAGGCAAGGATATTCAAGGAAATTCAAGGAAATGGCAAGGCAAGGCAAGGAAATTCAAGGAAATTCAAGGAAATTCAAGGAAATGGCAAGGCAAGGAAAGGAAATTCAAGGAAATTCAAGGAAATGGTAAGGCAAGGAAAGGAAATTGAAGGAAATTCAACGAAATTCAACGAAATGGCAAGGCAAGGCAAGGAAATTCAAGGAAATACAAGGAAATGGCAAGGAAATTCAAGGAAATGGCAAGGCAAGGCAAGGAAATTCAAGGAAATTCAAGGAAATTCAAGGAAATTCAAGGAAATGGCAAGGCAAGGCAAGGAAATTCAAGGAAATTCAAGGAAATTCAAGGAAATGGCAAGGCAAGGAAAGGAAATTCAAGGAACTGGCAAGTCAAGGAAAGGAAATTCTAGGAAATTCAAGGATATGGCAAGTCAAGGAAAGGAAATTCAAGGAAATTCAAGGGAATTCTAGGACATTCAAGGAAATTCAAGGAAATGGCAAGGCAAGGCAGAAATTCAAGGAAATTCAAAGTAATGGCATGGCAAGAAAAGGAAATTCAAGTAAATTCAAGGAAATGGCAAGGCCAGGCAAGGAAATTCAAGGAAATTCAAGGAAATGGCAAGGCAAGGAAAGGAAATTGAAGAAAATTCAAGGAAATGGCAAGGCAAGGCAAGGAAATTCAAGGAAATTCAAGGAAATGGCAAGGCCGGGCAAGGAAACTCAAGGAAATTCAAGGATATGGCAAGGCAAGGCAAGGAAATTCAAGGAAATTCAAGGAAATGGCAAGGCAAGGAAAGGAAATTCAAGGAAATTCAAGGAAATGGCAAGGCAAGGCAAGGAAATTCAAGGAAATTCAAGGAAATGGCAAGGCAAGGCAAGGAAATTGAAGGAAATCCAAGGAAATGGCAAGGCAAGGCAAGGAAATTCAAGGAAATTCAAGGAAATGGCACAGTAAGGCACCGAAATTCAAGGAAATTCAAGGAAATTCAAGGAAATCGCAAGGAAATAAAGGAAAGGAAATTTAACGGAATTCAAGGAAATGGCAAGGCAAGGCAAGGATATTCAAGGAAATTCAAGGAAATTCAAGGAAATGGCAAGACAAGGAAAGGAAATTGAAGGAAATTCAAGGAAATGTCAAGGCAAGGAAAGGAAATTCAAGGAAAATCAAGGAAATGGCAAAGCAAGGAAAGGAAATCCAAGGAAATGACAAGGCAAGGAAAGGAAATTCAAGGAAATTCAAGGATATGGCAAGTCAAGGAAAGGAAATTCAAGGAAATTATAGGACATTCAAGGAAATTCAAGGAAATGGCAAGGCAAGGCATAAATTCAAGGAAATTCAAGGAAATTCAAGGAAATGGCAAGGCAAGGCAAGGAAATTGAAGGAAATCCAAGGAAATGGCAAGGCCAGGCAAGGAAATTCAAGAAAATTCAAGGAAATGGCAAAGCAAGGCACCGAAATTCAAGGAAATTCAAGGAAATTCAAGGAAATGGCAAGGAAATTAAAGGAAAGGAAACTGAACAAAATTCAAGGAAATGGCAAGGCAAGGAAAGGAAATTCAAGGAAATTCAAGGAAAAGGCCAGGCCAGGCAAGGAAATTCAAGGAAATTCAAGGAAATTCAAGGAAACGGCATGGAAATTCAAAAAAATTCAAGGAAATGGCAACTCAAGGGAAGGAAATTCAAGGAAATTCTAGGACATTCAAGGAAATAACAAGGCAAGGCAAGGAAATTCAAGGAAATTCAAGGAAATTAAAGGAAATGGCAAGGCAAGGCAATGAAATTCAAGGAAATTCAAGGAAATTCAAGGAAATGGCAAGGCAAGGCAAGGAAATTCAAGAAAATTCAAGGGAATGGCAAGGAAATTCAAGGAAATTCAAGGAAATTCAAGGAAATGGCAAGGCCAGGCAAGGAAATTGCAGGAAATTCAAGGAAATGGAAAGGCAAGGATATTCAAGGAAATTCAAGGAAATGGCAAGGCAAGGCAAGGAAATTCAAATAAATTCAAGGAAATTCAAGGAAATGGCAAGGCAAGGCAAGGAAATTCAAGGAAATTCAAGGAAATTCAAGGAAATGGCAAGGCAAGGAAAGGAAATTCAAGGAACTGGCAAGTCAAGGAAAGGAAATTCTAGGAAATTCAAGGATATGGCAAGTCAAGGAAAGGAAATTCAAGGAAATTCAAGGAAATTCTAGGACATTCAAGGAAATTCAAGGAAATGGCAAGGCACGGCAGAAATTCAAGGAAATTCAAAGTAATGGCATGGCAAGAAAAGGAAATTCAAGTAAATTCAAGGAAATGGTAAGGCAAGGCAAGGATATTCAAGGGAATTCAAGGAAATGCCAAGGCCAGGCAAGGAAATTCAAGGAAATTCAAGGAAATGGCAAGGCAAGGAAAGGAAATTGAAGAAAATTCAAGGAAATGGCAAGGCAAGGCAAGGAAATTCAAGGAAATTCAAGGAAATGGCAAGGCCGGGCAAGGAAACTCAAGGAAATTCAAGGATATGGCAAGGCAAGGCAAGGAAATTCAAGGAAATTCAAGGAAATGTCAAGGCAAGGAAAGGAAATTCAAGGAAATTCAAGGAAATTCAAGGAAATTATAGGACATTCAAGGAAATTCAAGGAAATGGCAAGGCAAGGCATAAATTCAAGGAAATTCAAGGAAATTCAAGGAAATGGCAAGGCAAGGCAAGGAAATTGAAGGAAATCCAAGGAAATGGCAAGGCCAGGCAAGGAAATTCAAGGAAATTCAAGGAAATGGCAAAGCAAGGCACCGAAATTCAAGGAAATTCAAGGAAATTCAAGGAAATCGCAAGGAAATTAAAGGAAAGGAAACTGAACAAAATTCAAGGAAATGGCAAGGCAAGGAAAGGAAATTTAAGGAAATTCAAGGAAAAGGCCAGGCCAGGCAAGGAAATTCAAGGAAATTCAAGGAAATTCAAGGAAATGGCAAGGCAAGGAAAAGAAATTCAAGGAATTTCAAGGAAATGGAAAGCCAAGGAATGGAAATTCAAGGAAATTCAAGGAAATTGAAGGAACTGGAAAGGGAAGGCTTGGAAATTCAAGGAAATTCAAGGAAATGGCAAGGAAATTCAAGGAAATACAAGGAAATGGCACGGCAAGGCAAGGAAATCCAAGGAAATTCAAGGAAACGGGAAGGCAAGAAAAGGTAATTCAAGGAAATGGCAAGGCAAGTCACGGAAATTCAAGGAAATTCAAGGAAATGGCAAGGAAAGGCAATGAAATTCAAGGAAATTCAAGGAAATGGCAAGGCAAGGAAAGGAAATTCAAGGAAATTCAAGGAAATGGCAAGGAAAGGATATTCAAGGAAATTCAAGGAAATGGCACGGCAAGGCAAGGAAATTGCAGGAAATTCAAGGAAATGGCAAGGCAAGGAATGGATATTGAAGGAAATTCAAGGAAATTCAAGGAATTTGCAGGGCAAGGAAAGGAAATTCAAGTTAATGGCATGGAAATTCAAAAAAATTCAAGGAAATGGCAACTCAAGGGAAGGAAATTCAAGGAAATTCTAGGACATTCAAGGAAATAACAAGGCAAGGCAAGGAAATTCAAGGAAATTCAAGAAAATTAAAGGAAATGGCAAGGCAAGGCAATGAAATTCAAGGAAATTCAAGGAAATTCAAGGAAATGGCAAGGCAAGGCAAGGAAATTCAAGGAAATTCAAGGAAATGGCAAGGCAAGGAAAGGAAATTGAAGGAAATTCAACGAAATTCAACGAAATGGCAAGGCAAGGCAAGGAAATTCAAGGAAATACAAGGAAATGGCAAGGCAAGGCAAGGAAATTAAAGGAAATTCAAGGAAATTCAAGGAAATGGCAAGGCAAGGAAATTCAAGGAAATCAAGGAAATTCAACGAAATGGCAAGGCAAGGCAAGGAAATTCAAGGAAATTCAAGGAAATGGCAAGGCAAGGCAAGGAAATTCAAGGACATTCAAGGAAATTGGAAGGAAATTCAAAGAAATGGCAAGTCAAGGAACGGAATTTCAAGGAGAATCAAGGAAATGACAAGGCAAGGCAAGGAAATGCAAAGAAATGGCAAGTCAAGGCAAGGAAATGCAAGGAAATTCAAGGAAATTCAAGGAAATTCAAGGAAATGGCAATGTAAGGAAAGGATATTCAAGAAAATTCAAGAAAATTCAAGGAAATGGCAAGGCCAGGCAAGGAAATTCAAGGAAATTAAAGAAAATTCAAGGAAATGGCAAGGCAAGGCAAGGAAATTCAAGGAAATTCAAGGAAATGGCAAGGCAAGGAAAGGAAATTGAAGGAAATTCAACGAAATTCAACGAAATGGCAAGGCAAGGCAAGGAAATTCAAGGAAATACAAGGAAATGGCAAGGAAATTCAAAGAAATGGCAAGGCAAGGCAAAGAAATTCAAGGAAATTAAAGGAAATGGCAAGGAAATTCAAGGAAATGGCAAGGCAAGGAAAGGAAATGGAAGGAAATTCAAGGAAATGGCAAGGCAAGGAACGGAAATTCAAGGAAATTCAAGGAAATGGCAAGGAAATTCAAGGAAATTCAAGGAAATTCAAGGAAATGGCAAGACAAGGAACGACATTTCAAGGAAATTCAAGGAAATGGCAAGGCAAGGCAAAGAAATTCAAGGAAATTCAAGGAAATGGCAAGGAAATTCAAGGAAATGGCAAGGCAAGGCATGGAAATTGAAGGAAATGGCAAGACAAGGCAAGGAAATTCAAGGAAATTCAAGGAAATGGCGAGGCAAGGAAAGGATATTCAGGGAAATTCAAGGAAATTCAAGGAAATGGCAAGGCAAGGAAAGGATATTGAAGGAAATTCATGGAAATTCAAGGAATTGGCAACTCAAGAGAAGGAAATTCAAGGAAATTCAAGGAAATTCAAGGAAATTCAAGGAAATGGCAAGGCAAGGCAAGGAAATTCAAGGAAATTCAAGGAAATGCCAAGGCAAGGCAAGGAAATTCAAGGAAATTCAAGGAAATTCAAGGAAATGGCAAGGCAAGGAAAGGAAATTCAAGGAACTGGCAAGTCAAGGAAAGGAAATTCTAGGAAATTCAAGGATATGGCAAGTCAAGGAAAGGAAATTCAAGGAAATTCAAGGAAATTCTAGGACATTCAAGGAAATTCAAGGAAATGGCAAGGCAAGGCAGAAATTCAAGGAAATTCAAGGAAATTCAAGGAAATTCAAGGAAATGGCAAGGAAATTCAAGGAAATGGCAAGGCAAGGAACGGAATTTCAAGGAAATTCAAGGAAATTCAAGGAAATGGCAAGGCAAGGAAAAGATATTCAAGGAAATTCAAGGAAATTCAAGGAAATGGCAAGGCAAGGCAAGGAAATTGAAGGAAATTCAAGGAAATGGCAAGGCAAGGAAATTCAAGGAAATTCAAGGAAATGGCAACTCAAGGGAAGGAAATTCAAGGAAATTCTAGGACATTCAAAGAATTTCGAGGAAATGGTAAAGCAAAAAAATAAAATTCAAGGAAATTCAAGGAAATGGCAAGGTAAGGAAAGGAAATTCAAGGATATGACAAGGCAAGGCAAGGAAATTCAAGGAAATTCAAGGAAATTCAAGGAAATGGCAAGGCAAGGAAATTCAAGGAAATCAAGGAAATTCAAGGAAATGGCAAGGCAAGGCAAGGAAATTCAAGGAAATTCAAGGAAATGGCAAGGCAAGGCAAGGAAATGCAAAGAAATGGCAAGCCAAGGCAAGGAAATACAAGGAAATTCAAGGAAATTCAAGGAAATTCAAGGAAATGGCAATGCAAGGAAAGGATATATAAGAAAATTCAAGAAAATTCAAGGAAATGGCAAGGCCAGGGAAGGAAATTCAAGGAAATTAAAGGAAATTCAAGGAAATGGCAAGGCAAGGCAAGGAAAGGAAAGGAAATTCAAGGATATTCAAGGAAATGGGAAGGAAATGGCAAGGCAAGGCAAGGAAATTCAAGGAAATTCAAGGAAATGGCAAGGCAAGGAAAGGAAATTGAAGGAAATTCAACGAAATTCAACGAAATGGCAAGGCAAGGCAAGGAAATTCAAGGAAATACAAGGAAATTCAAGGAAATGGCAAGGCAATGCAAAGAAATTCAAGGAAATTAAAGGAAATGGCAAGGAAATTCAAGGAAATGGCAAGGCAAGGAAAGGAAATGGAAGGAAATTCAAGGAAATTGCAAGGGAAGGAACGGAAATTCAAGGAAATTCAAGGAAATGGCAAGGCAAGGCATGGAAATTCAAGGAAATGGCAAGACAAGGCAAGGAAATTCAAGGAAATTCAAGGAAATGGCGAGGCAAGGAAAGGATATTCAGGGAAATTCAAGGAAATTCAAGGAAATGGCAAGGCCAGGCAAGGAAATTGCAGGAAATTCAAGGAAATGGCAAGGCAAGGATATTCAAGGAAATTCAAGGAAATGGCAAGGCAAGGAAAGGATATTGAAGGAAATTCATGGAAATTCAAGGAATTTGCAGGGCAAGGAAAGGAAATTCAAGGAATTTCAAGGAAATGGCATGGAAATTCAAGGAAATTCAAGGAAATTCAAGGAAATGGCAACTCAAGAGAAGGAAATTTAAGGAAATTCTAGGACATTCAAGGAAATGGCAAGGCAAGGAAATTCAAGGAAATTCAAGGAAATTCAAGGAAATGGCAAGGCAAGGCAAGGAAATTCAAGGAAATTCAAGGAAATTCAAGGAAATGGCAAGGCAAGGCAAGGAAATTCAAGGAAATTCAAGGAAATGTCAAGGAAATTCAAGGAAATTCAAGGAAATGGCAAGACAAGGAACGACATTTCAAGGAAATTCAAGGAAATGGCAAGGCCAGGCAAGGAAATTCAAGGAAATTCAAGGAAATGGCAAGGCAAGGAAAGGAAATTCAAGGAAATTCAAGGAAATGGCAAGGCCAGGCAAGGAAATTCAAGGAAATTCAAGGAAATGGCAAGGCAAGGAAAGGAAATTCAAGGAAATTCAAGGAAATGGCAAGGAAAGGATATTCAAGGAAATTCAAGGAAATGGCAAGGTAAGGCAAGGAAATTGCAGGAAATTCAAGGAAATGGCAAGGCAAGGAATGGATATTGAAGGAAATTCAAGGAAATTCAAGGAATTTGCAGGGCAAGGAAAGGAAATTCAGGGAAATTCAAGGAAATGGCATGGAAATTCAAAAAAATTCAAGGAAATGGCAACTCAAGGGAAGGAAATTCAAGGAAATTCAAGGAAATGGCGAGGCAAGGAAAGGATATTCAGGGAAATTCAAGGAAATTCAAGGAAATGGCAAGGCCAGGCAAGGAAATTGCAGGAAATTCAAGGAAATGGCAAGGCAAGGATATTCAAGGAAATTCAAGGAAATGGCAAGGCAAGGAAAGGATATTGAAGGAAATTCATGGAAATTCAAGGAATTTGCAGGGCAAGGAAAGGAAATTCAAGGAAATGGCATGGAAATTCAAGGAAATGGCAACTCAAGGGAAGGAAATTCAAGGAAATTCTAGGACATTCAAGGAAATAACAAGGCAAGGCAAGGAAATTCAAGGAAATTCAAGGAAATTAAAGGAAATGGCAAGGCAAGGCAAGGAAATTCAAGGAAATTCAAGGAAATGGCAAGGAAATTCAAGGAAATTCAAGGAAATTCAAGGAAATGGCAAGGCCAGGCAAGAAAATTGCAGGAAATTCAAGGAAATGGAAAGGCAAGGATATTCAAGGAAATTCAAGGAAATGGCAAGGCAAGGAAAGGAAATGGAAGGAAATTCAACGAAATTCAACGAAATGGCAAGGCAAGGCAAGGAAATTCAAGGAAATACAAGGAAATGGCAAGGAAATTCAAGGAAATGGCAAGGCAAGGCAAAGAAATTCAAGGAAATTAAAGGAAATGGCAAGGAAATTCAAGGAAATGGCAAGGCAAGGAAAGGAAATGGAAGGAAATTCAAGGAAATGGCAAGGCAAGGAACGGAAATTCAAGGAAATTCAAGGAAATGGCAAGGCAAGGCATGGAAATTCACGGAAATGGCAAGACAAGGCAAGGAAATTCAAGGAAATTCAAGGAAATGGCGAGGCAAGGAAAGGATATTCAGGGAAATTCAAGGAAATTCAAGGAAATGGCAAGGCCAGGCAAGGAAATTGCAGGAAATTCAAGGAAATGGCAAGGCAAGGATATTCAAGGAAATTCAAGGAAATGGCAAGGCAAGGAAAGGATATTGAAGGAAATTCATGGAAATTCAAGGAATTTGCAGGGCAAGGAAAGGAAATTCAAGGAATTTCAAGGAAATGGCATGGAAATTCAAGGAAATTCAAGGAAATGGCAACTCAAGAGAAGGAAATTAAAGGAAATTCTAGGACATTCAAGGAAATGGCAAGGCAAGGCAAGGAAATTCAAGGAAATTCAAGGAAATTCAAGGAAATGGCAAGGCAAGGCAAGGAAATTCAAGGAAATTCAAGGAAATGGCAAGGCAAGGCAAGGATATTCAAGGGAATTCAAGGAAATGCCAAGGCCAGGCAAGGAAATTCAAGGAAATTCAAGGAAATGGCAAGACAAGGAACGACATTTCAAGGAAATTCAAGGAAATGGCAAGGCCAGGCAAGGAAATTCAAGGAAATTCAAGGAAATTCAAGGAAATGGCAAGGCCAGGCAAGGAAATTGCAGGAAATTCAAGGAAATGGAAAGGCAAGGATATTCAAGGAAATTCAAGGAAATGGCAAGGCAAGGAAAGGAAATTGAAGGAAATTCAACGAAATTCAACGAAATGGCAAGGCAAGGCAAGGAAATTCAAGGAAATACAAGGAAATGGCAAGGCAAGGCAAGGAAATTAAAGGAAATTCAAGGAAATTCAAGGAAATGGCAAGGCAAGGAAATTCAAGGAAATCAAGGAAATTCAACGAAATGGCAAGGCAAGGCATGGAAATTCAAGGAAATTCAAGGAAATGGCAAGGCAAGGCAAGGAAATTCAAGGAAATCAAGGAAATTGGAAGGAAATTCAAAGAAATGGCAAGTCAAGGAACGGAATTTCAAGGAGAATCAAGGAAATGACAAGGCAAGGCAAGGAAATGCAAAGAAATGGCAAGTCAAGGCAAGGAAATGCAAGGAAATTCAAGGAAATTCAAGGAAATTCAAGGAAATGGCAATGCAAGGAAAGGATATTCAAGAAAATTCAAGAAAATTCAAGGAAATGGCAAGGCCAGGCAAGGAAATTCAAGGAAATTAAAGGAAATTCAAGGAAATGGCAAGGCAAGGAAAGGAAATTCAAGGAAATTCAAGGAAGTTCAAGGAAATGGGAAGGAAATGGCAAGGCAAGGCAAGGAAATTCAAGGAAATTCAAGGAAATGGCAAGGCAAGGAAAGGAAATTGAAGGAAATTCAACGAAATTCAACGAAATGGCAAGGCAAGGCAAGGAAATTCAAGGAAATACAAGGAAATGGCAAGGAAATTCAAGGAAATGGCAAGGCAAGGCAAAGAAATTCAAGGAAATTAAAGGAAATGGCAAGGAAATTCAAGGAAATGGCAAGGCAAGGAAAGGAAATGGAAGGAAATTCAAGGAAATGGCAAGGCAAGGAACGGAAATTCAAGGAAATTCAAGGAAATGGCAAGGAAATTCAAGGAAATTCAAGGAAATTCAAGGAAATGGCAAGGCAAGGAACGACATTTCAAGGAAATTCAAGGAAATGGCAAGGCAAGGCAAAGAAATTCAAGGAAATTCAAGGAAATGGCAAGGAAATTCAAGGAAATGGCAAGGCAAGGCATGGAAATTGAAGGAAATGGCAAGGAAATTCAAGGAAATTCAAGGAAATTCAAGGAAATGGCGAGGCAAGGAAAGGATATTCAGGGAAATTCAAGGAAATTCAAGGAAATGGCAAGGCAAGGAAAGGATATTGAAGGAAATTCATGGAAATTCAAGGAATTGGCAACTCAAGGGAAGGAAATTCAAGGAAATTCAAGGAAATTCAAGGAAATTCAAGGAAATGGCAAGGCAAGGCAAGGAAATTCAAGGAAATGGCAAGGCAAGGCAAGGAAATTCAAGGAAATTCAAGGAAATGGCAAGGCAAGGCAAGGAAATTCAAGGAAATTCAAGGAAATTCAAGGAAATGGCAAGGCAAGGAAAGGAAATTCAAGGAACTGGCAAGTCAAGGAAAGGAAATTCTAGGAAATTCAAGGATATGGCAAGTCAAGGAAAGGAAATTCAAGGAAATTCAAGGAAATTCTAGGACATTCAAGGAAATTCAAGGAAATGGCAAGGCAAGGCAGAAATTCAAGGAAATTCAAGGAAATTCAAGGAAATTCAAGGAAATTCAAGGAAATTCAAGGAAATGGCAAGGAAATTCAAGGAAATGGCAAGGCAAGGAACGGAATTTCAAGGAAATTCAAGGAAATTCAAGGAAATGGCAAGGCAAGGAAAAGATATTCAAGGAAATTCAAGGAAATTCAAGGAAATGGCAAGGCAAGGCAAGGAAATTGAAGGAAATTCAAGGAAATGGCAAGGCAAGGAAATTCAAGGAAATTCAAGGAAATGGCAACTCAAGGGAAGGAAATTCAAGGAAATTCTAGGACATTCAAAGAATTTCGAGGAAATGGTAAAGGAAAAAAATAAAATTCAAGGAAATTCAAGGAAATGGCAAGGTAAGGAAAGGAAATTCAAGGATATGACAAGGCAAGGCAAGGAAATTCAAGGAAATTCAAGGAAATTCAAGGAAATGGCAAGGCAAGGAAATTCAAGGAAATCAAGGAAATTCAAGGAAATGGCAAGGCAAGGCAAGGAAATTCAAGGAAATTCAAGGAAATGGCAAGGCAAGGCAAGGAAATTCAAGGAAATTCAAGGAAATTGGAAGGAAATTCAAAGAAATGGCAAGTCAAGGAACGGAATTTCAAGGAAAATCAAGGAAATGACAAGGCAAGGCAAGGAAATGCAAAGAAATGGCAAGTCAAGGCAAGGAAATACAAGGAAATTCAAGGAAATTCAAGGAAATGGCAATGCAAGGAAAGGATATATAAGAAAATTCAAGAAAATTCAAGGAAATGGCAAGGCCAGGGAAGGAAATTCAAGGAAATTAAAGGAAATTCAAGGAAATGGCAAGGCAAGGAAAGGAAATTCAAGGAAATTCAAGGAAATTCAAGGAAATGGGAAGGAAATGGCAAGGCAAGGCAAGGAAATTGAAGGAAATTCAAGGAAATGGCAAGGCAAGGAAAGGAAATTGAAGGAAATTCAACGAAATTCAACGAAATGGCAAGGCAAGGCAAGGAAATTCAAGGAAATACAAGGAAATTCAAGGAAACGGCAAGGCAATGCAAAGAAATTCAAGGAAATTAAAGGAAATGGCAAGGAAATTCAAGGAAATGGCAAGGCAAGGAAAGGAAATGGAAGGAAATTCAAGGAAATTCAAGGAAATGGCAAGGCAAGGCATGGAAATTCAAGGAAATGGCAAGACAAGGCAAGGAAATTCAAGGAAATTCAAGGAAATGGCGAGGCAAGGAAAGGATATTCAGGGAAATTCAAGGAAATTCAAGGAAATGGCAAGGCCAGGCAAGGAAATTGCAGGAAATTCAAGGAAATGGCAAGGCAAGGATATTCAAGGAAATTCAAGGAAATGGCAAGGCAAGGAAAGGATATTGAAGGAAATTCATGGAAATTCAAGGAATTTGCAGGGCAAGGAAAGGAAATTCAAGGAATTTCAAGGAAATGGCATGGAAATTCAAGGAAATTCAAGGAAATTCAAGGAAATGGCAACTCAAGAGAAGGAAATTAAAGGAAATTCTAGGACATTCAAGGAAATGGCAAGGCAAGGCAAGGAAATTCAAGGAAATTCAAGGAAATTCAAGGAAATGGCAAGGCAAGGCAAGGAAATTCAAGGAAATTCAAGGAAATGGCAAGGCAAGGCAAGGAAATTCAAGGAAATTCAAGGAAATGGCAAGGAAATTCAAGGAAATTCAAGGAAATTCAAGGAAATGGCAAGACAAGGAACGACATTTCAAGGAAATTCAAGGAAATGGCAAGGCCAGGCAAGGAAATTCAAGGAAATTCAAGGAAATGGCAAGGCAAGGAAAGGAAATTCAAGGAAATTCAAGGAAATGGCAAGGCAAGGCAAGGAAATTCAAGGAAATTCAAGGAAATGGCAAGGAAAGGATATTCAAGGAAATTCAAGGAAATGGCAAGGTAAGGCAAGGAAATTGCAGGAAATTCAAGGAAATGGCAAGGCAAGGAATGGATATTGAAGGAAATTCAAGGAAATTCAATGAATTTGCAGGGCAAGGAAAGGAAATTCAGGGAAATTCAAGGAAATGGCATGGAAATTCAAAAAAATTCAAGGAAATGGCAACTCAAGGGAAGGAAATTCAAGGAAATTCAAGGAAATGGCGAGGCAAGGAAAGGATATTCAGGGAAATTCAAGGATATGGCAAGTCAAGGAAAGGAAATTCAAGGAAATTCAAGGAAATTCTAGGACATTCAAGGAAATTCAAGGAAATGGCAAGGCAAGGCAGAAATTCAAGGAAATTCAAGGAAATTCAAGGAAATTCAAGGAAATGGCAAGGAAATTCAAGGAAATGGCAAGGCAAGGAACGGAATTTCAAGGAAATTCAAGGAAATTCAAGGAAATGGCAAGGCAAGGAAAAGATATTCAAGGAAATTCAAGGAAATTCAAGGAAATGGCAAGGCAAGGCAAGGAAATTGAAGGAAATTCAAGGAAATGGCAAGGCAAGGAAATTCAAGGAAATTCAAGGAAATGGCAACTCAAGGGAAGGAAATTCAAGGAAATTCTAGGACATTCAAAGAATTTCGAGGAAATGGTAAAGCAAAAAAATAAAATTCAAGGAAATTCAAGGAAATGGCAAGGTAAGGAAAGGAAATTCAAGGATATGACAAGGCAAGGCAAGGAAATTCAAGGAAATTCAAGGAAATTCAAGGAAATGGCAAGGCAAGGAAATTCAAGGAAATCAAGGAAATTCAAGGAAATGGCAAGGCAAGGCAAGGAAATTCAAGGAAATTCAAGGAAATTCAAGGAAATGGCAAGGCCAGGGAAGGAAATTCAAGGAAATTAAAAGAAATTCAAGGAAATGGCAAGGCAAGGAAAGGAAATTCAAGGAAATTCAAGGAAATTCAAGGAAATGGGAAGGAAATGGCAAGGCAAGGCAAGGAAATTCAAGGAAATTCAAGGAAATGGCAAGGCAAGGAAAGGAAATTGAAGGAAATTCAACGAAATTCAACGAAATGGCAAGGCAAGGCAAGGAAATTCAAGGAAATACAAGGAAATGGCAAGGAAATTCAAGGAAATGGCAAGGCAAGGCAAAGAAATTCAAGGAAATTAAAGGAAATGGCAAGGAAATTCAAGGAAATGGCAAGGCAAGGAAAGGAAATGGAAGGAAATTCAAGGAAATGGCAAGGGAAGGAACGGAAATTCAAGGAAATTCAAGGAAATGGCAAGGCAAGGCATGGAAATTCAAGGAAATGGCAAATCAAGGCAAGGAAATTCAAGGAAATTCAAGGAAATGGCGAGGCAAGGAAAGGATATTCAGGGAAATTCAAGGAAATTCAAGGAAATGGCAAGGCCAGGCAAGGAAATTGCAGGAAATTCAAGGAAATGGCAAGTCAAGGATATTCAAGGAAATTCAAGGAAATGGCAAGGCAAGGAAAGGATATTGAATGAAATTCATGGAAATTCAAGGAATTTGCAGGGCAAGGCAAGGAAATTCAAGGAAATTCAAGGAAATGGCAAGGCAAGGCAAGGAAATTCAAGGAAATTCAAGGAAATGGCAAGGAAATTCAAGGAAATTCAAGGAAATTCAAGGAAATGGCAAGACAAGGAACGACATTTCAAGGAAATTCAAGGAAATGGCAAGGCCAGGCAAGGAAATTCAAGGAAATTCAAGGAAATGGCAAGGCAAGGCAAGGAAATTCAAGGAAATTCAAGGAAATGGCAAGGAAATTCAAGGAAATGGCAAGGCAAGGAAAGGAAATGGAAGGAAATTCAAGGAAATTGCAAGGGAAGGAACGGAAATTCAAGGAAATTCAAGGAAATGGCAAGGCAAGGCATGGAAATTCAAGGAAATGGCAAGACAAGGCAAGGAAATTCAAGGAAATGCAAGGAAATGGCGAGGCAAGGAAAGGATATTCAGGGAAATTCAAGGAAATTCAAGGAAATGGCAAGGCCAGGCAAGGAAATTGCAGGAAATTCAAGGAAATGGCAAGGCAAGGATATTCAAGGAAATTCAAGGAAATGGCAAGGCAAGGAAAGGATATTGAAGGAAATTCATGGAAATTCAAGGAATTTGCAGGGCAAGGAAAGGAAATTCAAGGAATTTCAAGGAAATGGCATGGAAATTCAAGGAAATTCAAGGAAATTCAAGGAAATGGAAACTCAAGAGAAGGAAATTAAAGGAAATTCTAGGACATTCAAGGAAATGGCAAGGCAAGGCAAGGAAATTCAAGGAAATTCAAGGAAATTCAAGGAAATGGCAAGGCAAGGCAAGGAAATTCAAGGAAATTCAAGGAAATGGCAAGGCAAGGCAAGGAAATTCAAGGAAATTCAAGGAAATTGGAAGGAAATTCAAAGAAATGGCAAGTCAAGGAACGGAATTTCAAGGAGAATCAAGGAAATGACAAGGCAAGGCAAGGAAATGCAAAGAAATGGCAAGTCAAGGCAAGGAAATGCAAGGAAATTCAAGGAAATTCAAGGAAATTCAAGGAAATGGCAATGCAAGGAAAGGATATTCAAGAAAATTCAAGAAAATTCAAGGAAATGGCAAGGCCAGGCAAGGAAATTCAAGGAAATTAAAGGAAATTCAAGGAAATGGCAAGGCAAGGAAAGGAAATTCAAGGAAATTCAAGGAAGTTCAAGGAAATGGGAAGGAAATGGCAAGGCAAGGCAAGGAAATTCAAGGAAATTCAAGGAAATGGCAAGGCAAGGCAAGGAAATTGAAGGAAATTCAAGGAAATGGCAAGGCAAGGAAATTCAAGGAAATTCAAGGAAATGGCAACTCAAGGGAAGGAAATTCAAGGAAATTCTAGGACATTCAAAGAATTTCGAGGAAATGGTAAAGGAAAAAAATAAAATTCAAGGAAATTCAAGGAAATGGCAAGGTAAGGAAAGGAAATTCAAGGATATGACAAGGCAAGGCAAGGAAATTCAAGGAAATTCAAGGAAATTCAAGGAAATGGCAAGGCAAGGAAATTCAAGGAAATCAAGGAAATTCAAGGAAATGGCAAGGCAAGGCAAGGAAATTCAAGGAAATTCAAGGAAATGGCAAGGCAAGGCAAGGAAATTCAAGGAAATTCAAGGAAATTGGAAGGAAATTCAAAGAAATGGCAAGTCAAGGAACGGAATTTCAAGGAAAATCAAGGAAATGACAAGGCAAGGCAAGGAAATGCAAAGAAATGGCAAGTCAAGGCAAGGAAATACAAGGAAATTCAAGGAAATTCAAGGAAATGGCAATGCAAGGAAAGGATATATAAGAAAATTCAAGAAAATTCAAGGAAATGGCAAGGCCAGGGAAGGAAATTCAAGGAAATTAAAGGAAATTCAAGGAAATGGCAAGGCAAGGAAAGGAAATTCAAGGAAATTCAAGGAAATTCAAGGAAATGGGAAGGAAATGGCAAGGCAAGGCAAGGAAATTGAAGGAAATTCAAGGAAATGGCAAGGCAAGGAAAGGAAATTGAAGGAAATTCAACGAAATTCAACGAAATGGCAAGGCAAGGCAAGGAAATTCAAGGAAATACAAGGAAATTCAAGGAAACGGCAAGGCAATGCAAAGAAATTCAAGGAAATTAAAGGAAATGGCAAGGAAATTCAAGGAAATGGCAAGGCAAGGAAAGGAAATGGAAGGAAATTCAAGGAAATTCAAGGAAATGGCAAGGCAAGGCATGGAAATTCAAGGAAATGGCAAGACAAGGCAAGGAAATTCAAGGAAATTCAAGGAAATGGCGAGGCAAGGAAAGGATATTCAGGGAAATTCAAGGAAATTCAAGGAAATGGCAAGGCCAGGCAAGGAAATTGCAGGAAATTCAAGGACATGGCAAGGCAAGGATATTCAAGGAAATTCAAGGAAATGGCAAGGCAAGGAAAGGATATTGAAGGAAATTCATGGAAATTCAAGGAATTTGCAGGGCAAGGAAAGGAAATTCAAGGAATTTCAAGGAAATGGCATGGAAATTCAAGGAAATTCAAGGAAATTCAAGGAAATGGCAACTCAAGAGAAGGAAATTAAAGGAAATTCTAGGACATTCAAGGAAATGGCAAGGCAAGGCAAGGAAATTCAAGGAAATTCAAGGAAATTCAAGGAAATGGCAAGGCAAGGCAAGGAAATTCAAGGAAATTCAAGGAAATGGCAAGGCAAGGCAAGGAAATTCAAGGAAATTCAAGGAAATGGCAAGGAAATTCAAGGAAATTCAAGGAAATTCAAGGAAATGGCAAGACAAGGAACGACATTTCAAGGAAATTCAAGGAAATGGCAAGGCCAGGCAAGGAAATTCAAGGAAATTCAAGGAAATGGCAAGGCAAGGAAAGGAAATTCAAGGAAATTCAAGGAAATGGCAAGGCAAGGCAAGGAAATTCAAGGAAATTCAAGGAAATGGCAAGGAAAGGATATTCAAGGAAATTCAAGGAAATGGCAAGGTAAGGCAAGGAAATTGCAGGAAATTCAAGGAAATGGCAAGGCAAGGAATGGATATTGAAGGAAATTCAAGGAAATTCAATGAATTTGCAGGGCAAGGAAAGGAAATTCAGGGAAATTCAAGGAAATGGCATGGAAATTCAAAAAAATTCAAGGAAATGGCAACTCAAGGGAAGGAAATTCAAGGAAATTCAAGGAAATGGCGAGGCAAGGAAAGGATATTCAGGGAAATTCAAGGATATGGCAAGTCAAGGAAAGGAAATTCAAGGAAATTCAAGGAAATTCTAGGACATTCAAGGAAATTCAAGGAAATGGCAAGGCAAGGCAGAAATTCAAGGAAATTCAAGGAAATTCAAGGAAATTCAAGGAAATGGCAAGGAAATTCAAGGAAATGGCAAGGCAAGGAACGGAATTTCAAGGAAATTCAAGGAAATTCAAGGAAATGGCAAGGCAAGGAAAAGATATTCAAGGAAATTCAAGGAAATTCAAGGAAATGGCAAGGCAAGGCAAGGAAATTGAAGGAAATTCAAGGAAATGGCAAGGCAAGGAAATTCAAGGAAATTCAAGGAAATGGCAACTCAAGGGAAGGAAATTCAAGGAAATTCTAGGACATTCAAAGAATTTCGAGGAAATGGTAAAGCAAAAAAATAAAATTCAAGGAAATTCAAGGAAATGGCAAGGTAAGGAAAGGAAATTCAAGGATATGACAAGGCAAGGCAAGGAAATTCAAGGAAATTCAAGGAAATTCAAGGAAATGGCAAGGCAAGGAAATTCAAGGAAATCAAGGAAATTCAAGGAAATGGCAAGGCAAGGCAAGGAAATTCAAGGAAATTCAAGGAAATTCAAGGAAATGGCAATGCAAGGAAAGGATATATAAGAAAATTCAAGAAAATTCAAGGAAATGGCAAGGCCAGGGAAGGAAATTCAAGGAAATTAAAAGAAATTCAAGGAAATGGCAAGGCAAGGAAAGGAAATTCAAGGAAATTCAAGGAAATTCAAGGAAATGGGAAGGAAATGGCAAGGCAAGGCAAGGAAATTCAAGGAAATTCAAGGAAATGGCAAGGCAAGGAAAGGAAATTGAAGGAAATTCAACGAAATGGCAAGGCAAGGCAAGGAAATTCAAGGAAATACAAGGAAATGGCAAGGAAATTCAAGGAAATGGCAAGGCAAGGCAAAGAAATTCAAGGAAATTAAAGGAAATGGCAAGGAAATTCAAGGAAATGGCAAGGCAAGGAAAGGAAATGGAAGGAAATTCAAGGAAATGGCAAGGGAAGGAACGGAAATTCAAGGAAATTCAAGGAAATGGCAAGGCAAGGCATGGAAATTCAAGGAAATGGCAAATCAAGGCAAGGAAATTCAAGGAAATTCAAGGAAATGGCGAGGCAAGGAAAGGATATTCAGGGAAATTCAAGGAAATTCAAGGAAATGGCAAGGCCAGGCAAGGAAATTGCAGGAAATTCAAGGAAATGGCAAGGCAAGGATATTCAAGGAAATTCAAGGAAACGGCAAGGCAAGGAAAGGATATTGAATGAAATTCATGGAAATTCAAGGAATTTGCAGGGCAAGGCAAGGAAATTCAAGGAAATTCAAGGAAATGGCAAGGCAAGGCAAGGAAATTCAAGGAAATTCAAGGAAATGGCAAGGAAATTCAAGGAAATTCAAGGAAATTCAAGGAAATGGCAAGACAAGGAACGACATTTCAAGGAAATTCAAGGAAATGGCAAGGCCAGGCAAGGAAATTCAAGGAAATTCAAGGAAATGGCAAGGCAAGGCAAGGAAATTCAAGGAAATTCAAGGAAATGGCAAGGAAATTCAAGGAAATGGCAAGGCAAGGAAAGGAAATGGAAGGAAATTCAAGGAAATTGCAAGGGAAGGAACGGAAATTCAAGGAAATTCAAGGAAATGGCAAGGCAAGGCATGGAAATTCAAGGAAATGGCAAGACAAGGCAAGGAAATTCAAGGAAATTCAAGGAAATGGCGAGGCAAGGAAAGGATATTCAGGGAAATTCAAGGAAATTCAAGGAAATGGCAAGGCCAGGCAAGGAAATTGCAGGAAATTCAAGGAAATGGCAAGGCAAGGAAAGGATATTGAAGGAAATTCATGGAAATTCAAGGAATTTGCAGGGCAAGGAAAGGAAATTCAAGGAAATTCAAGGAAATGGCATGGAAATTCAAGGAAATTCAAGGAAATTCAAGGAAATGGCAACTCAAGAGAAGGAAATTAAAGGAAATTCTAGGACATTCAAGGAAATGGCAAGGCAAGGCAAGGAAATTCAAGGAAATTCAAGGAAATTCAAGGAAATGGCAAGGCAAGGCAAGGAAATTCAAGGAAATTCAAGGAAATGGCAAGGCAAGGCAAGGAAATTCAAGGAAATTCAAGGAAATGGCAAGGAAATTCAAGGAAATTCAAGGAAATTCAAGGAAATGGCAAGACAAGGAACGACATTTCAAGGAAATTCAAGGAAATGGCAAGGCCAGGCAAGGAAATTCAAGGAAATTCAAGGAAATGGCAAGGCAAGGAAAGGAAATTCAAGGAAATTCAAGGAAATGGCAAGGCAAGGCAAGGAAATTCAAGGAAATTCAAGGAAATGGCAAGGAAAGGATATTCAAGGAAATTCAAGGAAATGGCAAGGTAAGGCAAGGAAATTGCAGGATATTCAAGGAAATGGCAAGGCAAGGAATGGATATTGAAGGAAATTCAAGGAAATTCAATGAATTTGCAGGGCAAGGAAAGGAAATTCAGGGAAATTCAAGGAAATGGCATGGAAATTCAAAAAAATTCAAGGAAATGGCAACTCAAGGGAAGGAAATTCAAGGAAATTCAAGGAAATGGCGAGGCAAGGAAAGGATATTCAGGGAAATTCAAGGATATGGAAAGTCAAGGAAAGGAAATTCAAGGAAATTCAAGGAAATTCTAGGACATTCAAGGAAATTCAAGGAAATGGCAAGGCAAGGCAGAAATTCAAGGAAATTCAAGGAAATTCAAGGAAATTCAAGGAAATGGCAAGGAAATTCAAGGAAATGGCAAGGCAAGGAACGGAATTTCAAGGAAATTCAAGGAAATTCAAGGAAATGGCAAGGCAAGGAAAAGATATTCAAGGAAATTCAAGGAAATTCAAGGAAATGGCAAGGCAAGGCAAGGAAATTGAAGGAAATTCAAGGAAATGGCAAGGCAAGGAAATTCAAGGAAATTCAAGGAAATGGCAACTCAAGGGAAGGAAATTCAAGGAAATTCTAGGACATTCAAAGAATTTCGAGGAAATGGTAAAGCAAAAAAATAAAATTCAAGGAAATTCAAGGAAATGGCAAGGTAAGGAAAGGAAATTCAAGGATATGACAAGGCAAGGCAAGGAAATTCAAGGAAATTCAAGGAAATTCAAGGAAATGGCAAGGCAAGGAAATTCAAGGAAATCAAGGAAATTCAAGGAAATGGCAAGGCAAGGCAAGGAAATTCAAGGAAATTCAAGGAAATTCAAGGAAATGGCAAGGTAAGGAAAGGAAATTCAAGGATATGACAAGGCAAGGCAAGGAAATTCAAGGAAATTCAAGGAAATTCAAGGAAATGGCAAGGCAAGGAAATTCAAGGAAATCAAGGAAATTCAAGGAAATGGCAAGGCAAGGCAAGGAAATTCAAGGAAATTCAAGGAAATTCAAGGAAATGGCAATGCAAGGAAAGGATATATAAGAAAATTCAAGAAAATTCAAGGAAATGGCAAGGCCAGGCAAGGAAATTCAAGGAAATTAAAAGAAATTCAAGGAAATGGCAAGGCAAGGAAAGGAAATTCAAGGAAATTCAAGGAAATTCAAGGAAATGGGAAGGAAATGGCAAGGCAAGGCAAGGAAATTCAAGGAATTTCAAGGAAATGGCAAGGCAAGGAAAGGAAATTGAAGGAAATTCAACGAAATTCAACGAAATGGCAAGGCAAGGCAAGGAAATTCAAGGAAATACAAGGAAATGGCAAGGAAATTCAAGGAAATGGCAAGGCAAGGCAAAGAAATTCAAGGAAATTAAAGGAAATGGCAAGGAAATTCAAGGAAATGGCAAGGCAAGAAAAGGAAATGGAAGGAAATTCAAGGAAATGGCAAGGGAAGGAACGGAAATTCAAGGAAATTCAAGGAAATGGCAAGGCAAGGCATGGAAATTCAAGGAAATGGCAAATCAAGGCAAGGAAATTCAAGGAAATTCAAGGAAATGGCGAGGCAAGGAAAGGATATTCAGGGAAATTCAAGGAAATTCAAGGAAATGGCAAGGCCAGGCAAGGAAATTGCAGGAAATTCAAGGAAATGGCAAGGCAAGGATATTCAAGGAAATTCAAGGAAATGGCAAGGCAAGGAAAGGATATTGAAGGAAATTCATGGAAATTCAAGGAATTTGCAGGGCAAGGAAAGGAAATTCAAGGAATTTCAAGGAAATGGCATGGAAATTCAAGGAAATTCAAGGAAATTCAAGGAAATGGCAACTCAAGAGAAGGAAATTAAAGGAAATTCTAGGACATTCAAGGAAATGGCAAGGCAAGGCAAGGAAATTCAAGGAAATTCAAGGAAATTCAAGGAAATGGCAAGGCAAGGCAAGGAAATTCAAGGAAATTCAAGGAAATTCAAGGAAATGGCAAGGCAAGGCAAGGAAATTCAAGGAAATTCAAGGAAATGGCAAGGAAATTCAAGGAAATTCAAGGAAATTCAAGGAAATGGCAAGACAAGGAACGACATTTCAAGGAAATTCAAGGAAATGGCAAGGCCAGGCAAGGAAATTCAAGGAAATTCAAGGAAATGGCAAGGCAAGGAAAGGAAATTCAAGGAAATTCAAGGAAATGGCAAGGCCAGGCAAGGAAATTCAAGGAAATTCAAGGAAATGGCAAGGAAATTCAAGGAAATGGCAAGGCAAGGCATGGAAATTGAAGGAAATGGCAAGACAAGGCAAGGAAATTCAAGGAAATTCAAGGAAATGGCGAGGCAAGGAAAGGATATTCAGGGAAATTCAAGGAAATTCAAGGCAATGGCAAGGCAAGGAAAGGATATTGAAGGAAATTCATGGAAATTCAAGGAATTGGCAACTCAAGAGAAGGAAATTCAAGGAAATTCAAGGAAATTCAAGGAAATTCAAGGAAATGGCAAGGCAAGGCAAGGAAATTCAAGGAAATTCAAGGAAATGGCAAGGCAAGGCAAGGAAATTCAAGGAAATTCAAGGAAATTCAAGGAAATGGCAAGGCAAGGAAAGGAAATTCAAGGAACTGGCAAGTCAAGGAAAGGAAATTCTAGGAAATTCAAGGATATGGCAAGTCAAGGAAAGGAAATTCAAGGAAATTCAAGGAAATTCTAGGACATTCAAGGAAATTCAAGGAAATGGCAAGGCAAGGCAGAAATTCAAGGAAATTCAAGGAAATTCAAGGAAATTCAAGGAAATGGCAAGGAAATTCAAGGAAATGGCAAGGCAAGGAACGGAATTTCAAGGAAATTCAAGGAAATTCAAGGAAATGGCAAGGCAAGGAAAAGATATTCAAGGAAATTCAAGGAAATTCAAGGAAATGGCAAGGCAAGGCAAGGAAATTGAAGGAAATTCAAGGAAATGGCAAGGCAAGGAAATTCAAGGAAATTCAAGGAAATGGCAATGCAAGGAAAGGATATATAAGAAAATTCAAGAAAATTCAAGGAAATGGCAAGGCCAGGGAAGGAAATTCAAGGAAATTAAAGGAAATTCAAGGAAATGGCAAGGCAAGGAAAGGAAATTCAAGGAAATTCAAGGAAATTCAAGGAAATGGGAAGGAAATGGCAAGGCAAGGCAAGGAAATTGAAGGAAATTCAAGGAAATGGCAAGGCAAGGAAAGGAAATTGAAGGAAATTCAACGAAATTCAACGAAATGGCAAGGCAAGGCAAGGAAATTCAAGGAAATACAAGGAAATTCAAGGAAATGGCAAGGCAATGCAAAGAAATTCAAGGAAATTAAAGGAAATGGCAAGGAAATTCAAGGAAATGGCAAGGCAAGGAAAGGAAATGGAAGGAAATTCAAGGAAATTGCAAGGGAAGGAACGGAAATTCAAGGAAATTCAAGGAAATGGCAAGGCAAGGCATGGAAATTCAAGGAAATGGCAAGACAAGGCAAGGAAATTCAAGGAAATTCAAGGAAATGGCGAGGCAAGGAAAGGATATTCAGGGAAATTCAAGGAAATTCAAGGAAATGGCAAGGCCAGGCAAGGAAATTGCAGGAAATTCAAGGAAATGGCAAGGCAAGGATATTCAAGGAAATTCAAGGAAATGGCAAGGCAAGGAAAGGATATTGAAGGAAATTCATGGAAATTCAAGGAATTTGCAGGGCAAGGAAAGGAAATTCAAGGAATTTCAAGGAAATGGCATGGAAATTCAAGGAAATTCAAGGAAATTCAAGGAAATGGAAACTCAAGAGAAGGAAATTAAAGGAAATTCTAGGACATTCAAGGAAATGGCAAGGCAAGGCAAGGAAATTCAAGGAAATTCAAGGAAATTCAAGGAAATGGCAAGGCAAGGCAAGGAAATTCAAGGAAATTCAAGGAAATTCAAGGAAATGGCAAGGCAAGGCAAGGAAATTCAAGGAAATTCAAGGAAATGGCAAGGAAATTCAAGGAAATTCAAGGAAATTCAAGGAAATGGCAAGACAAGGAACGACATTTCAAGGAAATTCAAGGAAATGGCAAGGCCAGGCAAGGAAATTCAAGGAAATTCAAGGAAATGGCAAGGCAAGGAAAGGAAATTCAAGGAAATTCAAGGAAATGGCAAGGCAAGGCAAGGAAATTCAAGGAAATTCAAGGAAATGGCAAGGAAAGGATATTCAAGGAAATTCAAGGAAATGGCAAGGTAAGGCAAGGAAATTGCAGGAAATTCAAGGAAATGGCAAGGCAAGGAATGGATATTGAAGGAAATTCAAGGAAATTCAATGAATTTGCAGGGCAAGGAAAGGAAATTCAGGGAAATTCAAGGAAATGGCATGGAAATTCAAAAAAATTCAAGGAAATGGCAACTCAAGGGAAGGAAATTCAAGGAAATTCAAGGAAATGGCGAGGCAAGGAAAGGATATTCAGGGAAATTCAAGGATATGGCAAGTCAAGGAAAGGAAATTCAAGGAAATTCAAGGAAATTCTAGGACATTCAAGGAAATTCAAGGAAATGGCAAGGCAAGGCAGAAATTCAAGGAAATTCAAGGAAATTCAAGGAAATTCAAGGAAATGGCAAGGAAATTCAAGGAAATGGCAAGGCAAGGAACGGAATTTCAAGGAAATTCAAGGAAATTCAAGGAAATGGCAAGGCAAGGAAAAGATATTCAAGGAAATTCAAGGAAATTCAAGGAAATGGCAAGGCAAGGCAAGGAAATTGAAGGAAATTCAAGGAAATGGCAAGGCAAGGAAATTCAAGGAAATTCAAGGAAATGGCAACTCAAGGGAAGGAAATTCAAGGAAATTCTAGGACATTCAAAGAATTTCGAGGAAATGGTAAAGCAAAAAAATAAAATTCAAGGAAATTCAAGGAAATGGCAAGGTAAGGAAAGGAAATTCAAGGATATGACAAGGCAAGGCAAGGAAATTCAAGGAAATTCAAGGAAATTCAAGGAAATGGCAAGGCAAGGAAATTCAAGGAAATCAAGGAAATTCAAGGAAATTGCAAGGCAAGGCAAGGAAATTCAAGGAAATTCAAGGAAATTCAAGGAAATGGCAATGCAAGGAAAGGATATATAAGAAAATTCAAGAAAATTCAAGGAAATGGCAAGGCCAGGGAAGGAAATTCAAGGAAATTAAAAGAAATTCAAGGAAATGGCAAGGCAAGGAAAGGAAATTCAAGGAAATTCAAGGAAATTCAAGGAAATGGGAAGGAAATGGCAAGGCAAGGCAAGGAAATTCAAGGAAATTCAACGAAATTCAACGAAATGGCAAGGCAAGGCAAGGAAATTCAAGGAAATACAAGGAAATGGCAAGGAAATTCAAGGAAATGGCAAGGCAAGGCAAAGAAATTCAAGGAAATTAAAGGAAATGGCAAGGAAATTCAAGGAAATGGCAAGGCAAGGAAAGGAAATGGAAAGAAATTCAAGGAAATGGCAAGGGAAGGAACGGAAATTCAAGGAAATTCAAGGAAATGGCAAGGCAAGGCATGGAAATTCAAGGAAATGGCAAATCAAGGCAAGGAAATTCAAGGAAATTCAAGGAAATGGCGAGGCAAGGAAAGGATATTCAGGGAAATTCAAGGAAATTCAAGGAAATGGCAAGGCCAGGCAAGGAAATTGCAGGAAATTCAAGGAAATGGCAAGGCAAGGATATTCAAGGAAATTCAAGGAAATGGCAAGGCAAGGAAAGGATATTGAAGGAAATTCATGGAAATTCAAGGAATTTGCAGGGCAAGGAAAGGAAATTCAAGGAATTTCAAGGAAATGGCATGGAAATTCAAGGAAATTCAAGGAAATTCAAGGAAATGGCAACTCAAGAGAAGGAAATTAAAGGAAATTCTAGGACATTCAAGGAAATGGCAAGGCAAGGCAAGGAAATTCAAGGAAATTCAAGGAAATTCAAGGAAAGGGCAAGGCAAGGCAAGGAAATTCAAGGGAATTCAAGGAAATTCAAGGAAATGGCAAGGAAAGGCAAGGAAATTCAAGGAAATTCAAGGAAATGGCAAGGAAATTCAAGGAAATTCAAGGAAATTCAAGGAAATGGCAAGACAAGGAACGACATTTCAAGGAAATTCAAGGAAATGGCAAGGCCAGGCAAGGAAATTCAAGGAAATTCAAGGAAATGGCAAGGCAAGGAAAGGAAATTCAAGGAAATTCAAGGAAATGGCAAGGCCAGGCAAGGAAATTCAAGAAAATTCAAGGAAATGGCAAGGAAATTCAAGGAAATGGCAAGGCAAGGCATGGAAATTGAAGGAAATGGCAAGACAAGGCAAGGAAATTCAAGGAAATTCAAGGAAATGGCGAGGCAAGGAAAGGATATTGAAGGAAATTCATGGAAATTCAAGGAATTGGCAACTCAAGAGAAGGAAATTCAAGGAAATTCAAGGAAATTCAAGGAAATTCAAGGAAATGGCAAGGCAAGGCAAGGAAATTCAAGGAAATTCAAGGAAATGGCAAGGCAAGGCAAGGAAATTCAAGGAAATTCAAGGAAATTCAAGGAAATGGCAAGGCAAGGCAAGGAAATTCAAGGAACTGGCAAGTCAAGGAAAGGAAATTCTAGGAAATTCAAGGATATGGCAAGTCAAGGAAAGGAAATTCAAGGAAATTCAAGGAAATTCTAGGACATTCAAGGAAATTCAAGGAAATGGCAAGGCAAGGCAGAAATTCAAGGAAATTCAAGGAAATTCAAGGAAATTCAAGGAAATGGCAAGGAAATTCAAGGAAATGGCAAGGCAAGGAACGGAATTTCAAGGAAATTCAAGGAAATTCAAGGAAATGGCAAGGCAAGGAAAAGATATTCAAGGAAATTCAAGGAAATTCAAGGAAATGGCAAGGCAAGGCAAGGAAATTGAAGGAAATTCAAGGAAATGGCAAGGCAAGGAAATTCAAGGAAATTCAAGGAAATGGCAACTCAAGGGAAGGAAATTCAAGGAAATTCTAGGACATTCAAAGAATTTCGAGGAAATGGTAAAGCAAAAAAATAAAATTCAAGGAAATTCAAGGAAATGGCAAGGTAAGGAAAGGAAATTCAAGGATATGACAAGGCAAGGCAAGGAAATTCAAGGAAATTCAAGGAAATTCAAGGAAATGGCAAGGCAAGGAAATTCAAGGAAATCAAGGAAATTCAAGGAAATGGCAAGGCAAGGCAAGGAAATTCAAGGAAATTCAAGGAAATGGCAAGGCAAGGCAAGGAAATGCAAAGAAATGGCAAGCCAAGGCAAGGAAATACAAGGAAATTCAAGGAAATTCAAGGAAATTCAAGGAAATGGCAATGCAAGGAAAGGATATATAAGAAAATTCAAGAAAATTCAAGGAAATGGCAAGGCCAGGGAAGGAAATTCAAGGAAATTAAAGGAAATTCAAGGAAATGGCAAGGCAAGGCAAGGAAAGGAAAGGAAATTCAAGGAAATTCAAGGAAATGGGAAGGAAATGGCAAGGCAAGGCAAGGAAATTCAAGGAAATTCAAGGAAATGGCAAGACAAGGAACGACATTTCAAGGAAATTCAAGGAAATGGCAAGGCCAGGCAAGGAAATTCAAGGAAATTCAAGGAAATGGCAAGGCAAGGAAAGGAAATTCAAGGAAATTCAAGGAAATGGCAAGGCCAGGCAAGGAAATTCAAGGAAATTCAAGGAAATGGCAAGGCAAGGCAAGGAAATTCAAGGAAATTCAAGGAAATGGCAAGGCAAGGCAAGGAAATTCAAGGAAATTCAACGAAATGGCAAGGAAAGGATATTCAAGGAAATTCAAGGAAATGGCAAGGTAAGGCAAGGAAATTGCAGGAAATTCAAGGAAATGGCAAGGCAAGGAATGGATATTGAAGGAAATTCAAGGAAATTCAAGGAATTTGCAGGGCAAGGAAAGGAAATTCAGGGAAATTCAAGGAAATGGCATGGAAATTCAAAAAAATTCAAGGAAATGGCAACTCAAGGGAAGGAAATTCAAGGAAATTCAAGGAAATGGCGAGGCAAGGAAAGGATATTCAGGGAAATTCAAGGAAATTCAAGGAAATGGCAAGGCCAGGCAAGGAAATTGCAGGAAATTCAAGGAAATGGCAAGGCAAGGATATTCAAGGAAATTCAAGGAAATGGCAAGGCAAGGAAAGGATATTGAAGGAAATTCATGGAAATTCAAGGAATTTGCAGGGCAAGGAAAGGAAATTCAAGGAAATGGCATGGAAATTCAAGGAAATGGCAACTCAAGGGAAGGAAATTCAAGGAAATTCTAGGACATTCAAGGAAATAACAAGGCAAGGCAAGGAAATTCAAGGAAATTCAAGGAAATTAAAGGAAATGGCAAGGCAAGGCAAGGAAATTCAAGGAAATTCAAGGAAATGGCAAGGAAATTCAAGGAAATTCAAGGAAATTCAAGGAAATGGCAAGGCCAGGCAAGGAAATTGCAGGAAATTCAAGGAAATGGAAAGGCAAGGATATTCAAGGAAATTCAAGGAAATGGCAAGGCAAGGAAAGGAAATTGAAGGAAATTCAACGAAATTCAACGAAATGGCAAGGCAAGGCAAGGCAATTCAAGGAAATACAAGGAAATGGCAAGGAAATTCAAGGAAATAGCAAGGCAAGGCAAGGAAATTCAAGGAAATTCAAGGAAATTCAAGGAAATTCAAGGAAATGGCAACTCAAGGGAAGGAAATTCAAGGAAATTCAAGGAAATTCAAGGAAATTCAAGGAAATGGCAAGGCAAGGCAAGGAAATTCAAGGAAATTAAAGGAAATGGCAAGGCAAGGAAAGGAAATTGAAGGAAATTCAACGAAATTCAACGAAATGGCAAGGCAAGGCAAGGAAATTCAAGGAAATACAAGGAAATGGCAAGGAAATTCAAGGAAATGGCAAGGCAAGGCAAAGAAATTCAAGGAAATTAAAGGAAATGGCAAGGAAATTCAAGGAAATGGCAAGGCAAGGAAAGGAAATGGAAGGAAATTCAAGGAAATGGCAAGGCAAGGAACGGAAATTCAAGGAAATTCAAGGAAATGGCAAGGCAAGGCATGGAAATTCAAGGAAATGGCAAGACAAGGCAAGGAAATTCAAGGAAATTCAAGGAAATGGCGAGGCAAGGAAAGGATATTCAGGGAAATTCAAGGAAATTGGAAGGAAATTCAAAGAAATGGCAAGTCAAGGAACGGAATTTCAAGGAGAATCAAGGAAATGACAAGGCAAGGCAAGGAAATGCAAAGAAATGGCAAGTCAAGGCAAGGAAATGCAAGGAAATTCAAGGAAATTCAAGGAAATTCAAGGAAATGGCAATGCAAGGAAAGGATATTCAAGAAAATTCAAGAAAATTCAAGGAAATGGCAAGGCCAGGCAAGGAAATTCAAGGAAATTAAAGGAAATTCAAGGAAATGGCAAGGCAAGGAAAGGAAATTCAAGGAAATTCAAGGAAGTTCAAGGAAATGGGAAGGAAATGGCAAGGCAAGGCAAGGAAATTCAAGGAAATTCAAGGAAATGGCAAGGCAAGGAAAGGAAATTGAAGGAAATTCAACGAAATTCAACGAAATGGCAAGGCAAGGCAAGGAAATTCAAGGAAATACAAGGAAATGGCAAGGAAATTCAAGGAAATGGCAAGGCAAGGCAAAGAAATTCAAGGAAATTAAAGGAAATGGCAAGGAAATTCAAGGAAATGGCAAGGCAAGGAAAGGAAATGGAAGGAAATTCAAGGAAATGGCAAGGCAAGGAACGGAAATTCAAGGAAATTCAAGGAAATGGCAAGGAAATTCAAGGAAATTCAAGGAAATTCAAGGAAATGGCAAGACAAGGAACGACATTTCAAGGAAATTCAAGGAAATGGCAAGGCAAGGCAAAGAAATTCAAGGAAATTCAAGGAAATGGCAAGGAAATTCAAGGAAATGGCAAGGCAAGGCATGGAAATTGAAGGAAATGGCAAGACAAGGCAAGGAAATTCAAGGAAATTCAAGGAAATGGCAAGGCAAGGAAAGGATATTGAAGGAAATTCATGGAAATTCAAGGAATTGGCAACTCAAGGGAAGGAAATTCAAGGAAATTCAAGGAAATTCAAGGTAATTCAAGGAAATGGCAAGGCAAGGCAAGGAAATTCAAGGAAATTCAAGGAAATGGCAAGGCAAGGCAAAGAAATTCAAGGAAATTCAAGGAAATTCAAGGAAATGGCAAGGCAAGGAAAGGAAATTCAAGGAACTGGCAAGTCAAGGAAAGGAAATTCTAGGAAATTCAAGGATATGGCAAGTCAAGGAAAGGAAATTCAAGGAAATTCAAGGAAATTCTAGGACATTCAAGGAAATTCAAGGAAATGGCAAGGCAAGGCAGAAATTCAAGGAAATTCAAGGAAATTCAAGGAAATTCAAGGAAATGGCAAGGAAATTCAAGGAAATGGCAAGGCAAGGAACGGAATTTCAAGGAAATTCAAGGAAATTCAAGGAAATGGCAAGGCAAGGAAAAGATATTCAAGGAAATTCAAGGAAATTCAAGGAAATGGCAAGGCAAGGCAAGGAAATTGAAGGAAATTCAAGGAAATGGCAAGGCAAGGAAATTCAAGGAAATTCAAGGAAATGGCAACTCAAGGGAAGGAAATTCAAGGAAATTCTAGGACATTCAAAGAATTTCGAGGAAATGGTAAAGCAAAAAAATAAAATTCAAGGAAATTCAAGGAAATGGCAAGGTAAGGAAAGGAAATTCAAGGATATGACAAGGCAAGGCAAGGAAATTCAAGGAAATTCAAGGAAATTCAAGGAAATGGCAAGGCAAGGAAATTCAAGGAAATCAAGGAAATTCAAGGAAATGGCAAGGCAAGGCAAGGAAATTCAAGGAAATTCAAGGAAATTCAAGGAAATGGCAAGGTAAGGAAAGGAAATTCAAGGATAAGGCAAGGAAATTCAAGGAAATTCAAGGAAATTCAAGGAAATGGCAAGGCCAGGGAAGGAAATTCAAGGAAATTAAAAGAAATTCAAGGAAATGGCAAGGCAAGGAAAGGAAATTCAAGGAAATTCAAGGAAATTCAAGGAAATGGGAAGGAAATGGCAAGGCAAGGCAAGGAAATTCAAGGAAATTCAAGGAAATGGCAAGGCAAGGAAAGGAAATTGAAGGAAATTCAACGAAATTCAACGAAATGGCAAGGCAAGGCAAGGAAATTCAAGGAAATACAAGGAAATGGCAAGGAAATTCAAGGAAATGGCAAGGCAAGGCAAAGAAATTCAAGGAAATTAAAGGAAATGGCAAGGAAATTCAAGGAAATGGCAAGGCAAGGAAAGGAAATGGAAGGAAATTCAAGGAAATGGCAAGGGAAGGAACGGAAATTCAAGGAAATTCAAGGAAATGGCAAGGCAAGGCATGGAAATTCAAGGAAATGGCAAATCAAGGCAAGGAAATTCAAGGAAATTCAAGGAAATGGCGAGGCAAGGAAAGGATATTCAGGGAAATTCAAGGAAATTCAAGGAAATGGCAAGGCCAGGCAAGGAAATTGCAGGAAATTCAAGGAAATGGCAAGGCAAGGATATTCAAGGAAATTCAAGGAAATGGCAAGGCAAGGAAAGGATATTGAAGGAAATTCATGGAAATTCAAGGAATTTGCAGGGCAAGGAAAGGAAATTCAAGGAATTTCAAGGAAATGGCATGGAAATTCAAGGAAATTCAAGGAAATTCAAGGAAATGGCAACTCAAGAGAAGGAAATTAAAGGAAATTCTAGGACATTCAAGGAAATGGCAAGGCAAGGCAAGGAAATTCAAGGAAATTCAAGGAAATTCAAGGAAATGGCAAGGCAAGGCAAGGAAATTCAAGGAAATTCAAGGAAATTCAAGGAAATGGCAAGGCAAGGCAAGGAAATTCAAGGAAATTCAAGGAAATGGCAAGGAAATTCAAGGAAATTCAAGGAAATTCAAGGAAATGGCAAGACAAGGAACGACATTTCAAGGAAATTCAAGGAAATGGCAAGGCCAGGCAAGGAAATTCAAGGAAATTCAAGGAAATGGCAAGGCAAGGAAAGGAAATTCAAGGAAATTCAAGGAAATGGCAAGGCCAGGCAAGGAAATTCAAGGAAATTCAAGGAAATGGCAAGGCAAGGAAAGGAAATTCAAGGAAATTCAAGGAAATGGCAAGGCAAGGCAAGGAAATTCAAGGAAATTCAAGGAAATGGCAAGGAAAGGATATTCAAGGAAATTCAAGGAAATGGCAAGGTAAGGCAAGGAAATTGCAGGAAATTCAAGGAAATGGCAAGGCAAGGAATGGATATTGAAGGAAATTCAAGGAAATTCAAGGAATTTGCAGGGCAAGGAAAGGAAATTCAGGGAAATTCAAGGAAATGGCATGGAAATTCAAAAAAATTCAAGGAAATGGCAACTCAAGGGAAGGAAATTCAAGGAAATTCAAGGAAATGGCGAGGCAAGGAAAGGATATTCAGGGAAATTCAAGGAAATTCAAGGAAATGGCAAGGCCAGGCAAGGAAATTGCAGGAAATTCAAGGAAATGGCAAGGCAAGGATATTCAAGGAAATTCAAGGAAATGGCAAGGCAAGGAAAGGATATTGAATGAAATTCATGGAAATTCAAGGAATTTGCAGGGCAAGGAAAGGAAATTCAAGGAAATGGCATGGAAATTCAAGGAAATGGCAACTCAAGGGAAGGAAATTCAAGGAAATTCTAGGACATTCAAGGAAATAACAAGGCAAGGCAAGGAAATTCAAGGAAATTCAAGGAAATTAAAGGAAATGGCAAGGCAAGGAAAGGAAATTCAAGGAAATTCAAGGAAATTCAAGGAAATGGCAAGGCAAGGAAAGGAAATTCAAGGAAATTCAAGGAAATGGCAAGGCAAGGCAAGGAAATTCAAGGAAATTCAAGGAAATGGCAAGGAAAGGATATTCAAGGAAATTCAAGGAAATGGCAAGGTAAGGCAAGGAAATTGCAGGAAATTCAAGGAAATGGCAAGGCAAGGAATGGATATTGAAGGAAATTCAAGGAAATTCAAGGAATTTGCAGGGCAAGGAAAGGAAATTCAGGGAAATTCAAGGAAATGGCATGGAAATTCAAAAAAATTCAAGGAAATGGCAACTCAAGGGAAGGAAATTCAAGGAAATTCAAGGAAATGGTGAGGCAAGGAAAGGATATTCAGGGAAATTCAAGGAAATTCAAGGAAATGGCAAGGCCAGGCAAGGAAATTGCAGGAAATTCAAGGAAATGGCAAGGCAAGGATATTCAAGGAAATTCAAGGAAATGGCAAGGCAAGGAAAGGATATTGAATGAAATTCATGGAAATTCAAGGAATTTGCAGGGCAAGGAAAGGAAATTCAAGGAAATGGCATGGAAATTCAAGGAAATGGCAACTCAAGGGAAGGAAATTCAAGGAAATTCTAGGACATTCAAGGAAATAACAAGGCAAGGCAAGGAAATTCAAGGAAATTCAAGGAAATTAAAGGAAATGGCAAGGCAAGGCAATGAAATTCAAGGAAATTCAAGGAAATTCAAGGAAATGGCAAGGCAAGGAAAGGAAATTCAAGAAAATTCAAGGGAATGGCAAGGAAATTCAAGGAAATTCAAGGAAATTCAAGGAAATGGCAAGGCCAGGCAAGGAAATTGCAGGAAATTCAAGGAAATGGAAAGGCAAGGATATTCAAGGAAATTCAAGGAAATGGCAAGGCAAGGAAAGGAAATTGAAGGAAATTCAACGAAATTCAACGAAATGGCAAGGCAAGGCAAGGCAATTCAAGGAAATACAAGGAAATGGCAAGGAAATTCAAGGAAATAGCAAGGCAAGGCAAGGAAATTCAAGGAAATTCAAGGAAATTCAAGGAAATGGCAACTCAAGGGAAGGAAATTCATGGAAATTCAAGGAAATTCAAGGAAATTCAAGGAAATGGCAAGGCAAGGCAAGGAAATTCAAGGAAATTCAAGGAAATGGCAAGGCAAGGAAAGGAAATTGAAGGAAATTCAACGAAATTCAACGAAATGGCAAGGCAAGGCAAGGAAATTCAAGGAAATACAAGGAAATGGCAAGGAAATTCAAGGAAATGGCAAGGCAAGGCAAAGAAATTTAAGGAAATTAAAGGAAATGGCAAGGAAATTAAAGGAAATGGCAAGGCAAGGAAAGGAAATGGAAGGAAATTCAAGGAAATGGCAAGGCAAGGAACGGAAATTCAAGGAAATTCAAGGAAATGGCAAGGCAAGGCATGGAAATTCAAGGAAATGGCAAGACAAGGCAAGGAAATTCAAGGAAATTCAAGGAAATGGCAAGGCCAGGCAAGGAAATTGCAGAAAATTCAAGGAAATGGCAAGGCAAGGATATTCAAGGAAATTCAAGGAAATGGCAAGGCAAGGAAAGGATATTGAAGGAAATTCATGGAAATTCAAGGAATTTGCAGGGCAAGGAAAGGAAATTCAAGGAATTTCAAGGAAATGGCATGGAAATTCAAGGAAATTCAAGGAAATGGCAACTCAAGAGAAGGAAATTAAAGGAAATTCTAGGACATTCAAGGAAATGGCAAGGCAAGGCAAGGAAATTCAAGGAAATTCAAGGAAATTCAAGGAAATGGCAAGGCAAGGCAAGGAAATTCAAGGAAATTCAAGGGAATGGCAAGGCAAGGCAAGGATATTCAAGGGAATTCAAGGAAATGCCAAGGCCAGGCAAGGAAATTCAAGGAAATTCAAGGAAATGGCAAGACAAGGAACGACATTTCAAGGAAATTCAAGGAAATGGCAAGGCCAGGCAAGGAAATTCAAGGAAATTCAAGGAAATTCAAGGAAATGGCAAGGCCAGGCAAGGAAATTCAAGGAAATTCAAGGAAATGGCAAGGCAAGGCAAGGAAATTCAAGGAAATTCAAGGAAATGGCAAGGCAAGGCAAGGAAATTCAAGGAAATTCAAGGAAATGGCAAGGAAAGGATATCCAAGGAAATTCAAGGAAATGGCAAGGCAAGGCAAGGAAATTGCAGGAAATTCAAGGAAATGGCAAGGCAAGGAATGGATATTGAAGGAAATTCAAGGAAATTCAAGGAATTTGCAGGGCAAGGAAAGGAAATTCAAGGAAATTCAAGGAAATGGCATGGAAATTCAAAAAAATTCAAGGAAATGGCAACTCAAGGGAAGGAAATTCAAGGAAATTCTAGGACATTCAAGGAAATAACAAGGCAAGGCAAGGAAATTCAAGGAAATTCAAGGAAATTAAAGGAAATGGCAAGGCAAGGCAAGGAAATTCAAGGAAATTCAAGGAAATTCAAGGAAATGGCAAGGCAAGGAAAGGAAATTCAAGAAAATTCAAGGGAATGGCAAGGAAATTCAAGGAAATTCAAGGAAATTCAAGGAAATGGCAAGGCCAGGCAAGGAAATTGCAGGAAATTCAAGGAAATGGAAAGGCAAGGATATTCAAGGAAATTCAAGGAAATGGCAAGGCAAGGCAAGGAAATTCAAGTAAATTCAAGGAAATTCAAGGAAATTGCAAGACAAGGCAAGTAAATTCAAGGAAATTCAAGGAAATGGCAAGGCAAGGAAAGGAAATTGAAGGAAATTCAATGAAATTCAACGAAATGGCAAGGCAAGGCAAGGAAATTCAAGGAAATACAAGGAAATGGCAAGGAAATTCAAGGAAATGGCAAGGCAAGGAAAGGAAATTCAAGAAAATTCAAGGGAATGGCAAGGAAATTCAAGGAAATTCAAGGAAATTCAAGGAAATGGCAAGGCCAGGCAAGGAAATTGCAGGAAATTCAAGGAAATGGAAAGGCAAGGATATTCAAGGAAATTCAAGGAAATGGCAAGGCAAGGCAAGGAAATTCAAGGAAATTCAAGGAAATTCAAGGAAATGGCAAGGCAAGGCAAGGAAATTCAAGGAAATTCAAGGAAATGGCAAGGCAAGGAAAGGAAATTGAAGGAAATGGCAAGGAAATTCAAGGAAATGGCAAGGCAAGGCAAGGAAATTCAAGGAAATTCAAGGAAATGGCAAGGCAAGGAAAGGAAATTGAAGGAAATTCAAGGAAATTCAAGGAAATGGCAAGGCCGGGCAAGGAAACTCAAGGAAATTCAAGGATATGGCAAGGCAAGGCAAGGAAATTCAAGGAAATTCAAGGAAATGGCAAGGCAAGGAAAGGAACTTCAAGGAAATTCAAGGAAATGGCAAGGCAAGGCAAGGAAATTCAAGGAAATTCAAGGAAATGGCAAGGCAAGGCAAGGAAATTGAAGGAAATCCAAGGAAATGGCAAGGCAAGGCAAGGAAATTCAAGGAAATTCAAGGAAATGGCAAAGTAAGGCACCGAAATTCAAGGAAATTCAAGGAAATTCAAGGAAATCGCAAGGAAATAAAGGAAAGGAAATTTAACGGAATTCAAGGAAATGGCAAGGCAAGGCAAGGATATTCAAGGAAATTCAAGGAAATTCAAGGAAATGGCAAGGCCAGGCAAGGAAATTCAAGGAAATTCAAGTAAATTCAAGGAAATGGCAAGACAAGGAAAGGAAATTGAAGGCAATTCAAGGAAATGTCAAGGCAAGGAAAGGAAATTCAAGGAAATTCAAGGAAATGGCAAAGCAAGGAAAGGAAATCCAAGGAAATGGCAAGGCAAGGCAAGGAAATTCAAGGAAATTCAAGGAAATGGCAAGGCAAGGAAAGGAAATTCAAGGAAATTCAAGGAAATGGCAAGGCAAGGCAAGGAAATTCAAGGAAATTCAAGGAAATGGCAAGGCAAGGCAAGGAAATTGAAGGAAATCCAAGGAAATGGCAAGGCAAGGCAAGGAAATTCAAGGAAATTCAAGGAAATGGCAAAGTAAGGCACCGAAATTCAAGGAAATTCAAGAAAATTCAAGGAAATCGCAAGGAAATAAAGGAAAGGAAATTTAACGGAATTCAAGGAAATGGCAAGGCAAGGCAAGGATATTCAAGGAAATTCAAGGAAATTCAAGGAAATGGCAAGGCCAGGCAAGGAAATTCAAGGAAATTCAAGTAAATTCAAGGAAATGGCAAGACAAGGAAAGGAAATTGAAGGAAATTCAAGGAAATGTCAAGGCAAGGAAAGGAAATTCAAGGAAAATCAAGGAAATGGCAAAGCAAGGAAAGGAAATCCAAGGAAATGGCAAGGCAAGGAAAGGAAATTCAAGGAAATTCAAGGATATGGCAAGTCAAGGAAAGGATATTGAATGAAATTCATGGAAATTCAAGGAATTTGCAGGGCAAGGAAAGGAAATTCAAGGAAATGGCATGGAAATTCAAGGAAATGGCAACTCAAGGGAAGGAAATTCAAGGAAATTCTAGGACATTCAAGGAAATAACAAGGCAAGGCAAGGAAATTCAAGGAAATTCAAGGAAATTAAAGGAAATGGCAAGGCAAGGCAAGGAAATTCAAGGAAATTCAAGGAAATTCAAGGAAATGGCAAGGCAAGGAATGGAAATTCAAGGAAATTCAAGGAAATGGCAAGGCAAGGCAAGGAAATTCAAGGAAATTCAAGGAAATGGCAAGGAAAGGATATTCAAGGAAATTCAAGGAAATGGCAAGGTAAGGCAAGGAAATTGCAGGAAATTCAAGGAAATGGCAAGGCAAGGAATGGATATTGAAGGAAATTCAAGGAAATTCAAGGAATTTGCAGGGCAAGGAAAGGAAATTCAGGGAAATTCAAGGAAATGGCATGGAAATTCAAAAAAATTCAAGGAAATGGCAACTCAAGGGAAGGAAATTCAAGGAAATTCAAGGAAATGGTGAGGCAAGGAAAGGATATTCAGGGAAATTCAAGGAAATTCAAGGAAATGGCAAGGCCAGGCAAGGAAATTGCAGGAAATTCAAGGAAATGGCAAGGCAAGGATATTCAAGGAAATTCAAGGAAATGGCAAGGCAAGGAAAGGATATTGAATGAAATTCATGGAAATTCAAGGAATTTGCAGGGCAAGGAAAGGAAATTCAAGGAAATGGCATGGAAATTCAAGGAAATGGCAACTCAAGGGAAGGAAATTCAAGGAAATTCTAGGACATTCAAGGAAATAACAAGGCAAGGCAAGGAAATTCAAGGAAATTCAAGGAAATTAAAGGAAATGGCAAGGCAAGGCAAGGAAATTCAAGGAAATTCAAGGAAATTCAAGGAAATTCAAGGAAATGGCAAGGCAAGGAAAGGAAATTCAAGAAAATTCAAGGGAATGGCAAGGAAATTCAAGGAAATTCAAGGAAATTCAAGGAAATGGCAAGGCCAGGCAAGGAAATTGCAGGAAATTCAAGGAAATGGAAAGGCAAGGATATTCAAGGAAATTCAAGGAAATGGCAAGGCAAGGAAAGGAAATTGAAGGAAATTCAACGAAATTCAACGAAATGGCAAGGCAAGGCAAGGCAATTCAAGGAAATACAAGGAAATGGCAAGGAAATTCAAGGAAATAGCAAGGCAAGGCAAGGAAATTCAAGGAAATTCAAGGAAATTCAAGGAAATGGCAACTCAAGGGAAGGAAATTCATGGAAATTCAAGGAAATTCAAGGAAATTCAAGGAAATGGCAAGGCAAGGCAAGGAAATTCAAGGAAATTCAAGGAAATGGCAAGGCAAGGAAAGGAAATTGAAGGAAATTCAACGAAATTCAACGAAATGGCAAGGCAAGGCAAGGAAATTCAAGGAAATACAAGGAAATGGCAAGGAAATTCAAGGAAATGGCAAGGCAAGGCAAAGAAATTTAAGGAAATTAAAGGAAATGGCAAGGAAATTAAAGGAAATGGCAAGGCAAGGAAAGGAAATGGAAGGAAATTCAAGGAAATGGCAAGGCAAGGAACGGAAATTCAAGGAAATTCAAGGAAATGGCAAGGCAAGGCATGGAAATTCAAGGAAATGGCAAGACAAGGCAAGGAAATTCAAGGAAATTCAAGGAAATGGCAAGGCCAGGCAAGGAAATTGCAGGAAATTCAAGGAAATGGCAAGGCAAGGATATTCAAGGAAATTCAAGGAAATGGCAAGGCAAGGAAAGGATATTGAAGGAAATTCATGGAAATTCAAGGAATTTGCAGGGCAAGGAAAGGAAATTCAAGGAATTTCAAGGAAATGGCATGGAAATTCAAGGAAATTCAAGGAAATGGCAACTCAAGAGAAGGAAATTAAAGGAAATTCTAGGACATTCAAGGAAATGGCAAGGCAAGGCAAGGAAATTCAAGGAAATTCAAGGAAATTCAAGGAAATGGCAAGGCAAGGCAAGGAAATTCAAGGAAATTCAAGGGAATGGCAAGGCAAGGCAAGGATATTCAAGGGAATTCAAGGAAATGCCAAGGCCAGGCAAGGAAATTCAAGGAAATTCAAGGAAATGGCAAGACAAGGAACGACATTTCAAGGAAATTCAAGGAAATGGCAAGGCCAGGCAAGGAAATTCAAGGAAATTCAAGGAAATTCAAGGAAATGGCAAGGCCAGGCAAGGAAATTCAAGGAAATTCAAGGAAATGGCAAGGCAAGGCAAGGAAATTCAAGGAAATTCAAGGAAATGGCAAGGCAAGGCAAGGAAATTCAAGGAAATTCAAGGAAATGGCAAGGAAAGGATATCCAAGGAAATTCAAGGAAATGGCAAGGCAAGGCAAGGAAATTGCAGGAAATTCAAGGAAATGGCAAGGCAAGGAATGGATATTGAAGGAAATTCAAGGAAATTCAAGGAATTTGCAGGGCAAGGAAAGGAAATTCAAGGAAATTCAAGGAAATGGCATGGAAATTCAAAAAAATTCAAGGAAATGGCAACTCAAGGGAAGGAAATTCAAGGAAATTCTAGGACATTCAAGGAAATAACAAGGCAAGGCAAGGAAATTCAAGGAAATTCAAGGAAATTAAAGGAAATGGCAAGGCAAGGCAAGGAAATTCAAGGAAATTCAAGGAAATTCAAGGAAATGGCAAGGCAAGGAAAGGAAATTCAAGAAAATTCAAGGGAATGGCAAGGAAATTCAAGGAAATTCAAGGAAATTCAAGGAAATGGCAAGGCCAGGCAAGGAAATTGCAGGAAATTCAAGGAAATGGAAAGGCAAGGATATTCAAGGAAATTCAAGGAAATGGCAAGGCAAGGCAAGGAAATTCAAGTAAATTCAAGGAAATTCAAGGAAATTGCAAGACAAGGCAAGTAAATTCAAGGAAATTCAAGGAAATGGCAAGGCAAGGAAAGGAAATTGAAGGAAATTCAATGAAATTCAACGAAATGGCAAGGCAAGGCAAGGAAATTCAAGGAAATACAAGGAAATGGCAAGGAAATTCAAGGAAATGGCAAGGCAAGGAAAGGAAATTCAAGAAAATTCAAGGGAATGGCAAGGAAATTCAAGGAAATTCAAGGAAATTCAAGGAAATGGCAAGGCCAGGCAAGGAAATTGCAGGAAATTCAAGGAAATGGAAAGGCAAGGATATTCAAGGAAATTCAAGGAAATGGCAAGGCAAGGCAAGGAAATTCAAGGAAATTCAATGAAATTCAAGGAAATGGCAAGGCAAGGCAAGGAAATTCAAGGAAATTCAAGGAAATGGCAAGGCAAGGAAAGGAAATTGAAGGAAATGGCAAGGAAATTCAAGGAAATGGCAAGGCAAGGCAAGGAAATTCAAGGAAATTCAAGGAAATGGCAAGGCAAGGAAAGGAAATTGAAGGAAATTCAAGGAAATTCAAGGAAATGGCAAGGCCGGGCAAGGAAACTCAAGGAAATTCAAGGATATGGCAAGGCAAGGCAAGGAAATTCAAGGAAATTCAAGGAAATGGCAAGGCAAGGAAAGGAAATTCAAGGAAATTCAAGGAAATGGCAAGGCAAGGCAAGGAAATTCAAGGAAATTCAAGGAAATGGCAAGGCAAGGCAAGGAAATTGAAGGAAATCCAAGGAAATGGCAAGGCAAGGCAAGGAAATTCAAGGAAATTCAAGGAAATGGCAAAGTAAGGCACCGAAATTCAAGGAAATTCAAGGAAATTCAAGGAAATCGCAAGGAAATAAAGGAAAGGAAATTTAACGGAATTCAAGGAAATGGCAAGGCAAGGCAAGGATATTCAAGGAAATTCAAGGAAATTCAAGGAAATGGCAAGGCCAGGCAAGGAAATTCAAGGAAATTCAAGTAAATTCAAGGAAATGGCAAGACAAGGAAAGGAAATTGAAGGAAATTCAAGGAAATGTCAAGGCAAGGAAAGGAAATTCAAGGAAATTCAAGGAAATGGCAAAGCAAGGAAAGGAAATCCAAGGAAATGGCAAGGCAAGGCAAGGAAATTCAAGGAAATTCAAGGAAATGGCAAGGCAAGGAAAGGAAATTCAAGGAAATTCAAGGAAATGGCAAGGCAAGGCAAGGAAATTCAAGGAAATTCAAGGAAATGGCAAGGCAAGGCAAGGAAATTGAAGGAAATCCAAGGAAATGGCAAGGCAAGGCAAGGAAATTCAAGGAAATTCAAGGAAATGGCAAAGTAAGGCACCGAAATTCAAGGAAATTCAAGAAAATTCAAGGAAATCGCAAGGAAATAAAGGAAAGGAAATTTAACGGAATTCAAGGAAATGGCAAGGCAAGGCAAGGATATTCAAGGAAATTCAAGGAAATTCAAGGAAATGGCAAGGCCAGGCAAGGAAATTCAAGGAAATTCAAGTAAATTCAAGGAAATGGCAAGACAAGGAAAGGAAATTGAAGGAAATTCAAGGAAATGTCAAGGCAAGGAAAGGAAATTCAAGGAAAATCAAGGAAATGGCAAAGCAAGGAAAGGAAATCCAAGGAAATGGCAAGGCAAGGAAAGGAAATTCAAGGAAATTCAAGGATATGGCAAGTCAAGGAAAGGAAATTCAAGGAAATTCTAGGACATTCAAGGAAATTCAAGGAAATGGCAAGGCAAGGCATAAATTCAAGGAAATTCAAGGAAATTCAAGGAAATGGCAAGGCAAGGCAAGGAAATTGAAGGAAATCCAAGGAAATGGCAAGGCCAGGCAAGGAAATTCAAGGAAATTCAAGGAAATGGCAAAGCAAGGCACCGAAATTCAAAGAAATTCAAGGAAATTCAAGGAAATCGCAAGGAAATTAAAGGAAAGGAAACTGAACAAAATTCAAGGAAATGGCAAGGCAAGGCAAGGAAATTCAAGGAAATTCAAGGAAAAGGCCAGGCCAGGCAAGGAAATTCAAGGAAATTCAAGGAAATTCAAGGAAACGGCAAGGCAAGGAAAAGAAATTCAAGGAATTTCAAGGAAATGGAAAGCCAAGGAATGGAAATTCAAGGAAATTCAAGGAAATTGAAGGAACTGGAAAGGGAAGGCTTGGAAATTCAAGGAAATTCAAGGAAATGGCAAGGAAATTCAAGGAAATACAAGGAAATGGCACGGCAAGGCAAGGAAATCCAAGGAAATTCAAGGAAAAGGCAAGGCAAGAAAAGGTAATTCAAGGAAATGGCAAGGCAAGTCACGGAAATTCAAGGAAATTCAAGGAAATGGCAAGGAAAGGCAATGAAATTCAAGGAAATTCAAGGAAATGGCAAGGCAAGGCAAGGAAATTCAAGGAAATTCAAGGAAATGGCAAGGAAAGGATATTCAAGGAAATTCAAGGAAATGGCAAGGCAAGGCAAGGAAATTGCAGGAAATTCAAGGAAATGGCAAGGCAAGGAATGGATATTGAAGGAAATTCAAGGAAATTCAAGGAATTTGCAGGGCAAGGAAAGGAAATTCAAGGAAATGGCATGGAAATTCAAAAAAATTCAAGGAAATGGCAACTCAAGGGAAGGAAATTCAAGGAAATTCTAGGACATTCAAGGAAATAACAAGGCAAGGCAAGGAAATTCAAGGAAATTCAAGGAAATTAAAGGAAATGGCAAGGCAAGGCAAGGAAATTCAAGGAAATTCAAGGAAATTCAAGGAAATGGCAAGGCAAGGAAAGGAAATTCAAGAAAATTCAAGGGAATGGCAAGGAAATTCAAGGAAATTCAAGGAAATTCAAGGAAATGGCAAGGCCAGGCAAGGAAATTGCAGGAAATTCAAGGAAATGGAAAGGCAAGGATATTCAAGGAAATTCAAGGAAATGGCAAGGCAAGGCAAGGAAATTCAAGGAAATTCAAGGAAATTCAAGGAAATGGCAAGGCCAGGCAAGGAAATTCAAGGAAATTCAAGTAAATTCAAGGAAATGGCAAGACAAGGAAAGGAAATTGAAGGAAATTCAAGGAAATGTCAAGGCAAGGAAAGGAAATTCAAGGAAAATCAAGGAAATGGCAAAGCAAGGAAAGGAAATCCAAGGAAATGGCAAGGCAAGGAAAGGAAATTCAAGGAAATTCAAGGATATGGCAAGTCAAGGAAAGGAAATTCAAGGAAATTCTAGGACATTCAAGGAAATTCAAGGAAATGGCAAGGCAAGGCATAAATTCAAGGAAATTCAAGGAAATTCAAGGAAATGGCAAGGCAAGGCAAGGAAATTGAAGGAAATCCAAGGAAATGGCAAGGCCAGGCAAGGAAATTCAAGGAAATTCAAGGAAATGGCAAAGCAAGGCACCGAAATTCAAAGAAATTCAAGGAAATTCAAGGAAATCGCAAGGAAATTAAAGGAAAGGAAACTGAACAAAATTCAAGGAAATGGCAAGGCAAGGCAAGGAAATTCAAGGAAATTCAAGGAAAAGGCCAGGCCAGGCAAGGAAATTCAAGGAAATTCAAGGAAATTCAAGGAAACGGCAAGGCAAGGAAAAGAAATTCAAGGAATTTCAAGGAAATGGAAAGCCAAGGAATGGAAATTCAAGGAAATTCAAGGAAATTGAAGGAACTGGAAAGGGAAGGCTTGGAAATTCAAGGAAATTCAAGGAAATGGCAAGGAAATTCAAGGAAATACAAGGAAATGGCACGGCAAGGCAAGGAAATCCAAGGAAATTCAAGGAAAAGGCAAGGCAAGAAAAGGTAATTCAAGGAAATGGCAAGGCAAGTCACGGAAATTCAAGGAAATTCAAGGAAATGGCAAGGAAAGGCAATGAAATTCAAGGAAATTCAAGGAAATGGCAAGGCAAGGCAAGGAAATTCAAGGAAATTCAAGGAAATGGCAAGGAAAGGATATTCAAGGAAATTCAAGGAAATGGCAAGGCAAGGCAAGGAAATTGCAGGAAATTCAAGGAAATGGCAAGGCAAGGAATGGATATTGAAGGAAATTCAAGGAAATTCAAGGAATTTGCAGGGCAAGGAAAGGAAATTCAAGGAAATGGCATGGAAATTCAAAAAAATTCAAGGAAATGGCAACTCAAGGGAAGGAAATTCAAGGAAATTCTAGGACATTCAAGGAAATAACAAGGCAAGGCAAGGAAATTCAAGGAAATTCAAGGAAATTAAAGGAAATGGCAAGGCAAGGCAAGGAAATTCAAGGAAATTCAAGGAAATTCAAGGAAATGGCAAGGCAAGGAAAGGAAATTCAAGAAAATTCAAGGGAATGGCAAGGAAATTCAAGGAAATTCAAGGAAATTCAAGGAAATGGCAAGGCCAGGCAAGGAAATTGCAGGAAATTCAAGGAAATGGAAAGGCAAGGATATTCAAGGAAATTCAAGGAAATGGCAAGGCAAGGCAAGGAAATTCAAGGAAATTCAAGGAAATTCAACGAAATGGCAAGGCAAGGCAAGGAAAGGAAAGGAAAGGAAATTCAAGGAAATAGCAAGGCCGGGCAAGGAAACTCAAGGAAATTCAAGGATATGGCAAGGCAAGGCAAGGAAATTCAAGGAAATTCAAGGAAATGGCAAGGCAAGGAAAGGAAATTCAAGGAAATTCAAGGAAATGGCAAGGCAAGGCAAGGAAATTCAAGGAAATGGCAAGGCAAGGCAAGGAAATGGCATGGAAATTCAAGGAAATGGCAAGGCAAGGCAAGGAAATTCAAGGAAATGGCAAGGCAAGGCAAGGAAATGGCATGGAAATTCAAGGAAATGGCAAGGCAAGGCAAGGAAATTCAAGGAAATTCAAGGAAATCGCAAGGAAATAAAGGAAAGGAAATTTAACGGAATTCAAGGAAATGGCAAGGCAAGGCAAGGATATTCAAGGAAATTCAAGGAAATTCAAGGAAATGGCAAGGCAAGGCAAGGAAATTCAAGGAAATTCAAGGAAATTCAACGAAATGGCAAGGCAATGGCAAGGCAAGGAAAGGAAAGGAAAGGAAATTCAAGGAAATGGCAAGGCCGGGCAAGGAAACTCAAGGAAATTCAAGGATATGGCAAGGCAAGGCAAGGAAATTCAAGGAAATTCAAGGAAATGGCAAGGCAAGGAAAGGAAATTCAAGGAAATTCAAGGAAATGGCAAGGCAAGGCAAGGAAATTCAAGGAAATGGCAAGGCAAGGCAAGGAAATGGCATGGAAATTCAAGGAAATGGCAAGGCAAGGCAAGGAAATTCAAGGAAATGGCAAGGCAAGGCAAGGAAATGGCATGGAAATTCAAGGAAATGGCAAGGCAAGGCAAGGAAATTCAAGGAAATTCAAGGAAATCGCAAGGAAATAAAGGAAAGGAAATTTAACGGAATTCAAGGAAATGGCAAGGCAAGGCAAGGATATTCAAGGAAATTCAAGGAAATTCAAGGAAATGGTAAGGCCAGGCAAGGAAATTCAAGGAAATTCAAGTAAATTCAAGGAAATGGCAAGACAAGGAAAGGAAATTGAAGGAAATTCAAGGAAATGTCAAGGCAAGGAAAGGAAATTCAAAGAAAATCAAGGAAATGGCAAAGCAAGGAAAGGAAATCCAAGGAAATGGCAAGGCAAGGAAAGGAAATTCAAGGAAATTCAAGGATATGGCAAGTCAAGGAAAGGAAATTCAAGGAAATTCTAGGACATTCAAGGAAATAACAAGGCAAGGCAAGGAAATTCAAGGAAATTCAAGGAAATTAAAGGAAATGGCAAGGCAAGGCAAGGAAATTCAAGGAAATTCAAGGAAATTCAAGGAAATGGCAAGGCAAGGAAAGGAAATTCAAGAAAATTCAAGGGAATGGCAAGGAAATTCAAGGAAATTCAAGGAAATTCAAGGAAATGGCAAGGCCAGGCAAGGAAATTGCAGGAAATTCAAGGAAATGGAAAGGCAAGGATATTCAAGGAAATTCAAGGAAATGGCAAGGCAAGGCAAGGAAATTCAAGGAAATTCAAGGAAATGGCAAGGCAAGGCAAGGAAATTCAAGGAAATTCAAGGAAATGGCAAGGCAAGGAAAGGAAATTGAAGGAAATTCAACGAAATTCAACGAAATGGCAAGGCAAGGCAAGGAAATTCAAGGAAATACAAGGAAATGGCAAGGAAATTCAAGGAAATGGCAAGGCAAGGCAAGGAAATTCAAGGAAATTGAAGGAAATTCAAGGAAATTCAAGGAAATGGCAACTCAAGGGAAGGAAATTCAAGGAAATTCAAGGAAATTCAAGGAAATTCAAGGAAATTCAAGGAAATTCAAGGAAATGGCAAGGCAAGGCAAGGAAATTCAAGGAAATTCAAGGAAATTCAAGGAAATGGCAAGGCAAGGAAAGGAAATTCAAGGAACTGGCAAGTCAAGGAAAGGAAATTCTAGGAAATTCAAGGATATGGCAAGTCAAGGAAAGGAAATTCAAGGAAATTCAAGGAAATTCTAGGACATTCAAGGAAATTCAAGGAAATGGCAAGGCACGGCAGAAATTCAAGGAAATTCAAAGTAATGGCATGGCAAGAAAAGGAAATTCAAGTAAATTCAAGGAAATGGCAAGGCAAGGCAAGGATATTCAAGGGAATTCAAGGAAATGCCAAGGCCAGGCAAGGAAATTCAAGGAAATTCAAGGAAATGGCAAGGCAAGGAAAGGAAATTGAAGAAAATTCAAGGAAATGGCAAGGCAAGGCAAGGAAATTCAAGGAAATTCAAGGAAATGGCAAGGCCGGGCAAGGAAACTCAAGGAAATTCAAGGATATGGCAAGGCAAGGCAAGGAAATTCAAGGAAATTCAAGGAAATGGCAAGGCAAGGCAAGGAAATTCAAGGAAATTCAAGGAAATGGCAAGGCAAGGCAAGGAAATTCAAGGAAATTCAAGGAAATGGCAAGGCAAGGCAAGGAAATTGAAGGAAATCCAAGGAAATGGCAAGGCAAGGCAAGGAAATTCAAGGAAATTCAAGGAAATGGCAAAGTAAGGCACCGAAATTCAAGGAAATTCAAGGAAATTCAAGGAAATCGCAAGGAAATAAAGGAAAGGAAATTTAACGGAATTCAAGGAAATGGCAAGGCAAGGCAAGGATATTCAAGGAAATTCAAGGAAATTCAAGGAAATGGCAAGGCCAGGCAAGGAAATTCAAGGAAATTCAAGTAAATTCAAGGAAATGGCAAGACAAGGAAAGGAAATTGAAGGAAATTCAAGGAAATGTCAAGGCAAGGAAAGGAAATTCAAGGAAAATCAAGGATATGGCAAGTCAAGGAAAGGAAATTCAAGGAAATTCTAGGACATTCAAGGAAATTCAAGGAAATGGCAAGGCAAGGCATAAATTCAAGGAAATTCAAGGAAATTCAAGGAAATTCAATGTAATGGTAAGGCAAGAAAAGGATATTCAAGGGAATTCAAGGAAATGGCAAGGCCAGGCAAGGAAATTCAAGGAAATTCAAGGAAATGGCAAAGCAAGGCACCGAAATTCAAGGAAATTCAAGGAAATTCAAGGAACTCGCAAGGAAATTAAAGGAAAGGAAACTGAACAAAATTCAAGGAAATGGCAAGGCAAGGAAAGGAAATTCAAGGAAATTCAAGGAAAAGGCCAGGCCAGGCAAGGAAATTCAAGGAAATTCAAGGAAATTCAAGGAAATAGCAAGGCAAGTCAAGGAAATTCAAGGAACTGGCAAGTCATAGAAAGGAAATTCAAGGAAATGGGAAGGAAATGGCAAGTCAAGGAAAGGAAATTCAAGGAAATTCAAGGAAATGGCAAGGCAAGGAAAGGATATTGAAGGAAATTCAACGATTTTCAACGAAATGGCAAGGCAAGGCAAGGAAATTCAAGGAAAAAAAAGGAAATGACAAGGAAATTCAAGGAAATGGCAAGGCAAGGCAAAGAAATTCAAGGAAATTAAAGGAAATGGCAAGGAAATTCAAGGAAACGGCAAGGCAAGGAAAGGAAATGGAAGGAAATTCAAGGAAATGGCAAGGCAAGGAACGGAAATTCAAGGAAATTCAAGGAAATGGCAAGGCAAGGCATGGAAATTCAAGGAAATGGCAAGACAAGGCAAGGAAATTCAAGGAAATTCACGGAAATGGCGAGGCAAGGAAAGGATATTGCAGGAAATTCAAGGAAATGGCAAGGCAAGGATATTCAAGGAAATTCAAGGAAATGGCAAGGCAAGGAAAGGATATTGAAGGAAATTCATGGAAATTCAAGGAATTTGCAGGGCAAGGAAAGGAAATTCAAGGAATTTCAAGGAAATGGCATGGAAATGGCATGGAAATTCAAGGAAATTCAAGGAAATGGCAACTCAAGAGAAGGAAATTAAAGGAAATTCTAGGACATTCAAGGAAATGGCAAGGCAAGGCAAGGAAATTCAAAGAAATTCAAGGAAATTCAAGGAAATGGCAAGGCAAGGCAAGGAAATTCAAGGAAATTCAAGGGAATGGCAAGGCAAGGCAAGGATATTCAAGGGAATTCAAGGAAATGCCAAGGCCAGGCAAGGAAATTCAAGGAAATTCAAGGAAATGGCAAGACAAGGAACGACATTTCAAGGAAATTCAAGGAAATGGCAAGGCCAGGCAAGGAAATTCAAGGAAATTCAAGGAAATGGCAAGGCAAGGAAAGGAAATTCAAGGAAATTCAAGGAAATGGCAAGGCCAGGCAAGGAAATTCAAGGAAATTCAAGGAAATGGCAAGGCAAGGCAAGGAAATTCAAGGAAATTCAAGGAAATGGCAAGGCAAGGCAAGGAAATTCAAGGAAATTCAAGGAAATGGCAAGGAAAGGATATCCAAGGAAATTCAAGGAAATGGCAAGGCAAGGCAAGGAAATTGCAGGAAATTCAAGGAAATGGCAAGGCAAGGAATGGATATTGAAGGAAATTCAAGGAAATTCAAGGAATTTGCAGGGCAAGGAAAGGAAATTCAAGGAAATTCAAGGAAATGGCATGGAAATTCAAAAAAATTCAAGGAAATGGCAACTCAAGGGAAGGAAATTCAAGGAAATTCTAGGACATTCAAGGAAATAACAAGGCAAGGCAAGGAAATTCAAGGAAATTCAAGGAAATTAAAGGAAATGGCAAGGCAAGGCAATGAAATTCAAGGAAATTCAAGGAAATTCAAGGAAATGGCAAGGCAAGGCAAGGAAATTCAAGAAAATTCAAGGGAATGGCAAGGAAATTCAAGGAAATTCAAGGAAATTCAAGGAAATGGCAAGGCCAGGCAAGGAAATTGCAGGAAATTCAAGGAAATGGAAAGGCAAGGATATTCAAGGAAATTCAAGGAAATGGCAAGGCAAGGCAAGGAAATTCAAGTAAATTCAAGGAAATTCAAGGAAATGGCAAGGCAAGGCAAGGAAATTCAAGGAAATTCAAGGAAATGGCAAGGCAAGGAAAGGAAATTGAAGGAAATTCAATGAAATTCAACGAAATGGCAAGGCAAGGCAAGGAAATTCAAGGAAATACAAGGAAATGGCAAGGAAATTCAAGGAAATGGCAAGGCAAGGCAAGGAAATTCAAGGAAATTCAAGGAAATTCAAGGAAATTCAAGGAAATTGCAACTCAAGGGAAGGAAATTCAAGGAAATTCAAGGAAATTCAAGGAAATTCAAGGAAATTCAAGGAAATTCAAGGAAATGGCAAGGCAAGGCAAGGAAATTCAAGGAAATTCAAGGAAATTCTAGGACATTCAAGGAAATTCAAGGAAATGGCAAGGCAAGGCAGAAATTCAAGGAAATTCAAGGAAATGGCAAGGCAAGGCAAGGAAATTCAAGGAAATACAAGGAAATGGCAAGGCCGGGCAAGGAAACTCAAGGAAATTCAAGGATATGGCAAGGCAAGGCAAGGAAATTCAAGGAAATTCAAGGAAATGGCAAGTCAAGGAAAGGAAATTCAAGGAAATTCAAGGAAATGGCAAGGTAAGGCAAGGAAATTCAAGGAAATGGCAAGGCAAGGCAAGGAAATTGAAGGAAATCCAAGGAAATGGCAAGGCAAGGCAAGGAAATTCAAGGAAATTCAAGGAAATCGCAAGGAAATAAAGGAAAGGAAATTTAACGGAATTCAAGGAAATGGCAAGGCAAGGCAAGGATATTCAAGGAAATTCAAGGAAATTCAAGGAAATGGTAAGGCCAGGCAAGGAAATTCAAGGAAATTCAAGGAAATGGCAAGGCAAGGCAAGGAAATTCAAGGAAATTCAAGGAAATGGCAAGGCAAGGAAAGGAAATTGAAGGAAATTCAACGAAATTCAACGAAATGGCAAGGCAAGGCAAGGAAATTCAAGGAAATACAAGGAAATGGCAAGGAAATTCAAGGAAATGGCAAGGCAAGGCAAGGAATTTCAAGGAAATTCAAGGAAATGGCAGGGCAAGGAAAGTAAATTCAAGGAACTGGCAAGTCAAGGAAAGGAAATTCTAGGAAATTCAAGGATATGGCAAGTCAAGGAAAGGAAATTCAAGGAAATTTAAGGAAATTCTAGGACATTCAAGGAAATTCAAGGAAATGGCAAGGCACGGCAGAAATTCAAGGAAATTCAAAGTAATGGCATGGCAAGAAAAGGAAATTCAAGTAAATTCAAGGAAATGGCAAGGCAAGGCAAGGATATTCAAGGGAATTCAAGGAAATGCCAAGGCCAGGCAAGGAAATTCAAGGAAATTCAAGGAAATGGCAAGGCAAGGAAAGGAAATTGAAGAAAATTCAAGGAAATGGCAAGGCAAGGCAAGGAAATTCAAGGAAATTCAAGGAAATGGCAAGGCCAGGCAAGGAAATTCAAGGAAATTCAAGTAAATTCAAGGAAATGGCAAGACAAGGAAAGGAAATTGAAGGAAATTCAAGGAAATGTCAAGGCAAGGAAAGGAAATTCAAGGAAAATCAAGGATATGGCAAGTCAAGGAAAGGAAATTCAAGGAAATTCTAGGACATTCAAGGAAATTCAAGGAAATGGCAAGGCAAGGCATAAATTCAAGGAAATTCAAGGAAATTCAAGGAAATTCAATGTAATGGTAAGGCAAGAAAAGGATATTCAAGGGAATTCAAGGAAATGGCAAGGCCAGGCAAGGAAATTCAAGGAAATTCAAGGAAATGGCAAAGCAAGGCACCGAAATTCAAGGAAATTCAAGGAAATTCAAGGAACTCGCAAGGAAATTAAAGGAAAGGAAACTGAACAAAATTCAAGGAAATGGCAAGGCAAGGAAAGGAAATTCAAGGAAATTCAAGGAAAAGGCCAGGCCAGGCAAGGAAATTCAAGGAAATTCAAGGAAATTCAAGGAAATAGCAAGGCAAGTCAAGGAAATTCAAGGAACTGGCAAGTCATAGAAAGGAAATTCAAGGAAATGGGAAGGAAATGGCAAGTCAAGGAAAGGAAATTCAAGGAAATTCAAGGAAATGGCAAGGCAAGGAAAGGATATTGAAGGAAATTCAACGATTTTCAACGAAATGGCAAGGCAAGGCAAGGAAATTCAAGGAAAAAAAAGGAAATGACAAGGAAATTCAAGGAAATGGCAAGGCAAGGCAAAGAAATTCAAGGAAATTAAAGGAAATGGCAAGGAAATTCAAGGAAACGGCAAGGCAAGGAAAGGAAATGGAAGGAAATTCAAGGAAATGGCAAGGCAAGGAACGGAAATTCAAGGAAATTCAAGGAAATGGCAAGGCAAGGCATGGAAATTCAAGGAAATGGCAAGACAAGGCAAGGAAATTCAAGGAAATTCACGGAAATGGCGAGGCAAGGAAAGGATATTGCAGGAAATTCAAGGAAATGGCAAGGCAAGGATATTCAAGGAAATTCAAGGAAATGGCAAGGCAAGGAAAGGATATTGAAGGAAATTCATGGAAATTCAAGGAATTTGCAGGGCAAGGAAAGGAAATTCAAGGAATTTCAAGGAAATGGCATGGAAATGGCATGGAAATTCAAGGAAATTCAAGGAAATGGCAACTCAAGAGAAGGAAATTAAAGGAAATTCTAGGACATTCAAGGAAATGGCAAGGCAAGGCAAGGAAATTCAAAGAAATTCAAGGAAATTCAAGGAAATGGCAAGGCAAGGCAAGGAAATTCAAGGAAATTCAAGGGAATGGCAAGGCAAGGCAAGGATATTCAAGGGAATTCAAGGAAATGCCAAGGCCAGGCAAGGAAATTCAAGGAAATTCAAGGAAATGGCAAGACAAGGAACGACATTTCAAGGAAATTCAAGGAAATGGCAAGGCCAGGCAAGGAAATTCAAGGAAATTCAAGGAAATGGCAAGGCAAGGAAAGGAAATTCAAGGAAATTCAAGGAAATGGCAAGGCCAGGCAAGGAAATTCAAGGAAATTCAAGGAAATGGCAAGGCAAGGCAAGGAAATTCAAGGAAATTCAAGGAAATGGCAAGGCAAGGCAAGGAAATTCAAGGAAATTCAAGGAAATGGCAAGGAAAGGATATCCAAGGAAATTCAAGGAAATGGCAAGGCAAGGCAAGGAAATTGCAGGAAATTCAAGGAAATGGCAAGGCAAGGAATGGATATTGAAGGAAATTCAAGGAAATTCAAGGAATTTGCAGGGCAAGGAAAGGAAATTCAAGGAAATTCAAGGAAATGGCATGGAAATTCAAAAAAATTCAAGGAAATGGCAACTCAAGGGAAGGAAATTCAAGGAAATTCTAGGACATTCAAGGAAATAACAAGGCAAGGCAAGGAAATTCAAGGAAATTCAAGGAAATTAAAGGAAATGGCAAGGCAAGGCAATGAAATTCAAGGAAATTCAAGGAAATTCAAGGAAATGGCAAGGCAAGGCAAGGAAATTCAAGAAAATTCAAGGGAATGGCAAGGAAATTGAAGGAAATTCAACGAAATTCAAGGAAATGGCAAGGCCAGGCAAGGAAATTGCAGGAAATTCAAGGAAATGGAAAGGCAAGGATATTCAAGGAAATTCAAGGAAATGGCAAGGCAAGGCAAGGAAATTCAAGTAAATTCAAGGAAATTCAAGGAAATGGCAAGGCAAGGCAAGGAAATTCAAGGAAATTCAAGGAAATGGCAAGGCAAGGAAAGGAAATTGAAGGAAATTCAATGAAATTCAACGAAATGGCAAGGCAAGGCAAGGAAATTCAAGGAAATACAAGGAAATGGCAAGGAAATTCAAGGAAATGGCAAGGCAAGGCAAGGAAATTCAAGGAAATTCAAGGAAATTCAAGGAAATTCAAGGAAATGGCAACTCAAGGGAAGGAAATTCAAGGAAATTCAAGGAAATTCAAGGAAATTCAAGGAAATTCAAGGAAATTCAAGGAAATGGCAAGGCAAGGCAAGGAAATTCAAGGAAATTCAAGGAAATTCTAGGACATTCAAGGAAATTCAAGGAAATGGCAAGGCAAGGCAGAAATTCAAGGAAATTCAAGGAAATGGCAAGGCAAGGCAAGGAAATTCAAGGAAATACAAGGAAATGGCAAGGCCGGGCAAGGAAACTCAAGGAAATTCAAGGATATGGCAAGGCAAGGCAAGGAAATTCAAGGAAATTCAAGGAAATGGCAAGTCAAGGAAAGGAAATTCAAGGAAATTCAAGGAAATGGCAAGGTAAGGCAAGGAAATTCAAGGAAATGGCAAGGCAAGGCAAGGAAATTGAAGGAAATCCAAGGAAATGGCAAGGCAAGGCAAGGATATTCAAGGAAATTCAAGGAAATTCAAGGAAATGGCAAGGCCAGGCAAGGAAATTCAAGGAAATTCAAGGAAATCGCAAGGAAATAAAGGAAAGGAAATTTAACGGAATTCAAGGAAATGGCAAGGCAAGGCAAGGATATTCAAGGAAATTCAAGGAAATTCAAGGAAATGGTAAGGCCAGGCAAGGAAATTCAAGGAAATTCAAGGAAATGGCAAGGCAAGGCAAGGAAATTCAAGGAAATTCAAGGAAATGGCAAGGCAAGGAAAGGAAATTGAAGGAAATTCAACGAAATTCAACGAAATGGCAAGGCAAGGCAAGGAAATTCAAGGAAATACAAGGAAATGGCAAGGAAATTCAAGGAAATGGCAAGGCAAGGCAAGGAATTTCAAGGAAATTCAAGGAAATTCAAGGAAATTCAAGGAAATGGCAAGGCAAGGCAAGGAAATTCAAGGAAATTCAAGGAAATGGCAGGGCAAGGAAAGTAAATTCAAGGAACTGGCAAGTCAAGGAAAGGAAATTCTAGGAAATTCAAGGATATGGCAAGTCAAGGAAAGGAAATTCAAGGAAATTTAAGGAAATTCTAGGACATTCAAGGAAATTCAAGGAAATGGCAAGGCACGGCAGAAATTCAAGGAAATTCAAAGTAATGGCATGGCAAGAAAAGGAAATTCAAGTAAATTCAAGGAAATGGCAAGGCAAGGCAAGGATATTCAAGGGAATTCAAGGAAATGCCAAGGCCAGGCAAGGAAATTCAAGGAAATTCAAGGAAATGGCAAGGCAAGGAAAGGAAATTGAAGAAAATTCAAGGAAATGGCAAGGCAAGGCAAGGAAATTCAAGGAAATTCAAGGAAATGGCAAGGCCGGGCAAGGAAACTAAAGGAAATTCAAGGATATGGCAAGGCAAGGCAAGGAAATTCAAGGAAATTCAAGGAAATGGCAAGGCAAGGCAAGGAAATTCAAGGAAATTCAAGGAAATGGCAAGGCAAGGCAAGGAAATTCAAGGAAATTCAAGGAAATGGCAAGGCAAGGCAAGGAAATTGAAGGAAATCCAAGGAAATGGCAAGGCAAGGCAAGGAAATTCAAGGAAATTCAAGGAAATGGCAAAGTAAGGCACCGAAATTCAAGGAAATTCAAGGAAATTCAAGGAAATCGCAAGGAAATAAAGGAAAGGAAATTTAACGGAATTCAAGGAAATGGCAAGGCAAGGCAAGGATATTCAAGGAAATTCAAGTAAATTCAAGGAAATGGCAAGACAAGGAAAGGAAATTGAAGGAAATTCAAGGAAATGTCAAGGCAAGGAAAGGAAATTCAAGGAAAATCAAGGAAATGGCAAAGCAAGGAAAGGAAATCCAAGGAAATGGCAAGGCAAGGAAAGGAAATTCAAGGAAATTCAAGGATATGGCAAGTCAAGGAAAGGAAATTCAAGGAAATTCTAGGACATTCAAGGAAATTCAAGGAAATGGCAAGGCAAGGCATAAATTCAAGGAAATTCAAGGAAATTCAAGGAAATGGCAAGGCAAGGCAAGGAAATTGAAGGAAATCCAAGGAAATGGCAATGCCAGGCAAGGAAATTCAAGGAAATTCAAGGAAATGGCAAAGCAAGGCACCGAAATTCAAGGAAATTCAAGGAAATTCAAGGAAATCGCAAGGAAATTAAAGGAAAGGAAACTGAACAAAATTCAAGGAAATGGCAAGGCAAGGAAAGGAAATTCAAGGAAATTCAAGGAAAAGGCCAGGCCAGGCAAGGAAATTCAAGGAAATTCAAGGAAATTCAAGGAAACGGCAAGGCAAGGAAAAGAAATTCAAGGAATTTCAAGGAAATGGAAAGCCAAGGAATGGAAATTCAAGGAAATTCAAGGAAATTGAAGGAACTGGAAAGGAAAGGCTTGGAAATCCAAGGAAATTCAAGGAAATGGCAAGGAAATTCAAGGAAATACAAGGAAATGGCACGGCAAGGCAAGGAAATCCAAGGAAATTCAAGGAAACGGCAAGGCAAGAAAAGGTAATTCAAGGAAATGGCAAGGCAAGTCACGGAAATTCAAGGAAATTCAAGGAAATGGCAAGGAAAGGCAATGAAATTCAAGGAAATTCAAGGAAATGGCAAGGCAAGGCAAGGAAATTCAAGGAAATGGCAAGGCAAGGCAAGGAAATTGCAGGAAATTCAAGGAAATGGCAAGGCAAGGAATGGATATTGAAGGAAATTCAAGGAAATTCAAGGAATTTGCAGGGCAAGGAAAGGAAATTCAAGGAAATGGCATGGAAATTCAAAAAAATTCAAGGAAATGGCAACTCAAGGGAAGGAAATTCAAGGAAATTCTAGGACATTCAAGGAAATAACAAGGCAAGGCAAGGAAATTCAAGGAAATTCAAGGAAATTAAAGGAAATGGCAAGGCAAGGCAAGGAAATTCAAGGAAATTCAAGGAAATTCAAGGAAATGGCAAGGCAAGGAAAGGAAATTCAAGAAAATTCAAGGGAATGGCAAGGAAATTCAAGGAAATTCAAGGAAATTCAAGGAAATGGCAAGGCCAGGCAAGGAAATTGCAGGAAATTCAAGGAAATGGAAAGGCAAGGATATTCAAGGAAATTCAAGGAAATGGCAAGGCAAGGCAAGGAAATTCAAGGAAATTCAAGGAAATTCAAGGAAATGGCAAGGCAAGGCAAGGAAAGGAAAGGAAATTCAAGGAAATGGCAAGGCAAGGACAGGAAATTGAAGGAAATTCAACGAAATTCAACGAAATGGCAAGGCAAGGAAAGGAAATTCAAGGAAATACAAGGAAATGGCAAGGCCGGGCAAGGAAACTCAAGGAAATTCAAGGATATGGCAAGGCAAGGCAAGGAAATTCAAGGAAATTCAAGGAAATGGCAAGGCAAGGAAAGGAAATTCAAGGAAATTCAAGGAAATGGCAAGGCAAGGCAAGGAAATTCAAGGAAATGGCAAGGCAAGGCAAGGAAATTGAAGGAAATCCAAGGAAATGGCAAGGCAAGGCAAGGAAATTCAAGGAAATTCAAGGAAATCGCAAGGAAATAAAGGAAAGGAAATTTAACGGAATTCAAGGAAATGGCAAGGCAAGGCAAGGATATTCAAGGAAATTCAAGGAAATTCAAGGAAATGGTAAGGCCAGGCAAGGAAATTCAAGGAAATTCAAGTAAATTCAAGGAAATGGCAAGACAAGGAAAGGAAATTGAAGGAAATTCAAGGAAATGTCAAGGCAAGGAAAGGAAATTCAAGGAAAATCAAGGAAATGGCAAAGCAAGGAAAGGAAATCCAAGGAAATGGCAAGGCAAGGAAAGGAAATTCAAGGAAATTCAAGGATATGGCAAGTCAAGGAAAGGAAATTCAAGGAAATTCTAGGACATTCAAGGAAATAACAAGGCAAGGCAAGGAAATTCAAGGAAATTCAAGGAAATTAAAGGAAATGGCAAGGCAAGGCAAGGAAATTCAAGGAAATTCAAGGAAATTCAAGGAAATGGCAAGGCAAGGCAAGGAAATTCAAGGAAATGGCAAGGCAAGGAAAGGAAATTGAAGGAAATTCAAGGAAATTCAACGAAATGGCAAGGCAAGGCAAGGAAATTCAACGAAATACAAGGAAATGGCAAGGAAATTCAAGGAAATGGCAAGGCAAGGCAAGGAAATTCAAGGAAATTGAAGGAAATTCAAGGAAATTCAAAAAAATGGCAACTCAAGGGAAGGAAATTCAAGGAAATTCAAGGAAATTCAAGGAAATTCAAGGAAATTCAAGGAAATGGCAAGGCAAGGCAAGGAAATTCAAGGAAATTCAAGGAAATTCAAGGAAATTCAAGGAAATGGCAAGGCAAGGCAAGGAAATTCAAGGAAATTCAAGGAAATTCAAGGAAATGGCAAGGCAAGGAAAGGAAATTCAAGGAACTGGCAAGTCAAGGAAAGGAAATTCTACGAAATTCAAGGATATGGCAAGTCAAGGAAAGGAAATTCAAGGAAATTCAAGGAAATTCTAGGACATTCAAGGAAATTGAAGGAAATGGCAAGGCAAGGCAGAAATTCAAGGAAATTCAAAGTAATGGCATGGCAAGAAAAGGAAATTCAAGTAAATTCAAGGAAATGGCAAGGCAAGGCAAGGACATTCAAGGGAATTCAAGGAAATGCCAAGGCCAGGCAAGGAAATTCAAGGAAATTCAAGGAAATGGCAAGGCAAGGAAAGGAAATTGAAGAAAATTCAAGGAAATGGCAAGGCAAGGCAAGGAAATTCAAGGAAATTCAAGGAAATGGCAAGGCCGGGCAAGGAAACTCAAGGAAATTCAAGGATATGGCAAGGCAAGGCAAGGAAATTCAAGGAAATTCAAGGAAATGGCAAGGCAAGGAAAGGAAATTCAAGGAAATTCAAGGAAATGGCAAGGCAAGGCAAGGAAATTCAAGGAAATTCAAGGAAATGGCAAGGCAAGGCAAGGAAATTGAAGGAAATCCAAGGAAATGGCAAGGCAAGGCAAGGAAATTCAAGGAAATTCAAGGAAATTCAAGGAAATCGCAAGGAAATAAAGGAAAGGAAATTTAACGGAATTCAAGGAAATGGCAAGGCAAGGCAAGGATATTCAAGGAAATTCAAGAAAATTCAAGGAAATGGCAAGGAAATTCAAGGAAATTCAAGGAAATTCAAGGAAATTCAAGGAAATGGCAAGACAAGGAAAGGAAATTGAAGGAAATTCAAGGAAATGTTAAGGCAAGGAAAGGAAATTCAAGGAAAATCAAGGAAATGGCAAAGCAAGGAAAGGAAATCCAAGGAAATGGCAAGGCAAGGAAAGGAAATTCAAGGAAATTCAAGGATATGGCAAGTCAAGGAAAGGAAATTCAAGGAAATTCTAGGACATTCAAGGAAATTCAAGGAAATGGCAAGGCAAGGCATAAATTCAAGGAAATTCAAGGAAATTCAAGGAAATTCAAAGTAATGGCAAGGCAAGAAAAGGATATTCAAGGGAATTCAAGGAAATGGCAAGGCCAGGCAAGGAAATTCAAGGAAATTCAAGGAAATGGCAAAGCAAGGCACCGAAATTCAAGGAAATTCAAGGAAATTCAAGGAAATCGCAAGGAAATTAAAGGAAAGGAAACTGAACAAAATTCAAGGAAATGGCAAGGCAAGGAAAGGAAATTCAAGGAAATTCAAGGAAAAGGCCAGGCCAGGCAAGGAAATTCAAGGAAATTCAAGGAAATTCAAGGAAACGGCAAGGCAAGGAAAAGAAATTCAAGGAATTTCAAGGAAATGGAAAGCCAAGGAATGGAAATTCAAGGAAATTCAAGGAAATTGAAGGAACTGGAAAGGGAAGGCTTGGAAATTCAAGGAAATTCAAGGATATGGCAAGTCAAGGAAAGGAAATTCAAGGAAATTCAAGGAAATTCCAGGAAATGGCAAGGCAAGGCAAGGAAATCGAAGGAAATTCAAGGAAATGACAAGGCAAGGCAAGGATATTCAAGGGAATTCAAGGAAATGGCAAGGCAAGGAAAGGATATTCAAGGAAATTCAAGGAAATTCAAGGAAATAGCAAGGCAAGTCAAGGAAATTCAAGCAACTGGCAAGTCAAAGAAAGGAAATTCAAGGAAATGGGAAGGAAATGGCAAGTCAAGGAAAGGAAATTGAAGGAAATTCAAGGAAATGGCAAGGCAAGGAAAGGAAATTGAAGGAAATTCAACGAAATTCAACGAAATGGCAAGGCAAGGCAAGGAAATTCAAGGAAAAAAAGGAAATGGCAAGGAAATTCAAGGAAATGGCAAGGCAAGGCAAAGAAATTCAAGGAAATTAAAGGAAATGGCAAGGAAATTCAAGGAAACGGCAAGGCAAGGAAAGGAAATGGAAGGAAATTCAAGGAAATGGCAAGGCAAGGAACGGAAATTCAAGGAAATTCAAGGAAATGGCAAGGCAAGGCATGGAAATTCAAGGAAATGGCAAGACAAGGCAAGGAAATTCAAGGAAATTCACGGAAATGGCGAGGCAAGGAAAGGATATTCAGGGAAATTCAAGGAAATTCAAGGAAATGGCAAGGCAAGGCAAGGAAAGGATATTCAAGGATAAGGCAAGGCAAGGAAAGGATATTCAAGGATATGGCAAGGCAAGGCAAGGAAATTCAAGGAAATTCAAGGAAATTCAAGGAAATGGAAAGGCAAGGAAATTCAAGGAAATTCAAGGAAATTCAAGGAAATTCAAGGAAATGGCAAGGCAAGGCAAGGAAATTCAAGGAAATGGCAAGGCCAGGCAAGGAAATTCAAGGAAATTCAAGGAAATGGCAAGGAAATTCAAGGAAATTGCAGGAAATTCAAGGAAATGGCAAGGAAAGGATATTCAAGGAAATTCAAGGAAATGGCAAGGCAAGGCAAGGAAATTGCAGGAAATTCAAGGAAATGGCAAGGCAAGGAATGGATATTGAAGGAAATTGAAGGAAATTCAAGGAATTTCCAGGGCAAGGAAAGGAAATTCAAGGAAATTCAAGGAAATGGCATGGAAATTCAAGGAAATTCAAGGAAATGGTTACTCAAGGGAAGGAAATTCAAGGAAATTCTAGGACATTCAAGGAAATAACAAGGCAAGGCAAGGAAAGGATATTCAAGGATAAGGCAAGGCAAGGAAAGGATATTCAAGGATATGGCAAGGCAAGGCAAGGAAATTCAAGGAAATTCAAGGAAATTCAAGGAAATGGCAAGGCAAGGCAAGGAAATTCAAGGAAACTCAAGGAAATGGCAAGGCAAGGAAAGGAAATTCAAGAAAATTCAAGGGAATGGCAAGGAAATTCAAGGAAATTCAAGGAAATTCAAGGAAATGGCAAGGCAAGGCAAGGAAATTCAAGGAAATACAAGGAAATGGCAAGGAAATTCAAGGAAATGGCAAGGCAAGGCAAAGAAATTCAAGGAAATTAAAGGAAATGGCAAGGAAATTCAAGGAAATGGCAAGGCAAGGAAAGGAAATGGAAGGAAATTCAAGGAAATGGCAAGGCAAGGCATGGAAATTCAAGGAAATGGCAAGACGAGGCAAGGAAATTCAAGGAAGTTCAAGGAAATGGCGAGGCAAGGAAAGGATATTCAGGGAAATTCAAGGAAATTCAAGGAAATGGCAAGGAAAGGATAATGAAGGAAATTCATGGAAATTCAAGGAATTTGCAGGGCAAGGAAAGGAAATTCAAGAAAATTCAAGGAAATGGCATGGAAATTCAAGGAAATTCAAGGAAATTCAAGGAAATGGCAACTCAAGGGAAGGAAATTCAAGGAAATTCAAGGAAATTCAAGGAAATTCAAGGAAATGGCAAGGCAAGGCAAGGAAATTCAAGGAAATTCAAGGAAATTCAAGCAAATGGCAAGGCAAGGCAAGGAAATTCAAGGAAATTCAAGGAAATTCAAGGAAATTCAAGGAAATGGCAAGGCAAGCCAAGGAAATTCAAGGAACTGGCAAGTCAAGGAAAGGGAATTCTAGGAAATTCAAGGATATGGCAAGTCAAGCAAAGGAAATTCAAGGAAATTCTAGGACATTCAAGGAAATTCAAGGAAATGGCAAGGCAAGGCAGAAATTCAAGGAAATTCAAGGAAATTCAAGGAAATACAAAGTATTGGCAAGGCAAGAAAAGGAAATTCAAGTAAATTCAAGGAAATGGCAAGGTAAGGCTAGGAAATTCAAGGAAATTCAAGGATATGGCAAGGCAAGGCAAGGAAATTCAAGGAAATTCAAGGAAATGGCAAGGCAAGGAAAGGAAATTCAAGGAAATGGCAAGGCAAGGCAAGGAAATTCAAGGAAATTCAAGGAAATGGCAAGGCAAGGCAAGGAATTTCAAGGAAATGGCAAAGCAAGGAAAGGAAATTCAAGGAAATCCAAGGAAATTCAAGGAAATGGCAAGGCAAGGAAAGGAAATTGAAGGAAATCCAAGGAAATGGCAAGGCAAGGAAAGGATATTCAAGGAAAATCAAGGAAATGGCAAAGCAAGGAAAGGAAATTCAAGGAAATCCAAGGAAATGGCAAGGCAAGGAAAGGAAATTCAAGGAAATTCAAGGAAATGGCAAGGCAAGGCAAGGAAATTCAAGGAAATCCAAGGAAATTCAAGGAAATCGCAAGGAAAGTAAAGGAAAAGAAATTCAACGAAATTCAAGGAAATGGCAAGGCAAGGAAATGAAATTCACATAAACTCAAGGAAATTCAAGGAAATAGAACAAGGAAAGGAAATTCAAGGAACTGGCAAGTCAAGGAAAGGAAATTCAAGGAAATTCAAGGATATGGCAAGTCAAGGAAAGGAAATTCAAGGAAATTCAAGGAAATTCTAGGACATTCAAGGAAATTCAAGGAAATGGCAAGGCAAGGCATAAATTCAAGGAAATTCAAGGAAATTCAAGGAAATTCAAAGTAATGGCAAGGCAAGAAAAGGATATTCAAGGGAATTCAAGGAAATGGCAAGGCCAGGCAAGGAAATTCAAGGAAATTCAAGGAAATTCAAGGAAATAGAACAAGGAAAAGAAATTCAAGGAACTGGCAAGTCAAGGAAAGGAAATTCAAGGAAATTCAAGGATATGGCAAGTCAAGGAAAGGAAATTCAAGGAAATTCAAGGAAATTCTAGGACATTCAAGGAAATTCAGGGAAATGGCAAGGCAAGGCATAAATTCAAGGAAATTCAAGGAAATTCAAAGTAATGGCAAGGCAAGAAAAGGATATTCAAGGGAATTCAAGGAAATGGCAAGGCCAGGCAAGGAAATTCAAGGAAATTCAAGGAAATGGCAAAGCAAGGCACCGAAATTCAAGGAAATCCAAGGAAATTCAAGGAAATCGCAAGGAAATTAAAGGAAAGGAAACTGAACGAAATTCAAGGAAATGGCAAGGCAAGGAAAGGAAATTCAAGGAAATTCAAGGAAAAGGCCAGGCCAGGCAAGGAAATTCAAGGAAATTCAAGGAAATTCAAGGAAACGGCAAGGCAAGGAAAAGAAATTCAAGGAATTTCAAGGAAATGGAAAGCCAAGGAATGGAAATTCAAGGAAATTCAAGGAAATTGAAGGAACTGGAAAGGGAAGGCTTGGAAATTCAAGGAAATTCAAGGATATGGCAAGTCAAGGAAAGGAAATTCAAGGAAATTCAAGGAAATTCCAGGAAATGGCAAGGCAAGGCAAGGAAATCGAAGGAAATTCAAGGAAATGACAAGGCAAGGCAAGGATATTCAAGGGAATTCAAGGAAATGGCAAGGCAAGGAAAGGATATTCAAGGAAATTCAAGGAAATTCAAGGAAATAGCAAGGCAAGTCAAGGAAATTCAAGGAACTGGCAAGTCAAAGAAAGGAAATTCAAGGAAATGGGAAGGAAATGGCAAGTCAAGGAAAGGAAATTGAAGGAAATTCAAGGAAATGGCAAGGCAAGGAAAGGAAATTGAAGGAAATTCAACGAAATTCAACGAAATGGCAAGGCAAGGCAAGGAAATTCAAGGAAAAAAAGGAAATGGCAAGGAAATTCAAGGAAATGGCAAGGCAAGGCAAAGAAATTCAAGGAAATTAAAGGAAATGGCAAGGAAATTCAAGGAAACGGCAAGGCAAGGAAAGGAAATGGAAGGAAATTCAAGGAAATGGCAAGGCAAGGAACGGAAATTCAAGGAAATTCAAGGAAATGGCAAGGCAAGGCATGGAAATTCAAGGAAATGGCAAGACAAGGCAAGGAAATTCAAGGAAATTCACGGAAATGGCGAGGCAAGGAAAGGATATTCAGGGAAATTCAAGGAAATTCAAGGAAATGGCAAGGCAAGGCAAGGAAATTGCAGGACATTCAAGGAAATGGCAAGGCAAGGATATTCAAGGAAATTCAAGGAAATGGCAAGGCAAGGCAAGGAAAGGATATTCAAGGATAAGGCAAGGCAAGGAAAGGATATTCAAGGATATGGCAAGGCAAGGCAAGGAAATTCAAGGAAATTCAAGGAAATTCAAGGAAATGGAAAGGCAAGGAAATTCAAGGAAATTCAAGGAAATTCAAGGAAATTCAAGGAAATTCAAGGAAATGGCAAGGCAAGGAAAGGAAATTCAAGGAAATGGCAAGGCCAGGCAAGGAAATTCAAGGAAATTCAAGGAAATGGCAAGGAAATTCAAGGAAATTGCAGGAAATTCAAGGAAATGGCAAGGAAAGGATATTCAAGGAAATTCAAGGAAATGGCAAGGCAAGGCAAGGAAATTGCACGAAATTCAAGGAAATGGCAAGGCAAGGAATGGATATTGAAGGAAATTGAAGGAAATTCAAGGAATTTCCAGGGCAAGGAAAGGAAATTCAAGGAAATTCAAGGAAATGGCATGGAAATTCAAGGAAATTCAAGGAAATGGTTACTCAAGGGAAGGAAATTCAAGGAAATTCTAGGACATTCAAGGAAATAACAAGGCAAGGCAAGGAAAGGATATTCAAGGATAAGGCAAGGCAAGGAAAGGATATTCAAGGATATGGCAAGGCAAGGCAAGGAAATTCAAGGAAATTCAAGGAAATTCAAGGAAATGGCAAGGCAAGGCAAGGAAATTCAAGGAAACTCAAGGAAATGGCAAGGCAAGGAAAGGAAATTCAAGAAAATTCAAGGGAATGGCAAGGAAATTCAAGGAAATTCAAGGAAATTCAAGGAAATGGCAAGGCAAGGCAAGGAAATTCAAGGAAATACAAGGAAATGGCAAGGAAATTCAAGGAAATGGCAAGGCAAGGCAAAGAAATTCAAGGAAATTAAAGGAAATGGCAAGGAAATTCAAGGAAATGGCAAGGCAAGGAAAGGAAATGGAAGGAAATTCAAGGAAATGGCAAGGCAAGGCATGGAAATTCAAGGAAATGGCAAGACGAGGCAAGGAAATTCAAGGAAGTTCAAGGAAATGGCGAGGCAAGGAAAGGATATTCAGGGAAATTCAAGGAAATTCAAGGAAATGGCAAGGAAAGGATAATGAAGGAAATTCATGGAAATTCAAGGAATTTGCAGGGCAAGGAAAGGAAATTCAAGAAAATTCAAGGAAATGGCATGGAAATTCAAGGAAATTCAAGGAAATTCAAGGAAATGGCAACTCAAGGGAAGGAAATTCAAGGAAATTCAAGGAAATTCAAGGAAATTCAAGGAAATGGCAAGGCAAGGCAAGGAAATTCAAGGAAATTCAAGGAAATTCAAGCAAATGGCAAGGCAAGGCAAGGAAATTCAAGGAAATTCAAGGAAATTCAAGGAAATTCAAGGAAATGGCAAGGCAAGCCAAGGAAATTCAAGGAACTGGCAAGTCAAGGAAAGGGAATTCTAGGAAATTCAAGGATATGGCAAGTCAAGCAAAGGAAATTCAAGGAAATTCTAGGACATTCAAGGAAATTCAAGGAAATGGCAAGGCAAGGCAGAAATTCAAGGAAATTCAAGGAAATTCAAGGAAATACAAAGTATTGGCAAGGCAAGAAAAGGAAATTCAAGTAAATTCAAGGAAATGGCAAGGTAAGGCTAGGAAATTCAAGGAAATTCAAGGATATGGCAAGGCAAGGCAAGGAAATTCAAGGAAATTCAGGGAAATGGCAAGGCAAGGAAAGGAAATTCAAGGAAATGGCAAGGCAAGGCAAGGAAATTCAAGGAAATTCAGGGAAATGGCAAGGCAAGGAAAGGAAATTCAAGGAAATGGCAAGGCAAGGCAAGGAAATTCAAGGAAATTCAAGGAAATGGCAAGGCAAGGCAAGGAATTTCAAGGAAATGGCAAAGCAAGGAAAGGAAATTCAAGGAAATCCAAGGAAATTCAAGGAAATGGCAAGGCAAGGAAAGGAAATTGAAGGAAATCCAAGGAAATGGCAAGGCAAGGAAAGGATATTCAAGGAAAATCAAGGAAATGGCAAAGCAAGGAAAGGAAATTCAAGGAAATCCAAGGAAATGGCAAGGCAAGGAAAGGAAATTCAAGGAAATTCAAGGAAATGGCAAGGCAAGGCAAGGAAATTCAAGGAAATCCAAGGAAATTCAAGGAAATCGCAAGGAAAGTAAAGGAAAAGAAATTCAACGAAATTCAAGGAAATGGCAAGGCAAGGAAATGAAATTCACATAAACTCAAGGAAATTCAAGGAAATAGAACAAGGAAAGGAAATTCAAGGAACTGGCAAGTCAAGGAAAGGAAATTCAAGGAAATTCAAGGAAATTCTAGGACATTCAAGGAAATTCAAGGAAATGGCAAGGCAAGGCATAAATTCAAGGAAATTCAAGGAAATTCAAGGAAATTCAAAGTAATGGCAAGGCAAGAAAAGGATATTCAAGGGAATTCAAGGAAATGGCAAGGCCAGGCAAGGAAATTCAAGGAAATTCAAGGAAATTCAAGGAAATAGAACAAGGAAAAGAAATTCAAGGAACTGGCAAGTCAAGGAAAGGAAATTCAAGGAAATTCAAGGATATGGCAAGTCAAGGAAAGGAAATTCAAGGAAATTCAAGGAAATTCTAGGACATTCAAGGAAATTCAGGGAAATGGCAAGGCAAGGCATAAATTCAAGGAAATTCAAGGAAATTCAAAGTAATGGCAAGGCAAGAAAAGGATATTCAAGGGAATTCAAGGAAATGGCAAGGCCAGGCAAGGAAATTCAAGGAAATTCAAGGAAATGGCAAAGCAAGGCACCGAAATTCAAGGAAATCCAAGGAAATTCAAGGAAATCGCAAGGAAATTAAAGGAAAGGAAACTGAACGAAATTCAAGGAAATTGCAGGGCAAGGAGAGGAAATTCAAGGAAATTCAAGGAAATGGCCAGGCCAGGCGAGGAAATTCAAGGAAATTCAAGGAAATTCTAAAAAATGGCAAGGCAAGGAAAGGATATTCAAGGAAATTCATGGAAATTCAAGGAAATGGCAAGGCCAGGCAAGGACATTCAAGGAAATTCACGGAAATTCAAGGAAATGGCAAGGCAAGGAAAGGAAATTGAAGGAAATTTAAGGAAATGGCAAGGCAAGGAAAGGAAATTGAAGGAAATACAAGGAAATGGCAAGGCAAGGCAAGGAAATTCAAGGAAATTCAAGGAAATTCAAGGAAACGGCAAGGCAAGGAAAAGAAATTCAAGGAATTTCAAGGAAATGGAAAGCCAAGGAATGGAAATTCAAGGAAATTCAAGGAAATGGCAAGGAAATTCAAGGAAATACAAGGAAATGGCACGGCAAGGCAAGGAAATCCAAGGAAATCCAAGGAAATTCAAGGAAACGGCAAGGCAAGAAAAGGAAATTCAAGGAAATGGCAAGGCAAGTCACGGAAATTCAAGGAAATTCAAGGAAATGGCAAGGAAAGGAAAGGAAATTCAAGGAAATTCAAGGAAATGGCAAGGAAAGGAAAGGAAATTCAAGGAAATTCAAGGAAATATAAGGAAATTGTAAGGCAAGGAAAAGAAATTCAAGGAAATGGCAAGGCAAGGAAATGAAATTCAAGGAAATTAAAAAAAAAGGCAAGGCACAGAAAGGAAATTCAAGGAAATTCAACGAAATATCAAGGCAAGGCAAGGAAAGGAAATTCAAGGATATTCAAGGAAATACAAGGACATTAAAGGAAATTCAAGGAAATTCAAGGAAATGGCAAGGCAAGGCAAGGAAATTCAAGGAAATCCAAGGAAATTCAAGGAAATCGCAAGGAAAGTAAAGGAAAGGAAATTCAACAAAATTCAAGGAAATGGCAAGGCAAGGAAAGGAAATTCACGGAAATTCAAGGAAATTCAAGGAAATACCAAGGAAAGTCAAGGAAATTCAAGGAACTGGCAAGTCAAGGAAAGGAAATTCAAGGAAATTCAAGGATATTGCAAGTCAAGGAAAGGAAATTCAAGGAAATTCCAGGAAATGGCACGGCCAGGCAAGGAAATTCAAGGAATTTCAAGGAAATTCCAGGAAATGGCAAGGCAAGGAAAGGAAATCGAAGGAAATTCAAGGAAATGACAAGGCAAGGCAAGGATATTCAAGGGAATTCAAGGAAATGGCAAGGCAAGTCAAGGAAATTCAAGGAACTGGCAAGTCAAAGAAAGGAAATTCAAGGAAATGGGAAGGAAATGGCAAGTCAAGGCAAGGAAATTCAAGGAAATTCAAGGAAATGGCAAGGCAAGGCAAGGAAATTCAAGGAAATTCAAGGAAATTCAAGCAAATGGCAAGACAAGGCAAGGAAATTCAAGGAAATTCAAGGAAATTCAAGGAAATTCAAGGAAATTCAAGGAAATGGCAAGGCAAGGCAAGGAAATTCAAGGAACTGGCAAGTCAAGGAAAGGGAATTCTAGGAAATTCAAGGATATGGCAAGTCAAGCAAAGGAAATTCAAGGAAATTCTAGGACATTCAAGGAAATTCAAGGAAATGGCAAGGCAAGGCAGAAATTCAAGGAAATTCAAGGAAATTCTAGGACATTCAAGGAAATTCAAGGAAATGGCAAGGCAAGGCATAAATTCAAGGAAATTCAAGGAAATTCAAGGAAATTCAAAGTAATGGCAAGGCAAGAAAAGGATATTCAAGGGAATTCAAGGAAATGGCAAGGCCAGGCAAGGAAATTCAAGGAAATTCAAGGAAATGGCGAAGCAAGGCACCGAAATTCAAGGAAATCCAAGGAAATTCAAGGAAATTGCAAGGAAATTAAAGGAAAGGAAACTGAACGAAATTCAAGGAAATGGCAAGGCAAGGAAAGGAAATTCAAGGAAATTCTAAAAAATGGCAAGGCAAGGAAAGGAAATTCAAGGAAATTCAAGGAAATTCTAAAAAATGGCAAGGCAAGGAAAGGAAATTGAAGGAAATTCAAAGAAATGGCAAGGCAAGGAAAGGATATTCAAGGAAATTCATGGAAATTCAAGGAAATGGCAAGGCCAGGCAAGGAAATTCAAGGAAATTCACGGAAATTCAAGGAAATGGCAAGGCAAGGAAAGGAAATTGAAAAAAATTTAAGGAAATGGCAAGGAAAGGAAAGGAAATTCAAGGAAATTGAAGGAAAATCAATGAAATTCAAGGAAATTACAAGGAAATATAAGGAAATACAAGGAAATGGCAAGGCAAGGAAATTCAAGGAAATTCAAGGAAATTCAAGGAAACGGCAAGGCAAGGAAAAGAAATTCAAGGAATTTCAAGGAAATGGAAAGCCAAGGAATGGAAATTCAAGGAAATTCAAGGAAATGGCAAGGAAATTCAAGGAAATACAAGGAAATGGCACGGCAAGGCAAGGAAATCCAAGGAAATCCAAGGAAATTCAAGGAAATCGCAAGGAATGTAAAGGAAAGGAAATTCAACAAAATTCAAGGAAATGGCAAGGCCAGGCAAGGAAATTCAAGGAAATTCAAGGAAATTCAAGGAAATACCAAGGAAAGTCAAGGAAATTCAAGGAACTGGCAAGTCAAGGAAAGGAAATTCAAGGAAATTCAAGGAAATTCCAGGAAATGGCACGGCCAGGCAAGGAAATTCGAGGAATTTCAAGGAAATTCCAGGAAATGGCAAGGCAAGGCAAGGAAATCGAAGGAAATTCAAGGAAATGACAAGGCAAGGCAAGGATATTCAAGGGAATTCAAGGAAATGGCAAGGATATTCAAGGGAATTCAAGGAAATGGCAAGGCAAGGAAAGGATATTCAAGGAAATTCAAGGAAATTCAAGGAAATAGCAAGGCAAGTCAAGGAAATTCAAGGAACTGGCAAGTCAAAGAAAGGAAATTCAAGGAAATGGGAAGGAAATGGCAAGTCAAGGAAAGGAAATTCAAGGAAATTCAAGGAAATGGCAAGGCAAGGAAAGGAAATTGAAGGAAATTCAACGAAATTCAACGAATTGGCAAGGCAAGGCAAAGAAATTCAAGGAAATTAAAGGAAATGGCAAGGAAATTCAAGGAAATGGCAAGGCAAGGAACGGAAATTCAAGGAAATTCAAGGAAATGGCAAGGCAAGGCATGGAAATTCAAGGAAATGGCAAGACAAGGCAAGGAAATTCAAGGAAATTCACGGAAATGGCGAGGAAAGGAAAGGATATTCAGGGAAATTCAAGGAAATTCAAGGAAATGGCAAGGCAAGGCAAGGAAATTGCAGGAAATTCAAGGAAATGGCAAGGCAAGGATATTCAAGGAAATTCAAGGAAATGGCAAGGCAAGGCAAGGAAAGGATATTCCAGGATAAGGCAATGCAAGGAAAGGATATTCAAGGATATGGCAAGGCAAGGCAAGGAAATTCAAGGAAATTCAAGGAAATTCAAGGAAATGGAAAGGCAAGGAAATTCAAGGAAATTCAAGGAAATTCAAGGAAATTCAAGGAAATGGCAAGGCAAGGCAAGGAAATTCAAGGAAATTCAAGGAAATTCAAGGAAATGGCAAGGCAAAGAAAGGAAATTCAAGGAAATTCAAGGAAATTCAAGGAAATGGCAAGGCAAGGCAAGGAAATTGCAGGAAATTCAAGGAAATGGCAAGGCAAGGATATTCAAGGAAATTCAAGGAAATGGCAAGGCAAGGCAAGGAAAGGATATTCCAGGATAAGGCAATGCAAGGAAAGGATATTCAAGGATATGGCAAGGCAAGGCAAGGAAATTCAAGGAAATTCAAGGAAATTCAAGGAAATGGAAAGGCAAGGAAATTCAAGGAAATTCAAGGAAATTCAAGGGAATTCAAGGAAATGGCAAGGCAAGGCAAGGAAATTCAAGGAAATTCAAGGAAATTCAAGGAAATGGCAAGGCAAAGAAAGGAAATTCAAGGAAATGGCAAGACAAGGAACGGCATTTCAAGGAAATTCTAGGAAATTCAAGGAAACGGCAAGGAAATTCAAGGAAATTCAAGGAAATTCAAGGAAATGGCAAGGCCAGGCAAGGAAATTGCAGGAAATTCAAGGAAATGGCAAGGAAAGGATATTCAAGGAAATTCAAGGAAATGGCAAGGCAAGGCAAGGAAATTGCAGGAAATTCAAGGAAATGGCAAGGCAAGGAATGGATATTGAAGGAAATTCAAGGAAATTCAAGGAATTTCCAGGGCAAGGAAAGGAAATTCAAGGAAATTCAAGGAAATGACATGGAAATTCAAGGAAATTCAAGGAAATGGCAACTCAAGGGAAGGAAATTCAAGGAAATTCTAGGACATTCAAGGAAATAACAAGGCAAGGCAAGGAAATTCAAGGAAATTCAAGGAAATTAAAGGAAATGGCAAGGCAAGGCAAGGAAATTCAAGGAAATTCAAGGAAATTCAAGGAAATGGCAAGGCAAGGAAAGGAAATTCAAGAAAATTCAAGGGAATGGCAAGGAAATTCAAGGAAATTCAAGGAAATTCAAGGAAATCGCAAGGAAATTAAAGGAAAAGAAACTGAACGAAATTCAAGGAAATGGCAAGGCAAGGAAAGGAAATTCAAGGAAATGGCCAGGCCAGGCAAGGAAATTCAAGGAAATTCAAGGAAATTCTAAAAAATGGCAAGGCACGGAAAGGAAATCGAAGGACATTCAAGGAAATGGCAAGGAAAGGAAAAAAAATTCAAGGAAATTGAAGGAAAATCAATGAAATTCAAGGAAATTACAAGGAAATTCAAGGAAATGGCAAGGCAAGTCACGGAAATTCAAGGAAATTCAAGGAAATGGCAAGGAAAGGAAAGGAAATTCAAGGAAATTCAAGGAAATGGCAACGAAAGGAAAGGAAATTCAAGGAAATTCAAGGAAATATAAGGAAATTGTAAGGCAATGAAAAGAAATTCAAGGAAATGGCAAGGCAAGGAAATGAAATTCAAGGAAATTAAAAAAAAGGCAAGGCAAGGCAATGAAATTCAAGGAAATGCAAGGAAAAGGCAAGACACAGAAAGGAAATTCAAGGAAATTCAACGAAATATCAAGGCAAGGCAAGGAAAGGAAATTCAATGATATTCAAGGAAATTCAAGGACATTCAAGGAAATTCAAGGAAATGGCAAGGCAAGGCAAGGAAATTCAACGAAATCCAAGGAAATTCAAGGAAATCGCAAGGAAAGTAAAGGAAAGGAAATTCAACGAAATTCAAGGAAATGGCAAGGCAAGGAAAGGAAATTCACGGAAATTCAAGGAAATTCAAGGAACTGGCAAGTCAAGGAAAGGAAATTCAAGGAAATTCAAGGATATGGCAAGTCAAGGAAAGGAAATTCAAGGAAATTCAAGGAAATTCCAGGAAATGGCAAGGCCAGGCAAGGAAATTCAAGGAATTTCAAGGAAATTCCAGGAAATGGCAAGGCAAGGAAAGGAAATTGAAGGAAATTCAAGGAAATGGCAAGGCAAGGCAAGGATATTCAAGGGAATTCAAGGAAATGGCAAGGCAAGGAAAGGATATTCAAGGAAATTCAAGGGAATTCAAGGAAATGGCAAGGCAAGGAAAGGATATTCAAGGAAATTCAAGTAAATTCAAGGAAATGGCAAGGCCAGGCAAGGAAATTCAAGGAAATTCAAGGAAATGTCAAGGCAAGGCTAGGAAATTCAAGGATATGGAAGGCAAGGCAAGGAAATTCAAGGAAATTCAAGGAAATGGCAAGGCAAGGAAAGGAAATTCAAGGAAATTGAAGGATATGGCATGGCAAGGCAAGGAAATCCAAGGAAATTCAAGGAAATCTCAAGGAAAGTAAAGGGAAGGAAATTCAATGAAATTCAAGGAAATGGCAAGGCAAGGAAAGGATATTCAAGGAAATTCAAGGAAATTCATGGAAACGGCAAGGCCAGGCAAGGAAATTCAAGGAAATTCAAGGAAATTCTAAAAAATGGCAAGGCACGGAAAGGAAATCGAAGGACATTCAAGGAAATTGCAAGGAAAGGAAAAAAAATTCAAGGAAATTGAAGGAAAATCAATGAAATTCAAGGAAATTACAAGGAAATACAAGGAAATACAAGGAAATGGCAAGGCAAGGAAATCCAAGGAAATTCAAGGAAATTCAAGGAAACGGCAAGGCAAGGAAAAGAAATTCAAGGAATTTCAAGGAAATGGAAAGCCAAGGAAAAGAAATTCAAGGAAATTCAAGGAACTGGCAAGGAAATTCAAGGAAATTCAAGGAAATGGCACGGCAAGGCAAGGAAATCCAAGGAAATTCAAGGAAACTGCAAGGAAATTCAAGGAAATACAAAGAAATGGCACGGAAAGGCAAGGAAATCCAAGAAAATTCAAGGAAATACAAGGAAATGGCACGGCAAGGCAAGGAAATCCAAGGAAATGGCAAGGCAAGGCAAGGAAATTCAAGGAAATGGCAAGGCAAGGAGAGGAAATTCAAGGAAATTCAAAGAAATTCAAGGAAATGGCAAGGCAAGTCATGGAAATTCAAGGAAATTCAAGGAAATTCAAGGAAATTCAAGGAAATGGCAAGGAAAGGAAAGGAAATTCAAGGAAATGGCCACGAAAGGAAAGGAAATTCAAGGAAATTCAAGGAAATATAAGTAAATTGTAAGGCAAGGCAACGAAATTCAAGGAAATTCAAGGAAAAGGCAAGGCACAGAAAGGAAATTCAAGGAAATTGAAGGAAATGGCAAGGCAAGGAATGGAAATTCAAGGACATTCAAGGAAATTCAAGGAAATGCAAGGAAATGGAAGGCAAGGCAAGGAAATTCAAGGAAATTCAAGGAAATGGCAAGGCAAGGCAAGGAAATTCAAGGAAATTCATGAAATGGCAAGGCAAGGAAAGGAAATTCAAGGAAATTCAAGGAAATGGCAAGGCAAGGAAATTCAAGGAAGTTCAAGGAAATGGCAAGGCAAGGAAAGGAAATTCAAGGAAATTCAAGGAAATGGCAAGGCAAGGAAATTCAAGGAAATTCAAGGATATAGCAAGGCAAGGCAAGGAAATTCAAGGAAATGGCAAGGCAAGGAAAGGAAATTCAAGGAAATTCAAGGAAATGGCAAGTCAAGGAAAGGACTTTACTGTTTTTCTTTTCCTTATCGAGACATAGAGCTTTTGCTCTCCTGTTTAGGAGCACTTCTGGCAGGCTGTAGACTGAAAAGCCTGCAGTGCAAGGTAGAATGCAGAATGCCACATCGCGAGTCCCTCTTCAACTGCTGCAAGCGGAAGGTTTTTCTAAAAGCAATGTGTTTCAGAAGGACAAGTTGTCTACAGGCCAAAAGCGTTCTGCGCTAGCAACTCTCCTTTTGTTAGCGAGATCAAGAGATTTGACACGCGCGGGGACGCTCACTACTGAGAAGGCTAATGAGAGCCAAGACTGGAGTGCTGCGAGAGAAAATGCATGCCCAGAGGAAAGCTTTTAACAAAGTGAAGCGTTGCAGCGCAAGCAGTTCGCAGAGGGCTCTCTGTTTCTCGCTCTGCACTGAACTAATGCTTGCAGGCAGAGTCTGCTGTGAATTCAAGAAAAGCGATGCTATTGAGAGCAGAAAGCAATCCCATTTTTTTCTATTTTTCGAAAGACTAGCTACCTAGAGATTCTGCATGATTAAACCACTTTACTGGTTTTCTTTTCCTTAGCCAGACATAGAGCTTTTTCTCTCCTGTGGAGGAGCACTTCTGGCAGGCTGTAGACTGAAAAGCCTGCAGTGCAAGGTAGAATGCAGAATGCCACATCGCGAGTCCCTCTTCAACTGCTGCAAGCGGAAGGTTTTTCTAAAAGCAATGTGTTTCAGAAGAGAAGTTGTCAAAGAACTCTATCTCTGCACTTCTACAATACTTGCTGCCAGACGAGCTTTGCTATTTAAAGAAGGAGAGTCTCTTTGCTCAGCTGCCATTTTGAAGTAGAGATACAGAAAGCTTCTACAGGCCAAAACAGTTCTGCACTAGCAACTCTCCTTTTTTAGCGAGATCAAGGACTTAACACGCGCGGGGACGCTGACTGCTGAGAAGGATGATGACAGCCAAGACTGGAGTGCAGAGCGAGAAAACGCAGGCCCAGAAGAAAGCTTTTAACAAAAAGTGAAGCGTTGCAGCGCAAGCAGTTCGCAAAGGGCTCTCTATTTCTCGCTCTGCACTGAATTCATGCTTGCAGGCAGAATCTCCTGTGAATTTCCTCCTATGGAGCCTCCTTTAGAGCCCTGACGGTGCTCCTTAAGCCTCTCACGGAGACACTTATAGAGCCCCTACTATGTCCTACATTCCCCCCAATGGAGCCTCCTACAGAGCCCCTCCTGCACCCTTCATTCCCACCTATGGACCCTACTGCGCCTCTTTATTCTCCCACAGAGACTCTTATAAAGCAACTACTGCGCCCTACATTTCCTCCTATGGAGCCTCCTTTAGCGCCCTGACGGCGCTCCTTAAGCCCCTCATGGAGACAATTATAGAGCCCCTACTACGCCCTACATTCCCCCCTATGGAGACTCCTATAGAGACCCTACTGTGCCCGTTAATTCTCCCATGGAGACTCTTATAGAGCCCTCACAGCGCCCTTCATTCCTCACTGTAGAGCCTCCTATAGAGCCCTTACAGCGCCCTTCATTCCTCCCTATGGAGCCTCCTATAGAGCCCTTACTGCGCCCCTTAAGTCCCCCCATGGAGAGTCTTATAGAGCCCCTACTACGCCCTTCATTCCCGCCTAAGTACCCTCCTCTAGAAACCCTACAGCGCCCTTCATCCCCCCCTGTGGAGACTCCTATCCCTACTGCGCCCCTTAATTCCAACATGGAGACTGGCATAGAGCCGTTACTATGCCCTACATTTCCTCCCCAAGGAGCCTCCTATAGAGGCCCTACTGCGCCCCTTAAGTCTCCCCATTGAGACACTTTTAGAGCCCTAACTGCGCCCTTCGTTTTCTCCTATGGAGACTCCTATAGAACCCCTACTGCGCCCTTAACTCCCTCCATGGAGACTCTTATAGAGTCCCTACTGCACCCTACTTTCCCCCCAATGTAGCCTCCTATAGAGCCCCTACTGCACCCCTTAAATACCACCATGGAGGCACTTTTAGCCCATACAGTGCCCTTCATTCCTCCCTATGAAGCCTACTATAGAGCCTCTACCGCGCAATTAAGTCCCCCCATGGAGACACCTGTAGAGCCCCTACTGTGCCCTTAAGTTCCCGATATACAGCCTCCTATAGAGCCTCTACTGCCCCTATTATGTCCCTTCATGGAGACTCCTATAGAGACCCTATTGTGTGCTTAATTCCCCCCATGGAGACACTTACAGAGCCCCTACAGTGCCCTTCATTCCCCGCTATACAGCCTCCTATAGAGCCTCTACTGCGCCCCTGAAATCCCCCATGGAGACACTTATGGAGACCCTAGTGCGCCCTTCATTCACCCCTATGCAGCTTCCTACAGAGCCTCTACTGCCCCTCTTAAGTCCTCCCATGGAGACTCTTTTAGAGTCCCTACAGCGCCCTTACGTCCCTCCATAGAGAAACTTCTAGAACCCCTACAGCGCCACTCATTCCCCCTTATGGAGCCTTCTATAAAGCCCCTATTGCGCCCCTTAAGTCTACCCACAGAGACTCTTATAGAGCCTCTAATGCACCCTTAACTCCCTCCATGGAGACTCTTATAGAGCCCCTACTACGCCCTACTTTCAGCCCAGTGTAGCCCCCTATAGAGTCCCTACTGCACCCCTTAAATCCCACCATGGAGGCACTTACAGAGCCCCTGTTGCGCTCTTAAGTCCCCCCATGCAGACACTTTTAGAGCCCATACGGCGCCCTTCATCCCCCACTATGAAGCCTACTATAGAGCCCCTACTGTGGCCCTTAAGTCCCCCCCATGTAGACTATTTTAGAACCTCTAATGCACCCTTAAGTCCACCCATGGAGACTCTTATACAGCCCCTACTGCGCCCTTCATTTCCCCCTAAGAAGCCTCCTATAGAGCCCCTAGTGCGCCCCTTCATCCCCCCATGGAGACACTTTTAGAGCCCCTACAGCGCACTTCATTCCCCCCTATGAAGCCTACTATAGAGCCCCTACTGCGCTCTTCATTCCCAGCTATACAGCCTCCTATAGAGCCTCTATTGCCCCTATTAAGTCCCCCCATTGAGACTCTTACAGAGCCCCTACAGCGCCCTTCGTTCCCCCCTATGGAACCTCCTATAGAGCCCCTACTGCGCCCCTTAATTACCCTACAGAGACTCTTACAGAGCAACTACTGCTCCCTACATTTCCTCCTATGGAGCCTCCTTTAGAGCCCTGACGGCGCCCCTTAAACCCCTCATGGAGACACTTATAGAGACCCTACTGCGTCCTTCATTTTATCCTATGGAGCCTCCTATAGAGCCCGTTCTGTGCCCCTTAAGTCCTCCTGTCTTAGTTTGGATGAAAAAAACCAACCAAAGTGTGCTCAGTGATTTTAATCAGAGATTGTGAGATTGTGCAGAACAGATAACAGTTCTTTGCTCTAAGTGTATGTGTGCACAGAACAGAACAAAGTCAACAACAAGTGCAATTAAGTTGTTAATATGGATCGAGTCCCGTACCCGAGCTCTGATGGTGCTGTCACTTTAAGCTGCAGCTCCGCTCCGGGCAGCCCTGGCGCGGGGCGCACAGCTTCTCCCAGGCCGCAGCTCCGCTCCGGGCAGCCTCCTCCTCAGCGCCGATCCAGAGGGTTATCAGTCACACTCGCACTCACACACACAGAGAGGGAAAGGAAATAAAGATAGAGAGATAGAGAATACAGCAACGCAAGCAGAGGTAGCAAAGTGCGACTATTCTCTAGGTAGCAAGATGGAGAAAGAGGCGGAGACCGGGAAGTAGCCAGTGAAAGGAGATGTCCGGGCAAACGGAACACAACCTCTGCCCCGGTCTCCCCGGAGATGGCCCCTGCCCCCCCCCCACTGCCAGCAAAGGAAGAAAAAATTCTCTGAAAGAGGAGGGGAAAAAAACCCAAACCAAACCAAGCTGAAACTATAACACCTCCCATGGAGGCACTTACAGAACCCTTATTGGGACCTGAAGTCCCTCCATGGAGACTCCTACAGAGTCCCTACAGCGCCCATGTTTCTTCCCTATGGAGACTCCTATAAAGCCCTTACTGTGCCCCTTAGGTCCCCCAATGGAAAGTCTTATAGAGCCTCTACAGCACACTTCATTCCCCCCTATGAAGCCTCCTATAGATCCCCTTCTGCGCAACTTAAGTCCCCCATGGAGATTCTTACAGAATTCCTACTACGCCCTACCTTCCCCCCAATGGAGCCTCCTATAGAGCCCCTAAGCACCCTTAAGTTCCTCCAGGGAGACACTTATAAAGCCCCTACAGCTCCCTCCATTCCCCCCTATGCAGCCTACTATAGAGCCTGTACTGCCCCTCTGAAGTTCCCCCATGGACACTCTTATGGAGCCCCTGCAGTGCCCTTCAATCCCCCCTATGGACCCTCCTATAGAGCCCCTACTGCGCCTCTTAATTCCCCCATGAGACTGCGCCCTACAGTTCCCCAAATGGGGCCTCCCATGGAGCCCCTATTGTGCGCTTAATTCCCCCCATGGAGAAACTTATAGAGTCCCTAGGGCGCCCTTAAGTCCCCGCATGGAGATTCGTAGAGAGTCCCTACTGCGCCCTTCATTCCCCGCTATGGACCCTCCTATAGAGCCCCTACTGCACCCTTCATTCCCCGCTATACAGCCTCCTATAGAGCGCCTATTGTGCCCCTTAAGTCCCCCCCATGTAGACTCTTTTAGAGCCTCTAATGCGCCCTTAAGTCCCCCCATGTAGAATCCTTTACACCCTCTAATGCACCCTTAATCCACCCATGGAGACTCCTATAGAGCCCCTACTGCGCCCCTTAAGATTCCCCCCATGGAGACTCTCATCGAGCCCCTTCTGTTCCCTTCATTCCCTGCTATAGAGCCCCTACTCCGCCCTTAAGTCCCCCCATGCAGACAGTTATAGAGCCCCTACTACGCCCTACATTCCCCCTATGGAGTGTGTTATAGAGACCCTACTGCGCACCTTCAGTCCCCCCATGGAGACACTTTTAGAGCCCCAAATGCGCCCTTCATTTTCTCCTATGGAGTCTCCTATAGAGCCCCTACTTCACCTATTAATTCCCCCATGGAGACTCTTATAGGCCCCCTACTCTGCCCTACTTTCCCCCCAATGGAGCCTCCTACAGAGCCCCTACTGCGCCCTTAAGTCCCTCCATGGAGACTCTTATAGAGCCCCTACTGCACCCTTCATTCCCAGCTCTACAGCCTCCTATAGAGCCTCTACCGCCCCTATTAAATCCCTTCATGGAGACTCTTATAAAGCCCCTCCTGTACCCTTCATCCCCCCCTATGGACCCTACTGCGCCTCTTTATTCTCCCACGGAGACTCTTATAAAGCAACTACTGCGCCCTACATTTCCTCCTATGGAGCCTCCTTTAGCGCCCTGACGGCGCTCCTTAAGCCCCTCATGGAGACACTTAGAGAGCCCCTACTACGCCCTACATTCCCCCCTATGGAGACTCCTATGGAGATCCTACTGTGCCCGTTAATTCTCCCATGGAGACTCTTACAGAGCCCTCACAGTGCCCTTCATTCCTCCCTATGGAGCCTCCTATAGAGCCCTTACTGCGCCCCTTAAGTCCCCCCATGGAGAGTCTTATAGAGCCCCTACTACGCCCTTCATTCCCGCCTAAGTACCCTCCTCTAGAAACCCTACAGCGCCCTTCATCCCCCCCTGTGGAGACTCCTATCCCTACTGCGCCCCTTAATTCCAACATGGAGACTGGCATAGAGCCGTTACTATGCCCTACATTTCCTCCCCAAGGAGCCTCCTATAGAGGCCCTACTGCGCCCCTTAAGTCTCCCCATTGAGACACTTTTAGAGCCCTAACTGCGCCCTTCGTTTTCTCCTATGGAGACTCCTATAGAACCCCTACTGCGCCCTTAACTCCCTCCATGGAGACTCTTATAGAGCCCCTACTGCACCCTACTTTCCCCCCAATGTAGCCTCCTATAGAGCCCCTACTGCACCCCTTAAATACCACCATGGAGGCACTTTTAGCCCATACAGTGCCCTTCATTCCTCCCTATGAAGCCTACTATAGAGCCTCTACCGCGCAATTAAGTCCCCCCATGGAGACACCTGTAGAGCCCCTACTGTGCCCTTAAGTCCCCGATATACAGCCTCCTATAGAGCCTCTACTGCCCCTATTATGTCCCTTCATGGAGACTCCTATAGAGACCCTATAGTGTGCTTAATTCCCCCCATGGAGACACTTACAGAGCCCCTACAGTGCCCTTCATTTCCCGCTATACAGCCTCCTATAGAGCCTCTACTGCCCCTATTAAGTTCCACCATGGAGACTGTTATAGAGCCCGTACAGCGCCCTTCATTCCCCCCTGTGCAGCCTCCTATAGAGCTCCTACTGCGCCCCTGAAATCCCCCATGGAGACACTTATGGAGACTCTAGTGCGCCCTTCATTCACCCCTATGCAGCTTCCTACAGAGCCTCTACTGCCCCTCTTAAGTCCTCCCATGGAGACTCTTTTAGAGTCCCTACAGCGCCCTTACGTCCCTCCATAGAGACACTTCTAGAACCCCTACAGCGCCACTCATTCCCCCTTATGGAGCCTTCTATAAAGCCCCTATTGCGCCCCTTAAGTCTACCCACAGAGACTCTTATAGAGCCTCTAATGCACCCTTAACTCCCTCCATGGAGACTCTTATAGAGCCCCTACTACGCCCTACTTTCAGCCCAGTGTAGCCCCCTATAGAGTCCCTACTGCACCCCTTAAATCCCACCATGGAGGCACTTATAGAGCCCCTGTTGCGCTCTTAAGTCCCCCCATGCAGACACTTTTAGAGCCCATACGGCGCCCTTCATCCCCCACTATGAAGCCTACTATAGAGCCCCTACTGTGGCCCTTAAGTCCCCCCCATGTAGACTATTTTAGAACCTCTAATGCACCCTTAAGTCCACCCATGGAGACTCTTATACAGCCCCTACTGCGCCCTTCATTTCCCCCTAAGAAGCCTCCTATAGAGCCCCTAATGCGCCCCTTCATCCCCCCATGGAGACACTTTTAGAGCCCCTACAGCGCACTTCATCCCCCCCTAGGAAGCCTACTATAGAGCCCCTACTGCGCTCTTCATTCCCAGCTATACAGCCTCCTATAGAGCCTCTATTGCCCCTATTAAGTCCCCCCATTGAGACTCTTACAGAGCCCCTACAGCGCCCTTCGTTCCCCCCTATGGAACCTCCTATAGAGCCCCTACTGCGCCCCTTAATTACCCTACAGAGACTCTTACAGAGCAACTACTGCTCCCTACATTTCCTCCTATGGAGCCTCCTTTAGAGCCCTGACGGCGCCCCTTAAACCCCTCATGGAGACACTTATAGAGACCCTACTGCGTCCTTCATTTTATCCTATGGAGCCTCCTATAGAGCCCGTTCTGTGCCCCTTAAGTCCTCCTGTCTTAGTTTGGGTGAAAAAAACCAACCAAACCAACCAAAGTGTGCTCAGTGATTTTAATCAGAGATTGTGAGATTGTGCAGAACAGATAACAGTTCTTTGCTCTAAGTGTATGTGTGCACAGAACAGAACAAAGTCAACAACAAGTGCAATTAAGTTGTTAATATGGATCGAGTCCCGTACCCGAGCTCTGATGGTGCTGTCACTTTAAGCTGCAGCTCCGCTCCGGGCAGCCCTGGCGCGGGGCGCACAACTTCTCCCAGGCCGCAGCTCCGCTCCGGGCAGCCTCCTCCTCAGCGCCGATCCAGATGGTTATCAGTCACACTCGCACTCACACACACAGAGAGGGAAAGGAAATAAAGATAGAGAGATAGAGAATACAGCAACGCAAGCAGAGGTAGCAAAGTGCGACTATTCTCTAGGTAGCAAGATGGAGAAAGAGGCGGAGACCGGGAAGTAGCCAGTGAAAGGAGATGTCCGGGCAAACGGAACACAACCTCTGCCCCGGTCTCCCCGGAGATGGCCCCTGCCCCCCCCCCACTGCCAGCAAAGGAAGAAAAAATTCTCTGAAAGAGGAGGGGAAAAAAACCCAAACCAAACCAAGCTGAAACTATAACACCTCCCATGGAGGCACTTACAGAACCCTTATTGGGACCTGAAGTCCCTCCATGGAGACTCCTACAGAGTCCCTACAGCGTCCATGTTTCTTCCCTATGGAGACTCCTATAAAGCCCTTACTGTGCCCCTTAGGTCCCCCAATGGAAAGTCTTATAGAGCCTCTACAGCACACTTCATTCCCCCCCTGTGGAGACTCCTATAGACCCCCCATACTGCGCACCTTCATTCCCTCATGGAGACTCCTATAGAGCCCCTACGACGCCCTACATTCCACCCCATGGAACCTCCAATAGAGCCCCTACTGCGCCCCTTAAGTCCCCCCATGGAGAAAATTTCTGAGCCCCTACAGCACCCTTCATTCCCCCCTATGAAGCCTCCTATAGAGCCCCTACTGCGCCCTTCATTCCCCCATGGAGACTCTTAGAGAGCCCCTGCTGTGCCCTTCATTCCCCGCTATACAGCCTCCTATAGAGCCTCTACCGCCCCTATTAAATCCCTTCATGGAGACTCTTATAAAGCCCCTCCTGCACCCTTCATCCCCCCCTATGGACCCTACTGCGCCTCTTTATTCTCCCACGGAGACTCTTATAAAGCAACTACTGCACCCTACATTTCCTCCTATGGTGCCTCCTTTAGCGCCCTGACGGCGCTCCTTAAGTCCCCCCATGGAGACACTTATAGAGCCCCTACTATGCCCTACATTCCCCCCTATGGAGACTCCTATGGAGATCCTACTGTGCCCGTTAATTCTCCCATGGAGACTCTTACAGAGCCCTCACAGTGCCCTTCATTCCTCCCTATGGAGCCTCCTATAGAGCCCTTACTGCGCCCCTTAAGTCCCCCCATGGAGAGTCTTATAGAGCCCCTACTACGCCCTTCATTCCCGCCTAAGTACCCTCCTCTAGAAACCCTACAGCGCCCTTCATCCCCCCCTGTGGAGACTCCTATCCCTACTGCGCCCCTTAATTCCAACATGGAGACTGGCATAGAGCCGTTACTATGCCCTACATTTCCTCCCCAAGGAGCCTCCTATAGAGGCCCTACTGCGCCCCTTTAGTCTCCCCATTGAGACACTTTTAGAGCCCTAACTGCGCCCTTCGTTTTCTCCTATGGAGACTCCTATAGAACCCCTACTGCGCCCTTAACTCCCTACATGGAGACTCTTATAGAGCCCCTACTGCACCCTACTTTCCCCCCAATGTAGCCTCCTATAGAGCCCCTACTGCACCCCTTAAATACCACCATGGAGGCACTTTTAGCCCATACAGTGCCCTTCATTCCTCCCTATGAAGCCTACTATAGAGCCTCTACCGCGCAATTAAGTCCCCCCATGGAGACACCTGTAGAGCCCCTACTGTGCCCTTCATTCCCCGCTATACAGCCTCCTATAGAGCCTCTACTGCCCCTATTAAGTTCCACCATGGAGACTGTTATAGAGCCCGTACAGCGCCCTTCATTCCCCCCTGTGCAGCCTCCTATAGAGCTCCTACTGCGCCCCTGAAATCCCCCATGGAGACACTTATGGAGACCCTAGTGCGCCCTTCATTCACCCCTATGCAGCTTCCTACAGAGCCTCTACTGCCCCTCTTAAGTCCTCCCATGGAGACTCTTTTAGAGTCCCTACAGCACCCTTACGTCCCTCCATAGAGACACTTCTAGAACCCCTACAGCGCCACTCATTCCCCCTTATGGAGCCTTCTATAAAGCCCCTATTGCGCCCCTTAAGTCTACCCACAGAGACTCTTATAGAGCCTCTAATGCACCCTTAACTCCCTCCATGGAGACTCTTATAGAGCCCCTACTACGCCCTACTTTCAGCCCAGTGTAGCCCCCTATAGAGTCCCTACTGCACCCCTTAAATCCCACCATGGAGGCACTTACAGAGCCCCTGTTGCGCTCTTAAGTCCCCCCATGCAGACACTTTTAGAGCCCATACGGCGCCCTTCATTCCCCACTATGAAGCCTACTATAGAGCCCCTACTGTGGCCCTTAAGTCCCCCCCATGTAGACTATTTTAGAACCTCTAATGCACCCTTAAGTCCACCCATGGAGACTCTTATACAGCCCCTACTGCGCCCTTCATTCCCCCCTAAGAAGCCTCCTATAGAGCCCCTAGTGCGCCCCTTCATCCCCCCATGGAGACACTTTTAGAGCCCCTACAGCGCCCTTCATTCCCAGCTATACAGCCTCCTATAGAGCCTCTATTGCCCCTATTAAGTCCCCCCATTGAGACTCTTACAGAGCCCCTGCTGCGCCCTTCGTTCCCCCCTATGGAACCTCCTATAGAGCCCCTACTGCGCCCCTTAATTACCCTACAGAGACTCTTACAGAGCAACTACTGCTCCCTACATTTCCTCCTATGGAGCCTCCTTTAGAGCCCTGACGGCGCCCCTTAAACCCCTCATGGAGACACTTATAGAGACCCTACTGCGTCCTTCATTTTATCCTATGGAGCCTCCTATAGAGCCCGTTCTGTGCCCCTTAAGTCCTCCTGTCTTAGTTTGGATGAAAAAAACCAACGAAACCAACCAAAGTGTGCTCAGTGATTTTAATCAGAGATTGTGAGATTGTGCAGAACAGATGACAGTTCTTTGCTCTAAGTGTATGTGTGCACAGAACAGAACAAAGTCAACAACAAGTGCAATTAAGTTGTTAATATGGATCGAGTCCCGTACCCGAGCTCTGATGGTGCTGTCACTTTAAGCTGCAGCTCCGCTCCGGGCAGCCCTGGCGCGGGGCGCACAGCTTCTCCCAGGCCGCAGCTCCGCTCCGGGCAGCCTCCTCCTCAGCGCCGATCCAGAGGGTTATCAGTCACACTCGCACTCACACACACAGAGAGGGAAAGGAAATAAAGATAGAGAGATAGAGAATACAGCAACGCAAGCAGAGGTAGCAAAGTGCGACTATTCTCTAGGTAGCAAGATGGAGAAAGAGGCAGAGACCGGGAAGTAGCCAGTGAAAGGAGATGTCCGGGCAAACGGAACACAACCTCTGCCCCGGTCTCCCCGGAGATGGCCCCTGCCCCCCCCCCACTGCCAGCAAAGGAAGAAAAAATTCTCTGAAAGAGGAGGGGAAAAAAACCCAAACCAAACCAAGCTGAAACTATAACACCTCCCATGGAGGCACTTACAGAACCCTTATTGGGACCTGAAGTCCCTCCATGGAGACTCCTACAGAGTCCCTACAGCGCCCATGTTTCTTCCCTATGGAGACTCCTATAAAGCCCTTACTGTGCCCCTTAGGTCCCCCAATGGAAAGTCTTATAGAGCCTCTACAGCACACTTCATTCCCCCCTATGAAGCCTCCTATAGATCCCCTTCTGCGCAACTTAAGTCCCCCATGGAGATTCTTACAGAATTCCTACTACGCCCTACCTTCCCCCCAATGGAGCCTCCTATAGAGCCCCTAAGCACCCTTAAGTTCCTCCAGGGAGACACTTATAAAGCCCCTACAGCTCCCTCCATTCCCCCCTATGCAGCCTACTATAGAGCCTGTACTGCCCCTCTGAAGTTCCCCCATGGACACTCTTATGGAGCCCCTGCAGTGCCCTTCAATCCCCCCTATGGACCCTCCTATAGAGCCCCTACTGCGCCTCTTAATTCCCCCATGAGACTGCGCCCTACAGTTCCCCAAATGGGGCCTCCCATGGAGCCCCTATTGTGCGCTTAATTCCCCCCATGGAGAAACTTATAGAGTCCCTAGGGCGCCCTTAAGCCCCCGCATGGAGATTCGTAGAGAGTCCCTACTGCGCCCTTCATTCCCCGCTATGGACCCTCCTATAGAGCCCCTACTGCACCCTTCATTCCCCGCTATACAGCCTCCTATAGAGCGCCTATTGTGCCCCTTAAGTCCCCCCCATGTAGACTCTTTTAGAGCCTCTAATGCGCCCTTAAGTCCCCCCATGTAGAATCCTTTACACCCTCTAATGCACCCTTAATCCACCCATGGAGACTCCTATAGAGCCCCTACTGCGCCCCTTAAGATTCCCCCCATGGAGACTCTCATCGAGCCCCTTCTGTTCCCTTCATTCCCTGCTATAGAGCCCCTACTCCGCCCTTAAGTCCCCCCATGCAGACAGTTATAGAGCCCCTACTACGCCCTACATTCCCCCTATGGAGTGTGTTATAGAGACCCTACTGCGCACCTTCAGTCCCCCCATGGAGACACTTTTAGAGCCCCAAATGCGCCCTTCATTTTCTCCTATGGAGTCTCCTATAGAGCCCCTACTTCACCTATTAATTCCCCCATGGAGACTCTTATAGGCCCCCTACTCTGCCCTACTTTCCCCCCAATGGAGCCTCCTACAGAGCCCCTACTCCGCCCTTAAGTCCCTCCATGGAGACACTTATAGAGCCCCTACTGCACCCTTCATTCCCAGCTCTACAGCCTCCTATAGAGCCTCTACCGCCCCTATTAAATCCCTTCATGGAGACTCTTATAAAGCCCCTCCTGTACCCTCCATCCCCCCCTATGGACCCTACTGCGCCTCTTTATTCTCCCACGGAGACTCTTATAAAGCAACTACTGCGCCCTACATTTCCTCCTATGGAGCCTCCTTTAGCGCCCTGATGGCGCTCCTTAAGCCCCTCATGGAGACACTTATAGAGCCCCTACTACGCCCTACATTCCCCCCTATGGAGACTCCTATGGAGATCCTACTGTGCCCGTTAATTCTCCCATGGAGACTCTTACAGAGCCCTCACAGTGCCCTTCATTCCTCCCTATGGAGCCTCCTATAGAGCCCTTACTGCGCCCCTTAAGTCCCCCCATGGAGAGTCTTATAGAGCCCCTACTACGCCCTTCATTCCCGCCTAAGTACCCTCCTCTAGAAACCCTACAGCGCCCTTCATCCCCCCCTGTGGAGACTCCTATCCCTACTGCGCCCCTTAATTCCAACATGGAGACTGGCATAGAGCCGTTACTATGCCCTACATTTCCTCCCCAAGGAGCCTCCTATAGAGGCCCTACTGCGCCCCTTAAGTCTCCCCATTGAGACACTTTTAGAGCCCTAACTGCGCCCTTCGTTTTCTCCTATGGAGACTCCTATAGAACCCCTACTGCGCCCTTAACTCCCTCCATGGAGACTCTTATAGAGCCCCTACTGCACCCTACTTTCCCCCCAATGTAGCCTCCTATAGAGCCCCTACTGCACCCCTTAAATACCACCATGGAGGCACTTTTAGCCCATACAGTGCCCTTCATTCCTCCCTATGAAGCCTACTATAGAGCCTCTACCGCGCAATTAAGTCCCCCCATGGAGACACCTGTAGAGCCCCTACTGTGCCCTTAAGTCCCCGATATACAGCCTCCTATAGAGCCTCTACTGCCCCTATTATGTCCCTTCATGGAGACTCCTATAGAGACCCTATTGTGTGCTTAATTCCCCCCATGGAGACACTTACAGAGCCCCTACAGTGCCCTTCATTTCCCGCTATACAGCCTCCTATAGAGCCTCTACTGCCCCTATTAAGTTCCACCATGGAGACTGTTATAGAGCCCGTACAGCGCCCTTCATTCCCCCCTGTGCAGCCTCCTATAGAGCTCCTACTGCGCCCCTGAAATCCCCCATGGAGACACTTATGGAGACCCTAGTGCGCCCTTCATTCACCCCTATGCAGCTTCCTACAGAGCCTCTACTGCCCCTCTTAAGTCCTCCCATGGAGACTCTTTTAGAGTCCCTACAGCGCCCTTACGTCCCTCCATAGAGACACTTCTAGAACCCCTACAGCGCCACTCATTCCCCCTTATGGAGCCTTCTATAAAGCCCCTATTGCGCCCCTTAAGTCTACCCACAGAGACTCTTATAGAGCCTCTAATGCACCCTTAACTCCCTCCATGGAGACTCTTATAGAGCCCCTACTACGCCCTACTTTCAGCCCAGTGTAGCCCCCTATAGAGTCCCTACTGCACCCCTTAAATCCCACCATGGAGGCACTTATAGAGCCCCTGTTGCGCTCTTAAGTCCCCCCATGCAGACACTTTTAGAGCCCATACGGCGCCCTTCATCCCCCACTATGAAGCCTACTATAGAGCCCCTACTGTGGCCCTTAAGTCCCCCCCATGTAGACTATTTTAGAACCTCTAATGCACCCTTAAGTCCACCCATGGAGACTCTTATACAGCCCCTACTGCGCCCTTCATTTCCCCCTAAGAAGCCTCCTATAGAGCCCCTAATGCGCCCCTTCATCCCCCCATGGAGACACTTTTAGAGCCCCTACAGCGCACTTCATCCCCCCCTAGGAAGCCTACTATAGAGCCCCTACTGCGCTCTTCATTCCCAGCTATACAGCCTCCTATAGAGCCTCTATTGCCCCTATTAAGTCCCCCCATTGAGACTCTTACAGAGCCCCTACAGCGCCCTTCGTTCCCCCCTATGGAACCTCCTATAGAGCCCCTACTGCGCCCCTTAATTACCCTACAGAGACTCTTACAGAGCAACTACTGCTCCCTACATTTCCTCCTATGGAGCCTCCTTTAGAGCCCTGACGGCGCCCCTTAAGTCCTCCTGTCTTAGTTTGGGTGAAAAAAACCAACCAAACCAACCAAAGTGTGCTCAGTGATTTTAATCAGAGATTGTGAGATTGTGCAGAACAGATAACAGTTCTTTGCTCTAAGTGTATGTGTGCACAGAACAGAACAAAGTCAACAACAAGTGCAATTAAGTTGTTAATATGGATCGAGTCCCGTACCCGAGCTCTGATGGTGCTGTCACTTTAAGCTGCAGCTCCGCTCCGGGCAGCCCTGGCGCGGGGCGCACAGCTTCTCCCAGGCCGCAGCTCCGCTCCGGGCAGCCTCCTCCTCAGCGCCGATCCAGAGGGTTATCAGTCACACTCGCACTCACACACACAGAGAGGGAAAGGAAATAAAGATAGAGAGATAGAGAATACAGCAACGCAAGCAGAGGTAGCAAAGTGCGACTATTCTCTAGGTAGCAAGATGGAGAAAGAGGCGGAGACCGGGAAGTAGCCAGTGAAAGGAGATGTCCGGGCAAACGGAACACAACCTCTGCCCCGGTCTCCCCGGAGATGGCCCCTGCCCCCCCCCCACTGCCAGCAAAGGAAGAAAAAATTCTCTGAAAGAGGAGGGGAAAAAAACCCAAACCAAACCAAGCTGAAACTATAACACCTCCCATGGAGGCACTTACAGAACCCTTATTGGGACCTGAAGTCCCTCCATGAAGACTCCTACAGAGTCCCTACAGCGCCCATGTTTCTTCCCTATGGAGACTCCTATAAAGCCCTTACTGTGCCCCTTAGGTCCCCCAATGGAAAGTCTTATAGAGCCTCTACAGCACACTTCATTCCCCCCCTGTGGAGACTCCTATAGACCCCCCATACTGCGCACCTTCATTCCCTCATGGAGACTCCTATAGAGCCCCTACGACGCCCTACATTCCACCCCATGGAACCTCCAATAGAGCCCCTACTGCGCCCCTTAAGTCCCCCATGGAGAAAATTTCTGAGCCCCTACAGCACCCTTCATTCCCCCCTATGAAGCCTCCTATAGAGCCCCTACTGCGCCCTTCATTCCCCCATGGAGACTCTTAGAGAGCCCCTGCTGTGCCCTTCATTCCCCGCTATACAGCCTCCTATAGAGCCTCTACCGCCCCTATTAAATCCCTTCATGGAGACTCTTATAAAGCCCCTCCTGCACCCTTCATCCCCCCCTATGGACCCTACTGCGCCTCTTTATTCTCCCACGGAGACTCTTATAAAGCAACTACTGCGCCCTACATTTCCTCCTATGGAGCCTCCTTTAGCGCCCTGACGGCGCTCCTTAAGTCCCCCCATGGAGACACTTATAGAGCCCCTACTACGCCCTACATTCCCCCCTATGGAGACTCCTATGGAGATCCTACTGTGCCCGTTAATTCTCCCATGGAGACTCTTACAGAGCCCTCACAGTGCCCTTCATTCCTCCCTATGGAGCCTCCTATAGAGCCCTTACTGCGCCCCTTAAGTCCCCCCATGGAGAGTCTTATAGAGCCCCTACTACGCCCTTCATTCCCGCCTAAGTACCCTCCTCTAGAAACCCTACAGCGCCCTTCATCCCCCCCTGTGGAGACTCCTATCCCTACTGCGCCCCTTAATTCCAACATGGAGACTGGCATAGAGCCGTTACTATGCCCTACATTTCCTCCCCAAGGAGCCTCCTATAGAGGCCCTACTGCGCCCCTTTAGTCTCCCCATTGAGACACTTTTAGAGCCCTAACTGCGCCCTTCGTTTTCTCCTATGGAGACTCCTATAGAACCCCTACTGCGCCCTTAACTCCCTACATGGAGACTCTTATAGAGCCCCTACTGCACCCTACTTTCCCCCCAATGTAGCCTCCTATAGAGCCCCTACTGCACCCCTTAAATACCACCATGGAGGCACTTTTAGCCCATACAGTGCCCTTCATTCCTCCCTATGAAGCCTACTATAGAGCCTCTACCGCGCAATTAAGTCCCCCCATGGAGACACCTGTAGAGCCCCTACTGTGCCCTTCATTCCCCGCTATACAGCCTCCTATAGAGCCTCTACTGCCCCTATTAAGTTCCACCATGGAGACTGTTATAGAGCCCGTACAGCGCCCTTCATTCCCCCCTGTGCAGCCTCCTATAGAGCTCCTACTGCGCCCCTGAAATCCCCCATGGAGACACTTATGGAGACCCTAGTGCACCCTTCATTCACCCCTATGCAGCTTCCTACAGAGCCTCTACTGCCCCTCTTAAGTCCTCCCATGGAGACTCTTTTAGAGTCCCTACAGCGCCCTTACGTCCCTCCATAGAGACACTTCTAGAACCCCTACAGCGCCACTCATTCCCCCTTATGGAGCCTTCTATAAAGCCCCTATTGCGCCCCTTAAGTCTACCCACAGAGACTCTTATAGAGCCTCTAATGCACCCTTAACTCCCTCCATGGAGACTCTTATAGAGCCCCTACTACGCCCTACTTTCAGCCCAGTGTAGCCCCCTATAGAGTCCCTACTGCACCCCTTAAATCCCACCATGGAGGCACTTATAGAGCCCCTGTTGCGCTCTTAAGTCCCCCCATGCAGACACTTTTAGAGCCCATACGGCGCCCTTCATCCCCCACTATGAAGCCTACTATAGAGCCCCTACTGTGGCCCTTAAGTCCCCCCCATGTAGACTATTTTAGAACCTCTAATGCACCCTTAAGTCCACCCATGGAGACTCTTATACAGCCCCTACTGCGCCCTTCATTCCCCCCTAAGAAGCCTCCTATAGAGCCCCTAGTGCGCCCCTTCATCCCCCCATGGAGACACTTTTAGAGCCCCTACAGCGCACTTCATCCCCCCCTAGGAAGCCTACTATAGAGCCCCTACTGCGCCCTTCATTCCCAGCTATACAGCCTCCTATAGAGCCTCTATTGCCCCTATTAAGTCCCCCCATTGAGACTCTTACAGAGCCCCTGCTGCGCCCTTCGTTCCCCCCTATGGAACCTCCTATAGAGCCCCTACTGCGCCCCTTAATTACCCTACAGAGACTCTTACAGAGCAACTACTGCTCCCTACATTTCCTCCTATGGAGCCTCCTTTAGAGCCCTGACGGCGCCCCTTAAACCCCTCATGGAGACACTTACAGAGACCCTACTGCGTCCTTCATTTTATCCTATGGAGCCTCCTATAGAGCCCGTTCTGTGCCCCTTAAGTCCTCCTGTCTTAGTTTGGATGAAAAAAACCAACGAAACCAACCAAAGTGTGCTCAGTGATTTTAATCAGAGATTGTGAGATTGTGCAGAACAGATAACAGTTCTTTGCTCTAAGTGTATGTGTGCACAGAACAGAACAAAGTCAACAACAAGTGCAATTAAGTTGTTAATATGGATCGAGTCCCGTACCCGAGCTCTGATGGTGCTGTCACTTTAAGCTGCAGCTCCGCTCCGGGCAGCCCTGGCGCGGGGCGCACAGCTTCTCCCAGGCCGCAGCTCCGCTCCGGGCAGCCTCCTCCTCAGCGCCGATCCAGATGGTTATCAGTCACACTCGCACTCACACACACAGAGAGGGAAAGGAAATAAAGATAGAGAGATAGAGAATACAGCAACGCAAGCAGAGGTAGCAAAGTGCGACTATTCTCTAGGTAGCAAGATGGAGAAAGAGGCAGAGACCGGGAAGTAGCCAGTGAAAGGAGATGTCCGGGCAAACGGAACACAACCTCTGCCCCGGTCTCCCCGGAGATGGCCCCTGCCCCCCCCCCACTGCCAGCAAAGGAAGAAAAAATTCTCTGAAAGAGGAGGGGAAAAAAACCCAAACCAAACCAAGCTGAAACTATAACACCTCCCATGGAGGCACTTACAGAACCCTTATTGGGACCTGAAGTCCCTCCATGGAGACTCCTACAGAGTCCCTACAGCGCCCATGTTTCTTCCCTATGGAGACTCCTATAAAGCCCTTACTGTGCCCCTTAGGTCCCCCAATGGAAAGTCTTATAGAGCCTCTACAGCACACTTCATTCCCCCCTATGAAGCCTCCTATAGATCCCCTTCTGCGCAACTTAAGTCCCCCATGGAGATTCTTACAGTATTCCTACTACGCCCTACCTTCCCCCCAATGGAGCCTCCTATAGAGCCCCTAAGCACCCTTAAGTTCCTCCAGGGAGACACTTATAAAGCCCCTACAGCTCCCTCCATTCCCCCCTATGCAGCCTACTATAGAGCCTGTACTGCCCCTCTGAAGTTCCCCCATGGACACTCTTATGGAGCCCCTGCAGTGCCCTTCAATCCCCCCTATGGACCCTCCTATAGAGCCCCTACTGCGCCTCTTAATTCCCCCATGAGACTGCGCCCTACAGTTCCCCAAATGGGGCCTCCCATGGAGCCCCTATTGTGCGCTTAATTCCCCCCATGGAGAAACTTATAGAGTCCCTAGGGCGCCCTTAAGTCCCCGCATGGAGATTCGTAGAGAGTCCCTACTGCGCCCTTCATTCCCCGCTATGGACCCTCCTATAGAGCCCCTACTGCACCCTTCATTCCCCGCTATACAGCCTCCTATAGAGCACCTATTGTGCCCCTTAAGTCCCCCCCATGTAGACTCTTTTAGAGCCTCTAATGCGCCCTTAAGTCCCCCCATGTAGAATCCTTTACACCCTCTAATGCACCCTTAATCCACCCATGGAGACTCCTATAGAGCCCCTACTGCGCCCCTTAAGATTCCCCCCATGGAGACTCTCATCGAGCCCCTTCTGTTCCCTTCATTCCCTGCTATAGAGCCCCTACTCCGCCCTTAAGTCCCCCCATGCAGACAGTTATAGAGCCCCTACTACGCCCTACATTCCCCCTATGGAGTGTGTTATAGAGACCCTACTGCGCACCTTCAGTCCCCCCATGGAGACACTTTTAGAGCCCCAAATGCGCCCTTCATTTTCTCCTATGGAGTCTCCTATAGAGCCCCTACTTCACCTATTAATTCCCCCATGGAGACTCTTATAGGCCCCCTACTCTGCCCTACTTTCCCCCCAATGGAGCCTCCTACAGAGCCCCTACTCCGCCCTTAAGTCCCTCCATGGAGACACTTATAGAGCCCCTACTGCACCCTTCATTCCCAGCTCTACAGCCTCCTATAGAGCCTCTACCGCCCCTATTAAATCCCTTCATGGAGACTCTTATAAAGCCCCTCCTGTACCCTTCATCCCCCCCTATGGACCCTACTGCGCCTCTTTATTCTCCCACGGAGACTCTTATAAAGCAACTACTGCGCCCTACATTTCCTCCTATGGAGCCTCCTTTAGCGCCCTGACGGCGCTCCTTAAGTCCCCCCATGGAGACACTTATAGAGCCCCTACTACGCCCTACATTCCCCCCTATGGAGACTCCTATGGAGATCCTACTGTGCCCGTTAATTCTCCCATGGAGACTCTTACAGAGCCCTCACAGTGCCCTTCATTCCTCCCTATGGAGCCTCCTATAGAGCCCTTACTGCGCCCCTTAAGTCCCCCCATGGAGAGTCTTATAGAGCCCCTACTACGCCCTTCATTCCCGCCTAAGTACCCTCCTCTAGAAACCCTACAGCGCCCTTCATCCCCCCCTGTGGAGACTCCTATCCCTACTGCGCCCCTTAATTCCAACATGGAGACTGGCATAGAGCCGTTACTATGCCCTACATTTCCTCCCCAAGGAGCCTCCTATAGAGGCCCTACTGCGCCCCTTAAGTCTCCCCATTGAGACACTTTTAGAGCCCTAACTGCGCCCTTCGTTTTCTCCTGTGGAGACTCCTATAGAACCCCTACTGCGCCCTTAACTCCCTCCATGGAGACTCTTATAGAGCCCCTACTGCACCCTACTTTCCCCCCAATGTAGCCTCCTATAGAGCCCCTACTGCACCCCTTAAATACCACCATGGAGGCACTTTTAGCCCATACAGTGCCCTTCATTCCTCCCTATGAAGCCTACTATAGAGCCTCTACCGCGCAATTAAGTCCCCCCATGGAGACACCTGTAGAGCCCCTACTGTGCCCTTAAGTCCCCGATATACAGCCTCCTATAGAGCCTCTACTGCCCCTATTATGTCCCTTCATGGAGACTCCTATAGAGACCCTATTGTGTGCTTAATTCCCCCCATGGAGACACTTACAGAGCCCCTACAGTGCCCTTCATTCCCCGCTATACAGCCTCCTATAGAGCCTCTACTGCCCCTATTAAGTTCCACCATGGAGACTGTTATAGAGCCCGTACAGCGCCCTTCATTCCCCCCTGTGCAGCCTCCTATAGAGCTCCTACTGCGCCCCTGAAATCCCCCATGGAGACACTTATGGAGACCCTAGTGCGCCCTTCATTCACCCCTATGCAGCTTCCTACAGAGCCTCTACTGCCCCTCTTAAGTCCTCAGTGATTTTAATCAGAGATTGTGAGATTGTGCAGAACAGATAACAGTTCTTTGCTCTAAGTGTATGTGTGCACAGAACAGAACAAAGTCAACAACAAGTGCAATTAAGTTGTTAATATGGATCGAGTCCCGTACCCGAGCTCTGATGGTGCTGTCACTTTAAGCTGCAGCTCCGCTCCGGGCAGCCCTGGCGCGGGGCGCACAGCTTCTCCCAGGCCGCAGCTCCGCTCCGGGCAGCCTCCTCCTCAGCGCCGATCCAGATGGTTATCAGTCACACTCGCACTCACACACACAGAGAGGGAAAGGAAATAAAGATAGAGAGATAGAGAATACAGCAACGCAAGCAGAGGTAGCAAAGTGCGACTATTCTCTAGGTAGCAAGATGGAGAAAGAGGCAGAGACCGGGAAGTAGCCAGTGAAAGGAGATGTCCGGGCAAACGGAACACAACCTCTGCCCCGGTCTCCCCGGAGATGGCCCCTGCCCCCCCCCCACTGCCAGCAAAGGAAGAAAAAATTCTCTGAAAGAGGAGGGGAAAAAAACCCAAACCAAACCAAGCTGAAACTATAACACCTCCCATGGAGGCACTTACAGAACCCTTATTGGGACCTGAAGTCCCTCCATGGAGACTCCTACAGAGTCCCTACAGCGCCCATGTTTCTTCCCTATGGAGACTCCTATAAAGCCCTTACTGTGCCCCTTAGGTCCCCCAATGGAAAGTCTTATAGAGCCTCTACAGCACACTTCATTCCCCCCTATGAAGCCTCCTATAGATCCCCTTCTGCGCAACTTAAGTCCCCCATGGAGATTCTTACAGAATTCCTACTACGCCCTACCTTCCCCCCAATGGAGCCTCCTATAGAGCCCCTAAGCACCCTTAAGTTCCTCCAGGGAGACACTTATAAAGCCCCTACAGCTCCCTCCATTCCCCCCTATGCAGCCTACTATAGAGCCTGTACTGCCCCTCTGAAGTTCCCCCATGGACACTCTTATGGAGCCCCTGCAGTGCCCTTCAATCCCCCCTATGGACCCTCCTATAGAGCCCCTACTGCGCCTCTTAATTCCCCCATGAGACTGCGCCCTACAGTTCCCCAAATGGGGCCTCCCATGGAGCCCCTATTGTGCGCTTAATTCCCCCCATGGAGAAACTTATAGAGTCCCTAGGGCGCCCTTAAGTCCCCGCATGGAGATTCGTAGAGAGTCCCTACTGCGCCCTTCATTCCCCGCTATGGACCCTCCTATAGAGCCCCTACTGCACCCTTCATTCCCCGCTATACAGCCTCCTATAGAGCGCCTATTGTGCCCCTTAAGTCCCCCCCATGTAGACTCTTTTAGAGCCTCTAATGCGCCCTTAAGTCCCCCCATGTAGAATCCTTTACACCCTCTAATGCACCCTTAATCCACCCATGGAGACTCCTATAGAGCCCCTACTGCGCCCCTTAAGATTCCCCCCATGGAGACTCTCATCGAGCCCCTTCTGTTCCCTTCATTCCCTGCTATAGAGCCCCTACTCCGCCCTTAAGTCCCCCCATGCAGACAGTTATAGAGCCCCTACTACGCCCTACATTCCCCCTATGGAGTGTGTTATAGAGACCCTACTGCGCACCTTCAGTCCCCCCATGGAGACACTTTTAGAGCCCCAAATGCGCCCTTCATTTTCTCCTATGGAGTCTCCTATAGAGTCCCTACTTCACCTATTAATTCCCCCATGGAGACTCTTACAGGCCCCCTACGCTGCCCTACTTTCCCCCCAATGGAGCCTCCTACAGAGCCCCTACTCCGCCCTTAAGTCCCCCCATGCAGACACTTAGAGACCCCCTACTGCGCCCTTAAGTCCCTCCATGGAGACTCTTATAGAGCCCCTACTGCACCCTTCATTCCCAGCTCTACAGCCTCCTATAGAGCCTCTACCGCCCCTATTAAATCCCTTCATGGAGACTCTTATAAAGCCCCTCCTGTACCCTTCATCCCCCCCTATGGACCCTACTGCGCCTCTTTATTCTCCCACGGAGACTCTTATAAAGCAACTACTGCGCCCTACATTTCCTCCTATGGAGCCTCCTTTAGCGCCCTGACGGCGCTCCTTAAGCCCCTCATGGAGACACTTATAGAGCCCCTACTATGCCCTACATTCCCCCCTATGGAGACTCCTATGGAGACCCTACTGTGCCCGTTAATTCTCCCATGGAGACTCTTACAGAGCCCTCACAGCGCCCTTCATTCCTCCCTATGGAGCCTCCTATAGAGCCCTTACTGCGCCCCTTAAGTCCCCCCATGGAGAGTCTTATAGAGCCCCTACTACGCCCTTCATTCCCGCCTAAGTACCCTCCTCTAGAAACCCTACAGCGCCCTTCATCCCCCCCTGTGGAGACTCCTATCCCTACTGCGCCCCTTAATTCCAACATGGAGACTGGCATAGAGCCGTTACTATGCCCTACATTTCCTCCCCAAGGAGCCTCCTATAGAGGCCCTACTGCGCCCCTTAAGTCTCCCCATTGAGACACTTTTAGAGCCCTAACTGCGCCCTTCGTTTTCTCCTGTGGAGACTCCTATAGAACCCCTACTGCGCCCTTAACTCCCTCCATGGAGACTCTTATAGAGCCCCTACTGCACCCTACTTTCCCCCCAATGTAGCCTCCTATAGAGCCCCTACTGCACCCCTTAAATACCACCATGGAGGCACTTTTAGCCCATACAGTGCCCTTCATTCCTCCCTATGAAGCCTACTATAGAGCCTCTACCGCGCAATTAAGTCCCCCCATGGAGACACCTGTAGAGCCCCTACTGTGCCCTTAAGTCCCCGATATACAGCCTCCTATAGAGCCTCTACTGCCCCTATTATGTCCCTTCATGGAGACTCCTATAGAGACCCTATTGTGTGCTTAATTCCCCCCATGGAGACACTTACAGAGCCCCTACAGTGCCCTTCATTCCCCGCTATACAGCCTCCTATAGAGCCTCTACTGCCCCTATTAAGTTCCTCCCATGGAGACTGTTATAGAGCCCGTACAGCGCCCTTCATTCCCCCCTGTGCAGCCCCCTATAGATCCTCTACTGCCCCTCTTAAGTCAACCCATGGAGACTCTTTTAGAGTTCCTAGAACGCCCTTACGGCCCTCCATAGAGATTCTTATAGAACCCCTACAGTGCCCCTCATTCCCCCTTATTGAGCCTTCTATAAAGCCCCTATTGCGCCCCTTAAATGCTCCCACGGAGGCTCTTATAGAGCTTCTAGTGCGCCCTTAACTCCCTTCGTGGAAGCTCTAATAGGGACCGTACGGCACCCTTCATTCCCCCCCATGAAGCCTCCTAGAGAGCCCCTACTGTGCCCCTTAAGTCCCCTCATGGAGAAATCTATAGATCCCCTACAGCGCCCTCCTTTCCCTGCTATGCAGCCTCCTATAGAGCCTCTTCTGCCCTGCTAAAGTCCCCCCATGGAGACTCTTATAGAGCCCCTACAGCATCCTTCATTCCCCCCTATGAAGCCTCCTATAGATCCCCTTCTGCGCAACTTAAGTCCCCCAGGGAGACTCTTACAGAATTCCTACTATGCCCTACCTTCCCCCCAATGGAGCCTCCTATAGAGCCCCTAAGCACCCTTAAGTTCCTCCAGGGAGACACTTATAAAGCCCCTACAGCTCCCTCCATTCCCCCCTATGCAGCCTACTATAGAGCCTGTACTGCCCTTCTGAAGTTCCCCCATGGACACTCTCATGGAGCCCCTACAGTGCCCTTCAATCCCCCCTATGGACCCTCCTATAGAGCCCCTACTGCGCCTCTTAATTCCCCCATGAGACTGCGCCCTACATTCCCCCAAATGGGGCCTCCCATGGAGCCCCTACTGTGCGCTTAATTCCCCCCATGGAGAAACTTATAGAGTCCCTAGGGCGCCCTTAAGTCCCCGCAGGGAGACACTTTTAGACCCCCTACTGCGCAATTAAGTCCCCCCATAGAGACTCTTATAAAGCCCCTCCTGCACCCCTCATTCCCCCTATGGACCCTACTGCGCCTCTTTATTCTCCCACAGAGACTCTTATAAAGCAACTACTGCGCCCTACATTTCCTCCTATGGAGCCTCCTTTAGCGCCCTGACGGCGCTCCTTAAGCTCCTCATGGAGATACTTATAGAGCCCCTACTACGCCCTACATTCCCCCCTATGGAGCCTCCTATAGAGACCCTACTGTGCCCGTTAATTCTCCCGTGGAGACTCTTATAGAGCCCTCACAGCGCCCTTCATTCCTCCCTATGGAGCCTCCTATAGAGCCCTTACTGCGCCCCTTAAGTCCCCCCATGGAGAGTCTTATAGAGCCCCTACTACGCCCTTCATTCCCGCCTAAGTACCCTCCTCTAGAAACCCTACAGCGCCCTTCATCCCCCCCTGTGGAGACTCCTATCCCTACTGCGCCCCTTAATTCCAACATGGAGACTGGCATAGAGCCGTTACTATGCCCTACATTTCCTCCCCAAGGAGCCTCCTATAGAGGCCCTACTGCGCCCCTTAAGTCTCCCCATTGAGACACTTTTAGAGCCCTAACTGCGCCCTTCGTTTTCTCCTATGGACCCTCCTATAGAACCCTACTGCGCCCTTCATTCCCGCCTAAGTACCTTCCTATAGAACCCCTACAGCGCCCTTCATTCCCCACTGTGGAGACTCCTATAGACCTTCTACTGCGCCTCTCGAAGTCCCCCCATGGAGAGTGTTATAGAACCCCTACTGCTCCCTTCATTTTTTCCTATGGAGCCTCATATAGCGCCCCTGCTGCGCCCCTTAAGTCCCCCCATGGAGACATTTATAGAGCCCCTACTGTGCCTGTAAGTCCCTCCTTGTAGACTATTATAGAGCCCTTACAGTGCCCCTGAATCCCCCATATGAAGCCTCCGATAGAGCCTCTACTGCCCATTTTAAGTCCCCCCATGGAGACGCTTATAGAGCCCTTACTGCAACCTTCATTCCCCGCTATACAGCGTCCTATAGAGACTCTAGTGCTCCTATTAAGACCCCCATGGAGACTCTTATACAGCCTCTACAGGGCCCTTCATTCCCCCCTATGGACACTCTTATAGAGATGCTACTGCGACCCTTAATTCCCCCATGGAGACTCTTATAGAGACCCTACTGTGCCCTTCATTCCCCCCTATGCAGCCTACTATAGAGCAACTACTGCACCCCTTAATTCCCCCATGGAGGCTCTCACAGAGTACCTACTGCGACCTTAAGTCCCTCCATGGAGACTCCTATAGAGACCCTACTGCGTTCCTTGAGTGCTCCCATGGAGACTCTTATAGAGTCTCTAATGCCCCCTTCATTCCCCCCCTAAGGAGTGTCCTATAGAGCTCCTACTGCACCCCTTAAGTCCCCTGTAAGAGTCGGTCTGAAGAACAGTATTTGTCTCGGTCCAAAGAACGGTACTTGTCTCAACATTGCCGTCAGGAACTCGGAGAAAGACCAAGGAGCAATGACCCGAGATGGAGGCACTGCCTGGAACCATCAGTCACCGTGACCAAGGACTGCAAGTAACATCTAAGAAAAAATTGAATAGATGCTGTCCAGAAGATGGATTTCACCTGCTACCTCAGCCAAAGTTACCCCACCTCCTCCTTGACCCAACGCCAACAAGGGAAGAGCATGCGCAGAGGCTCGCAGAGGATCTTCCGGTCACCTAGCGGTCACGAGAGGAAGATGAGGTGAGGAAGCAGAAGACCCCCGAACACGAGGTGGCGCAGGCGCAGACGAGTTCTGGCAAGCGAAGCGAGAACTTTTGGGGCCTGCGCAGTTCAACCTGGATTGCGAAATGAAGGTGGAGATTGGCCTCAATCCATGGGAGAGAGGAGGTGCGAGGTGTTGTTGCTGAGCATAAAAGATGGTTCCTAACCAAACCCCAGCGGAGATAAATCTCCCCACCTCTGGATCACAGATCGCCCGTCGTGACAACAAGTCTCAACTGAGGACCGGCAAGACACTGCTCGGAGCCTGGGACCATAGGGACGCCTCTGGATCCGTGGTGGTAGCTATAATCCTCTTTCCTCCTTTTCCTCCCCTTTTCCCCACTCTGTCTATCGCGTGCCGCTTTATGGGCAAAAATAATAAAGTTTCTCTTTGATTGAATTATAACCCCTTGGCATTTCGGCTGCCTTAATTTTGTGCTTCGAGATGAAGGTAAACGAATCATGACGAGTCCCTGACTGGACCGTGACATTAAATTGGCGTCACGGACAGGATTCTGAGAAACAGAGGAGTGCAGGTAGTGTGTGGTCTGTAACAGAGGAAGGACGTTTTGCTCCAGCCGCACCTGGCCCTACACCTGACAGGTGAGAGGTGTCCAGAAAGCAAGGGGGGCAACTCAGATTTCCCACACACCGCACACGCCTTGGTGTAGAGCACTCCAAACTCAAGTTGAGGGCTCTGTCTCTCGGAATCAAATGAAAAGATCTCAAAGTGCAAAAGGGGTGTTGCTCTCATGTTGATGAGAATTGTGTGCTAGGGAAAGTGAAGGGGCAATCTGGTGTGTTTGTGTAACTAAGTGGAGCCTTCCCATAGCAGATTTTTGGCCCCTTCAACCACTTGGGAAAGAGAAGGGCGACACAGCAGTGACTGTGTGTTTTGTGTAACTAAGTTGAGCCTTCCCGACGTGGATTTGGTCCCTTCGTAGCAAGAATGACTAAAAACTCTGAGAACCAAGACTCTCGGTCAGTGAAAGGTCGAGACCTGTTTTACTCATTTTTGGCAAAATATGGGGCTCGACCCTCCGTACCCGGAGAAGACTGGGCACGTGATAATTGGTCTAATTTACAAAGTGTAGCGGACCGAGTGATTTCTCTGCAGACTCAGTCTAAGTTTAGATTAGATAAGGGCAGAGCGACAGTTTGTGCTGTTTTAGGAGCCAGCCTGGTGGCAGCGATTGAAGATGACCTCAGGCATCGTAGTAATGAAACCAAAATTATAGAATCCCTTGAAAATTTGGTCAAAAGTCTGCAGCAACAATTGGAGAAAGAAAGAGGGGAAAACATCTTCTTAAGAGAAGAGAACCTCTCCTTAAGATCACTAAGGGACGAATATTTGAGGCAACAATTGGAGTCGGAGGAGAAAAGTATCCGACAAGTAAACCAAATTTATCCTCAAAAGGAGTTGGAGGAGGCAAAAGAACGTTATAAAGAGCATTCACACGTGAGACCCTTAGTGAAAACTGAATATTTTTATGTAAATGACGAGGATACAGATCCTCAGATTACAACTAAGCAGATACCTTACACTGCCACCGAGCTGGCCAAGCTAAAGAAGGAGTATGGGCGTCTCCCCAGGGAATCAGAAATAGAGGACGTGTGGCGCGTATCTCTAACAGGGGGAGACCAAATCCAGTTGAGTGAAAAGGAAGCTGCTGGTTATTGGGGATGTGAAGTTTTCTTGACAACTAATGACAGGCGTGCCCCATGGTCCCTAACCCAGCGAGCTGCTTATTGGGCTGGAGTGTTAAACCCTCTGGACAGAAGAGATCCCCGGCAATCATTAGCACGCCTGACCAGTTGTTAGAAAGTGTACATAAAGCAGCCTGTTCGCAAATGATACACGAAAGAAAATTGATTCCTGGATGTGAATCACCTATCATGTTGCCAGTGAATCCTGACTTAATGACTCCCTTGATCAGGGGACTTCCAGAATCACTCAAACCTGCAGAAATTAACCTGCAAAAGACAATTGCACTAATGAGCCCAGTAGAAAGGCTGGAAGGCTTCATGAGGAGCCAGAATGATGGCAATGATACTACCATGGATTCACTTTTCACCCATGCTCCAAATTCACCCCCCCAGTCGAATACTAGGAAAGTGTGGACTTGGGGGGAAGTAGCACAAGAATTGATAGACTATAATAGGAGATATGGCCCTGTAAGAATTCCAGAAGAAAGGTCAAGGGGAATTCGCCAGGTAGAAGTTAGGAATCTGCCCTCCACTACCGACGCTGCTGTCAGTGTCGGCGCTCCAAAAAAGGGGCAAGCATACATTAGAACAGGAAGGGGAGAACAGCCTAGGATCCGACAGCGATGGTGGCTCCTGGGAATTAAAAAGGGGATTCCCAGAGATATAATGGAGGGATTGCCCTTGGATAAATTGAGTAAACTGGTATCCAAGTGGCACGCTCCAAAAGAAACATCCCCAAACACAAAGGAGATCCTACCTGTTACACCCTCAGCTCCCCCTCCCCCCACCAAGGAACAGGGAAACTAGAACCTCCATTCCCTATCAGTGTGCGGGGGAATGGAGGATGGATTCATATCCGACAGCTCACACATACAGAAGGGGAGGATCTGTTAATCACAGCTATAGTGGGTCCCAAGCGTGCACTTGTGACATTTTTAATTGATACCGGTGCACAGATCTCTGCGTTGAGTGAAAGAGATGCTGAAAGGAGTGGGGTTTTTCCCTCGAGGCGGCGCTTTTGTGTCCTCAATGCCTTAGGATCCACAGAAGTCACGCAAATGGCCTGGGTAAAATTAACATTACCTGGCGACAAGAGTACGGTCACCGTTAAAATGGCGATCGGAAACATTCCAAACAGCCTGCTAGGTATAGACGCCCTTAAGGGAAAGCAGTGGGAGGATTCAGAAGGAATGCTGTGGACCTTTGGTACACCCCAGCTACATGTAAGACTACTTCAAGCAGCACCCCCACTTCCATTCAGCCAAGTTACAAATGTTAAACAATACCCCCTTCCCCTGGGTGCCAAGGAAGGCATCAAGCCAGTAATGCAAGAAATGCGAGAGCAGGGAGTGGTGATAAATACCCATTCTCCTTTTAACTCTCCAGTGTGGCCAGTGAGGAAGCCCAATGGGAAGTGGCGACTCACAATAGATTTTCGGCGGTTAAACGCTAACACTGATCCTTTAACCGCCGCAGTCCCCAATCTGGCTGAATTAATAACCATAATTCAGGAGAAAGCTCACCCAATTATGGCCACAATAGATGTCAAAGACATGTTTTTCATGATACCATTACGATCAGAAGACAGAGATCGCTTTGCTTTCACATGGGAGGGGCAGCAATATACTTTCACCCGACTTCCCCAGGGGTACAAACATTCTTCCACGTTGGCCCATCACGCTTTAGCCCAGGAGCTCGAAAAAATACCCAGACCCGAAGGCGTGGAGGTCTATCAGTACATTGATGATTCTCGTGGGAGGGAAGGAAATAGATGAAGTGGGGGCAACCCAACAGAATATAATTTCACATTTGGAGAAATTAGGTTTACAAATTCCTCCAGAAAAGGTCCAAAAGCCCTCACAAGAAGTAAAATTCCTGGGAATCTGGTGGAAAGGAGGGATGACTTGCATCCCACCAGACACCCTTGCCTCCTTAGATCAGATCAAAATGCCTGAGTCAAAAAAGGACTTGCAGCGTGTTTTGGGATTGTTGGTATTTTGGAGGAAACACATCCCAGACTTTTCTATCATCGCTAGACCTCTTTATGATCTACTGAGAAAAGGGGTCAAATGGGAATGGACAGCTTCTCAGGAAGAAGCCATGCAATTACTGATTTTTGAAGCAACAGCCCATCAAGCCCTTGGTCCAATTCACCCTACCGACCCTTTTCAAGTTGAATGGGGATTTGCTTTATCAGGCCTATCGGTACGTATACGGCAGTGAGGCCCTGAGGGTCCAACCCGACCTGTGGGATTTTTCTCCCGTGGTTTCAAGGATGCTGAGAGGAGAGAAATCTCCCCACCTCTGGATCACAGATCACCCGTCGTGACAACAAGTCTCAACTGAGGACCGGCAAGACGTTGCTCGGAGCCTGGGACCATAGGGACGCCTCTGGATCCGTGGTGGTAGCTATAATCCTCTTTCCTCCTTTTCCTCCCCTTTTCCCCACTGTCTATCGCGTGCCGCTTTATGGGCAAAAATAATAAAGTTTCTCTTTGATTGAATTATAACCCCTTGGCATTTCGGCTGCCTTAATTTTGCGCTTCGAGATCAAGGTAAACGAATCATCACGAGTCCCCGAGTGGACCGTGACATCCCCCCATGGAGTCACTTGTAGAGCCCCTACTGCCCCCCTCAAGTCCCACTATGGATGACTCTTACAGAACCCCTTAAGTGCCCTTCACTCCCTCCTATGGAGACTACTGTAGAGCCCCTACTGCACCCTTATGTCCCTCCATGGAGACTCTTATAGAGACCCTACTGCTCCCTTCATTCCCTCCTATGCAGACTCCTATAGTGCCCCTACTGCGCCCTTCATTCCCCCCTATGTAGACAATTATAGAGCCCCTACTGCTCCCATTAAGTACCTCCATGGAGACTCTTATAGAGCCCCCAGCGCGCCCTCCATTCCCCCGTATACAGCCTCCTATAAAGCCCTTAATGCACATCTTAAGTGCCCCCATGGAGATTCTCACAGAGTTCCTGAAGCACCCTTCATTCCCCCCTATGGAGACTCCTATAGAGCCCCTACTTCGCCCTTAAGTCCCTCCATGGAGATTCTTATAGAGCCTCTACTCCGCCCTTATGTCCCTGCATGGAGACTCTTATAGAGCCCCTACAGGGCCCTTCATTCCTCCCTATTTAGCCTCCTATCGAACTCCTACTGCGACCGTTAAGTCCCCTCCATGGAAACTCTTCTAGAGCCCCTACTGCGCCCTTCATTCCCTCCTGTGGAGCCTCCTATAGTGCCCTACTGCGCCATTTCTGTCCCCCCATGGAGACACTTACAGAGACTTTACTCCGCCCTTAAGTCCCTCCATGGAGACTCTTACAGAGCCCCTGCTGGGCCCTTAAGTCCCTCCTATGGAGCCTCCTATAGAGCCCCTACTGCGCCCCTTAAGTCCTCCTATGGAGACACTTATAGAGCCCCTACTGCGCCCCTTAAGTCCCCTCCATGGAGACTCTTATAGAGCCCCTACAGCGCCCTTCATTCAGCCCTATGCAGCCTCCTATAGAGCCCCTACTGCACCCTTTAAGTTCCTCCATGGAGACTCTTATAGAGCACATAAAGCGACCTTCTTTCCTCCTATGCAGCCTCCTTTAGAGCCCCTACTGTTCGCTTAAGTCCCCCCATGAAGACTTTTTTAGAGACCCTACTGCACGCTGAAGTCCCTCCATGGAGACACTTATAGAGCCCCTACTACACCTTTCATTCCCCCCTATGGAGCCTCCTATAGACCCCCTACTGCACTCCTTAAGTCCCCCCATCGAGACACTTGTAGAGCCCCTACTGCACCCTTACTTCCCTCCATGGAGACTCTTATAGAGCCCGTACTGCTCCCTTCATTCCCTTCTATGAAGCCTTCTATAGAGCCCCTAAAGCGCCCTTCATTCCCCCTATGGAGACTCCTATACAGCCCCTACTGCATCCTTAAGTGCCCTCCATGTAGACACTTACAGAGCCTGTACTCCACCCTTAAGCCCCTCTATGGAGACTCTTCTAGAGCCCCTACAGCACCTTTCATTCCCCCCTATGCAGCCTCCTATAGAGCCCCTACTGCGCCCCTTAAGTCCCCCCATGGAGACACTTATAGAGCCCCTATTGCACCTCTTAGGTCCCCCCATTGAGATTCTTATAGAGCCCCTACTGCGTCCCTTCATTCCCCCCTATGGATCCTGCTACAGAGGCCCTACTGCGCCCCTTAAGTCCCCCCATGGAGACACTTATAAAGCCCCTACTGCACCCTTATGTCCCTCCATGAAGACTCTTACACAGCCCCTAAAGTGCTCTTCTTTCCCTGCTATGCAGCCTCCTATAGAGATCCTACTGCGCCCCTTAAGTCCCCCCATGGAGACACTTATAGAGCCCCTACTGCGACATTAATTCTCTCCGTGGAGACTCCTATAGATCCCCTTCAGCGCCCTTCATTCCTCCATATGCAGTTTCCTATAGAGCCCCTACTGCACCCCTTAAGTCCCCCCATGGATAATCCTATAGAGCTCCTACTGCGCCCTTCATTTCCCCCTATGGAAACTCCTATAGAGCATCTACTGCGCCCTTAAGTCCTCCCATGGACAGTCTTATAGAGCCTAATCCTAACCCTAACCCTAACCGTAACCCTATAGAGCCCCTGCAGCGCCCTTCATTCCTCCCCATGGAGACTCTTATACATCCCCTATAGCGCCCTTCATTTCCCCCTACGCAGCCTCCTACAGAGCCCCTACTGCTCCCCTTAACATGACAGATGAACAAAGAAGCTGATCTTTCTTTAAATAGCAAAGATCATCCAGCTGCAGGCATTGTGTAAGTGCAGAGATAGAGTTCTTTGACAACTTGCAGTACTGAAACACATTGCTTTTAGAAAACCTTCCTCTTGCAGCTGTTGAAGAGGGACTCGCAATGTGGCATTCTGCATTATACCTTGCTCTGCAGACTTTTCAGTCACCATCCTGCTCAGCAGTGCTCGTCCACAGGAGAGAAAAATCTCTATGTCTTGCTAAATTAACGAAAGCTGATAGAGAACCATTAAACCACGCCAAATCTTTATGCATCTCTTCTTTCGAATCACAGACGAACAGAGACTCTGTTCTTGCTTTAAATAACATCTGGTTCTTTTTAATTCTCAGCGGGCTTGTTCTGCAAGCATTGTATTGGTGCAGAGATAGAGCCCTCTGCGAACTGCTTGCGCTGAAACGCTTTGCTTGTTAAAACCTTTGTTCTGGCAGCGACTCCTCAGAGACACACTAACCTGTGGTATGCATCACTGCATTCTTTTCTGTCACCATCCTGCTTAACAGTGCTCATTCACAGGACTGAAAAATCTGTATGTCTTGTTAAGTAAAGGAAAGCCGATAGAGGAGAACAGTGGAACCATGCAGAATCTCTATGTAGCTATTCTTTCGAAGCACAGACAAAATAGAATCTGCTCTTGCTTTAAATAGAACTTACACAATGCCTGCAGCTGGATGATCTTTGCTATTTAAAGAAAGATCAGCTTCTTTGTTCATCTGTCATGTTAAGGGGCGCAGTAGGGGCTCTATGGGAGGCTGCATAGGGGGGGGAATGAAGGGCGCTATAGGGGATGTATAAGAGTCTCCATGGAGGGACTTAAGGGTCGCAGTAGAGGCTCTAAAAGAGTTTACATGGGGGGACTTGGAGGGGCACACTAAGGGCTCTATAGGAGGCTGCATGGGGGGAATGGAGAGCACTGTGGGATCTCTATAAAAGTCTTTATGGAGAGTCTTAAGGAGAGCAGTAGGGGCTCTATAGGAGGCTACATGGGGGGGAATGAAGGGCGCTGTAGAGGCACTGTATGAGTCTCCATGGGGGGACTTAAGGGGTGCAGTAGCGGCTCTATAGGATTATCCATAGGGGGGAATGAAGAGCGCTGTAGGGAATCTATAAGAGTCTCCATGGAGGAACTTAATGGCGCAGTAGGGGCTCTATAAGTGTCTCCATGGGGGGACTTAAAGGGGCACAGTAGGGGCTCTATAGAAGGCTTGATAGGGTGGAAAGTAGGTTGCAGTAGGGGCTCTATAAGAGTCTCCATGGGGGGACTTACGGGACGCAGTATGGTCTCTATAGTGTTAGGGTTAGGTTTAGGTTTAGGGTTAGGGTTAGTTTCTTTAAGACTCTCCATGGGAGAACTTAATGGCGCAGTAGGGGCTCTATAAGTGTATCCACCGAGGGACTTAAGTGTGCAGTAGGGACTCTATAAGAGTCTCCACAGAGGGTCTATAGGAGGCTGCATAGGACGCAATGAAGGGTGATTTAGGAGATGTATAACTGTTTCCATGGAGGGACTTAAGGACGCAGCAGGGGCTCTATAAGAATCTCCAGGGAGGAACATAAGTGCGCAGTAAGGGCTCTATAAGCGTACCCATTGGGAGATTAAGAGGCGCAGTAGGGGCTCTATACAAGGCTCCATAGGGGGGAATGAAGGGCATAGTAGGGGATATATAAGAGTCTCCACGGAGGGACATAAGCGCACAGTAGATGCTGTATAAGAATCTCCATATGGGGACTTAATGGGCGCAGAAGAGGCTCTATAGGAGTCTCCATAGGGGGAAATGAAGGGCGCTGTAGGGGCTATATAAGAGTCTCCACGGAGGGTGTTAAGAGTGCAGTACGGGCTGTATAGGAGGCTGCATAGGGGGGACTTAATGGTGCTCTAGGGGCTCTGTAAGTGTCTCCATGGGAGGACTTAAGGGGCTCAGTAGGAGCTCTATAGGAGGCTAAATAGGGGGGAATGAAGGGCACTGTAGGGGCTCTATAGGAGTCGCCATGGTAGGACTAAAGGGTGCCGTAGGGTTGTATAAGTGTCTCCATGGCAGGGACTTAAGGGCGCAGGAGGGGCTCTATAGGATTATTTATAGTGGGGAATGAAGGGCGATGTAGGGGCTCTATAAGAGTCTCCATGGAGGAACTTAATGTAGAAGTAGGGGCTCAATAAGAGTCTCCACGGAGGGACTTAAGTGGCGCATTAGGGGCTCTATAGGAGGCTGCATAGGGGGGAATGAAGGGCGCTTTATGGGATGTATAAGATTCTCCATGGGGGGACTTAAGGGGTGCAGTAGGGTCTCTATGAGATTCTCCATGGGGGAATTAAGGGCACAGTAGGGGCTCTATAAGAGTCTCCATGGAGGGACTTAAGGGGAGCGTTATTGGCTCTATAAGAGGCTGCATAGTGGGGAATGAAAGGCACTGTGGGGTCTCTATAAGAGTCTTTATGGGGAGACTTAAGGGGAGCAGTAGGCGCTCTATAGGAGGCTGCATACCGGAATTTAAGGGTGCTGTAGGGGCTCTATAAGAGTCTCCATGGAGGGACATAAGGGCGCATTACGGCTCTATAACTGTCTCCATGGGGGGACTTAAGGGGTGCAGTAGGGGCTCTATAGGATTATCCATAGGGGAGAATGAAGGGTGCTGTAGGGGTTCTATTATAATCTCAATGGAGGAAATTAATGTTGCAGTAGGGGCTATATAAGTGTCTCCATGGAGGGACTTAAGTGAGCAGTAGGGGCTCTATAAGCTTATCCATGGGGGGACTTAAGGGCGCAGTAGGGGCTCTATAGGAGGCTACATAGGGCTGAATGAAGGGCGCCGTAGGGACTCTATAAGAGTATCCACGGGGGGCTTAAGGGGTGTAGTAGGGGCTCTATGGGAGGCTATATAGACCTGAATGAAGAGCGCCGTAGGGACTCCATAAGAGTATCCGTGGAGGGACTTAAGGGGAGCAGTAGGGGCTCTATAATTGTCTACATAGGGGGGAATGAAGGGCGCAGTAGGGGCACTATAGGAGGCTACATACCGGGATTTAAGGGTGCTGTAGGGGCTCTAAAAGAGTCTCCATGGAGGTACATAATGGCGCATTAGGTCTCTATAAGTGTCTCCATGGGGGGATTTAAGTGGCGCAGTAGGGGCTCTATAGGAGGCTGCATAGGGGGGATTTAAGTGCGCAGTAGAGGATCTATAATAGTCTCCGGGGGGGGGACTTAATGGACTCAGTACTGGCTCTATAGGGTTAGGGCTAGGGTTAGGATTAGGTTCTATAAGAGTCTCCGTGGGAGGACTTAAGACGCACAGTAGGGGTTCCATGGGAGGCTACCTAGGGGGGAATGAAGGGCGCTCTATGTGCTCTGTAAGAGTCGCCATGGAGGGACTTAATGGGTGCACTAGGGGCTCTAAAGGAAGCTCATAGGGGGGAATGAAGGTCGCAGTAAGGGCTCCATAAGAGTCTCCACTGAGGGAATTAAGGGTGCAGTAGGGGCTGTATAAGAGTCTCCATGGGGGTCTTAAGGGCTCATTAGGGCTCTGTAAGTGTCTCTATGGGGGCACTTCAGGGACGCAGTAGGGGATCTATAGGAGGCTGCATATGGGGGAATGAAGGGTGCTGTAGGGGCTCTATAAGAGTCCCCATGGAGGGACTTAAGGACACAGTAGGGGCTCTATAGAAGGCTCCATGGGTGGAATGAAGGGCACAGTAGGGGCTCTATAAGTGTCTCCTCGGACGGACTTAAGGGTGCAGAAGGGGCTCTATAAGAGACTTCATGCGGGGACGTAATGGGCGCAGTAGGGGCTGTATAGGAGGATGCATAGGTGGGAATGAATGGCACTTTAGGGTTGTATAACAGTCTCCATGTGGGGACTTAAGGGAAGCAGTAGGGGCTCTCTGGGGTTAGGGTTAAGCTTAGGGTTAGACTCTATAAGCATCTGTATGGGAGGACTTAAGGGCGCAGTAGGGCCTCTATAGGAGGCTACATAGGAGGAAATGAAGGGTGCAGTAGGAGCTCTATATGAGTCTGCATGGTGGGACTTTAGGGGTGCAGTTGGGTTACTGTAGGATTATCCATAGGGGGGAATGAAAGGCGCAATAGGTGCTGTATAAGAATCTCCATGGGGGGACTTAATGGTTGCCTTAGGGGCTCTATAGAAGGCTGCATAGGGGGGAAAGAAGAGGGCTTTAGGGAATGTATAAGTATCTCCATGGGGGGACTTAAGGGCGCAGTAGGGGCTCTATAAGAGTCTCTATGGGCAGACTAAAGGGGCTCAGTAGGGGCTCTATAGGAGGTTCCATAGGGGGAAATGAAGGTTGCTGTAGGGGGGGTGTATAAAAGTCTCCTTGCGGGGACTTATGTCTCACAGTAGGGGCTCTATAGGAAGCTACATAGGAGGGAATAAAGGGCGCTGTAGGGGTTCTCTATGAGTCTTCATGAGGTGACTTCAAGAGTGCAGTAGGGGCTCTATAGGGTTATCCATAGGGGGGAACGAAGGGCACTGTAGGGAATCTATGAGAGTCTCCATGGAGGAAATTAATGCCGCAGTAGGGGCTCTATAAGTGTCTCTATGGGGGGACTTAAGGGACACAGTAGAGGCTCTATAGAAGGCTCAATGGAGGGAAAGAAGGTCGCAGTAGGAGCTCTGTAAGACTCTCCTCAGAGGGATCAAAGGACGCAGTAGGGGCTCTATAAGAGTCTCCATGGGGGGACTTAAGGGATGCAGTATGTTCTCTATACAGTTAGGATTAGGTTTAGGGTTAGGGTTAAGGTTAATTTTTATAAGACTCTCCAAGGGCGCAGTATGGGCTCTATAGGAGGTTCCACAGGGGGAAATGAAGGGCGCTGTAGGGGCTGTATAAGAGTCTCCATGGAGGGACTTAGTGGGTGCAGTAGGGGCTCTATAGGAGGTTGCATGCGGGGGAATGAAGGGCACTGTAGGCCCTCTATAAGTGTCTAAATGGGGGGACTTAATGTGTGCAGTACGGGACCTATAGGAGGCTGCATGTGCGGGAATGAAGGGCTCTGTAGTGGCTCTATAAGAGTCCCCATGGAGGGACTTACGGACACAGTAGGGCTCTATAGAAGTCTCCATAGGTGGGATTGAAGGGCGCAGTAGGGGCTCTATAAGAGTCTCCACGGAGGGACTTAATGGCGCAGTAGGGGCTCTATGAGAGTCTCCATGTGGGGTCTTAAGGAACGCAGTAGGGGCTCTATAGGGTTAGGGTTAGTTTCTATAAGACTCTCCATGGGAGGACTAAAGGGCACAGTAGGGGCTCTATTGGAGGTTCCATAGGGGGGAATGAAGGGCGCAGTATGGGCTCTATAAGAGTCTCCATGGGGGGACTTGAGGCGCACAGTAGGGGCTCTATAGGATGCTACATAGAGGGGAATGAAGGGCGCTTTAGGGACTCTGTAGGAGGCTGCCTAGGGGGGAAAGAAGGGTGCTTTAGAGGATCTATAAGAGTCTCCATGCAGGGACTTAAGGGCGCAGTAGGGGCTCTATAAGAGTATCCATGGGGGGACTTAAGGGGCGAAGTAGGGGCTCTATGGGAGCCCCTATTTCCCATAGGGGGAAATGAAGGGCGCTGTAGGAGCTCTATATGAGTCTCCATTGGCTGACTGAAGGCGTGCAGTAGGGGCTCTATAGGATTATCCATAGGGGGAATGAAGGTCGCTGTAGGGAATCTATAAGAGTCTCCATAGAGGAACTTAATGGCGCAGTAGGGGCTCTGTAAGTGTCTCCATGGGGGGACTTAAGGGACACAGTAGGGGCTCTATAGAAGGCTCGATAGGGTGGAAAGTAGGTTGCAGTAGGGGCTCTATAAGAGTCTCCTCAGAGGGACCTAAGGACGCAGTAGGGGCTCTATAGGAGTCTCCATGGTGGGACTTAAGGGACACAGTATGGTCTCTATAGGGTTAGGGTTAGTTTCTATAAGATTCTCCATGGGAGGAGTTAAAGGCACAGTAGGGGCTCTATAGGAGGTTCCATGGGGGAAATGAAGGGCGCTGTAGGGGCTCTATAAGTGTCTCCATGTGGGGACTTAAGGGGCACAGTAGGAGCTCTATAGAAGGCTCGATAGGGGGGAAAGAAGGTTGCAGTAGGGGCTCTATAAGAGTCTCCTCAGAGGGACCTAACGACGCAGTAGGGGCTCTATAAGAGTCTCCATGGGGGGACTTAAGGGACGCAGTATGGGCTCAGGGTTAGGCTCTATAAGGCTCTCCATGGGAGGACTTAAGGGTGCAGTAGGGGGGCTTAGGAGGCTTCATAGGGGGGAATGAAGGGCACTGTAGGGACTTTATGAGTCTCTGTGGGGGGACTTAAGGGGTGCAATAGGGGCTCTATAGGATTATCCATAGGGTGGAATAGAGGGCGCTGTAGGGATTCTATAAGAGTCTCCATGGTGGGACTTAAGGAGAGCAGTAAGGGCTCTATAGACGGCTTGATAAGGGGGAAAGAAGGGTGCAGTATAAATATGTGTAATAAATAGTTATTGTTTGTTCATCAATATAATGAATGGTTATTGTTTGTTATAATGAATAGTTAGCGTTTGTTCATCAATGTGATAAATCGTTATTGTTCGTTCATCAAGACTACTGTTGGGGGAGAGGATCATCAAAAGTACCCGGTTGGGCAAACCCGAATGAGAAGATCGCGGGCTTAGTGTTCAGCCAATGAGCGGTGTTTAACTGGAAATGGAAAAGTTTACTTACAGGTGGCGCTGGGCCCTCCCTCTCTGACTATCGGAAGACCAACAGAGACCCCACGGCAACAGGGGACACATGCGCAGAGTACACCAAGAAGTCAACATAGCATTGGACTAACAGAAAGTTCACGTGGCAAGGGTCACTATAAAAGGGGAGGGTGGATTGGGGGGGGTTGCGCGCCGTTGGTAGAGCGGGGACTCCCTGGCCACCCAGTTGCAGTTTTGCTTGTTGGCTGCTTCCTTAATGAACTCGACTGGCTTTAATTGAATTGTTCCTGTCTATTTATCGGTTGCCATTTATAACAAATTTGGTGCCGTGACTCGGATAGAGACCCACCTGGAGCAGACACCAAGCTGGGGTGTGCCCTGCTGAAGAAGCGGCCCCTGTTTGGATGTACACCTCCAGTCCTCTACCCAACGAACCCAAATTCAGCAACAAGCAAAAGAAAAAGCTGACAAACCCCGTAATCTTTGTGCACAAAGTCCGGACGAAGACGCAGGACGCAGGACGCGTGAGTATAGGCCAGTGATCTGTTCAGTTGGCGTTGGGTATCCCGGAGTGTGGCGCTGTGAGATGTCCAATTGCGGACGAAGCGACTGCGGACCCCTGAGTAGTGCGGTTCCCACATCCCGCGAGGGACTGGGCCACAAAAAGGGGGTGAAGAGTGTGTGTGTGTGTGTGAAGGCACTCCGAAAGATGGGACAGAGGAAAAGCAAGCCCTCTGATCCCATGGGTGGGGGAACCCTAGCAAAACTTCCCCAGATAGCCCATTAGGATGGATGATTAAGTATTGGAATGATTTCCCCTTCTAGGCGGGGAAAAACTAAAACAAAGATAATACATTATTTTATGGGAGTGTGGGGTGGAAAGCAGATAAGAGGAGACCACCTATATTGGCCAGTCTCTGGGTCATTCAAGGACTGGATTTGTCAGGCATTGAATGTATATGTAAATTCCAAGGAACTGTTTAGCCAAGAGGAAAGTAAATATGCCGCCCTTAGGGTAGTATCGGAAATGAGAGTGAATCTCTTGACTTTAAAAGAAAAGAGGAGTGAGGCCCCTGCAGAATGGTTGAAGAGACTTGGAAGTGTTTGCAGTTGTGTTCAGGGGTGGATCCTGGCACCCCTGGAAGGCAGGCATTGTTGAAGGCCCAGTTTGTGGCTGGGTCGTGGGTGGACATCGGGAGGAGATTGGAGAAGGAGGAGGACTGGCAGGATGGAGGGCTGGGCGAGCTCTTGGGGGAAGCCCAGAGGGTCTGTGTTTAGCGGGAAAAGGAGACACACGGGAGACAAGTGAGGATGATGTTGGCGGCAGTAACGAGGGGGACAGGTGCTAGCCCCGCCTCAGGGTGGGACTGGCGCCGAAGGACAGGGAAAACCAGTGGAGAGTAGAGAGAGGAAAACAATAACATGCTTTTATTGTGGGAAGCGGGGACACATGAAAAGAGAGTGTAGGTGGAGAATAATGGATGAAAAAAAAAAGGAAGATTAGGGGTCACAGGGGCTCTATTTGTTGGGGACCCAGGACAGGACAGAGCCCTTGGTAAAACTTAAAGTGGGTCCCCAAAGACAAGAAGTCGAGTTCCTCGTGGACTCAGGGTCAGAAAGATCAACCGTCCAAAAATTGCCTTTTGGATGCAGACTATCTTCAGAAAAAGTACAAGTAATTGGGGCCAAAGGTGAACCATTTGGAGTTCCTGTAATCAAAGATGTACTATTTGTAAATGATTCCAAAATGGGGTTAGAGTCTTTGCTGTTAGTGCTTGAAGCCGATTACAATTTATTAGGCAGGGATTTGATGGTAGAACTAGGAATCAGTCTAGAAGTAATAGAAGATAGAATAGCAATTAAATTGTGTCCCCTATATCTTGCTGATGAAGAAAAGATTAATCCTGAAGTATGGTACACCCTGGAAATAATTGGAAAATTGGACATTGAACCATTTGCAGTAATAATAAAGAATCCGGAGGTACCCATCCAGATCAGGCAGTACCCCCTATCTGAAGAGGGAAGAAGGGGATTGAAGCCCGAAATTGAAAGAGTAATCAAACAAGGGTTATTGGAACCCTGTATGTCCCCCTTCAACACACCCACACACAAAAAAGGGCAGATGAGTAATATAGGCTGATGCATGATCTGAGAGAAATAAATAAAAGAGCAGTTGCAAGGTTCCCTGTAGTCGCCAATCCATATACATTATTGAGTCAATTGGGACCCGAAGATCAGTGGTATAGCATCATAGATTTAAAAAGACGTGTTTTGGGCTTGTCCACTAAGGGAGGATTGCAGGGATTACTTCGCTTTCGAGTGGGAAGATCCTGATACACATAGAAAACAGCAACTAGAGTGGACGGTGCTCCCAAATTTATTTGGGCAAGCATTAGAAGCAGATTTTACTAAACTATAAATTAAGAAAAAGAGTCACCTTGGTCCAATATGTGGACGATGTATTGCTGGCAGGAAAAGAGGAAGAAGCTGTGAGACAGGAAAGTATCAAACTATTGAGGGTTTTTTTGAGTCTGTGGGGGTTCAGGGTATCAAAATCTGAATTACAATTTGTGGAGAGAGAGGTAGAATGCTTGGGACATGGGCTAAGTGGAGGAGCTGGGAAATTGGATCCTGAAAGGGTAAATGCAGTGTTGTCTATGCGGGCTCCGGAAGCAAGGGGACAAGTTCGGCAGTTGATAGGACTATTTGGTTGTTGCAGGCAGTGGATCGAAGATTTTGGTGGGAAAGTGGAGTTTTTTTGTGTGGTAGGTTAACAAAGGATGGATTGTTAGAGTGGTCCCCTGGGGATGATGAAAAATTGGAAAACTTGAAAGTTGAGTTAGTAAATGCCCCTGTATTGAGTCTACCAGACTTAAAAAGACCCTTCTTGTTTGTAAATACTAGTGAAGGGACATCAGAAGGGACTAACTCCACTAGTTAGGGGAAATAACTTAGCTGACCAAGAAGCTAAACGGGCAGTCCTTTTACCCCTAAAGATGAAAAAGACAGTTGCTAGAACCCGAAGAGATTGTATTAATTGTGGAAGCAATTTACAAAGGGAGCCATGCTATGCTTGTTGGGAAGATTTTGGAATAGAGTGCATACAATGCTCATGTGATAATCCAAAGGTTGAACACTGCATCCCTCATGGAAAAGTTTTCCATATTTTAAGCTTTACCACACAAGAAAGAGAGAAATTGACTCAACTGGGCGTTAAAGAGGAAAAATTAAAAAAACCAAACAAGGCGGGGGGGTGGGGTGGGTGGGTGGGAATTACCTGATGGGAGAGAAGTCCTTCCAAAGCCACTAGCCTTAAGAGTGATGCAGAAAATACATGAGAAAACCCACTGGGGAACCCAAGCTTTAGTCGATCAGTTTGCAACCAAATACATGTGCATTGGACATTGCTAAACAAATAACTAGAGATTGTATAGCTTGCCAAAAAAACGAATAAAAGCCAATTTGGGAAACGGCTGCATGGAGGAAGGGAATTGGCCCACAGACCCTTTTTCAAACATACATCATACCCCTTGGCATCCTCAAAGCTCAGGTAAAGTAGAAAGAATGAATGGGGAAATAAAAAAAAAGGCAATTGACCAAGTTAATGTTGGAAACCAAGATGTCTTGGGTTAAATGCCTTCCCCTTGCATTATTAAATATTAGGACCCAACCATGGACTGATATGGAGATTCCTAGAGATCACCCCCAACTCCAAGACCTAAAGGCCAGATGGGAGAAGCTGAAGACAAGAGGTTTACTTATGCAGAGACTTCCTTTAGATATGGCAATTCACAGAATTAAGCCAGGAGATAGGGTGTTAATCAGATCCTGGAAAGAGACCTCATTGGCCCCTCGATGGGAAGGGCCTTATCTTGTTTTGCTCACAACAGAGACTGCTGTCAGGACGGCCGAACGCGGATGGACTCATGCCAGCAGAATAAAAGGCCCGATACAAGATCCTTCTTGGAAAATCACAAGCTCTCCCGGCCACCTAAAATTGGTGATTAGAAGGAGTTAAACGGACTCAGTGACGATAGTACAAGTGGGAAACGAAGGGGAACCACCTTCATTCGAACTCGCAAGTAACTTCAGAAGTGTAACAACCCGGGTGGTAAGTGTGATCCTTTTATATGTTTTACCTGTGAAGTTTGCCAAGAACGGTGGGGGACCCACAGTAAGGAAGACATACCCCCTAGAGGGGTGTGTCGCTCCTGTTATATGACCCTTAGAATTAAAGTACTGCTAGGAGAAATTGAGAATCAATCTCCCAAATGGTGAAAAATTTACAGATTTGGACATAGACCAGAATATTATTATTATTACTCTAAAGAGCTAACCCCACTGGTTGTAAAGATCATTAAAATGTGCTGCCACAAAACGCTGAAAAGAGCAAGGTGTGACTCTCCTATGGTGAGGGTTAGCAATTAGGAGGCATATAAATAGAGACGAGCGAAAAAATAATAACCCGGAGCCCCCTGAAGAGTGCCCTTGTTGCCGAGAAGATGGGAATCCTTGGGGCTCAAAGCAACCGAGTCGCCAAGCGAGGCAAAGGGGTAAAACACAGTGGGGGAAAGAATCCTGGGATTATGCTAAAATGCTAGAAGAACTGCCCCAATGCTAACCCAAATCTGGAGCCACCAAGAGAGGACACCTCTCTGAGAATACAGCGCATTGCCCGGCGGCAAAAGATGGCAAAAGCCCATTACAAGTTTTATCGCAAGCTGGGACCCTACCCTTCTTGGCAGGCTATAATAATTTATTTGGGAATTTTGTGTACACCAATTGGGGGAAACTACCACCATCAGCCCTTCAGGTGGACCCTAGCCCGCTTGGATGACTCAACAGTCATACATGGCACTGTTATTTCTGGAGCTCCGGTGTTTAATGTTACTAATTGTGAGTTATTACGGCCCACTGTAGGAGATAGTGCTTGTATGCCAGCACGACGATACTGCAGGGCAGCAGCAAATTCAATGGCCACTTACTGGTGTCCAAGATCAAATCCTGGAAGGAGTTATTGTAACCAGCCAGGGTACTTTTATTGTGCATATTGGGGTTGTGAGACAATTGCATTTTACTGGAAACCAGGGGCAGGACCTGACAAATTTCTAAATGTAAGCTGGGGTCCAAGTGGATGTAGCCTTCCCCAATGGGATTCTGCTGGAGCTATTATTGGTATCGTCGAAGGAAATTGTCAGTTCCTGTATATAAAAATATTACAACCAGAGAATCCAGGGTGGCTAATCGGAAAAACATGGGGTATAATGTTATGGATACCTGGAATGGACAGGGGAGGATCTGTTTTAATAAAAAAGGAGATAGTTGCACCAGGACCACAAGCCGTTGGTCCCAACCCAGTTATTAGCGGTCCAAAACCAGCTATTGGTAGTATAGATAAGGCTTTTGAAGGACAAAGTATTTCAAGTATAACTAAGTCTCCCTTTCAGAATACTCTCGAGGTCCCATTAGAGCCTAATTTAGACCCAAAAGAGGATCCACTATGGAAACTGTTAAATATCACCTATCAGCTTTTGAACTCCACTAATCCAAATATGACCCAACACTGTTGGCTATGTTTTGGACACAAAGCCTCCCTTTTATGAGTCAGTAGGAGTCCCCTCTAAACCAAAGAGAATGAATGGATCAAATCCATCCCAGTGCTTATGGGGAGATAAGAAACAACGATTAACAATGCAGCACGTGTCGGGAAAGGGAAGGTGTATAGGGAATATACCTCCAAGTAAAAACCACCTATGTCAGGAAGAAGTCTCCCTGAAAGGAAAACCTCCTGCAGATTGGCTAATACCGGCCGGTAACACCAAGTGGATCTGTTTCAAAACGGGGGTCACACCTTGCATATCACTTAGGTTGTTTAATGAAAGTGATGAATATTGTATACAAGTAGTAATTGCCCCCCTGAGTAATATACCACCCTGAAGATTTTTTGTATAACTATCAGACTATTCAGAGTCACCATATTCAAAAACGGGAACCATTCAGTGCTCTAACCATGGCCACCCTAATGGCAATTGGAGCTGCTGGAATGGGATCAGGAATAGCATCATTAGTCCATCAAAACGACAAATTCCGGTCCCTGAGGGTGGCCGTAGATGAGGATATAGCCCGATGTGAGAAATCAATTACTGCGCTAGAAAAATCATTAAGATCATTGTCAGAGGTAGTATTGCAAAATCGAAGGGGGTTGGACCTTTTGCTTTTACAGCAAGGGGGGTTATGTGCAGCTTTAGGGGAACAATGTTGTGTCTATACAGACCATACTGGAATAGTGCGGGATACCATGACTAAGGTGAGAGAAGGGTTAGAACATAGAAAGAAGGAAAGGGAAGCGCAACAGGGTTGGTATGAGAATTGGTTTAATCATTCCCCTTGGCTCACTACGCTATTATCTACCAAAGCAGGCCCGATAATACTCTTAATTGTGAGACTTACATTTGGACCGTGTATTTTTAATAGAATAATTAGCATTGTGAAAAATGGGTTGGAGGCCACACACTTGTTGCTTATTCAAGTAAAGTATAAGTCAATGGATGAAGAGTCAAACATAGTCGAAGCTGTAGTTTTAAGCCATAATGAGCGACAGCGGTTTGATGAACAAAATGGAGAAAAGAAAAGGGGGGAATTGTAATAAATAGTTATTGTTTGTTCATCAATATAACGAATGGTTATTGTTTGTTATAATGAATAGTTAGCGTTTGTTCATCAATGTGATAAATCGTTATTGTTCGTTCATCAAGACTACTGTTGGGGGAGAGGATCATCAAAAGTACCCGGTTGGGCAAACCCGAATGAGAAGATCGCGGGCTTAGTGTTCAGCCAATGAGCGGTGTTTAACTGGAAATGGAAAAGTTTACTTACAGGTGGCGCTGGGCCCTCCCTCTCTGACTATCGGAAGACCAACAGAGACCCCACGGCAACAGGGGACACATGCGCAGAGTACACCAAGAAGTCAACATAGCATTGGACTAACAGAAAGTTCACGTGGCAAGGGTGACTATAAAAGGGGAGGGTGGACTGGGGGGGTTACGCGCCATTGGTAGAGCGGGGATTCCCCGGCCATCCAGCTGCAGTTTTGCTTGTTGGCTGCTTCCTTAATGAACTCGATTGGCTTTAATTGAATTGTTCCTGTCTATTTATCGGAACGCATTTATAACAGTAGGGGCTCTATAAGAGTCTCCATGGGGGGACTTAAAGGGAGCAGTAGGGGCTCTATAGGAGGTGGCATAAGGGGAATGAAGGGCGCTTTAGGGGATGTATAAGAGTCTCCATGGAGGGACGTAATGGCGCAGTAGGAGCTCTGTAAGTGTTTCCGCTTGGGGACTTAATGGGCGCTGTAGGGGCTCTTTAAGAGTCTCCATGGAGGGACTTAACAGGAGCAGTAGGGGCTCTAGAAGTGCACAGTAGGCTCTTAAGGGCACAGTAGGTGTTCTATAAGTATCTCCATGGGGGGACTTAAGGAGCGCAGTAGTGGCTCTATAGGAGGCTCCATAGGGGGGAATGAAGGGTGCAGTAGGGACTCGATAAGAGTCTCAGTGGGAGGACTTAAGGGACGCAGTAGGGTCTCTATAAGAGTCTCCATGGAGGGACTTAAGCGTGCAGTAGGGGATCTATAGGAGTCTCCATGGAGGGACTTAAGGACTCTGTAGTGGCTCCATAGGAGGCTGCATAGGGAGGAATGAAGCGCGCTTTATGGGCTGTGTAAGAGTATCCACGGGAGGATTTAAGGGGCGCAGTAGGGGCTCAATTAGGAGGCTCCATAGGGGGAAATGAACGGCGCAGTAGGGGCTCTATAAGAGGCTGCATAGCGTGCAATGACGGGCCCTGTAGGGGCTCTATAGGAGGCTGCATAGAGAGGAATGAAGGGCGTACTAGGGGCTCTGTAAGTGTCTCCATGGAGGAACGTAAGGGCGTATTAGGGGCTCTATAATTGTGTCCATGGGGGGATGTAAGGAGCGCAGTAGGAGCTCTATAGGAGGCTCCATAGGGGAGAATGAAGGGTGCAGCAGGGGCTATATAATAGTCTCAATGGGAGGACTTAAGGGACGCAGTAGGGTCTCTATAAGAGTCTCCATGGAGGGACTTAAGCGTGCAGTAGGGGATCTATAAGAGTCTCCATGGAGGGACTTAAGGACGCAGTAGGCGCTATATAAGTGTCTCCATGGGGGGACTTAAGGGGTGCAGTAGGGGCTGTATAAGAGTCTCCATGGAGGGACGTAAGGGCGCAGTAGGGGATCTATAAGTACCTCCATGGGGGAACTTAAGGGGCGCAGTAGGGGCTCTATAGGAGGCTCCATAGGAGGGAATGAAGGCGCAGTGGGGGCTCCATAAGAGTCTCCATAGGGGGATTTAAAGGCGCAGTAGGGGCTCTATAGGAGGCTGCATGGGGGGGAATGAAGGCCTCTTTAGGGCCTCCGTAAGAGTGTCCATGTGGGGACTTAAGAGGCACAGTAGAGGCTCTATAGGGGGGAATGAAGGGCACAGTAGGGGCTCTAAAAAGTCTCCATGGGGAGACTTAAGGGCTGCAGTAGGGGCTCTATAGGAGGCTGCATAGCGGGGACTGACAGACGCTCCAGGGTCTCTATAGAAGGTTGCGTAATTGGCAATGGAGGGCACAGTAGGGGCTCTATAAGAATCTCCATGGAGGGACATAAGGGCCCAGTAGGGCCTTTATAAGTGCCTCCATGGGGGAACTTAAGGGGTGCAGTAGGGGCTCTATAGGAGTCTCCATAGGAGGGAATGAAGGGCGCAGTAGGGGCTCCATAAGAGGTTTCATGGGGGGACTTAGTCGTGCAGTAGGGGCTCTATAAGTGTGTCCATGAGGGGCTTAAGGGCGCAGTAGGGGCTCTATAAGACTATCCATGGGGGGATTTAAGGACGCAATAGGGGCTCTATAGGAGGCTGCATGGGGGGGAATGAAGGCTGCTTTAGGGCCTCCATAATAGTCTCCATGTGGGGACTTAAGGGGCACAGAAGGGGCTCTATAGGAGGCTGCATAGGGGGGACTTAAGGGCCCAGTAGCTGCTCTATAAGTGTCTCCATGGGGGGACTTCAGGGGCACAGTAGGGGCTCTATAGCAGTCTGCACAGGGGGGAATTAAAGGCGCAGTAGGGACTCTATAAGATTCTCCATTGGGGGACTTACGGGGTGCACTAGAGGCTCTATAGGAGGCTGCCTATGGGGGAATAGAGGGCGCTGTAGGGGCTCTATAAGAGTATCCATGGGGGGACTTAAGAGGGGCAGTAGAGGCTCTTTAGGAGTCTGCACTGGGGGGATTGGAGGGCGCTCTAGAGGCTCTATAAGAATCTCTATGGAGGAACTTAAGGGCGCAGTAGGGGCTCTATAAGTGTCTCCATGGGGGGAGTTAAGGTGCGTAGTAGGGGCTCTATAGGAGGCTCCATAGGGGGTAATGTAGGGTGTAGTCGGGGCTTAACCCCAAACCCTAACTCCTAACCGTAAAACTAACCCCTAACCCTAACCCCAAGCATAACCCTAACACTAACCCTCACCCCTAACTCTAACCCTAAGCCCTAACCCCTACCCCTAACCCTAAACCAACCCTAACCTGTAACCCTAACCCAACGCTAACCGTAAACCCTAACCGCTAAACCTAACCCAAACCCTAACCCTAACCCTGAAGTTGTTCCCATAATCCGTAAGTTGTTGATGTAGTCTTTTGTTCTCTTGTGTTTATGTTAAGTTGTTAGTGTACTTGTATTATGCTACTATAATCTGTTATTCTAAGTTGCTTACATGATTTGTTTTTGTCAGTGTACCTTGTTACTGTGATGCATTTGTGTAAACTTTTACCTTAATCTGTTAGTGTAATGTCTTTGTGTATTTCCTAGCCCATGTGCTATTTGCGATCTGTTTCCTTAAATTGTTAATGTATCTTGTTAATCTTAGGTGTTGCTGTAATCGTCTTGATAGCTGTCACCTGTTATTGTTGTCTTAGGGTGTTAATGTACGTTGTTGCCAGAAAGTGTTAGTGTAATGTGTTAGTTTAAGTAAAATTTGTTCTTTTGGCTTGTGACTTAAGTGTGTTATGGTAATGTAATGTCTTATTGTAACATGTTCCTTTAACTTGTTAATGTAAGGTGTATGTGGAAGTTATCACTGTAATTTATTAATTTTTTTGCTGTCAGTTGTTTCTGCAAGTTGTTTGTATCATGGTGATACTCAAGTGTAGTATGTTAGCCTGGGTCCAATGTGTTAGGTTAGGCTGTTACTCTAAGTTGTTACTCTAATCTGGCAGCATAAGATGTCACTGCCATATATTAACATCTTGGTATCTCTAAATAGTGTGTTGGTTTTGTTGGGTTAACTTCTTTCCATAACGTTTAATTTAATTTGATTCTCTAGTGTGTTACTTGAACTGTAAGCTTTTTTATTAGAAAATTTCTGTTATTAGTTAGTTTTAGGTGTTACTGTAGTTGTAAGTTGTTGATGTCCAGGCAATCTGTTTGTGTAATGTTTTGTTGCAAAGTGTTAATATCGTGTTATTGTACTCTGAAGCAGATATTTTATTTTGTTAATATCAGTGTAAGTGATTAATTGAACTGTAATGTGTTTATGTAATCTGTCACCTATGTTGTGAAAGTAATACTGAGTGTATTGTGTCTTGTGTTACAGTAAGTTGTTAAGTCTGGGTGTTTTTATCAGTTGTTAATGTCATTGTAAGGTGTTGCTGTAACAGCCGTTATTGGTATTTGTTAATATGAGGTATTTTTGTAGATTGTCAGTGTATGTTTTGGTTGTAAGTTTTGTTTGTGAGCTGTACTTGTTTTCATAAAATGTGTATGTCATTTTTCTCTGTCAAAGTAATACAGTTTTATAGTTGTATGTTGAAGTTGTGGCTGTAATGCTTAACTTTTCTTGTCATACGTGGGTGTAATGTTTGTAAGTTGTGATTGTAACTTTTGTGTGTGATTGGCAGTTGTGATTGTGTTTTTTGACGGTAAGCTCCAAGAGTAATTATAATCTGTGAGTGTTATGTGTGTTTGTTATTACAAGTTGTAATGTTCAATTGTTAGTATAAATTGTTTGTATTGTGTTCAGCTGTGATTTGAATTTGTGTTTGCTGGCCGTGAGTGTGTGTGAATAAGAGTTTATGGTGTGGCTGTAAGTTGTAGTTGTGTTTGTGTAGTGTGGAGGTAGGCTGGTAGTTAAATGTGTGATTGTAATCTGTGACTGTAATGGGTGCTTGCAACCATGGACTGTTCGTGTAATCTGTCACTGGCATTTGTCATTGTAAACCTCATGTTTTAAATTATCTTGTGATTGTTTTGTAGTATTGACCTTATTCACTATAATATTTTCATGTGAGTGTAAGTTGTTGCTGTAATCTGTAGGTTTGTGTTTAAAGTGTGTTTTTCAGTTGTTTTAGTACATGTAACGTGTGGTTGTCATGCATTATTGGGTTGCTGTTTTCTCTTGTTTAGTTATCATAGTCATTTTTTGTTTTGTAATTGACTCTAACCATTTATAGCAATTGTTTTTATTAGTTGTATGTGTAGTGCCCCTTTGTGTTTATTCTAGTGGTTTATGTATTTCTGTCTTGCTTTAATCTGCTTTTAGTTTCGGTGTTTATCTGTATTCAGTGCTCTTTGTCAGTAGGAGTGCTATGTTTTTCTGTACTGTGTATTTTGCTTGCCAGCAGTTTTATCCCCTGGTTTTTCTTTGCTAGGAGTTTTCAGTTGTAATTTTCTGTCAACTACATGTCTGTGGTGCTTCTTGTTTGATAGTAGTATTGTTCCTTGCTCGTCCTGTTCCAGCAGCACACCCCCCCTTGTCCTCCTTTGCTAGCAGCATCGTCCTATGCTGCTCCTACAGCAGCAGCACTGTCCTCTGCTTCTGCTTCGCTAGCAGTACTGCCCTCTGCTTCTTCTATGCCAGCATCACTGCCCCCTGCTGCTGGTCTGTCAGTAGATGTGTTGTGTGCTCCTGCTCTGTCAGCAGCAGTGTCTCCTGCTGTTCTTCTGCTATCAATACTGGTGTCTGATTCTTTTCTCTTGGTAACACTGGGTATTGTTTTTTCTTTGGTTGGAGCAGTGCTTTCTTTGTGTTGTGTTTTGGCAGTTGTGAGGTGTGTGTGGGGGGGTGTGTGTATGATAAAAGTTTGGGGCATTTTCTATTTATTTGCTTTGTTTCTTTTTTTCTTGGGATAATTTTTGATGTGGTTTTGTGTTTTGTTTGTTAGTGGTATATATCAGGTTTTATTTTATGGTTTGGGGTTTATTTTTGTTCAGGTGGTGGCAGAGAACAATTTTTTACCTCATTTGCATAATTAATTGATTAATTAGTGTTAATTAGGTAATGATTTATTTAATTAGTGCAGGTGGTAGTAGTAGAGAGTAAAGGTTTGTATATTTATTTAGAATAGGAATATATACTATAAATAAAAAGAATAAAAAGAACAAATTTTTAGGGGAAAACGGGAGGAATTTTTTTTTCCTTCCCATTTTCCCCTTAATATTAAGAGAGAGAAAGACAAAAGAGACTAAAATATTAACACCACACCAAAGATGCAAATAAAAGACCACACCACAATGGCGCAAAACTAAGAAAGAGCACCCCAGAGAGAAAAATATCTTTATTCAAAGCCTATGGAAATGCTTATTTATTGCTGAGATTTTATTATTTCTTTATTGAGTCAACTTTGCACAGGAATCCACATTGCTCTCATAATGCTTACATTGAGCACAACGCAACAAAGGTACAGTTAGACTGTCTAACATTGCTGATACCAACTATAACACTGTCTGTCAAACCCCACTGGCCGATACTTCATTAACTCTGACTTGGACAGCTGGACTCACAGTCTGTGATCCGATCTGAAGGTCCGCAGCACCCCCGCCAGCTGTCCCGAAGCACAGCAAATCAAAACCTGTACAAAGTAAAGACACTGCAACAAAAACAATACTTTAGTATCAAACATTACCTACAGTTGTGAATAAACATGGTCATAACATCTAAGTAATGATGGCATCCTCCTATTAACGTGTTGAAACTTTCACAGTTTTTTTGTCCAAAACAAAATATTTACAGCTAACACATTGTTCCAACACCCTTTTTCTTATTTCCGTTCCACATTGTAATAGGAGTCCCCAGGAACAGCGTTTCCGGGACCCATAGAAATTGGCCCTGCCTCCAAAAACCCCAGTCCCAGCTCGGCCCGTGCCCAAACCTTGGTGATGAACATCGCCTCGCAGATCGGCCGGGATGGGGGAAAAAAAACCCAGTCAGGGGAAAAAAAAAAATATCCCCCGACTGGGTTTTTTTTATTTTATTTTAATGTTTAAAAATGACCTGAAAAGTAAAACAATTAGTATAACACCAGAGCTAATCACACCCTCCACACCTCAACCCCCACTCACAGCCCCACCACAAAACCAACCCTGACTCTGAGCCCAACCATTACCATCCAAACGCCCCAGCTGGGCTCACCAGGAACAGTGTTCCCGGCATCCACAAAAATTGGCCCTGCCTACAAAAACCCCGGTCCCTGCTCAGTCTGCACCCAAAGCAGGGGGAAAAAGAAAAAAAAAAAAAAATCCCCTGACTGAGGTTTTTTTAATTCTATTTTGATGTTTAAAAATGACCTGAAAATCAAAACCATTAGTACAACACCAAAGCTAATCACACACCCCCAACCTCAACCCCCACACACAGCCAACCCTCACTCTGAGCCAATCTACATACATCAAAGCTAATTACACCCCAAACCTCACCCCCTCACCACACAAGAAAAATCCTTACTCTAAGCCCACACATTCTGCCACACACCCACCCACAGGGCTCCTCATTAACAGTGACCCCAAGGGCTACAAAAATTGCCCCTGCCTGCAAAAAGCCCAATCCTGCCTCAGCCTGCATCCAGCCCTTGGTGATGAACATCGCCTCACAGACCAACCAGGGCAGCGAGGGGGAATCCAGCTGGGAAAACACTAATCCCCTAACCTGTTTTTCTTTTTTTTCTTTAATTCTAATTTTTTTTTAATGCTTGAAAAACAGACAACTCCACTCCACATACAACTTCAAACAAAACAAAAAGAAATGAAGACACCTCCCCACCCCCCCAAGACCCATAACATGCTCTCTGGCATGGCGTAACATAGCATGAACGTGACCCGTAACATGCCCGCTGGCATGGCGTAACAGAGCAGAACGTAACACAACATTGTCACTGGCATGGCATGGAAACATGCTCACTGCCATGACATAACACAACGTAACACGCTCGCTGGTTGGATGGCACTACATAACATGCTTACAGGCATGCAGGCAGGACATACTTGCCTGGCACTGCATCGTCACCCTTCAGCACACAGCTGGTCCCTCTGCATCTGAAAAACACAACAGCAAAAAAACTCACCCTGATGCTGAGAGTGCTGAACAATTCCAGACACCTTGTTTCCATTTAGGAATATCCTCCTTTTCACGCTACAGCCAAGCAGAAAAATAGGCAAACCCCACTGAAATCAAACCTTAACACCCACACATACCAACTATAAGGGCCCAGGAATATGAACTGCTCTACTATCCCTCAGGTGGCTTATCCCAGGCAGCTGTTGTCACCCCCTCTGTGGCTGCATAACCCCAAGGACATGACACCTCTCTATCTACTCCATGTACGGCTACTCGTTCTGTAACGGACCAAACAGCCCTGGCCTTCAAACATTAAGTCTATAGACATATAAACCGTAAGACAACGCCATCGCTCCTGTGCTACAGGCAGAGCAGCTCCAACCACACAGACACACACAGACTGATACTGCACATGGACCGACAACACAACAAGAGACAAAAGGAAACTCTGTAAGAAGAATGACTCCCTCGCCAAAGCTGCCAGCGGGCAACAAGACCTAGGGGGATGCAAGGAAGACTCTACAGCAGCCCTGAAAAAGCACAAGACCACGGGCCGTTACAAAGAGATGCGGCCACAACCGGGAAGATGCACGTGCAAGAAACCTCGCTTGAAGGCCTAAAGACATCGAGGATGCACAGAAGCGAGTCCAGAGCGGGGATCCAAGACAATGAGATACTGATCATCAGGGATGCTGACGTGGGCTGCGATGCTACCCCAAAAGATGACCGATCAGAAACTTCCAAGAGATGAGACCGTGCACGCTTTAAGATTGACACACAAGAGAAGCAGTGCCTGATTAGCGGTCTACTGATGAGTACAGGCATTTGAGACCCTACAGATGATGCCTGAGGCACATCCTGCGTGTCTTTCAAGGAAAGAGGTCAAGATCCAAGGAAGGTCCAAGATACAGCAGACAGACTACATAAACCACACAACAACGCAGATACAGGCTGGAACTACCCTGCCTGACACTTGCTAGCGTTGGGCTGAAAATCAGTCCTCTCTCTATCTGCCCCAAAGGGACCCTTTCTGCACAGCCCTCTCCCCTACACTACCTTTAAAACCCCTCCCTTCTATTCACAACCTTCTTCCCTCTTCCCATCCCCATCCCAGTGCGGGGGTTTAACTTTCAGAAAGCCGGAGATCTGAAGCTGTCCGTGACAGAAAAGCCCAACGCCATTGGCTGTCTGGGAGGATCCTGCCCTCACCAGTGACCTCTTCACCATCTGCAAGAAAACCAAACGGGAAACTAAGACACTGCCAACGATCTGCATGGCACTGGGCAATGCCAGTGCCTTGCACAACACACACCCCTGTGCAAAAACGCCACAGCCTTTCGCTCACCTGCTCCAAACTGAATCCAACAGCGGGTACTGCAGCTATCATCACCTAGGGAATCTAAGGTAACAGGAGACACAAAATTCAATGTTGTGCTGGTGAGAAATGAATCCCACGCTCCCTCTCCCTACTGCCCAGCTCACCTCAAACACTCTTCCTGTTCCAAAGGCAGGTTGCCACCTGCAAAATCAAAGGCAAATGCTCAACCGAGTTGCCAGATTAGTCTTAGCTCTTACACCCCAAACCCACCAACAACCTCCTCACCTTCTCACACTGCTCATAGGCACCAAGCTGCACCCCTTGGAGCCAAAGATACACGCTCCGGTAGCGCCCAAAAGCACAGGCCACCCGCAGGGATTCCCCAGCTCCTCTTCCCTTACCTTTACCGCTCAGTCTCTCGGCCTCTGTCATCTCACACTGCCGGGTTGAGGCTTGCACGTCACCTGTAATACACAAACAGCAAGGGATGCTTGTGACTTGTGGACTATGAGACACCTACACAATAACCGCTACTTCAGGTAACTCACCATCGCTCTTCTTGCCCGACTCAGCTGCGGTGTCCACGTTCTGCTTTGCTCAGGGCTCTGTGCCTTCAAAATTGAGAAAAAGAAACCCTTTAGCTGGTCATACAGACACCAGTCACAGGTTCTCACCCGCACCGCAGCCAGCCCACCTTGCTAGGAAGCTCTTCTTGCCTCGCCCATCGTCAGCCTCTGGCATGCAGCTCCTCCCTCTCAATCTGAAGAAACATCAGACAAGTCACCACGATACCATGTGATGGCTGAACAATTCCAGACATCTTGTTTCCATTTAGGAACATTGTCTGTTTCACACTACAGCCAGACAGAACAAGAGACAAATCCCACTGAAATCAAATGTTAACACCAATGCACACCAGATATGACGCCCCGGGAATTTATACTGTCTGCTGTTGCTCAAGTAGCTTCTCCCAAGCAGCTGAGCTCATCCCATCTGTGGCTCCATAACCCCAAGGCAATGACTGTCTGCTGCATAAATGGCTCCGTGTTCTGTAATGGACCAAAACAGACCTGTACTTCAAAATCTAAGTCTAAAAGACATGTAAGCTGTAGGACAACACCGATATTCTTCTGCTGACTACCGCTCCTGTGCTACAGGCAGAGCAGCTCCAACCACACAGACCAGCTGAAGGAAGCTGCCTCAGGAATCAATACACGATCTTCATGGAAGTATGGTATTGTTCCCATTTATTGCCAAGATAACTCAGATTATATACTATTTTGCCAGAGTACACGCAGCTAAGCAATTATTATGATTGGTTACAATACAATGTCTACCCACCTAACATAACAATGTAATTGGTCCAGCTAGACTACTCACCCGCAAGCACACTTTACAGCCGCCCCCCCCCGCCTTGCAATTAAGCCTTGCATTCTTGTTCTGTCCTTATCGCCTGTGAAACATCCTGGTTCCTCTTCCCAGCTCTATCCAAGGACAGTTCTGAGGCTACTCTCACCGTAATTGTAGGCAGGGTTGTGCATACAGGTTTCTTGTAATATTCCATGGCCTTGCACTGCAAGAAAATCCCCTACAATTCTTCCTTTTTCTTTTTGCACAACCCAAACTGATACTTTTTCCTATCATCTTCTGTAAACAATTCAGTATACAAGGCAATATTAATAATAACAAAACCACAGTCGTCAGTATCAATAGTCCAAACTTTAGCCAACTTAAAAGCCATCCGGTTATTCCCCATCCTTGAAACAATCCATCCAGACCATCTGATACCTGTAACTGGTTTGTGAAGTCATGCAGCTGGTTGATCTGTTTGTGTATAGAAACAGAGTGGTCAGACAGATTCATACAACACACGCCTTCAATTCATTACAGCCATGACCTTGAGCTAATAACAAAAAATCAATAGCTGCTCTATTTTGCAATGTAGCACGGCGAACAGAATCTACATCTAACAATAAGGAGGATAGTGCTGCAGAAGTAGCATTAGTTTGTTTTGCGAGCCAGCATCCTAACCTATTCAGTTGCGTGAGTGCCCCAGCTACACCTACTTGAGGAGCTAAAACAGATGCTGCAAATATTTCTCCAGGTGACCAAACCTCTACATTATCTTTGCAATCCTTTGTGTACGTGTGTATTGCCCTTCTCCATCGATGATGCGAACATGCCTTGGCCAGTATCATTGTGGTGTTAAGAGTCAATAAAGTTAATCGTCCTAATGAACAAGGTCCTCCTCTTAATTTAGATGGAATACCTGGCCAAGCACGATCACCGCAGACTAAAAACAAACCTGTTGGTAATTTCAAAGGAGTATTGGTCTATTTTGAGATAGTTAAGCTAGTATAATTACACCACGCACTGCTGTTGTGATATACACTAAGACTTGAATTAACATTTACAGCTGATTCATTTTTTCCTGGCCAGTTAAAGTATAAACAGAAATCCATTTTTATTGATTCCAACAATTCTATTTCCTGAGGTTCTAATAATGCATGCGGAAAGGTCCAAGGAACCCATAGGTCCCAAGCATCCACTCTATCTCGTTTAACAAAAGGAGGTTTACAGGGCCATTCATCTATGGGGACTGCTACTAAACAGGTAGAAAAGGGGTTTTCTGGTGAGGCTAGTGACAAACAGATTGTGTCCTGACCTGTTAGGTCAGCTAAGGTTATCCATACATTCTGTTTTGGTTGCGGTACAATGTACGCAAAAGAGATTGTGCACAAGGTTACAATAACACACAGCTCAATCAGGTCCATCACTGTCCTTGGCCGAGTCCACGATGGCTGCGGCAGGCTTGGTCCATCGACTGGGTACCCAGAGAGGTCCGTCGTCTGTGGAGACACAACTATAACCCCGACCGTTAAACAACAGAGGCTTAGGACCCCCCCATATTCCAGTTTTAGGGTCTTTATAATGGACCTGAATCTCAGGTACAGATTGCATTTTCATTTTACTGTGATGAGTTATTACTGGAGGTTGTTCTGCATCACCTGCTAAACTCAAAAAGTTCAATGTAAACAAAACTTGGTTTAGTCTGATAATTGGATCTGTTATTTCCGTTGGTTTTTGTTTGTTAAGATATTCTTTTATTGTTCTGTGGGCTCTTTCTATAATGGCTTGGCCTGTTGGATTGTGAGGAATTCCTGTTACATGCTTAATTCCCCATGTCTGCAAGAATTTGTTTACCTTTTCTCCAACATACGATGGTCCATTATCAGTTTTTAATTCCTTTGGAACACCCATTATAGCAAAGCAAGCTGTTAAATGCTTAATCACATGTATGGTTCGTTCTCCTGCTTGAGCAGTAGCCCATATCATTCTTGAAAATGTATCAACAGTTACACGTACATATTTTAATTGGCCAAATTCTGGTATGCGGGTTACGTCCATCTGCCAAATTTCAGAAGCTTGTAAACCTCTAGGATTAACTCCTACTCCAAGACTACTGCCATGTTTACTACACTGAGGACAAGATCTGACCATACCTTTGGCATCAGAAAGGCTGATGTTAAACTGTCGGCTCAATGGTTTTGCAGCTTGATGAAACAGAGAATGACTGTTTTGAGCTGCTGAAAATGAGCTCCTTGGAGCTTCAATGGTAATACTAACAATTGAATCTGCTCTTGCATTACCCTGTCCAAGCCCAAACTCTGTTTTATGGCTACAAATGTGAATAATACAGCATGGTTTAGTTCGATTTAAAACTGCTCTTTTTACTTTTTGAAATAGATCAAATAGTCTGCAATTATTTGCTTCTTTAATTATGGCATCTTCAATTCGCTGTACTACTCCCACTACATATAATTTCAAATTTTCTTGTGGCCAATGTGTTAAGGCCCAATAGACTGCTGTGAGCTCTTGTGTCTGCAAAGAATCCTGTATATCTCCTTGGATTACTCGTTGCTGCCGTTCTGCCTGGTCTTTCCAGGTCCATACTGGTATTTCTCTCTTTTTCCCTGCGTCAGTAAACACCGTAAGAACATCCACTGGTTGGGAAACAACTTTTGGTGCAGCGACCCAATTTTGTTTTATTAGAACCTGTAGCCTGGGATCTTTAGGTTGTCTGTTGTGGATAATTCCTGAAAAAGACACAAGTGCGGTTTGTAAGGGTTCTGAGTGCCTTAATATCCATTCTAGGTCTAGACTCTTAATTAGAAGACTGATGTGTTCTGCCTCACGTCCCCATATACTGCACACTCTTGTTCGTGCTTTTCGGATCAAATACGCTATAGCTTCTGTTCTAGGCCAAATACTCAGTGGGGCTGTATGTGGTGTGAATATCCATTCTAATATAGCTATCACCTTTTTGCCTTTCATTTCCTCTTGCTTTTCTGTTTCTGTTTCACCTCACTCACTCCCCATTTCTCCCTCTTTCTTTTTGGAAAGCTGGTCACTGGTATATTACTGCAAAAGGAGCATCAGATTGATTACAGATCCAAATGCCTACGGGAACGTCTGAATAGCAACAATCTACTGCAGAAACTAAAATTTCTTGTCCCAACATTTGTAAACATTGTTTTTGTACTGTACCGAGAGTCACTGCCTGTGCAGGGTTTGTACCATGCAGCAGAGACATTAGTGGCTGCATTTCATCATTTCAGATTCCACTGTAAATCACCTATTAATTTTTGTGCATCATTCAATGTTTTGATTTTAGTGGTGATCGTTAATTTTTGTGGCTGAACAGTTCTGTCAGTGATAAGGCACCCAAGATATTTCCAAGGTGGATTCTGCTGAATTTTCTCACGTGTAACCACCAAGCCATTCTCAGAAAGCATTTCTGTAATTGTCATTAAAACATCTTGTGTAAATGGATTAGGCTGGCAAAATAAATATCGTCCGTGTAATGGTAAATGATAGTTTGTGGTAACATTTTTCGAACAGGTTCTAATGCCCAATGGACATACATTTGACACATTGTTGGGGAATTTTTCATTCCTTGAGGCAAAACTACCCATTCAAATCTTTGTGCAGGAGTTGCCTTATTTACAGAAGGCAATGTAAAAGCAAACTGAACTGTATCCTGTGACTGCAAAGGGATTGTGAAAAAACCAGTCCTTTAAATTAATTATCAATATAAACCAATCTTCTGGGAGCATCGTGGGTGTAGGTAAGCCTGGTTGTAAGGCTCCCGTAGCCCACATCTGATCATTGATTTTACATAAATCATGCAACAATCACCATTTGCCAGATTTTTTCGGTATCACAAATATAGGGGTGTTCCATGGACTGGCTGATGTCTTAATATGTTTAGCAGCTAATTGTTCTTGTACCAGCTGATGAGCTATTTGCAGCCGCTCTTGACTTAGTGGCCACTGCTCAACCCACACTGGTTCATCTGTTTTCCACTGAATTGGTGGGATGGGCAGCTGCACAGCAGTGTCGGTTAAGGAAAACACAATTGTTGGGAAATTGGCTTAGAGAGCAAAAACACGGAGGAGCTGTGCAAGTCAGGGTCAGAAGATTATACGGCCGTGTAGGCCAGGGATAGAACTTGTCAAGGCAGCATAACTTGGCAAGTCGGCAAAAACAGTCTGCCCTTGAGAAAGAGATAAACAACTGAAGAGGAGCTGAGATCCGGGCAAAATAACATAGAAGCTGTAACCGAAAGTAGGAGGAATATGTTAAGGTTGCTTTTAGAGCTTGGCCAATAAGATAATGACTAGTAGGCATAATTAACTGATTGTGTATATAAACCGCAATAATGAAAACAATGAACTAACCAATAATGAGTTTGAATTTTGTAATATGTATGAGATAATTAACGAGTGTATTTAAGTTGAAGCTGAGAGAATAATAAACGAGACTTAAAAGACGACCATCTGGTGTCCGTGTCTCCCTTCTCCGACAAATGGTGACCTCGACGTGATAAAAAGGCAACGCCACGGTCGGTGAAGTAGCGTGGGGACCTGATGCAGCCAGGTCGGTGCTAAACGATGAAGGGAAAGCACTCTCAGGAGCTACAGCGGTGGTCCTGGGCCCTACGTGCTGCCGGAGCCGGAGAGCTGCAACAGCGCTGACGAAAACAGAATGGACAGGCAAGCAGCATATGATTTATTTATTGCCCATATAGAAAAGTTAGGATTAAAAGATATAAACCCGAAGAAAGGCTGTCCATACAGTGTCAGACCTCAAGGCACCTGCTTTTCTGGCCTCTCTAGACTACCTGAGGAGACACCCTGGATCAATAGCAATTAGAAAATGCTACCATCACATCTTCCATAAACTGAAAAATAATGAAAAATGAGTCTTAAATATGACAATAAAACTTTCTTTATTAAATGCTCACACAACTTATCCTCTTAACCTGGACTCCTAAAATTTCTCTAACTGTACATGTTTTGATGATGTGAAGATAATTATAGCATATCAGGGCTCGTTAGGACTTTCTGGACTTTTACAAGCCCCGTGGTGTATTTAGTGATAATTCGATGAGTCTCAGGTACCAAGAGGAGACAGAAAATAACTTCTGGAGAATGAAAAGTCAGAAGGAAATGCCCAAGTGTCTTGGAGTGTTAATTGGTCTAACTGAGGGCAATTACTGATAGAACCTCCCCAGGGACTTGTTAGAGCAGACAACTGGAGGCTGTGGTTACAGGTAGGCAAAGGCACTGTGTGAGCAGCTCTAGTGTTGAGAAACCCTTGATCTGTTTGATGAAGCAGAAAGGCCAAACCCTCAGCCCAGCCCTGAGGAAGGCAGACCCTCATGCATGACTCTCCTCTCCTTTATGTGAGTGAGGAGATGGAAGAGTCCCTGGACCACCCAAGGGACCAGTGACTCAAGTGCTCTGGTTGCTCACCAGCACAGCTTTGTTTCACTGCTTCAAACCCATGGTCTCCCCTTCCTCCCCTTGCATTTTGAACCATCCTGGCTTTAGAGTCCTCTGCTCTGCTCCTTTCTGTGTCTGAAACCAAGTGTAAAGAAGAAGAGGAAATGCCAGTCGTTAAGGCATATATTTTTCTTGTGCTTCCTTCTATGAGATGTGTAGACTGGTTTTATCAACACAAAGACTTAAAAAATCAGAGGTTTGAGACCTGAATGGTGACTTTCATCTACTCTGCTGCAGACACCTCTGAGAACTGGTTTTCCCAAGGCTCCGTTTTGAACCAACAGAGACAAGAGAAACCTCCAGAGGCTCTGAATCCTATAACTGGCAAGCAAAAGAAAGCTGACAAACCTCTTCCAGACAGCTTCTCCTCTGCACTTAGGTCAGGACATTGGATAGTGATAGCAACAAGCAACTGTTTGGAAGCCCCTGCGCTTCAGTGCAGACACGAAGCCAGCTGAGACTGGGTGACAGGCTGTGTGGAACCATCATAAGTCTCTGTCACGATTTACAGTACTAAAGAAGACAAGTTGTACTTGGTCCCTATTCTGCCCTCCCCTTTCCTGAAGAAGCAGAGAGCAAGAAGCTTTGGAAGGAAGCAGGGGGTTACAAAAGAGATTCCTGGTGTTGCTGATGTTGAAACCCACAGGGATTCTTAATCCAAAAGGCAAGTACTGAGAAGTGGCAAGAATCACATTCAATGTCCATATTTGATTTGATGTTATGGTTGAGCATTTGTGCAGTAGAAGAGATGAATTGGGAGCATAGGTGTGACAGATGGTTGGAATAGATCAGAGTGAATTTGGAATTTCCTGGGAATAGTGTGAAATTAGCTGACTGCCTCTTTAAAATCCTCTGTTCTGGAGAAGGAATTCTTTATGGGTGTCTGAGAAACCTAGAAAGAAGACAACAGATTCTCTGAGGACTCTGCTTGAAATGTGATACTGAAAAGTCAGGGTGCGAAAAATGCCTGAAGGACAATCTCTGTCTGTGTTGTGCAGGGAGACTGCAAGAATGGAACGGAGCAGAGAAGGAAGGCTTGGACCTCTCATGCAGCCTGTGACACTGTCACCCCTGTGGTTTTGCCATGTTTCTGCCTCAGTGGGATGAACTGAAGTTAACCATGGCTCCAGAAAATGGAACTGCAGTTACTGAATTTGTCCTTGAGGGTTTCTCAGGGCTTGACCAAAGAGTGCAACTTGTTCTCTCTCTGGTCTTTCTGCTCATGTACCTGACAGCAGAACAGGGAACACAGGGGACAGGAGCAGGTTGGGAACACAACCATCATCTTCCTTGTGTGTGTGGATCGTCACCTGCAAACCCCCATGTACTTTTTCATCAGCAACCTGGCCTTCCTGGAAATCTGGTTTACATCTTCTATGAGCATCAAATTGTTTGTGATCCTGGGTTCTGGTAGGACAACAATCTTGCTAGGCAGCTGCTTTGCACAATCCTATTTCTATTTTGCCCTGGGTTGTACTGAGTTTGCTCTGCTTGTTGTCATGTCCTTTGACCGCTACGTTGCCATCTGCCAACATTTTCATTATGCTGCCATCATGAAGCCTCAGCTCTGCATCCACTCAGTTGTTGCTGCTTGGTTCATAAGCTTCACACTCTGCTCCTCCTCTGTCAGCTGACTTTCTGTGGCTCCAAAAAGATTCACCATTTTTTCTGTGACAACTGCCCCTTATTCAAACTGTCCTGCTCTGACACCAGCCTGCTTTGGAAAATAGATGCTGCTTTCATATCATTTGTCATCCTGGGTTCCTTATGTTTAACTCTGGCATTTTACACGTGCATCCTCTTCTGTATTCTGCATCTTACAGCAGCCTCTGGGAGGAATAAAGCTGTTACTACATGCTTTTCCCATCTCACCACCTTGGCCATCGCATATGGGAGCTGCATTGCTCTCTACGTGTGTCCTTCAGAAGGAGTTTCCGTGGAGACCAATAGAATTGTAGCTTTGCTGAACACGGTCCTGTACCTGTTCTTAAATCCCTTCATCTACAGTCTTAGAAACAAGGCTGTGATTGTGGCCCTGACTGAAGCCATCGCCCGTGTGGCAACACAGCTTTTCCCCTCATCACAATGCGTTTTCTGGGCAGCAGCTCCTCTGCTCTGCTGCCACACATTCAGTGACACCAGTGCCTGTGTGGAACCTCTAAATACAGATGTCCCAGCAGTCTGATGGTCTTGTTGGACTGTGTTAGGGTGAGGGATAAGAAGTTCCTCTGCACACACACAGAAGGCACAAACACTAGCAGGAGGAGTCACTGAGACAATCCCCAGCCCTGGCTGCTCCCAGGAAAACCACTGCAGAGCCAGCAGCTCCTCAAGAGTCCACATCCAAAGCTGAGCAGAGCACAGAGGCACAGCGCAAACTGCAGGCTGCTGAGGAACTGATGTCTTGTCCCAGCTCCTTCCAGGGCTGCCCTGAAAGAGCCATCAGCCCCTTCCCAGGTGTGAAACTCATCAAGATGAGGCACTGAGAGCAGCTCTCTGGGTCATTTGGACTATGGACATTGTTGCCTAGGGGTGTAGGAGATATTATGGGATGTAGGGGAAGACCATTTTTGGATTGGACTTATAATGAGAAGTTTTGTTGAGCACCGCAACCAGCGCAGTCTGTCCTGTCTTCTCATTAAGTTTAATTAGTAACTCTTTCCTGTGTGAGCGAATCCCTCTCACACTGTGAATGTGTGTGCGTGGGACTGTGAGTGCAGCAACTGGAGCAGGACTATGTGCCATTAGGGACAGCAAATGAGAGACTGGGTGATTGGACTTCAGAGTTTGTGTCTGTGTGTGTGTGCGACCAGGGTGGTCTGTTATCAGCATCTGGAATGTGGCTGTGGCCCTGGGCACTTGTGTGTTCAGGTGCCTTCAGCTGGTGTGGTTGGTATCCAGGGAGAGCTGCTGAGAAGACTGAGTGTCTGAGCCCAGCTGCTGGGGTGATCTACACTGCACAGCTCTGCGTAAAGACTAGTCTGGACTAAACTAGACCAGAGCAGTTCAGTTGGAAGGGACCTACGATCATCATCTGGTTCAAACACTTAGATGCTTGGGGTAGCAAGATCACCTCTCTAGAATCCCCTGTTTCTGGGTTTGACCTCCCTCTCGGTGGTGAAACCCTCCCTAATGTCCAGTCTGCAGCTTGCAAAGGCAGGGAAGCAGTCAGGCTGCAGGGAGGGCACAGTCTCTCTCTGAGCTCCCGAGGTAAGTTCAGACGGTTTGCGGGAACCCAGCTATGGTGCCCACCAGGGGAGAGGCTGCATCCTCTGCACTTGCCAGAAGGGACACGTCAGCCCAGACTGAGCTGCCAGGGAACCAAACAGCCATCCAGGACTCTGGCTGCAGGGAGTGCCACCAGCTTGCACTGGAACCTGAGGGCAGCAGAGGCAACAGCTGTGCCAGGTGTGACTAGGCAGACCATCTCCTGAGCCTAGAGGCAGAGCTGCCAGAAGAAGTAGACAGGCTATGGAGCCTCAGGGAGTCAGAGCAAGAAATAGACTGGTGGAACCACACCCTCACCTCTCTGAAACACCAACAGGAACAACCACTGGAAAAAGCCCGTTATTGAAGGGACTTGGTATCCTTCCCCATCAGGAAGTAGACAAGGACTTAAAGGAGAATAGTGAGGGGAAGTGAGTCCACAAATGGGGCAGAGAGTTAGCAGCCTCCTTTCCCATTCCTCCCTCTGCAAAACAGGTAAAAGGCTCTAACTGTGGAGGACCAATCAGTGGACAATGTGAGTATTGATCCATCTACACCAAGGGAGGGGCCAAAACCAAACCAACACACTCCCCAGATCATTACAACCACCACAAAAAAGAAAAGGTGGGTCATAGTCGTAGCAGATCCCTGCTGAGGGGAACAGAGGGGCCACTATGTCAAGCAGATCCTAGTCATAGAGAAGTCTGCTGCCTCCGAGGAGCCCAGGTTGGGGACATCACTAAGAAACCCCCAGGCTGGTAAGACCCCATGACTGCTTCTCATTATTCCTCTTGCATGTGGGAGGGGACGAAGCTGCAGAACGCAGCCCAGGGGCAATCAAACAGGACTTTAGGGCTTTGGGACAGCTACTGAGGGAATCTGGGGCCCAGGTGATTATTTCCTCCCTCCTTCTAGCTGGGGACAGTGGCACTGGAAGGAGCAGATGGGCCCAGTCCATTAACACATGCCTCTGTGGTTGGTGTCACCCCAACAACTTTGGAGTTTAGATAATGGAATGGCCTACACAGCACCGGGCTTACAGGTATCAAATGGGAGCCAACTTTCTCAAAGAGGTAGGAGGGTTTTCCCTCAGGAGCTGGCAGGGCTCGTTATCAGGGCTTTAAACTACATGGGAAGCAGGAGGGGGAGAATGTCAGGCTGGCAAGCTGCAGGTTGGCACACTATGGGTAGAATCATGAGGTGTTTCTATGGGCCCCTCACCTGTTCTCCTGGGGTCTGCTGGGGACCCTGCAGCACAGCTGAAGTTTTGTACCAATGAGTCAAGGGCTCCTGAGGAAGCAGGAATCAACAAGGAAACCCCCATGACGCACTTTTAAGTGAAATAAGGGGGGGTTCCACTGAGAAGGCGATACGCCCAGTTGCCCAGCTCAAAGGCCTCTATGCAAACACACACAGCTCAACCAACAAACAGCAGGAGTTGGAAGGCACTGTGCTGCTAGAAAGCTGTGATCTGGTCACAGTTACTGAAACCTGGTGGGACAAATCCCCTGAGTGGAGTGTGACTATCGATGGTTACAGGCTGGGACGGAGGGGTGGAGGTGCTGCCCTCTCTGTATAGAAATTGATTGAATGTGAAGAGCTGTTCCTGAAGAACAGCCAGGAATAAGTTGAAAGCTTAGGAGTGAGTATTAAAGACCAAGGAAACAAAAGGAACCTTGTGATGCATGTCTACTACAGGTCACCTGACCAAAGGGGGGCTGAAAATGAAGCCTTCTTCCTCCAGCTACAGTTCCACGTTTGCAAGCTCTCAACAACAATGTGGGGATGAGGGGGATAGAGTCCCTCCCATTGTAGGGGAAGATCTGGTTTGTGACCACCAGAGGAACCTGAACATTTACAAGTCTATGGGACCTGATGAGATGTATCCCAGAGTCCTGAGGGAATTGGCTAATGTGGTACCCAAGCTATTCTCCATAATATTTGAAAAGTCACGGCAGTCAGGGAAGTCCCTAGTGACTGGAAGAAGGGCAACACTATGCCCATTTTTAAAAAGGGTAGAAAGGAGGACCCTGGGAACTACAGACCCGTTGGCCTCACCTCTGTGCCTGGGAAGATCATGGAACAGATCCTTCCAGAAGCAGTGCTAAAGCACATGGAGCACAGGGAGGTGATTCGAGACAGCCCACATGGCTTCTGCAAGGGCAAGTCCTGCCTGACCAACCCCGTGGCTTTCTATGACAGAGTGACTGCATCAGTGCACACAGGAAGAGCAAGGAATGTCTTCTCTCTGCACTTGTGTAAACCCTTTGGCACGGTCCCCCACAATATCCTTCTCTCTAACCTGGAGGGATATGGATTTGGTGGGTGGACTGTTCAGTGGATAAGGAGTTGGTGGGTTGGTCACATTCAGAGAGTAGTGGTCAATGGCTCAATGTCCAGATAGAGACCCACGATTAGCAGTGTCCCCCATGGATCCATACTGGGACCAGTGCTGTTTAATACTTTCATTAATGATATTGACAACAGGATCGAGTGCATCCTCAGCAGTTTTGCAGACAACACCAAGCTGAGTAGGCCAGTGGTCACACCAGAAGGATGGGATGTCATCCAGAAGGACCTGGACCAGCTGGAGAAGAGGGCGTGTGTGAACCTCATGAGGTTCAACAAGGTCAAGTGCAAGGTTGGGGTCGTGGCAAACCCTCAGTATCACTGCAGGATTGGGGATGATGTGATCCTGCAGAGAATGCCTTGGGGGTGTTGAGTGATGAGAAGCTGGATATGAGCCTGCAATGAGCTCTCACAGCCCAGAAGGCCAGTCGTGTCCTGGGCTGCATCGAAAGAAGCGTGGCCAGAAGGTCAAGGGAGGGGATTCTCCCCCTTTACTCTGTGAGACCCCACCTGGAGTCCTGTGTCCAGTTCTGGAATCCCCAACAGTAGAAGGATATGGAACTGCTGGAGCAGGTCCAGAGGAGGCTAAGAAGATGATCAAAGGGCTGGAGAATCTCTGCTATGAGGAAAGGCTGAGAGAGTTGAATTTGTTCAGGCGGGAGAAGAGAAGGTTCTGGGAGGAACATCACAGTGGCCTTCCAGTACCTGAAGGGGCTGCAGCAAAGCTGGGGAGGGGCTTTTTACAAGGGCCTGGAGTGATAGAATGAAGGGGAATGGCTTTAAACTGGAAGGGGGGAGATTTAGATTAGACATTGGGAAGAAATTGTCCACCATGAGGGTGGTGAGACACTGGCCCAGGTTGCCCAGGGAGTCTCTGTGTGTCCCCTTCCTGGAGGTGTTCAAGGCCAGGTTGGATGGGGTCTTGAGCAGCCTGGTCTGGTGGGTGGTGTCCCTGCCCATGGCATTGGGGTTGGAACTGGATGATCTGTAAGGTCCCTTCCAACCCAATCCATTCTATGATTCTGTGATGCTGTGCTTTGCGCAGGTGCTGAGAACACCCTGATCTGCAGCTGGTGCTGGCCAAAAGTCAAGCGCTCCTCTGTTCCTCACTCAGCCCCCATAGCGAGGAGGCTGGAGGTGGACAAGAGAATGGGAAGGGGAAAACATCAGGACAGCTGTCCTGAAGGGACCAAGGAGATATTCCCTGCCATACGGTGCTTGTTCACTGCTGAAACTGGGAGGGGAGTTTCTCCAAAGCAGCCATTGCTTGGACACTGGCTGGACATCCCTCTGCTGGTGTGAGCGACTGCTTCTCCATCACTGATCTCCTTTTCCCTCCTCTTATAAAACTCTTTGGATCTTCATCCACGAGTTCTGTTTTGTGGCTTTTCCCCTTCTGATCGTCTCCCCGTTCCTGCTGAGGATGGAGAGTGACTGGGTGGGGGTTTAGTTGTTGGTGGGTGTCACCTCAAAAGACAAGCACCCAGCAAATAGGTTGGTGTGTGCTTGTGAGGTTGCTGCTGCCTGAGTAGCTGATTGGCCAAGAGGAGGCTCATGGCTTGTGCAGGTGCTTGTTCACTCTCACACCAGAAATAGGTAGAGAGCAAATAGGTGGATAAGTGGTGGTCAGGGTGCTTGTTCCTGAACAGCCAAGGAGACAGGAGAACAGAAGCTCATGTGGGAGTCTGTGAGGGCATCGGTGTCTGATTGCTTTATAGGCCAAGAGAAAGCCCCTGAGTGGTGCAGGTTCTTACGAGGTTACTCACCCCTCTGTAGCTGACAGGCCAGGAGAAGGCCTGTAGGTGGTGCAGGTGCCTGTGAGGTCACTGGTGCATGAGCAGATGAGAGACCAAGAGAATGTCCTTGTGATATCAGGAACAGGCACGTGGCAGTTCCAGGCGCAATAGCATCACCTGTGTGTGAGTGGTGGTGGGCCAGGAGCAGACACCTGGCCTGGGGACGAGCTTGGGATTGCACTGGTGGTGGAATAGGTTTCAGGCATAAAGCAGGCACACGGCTTGTGGGGGCTTCTGATGACATCACAGTTAGGTGCAGACCACCGCAAACATGACTTTCTGGAGGAATCCTCATGGGCAGCAGTCCGTGCACAGCACACACACGTGGGACCAATTAATGCATGAGCTCAGAGCAGATTTAGGAGGGTGTGAGGTCACCATCCCTGTGACACCTGAGAACACAGGGTGGCAGCAGGAGGGTGTAAGGTCACATCAGCAATGCTCCCCATGGCCGTGGGGTTGGTGCAGAGCATCTGTGTCCATCAGAGGGGGTCACGGGGACAGGAGCTGCCCTGCCAGTGCTTGCAAGGCTGAAGAAGCAGCCCCTCAGCCCTGGAGCTGCTGGGGTTGGGTGGTTCGGGGCCTCCGCAGGGATGTTGGTGTTGTTCAGCCTGGAGAAGAGAAGCCTTTGGGGAGATTTTATGACAGACTTCCAGTACCTGAAGAGGCTCCAGGAAGGCTGGAGAGGGACTTTTTAGGAGGGCCTGTATTAATAGGAGGAAGAGGAATGGCTTTACACTGGAAAGGGGAAGATTTAGACCAGACAGTAGGAAAAAATTCTTCATGGTTAGGGTGGGGAGGCCCTGGCACATGTTGCCCAGGGAAGGTGTGGCTGCCCCATCCCTGGAGGTGTTCAAGACTGGATTGGATGGGTCCTTGAGCCCCTGATCCAGTAGGAGGTGGCCCTGCCCATAGCAGGGGTTTGGATCTGGATGGGCTTTAAGCTCCCTTCCAGTCCAAACCATGCTGTGATTCTATGATTCTATGTGCCGGGCTCGGTGCCAGCAGGAAACCACAGGCTTCCTGCCCGGGCACTGTGGGGGGAGTGCAGCAAGCGCTGTGAGGTCACGCGGGCTGTGGTTTGTGCACCTGCAGGGCTTCGACTCCTGATCTGCCTGCGGGGAATAACGGCCCCTGGGTGACACGTTGAGAGCCAGGGACACGACTGAGCCTCTGGGCTGCACGTCTGCTGCCAGGGTAGGGATGCGTCCTAGCTCCAGCTCCTGCCAGGGTCCCGCTGTGGGGTTCTCTGGGGAGGAAGGTGCCAGCACTCTTGGGATGGAGCTCTGTCCCTGGCCAGGCCTTTTCCCAGACCTGCTCCCAGCACAGCAGGGGCTGCAGCAGGGCAGGGGTTGTTTTCTTTCCACGTTTACACCAACCCTGTGCCATCCCAGCTCCATGGTTCCCACAGCTCAAGTGCAGCTGGACACTCGCCTCTTGGGATCTTGGATGAGCCCAGTGTAGGAGACGTTCTGCGCACCCAGCCCCTACAGCAGGGTCCAAGGGGTGCCAGACCCATTTCTGCTCAACACACAGAACCATCCCCCAGCGCAGCGACTGTGACATCTGCAGTGGGACACGTATGTCCCTCATATATGGTCATGAACGGTGCTGGAGCTGTTCATTGGAGGGCTGGGCTGCATCGCAGGGGAGATCGCTCCCGATAATGTCTCAAAAGGTGCTGCTACTCTGATTGGCTCCTGCTGCAGCTGGCTTGGCATCTGCACAGATAGGTTACCCTCACCTCTGTGTTGTCACCGTGAGTCCCCAGGAGCTGGGACAGGCAGTGGGGTTCAACAGGGCAAGAGCCTCTGGATGGGGATGAAAGGGCTTCTGTCCCTTTGGGGGCTGTGGCTGCTGCTCTGGGTGCCGCTGTGCAAAGGTGAGTGCCGGGTCCCTAGTCCCACAGCCTGGGGCCAGTGGGCACCAGTGTGGTCATTGGGACATCTCTGGAGATGGGGTTTCTTTGCATGTGCCATTGAGATAAAGGGTTAAGGTTAAGTGACCTGTGCTTTTCCCTGTGCCCACGGGGTACGAGATGGCACTGTGGACCTGGAGACATGGGGCTGCACAGGGATTTCTGGGCTGGGGAGGAGAGGGTGCCCTGTGCAGAGCTGGGCATGGTGAATGAGTGGGAATGGGCAGGAGGCAATTAAGGTGGGAAAAGGTGCTGCAGGCTGTGGGGCAGCAGCCTTGCTGCTGGGCACTCCCAGGGTTTTTTAGCCTGTGGGGACGGGGATCCCCACACTGCCCTGGAAATCACCTAGAGGATGAAAGAATCCCACCCGTGTGCCTGTAAGTAAGTCTGGGCAGGGAAGGCCTCTCCAGACCTGCTGTCTGGGCCTTGGCGCTCTCCTGACCACTCCTGTGTTGGTGTTTGAAGGGGCTGCAGAGGTGAGGCTGGAGAACGGCGGCTGGCACTGTGCTGGGAGAGTGGAGGTGAAACACCAGGGCCAGTGGGGAACTGTGTGTGATTACCTATGGGACATGAATGATGCTGCAGTGGTTTGTAAACAGCTGGGCTGTGGGTCTGCTCTTGAAGCTCTTAAGAAGGCACACTTTGGGCCAGGATCTGGCCCCATTTGGATGTATGCTGTTCGATGTGATGGCACCGAGTCTGCCCTGTCCGACTGTACACACATCAGAGGGGATACGTACTGTTCTCATGTTGAGGATGCTGGAGTGACGTGTTCAGGTACAGTGCAAGCCCAGTCCCCACCTTTGTGTTCAGGATTCCAGATGGGACCTGTCTGTGCCCTCAGGGAACAAAGCGAGTACTGGAGAAGGGCCTGTTGTGGCCAGGCACTGCCGAGTTGAGGCTGTTGTTGCTGGTTTCCTGCTCCGTGAGGAAAGCCCAGTGGGATCCCGCCCTTGCCTGATCCCAGTGTGGCTCAGCCCATCCTCCATGGGTGCTTGACCCTGGGAGATGAATGCCCACCCTGCCCCAAGGTTTCTGTTGGTTCCCAGCTTTCTCCTCCTGTTCACACAGGAGCTGCCTGGTGGAGCCAAGCACCAGGTACCCCATTCCAGAGGCAATGAGAGCAGTTCACGTGGCCACCCACAGCCCCAGGGAAGGGGCCAAGGTGGCCTGGGACTGTTAGATTGTTTCCCTGGTCAGAAAGGATTCCCTCAGGGGAGAGGGGCTGCTCAGAAAAGAGGAGCACTGGGCTTGGGCAGAAGAGCAGGGTTGGCCATGACCACATCATTGCTCTTCGAGGGTCTCTCCGTGAGAGGTGATGCTGCCCTGCTACCCAGCTTCTCCCACCCAGCCCAGTCCTGGCTGCCCTGTGCCAGGGGGATCTGCCAGCCCCTGCTAGGTCTCCTTGGTGCCTGTCCCTGCACTGGGAGCTTGGGTCAGCACAGGGCTTCTTCTCTGCCTGCTCCTCTGACTCCTGCCCAGATGCTGGGCAGGGATGTGTACACCTGGCAGCGTGCTCTGGCTGCAGCTGAGGACCACTCCCCAGGCAGCTGATGGAGCTCAGGGCTGGTGGAGACCCCTGCCCCACATCTGTGCCCTGGGACATGTCCCATCTAAGAGTGAGGTCCCAACAGCCCAAGACCCATCTGGCAATGACACGCATTGCTGGTGGTTCCAAGGAGTTCCTCAGCCTGGCCATGAGCTCGGTGGAGCAGACCAGGCTGCAGCAGCCAACAGCATCAGGGACCACCTACCAGGAGCTGCTGGGTGTTTGTGGGGCTCTTTGCCTGTGACTTTCCTGAAGATGAGGTGGGACATGGATGTGTAACTGTCGCAGGGGACTGGGAACTTGCAGGGGTTTTTGTTGCTCCAGGATTTGTCCGGCTGGTTGGAGGGGACAGCCGCTGCTCAGGACATGTGGAGATCCATCATGGGGATCAGTGGAAACCTGTCTGTGACTCAGACTTTGGTCCCAAAGCCGCTGCCGTGGTCTGCAGGGAGTTGCAGTGCGGCACAGCTCTGTCTGTCCATGGGGCAGCTCTCGTTGTAGAAGGTGTTGGTGCCATCTGGGACAGAGAGCTGCTGTGTGTGGGGAATGAATCCCTTCTCAACTCCTGCCCCATGGGATCTCCCAGGGACCAGCCCTGCCCTCATGGACGGGCTGCCGACGTCACCTGCACACGTAAGGGCTCAGGGTGGGGTGTTGCACAGCAGGGCTGGGGATGGAGGAGGGCAGGGGCCGTGCTGAGCCCGGAATGAGCACAGAATGGGGGATGTAATTTTCTGTAGCTCTGAAATCGTGGTGCAGCAGGAGGAGAAAGGCTGGCTCCATTTGGCCTCTTCTCCATCTCCCAAGAGAGACAAAGCACATGTGCCCCCAATAATCCTTCTCTGTCCCTGGTTTCACAGTGTTCAGGCTGGAGAATGGCAGCACGACATGTGACGGGAGGGTGGAGGTCCAGGTGCAGGGGACCTGGGGCACCCTCTGTGCCTCCCGTTGGGATCTCTCAGACGCCCACGTTCTGTGTCGCCACCTCAACTGTGGGTTTGCCGAGTCCCTTCCCAGAGGAGGGCATTTTGGAGGAGGCACTGGACCCATCTGGAGAGACTCATTCCACTGTGACGGGACTGAAGCCCACCTGGGGCAGTGCCCAGTGACTGCCCTGGGGGCATCCCTGTGCTCCCATGAGGACGCCGCTGCTGTCATTTGCTCAGGTGAGGACTGGGAAACCCCTGTGTTGTCTCCATTTGCACTGGGGTGTGACACAGCCACCAAAAGCAAGGGACTCCATGGCAGCCCCAGGGTGGATTCTGCCTGGAGAAAGCCTGGCTTCACCAGGAGGGACCTGCAGAGCTTTTTCTGCCCAGATTGACTGCTCTTGTGTGGGAGAGCTGAGGACTGAGTAGGTGCAGGCATCTCTGCTCCTGGGGCAGCAGCTCAAGTCCTAGGGTCACCGCCAGGCCTGGGTTCCCCTGCTCTGAAGCTGTGGGAATGGCCCAGGATGGGGCTGAGGGTTCAGCTCCATCGTGCTGGCTGCCGACAGCCCTGTCCCAGCCCACAAGGAGCCTCATGGAGTCCAAAGGCCAACCTGCAGTGATTCCCGGGTGTCCTCAGCAGCAGCAGCAGCAGCCCCACGTGTGAGTGCAGAGCAGAGCTCGGCTTTGCCCTTGCTTCTGGGGCTTCTGACCAGCACAAGGCCCAGACTCTTCCTGTTTGCTTGGAGAGCCCCCTCATGGCCTTGCTTCCTGCCAGGGACACAGGGTCCCTGATTCCCAGGGATGCAGAGGGACAGAGAGGTGTGGGCTCAGCCCTGTGTGTCTCAGCGGTGCCAGTGCCAACACCGAGGTTCGAATCCAAGAATGGTTGGAGCTGGAAAGGACCTTAAAACCCATCCAGTTCAAACTCCCATGGGCAGGGACACCTTCCCCTGTGTCAGGTTACTGAAAGCCTCATCCAACCTGGTCTGGAACCCTCAAGGTTGGGCAAGGCTTGTCCTGGCACTGTTGTTCCTTGGGCCGCTGCATCCACAGCTGCTCCTTCCCATGACAGCTGACCCATCGGTGGCACACTGGGTGGCTGTGCCCCAACAAGAGCAAAGAGAGTGTCTCTCCCAGTCAGGCTCAGGGACTTAGAACCCAACCTCAAGGAAACCTGGCTCTGAAAGTCCCCATGGAGGTGTGGGCATAGGCAGGTCGGGTTCAGGGCACCAGGAGGGCACCAGAGCCTGGAGAAGAGCTGCAGGTTTCTAGGCTCTCTGGTGTTGTTGAGGGCATTGCTCTTCTTCCCAGGCGCAGCCAGCTCCACATCCCTGCGGCTGGTGGGTGGAGGGAGCCGCTGCGATGGGCGAGTAGAGATCTTCCAGCACGGAACGTGGGGCAGAGTCCTGGATGAGCAGTGGGACATGCAGGAGGCCAGTGTGGTGTGTCGGCAGCTGCAGTGTGGAGAGGCCGAGAGAGCCTACAACCCCCCGAAGCCAGAGAGAGGGACGGGTCCTGTGGGACTGCAAGGGGTGCGGTGTGCAGGGCACGAGGCCAACCTGAATCTCTGCAACACCTCGGTGCCCAAGAGTGCGCTGGCAGCAGGGATTGCAGAGGACGTGGGGGTAGTTTGCAGGGGTGAGTGCCCTGCAGGGCCCCTCAGCTCTGGGCTGGGTGGGCACCGGCCCCGATGGCAGCTGGGCTTCCTCCTGCTGCAGGGAGCCGACAGGTGCGACTGGTGAATGGGCCCGGGCGCTGCGCTGGGAGAGTGGAGATCTACTACCAGGGCAGCTGGGGCACTGTCTGTGATGACAGCTGGGACCTGCCCGATGCCGCTGTCGTTTGCCGCCAGCTGGACTGTGGAGGAGCAGTGGAGGCGGCCGACTCTGCTCGGTTTGGGGAAGGCTCCAGGCAGATCTGGCTGGACAGTGTGAACTGCTCCGGGGCCGAAGATGCTCTCTGGGACTGCCCGGCAGGGTCCTGGGGGCAGCACGACTGCGGGCACAAAGAGGACGCAGGAGTCGTCTGCTCAGGTCTGTGCCAGGAGCTCTGGGGGGATCCAGGGCCCAGGCAGGATGGAACAGGCGGAGACAGAAACAGCCCGTGCTGTTCCTGGCTACCTCTGACCCTGCACAAGCCCATCCTGGGGTACCTTCAGTCTCACCATCCAACCTGGCCTTGAACACTTCCAGAGATGGGGCAGCCACTGCTTCTCTGAACAACCTGTGCCAGGGCCTCCCCACCCTCACAGGAAATAATTTCTTCCCAAGATCTCATCTCCCCCTTTTCAGCTTAAAACCATTTGCCCTCATCCTGTCCCTGCACTCCCTGAACAAGAGCCCCACCCCAGCTTTCCTGGAGCCCCTTTCATTACTGGAAGGCTGCTCTAAGGTCTCCCCAGACTAGCTGGCCGTGCTTTTGCCTGAGTGAGCATCTGGGGGTGCTGGGAGCTTCCCTGTTCCCAGCACCCAGCCCAGCTTGGTACCCTTTGGGCCTTTCCTCCCAGAGTTCATGGCCCTGAGGCTGGAGAACACCACCAGCTGCTCCGGGCGCCTGCAGGTCTTCTATAATGGGACGTGGGGCAGTGTTTGCTCCAACTCAATGACTGCCAAAGCAGTGTCGCTGGCGTGCAAGGAGCTGGGCTGCGGGGACGGGGGTTTCCTGGAGACACAACGGCTCTACGCTCCCATGTCTGACCTCACCTGGCTGGATCGCGTGGAGTGTGGGGAGAGAAACAGCTCCTTCTGGCAGTGCCCTTCTGACCCCTGGCACCCGCAGTCATGCAATGACCAGCGAGACGAGACCCACATCACCTGCAATGGTAATTCTGAGCTGCCTGGTCAGCAGCCTCCCCCCAGCCCCTGCGCTCTGCCCAAGCGCAGACAGAGCTTTGCCTTTCCATGCCAGACCCTTCTGCTGCTGGGGGCAAAAACTGGGTGCCAGCTCTCAGAGCTCCACACGTTCCCCAGGAGCTGCCAGCCCAGTTCTCAGCAGTGCCTGGGGGACACAGAGGCGTCTCCAGGCAGGGTCTCAGAAGAGACCAAAGGGCTGCGAGCAGCGTCCTCTCCATGAAAGCCTTCTGCAACTCTGAGAACCAGGGTCCCTTTGGGGCTGGGCAGTCAGGGTCCCTCCCATTGCCATGCGTGTCCCCTGAAAGCCCAGGGCTCGCCTACTGCCATGAGAGAGGTGACATGGGGAGGCAAGAGCAGAGCTCAGCCCCACACTCTGCTGCACCACCCCTTGCAGCAGCCCCTTCACTGCAGCGTTTCCTTCTGCAGGGAGGCGGCCAGAAGTGCCCCCGACCCTGGAGACCGTGTGCCCGAGCTCCACCAGATGCACAGGTAGCTGCTCCTCTGCAGCCCCTCACACCTGGCCAGGCTCTGCCTGCTGTGTCACTGCCCTGGGAGATCTCTGCTTTCTCCAGACAGGGAGAAGATCCGTGCTGTGGGTGCTGAGAATGGGTGCTCGGGAAGAGTGGAGATCTGGTACCGCGGCTCCTGGGGGACGGTGTGTGACGACTCCTGGGACATGCAGGATGCGGAGGTGGCATGCAGGCAGCTGGGCTGTGGCCCTGCAGTGGCTGCCCTGGGCAAGGCTGTCTTTGGGGAGGGGACGGGCCCCATCTGGCTGGAGCAGGTGGAGTGCCGGGGGACAGAGCTGTCTCTGCAGGACTGCTGGGCCCGGCCTGGGGACACTGGGTTCTGCCGGCACAAGGAGGATGCTGCTGTGAGCTGCTTAGGTGAGTGAAGGGGCCGAGAACCCCTCACTGGGTGCTGGCCAGGAGCTGGGGCAGATGTTTGTCCTGCTTCGTCCCAGCGTGATTTCAGAGCTCCTGAGAGAAAGGTCCTCCCTGCAGAGCGTGGGAGGCCTGTGTCAATGTGCAGCAGCCCCTGTGGGGTGGGATGTCCTTCAGACTATGCCTGTGGGTCCCTGTAGCCCCGATGGGCATCTTCTGGTCTGTCTGTGCCATCCTGCCTGTGACCTTGAGCAGGAGCCCGGGCTCTGTCCCAGCCCCCCTGAGCAGACTCACAGGAGTGGTGATGTGGATGGGATGGGTCAGGGACACATGGGCACAAACACATGATCTGCAAGAGAGAAGGTTCCCCGGTTACCTGCACACCCGCCCTCTCAGCCCAGCTCTCCTTCTTCTCCTCTGCAGCTGCACCCAACACGGCAGCACCGACCCCCCAAACAGGTAATTTAGCCTCCCAGCACTGGGTCTGCCCAAGGCCAGGCTGTGACCCACAGCCCGAGGGAAGGGGCTCCTTGAGGGATGTGAAATGCCTAAAAGGAGACACCGGGTCAGGGATGGGGCTTGGGGAGAGCTGTCATTTACTCACTCCTTGGGTTCCCCCATCTCCTTGTCAGTGGGGGGCAGGAGCTGTGTGTCTCAGCCCCCACCTCTCCCAGCCTGGTGCTGCACTTTCTGTGTTCCTGCCCATGCAGATCCCACCCGGGACCGTCCGACCAGCAGCGGGAGACTCTCATTGCCTGTCATCATCTGCATCGTCCTGGGTGCCCTGCTCTGCCTGCTCCTGGCCCTCCTGGCCGGGCAAGCGCGAAGCATGAGGGTTGAGCGCAGAAGTGGGTCTTTCCCCCGTGGTGCCGAGGGAAGATGCCTCCTGGCAAGGCCAGGAGTGCTGTGGGTGTCAGTGAGGGGCACAGGCAGAGCTGTGGGGACAAGAGTGTGTGTTGCCTGCTGTCCCATGTGCTGCCCCATCTCCTGCTTGGCCACAGGCTACTGCCACCAGCAGTGAGGGGCAGAGAATCCAGAGATGGGGACAGTAAGGGACAGAGTGAGGAAAGAAAAGGCAGAATGGGGCTGGGGGATGTGGGAAAAGAGCAGAGACAGCTGAGAATGAGCCCCTGAAAGCACTCAGGGCAGCACAGGAGTGGGCTCTGATTAGGGGAGATGCCAGGAGAACTTTGGGGGGGCAGAGTCCATCCCTGTGTTTCAGGTCCCCAGGCTGTTCCCCCTTCCAACCTTGACTTCCCCCCAGCAGAGCCCTTGCTATGGATCTATGAGGCAGAGAAGGGGAAGATCCAGGGGGAGAGGAAAGGCAGGAGCTGCTCCAAGCTCAGCACCAGGGACCTGAACCAGGGGGCCAGAGGGGCACAGGGGCTGTCTCTGAGGTGATGGAGCAAAGGTGTCGCTGCCCCAGACCATCTCCATGGTGACACTGCCCTCACTGAGAGGGTGCAGCAGTGGGGACAGCTCTGGGCTGACCCAGGGGATCAGGGCTGGGGGAGCAGAGCAGGGTCCCATCCCCTCTCTTCCTGTCCCTGGGCCAGCCCTGCCTCTGTCTGCAGGCTCAGAGAGAGCTTGGGAGCCCTTCTCTGAGGCCGTGTACGAGGAGATCGCTTACAGCCCGACGTGGGAGAAGCAAGCGAGGTTCAGCAGCTCAGGTGGGTGTGTGTCTCTCACAGGGGGCACATTTGGAGGGCTCTCTCCCCTGGTCCCACCCAGGGCTGACCCACTGTGGTCCCTGTAGCGCTGGGGCTGGGGAGGGTGTGGGGAGAGCAACCAGGTCCTGGGCCCAGGGAGACGGTTCCTCCCCTGAAGTCCTGCCCAGCCCAGGACGGTTCCTCTCTCCCTGTCCCTGTATCCCACATGACACCCAAGGGCTGAGGGACGGGGCTGTCCTGGGGCACCTCTGGGAGCCCGTTTGAGATCAGGTTTGTCCTGGGGAGCAGGGGGAGCCCTGAGTCCTCCTCCGCATGCAGCCCTGGCTCTGTGCGTCCCCTGTCCCCAGCAGCTCTGACCACAAGCCGGCTCAGCTGAGCACACTCCCAGCACACTCGCTGTGCCTCTCTGCAGGCTCCCATGAAGAGGGGTCCCTCACCAAGCTGCAGCCCTACCCTGCGGACAGCGAGGAGCAGGAGGGTCTGGGGTCAGCACCAGGTACTAGAGGCCAGGAAGGGGTTGATCTCCCCTCCATGCAGACACATGGAGAACAGTGATGTCACTGTCAGATCTGAGGAGAACATGGTGGGGTCTCCTGCAGTGCTGCTGATACCGGTGCCTGGACTCCATGTCCCTGTGCATCCTCCCATCCTCTGCTCTGCAGGACACACCTTGTCACTGTCACCAACTCTCCTCTCCTTTCAAACATCCCTGTCTTTCCCACAGGGGACCCAGCAGAGGGCTACGATGATGCCAGGGAGGTTCCTGACCCTGGGGAGGATCCTGTGTCAGGACAGGGAGCCTGGGAACTTCCCAGGGTGCCAGAGGAGGGAGCAGGGTGCAGGGATGCACCTGGAGGTGAGAGGGAAAGGTAGTGCTGCCGGTTCCTGTGGTGCCATCCCTGGTGTGTGATGAATCGCTGAGAGCCCAAAATCCTGTTGTGGGGGAGATGGGTGGGAATTTTCCCTGGGGGGACTGGGGGTGACAGAGGGAGTGCAATATCTGTGGTCTGGTGAGGAGAGGGAGGAAGGTGACGCACAGCTCAGGCTGAGCACCTCATGGGATCAACACCCCATGGTCTACCTTGCTGCTCGCAAACCTGCACTCGCAGAGAAGCGCGGGGCCCCTGGAACTGAGGGAGATGCCTGGTGCCCTTCCCCAGAGAGCACGGGCTATGACGATGCTGAAGAGGTGTATCTGGCACATCCCTCTGAGGACACAAAGGCTGGGACACAAGAGCTCCATGCACAGCACTTCCTAAGCACTGGTCCATAACACCGGTTCCTGCTGTGGGAGCAAGGACAGCCAGGAGAGAGGACACGTCTGTGCAGCTGGGAGAGCCATGAGCACCAGAAACCGTCTCCCTTTGCCCTTGGCAGAAGGAACGACAGGGCATTTCTGCTACTTTTATCCCCTTGGTTTCACCTCGTGCCTCTGGATTTGAAGTCATTAAAAACTTTTGATTGTCACCAGAGCTGGTGCTGGCCTGACCGGGATCAGGGTGTCTTGCTGAGCCCATCACGGGGAGTAGAGCACAAAGACACAGTGGTGAGGAATGGGGTCATCTCAGAGATAGCAGACTTGGGGCCAGCTTGTGGGTCTGCCCATGGTCCCTGGGGAACAATCCTGCTGGCAGAGACATTTCCAGCCAGTTTCCAGCACAACTGGCTCTGTGCCAGCTCCTGGGATGCACCCCAGCAGGAGGGTTCACTGCAGCCACCCTGGAACTCGCTTGTATGGGGCCCCAGGCCCTGCCTGGGCCATGCTGGTCCCACGGCGCAGAGGTCCTGACAGAGCTGCTGTGTTGGGGTCAGCCCTGGCCTGGGACCCCATACAAGCGAGTCCCAGGGTGGCTGCAGTGCCCTGGATGCCCATGCAAACAGCAGAGGGATCACAGCCATGGATCTTCTTCCATAGGGCTCAGGAGGCAGCTCTTCTCCCCTCTGCCCTGGCTCAGGCTGCAGGGCAGTTGCTGGGGCACACAGGGCTGGGATTGTCCCTTTGCTGGCTCTGCCAGGACCTTGGTCTCCATGGGTTGTTCCTGCCTCTCGTGCCCTCGCACACCCCGAGGCCTCCTGTCCCAGCGCCACAGCTGCCTCCTTCCTGGGCAGGGGATGTAACGCAGCAGCCCAGGAAGCAGTCCTGGTACCCCCTCCCCCTACTGCGCTCCAGCGCCCACCCCACTCCCGGGTGGCAGCTCCTCCTCTCCTGGAATGACCCTTGGGTAGTCTGGGGGAGGCCCAGGCTCTCAGACCCCTTCTACCTTTGTCCCTAGAACTTTGCTGCTGGCAGCCCCTGGCCCCAGAGCCAGCCCCGTGTCCCCAGTCCCAGCCCATCTCTCCCTCTGGAGATGCAGGGCTAGAGCCTGCCCTGGTGGGACTTCCCTGGAGAATGGAGGCTATGTTTCCAGTGCCTATGTGTGTCAACAATCTCTTTGGGGGATCTCACCCTTAGAACTCTGCCCCTCCATGGGTTTTCCACTGCCGTGTCCCGCCCAGTGTGGGACAGCAGTGCAGAGGGTCGGGGTCACACCATTACTCCCCTCAGGAAGATCCTCAGGCGCTGCAGGGGCAAGCACAGATCCAGGAAACAGTGATGATCCTACAGTGATTGCTCCTGAGAATTAACCCAGCCTGAAGGTCCAGAGTGTTCAGGCTGTGAAATCATAAAATCAAGGTATCATAAATGTTGCAAAAGAAATCTCAACTCTTGAAATCCAACCATCAGGCCAACCTCACCGTTCCTACTAACTGTGCTCAGAGGTGTCATGTCTACATGTTTTTGAAACACATCCAGTGTGATGAATCATAGAATCACAGAATCATCGCATTGGAAGAGACCTCTGAGATCATCGAGTCCAACCGTACCTGTCTCCCTACTAAACCACGTCCCTAAGAAGTCATCTATGTGTCTTAAACACCTCCAGGGATGGTGACTCCAACACCTCCCTGGGCAGCTGGGCCAATCCCTGACCACCTTTTCAGTGAAGAAATTCTTCCTAATGTCCAGTCTAAACCTCCGCTGAGCAACTTGTGGCCATTTCCTCTTGTCCCATCGCTGTCACTTAGGAGAAGAGCCCAGCCCCCACCCCGTCACAGCCTCCTTTCAGGAAGTTGTAGACAGGGATGAGGTCTCCCCTCAGCCTCTTCTTCTCTAACCCAAAAAACCCCAGTTCCCTCAGTCTCTCCTCATAGGGCTCATTCTCCAGCCCCCTCACCAGCCTCGTTACCCTCTCTGGATGCACTCCAACCCCTCAATGTCCTTCTTGGAGTGAGGAGCCCAAAACTGAACCCAGCACTCAAGGTTCGGGCTCCCCAGTGCTGAGCACAGAGGCACAATTACCTCCCTGCTCCTGCTGGCCACGCTGGGTCTGACACAGGCCCAGATGCCATTGGCCCGCTTGGCCACCTGGGCCACTGCTGGCTCATGTTCAGCCACTGCCAACCAACACCCCCAGGGCCTTCTCTGTCAGGCAGCTTTACGGCCACTCCTCCCCAAGCCTGTAACGCTGCACGGGGTTGTTGTGACACCAGTGGAGGACTCTGCCCTTGGCCTTGTTGCACCGCATCCCATTGGTCTCAGTGCATCGATCCAGCCTGTTCAGATCCCTCTGCAGAGCCTCCCTTACTTTAAGCACATCCACACTTACACTCAGCTTGGTGTCATCTGCAAACTTACTGAGGGGGCACTTGATACCTTCACCGAAATCCTTGATAAAGATGTTGAACAGGACTGGACCCAGCACTGAACCCTGGGGAACACTGCTCGTAACCAGTTTCCAGCTGGATTTAATTCCATTTACCACCATCCTTTGGGCTCGGCCAGCCAGCCAGTTTTTAACCCAGCAGAGGCTGTACCTGTCCACGTCAAGGGGAGCCAGTTTCTCCAGCAGGATACTGTGAGAAACGGTGTCAAAGGCTTTACTGAAGTCAGGTACAGCACATCCACAGCCTTTCCCTGTCCATTAAAGGGGTCACCTTGTCATAGAAGGAGATCAGGTTGGTCTGGCAGGATCTGTCTTTGGTGAACCCATGTTGACTGAGCATGATCACCTGGTTCTCCCATGCTTCCTTTGAGAGAACACTCAAGACAACCTGCTCCATGGCCTTCCCTGGTACCGAGAGCAGACTGACGGGCCTACCCAACACAGCAGAAGCTGCAGTGAGGAACACTACCTTCCCTGCCGCAGTGCAAGACGCAAGCGAGGCCACACTTGTCCTCATAGGTACGTAAGGAGAAAGTATGTAAGCTGCCCTATGACTCGCAGAGTGCAGGCTGGGGTAGCCGGTGCCAGCAGGGGTGACTTTCCCACCGTCGCTGAGCTGACCCCAGCACCGGTTGTGTGCGGAGCCAGTGTCATCGAGACAGGTGAACACCACCATCTCCGCAGCGCCGCACAACTGCGGCCCTAACTTGATCAATGAAAAATGAGAGCATAAAAATGTGTGTCTGTGCTTTGGTGTTCTAACCCATGGGTGGGCATCTGTGTCTCTTGAGGGGAGTGCGTCGTGGGACTGGGCTGGGGGCCAGAACAGATTTTTAGGGGTGTGGGGAGCCCTGAACAGCTGGAGTAAGTTCTGCCTGTGCTGCAGGGCTGTGCGGGGCGATTGTTGTGGCACTTGCGGCAACTGAGTTGGGGAGAGGGTAAGAAGAGAGCTGTCTGCCTCCCCAGAGAGCTGTCTGGGAATGGAGTGGTTGGAGCTGGGTTCATGGAACTTGAGTCTTCCTGTGACCTTCCCTGTGACTCCTTCTAGGGAAGAGCCGAGAATGAGGAAAATGCCTATCCGATTCTGTGACATGTTGCTCTGTGCTGTGCCTGGAGCAGTGGGGCTTGACTGTGGCTGGATCTGTTCCCATAGGAAGCAGCAAGCAAGCAGGAATGAGAATGAATCATCAAAGTCCCTGCTGTCTATAGAGTTGACAGCATCCAGTATCCTCCAAGGAAGGAATAGGGAGGAACTGGAAATCTGCGAGGAGATGGTGGTGAAGAGGGCTCAGCTTCCTCTGCTGAATGAGGAGCTCGAGAGTTCATGGGAGGAGGTGCAGAAGCTGAAGGGCTTCTTGCTGCATGAGCAGGAGAGGCTTCGTAAAGCTAGAGAGGAGGTGGCGAGGGAGGAATATTGTTAGGTGTAATGTGGCTCAATTCCTTGAAACACCCCAGGAGCCTGACATCATCCAGGTAAACGCTGCCCAGGGCCGGGCTGGTGGGGAGGGGGCTGGCGTGCAGACAAGATGCCCAAGGTAGTCCCAGGAGGCTGATGTTGCCTTTGACGTTGGCCTTCACCCCGTGGGGGCTGAGCCTGGGGAGCGGTCACATAGATGAGATGAGCTTCTCGGAAGCTGCCTGAGCTTTGTGGGTCATTGGCACCCTCCAGCTGCCACTAAGCCCCTTGCAAGGCTGAGAGCAGCAGGGAAGGCACTTTGTATGCTGACATCCACCTCCAGAAGCATTCTCGATACCTAGCAAAGAGAAGGGGGTTGTCAATGACCAGAAAGAACAGCCCCTACCCAGGCCCTGCTCAGTGCATTTCTCACCAAGCTGGCTTTGTTTTTTTACACCTGACCAAACCGCCATTGGCAAAACATGGGCTGAAGGAGATCCTCAGGCCTGTTCTTGGTGGTTGGTTTGTTTGTACCTCACTCATTCTGAAAGGAATTGGCTCAGAGCTGTACAGAACTTAGTTTTGAGCTGTTGGATTGTGGCATGGAAATGCTTTTGGGTGCGTGACTGGACTGGCTGCAGAGCTCAGCAGGGAGCTCTGGGAATCAAATGCTCAGAGCAGGGCTGGCTCCCTCCCAGCCCGCTTCTACTCAGGCCAGAAGCTACCCGAGCACACAGCGATGCAGTGCTGGGTGCTGGTGTTCCCCTGCCACAGGAGATCGCTTCTCCTTGGCCTTCTGCCTCCGTCCCTGCGCACAAACGGTGCAGGGTGAGCCTTGGCCTGGAGAGCTAAGACAATATTTTCCCTTAGCTTGCAGAGTCAGAAGAGACTGGGACATCCCAGGACAAGCAGGGCAACTTCCCACAGCAGGTGGCTGAGGAGCTGCCAGCCCGAGTGGCTGCAGATGAAGAGGGCTCCTACGATGTCAGCACCTGCTGCTCAACGTTAGACGTGGTGCAGGTGCAGCTCATGGAGAAGAAAAATGCAGATGCACGCCTGGCTGAAGAAAACGCTCACCTCCATCGCCAGGTGGAGGTGAAAGAACAGGTTGAAACTGAAAATGTTTCCCTGAGAAGCAAACTCACGCAGGCGGCATTGGAGTGGGGTGTTTCCATTGAAGTGATCTCCTTTGTTGATGAGTTGGTGGGAGAGGTAGAACGCAAATTGGATGCGGAGAAAGAAATGACAGAAAGGAAGGAAAAGCTGGAGAAGGAGCATGAGGAGAAAAAGTGATCGCTCCAGAGGAAATCAGAAGCAGGCGAGTGCCAGGCTACCACAGCAGCAGACAAGAGGGTTCATCACCTCTCATCTTGTTGAAGCAGTTTCTGATTATGAAGCCACCTGATGAAACAGGAGTCTTTCCTGGGAGCAGTGACAGGGAGCAGAGCAAGGATCATGTCTGTCCTTTTCTCTTCTCTGTCCTTATTAAACCTTTTCTTCACGCTCTCTCTGCGTAACCTCCCTCTCTGTCCCGTGTGTGAACTGGAAAGGCTATGAGCCCCCTCCTGGGGGGGCTGGTGTGGACACACTGGGTGCAGCTGCCAGAGTCAAGCAGAGCGTGGAGGTACCCCTGGCTTGGGGTGCCAAGTACAGGCGTGGGTGCCAGTGAAGCTCCTGGGATGAGTGGGGGTCTGTGTGTCCTGACGGGGCAGCAGGTGTGAGTGAGAGGCTCTGTGAGTGCCTGCACCCCCCAGACCTTATGTGCGTGGGCTGTGCGTGTGCATTCACCAGAAAACCTCGAGAGGGAGCTGCTGGGAGATGGGGTCCGAGCGGGGGTACCAGAGGCAGAGGGTGCCTTTTGGCCCCTGGGGAGATGCGAAGTGTGGGGTGCCTGAAGGAGAGACGTGTGAGGGCTTTTTGTTTGCAGGGAGCACCAGGATGGAGCAGCCAGTGAGCTGGGGACATGTGGGGTGGGTCAAAGCATCTTGAGAGGCTTCGTGAACTTCTTATTGTCTGAGGTTGATGGACAAAGTCCCTCCAGGGAGGGTCATTAAATGTCTTGGACTGCTGCTCTGCTGGTGAGCTGGGCAAGGTTTTTGGGGTGGGTGCAGTGCTGCAAGGAGCCAGCTGTGCCCAGGAGCAGCTCCTCTGCAAAGCCCAGCAGGGCTGAGGGCACTGCCTGCAGATGCCTGCAAGAGCAGGCATGGAGAGGTTCCAGGAGCTCAGAGTGGGAGGATGCTGAAAGCCCATGGTGGGAGACACCATCACAGGCCTTCACGGGGTGAAGGACAGGGTGCTTGAACTCTCCCTCAGACAGCTGGAATGTCCTGTGATTGTCCAAGGACCCAAGGAAAGGCTCTGCTTCCCAGCCTGAGCAACACGGCCAGTGTGGGGTCACCCCATGGCCCAAGGGCTCTGCTCGACGCAAAGGGAGGGAAACAGAAATGTGTGGCCAGGAAAGCACTGACACCATCAGCTGGGAGAAGACTCTCTGGGGAGCAGGGATGTCCCCAGAGAAGAATGGGGCACCACGTGTGTCAGAAACAAGAGGTGAGAAGGAGAATCAGTTTTTTCTGTACATGAGCTCAGGGTAGCTCCTGTTGTGCCCAGGACACTGGGGGAGGCTGCCAGAGCAGGAAAGCTGACAGGGACAGAGCTCTTGGGGCAGTCGGGGGGTACATCTCTCCATCCCTGAAGGAACTTTGTCCTCACAGCTTCTGTGCAGCACGGGACCCTCATGGGACCCCTTTTGGGGCAGCAGGGCTGGGCCAGTGACAAGACAGTGCACTGGCCTTGAAGCAGCCGTTAGGGAGTGAAAGCAAGGACAGGCTACAGAAAAGACTAATATTCATTGCCTGTGCTGCATGAGGGTGTTTTTAGCAAAGGCAAACCCCTGGAGCTGGTGTTTGCATGGCAAGCCAGAAGTCCCTCCCTTCTGCCCCTGATTTTACTCCACATCCAGCCTCCAGCCACCTCCTCTTTACCAGCAACTGTCTCTGTCCTGTCTCTTGGGGATGGCAGAGCCGTGGTGGGACAGGGCGGGTGGTGGGAGGGCACCCACAGATGGGTCTGGTTCCTCAGGAAGGCAGAAAGGGGAATGAGGAGGTGGGAGAGAAGGTGGCAGTGGGTGGGGATCAGAGGGACACAGAACAGCCTGAGTTGGAAGGGACCGACGAGGATCGGGATTGCCGAGTCCAACTCCTGACTCCACACAGGGACACCTAAAGGTTAAGGCAGATATAGCGTTGTCCAGTCATTTCTTGAACAATGGCAGGGTTGGGGTGACGACCACTGTTATAGTTGAATTAAGACAAATAAAGTCTCAAATGATTTGTTAAAAGTTTATTTAAGATAGGAAAACAAATGCAGCACTGGGCGGCTGGGAAGTCGCAGCTTCACTAAGGCTCGCCAAGTTTGGGTAACTTAAGCAGTCTTTTATACCCTTTTTTCTCCGACTTGCTGATTTCAGCAGTTACACAAACAGGATAATAAACAGGATAACAACACCTTTTAATCTTAAGCAAGACAAAGCAAAAGCAAAAGCAAGTAACACCTGTTAATCTTAAGCAAAGGCAAAAGGACGTTATGTTAACATAATATTTCACTAAGCAGACAACACTGCAACCTTGAGATAATGCCACGCCTCATTCTTTCTTAAACAGGGTGTTTTGTGCCTGGAACAGTGAGGCCATTTTTTCCTTGTATCCTTTTGTTTAAGTAGCAAATTGTTCTTTATTTCTCACAAATTCCCTCCTTCTTTTACTTACCACTAATTTGCTGATTAAACCTGTTCAAAACCTCATGAGCCACTTCTAACTCAAGACTATCATTTGGCAAAATTTTCATCTCTAATTCCGATCATTTCAACACCATCAATTGTACTTTATCTAGTCCATTCTTGACAAAGGTTACAAACTTGTTAATGATACAAGGACCAAAAGTTAAAGCTAATAACAACATTACGACAGGTCCTGCTAAAGTAGAAATCAAAGTGGTCAGCCAGGGAGATCGGTTAAACCAAGATTCATACCAGGAGGCCTTAGCCTCTTGTTCTTGTTTTCTCTTTTCTAGTCCCTCCCTCAGTTTAGCCATCGAATCCCTAACTACTCCAGTGTGGTCGGCATAGAAACAACATTCTTCTAGAGCTGCACATAACCCTCCTTGTTGTAAAAACAGTAAATCTAACCCGCCATGATTTTGTAAGACCACTTCAGATAAAGAAGTTAAAGATTTCTCCAAAGCGGTGATAGATTGTTCGACTCTGGCTAAATCTTCGTTAACTGTGGCTTTTAATGATGTTAAGCCTCGTTGCTGTTGGGTTAGGGATAATGCACCAGTGGTGGTTCCAGCGACCCCCAAACCTAATAGGGCTGCTACAGTGATAGCTGTTATTGGTTCTCTTTCACTGACCCTATGTCCTGTATTACTCCAATGCAAATACATGACTTTCTCTCCATGTAGGAGAATTCGGGGTACCACCGTGACTTGAACACAAAATTCTGATTCATTCCTCTTAAGGATAGCAGTAGACAAGCAAGGAGTTAATGCAGTCAGGGAGCAAACCCACCAGGCTCCATCATTAGGTATAACCCATTTAATGTTTGATGTAAAATCTTTGATAGAGGTTGTACACAGAGCCTTTTTCCAACCTGTCACCTTTCCTACGCACCAACTGCTCCCTTTAACTTGTTGAAGCGTTATCCCTACTCTTCACTCTCCCCAATTGCATTGGGGAGGGTTGTCTTCCTTAGAAGTGTTAAAGGAAGATGCCACTGCTATTCCTTCATAAAAAGGAGGTTGAATATCGTAACACAATCAACAAGACTGGGTAAAATTTGTATTGGTTACATTTAAAGCGCTATATGCCGCCTGCATCATGTCCTATAGAGGCTCGGCACCCTTAGAGCTTTCTAGGGTGTTATTTCTTGATAGAGTTGGGGTTCCTGTAGTACCCAGGGAGCCTTTCTTTCACTTTTTTCCTCCCTTCCTTTTACCCTTCACAACTGGGTTTGGTCCTGCCAGTTGAGTGGGTACAATCACGCTTTTCTTAATAAGTATCACCACCTCTCTATCTTTCCCAGGTTCCCAATACCTTACTCCCCAAGTTCGGCCTAATAGCCATCCTGCGTCCTGGGGCTGTAATATTTTAATCTGTAGAGCTTTACAGGTCCCTGCCCCTGTCACAACACCATTATGGGCATAAGAAGGTTTCGTACAACCGTTTGGTATCCAGGTAACTTGCAAATATTTGTCTACGTTCAGAGTTGTCCACCCTGCTGTTACAATCGTTTCACACCCCCAATATGCGCAGTAATAGTGACCAGGAGAGTTGCAATAGCTCTTCCCAGGGTTTGAACTTGGACACCAATAAGTGGTCATTAGGTTTCCTCCCCAGAGGTGCTGTTTCTTGCAGTTATAGTGCCAGGTACTTATTGGCTCTAATAGATCCCTATTGGTTACATAAAAAACAGGTGATCCGGCCATAATATTTACCCTAAGAATTTTAGAATCATCCCATCTAATGAGAGTCCAATTGAAAGGTTGATGTTCTGTGGCAACTATTGTTGTGATTACAGATACTAAAATAACAGCCTTCATCTTCTGGTGTCTCTCTACCTTTCCCTCGTCTACTCTTTTGCAAGGAGCAAAGGGGTAATATCTCTTCTTGGTAGCAGTAGGTATTCTTTGGGGGAACAGACTGTTCTACAAACGATCACCTTTCCAAGCAAATTCTTTGGCATGCCTCTTTAGAACTTTGTGCCAATCTGACTCAAAAAAATTCCCAGGTATTAGGAATCCACCTTTTCCACCCACAGAAGAGTTTGCAAATCTCCACTCGTACTCTACTTCCAGTCTTATGATGATGACATATTTTACAGTAAGATGTCCGTCGTGGGAAAGTGCAGGCCCAGTTCTTCCCACATTCTTGGCATTTACAAATTACCCAATATGCATACCCTGATAAGGGATGTTTGATACAGGGTGCTATTCCCACTTCTGAAAGTTCAGGGGTTCTAGGTACGTCAATTTCTATTTCGCAACAAAAGGTATAAATCGCGTTGTTCCTAATATCTTGTACAGTCCAGCACCTCCTGTTTGATTCGGGATTCTTTCCTCCTTCCAAGGTGTGAAAAGGGCCTTACCAAGTTTCCTTCCTTGGGGTAATGAGAACCACCACTCCTATCCGTATCCCACCATGGGTGCCCAATCCCAATTAGTGCCCACCAAAGGTGGTGGTTCATTCGCTGTCCGATTTCCTCGTGACTCGTAACTGCAAGTCCCCTGGTTCAGAGGTCACAGTCCACCTCTCTGGGGGCAAAGGTCCTTTTATCCGGCTGGGTCCACCCCTTTTCTGCCGTCCGTACTGCACTATCTGTGGTAAGTAAAACAACAAAGGCTCCCTCCCAACGGGACATCAAAGAAGTCTCTTTCCAGGTCTTTACCAACACTCGATCTCCTGGCTGGACCCTGTGTACACAGACATCTAAAGGAGGTCTTTGTACTACCAGTCCCTTTTTCCTTAACTCTTGTCTTCTTTTTGTAAGTTCCAATACATATTCGGCTGTGGCTTTGTCTGCGACTTTTGGGTGTCCTATTGGTACTCCGAAATCATACGGCATCCCATGTAAGACTTTGAAAGGGGAGATGCTGGTATCTGCCCTTGGTTGGGTTCGAATATAAAGTAGTGCTAATGATAGACACTTAACCCAATTCATCTTTGTTTCTATCATAACTTTGGTAAGATGTTTCTTAATTTCCCCATTCATTCTCTCCACTTTTCCTGAGCTTTGTGGATGCCAGGGGGTATGATATTCCCACTTTGTACCAAACAATTCAACCGTTTCTTTGACTATCCGGGAAGTAAAATGCGGTCCCTGATCTGAGTCAATTACAGTAATGATTCCATATCTCTGGATAATTTCTTCGAGGAGAATTTTGACGACTGTTTTTGCAGTGGTCCAACAATATGGAATAATACCCTACGGGTTTTCTTCACTACCGGGAAGGCTTCTACAAAATGCGTAAGATGGTCCACCAAGACTGGTAGATACTGATATCTCCCCACCTTCAGTAGTTCCTTAAAGTCTACCTGTATTTTCTCAAAAGGTCTTTTTGCTAATTCTCGTCCCCCTAATACTTTTTCCCTAAGTTGCCGTTTATTGACTTTCTGGCAAACAACCCACCAAAACCCGTTTTAGCTAAACCATATATTCCCACGCAAGTATAATTTAATTCAAACTGATCTACTAGGGCTTGAATCCCCCAATGAGTTTTGTGGTGCAATTTGCTCAATATCCCTATAGCTAACCCTTTTGGAAGGATTTCTCGACCATCGGGCAAGAGCCGTTTGTCCCCCTCTCTTTTTGCCCCAATTTGTTTTAATTTGTCCAGTTCTTGAAGGGTAAAGTTTTTGTCTAGCTTTAACTTCTCAGGTTCTTCTCTTAAAGTTAATAACGCAGCTTGTTTTCCGCCGCATCGGCTAAATTGTTTCCTCTTATCGTATGGGTAATTCCCTTTGGTGTCCCTTTACATGAACAACCGCTATTTTTAACCGACCCCTTAATGCTTTCAAAACTTCCAGGATTAGTTTCTCATGGATTAATCCTTTCCCTTGGGTATTAATTAGACCTCTCTCTTCCCAAATTTTCCCAAAGGTATGCACTACCCCAAAGGCATATTTTGAATCTGTATATATAGTTCCAGTTTTATTTTCTAAGGGCTTTAATGCTCACCACAGGGCATACAATTCACATGCTTGTGCGGACCAGGTTTTGTTTACTGGTCCTGCTTCTTTTGTTTGTAACGTATGTCCATCTGTAACAGCATATCCCGATTTCCGTTGTCCTTCAATTACTCGTGAGGACCCGTCAATAAATAATTTTTCACCTTCACCCAATTCGTCTTCTTCTAAATCCTCTCTTATTTTAGTTTGTAAACTTCCTAGCTGAAGGCAGTCATGTGTCAGTTCTTCTTTGGGTTCTCCATATAGGAACTGGGCCGGATTCTGAAGGGAAGTAAAGTCCATCTCTAATTTGGGAGAGTTAATCAAAATTCCTTCATACTTCAATAGTCGGCTGTCAGTGAGCCACTTATCAGCTCTCTGCTGCAATACTCCATGAATATTATAGGGAGTATATACCTTTAACTCTCCTCTTAGGGTGACTCGTGTAACTTCTTCTAGTAACAACGCAGTAGCCACGATCACCTGTAGGCAAGTGGGTCATCCTCAGCTTACAGGGTCCAACAATATGGAATAATACCCTACGGGTTTTCTTTGGCCTGCCCATCCTTGGGTCAATACCCCGTAAACAGTCCCATCGTCTACATTGATAAAAAGTTGAAAGGGTTTGCATATATCGGGTAGACTAAGGACGGGTGCCTCTACCAGGTCTCTTTTTATCTTTTCCAAGCGATCCTCATCATCGGGGGTCCATTTCATCAACCCGTTCTTGGTTAATTTTTCATACAAAAACTTTACCTTGCTGCTATAATTCTCGATCCACTGTTGACAATACCCTCATAATCCCAGCAGTTGTCTTATCTGTCTCTTATTACTAGGTGCAGTTAACGATAAAATTCCCCTGACTCTTTCAGGATCTGATTTCTTATGCCCCTTCGTGAGCCAATGTCCCAAATACCTCACTTCCTCCTCGGTGAACTGCAACTTGGACTTAGAGACTTTCAGTCCCTTTAAGCCTAAAAAGTTCAATAACTTGATACTCTCGTTCCTAACTTCTTCCTGAGTCCTCCCAGCCACTAATAAATCGTCTACATACTGTATTAAGTAGTCTTAAGTAGTTCCTGCCCCAGTTCATAAGATTCTAATAGCTGTTCCAAAGCTTGTCCAAACAGGTTTGGGGATTCTGTAAACCCCTGAGGCAACACAGACCATCGTAGTTGCTGTTTTCTATGTGTTTTGGGGTCTTCCCATTCGAAAACAAAATAGTCCCTACATTTCTCCTCTAAGGGGCGAGCCCAAAAGGCATCCCTCAGATCGATGACACTGTACCATTTATAGTCGGGACTTAGTTGATTAAGTATAGTGTGGGGGTTGGCTACCACGGGGAATTGAGTGACGGTTCTCTCATTCACGGCCCTCAAATCTTGTACCAAGCGATACGTCCCATCTGTTTCTTTACAGGCAATATGGGTGTATTGTGGGGACACATGCAGGGTTCCAAAAGCCCTTGGGCCAAAAGTCTTTCAATGACCGGCTGCAACCCTTCTTTCCCCTCCCTGGAGATGGGATACTGTTTTATCCTAATTGGGTGATATGGATTTTTCATGGAGACCATGATCGGTTTGATATTTAACCTCCCCACCGACCCTGGAGTGTACCAAGTGTCTGGGTTAACTTTAGCTTCATCTTCCACAGTTAATAAACATAATTTAACTTTCAAGTTTTCTTGATCTACTTCTAAATTGATTCCTAACTTGACCATCGGATCTCGCCCCAGAAGATTATATTCAGCTTCTGGGACCAATAAAAATGTTCCCACCACATATTTATTTGGGGCTTCTATACTTACATTCTTTATTAATGGTACTTTAAAAGCTTCTCCTTTTGCTCCTACTACCTGGAGCGTATCTTTTGACTCAAGACATCCAGAAGGTAATCTTTGGACAGTAGATTTCTCAGCACCCGAGTCCACAAGGAACTTGAACACCTCATGCTGAGGACCCAGTTTCAATTTTATCAAGGGCTCAGTAAGCTTAGGGGTCCCCAGCAAATAGACCCCCTGACCCCTCTAATATTCCTTAAAAATCTCTTGATCCTGTAACTTTTTCCGGCAATTTCTTTGTAAATGTCCCTTCTCGTGACAGTAAAAACATTCAACGTCTGGCGAGCCAAATCTCCTTCTTGGGTCCATTGGAGCCCTCCAGAGACCATCTCTTTCTTTATTTTGATAAGGTCTCTTATTCTGCATGGGTCTCTGGTCCTGATCAAATCGCCTGCTCTGGTTCTGTCCTTCTCTTACGGCCGCCATTAAAATCTTAGCTTGTCTCTTCTCACTTTCTTCTTCCCTTCTTAGATACACCTTTTGAGCTTCTCGTAATAACTCATCTAAACCCCTTTCTTGCCAGTCTTCTATTTTTTTCCTAATTTTCTCCATATGTCGGGCCAGGATTTGGCCACAAACTGGGTCTTCAGCAAGGCCTGACCAACTTGACTATCGGGGTCTAACCCAGAATACAATTGTAGGCTCTTTCTCAACCTTTCTAGCCATTCCATAGGGGTCTCATCCTTTTTCTGCTGTTTGCTAAAGGCCTTATTAATATTTTGACCCTTAGGTACCTTGAATTATCATATCCCGGAGATCAAACATGTTATTTCTATGAGCTGGGTTCTGGTTGTCCCAATTGGGCCACTGTAAGTGCCATTTAACATCTCCGGTGGGGCCATGCTATTGTCTCTGGTCCCAATTCCTCATGCCGGCTGTTCTTATCATCCCTTGTTCCTCATTTATAAACAGGATTTTTAAGATGGACTCCATTTCATCCCAAATATAGATATTAGGCCCGAGGAACTGATCGAAACGTTCCGCAACCCCTAATGTGTCTTCTAATAGCCGTCCCATTTCTTTCTTGAAATCTCTGACATCCCCAGAATTAAGGGGCACAGAGACAAATCCCACCCCGGGTTGTGGTCCTCCCATGGCAGTTTCTCTTAATGGGTACAACAAATTTTCCTCCTCTCTTTTTCTGGCTTGGCTTCTGGTTACTCTTGGGCCAGGAAGAGAAGTGCCCCCTTCAGATTGTGGAGGGGCAGTAGGAGGAAGATCCTGATCTGAGTCTTGAAATGGCGGAGGAGGTGGAACATTGGGGGGGGAGGCATCGGTAGCTCGTCTTCACCCCCTTCCTCCTTCTCTTATTTTTCTTTTCTTTCAATGGGAATAAATTAACAGGCTGGGCCGTGCCCAGGATCCACAAAAAGGCATATTCACTCTCCTCCTTATTAAATGGCTGCCTGTTGTTCACATATATATTTAATTGTTGGCACATCCAATCTGCAAAAGATCCATAAATTGTCCAATATAAGTCCTTTCTTATCTGTTTTCCTCCCTAAATCTCCATACAATAATGGATCATTTTCTCCTTAGATTTCCCTTTCAAGGAGGGGGAACCATCCCAATGTTGAATCATTAATCCCAATGGGCTATCCGGGGGTATATCGGGGAGCTCACCCCTACCCCGCTTCTCCTGTATGGGTCCAGAAGCCTTACTCTCCTTCTGGCCCATCTTCCGAGAGTGCCTTCTTTCGTTCTCAAATCACTCACTTCCCTCTATTTGTGGCCCATGTCCTCGCGGACAATGGGAACCGCACTACTAAGAGGTCCACACTCGCTTCGCCCAGTGGACTACTAAGTCCGGTGGACGTCTCAATCACTCGAACTCCGGGTACCCAATCCCCAACCAGACAGTACCACCATATACTTACTCTCTGGAGTCTTCGCCTGGCTCTTTGTGCATAAAAATTATGGGGAACTGCAGTATCTTTCTTTTTCTTGTCTCTTTTTTTTTTTGTTTTGCTTTCCTATCTCCGTTCGGAAAATCCAGGTAAACCTAAGTCGAACTCTTCTCCGGGACCATCCGAGGATGGGGTACCCTCCCAAAGTCGAAATCTGAGTTAGCTTTCTGGATCCGAGTCACGGCACCAAAATTGTTAGAGTTGAATTAAGACAAATAAAGTTTCACATGGTTCGTTAAAGATTTATTTAGGATAGGAAAGCAAATGCAGCGCTGGGCGGCTGGGAAGTCGCAGCTTCACCAAGGCTCACAAAAGTTTGGGTAACTTAAGCAGTCTTTTATACCCTTTTTTCTCCGACTTGCTGATTTCAGCAGTTACACAAACAGGATAACAACACCTGTTAATCTTAAGCAAGACAAAGCAAAAGCAAGGACGTTATGTTAACATAATATTTCACTAAGCAGACAACACTGCAACCTTGAGGTAATGCCGCACCTCATTCTTTCTTAAACAGGGTGGTTTGTGCCTGGAACAGTGAGGCCGTTTTCTCCTTGTATCCTTTTGTTTAAGCAGCAAATTTTTCTTTATTTCTCACACCAGCAGGCATAGAAGGAAGCCCAACTTGCTCAGATCGAAGCCCAGCAGGAACAGAAGGAAGCCCAGGTGGTGGAGAAAGAAGACGAGCTGCTGGAGAATGACGTCCAGCTGGTGCTGAAAGCTGTCCAGCTGAAGCAGAAAGGAAAACATCTGGCACAGAAGGAAGACAAGCTGGAGCAGAAAGAAGCCCAACAGGCACAGAAAGAAGCCCAACTGGTGCAGATGGAAACCCAGCAGGAGCAGAAAGAAGCCCTACTGGTGCAGAAGGAAGCCAATATGGTGCAAAAGGAAGCTCAGCATGCACAGAAGGAAGATGAGCTGCTGCAGAAGGAAGCCCAGCTGGTGCAGGAAGAAGCCCAGCAGACGCAGAAGAAATCCCAACTGGTGCAGATCGAAGACCAGCTGGCCCAGAAGGAAGCCCAGCTGGCGCAGACAAAAGACTGGCTGGCACAGAACGAAGCTCAACTGGAACAGAAGAAAGCCCAGTTGGCGCAGAAGGAAGCCAAGCTGGAGGAAAAAGCGGACTGGCTCCAGAGGCATTGGCAGAATCCGGACCAAGCACGTGAGGAAGAGCAGAGGGTGAACGACTTCATGCAGTGTAACTGGGTGAGATTTGTTACAGAGAGGGAGCAGCTGCAGAGGGAGAAGGCACAGTGGGAGGTGGATCGCTCCACTGCAGAGCAATAGAAGCCTGCCCACACCCAGGAAAACGATGTCGAGGGCCAGTCTACTGGGGAAACCATCTGCTTGGGCAATTCTTCTCTTTGGCAGAGAAAAGACACCAGCGCTGCTTTTGCACCATTGCCTTTATTTGCCACTTGCATTGTCTGAGGCCATTCGGAAATTGATGTTGGTTTGTGGGGAAAATAAAGAATCATAGAACCATAGGATGTCCTGAGTTGGAAAGGACCTTTTCCCAATATCCAGCCTAAGCCTCCCCCAGCACATCTTCCTGTCATTTCCTCAGGTCCTATCCCTGGGAAGAGCTCAGCGCCTTCTCTTCCTCCTCCTCTTCTGAAGAAGCTGTAGAGTGCGATGAGGTCTCCCCTCAGCCTTTTCTCCAGGCCGGACAGACCAAGTGACTGTATCTGCTCTTCATACGACTTCCCCTCTAAACCCTTCAGCAACTTGGTTCCTTCTCCGGGCACTCTCCAGTAGCTGTAGATTCTTTTTATCCTGTGCCACCCAAAACTTCACCCAGTATTCAAGGTGGGGCTGGACCAGAGCAGGGCAATTCCCTCCCTCGCCTGCCTGGCGATGCCGTGCAGGATTCACCTCAGGACTTGGTTGGCACTCTTGGCTGCCAGGGCTCTCTGTTGGCTCATGTTCCCCTTGCCATCGACCAGAACGCCCAGGTCGCTTTCCGCAGGACCTCTTGCTCCCAGTCTGTCTGCCCATCCAGGGTTGCCACATTCCAGGTACAAAATGTGGCCTTGCCCTTGTTGAACTGCAGGCAGCTGGTGCTTGCCCAGCTCTCCAGTTTCTCCAGACCCCTCTGCAGGGCCTCTCTGTCCTCAAGTGCATCATCAGCTCCCCCCACGTCTGCGTTGCCCGCAAACTGAGTTATGAAACCTTGAAGTCCGCGTCATTTAGAAAGATGCTAAAGAGCACTGGCCCTGAGATGAATCGCCAGGGATCCCCACCAGGGACTGCTCGGCAGCCCCAGGTAACCCCATTCCCCGTCACCCTCTGAGTCCTCTCCATCAGTCACTTACTCACTTCTCTTATTGTGTGTTGATCCATCTGGATGCTGGGCATTCAGGAGGATCCTGGGAGAGCCACGCCTGAAGGCTTTCCTGAAACCCCAAACCATTCCATCAGTGGGCTTTCCTTGGTCAGCCAGCGGGGTGACCTTGTCACAGAGAGACATCAGGTTTGTCACGCAGAACCTTTTCCTTGTGACCCCATGCTGGCTGGCACCAAGGACTGGGGTGTCTTTGAGCTGGTTTTCAATAGCCCCCAGGATAATCTTCTCCATCAGCTTCCTGGGCATGGAAGGGAGCCTGACAGGCCTGTAGCTGCTGGGGTCGTCCCTGCTGCCCTTCTTGAAGACTGGGACAACATTTACCACCTGAAACCAGCTGTAGAGTCATAGAATGGTTGGGGTTGGAAGGGACCTTAAAGATCATCCCCTTCCTGCCCCCCTACCATGGGCATGGACACCTCCCAAGGGATCCAGTTGCTTCAAGCCCCATCCCACCTGGCCTTGAACACCTCCAGGGATGGGGCAGCCATCGCTTCTCTGGGCAACCTGGGCCAGGGCACTGGGAGGGACTGGGGGGCAATGTGAGGGACTGATGGGGAGTGGGGAGGGATTGGGGGGCACTGGGAGGGACTGGCGGGGACTGGGGAAGGATTGGGGGGCACTGTGAGGGACTGGGATTGGGGGCAATGGGAGCACTGGGGGTACTGGGGGCACTTGGAGCACTGGGAAGGCTGAGGACACTGGGAGCACTGGGAGGCACTGGGGGCACTGGGAGGCACTGAGAGCAGTGGGTGCACTGGGGGTACTGTGGTCACTGGGAGCACAGGGGTACTGGGGGCACTGGAAGCACTGGGGACACTGAGGACACTGGGAGCACTGGGGGGCACTGGGAGGAACTGGGAATACTGGGGCCACTGGGAGGCACTGAGAGCAGTGGGTGTACTGGGGATACTGTGGCCACTGGGGGCGCTGGGAGCACTGGGGGTACTGAGAAACACAGAGAAGGCACTGGGAACACTGGGAGCACTGGGGGATACTGGGGCTCTGTAGGCACTGGGGGTACTGGGGGCACTTGATGTCCACTACCTCCTTCCCCTCCCCGCCCCCCCGATGCCCTCTCGCCCACGCGACCCCCAAAGAGCGACCACAGGTGGGGGAAGCGGCTTTATTGGTGCACTGGGGGCACTGGGATTAACTGGGGGCACTGAGATCAACTGGGAGCACTGGGATCTGGGGTCACAGGGTGTTGTGGTTTGGGATTTTTCCGAGGAATTTTTCTTCCTTTCACCAATAAAGGGAATTTCAGCAGATGCGAGGGGGAATGGGGGGAGGACGTTTCCGGGGAAACCGGGACAGAGGTCGTGCCCGGACATCCGTTTTCCTCTCGGACGGCAGTGGTGGCAACGGCAGCGGCAGTCTCTGAGTGCATACGTTTTGCAGTCTCTGAAGGAAAGATCACGGGTCATCTGAATCTTCCACAACTCCGGCAGAACTCGCACTAAGTTTCCATCTCCCTCCCCCGCCCTTCCCTGGCTGCGGGGGAGCCGCGCTTCCCCATGCAGGGCAGCGACTGCTCGCCAGCTCTTAAAGAGACCTGCATCGCAAGATTTTGGGTACAGGACTCAATCTATTTCTTAAGACTTTTAGGTTTTAGTTGTGATTAGTGTTGATTCTGTTTTGTATACACATATATTTGTAGCTAAGAACTGTTATCTCCTCTATACAATTTTTTTTTCTGATTAAAGATCTTTAATATCTGATAACATATCTTAGTTTTCATCTAAACTAAGACACAGATAATTGGCGCCCAACGTGGGGCTCACAGCGAAGAAGGATAACAATTCTGGCATCATGATGTTTGTTGTGAGTTTCGAGTCCATATGGACCATGCTGTACTACAGATTTGCTTTCTGTTGGTACAGAACTATGCCGAAAGGTCTGGCGGGCTCAATTCATCTGAGTGCAGCAGCCAGTAGAACTCAGATAGCTGTGATCATTATCGAGTTCTTATTTTGGATGTATAGTGTTATGGATTCAGTGTCTATGGGTTTCATTTGGGATGTGTTCTTAAGGTTGTATTCCTGCAGCAGCCCAAGCTGTTACATCTGGGGACCTAGTGATAGTATTACCTACTCTCAGGGAGGGACACAGGAGAAGAGGTTTTTGAGAAAGGAATGAAAATCATCCAGATTCTCTTGGAAGCTGGGTTTGCAATCAAACGGAGTAAAGTTAAGGGACCTGCCCCAGAAATACAGTTCCTTGGAGTGAAGTGGCAAGACGGACGTCGCCAGATTCCAACAGAAGTTATCAACAAGATCACAGCAATGTCTCCACCGACCAGCAAGAAGGAAACACAAGCATTCTTGGGTGCCATAGGTTTCTGGAGGATGCATATCCCGGAATACAGTCAGATTGTAAGCCCTCTCTACCTGGTAACCCGCACGAAGAATGATTTCCACTGGGGCCCTGAACAACAGCAAGCTTTTGAGCAGATTAAGCGGGAGATTGCTCATGCTGTAGCCCTTGGACCGGTCAGGACAGGACCAGACGTGAAGAACGTGCTCTACTCTTCAGCCGGGAATAACGGTCTTTGGCAGAAAATGCCTGGCGAGTCTCGAGGCCGACCACTTGGATTCTGGAGTCGAGGCTACAGGGGATCCGAAGCCAAATACACTCCAACAGAGAAAGAGATCTTAGCTGCTTATGAAGGAGTTCAAGCTGCCTCAGAGGTAAGTGGAACAGAAACTCAGCTCCTCCTGGCACCCCGATTACCAGTGTTAAGGTGGATGTTCAGTGGGCGGGCTGCCCCCACACATCACGCTACTGATGCTACCTGGAGCAAATGGGCTGCTCTGATCACACAACACGCCCGTATTGGGAAACCAAATCGCCCTGGGATCCTGGAAATCAGCACGAAGTGGCCTGAAGGTGAGAACTTTGGTTTAGCAGATGAAGAGAAAGAAGAACAGATAACACATGCAGAGGAAGCGCCACCATACAATCAGTTGCCAAAAGAAGAAGTACGCTATGCCCTTTTTACGGATGGTTCCTGCCGCATTGTGGGGACAAATCGAAGATGGAAAGCAGCCGTGTGGAGCCCCACACGACAAGTTGCAGAAGCTATTGAGGGAAAAGGTGGATCAAGTCAATTTGCAGAACTCAAAGCTGTCCAATTGGCTCTGGACATTGCTGAATGAGAGAAGTGGCCAAGGCTTTACCTCTACACTGACTCTTGGATGGTGGCCAATGCATTGTGGGGATGGTTAGACCGATGGAAGAAAGCCAACTGGGAACGCAGAGAGAAACCCATCTGGGCTGCAGATATATGGCAAGATATCGCCACCCGTGCGGAGAAGCTGATGTGGATGCACACGTGCCCAAGGATCGAGCCAATGAGGAACATCGCAACAACGAACAGGCAGACTGAGCTGCACAAGTCAAGGTGTTACCGATAGATCTGGATTGGCAGCATAACGAGAGTTGTTCCTGGCTCGATGGGCCCATGATGCCTCAGGCCATCAGGGCAGAGATGCCACTTATAGATGGGCACGAGACCGAGGGGTGGATTTAACCATGGACATTATCTCTCAGGTTATCCATGATTGTGAGACATGTGTTGGCATCAAACAGGCTAAGAGAGTGAAACCCTTATGGTTTGGTGGACGTTGGGATAAGTATAAATATGGAGAGGCCTGGCAGGTTGATTATATCACCCTGTCGCAGACCCGCCAGGGTAAGCGCTATGTGCTCACCATGGTGGAAGCAACTACCGGATGGCTGGAGACATACCCAGTTCCTCACGCCACTGCTCGGAACACCATCCTAGGCCTGGAAAAGCAAGTCTTGTGGCGACATGGCACTCCAGAACGGATTGAGTCAGATAATGGAACTCATTTCAAGAATAGTTTAGTTACCACCTGGGCAAAGGAGCACGGCATCGAGTGGGTGTACCATATCCCCCACCACGCACCAGCTGTTGGGAAGGTTGAACGGTGCAATGGACTGTTGAAAAGCACTTTGAAGGCATTGGGTGGGGGGACTTTCAAACATTGGGACCAACATTTAGCAGAGGCTACATGGTTGGTCAACACTAGAGGCTCTGTCAATCGAGCCGGCCCTGCCCAGTCAGAATTCCTTCATACTGTAGATGGAGATAAAGTCCCTGTGATCCACCTGAGAGGTATGTTAGGGAAAACTGTTTGGGTTAAACCTGTCTCGAGCAAAGGCAAGCCCATTCATGGGATTGTCTTTGCTCAAGGATCTGGTTGCACTTGGTGGGTGATGCAGGAAGATGGAAAAACACGATGTGTACCTCAAGGGGACCTTATCTTTGGATGAGTTGTTCATATTCTATGTGACTATCTGTATATGTATATAGTTGAAAATATGTATGTATAAATTTAAGTCCGATTGTTGGCATGGAAGAAAAATTCGGGGTGGATAATGTTGTGGTTTGGGATTTTTCCGAGGAATTTTTCTTCCTTTTGCCAATAAAGGGAATTTCAGCAGACGCGAGGGGGAATGGGGGGAGGACGTTTCTGGGGAAACCGGGACAGAGGTCGTGCCCGGACATCCGTTTTCTCTCTCGGACGGCAGTGGCGGCAACGGCAGCGGCAGTCCCTGAGTGCATACGTTTTGCAGTCTCTGAAGGAAAGATCACGGGTCATCTGAATCTTCCACAACTCCGGCAGAACTCGCACTAAGTTTCCATCTCCCTCCCCCGCCCTTCCCCGGCTGCGGGGGAGCCGCGCTTCCCCGTGCAGGGCAGCGACTGCTCGCCAGCTCTTAAAGAGACCTGCATCGCAAGATTTTGGGTACAGGACTCAATCTATTTCTTAAGACTTTTAGGTTTTAGTTGTGATTAGTGTTGATCCTGTTTTGTATACACATATATTTGTAGCTAAGAACTGTTATCTCTTCTATACAATTTTTTTTCTGATTAAAGATCTTTAATATCTGATAACAGATCTTAGTTTTCATCTAAACTAAGACACAGGGGTCAACAGGGGGCACTGAGATCAACTAGGGGAAGAGGGCTGGTATTGGGGGAGCAGTAGGGGACACTGGGATCAACTGGGACGAACTGGGCATAGCTGGGTCCCCCCTCGGGGTGCGCCCCAACCCCTGCAGGAGGAGCCACCAGAGATGCTTGAGAGCAACGTGGGGAGGGGGAGGCGCCCTCCTCTGTGGGGAGCGAGTCAGACCCTCAGTGCCCCATAGTGCCCCACAGTGGCCCATAGAGACCCACAGCGCCCCATAGAGACCATAGGGACACATAGCAAACCATAGAGATCCAAAGGAAACCATAGCGAACCATAGGCACCCACAGGGACCCATAGCGACCCATAGGGACCATAGGGACACATAGCATCCTCCATCTGCCCCACCTCTGACCCCCAGCTCTGTGGGTCTTCACTCCCGTGGCCCCCTCAGCCCCCCATGGCTCTCCCCATGCCCCACAGCCCCCCTCCCCCCGCCCAAGGACCCCCACAGCCCCCCATGAACTCCCAGTCCCCTTCCCCTCACCATCAGAGCTGGGTGGTGCAATCAAGGAGTCCTCAATGTGGGGGAGCCGAGTTGCAGCAGGACCCATGGGGGGGACACCGAAACGGGTCAGGGTCACCCTCAGGCCCCCCCAAACCCGCTAAGGTCCCCCCCAGGATCAGCTCACACCCCATCACCCACCCCCAGACCCCCCAAACCAGCTCGGGACCCCCCAGCCTTCCCTGTTCTCACTCGCCCTGGGGCACCGAGGGGCCTGCATGGGGTCTCAGGGCAACACCCTGCCACCCAAAGAAGCCCCCCCAGCAGCGCCCAGGTCTTGGCCAGCAGCACCAGGGGGTTCCGGGGGGGAAGGGGGGTGTGAGAGAGGGGTAAGAGGAGGGTGGGAGAGGTGCAAGAGGGGGGCGGGAAGGTCTCCCTGGAGGGCCCCCCCCTCGTCCTGCAGGGGAAAAAGACGCACCAGCCCCATAGCCTCCTGCCCCATAGAGACCCCCCCACACCCCCACAGAGACCCCCCCCCCGCCCATAGGGCTCACCCTGCCCCATAGAGACCCCCTCTCCTGCCCCACGGACACCCCCCCTCCTACCCCACAGTAACCCCCACCTCCCGCCCCATGGATACTCAGGCCTCCCTCCCCACAGCCCCTCCACCCCTGCCCCACTGCTGCCCTCCACGCCTCACCTCGCTGAGTTGCCACGCGCAACATTGGAGGTCCCACAGGGTGTTGTTGGCACTGAGAAGTGCCAAGTACATCTCCCACAGGCTTTTGCAGATGCTGACGCCGAGGCAGAGCTGCACCAGCTCCTCGCAGGGCTCTGGGGGCTCCCAGGGTGGGAGTCAGGCTGGGGGGGTCAAGAGGTGGGGGCTGGCACCTCCTGGGGGCATACACACACACAGACCTCCCTGTGCCCCCCCCATCTGTGACCCTCCCGGGACTCCCTGTCCCCCTTCTCCCCCAACCCCCCCAAAGCCCTGGCCACCGCCTCCTTTCTGCCCCCACAGCACCCCTTCATGCCCCCAAACCTCTGTCCCTACAAATCTCCCCAAACCTCTGCCTCTCCCGCCTCTTTCTGCCCCCCCAACCAGCCCGACCCCCCATCTCTCTACATTAACAACCCCCCCTGGCCCTCCCAACCCCCCCCCCTTTACCCTCCTGCCCCTCTCTACTCCCCCAACCCCCACCCCTCACCCCTGCCCCCCGCCGTTCTCTGCTACATAGAGACCCCCCCCCCCTCCTGCCCCATGGATACCCAGGCCTCCCTCCCCACAGCCCCCCCACCCCTGCCCCACTTCTGCCCCCCACACCTCACCTTGCTGAGCTGCGACGCGTGCCAATAGCGGTCCCACAGGGTGGTGTTGGCACTGTACATCGCCCGGGTCAGCTCGCCCAGGCTTTGGCAGGCACCATCGCAGAGCTGCACCAGCTCCTCCAAGGGCTCTGGAGGCTCCCAGGGAGGGTCAGGCGAGGGGGAGCAGGGAGGTGGGGGCCGGCACCTCCCGAGGAGGGGGGGAAGGACACAGAGACCTTCCTTTGCACCCCCATCTGTGACTCTGCCGGGAACCCCTGCCCCCATCAGATCCCCGACCCACCCAGCTCCCCCGACCCCCCTAAACCTCTCTGTCCCTTCCAGACTTCCCAACACCCCCGACCCCGCGACCCCCCACCCTTCTCTGCCCCCCCAGTACCCCCCAACTTCCCCAAAGCTCTCTGCCCTCCCAAAGCCTCCCAAACCCCTGCCCCAAACACCCCAACATCAGCACCCCAACCTCCCCAAATACTCTCAAATGTGCCCCTAAATCCCCCTGCACCCCCAAACATCCCCTCACCCCCCCTCACCCTGTGTTCCCCATGCCCCCCATGTCCCACTCTCCCCATGCCCCTCTCACCTTGTGTCACCTCACCCCATGCCCCACCCCATCTCCCACGCCCCACCCCACCCCCATGCCCCCTCACCCCACGCTCCCGCAGTCGCAGCAACTCCCAGTCCTCGGGGTGGCGCTGTGGCTGGTCCAGAAGAGCTCCCTCCTCACCCTGTGGCACGGGGGTCACGGGGGGTCACCAGGGTCATGGGGACCATGGGCATTTGAGGGTCACAAGGTCTGGGGGCTCCAGGGGTGTCACAGGTCATGGGAGGTTGTCATGGTCCACTCAGGGGACTTGTGATGATTCGTCTACCTTGATCTCGAAGCGCAAAATTAAGGCAGCCAAGATGCCAAGGGGTCATAATTCAATCAAAGAGAAACCTCATTATTTTGCCCATAAAGCGGCACGCGATAGACAAAGGGGAGGAAAGGAAAAGGACACAAGAGGATTATAGCTACCACCACGGATCCAAAAACGTCCCTATGGTCCCAGCCCCCGAACAGCGTCCTGCTGGTCCTCAGTCGAGACTCGTCATCACGATGGGCGATCCGTGATCCAGAGGTGGGGAGATGTCACTGGGGTTCGGTTAGGAGCCATCTTTTATGCTCAGCAACAACACCTCGCGCCTCCTCTCTCCCATGGATTGAGGCCAATCTCCACCTTCATTTTGCAATCCAGGTTGAACTGCGCAGGCCCCAAAAGTTCTCTCTTTGCTTGCCAGAACTCGTCTGCACCTGCGCCACCTCGTGTTTGGGGGTCTTCTGCTTCCTCACCTCATCTTCCTCTCGCGAACGCTAGGTGACCGGAAGACCCTCCGCGAGTCTCTGCGCGTGCTCTTCTTTGTGGGTTTCGGGTCAGGGAGGAGGTGGGGTAATTCTGGCTGAGACAGCAGGTGAGATTCATCTTCTGGACAGCAGCCATACGGCCTCATCTTGGTTGTTGCTTGCAGTCCCAGGTACCGGAGGCTGCTTGTACCATACAGTTCTTTTCTCTCAGGGCTTTGGCTTCTTGCTTTCTCTCCAAGTCCCCGATGGCAATGTTGAGGCAAAACACCATTCTTTGGACTGACTCTTACAGAGGTCACGGGGTCATGGGATATCATGGGGTCATGTGGGTCACAAGGGCCACAGGCTCACCCCATAGGGGCTCTGGGGGCACTGGGAGGGACACAGGGGTCACAGGGTCAGGTGGGCACAGGGGCTGAGGTCACTGGAGTTATGGGGGGCACAGGAGTCTCAGGGGGTCACCCTACAGGGTCCGGGGAACCACGCCCCCCACTCACCACCAGGGCCAGCGCCGGGTCCTCCTGCAGCTGCTGGAGCTGGGCACACAGCCACCGGCCCGGGGGGGGCATGTGGGTGCACGGGCTGAGTGACCCTCAGCAACTGCCCCCCCACTGTGTCCCCACAGACCCCCAGTCCCCCAATCCCCCCCCAATGCCTCCCAAGACACCCAGTTCCCCACTGTGACCCCCCCGTACCCCCTCAATGCCCCCCCCCCCATAACTGGCTCCTGGCTCTTGCCAGGGAGGGCTGAACGGGGTCACCATGGGGTGAGGGGGGGGGTCCCAGACACAACTCCTGCTCCCTGAAGGGGCTGAGAACATTAGGGGGCCCCCCTGTGCCCCCCAGGCTCCTCTGGGTTCCCCTCCAGTGACTCCTTAAAGGCCCCAAAGTGTCCCCCAGAACCCCTCAAAGAGGCCCCCCAGGACCCCCAATCCCCTCAGGACCCCAACTGCCCTCCCCAAAACCCACCGAGTGCCCCCCCAGGATTCCCCCCCTCGACCTTCCAGGCTCCTCCAACCCATTTGGGACCCCCAACACCCCTTTTGCCCTCCTCAAGCACCCCCCCGGACCGCCAAGTGCTCCCCCCAGGACTCCCCCAACCCCTGCCATTGCCCCCTCTGCCCCCGAAATAACCCCCTGGGACTTACCAACACCCCCCTCCCCGAACTCCAAGTGCCCCCCAGACCCCTCCTGTGCCCCCCCAGGACCCCCAACGTCCTCCCCACTGACTGATAAGTGCCCCCTCCTACCCCCTCCAGGACCCCCAATGCCCCCCTTGACTTCCAAGGTCTCAGAGGGTGGGGGGGGTGTCCCTGGGGGGGTTCTTGGGGATCCCTGAGCAGTGTTGGAGTCCCTAGGGGGGGTTGGTTTGCGTCTCCCTGAGGGTGGGAGGAGGATGCGCTGGGGGTCCCATAGACGGGGTGGGGGTCCCTGGCTGGGTTCTTGGGGGGTCCCTGAACAGCGTTGGGATCCCTTTGGGGTGGCTTTGGAGGTCTCATGGGAGAATGGGCGGAGCTGGGGATGCTCTTGGTGGTCCCCGAGCAATATTGGGGTCCCGGGGGGGGGTCTTTGGGGTCTCAGAGGTAGGGTTGCTGTCTCTAGGGGTGTGAGGTTTGGGGGCACAAATTGGGGGGGCTCTTGGGAGTCCCTGACTAGTGTTGGGGTCCTGGGGTGCAGAGGGTGGGTGGGTGTCCTTGAGAGGGCCTAAGGGGGTGTGTCTGGGGGGAGAAACCCCAACATCCTGCCCCCCCCCCCCTCAATTTGTGCCCCCCACCCCCCAGGCCACCACTTCTGCAAGGCCTCCAAGCCATTCACGTTTCTGGACGGCTTGGCCACCATCGCGCTTGGCCACCATTGCCTTCTCCTGCGTCAAGGTCGACTGCCACTACGGCTCTGAGGAACCCGGTGAGACCTCGCCCAGGCACGCTCCAGTTCTCCTCCCTTTATGTCATTTACCTCCTCTTCAGGAAGACCTTTGATGTGGTTGCTCTCAGAGTTCGTGTCGCTCAGCGAGGCCACAGCAGGCTGGGGGGGCTGATGGAACAGATGAGCCAAACGTGGGTTGAGTGATGAGGTTGAGGGAGCAACGGGGAAGAGACCCTTCCCTACCTGGAGGGCAGGGCACACACTGGGGTTTGGTGAGGTGGCACCTCTCCTGAGCCCAGTGCAGTTTGACACCTGCACCCACAGTGCAGAGGAGGCAACTCTCGGCACATTCCTTCAATGATTATAAATTGGGAGCAGCAGTCCTGTTCCTTAGGGATGCCTTTTAGGGGAAACCTGATGGGCTCCAGGACCGTCCGTCAGCCGTGAAAGAGACAAAAGAAAAGGCCAGGACCTGCTCCTGGGATTGACCGGGACCCTGAGATTGCTGGGAGGGCACTGACAGGCTGAGGGGCAGCTCTATGGAAAATCCCCTGGTGATGCTGGGGATGAGAAGGTCAAAGATAATCCAGCAGTGTGACCTCGTGGCCAGCAGTGCCCCGGAGTGTGTGAAGAGGAACCAAAAGAGTGAGGGAATGGACTGTGTCCCTCTGCTCCTCCCTTGTCAGACCACCAGTCTGCTCCTCTGTCCATCTCTGGCCCCCAGTCCCAGTGTGCTGGGTCTGGCTGGGATGGGGGTCCCTTCCTTCCCCGCAGCCCCTCTGCTGCCTTGTTTTGCATTGGTGCTCCAAGCAGGGTTGGTGACAGAGCAGGGCTTTAGCTGTTGCTGGGCAGGGTTGGTCCAGCATCAAGGCCTTCTCTGTTCCTCACTCTGCTCCCTCCCACTGAGTGAGCTGGGGGTGGGCAATGAGTTGGCGGGGGGTCACAGCCAGGACAGCTGACCCCAAGTGACCAGAGGGAGATTCCAGACCATGGGATGTCACGCTCAGCAAAAAAACCTGGGGAGAGGGTGAAGGAGGATCTGGCTTTTTGTCATTCAAGGTGTCTGTTGCTGAGAGACTGGTTGGGCATCACCAGCTTGTGGGAGGTGGTCAGTGATGGCTTTGCGTTGGCTTTGGTTGATGGTTGGGTTTCTCCTTTGATTTTCCCCTCTCAGCTATTTTTATCTCCCACCAGTGGCCTCTTGGGAGCTTTAGGCTGAGCCTTAGGAAAGGTAAAAAGGAGCAGGACGAGCTTTCGTGTGATCTCCACCTGTGGAGCTCTTCTTTGCTCCACAACGTCACAGCCCGCCTGCAGGCTGGACTAGAGACTCCCAGAGGTCTCTTTCCCACCAGCCCTTCCAGGAGCCCGTGCCTTGCCACAGACCGTCCCAGAAGGGAGAGAGCTGGAGGGGCAGGTCTCTACATCTGGTGCTCACGGGACAATTGAGGGGGAAGGGAGCGCCGACGATGTCCAGGCCCATGCCCAGCTCCAAGCAGGGCCAGCTCTGGGGTCACACCAGGCTGCTCAGGAAATGTCAGCCCCACAGAGGGACTTTACAAAGGAATCAGGCTTCTGAGCCACCCTTCCAGAAACAGAGAGAAGGCACTTGACCCGCTCCACGGACACAGCTTTCGGTGGGCCGTGCCTCCTGAGATTCCTGGGAATTTACCTGGATGCGGTCAGGCTCCTAGGGCTTTTAAGGAATCGAGCCGTGTAGCACCTGAATGTCTCCGTCTCCATCTGCAGATCATCTACAGCTGAACGAATCCTCTCTAGATCACGCAGCAAGGAGGCCTGCTTCTCGTGCAGCTCCTCTTCAATCCGCAGATTGACCCTCTGCGCTCTCTGGACCTCCTCTTTTCGCCGTATAAGGCGAGACCTCTTCCCCGCCAGCTCCTTCTCCCAGATTTCCAGTTCCTCTCTCGTCTTCTCTGGGAGGGTGCTGCTGCACGTTGTCGACCCTGCCGACAGATGGGACTTTGATGATTCATTCTCATTCTCATTCCCGCTCGCTTGCTGCTTCCTACGGGAACAGATCCACCCGCAGCCAAGAACCACTGCTCCAGGCACGGCACAGAGCAGCACGTCGCGGAAGCGGAAAGGGCATTTCTCTGATTCTCGGCTCTTCCCTAGAAGGAGAAACAGAAACCATGATCAAAAGGTCACGGGAAGACTCGAGTTCCATGAATGCAGCTCTCACCACTCCACTCCCAGACAGCTCTCTGGGGAGGCAGGCAGCCCTCTTCCTGACCTACCCTGGGCGTGAGGCAGAGTTTCCTCTCCAGCAGAAGGGGCAGCGGGCTCTGCGACGGCTGAACTGCGGTGCCTTTGCTTTTCACGCACAAGGAAGGCGCTGGCAGCTGCCAGCAGAGAGACCACCTGTCTCCTCCAGCTGCTCCAGAGAGTGCTTGGCCCTGGGCAACAGAGCGGTCTCCTAGGAGACAGGTCCCTGTCACAGAGGGTGACATCACAGAGGGTGACATCACAGAAGGTGACATCATAGAGGGTGTCATCACAAAGGTCACTGGCCAGCCTGTAAATGGCCCACAACCAGTGCAACCCACACTCTGGATTCCCAGAGCATCCATCAGCCACGAGTGCTGTGAGCCGTGCGTGTGCGAGAGAGCAGAGGCCAAGCTGGGGCCACGGGGTCTCTCTCCTCCCTGGGCTGGCAGAGCTGCCCTGGGGGCTGCAGGGGGCGGTCACCCCTGCCCGTAGCGCTGCCTCATTTGCAGTTTCCGGTGTTATTTGGAAGATGAGCAGAGGGCAGTAATCCGTGGGCTTCACAAGCTTAGGAAGTTCCCTGAGCACGTCACCGACCGAGGCCCCCGGTAGGCAGCAGACTTCAGGGGACGGAGCCCCCAGAAAGTGAAACCGAGAGGCCTGTCTGGCTTTAGAGACATCATAAAATCACAGAACGGTTTGGGTTGGACGGGACCTTAAAGATCAGCCAGTTCCGACTGCCCAGTCACCTCCAGAGATGCTTTGCCACAAACGCTGGCTGTCTCGCAAAGTCTGGCTCTGTTCTCCATTGGGCAGCTCAAGGAACAAGACTCAGCCTGCTGGCGTGCGCAGGCTCCTGGTGCTTTCTTCCTGCTCCAGCACGCTGCCCTTTCTTTGGGCTCCCTGCTAGAACTGAACTGCGTGTGTGCCAGAGCCACAGGCCTGAGGAGGGCAGCGTGGCAGGAGAGAACATCCCATGGTGACATCCCCCAACCATGCCCCGTGGTATCCCCCAGCCACGTGATGCCGTGCTCAGCAATAGAGCTGTGTGGGAGAAGCTGGTGGCATCTGCTCTTGGCCACAGACTGGCTGCCATTGCTTGGCTGGAGGGAAGCAGTAGCTTTCTTTTGCATCACTCCTGTGTCTTGGCATTGGTTTCCCTCTCATGACAGAAATGGGGAGGATTTCTAGCTTTCAGAAGTCTCCCCAGGTGGACAGGAGTGTCTAAAAGCAAATAAATAAAAGTAATAAAAGCTTGAAAGCAACTCCCATTGACGTGAACTGGGAGAGAAGGTGCTGAAAGATCCTTCCCAATGACTGTGGATTTCATCTGCTTGAAACGGTGAATAAAGTTATTGTGAACACGTTCACACCAAATGCCTGTGCCCAGCACTGCAGACGCCTCTTTGGAAGAAAAATTGAATTTTCTTCCTAGAAAAGTCTCCTCTAACGTGTCGCTGTCTTTTCCTTCTTCATCAGCCCTCGATGCCCAGAGGCGGCAGATGTCCAACAGCAGCTCCGTCACCTGGTTCCTCCTCCTGGCATTCGCAGACACATGGGAGCTGCAGCTCTTGACCTTCGGGCTCTTCCTGGGCATCTACCTGTAGAGGTAGGCTGTAGAGGAGGCAGAGCGAGGGGCAGGGGTGACCGCCCCCTGCAGCCCCCAGGGCAGCTCTGCCAGCCCAGGGAGGAGAGAGACCCCATGGCCCCAGCTTGGCCTCTGCTCTCTTGCACGCGCGCGGCTCCCAGCACTCGTGGCCGATGGACGCTCTGGGAATCCAGAGTGTGGGTTGCACTGGTTGTGGGCCATTTACAGGCTGGCCAGTGACCTTTGTGATGTCACCCTCTGTGATGTCACCCTCTGTGATGTCACCCTCTGTGACAGGGACCTGTCTCCTAGGAGACCGCTCTGCTGCCCAGGGCCAAGCACTCTCCGGCCTCAGTCTCCAGGAGCAGCTGGAGGAGACAGGTGGTCTCTCTGCTGGCAGCTGCCAGCGCCTTCCTTGTGCGTGAAAAGCAAAGGCACCGCAGTTCAGCCGTCGCAGAGCCCGCTGCCCCTTCTGCTGGAGAGGAAACTCTGCCTCACGCCCAGGGTAGGTCAGGAAGAGGGCTGCCTGCCTCCCCAGAGAGCTGTCTGGGAGTGGAGTGGTGAGAGCTGCGTTCATGGAACTTGAGTCTTCCTGTGACCGTTTGGTCATGGTTTCTGTTTCTCCTTCTAGGGAAGAGCCGAGAATGAGAAAAACGCCTTTCTGCTTCTGCGACGTGCTGCTCTTTGCCGTGCCTGGAGCAGTGGTTCTTGGCTGCGGGTGGCTTTGTTCCGGTAGGAAGCAGCAGGCGAGCGGGAATGAGAAAAGAGCTGTGAGCCCTGAGAAAGAGCTGAAGGAAGAAGCGCACCGCGAGGAGTCGTCACCCAAACCAGCAACAGGGATTCCCCGGAGCCTGCCTCTCCGTTCAGAAGGCAAATGCTCAGAGGATGAATTGTCGGCCTCCCTGCTGTCTGCAGGGTCAACCACATCCAACACCCTCCAAGAGAGGAATAGGGAGGAACTGGAAATGTGGGAGAAGGAGCTGATGGTGAAGAGGGCTCAGCTTGTCTGGCGATATGAAGAGCTCCAGAGAGCGTTTCAAGATCCACAGGAGCTGCAGCTGAAGAAGGCCTCCTTGCTGCGTGAACTGGAGAGTGTTTTTACAGCGAGATGTGAGCTGGAGAAGGAGGAGGAGACGTTCAGGTGTCACGTGGCTCAATTCCCTGAAACACCCTAGGAGCCTGACATCATCCAGGTAAACGCTGCCAAGGGCCGGGCTGGTGGGGAGGGGGCTGGCGTGCAGACAAGATGCCCAAGGTAGTCCCAGGAGGCTGATGTTGCCTTTGACGTTGGCCTTCACCCCGTGGCACTGAGCCTGGGGAGAGGTCAGGTAGATGAGATGAGCTTCTCGGAAGCTGCCTGAGCTTTGTGGGTCATTGGCACCCTCCAGCTGCCACTAAGCCCCTTGCAAGGCTGAGAGCAGCAGGGAAGGCACTTTGTATGCTGACATCCACCTCCAGAAGCATTCTCGATATCTACCAAAGAGAAGGGGGTTGTCAATGACCAGAAAGAACAGCCCCTACCCAGGCCCTGCTCAGTGCATTTCTCACCAAGCTGGCTTTGTTTTTTTACACCTGACCAAACCGCCATTGGCAAAACATGGGCTGAAGGAGATCCTCAGGCCTGTTCTTGGTGGTTGGTTTGTTTGTACCTCACTCATTCTGAATGGAATTGGCTCAGAGCTGTACAGAACTTAGTTTTGAGCTGTTGGATTGTGGCATGGAAATGCTTTTGGGTGCGTGACTGGACTGGCTGCAGAGCTCAGCAGGGAGCTCTGGGAATCAAATGCTCAGAGCAGGGCTGGCTCCCTCCCAGCCCGCTTCTACTCAGGCCAGAAGCTACCCGAGCACACAGCGATGCAGTGCTGGGTGCTGGTGTTCCCCTGCCGCAGGAGATCGCTTCTCCTTGGCCTTCTGCCTCCGTCCCTGCGCACAAACGGTGCAGGGTGAGCCTTGGCCTGGAGAGCTAAGACAATATTTTCCCTTAGCTTGCAGAGTCAGAAGAGACTGGGGCATCCCAGGACAAGCAGGGCAACTTCCCACAGCAGGTGGCTGAGGAGCTGCCAGCCCGAGTGGCTGCAGATGAAGAGGGCTCCTACGATGTCAGCACCTGCTGCTCAACGTTAGACGTGGTGCAGGTGCAGCTCATGGAGAAGAAAAATGCAGATGCACGCCTGGCTGAAGAAAACGCTCACCTCCATCGCCAGGTGGAGGTGAAAGAACAGGTTGAAACTGAAAATGTTTCCCTGAGAAGCAAACTCACGCAGGCGGCATTGGAGTGGGGTGTTTCCATTGAAGTGATCTCCTTTGTTGATGAGTTGGTGGGAGAGGTAGAACGCAAATTGGATGCGGAGAAAGAAATGACAGAAAGGAAGGAAAAGCTGGAGAAGGAGCATGAGGAGAAAAAGTGATCCCTCCAGAGGAAATCAGAAGCAGGTGAGTGCCAGGCTACCATGGCAGCAGACAAGAGGGTTCATCACCTCTCATCTTGTTGAAGCAGTTTCTGATTATGAAGCCACCTGATGAAACAGGAGTCTTTCCTGGGAGCAGTGACAGGGAGCAGAGCAAGGATCATGTCTGTCCTTTTCTCTTCTCTGTCCTTATTAAACCTTTTCTTCACGCTCTCTCTGCGTAACCTCCCTCTCTGTCCCGTGTGTGAACTGGAAAGGCTATGAGCCCCCTCCTGGGGGGGCTGGTGTGGACACACTGGGTGCAGCTGCCAGAGTCAAGCAGAGCGTGGAGGTACCCCTGGCTTGGGGTGCCAGGTACAGGCGTGGGTGCCAGTGAAGCTCCTGGGATGAGTGGGGATCTGTGTGTCCTGACGGGGCAGCAGGTGTGAGTGAGAGGCTCTGTGAGTGTCTGCAACCGCCAATACCTGGTGTGCGTGGGCTGTGCGTGTGCATTCACCAGAAAACCTCAAGCTGGAGCTGCTGGGGGATGGGGTCCGAGTGGGGGTACTACAAGGGCACACACGGATGACTCTGGTTCCTCAGGAAGGCAGGCAGGGAAATGAGGAGGTGGGAGAGAAGGTGGCACTGGGTGGGGATCAGGGGGTCACAGAACAGCCTGGGTTGGAAGGGACTCATGAGGATCAGGATCACCGAGGCCAATCCTGACTGCACTCAGGGACACCTAAAGGTTAAGGCAGATATCTCATAGCGTTGTCCTGTCGCTTCTTGAACAATGCCAGGAGCAGCCTCCCCCCTTCTTTCCTCAGAGAACAGGCTGCTCGCAGGCACACGGGAATAAGACAAACAAAGCGTGACAAAGTTTCATGACCACTAAACCCCCTCCTCAGCCACAGGCTCAGCACAAGCTGCCTCTGATGAGGCCGCCTTTCTACAAGGAAGAAATTGTAGATAGAAACATAATGAAAGACTTGGCTGCAGAGACCATCAGACTGCTGAGAGATGGGAGACCTTTCAACTCCCTGAGGCTCAAAGCAGCAGCTGGGTAGGAGAGAGCTCTCTGAATGAAGGAAAGAATGAGGATGGAAGAAAAATCAGAGAGAAATGGAATGGGCCTTTGTCTGGAGAGCCTGAGCCTGCAGAGCTGACATCAGAAATGGCCATAGGATCAGGAGAGGTGAAGGGATAAGAGAGATGAGGGACATTAAACGCATCATTTGACAGGGAGAGTAATGGTGGAGAGGAAGTTCCAGGGGAAGACTGATATTTTGGGGGAAAATCCCTTTTGAAAGGCCATACAAAGGATTGCTTGAGGTCCTCTGTGAGTGGGGTCAAGCAAGAGCTGCGCTCATCTTTGAAAAGGGAACCAAATGAAGCCCAGGGAACCCCAGGCGGCACAAGCTGACATTGGTGAGGAGTGTCCATGGAACGAACGCTCTCGGGTGAAAGTGTGGGAACCCAAAATAGAAAAGCATTGTCACGGACTGACCAAAGGTCAATCACACCTCACCAGTCTGGTTGCCTTCATGATGAAGCAGCTGTGTCTGTGCCTGAGGTGACAACACTTTGTGTCATTTACCTCTCCTTCAAGAAGACTTTTGGCGTGGTCTCCCTCAGAGTGCTTGTCGCTCAGCGAGGCCACTGCAGTCTGGGGGGGCTGATCGAACAGATGAGCCAAACTGGCAGGGAGGAGGCGTGGGGACAGGGACACAGCTCCTGGCAGGGGCAGCTCCAGGCAGCAGAGACAGGGGCAGGGGCGGAGGCAGAACTGTTACCAGAAGTGATCTGGGAGCGGAATTCAGACACCTCTACCATCCCTTGAAGTGCAGATGCCTTCCCAGAGCAGCTCCTACTCCTCTCCCACCCAGTAGAGGTTCTGCCCCCAAGGCTGTAGGGTCTTTGGTTGAGTCACTGCCTCTGCCTCTGAATCCTGAGGAGCAGAAACTCCCAAGTGCTCTTTGTCTGTCCCTGTCCTCCCTCAGCAGGAGCACTGGGGCATCCCTCCATCTTTCCCTCCTCTTCTCTGCCTTTGTTCTCCCCTCCAAACCCCTGGAAGCAAGGGGGGGTTCAGGTGCAGCTCACACCCCAGTGCTACAGGTCTGGCCATGCAGTTGTGCCCATGGGAGCAAAGTCGCTCAGCCTGTGTGACCCTGTGAGTCTCTGGGCAGTGCAGGGGGTGGTGCTGAGCTGGGAGCTGTCTCTGCTCAGGTCACCCATCTTCCCTGGGTTCTCCTGCTGGAAGATGCTGAGCAGCCCCTCTGTGTCACCAGGGGATTCCAGGAGTTATCCTCCCCTTTCCCAGGTGCTGCTGTAGAGCAGGGGTGGCTCCTTGGGAGCTCATGGACAGAGCCTTGGTCCTTGGCACCTTCAGCCAGCACAGAACAGAATGCCAGCCAGAGAGGTGTGTGAAGGTCCTGCAAGGCAGGGGAGACACAATCTGTGTTTGGGTGGTGTTTGTGGGGCAGGGAATGGAAAGAGCTGTCCGGACCTGTTGTCACCGTCCACTCAGGGACTCGTCATGATTCCTTTACCTTGATCTCGAAGCGCAAAATTAAGGCAGCCGAAAGGCCAAGGGGTTACAATTCAATCAAAGAGAAACTTTATTATTTTTGCCCGTGAAGCGGCACGCGATAGACAGAGTGGAGAAAAGGGGAGGAAAGAGGATTATAGCTACCACCACGGGTCCAAAGGCGTCCCTATGGTCCCAGGCTCCGAACTCTTCATCACGTGGGGCGATCTGTGATGCAGAGGTGGGGAGATCTCAGCCTGGGTTCGGTTAGGAACCATCTTTTATGCTCAGTAACAGCACCTCGCACCTCCTCTCTCCCATGGCCTTGGTCACGGCGACTGCTGGTTCCAGGCAGTGCCTCCATCTCGGGTCATTGCTCCTTGGTCTTTCTCCGAGTTCCTGATGGCGATGTTGAGACAAGTACTGTTCTTCGGACGGAGACCAAATACTGTTCTTCGGACCGACTCTTACACCTGTGAGTTTGCTTTTCTTCTTCAGCAGCATCTCCTGAACAAAGGGATCAGATATCCAACAGCAGCTCCACCACCCAGTTCCTCTACATGGGTTGGGTGATGAGGCTGAGGGAGCAGTGGGGAAGAGACCCTTCCCTACCTGGAGGGCAGGGCACACACTGGGGTTTGGTGAGGTGGCACCTCTCCTGAGCCCAGTGCAGTTTGACACCTGCACCCACAGTGCAGAGGAGGCAACTCTCGGCACATTCCTTCAATGATTATAAATTGGGAGCAGCAGTCCTGTTCCTTAGGGATGCCTTTTAGGGGAAACCTGATGGGCTCCAGGACTGTCCGTCAGTCATGAAAGAGACGCTCGAGCTGTTGTGTTTTATTTTCTCCCTTTGTCCCGTTGAGTGAGGGCAGGGAGGGAGCAGCTGGGTGGGTGTCTGGCTGCTGGCCAAGGTTAACCCAGCCCAGAGCACATCAGGAGCGCGGTGCCCAGTACGGGGCGCCCCAGCACAAGGAAGAGCCTGCCCAGCCTGGAGCGAGTTCTGCCGAGGCCAGAAGGGTGGTTGGGGCCTGGAGCACATTCTGGACAAGGAGAGGCTGGGAGAGCTGCGCTCTGAGAAACCTCTCAGGGTGAAACAGTGAGCAAGTGAGCAAGGCCCCAGGGCAGCTGGGGGGATCCCAATCAATGGACTTCCTCAGGATTTGCTGAGGCAAGGCCATGAGCCCCTGATCTGTTTGGAACTGTCTGAGAAAGGGCTTGGCTGAGAGAGCAGTGGTGGCAAGAGCTGTGGGACTGGTGAGCAACGAATGTCAGTAGGAAACTGGTTCTCTCTTTATTAATAGTAGTGGTAGCCCTGGCATTAGCGTTAGCCAGGAACACCAGCCCCCACCCCTCTGGGGCCGGGTTGGCGCCAGTCGATCACTGCTGAGGTGCAGCTGGCCCAAGAGCACCCAGGAGTTCTCTGCAGGGCATGGCTTCCCCAGCAGCCCCGCCCTTGGCAGCCTTCACCTGGATGCGGTCAGGCTCCTGGGGCTTTTAAGGAATCGAGCCGCGTAGCACCTGAATGTCTCCGTCTCCATCTGCAGATCATCTACAGCTGAACGAATCCTCTCTAGATCACGCAGCAAGGAGGCCTGCTTCTCGTGCAGCTCCTCTTCAATCCGCAGATTGACCCTCTGCGCTCTCTGGACCTCCTCTTTTCACCGTATAAGGCGAGACCTCTTCCCCGCCAGCTCCTTCTCCCAGATTTCCAGTTCCTCTCTCGTCTTCTCTGGGAGGGTGCTGCTGCACGTTGTCGACCCTGCCGACAGATGGGACTTTGATGATTCATTCTCATTCTCATTCCCGCTCGCTTGCTGCTTCCTACGGGAACAGATCCACCCGCAGCCAAGAACCACTGCTCCAGGCACGGCACAGAGCAGCACGTCGCGGAAGCAGAAGGGCATTTCTCTGACTCTCGGCTCTTCCCTAGAAGGAGAAACAGAAACCGTGACCAAACGGTCACAGGAAGACTCGAGTCCCATGAACGCAGCTCCCACCACTCCACTCCCAGACAGCTCGCTGGGGAAGCAGACAACCCTCTTCTTACCCTCTCCCTGACCTACCCTGGGCGTGAGGCAGAGTTTCCTCTCCAGCAGAAGGGGCAGCGGGCTCTGCGACGGCTGAACTGCGGTGCCTTTGCTTTTCACGCACAAGGAATGCGCTGGCAGCTGCCAGCAGAGAGACCACCTGTCTCCTCCAGCTGCTCCAGAGAGTGCTTGGCCCTGGGCAGCAGAGCGGTCTCCTAGGAGACAGGTCCCTGTCACAGAGGGTGACATCACAGAGGGTGACATCACAAAGGTCACTGGCCAGCCTATAAATGGCCCACAGCCAGTGCAACCCACACTCTGGATTCCCAGAGCGTCCATCGGCCACGAGTGCTGGAAGCCGTGCGTGTGCGAGAGAGCAGAGGCCAAGCTGGGGCCACGGGGTCTCTCTCCTCCCTGGGCTGGCAGAGCTGCCCTGGGGGCTGCAGGGGGCGGTCACCCCTGCCCCTCGCTGGCCCCCTCACTGCCCACAGGCTGGCCAGTGACCTTTGTGATGTGACCATCTGTAATGTCACACTCTGCCTCCTCTACAGCCTCCACCAAGGGAGGCCTCTCCCGGGCACCGTGGATGCCCCAGACCCTGTGGCCCCTCAGGGCTCTACGGCCCGTGCAGGACGTACCCAGCGGCCGGGCAGCCGGGCAGGGCGGGCAGCGAGAGCTGCTGGGGACAATGGGATTTCTGCTTTTGTTCTCTCTAAAGCAATAAAATCCCTTTGCTGTTGCTGTTGCTTAATTTTTGAAATAAGATTGATTTGCAAACCAACCCCAGAGCTTCCCCTCCCTGTGGAAAGGCCATACGGAGTACTCACAGGGACAGGGGGACATCACCTGGATCAATCCCAGCCCCCAGTTCCACTTTCGTCACCCCAGAGGTTGGAGAGGGAGGATGGGCTAAAGGTGGGGTTTAGGGACTTTGTACAAGCTGTGGCTGATCTTGGGGTCCCCAGGGCTGCTGTTCAGCCCCCAAGGGTCTTGATTTCTCCCCAAATACCTGGAACCCGGTGAGGCGGGGGAAACCGGTCCCGGTGAGGCTGGGGTGGAGGGAACTAGATGGAAGATTGGGGGGAAACCCATCCCAGTGGCGGAGGGGGGCAGGACGACACCCGGTCCCATTGCGGGGGAGGGGAAACCTGAGATAGGGGGGAACCGGGCCAAGTGGGGGTGAGGCGGGGGGGAACGGGGCCCGGTGGGGAGAGGAGCAGAGCCCGAGGGACGGGGGTGAGGGGAAGGCGGGGGCGGAGGGGCATCGATCTCCTTGGGGGAGCACATCCTGTACAGGAGATGGCCCTGGTGTCCCAGAGGGAATTGGTCATGGATTTGGGGAGAGTGGTGGAGATGCAGCCCAGGTCGAGCAGGGAGAGGCTGAGGAGGAAGAAGTACATGGGGGTGTGGTGCCCTTCAAGCACTCTCAGGCTGCTCCTGGAGTGTTTGCAGTCTCCACACCAGTGAACCCAGGGCCCTCAAACTCCGTGGACTCGTTCTGTGCTTGAAGCCTCTAAACCTTACCTTGGGAGGGCTCTGGGCACTGTCCAGGGTGTTTGAGGTGAAACCACAGTGGTCACAGCCCAGTAAAGACAGAGGGAGACTTTTTACCAAGGCCTGTAGTGGCAGGACAAGGGGCAACGGCTTTAAACTGGAAGAGGGCAGACCGAGGTTGGACAAAGGGAAGAAATGATTTACAGCGAGGGCAGCAAGACACTGGCACAGGTTGCCCAGAGACATTGTGGATGCCCAGTCCCTGCAAGCGTATAAGGTCAGGGACACTCTTTGACACGCTGAGCCACCCCACCACATCTCTTTCCTAGCCGATCCTGCCTAAATGCCTTGTAGCCATCCATGGCTGCACTCCAGTGGTGCGAGTCATCCCACCATGTTTCCCTGATGGCAATTATGTCGTAGTTTTATTGACTTACAGTGGCTTCCAGCTCCCCCTGCTTGGTACCCATGCTGCGTGTGTTACTGCAAATGCACTTCAGATGGGCTGTTGACTCCACCTCTTCTCTGAGCGGAACAGCTGTAAGTCCCAGGCATCCCATAGTTTGTGTCCCAGGAATGAACTCTGAATTCCGTCTGCCTCCAAGAGTGCAATCCCTCGCTTCCACTGAGGTGGCAAACCAGGGGCCCTGGCTATCGCATCGCCCCTCTCAACCTGAGGCGCCATCCCCATGCTTAATTTGATTGGGGGGAGTGTTGTTCCCCCCCTCCCCTCCCAATCTAGTTTAAAGCCCTCTCAGTTAGCCCTACCAGCTTCTTGGCAAGTGCCCTTTTGCCCTCGGGGGACAGGTGCACCCCGTCACGTGCCAGCAGGTCTGGCGTGCAGGCCAAATCTTTACCAAAGAACCTGAAGTTTTGTCCTTCACACCACGATCGCAGCCAGTCCTTTAGTTCCTGGCTCTTCCCACTCCTTCCCTCACCATCCCCTACAACAGAAGAGAACACTCCCCCTGCTCGTGACCCCTGAACCGTTCGCCCCAGAGCCCTAAAGTCCTTTTTAATCCCCTAAGGGTTTTTGGTTGTTCTTTCATTATTTCCTAGTTGGAAGATGAGCAGAGGGCAGTAATCCGTGGGCTTCACAAGCTTAGGAAGTTCCCTGAGCACGTCACCGACCGAGGCCCCCGGTAGGCAGCAGACTTCAGGGGACGGAGCCCCCAGAAAGTGAAACCGAGAGGCCTGTCTGGCTTTAGAGACATCATAAAATCACAGAACGGTTTGGGTTGGACGGGACCTTAAAGATCAGCCAGTTCCGACTGCCCAGTCACCTCCAGAGATGCTTTGCCACAAACGCTGGCTGTCTCGCAAAGTCTGGCTCTGTTCTCCATTGGGCAGCTCAAGGAACAAGACTCAGCCTGCTGGCGTGCGCAGGCTCCTGGTGCTTTCTTCCTGCTCCAGCACGCTGCCCTTTCTTTGGGCTCCCTGCTAGAACTGAACTGCGTGTGTGCCAGAGCCACAGGCCTGAGGAGGGCAGCGTGGCAGGAGAGAACATCCCATGGTGACATCCCCCAACCATGCCCCGTGGTATCCCCCAGCCACGTGATGCCGTGCTCAGCAATAGAGCTGTGTGGGAGAAGCTGGTGGCATCTGCTCTTGGCCACAGACTGGCTGCCATTGCTTGGCTGGAGGGAAGCAGTAGCTTTCTTTTGCATCACTCCTGTGTCTTGGCATTGGTTTCCCTCTCATGACAGAAATGGGGAGGATTTCTAGCTTTCAGAAGTCTCCCCAGGTGGACAGGAGTGTCTAAAAGCAAATAAATAAAAGTAATAAAAGCTTGAAAGCAACTCCCATTGACGTGAACTGGGAGAGAAGGTGCTGAAAGATCCTTCCCAATGACTGTGGATTTCATCTGCTTGAAACGGTGAATAAAGTTATTGTGAACACGTTCACACCAAATGCCTGTGCCCAGCACTGCAGACGCCTCTTTGGAAGAAAGCCACAGCTTGTACAAAGTCCCTAAACCCCACCTTTAGCCCATCCTCCCTCTCCAACCTCTGGAGTGACGAAAGTGGAACTGGGGGCTGGGATTGATCCAGGTGATGTCCCCCTGTCCCTGTGAGTACTCCGTATGGCCTTTCCACAGGGAGGGGAAGCTCTGGGGTTGGTTTGCAAATCAATCTTATTTCAAAAATTAAGCAACAGCAACAGCAAAGGGATTTTATTGCTTTAGAGAGAACAAAAGCAGAAATCCCATTGTCCCCAGCAGCTCTCGCTGCCCGCCCTGCCCGGCTGCCCGGCCGCTGGGTACGTCCTGCACGGGCCGTAGAGCCCTGAGGGGCCACAGGGTCTGGGGCATCCACGGTGCCCGGGAGAGGTGTCCCTTGGTGGAGGCTGTAGAGGAGGCAGAGCGAGGGGCAGGGGTGACCGCCCCCTGCAGCCCCCAGGGCAGCTCTGCCAGCCCAGGGAGGAGAGAGACCCCATGGCCCCAGCTTGGCCTCTGCTCTCTCGCACGCGCGCGGCTCCCAGCACTCGTGGCCGATGGACGCTCTGGGAATCCAGAGTGCGGGTTGCACTGGCTGTGGCCCATTTACAGGCTGGCCAGTGACCTTTGTGATGTCACCCTCTGTGATGTCACCCTCTGTGATGTCACCCTCTGTGACAGGGACCTGTCTCCTAGGAGACCGCTCTGCTGCCCAGGGCCAAGCACTCTCCGGCCTCAGTCTCCAGGAGCAGCTGGAGGAGACAGGTGGTCTCTCTGCTGGCAGCTGCCAGCGCATTCCTTGTGCGTGAAAAGCAAAGGCACCGCAGTTCAGCCGTCGCAGAGCCCGCTGCCCCTTCTGCTGGAGAGGAAACTCTGCCTCACGCCCAGGGTAGGTCAGGAAGAGGGCTGCCTGCCTCCCCAGAGAGCTGTCTGGGAGTGGAGTGGTGAGAGCTGCGTTCATGGAACTTGTTTTTGTCATGGATTCTGTTTCTCCTTCTAGGGAAGAACCGAGAATGAGAAAAACGCCCTTCCACTTCCGCGACGTGCTGCTCTTTGCCGTGCCTGGAGCAGTGGTTCTTGGCTGCGGGTGGCTTTGTTCCGGTAGGAAGCAGCAGGCGAGCGGGAATGAGAAAAGAGCTGTGAGCCCTGAGAAAGAGCTGAAGGAAGAAGCGCACCGCGAGGAGTCGTCACCCAAACCAGCAACAGGGATTCCCCGGAGCCTGCCTCTCCGTTCAGAAGGCAAATGCTCAGAGGATGAATTGTCGGCCTCCCTGCTGTCCGCAGGGTCAACCACATCCAACACCCTCCAAGAGAGGAATAGGGAAGAACTGGAAATGTGGGAGAAGGAGCTGATGGTGAAGAGGGCTCAGCTTCTCTGGCCATTTGAAGAGCTCCAGAGAACGTTTCAAGATCCACAGGAGCTGCAGCTGAAGAAGGCCTCCTTGCTGCATGAACTGGAGAGTGTTTTTACAGCGAGATGTGAGCTGGAGAAGGAGGAGGAGACGTTCAGGTGTCACGTGGCACGATTCCCTGAAACACCCCAGGAGCCTGACATCATCCAGGTAAACGCTGCCAAGGGCCGGGCTGGTGGGGAGGGGGCTGGCGTGCAGACAAGATGCCCAAGGTAGTCCCAGGAGGCTGATGTTGCCTTTGACGTTGGCCTTCACCCCGTGGCACTGAGCCTGGGGAGAGGTCAGGTAGATGAGATGAGCTTCTCGGAAGCTGCCTGAGCTTTGTGGGTCATTGGCACCCTCCAGCTGCCACTAAGCCCCTTGCAAGGCTGAGAGCAGCAGGGAAGGCACTTTGTATGCTGACATCCACCTCCAGAAGCATTCTCGATATCTACCAAAGAGAAGGGGGTTGTCAATGACCAGAAAGAACAGCCCCTACCCAGGCCCTGCTCAGTGCATTTCTCACCAAGCTGGCTTTGTTTTTTTACACCTGACCAAACCGCCATTGGCAAAACATGGGCTGAAGGAGATCCTCAGGCCTGTTCTTGGTGGTTGGTTTGTTTGTACCTCACTCATTCTGAATGGAATTGGCTCAGAGCTGTACAGAACTTAGTTTTGAGCTGTTGGATTGTGGCATGGAAATGCTTTTGGGTGCGTGACTGGACTGGCTGCAGAGCTCAGCAGGGAGCTCTGGGAATCAAATGCTCAGAGCAGGGCTGGCTCCCTCCCAGCCCGCTTCTACTCAGGCCAGAAGCTACCCGAGCACACAGCGATGCAGTGCTGGGTGCTGGTGTTCCCCTGCCGCAGGAGATCGCTTCTCCTTGGCCTTCTGCCTCCGTCCCTGCGCACAAACGGTGCAGGGTGAGCCTTGGCCTGGAGAGCTAAGACAATATTTTCCCTTAGCTTGCAGAGTCAGAAGAGACTGGGACATCCCAGGACAAGCAGGGCAACTTCCCACAGCAGGTGGCTGAGGAGCTGCCAGCCCGAGTGGCTGCAGATGAAGAGGGCTCCTACGATGTCAGCACCTGCTGCTCAACGTTAGACGTGGTGCAGGTGCAGCTCATGGAGAAGAAAAATGCAGATGCACGCCTGGCTGAAGAAAACGCTCACCTCCATCGCCAGGTGGAGGTGAAAGAACAGGTTGAAACTGAAAATGTTTCCCTGAGAAGCAAACTCACGCAGGCGGCATTGGAGTGGGGTGTTTCCATTGAAGTGATCTCCTTTGTTGATGAGTTGGTGGGAGAGGTAGAACGCAAATTGGATGCGGAGAAAGAAATGACAGAAAGGAAGGAAAAGCTGGAGAAGGAGCATGAGGAGAAAAAGTGATCGCTCCAGAGGAAATCAGAAGCAGGCGAGTGCCAGGCTACCACGGCAGCAGACAAGAGGGTTCATCACCTCTCATCTTGTTGAAGCAGTTTCTGATTATGAAGCCACCTGATGAAACAGGAGTCTTTCCTGGGAGCAGTGACAGGGAGCAGAGCAAGGATCATGTCTGTCCTTTTCTCTTCTCTGTCCTTATTAAACCTTTTCTTCACGCTCTCTCTGCGTAACCTCCCTCTCTGTCCCGTGTGTGAACTGGAAAGGCTATGAGCCCCCTCCTGGGGGGGCTGGTGTGGACACACTGGGTGCAGCTGCCAGAGTCAAGCAGAGCGTGGAGGTACCCCTGGCTTGGGGTGCCAGGTACAGGCGTGGGTGCCAGTGAAGCTCCTGGGATGAGTGGGGATCTGTGTGTCCTGACGGGGCAGCGGGCGTGAGTGAGAGGCTCTGTGAGTGTCTGCAACCGCCAATACCTGGTGTGCGTGGGCTGTGCGTGTGCATTCACCAGAAAACCTCAAGCTGGAGCTGCTGGGGGATGGGGTCCGAGTGGGGGTACTACAAGGGCACACACGGATGACTCTGGTTCCTCAAGAAGGCAGGCAGGGAAATGAGGAGGTGGGAGAGAAGGTGGCACTGGGTGGGGATCAGGGGGTCACAGAACAGCCTGGGTTGGAAGGGACCCATGAGGATCAGGATCACCGAGGCCGACTCCTGACTGCACTCAGGGACACCTAAAGGTTAAGGCAGATATCTCATAGCGTTGTCCTGTCACTTCTTGAACAATGCCAGGAGCAGCCTCCCCCCTTCTTTCCTCAGAGAACAGGCTGCTCACAGGCACACGGGAATAAGACAAACAAAGCGTGACAAAGTTTCATGACCACTAAACCCCCTCCTCAGCCACAGGCTCAGCACAAGCTGCCTCTGATGAGGCCGCCTTTCTACAAGGAAGAAATTGTAGATAGAAACATAATGAAAGACTTGGCTGCAGAGACCATCAGACTGCTGAGAGATGGGAGACCTTTCAACTCCCTGAGGCTCAAAGCAGCAGCTGGGTAGGAGAGAGCTTTCTGAATGACGGAAAGAATGAGGATGGAAGAAAAATCAGAGAGAAATGGAATGGGCCTTTGTCTGGAGAGCCTGAGCCTGCAGAGCTGACATCAGAAATGGCCATAGGATCAGGAGAGGCGAAGGGATATGAGAGATGAGGGACATTAAATGCATCATTTGACAGGGAGAGTAATGGTGGAGAGGAAGTTCCAGGGGAAGATTGATATTTTGGGGGAAAATCCCTTTTGAAAGGCCATACAAAGGATTGCTTGAGGTCCTCTGTGAGTGGGGTCAAGCAAGAGCTGCGCTCATCTTTGAAAAGGGAACCAAATGAAGCCCAGGGAACCCCAGGCGGCACAAGCTGACATTGGTGAGGAGTGTCCATGGAACGAACGCTCTCGGGTGAAAGTGTGGGAACCCAAAATAGAAAAGCATTGTCACGGACTGACCAAAGGTCAATCACACCTCACCAGTCTGGTTGCCTTCATGATGAAGCAGCTGTGTCTGTGCCTGAGGTGACAACACTTTGTGTCATTTACCTCTCCTTCAAGAAGACTTTTGGCGTGGTCTCCCTCAGAGTGCTTGTCGCTCAGCGAGGCCACTGCAGTCTGGGGGGGCTGATCGAACAGATGAGCCAAACTGGCAGGGAGGAGGCGTGGGGACAGGGACACAGCTCCTGGCAGGGGCAGCTCCAGGCAGCAGAGACAGGGGCAGGGGCGGAGGCAGAACTGTTACCAGAAGTGATCTGGGAGCGGAATTCAGACACCTCTACCATCCCTTGAAGTGCAGATGCCTTCTCAGAGCAGCTCCTACTCCTCTCCCACCCAGTAGAGGTTCTGTCCCCAAGGCTGTAGGGTCTTTGGTTGAGTCACTGCCTTAGCAGCTGAATCCTGAGGAGCAGAAACTCCCAAGTGCTCTTTGTCTGTCCCTGTCCTCCCTCAGCAGGAGCACTGGGGCATTCCTCCATCTTTCCCTCCTCTTCTCTGCCTTTGTTCTCCCCTCCAAACCCCTGGAAGCAAGGGGGGGTTCAGGTGCAGCTCACACCCCAGTGCTACAGGTCTGGCCATGCAGTTGTGCCCATGGGAGCAAAGTCGCTCAGCCTGTGTGACCCTGTGAGTCTCTGGGCAGTGCAGGGGGTGGTGCTGAGCTGGGAGCTGTCTCTGCTCAGGTTCACCCAGCTTCCCTGGGTTCTCCTGCTGGAAGATGCTGAGCAGCCCCTCTGTGTCACCAGGGGATTCCAGGAGTTATCCCCCCCCTTTCCCAGGTGCTGCTGTAGAGTAGGGGTGGCTCCTTGGGAGCTCATGGACAGAGCCTTGGTCCTTGGCACCTTCAGCCAGCACAGAACAGAATGCCAGCCAGAGAGGTGTGTGAAGGTCCTGCAAGGCAGGGGAGACACAATCTGTGTTTGGGTGGTGTTTGTGGGGCAGGGAATGGAAAGAGCTGTCCGGACCTGTTGTCACCGTCCACTCAGGGACTCGTCATGATTCCTTTACCTTGATCTCGAAGCGCAAAATTAAGGCAGCCGAAAGGCCAAGGGGTTACAATTCAATCAAAGAGAAACTTTATTATTTTTGCCCGTGAAGCGGCACGCGATAGACAGAGTGGAGAAAAGGGGAGGAAAGAGGATTATAGCTACCACCACGGGTCCAAAGGCGTCCCTATGGTCCCAGGCTCCGAACTCTTCATCACGTGGGGCGATCTGTGATGCAGAGGTGGGGAGATCTCAGCCTGGGTTCGGTTAGGAACCATCTTTTATGCTCAGTAACAGCACCTCGCACCTCCTCTCTCCCATGGCCTTGGTCACGGCGACTGCTGGTTCCAGGCAGTGCCTCCATCTCGGGTCATTGCTCCTTGGTCTTTCTCCGAGTTCCTGATGGCGATGTTGAGACAAGTACTGTTCTTCGGACGGAGACCAAATACTGTTCTTCGGACCGACTCTTACACCTGTGAGTTTGCTTTTCTTCTTCAGCAGCATCTCCTGAACAAAGGGATCAGATATCCAACAGCAGCTCCACCACCCAGTTCCTCTACATGGGTTGGGTGATGAGGCTGAGGGAGCAGTGGGGAAGAGACCCTTCCCTACCTGGAGGGCAGGGCACACACTGGGGTTTGGTGAGGTGGCACCTCTCCTGAGCCCAGTGCAGTTTGACACCTGCACCCACGGTGCAGAGGAGGCAACTCTCGGCACATTCCTTCAATGATTATAAATTGGGAGCAGCAGTCCTGTTCCTTAGGGATGCCTTTTAGGGGAAACCTGATGGGCTCCAGGACTGTCCGTCAGTCATGAAAGAGACGCTCGAGCTGTTGTGTTTTATTTTCTCCCTTTGTCCCGTTGAGTGAGGGCAGGGAGGGAGCAGCTGGGTGGGTGTCTGGCTGCTGGCCAAGGTTAACCCAGCCCAGACCACATCAGGAGCGCGGTGCCCAGTACGGGGCGCCCCAGCACAAGGAAGAGCCTGCCCAGCCTGGAGCGAGTTCTGCCGAGGCCAGAAGGGTGGTTGGGGCCTGGAGCACATTCTGGACAAGGAGAGGCTGGGAGAGCTGCGCTCTGAGAAACCTCTCAGGGTGAAACAGTGAGCAAGTGAGCAAGGCCCCAGGGCAGCTGGGGGGATCCCAATCAATGGACTTCCTCAGGATTTGCTGAGGCAAGGCCATGAGCCCCTGATCTGTTTGGAACTGTCTGAGAAAGGGCTTGGCTGAGAGAGCAGTGGTGGCAAGAGCTGTGGGACTGGTGAGCAACGAATGTCAGTAGGAAACTGGTTCTCTCTTTATTAATAGTAGTGGTAGCCCTGGCATTAGCGTTAGCCAGGAACACCAGCCCCCACCCCTCTGGGGCCGGGTTGGCGCCAGTCGATCACTGCTGAGGTGCAGCTGGCCCAAGAGCACCCAGGAGTTCTCTGCAGGGCATGGCTTCCCCAGCAGCCCCGCCCTTGGCAGCCTTCACCTGGATGCGGTCAGGCTCCTGGGGCTTTTAAGGAATCGAGCCGCGTAGCACCTGAATGTCTCCGTCTCCATCTGCAGATCATCTACAGCTGAACGAATCCTCTCTAGATCACGCAGCAAGGAGGCCTGCTTCTCGTGCAGCTCCTCTTCAATCCGCAGATTGACCCTCTGCGCTCTCTGGACCTCCTCTTTTCACCGTATAAGGCGAGACCTCTTCCCCGCCAGCTCCTTCTCCCAGATTTCCAGTTCCTCTCTCGTCTTCTCTGGGAGGGTGCTGCTGCACGTTGTCGACCCTGCCGACAGATGGGACTTTGATGATTCATTCTCATTCTCATTCCCGCTCGCTTGCTGCTTCCTACGGGAACAGATCCACCCGCAGCCAAGAACCACTGCTCCAGGCACGGCACAGAGCAGCACGTCGCGGAAGCAGAAGGGCATTTCTCTGATTCTCGGCTCTTCCCTAGAAGGAGAAACAGAAACCATGACCAAACGGTCACAGGAAGACTCGAGTCCCATGAACGCAGCTCCCACCACTCCACTCCCAGACAGCTCGCTGGGGAGGCAGACAACCCTCTTCTTACCCTCTCCCTGACCTACCCTGGGCGTGAGGCAGAGTTTCCTCTCCAGCAGAAGGGGCAGCGGGCTCTGCGACGGCTGAACTGCGGTGCCTTTGATTTTCATGCACAAGGAATGCACTGGCAGCTGCCAGCAGAGAGACCACCTGTCTCCTCCAGCTGCTCCAGAGAGTGCTTGGCCCTGGGCAGCAGAGCGGTCTCCTAGGAGACAGGTCCCTGTCACAGAGGGTGACATCACAGAGGGTGACATCACAAAGGTCACTGGCCAGCCTGTAAATGGCCCACAGCCAGTGCAACCCACACTCTGGATTCCCAGAGCGTCCATCAGCCACGAGTGCTGGAAGCCGTGCGTGTGCGAGAGAGCAGAGGCCAAGCTGGGGCCACGGGGTCTCTCTCCTCCCTGGGCTGGCAGAGCTGCCCTGGGGGCTGCAGGGGGCGGTCACCCCTGCCCCTCGCTGGCCCCCTCACTGCCCACAGGCTGGCCAGTGACCTTTGTGATGTGACCATCTGTAACGTCACACTCTGCCTCCTCTACAGCCTCCACCAAGGGACACCTCTCCCGGGCACCGTGGATGCCCCAGACCCTGTGGCCCCTCAGGGCTCTATGGCCCGTGCAGGACGTACCCAGCGTCCTGGCAGCCGGGCAGGGCGGGCAGCGAGAGCTGCTGGGGACAATGGGATTTCTGCTTTTGTTCTCTCTAAAGCAATAAAATCCCTTTGCTGTTGCTGTTGCTTAATTTTTGAAATAAGATTGATTTGCAAACCAACCCCAGAGCTTCCCCTCCCTGTGGAAAGGCCATACGGAGTACTCACAGGGACAGGGGGACATCACCTGGATCAATCCCAGCCCCCAGTTCCACTTTCGTCACCCCAGAGGTTGGAGAGGGAGGATGGGCTAAAGGTGGGGTTTAGGGACTTTGTACAAGCTGTGGCTGATCTTGGGGTCCCCAGGGCTGCTGTTCAGCCCCCAAGGGTCTTGATTTCTCCCCAAATACCTGGAACCCGGTGAGGCGGGGGGAACCGGTCCCGGTGAGGCTGGGGTGGAGGGAACTAGATGGAAGATTGGGGGGAAACCCATCCCAGTGGCGGAGGGGGGCAGGACGACACCTGGTCCCATTGCGGGGGAGGGGAAACCTGAGATAGGGGGGAACCGGGCCAAGTGGGGGTGAGGCGGGGGGGAACGGGGCCCGGTGGGGAGAGGAGCAGAGCCCGAGGGACGGGGGTGAGGGGAAGGCAGGGGCGGAGGGGAATCGATCTCCTTGGGGGAGCACATCCTGTACAGGAGATGGCCCTGGTGTCCCAGAGGGAATTGGCCATGGATTTGGGGAGAGTGGTGGAGATGCAGCCCAGGTAGAGCAGGGAGAGGCTGAGGAGGAAGAAGTACATGGGGGTGTGGTGCCCTTCAAGCACTCTCAGGCTGCTCCTGGAGTGTTTGCAGTCTCCACACCAGTGAACCCAGGGCCCTCAAACTCCGTGGACTCGTTCTGTGCTTGAAGCCTCTAAACTTTACCTTGGGAGGGCTCTGGGCACTGTCCAGGGTGTTTGAGGTGAAACCACAGTGGTCACAGCCCAGTAAAGACAGAGGGAGACTTTTTACCAAGGCCTGTAGTGGCAGGACAAGGGGCAACGGCTTTAAACTGGAAGAGGGCAGACCGAGGTTGGACAAAGGGAAGAAATGATTTACAGCGAGGGCAGCAAGACACTGGCACAGGTTGCCCAGAGACATTGTGGATGCCCAGTCCCTGCAAGCGTATAAGGTCAGGGACACTCTTTGACACGCTGAGCCACCCCACCACATCTCTTTCCTGCCCGATCCTGCCTAAATGCCTTTAGCCATCCATGGCTGCACTCCAGTGGTGCGAGTCATCCCACCATGTTTCCCTGATGGCAATTATGTCGTAGTTTTATTGACTTACAGTGGCTTCCAGCTCCCCCTGCTTGGTACCCATGCTGCGTGTGTTACTGCAAATGCACTTCAGATGGGCTGTTGACTCCACCTCTTCTCTGAGCGGAACAGCTGTAAGTCCCAGGCATCCCATAGTTTGTGTCCCAGGAATGAACTCTGAATTCCGTCTGCCTCCAAGAGTGCAATCCCTCGCTTCCACTGAGGTGGCAAACCAGGGGCCCTGGCTATCGCATCGCCCCTCTCAACCTGAGGCGCCATCCCCATGCTTAATTTGATTGGGGGGAGTGTTGTTCCCCCCCTCCCCTCCCAATCTAGTTTAAAGCCCTCTCAGTTAGCCCTACCAGCTTCTTGGCAAGTGCCCTTTTGCCCTCGGGGGACAGGTGCACCCCGTCACGTGCCAGCAGGTCTGGCGTGCAGGCCAAATCTTTACCAAAGAACCTGAAGTTTTGTCCTTCACACCACGATCGCAGCCAGTCCTTTAGTTCCTGGCTCTTCCCACTCCTTCCCTCACCATCCCCTACAACAGAAGAGAACACTCCCCCTGCTCGTGACCCCTGAACCGTTCGCCCCAGAGCCCTAAAGTCCTTTTTAATCCCCTAAGGGTTTTTGGTTGTTCTTTCATTATTTCCTAGTTGGAAGATGAGCAGAGGGCAGTAATCCGTGGGCTTCACAAGCTTAGGAAGTTCCCTGAGCACGTCACCGACCGAGGCCCCCGGTAGGCAGCAGACTTCAGGGGACGGAGCCCCCAGAAAGTGAAACCGAGAGGCCTGTCTGGCTTTAGAGACATCATAAAATCACAGAACGGTTTGGGTTGGACGGGACCTTAAAGATCAGCCAGTTCCGACTGCCCAGTCACCTCCAGAGATGCTTTGCCACAAACGCTGGCTGTCTCGCAAAGTCTGGCTCTGTTCTCCATTGGGCAGCTCAAGGAACAAGACTCAGCCTGCTGGCGTGCGCAGGCTCCTGGTGCTTTCTTCCTGCTCCAGCACGCTGCCCTTTCTTTGGGCTCCCTGCTAGAACTGAACTGCGTGTGTGCCAGAGCCACAGGCCTGAGGAGGGCAGCGTGGCAGGAGAGAACATCCCATGGTGACATCCCCCAACCATGCCCCGTGGTATCCCCCAGCCACGTGATGCCGTGCTCAGCAATAGAGCTGTGTGGGAGAAGCTGGTGGCATCTGCTCTTGGCCACAGACTGGCTGCCATTGCTTGGCTGGAGGGAAGCAGTAGCTTTCTTTTGCATCACTCCTGTGTCTTGGCATTGGTTTCCCTCTCATGACAGAAATGGGGAGGATTTCTAGCTTTCAGAAGTCTCCCCAGGTGGACAGGAGTGTCTAAAAGCAAATAAATAAAAGTAATAAAAGCTTGAAAGCAACTCCCATTGACGTGAACTGGGAGAGAAGGTGCTGAAAGATCCTTCCCAATGACTGTGGATTTCATCTGCTTGAAACGGTGAATAAAGTTATTGTGAACACGTTCACACCAAATGCCTGTGCCCAGCACTGCAGACGCCTCTTTGGAAGAAAAATTGAATTTTCTTCCTAGAAAAGTCTCCTCTAACGTGTCGCTGTCTTTTCCTTCTTCATCAGCCCTCGATGCCCAGAGGCGGCAGATGTCCAACAGCAGCTCCGTCACCTGGTTCCTCCTCCTGGCATTCGCAGACACATGGGAGCTGCAGCTCTTGACCTTCAGGCTCTTCCTGGGCATCTACCTGGCTGCCCTCCGGGGCAACGGCCTCACCATCACCACCATAGCCTGCGACCACCAGCACCACACCCCCATGTACTTCTTCTTCCTCAGCCTCTCCCTGCTCGACCTGGGCTGCATCTCCACCACTCTCCCCAAATCCATGGCCAATTCCCTCTGGGACACCAGAGCCATCTCCTGTACAGGATGTGCTCCCCCAAGGAGATCGATTCCCCTCCGCCCCCGCCTTCCCCTCACCCCCGTCCCTCGGGCTCTGCTCCTCTCCCCACCGGGCCCCGTTCCCCCCCGCCTCGCCCCCACTTGGCCCGGTTCCCCCCTATCTCGGGTTTCCCCTCCCCCGCAATGGGACTGGGTGTCGTCCTGCCCCCCTCCGCCACTGGGATGGGTTTCCCCCCAATCTTCCATCTAGTTCCCTCCACCCCAACCTCACCGGGACCGGTTTCCCCCGCCTCACCGGGTTCCAGGTATTTGGGGAGAAATCAAGACCCTTGGGGGCTGAACAGCAGCCCTGGGGACCCCAAGATCAGCCACAGCTTGTACAAAGTCCCTAAACCCCACCTTTAGCCCATCCTCCCTCTCCAACCTCTGGGGTGACGAAAGTGGAACTGGGGGCTGGGATTGATCCAGGTGATGTCCCCCTGTCCCTGTGAGTACTCCGTATGGCCTTTCCACAGGGAGGGGAAGCTCTGGGGTTGGTTTGCAAATCAATCTTATTTCAAAAATTAAGCAACAGCAACAGCAAAGGGATTTTATTGCTTTAGAGAGAACAAAAGCAGAAATCCCATTGTCCCCAGCAGCTCTCGCTGCCCGCCCTGCCCGGCTGCCAGGACGCTGGGTACGTCCTGCACGGGCCATAGAGCCCTGAGGGGCCACAGGGTCTGGGGCATCCACGGTGCCCGGGAGAGGCCTCCCTTGGTGGAGGCTGTAGAGGAGGCAGAGCGAGGGGCAGGGGTGACTGCCCCCTGCAGCCCCCAGGGCAGCTCTGCCAGCCCAGGGAGGAGAGAGACCCCGTGGCCCCAGCTTGGCCTCTGCTCTCTCGCACGCGCGCGGCTCCCAGCACTCGTGGCCGATGGACGCTCTGGGAATCCAGAGTGTGGGTTGCACTGGTTGTGGGCCATTTACAGGCTGGCCAGTGACCTTTGTGATGTCACCCTCTGTGATGTCACCCTCTGTGATGTCACCCTCTGTGACAGGGACCTGTCTCCTAGGAGACCGCTCTGCTGCCCAGGGCCAAGCACTCTCCGGCCTCAGTCTCCAGGAGCAGCTGGAGGAGACAGGTGGTCTCTCTGCTGGCAGCTGCCAGCGCATTCCTTGTGCATGAAAAGCAAAGGCACCGCAGTTCAGCCGTCGCAGAGCTCGCTGCCCCTTCTGCTGGAGAGGAAACTCTGCCTCACGCCCAGGGTAGGTCAGGAAGAGGGCTGCCTGCCTCCCCAGCGAGCTGTCTGGGAGTGGAGTGGTGAGAGCTGCGTTCATGGAACTTGTTTTTGTCATGGATTCTGTTTCTCCTTCTAGGGAAGAACCGAGAATGAGAAAAACGCCCTTCCACTTCCGCGACGTGCTGCTCTGTGCCGTGCCTGGAGCAGTGGTTCTTGGCTGCGGGTGGCTTTGTTCCGGTAGGAAGCAGCAGGCGAGCGGGAATGAGAAAAGAGCTGTGAGCCCTGAGAAAGAGCTGAAGGAAGAAGCGCACCGCGAGGAGTCGTCACCCAAACCAGCAACAGGGATTCCCCGGAGCCTGCCTCTCCGTTCAGAAGGCAAATGCTCAGAGGATGAATTGTCGGCCTCCCTGCTGTCTGCAGGGTCAATCACATCCAACACCCTCCAAGAGAGGAATAGGGAAGAACTGGAAATGTGGGAGAAGGAGCTGATGGTGAAGAGGGCTCAGCTTCTCTGGCCATTTGAAGAGCTCCAGAGAACGTTTCAAGATCCACAGGAGCTGCAGCTGAAGAAGGCCTCCTTGCTGCATGAACTGGAGAGTGTTTTTACAGCGAGATGTGAGCTGGAGAAGGAGGAGGAGACGTTCAGGTGTCACGTGGCTCGATTCCCTGAAACACCCCAGGAGCCTGACATCATCCAGGTAAACGCTGCCAAGGGCCGGGCTGGTGGGGAGGGGGCTGGCGTGCAGACAAGATGCCCAAGGTAGTCCCAGGAGGCTGATGTTGCCTTTGACGTTGGCCTTCACCCCGTGGCACTGAGCCTGGGGAGAGGTCAGGTAGATGAGATGAGCTTCTCGGAAGCTGCCTGAGCTTTGTGGGTCATTGGCACCCTCCAGCTGCCACTAAGCCCCTTGCAAGGCTGAGAGCAGCAGGGAAGGCACTTTGTATGCTGACATCCACCTCCAGAAGCATTCTCGATATCTACCAAAGAGAAGGGGGTTGTCAATGACCAGAAAGAACAGCCCCTACCCAGGCCCTGCTCAGTGCATTTCTCACCAAGCTGGCTTTGTTTTTTTACACCTGACCAAACCGCCATTGGCAAAACATGGGCTGAAGGAGATCCTCAGGCCTGTTCTTGGTGGTTGGTTTGTTTGTACCTCACTCATTCTGAATGGAATTGGCTCAGAGCTGTACAGAACTTAGTTTTGAGCTGTTGGATTGTGGCATGGAAATGCTTTTGGGTGCGTGACTGGACTGGCTGCAGAGCTCAGCAGGGAGCTCTGGGAATCAAATGCTCAGAGCAGGGCTGGCTCCCTCCCAGCCCGCTTCTACTCAGGCCAGAAGATACCCGAGCACACAGCGATGCAGTGCTGGGTGCTGGTGTTCCCCTGCCGCAGGAGATCGCTTCTCCTTGGCCTTCTGCCTCCGTCCCTGCGCACAAACGGTGCAGGGTGAGCCTTGGCCTGGAGAGCTAAGACAATATTTTCCCTTAGCTTGCAGAGTCAGAAGAGACTGGGACATCCCAGGACAAGCAGGGCAACTTCCCACAGCAGGTGGCTGAGGAGCTGCCAGCCCGAGTGGCTGCAGATGAAGAGGGCTCCTACGATGTCAGCACCTGCTGCTCAACGTTAGACGTGGTGCAGGTGCAGCTCATGGAGAAGAAAAATGCAGATGCACGCCTGGCTGAAGAAAACGCTCACCTCCATCGCCAGGTGGAGGTGAAAGAACAGGTTGAAACTGAAAATGTTTCCCTGAGAAGCAAACTCACGCAGGCGGCATTGGAGTGGGGTGTTTCCATTGAAGTGATCTCCTTTGTTGATGAGTTGGTGGGAGAGGTAGAACGCAAATTGGATGCGGAGAAAGAAATGACAGAAAGGAAGGAAAAGCTGGAGAAGGAGCATGAGGAGAAAAAGTGATCGCTCCAGAGGAAATCAGAAGCAGGCGAGTGCCAGGCTACCACGGCAGCAGACAAGAGGGTTCATCACCTCTCATCTTGTTGAAGCAGTTTCTGATTATGAAGCCACCTGATGAAACAGGAGTCTTTCCTGGGAGCAGTGACAGGGAGCAGAGCAAGGATCATGTCTGTCCTTTTCTCTTCTCTGTCCTTATTAAACCTTTTCTTCACGCTCTCTCTGCGTAACCTCCCTCTCTGTCCCGTGTGTGAACTGGAAAGGCTATGAGCCCCCTCCTGGGGGGGCTGGTGTGGACACACTGGGTGCAGCTGCCAGAGTCAAGCAGAGCGTGGAGGTACCCCTGGCTTGGGGTGCCAGGTACAGGCGTGGGTGCCAGTGAAGCTCCTGGGATGAGTGGGGATCTGTGTGTCCTGACGGGGCAGCGGGCGTGAGTGAGAGGCTCTGTGAGTGTCTGCAACCGCCAATACCTGGTGTGCGTGGGCTGTGCGTGTGCATTCACCAGAAAACCTCAAGCTGGAGCTGCTGGGGGATGGGGTCCGAGTGGGGGTACTACAAGGGCACACACGGATGACTCTGGTTCCTCAGGAAGGCAGGCAGGGAAATGAGGAGGTGGGAGAGAAGGTGGCACTGGGTGGGGATCAGGGGGTCACAGAACAGCCTGGGTTGGAAGGGACCCATGAGGATCAGGATCACCGAGGCCGACTCCTGACTGCACTCAGGGACACCTAAAGGTTAAGGCAGATATCTCATAGCGTTGTCCTGTCACTTCTTGAACAATGCCAGGAGCAGCCTCCCCCCTTCTTTCCTCAGAGAACAGGCTGCTCGCAGGCACACGGGAATAAGACAAACAAAGCGTGACAAAGTTTCATGACCACTAAACCCCCTCCTCAGCCACAGGCTCAGCACAAGCTGCCTCTGATGAGGCCGCCTTTCTACAAGGAAGAAATTGTAGATAGAAACATAATGAAAGACTTGGCTGCAGAGACCATCAGACTGCTGAGAGATGGGAGACCTTTCAACTCCCTGAGGCTCAAAGCAGCAGCTGGGTAGGAGAGAGCTTTCTGAATGACGGAAAGAATGAGGATGGAAGAAAAATCAGAGAGAAATGGAATGGGCCTTTGTCTGGAGAGCCTGAGCCTGCAGAGCTGACATCAGAAATGGCCATAGGATCAGGAGAGGTGAAGGGATAAGAGAGATGAGGGACATTAAACGCATCATTTGACAGGGAGAGTAATGGTGGAGAGGAAGTTCCAGGGGAAGATTGATATTTTGGGGGAAAATCCCTTTTGAAAGGCCATACAAAGGATTGCTTGAGGTCCTCTGTGAGTGGGGTCAAGCAAGAGCTGCGCTCATCTTTGAAAAGGGAACCAAATGAAGCCCAGGGAACCCCAGGCGGCACAAGCTGACATTGGTGAGGAGTGTCCATGGAACGAACGCTCTCGGGTGAAAGTGTGGGAACCCAAAATAGAAAAGCATTGTCACGGACTGACCAAAGGTCAATCACACCTCACCAGTCTGGTTGCCTTCATGATGAAGCAGCTGTGTCTGTGCCTGAGGTGACAACACTTTGTGTCATTTACCTCTCCTTCAAGAAGACTTTTGGCGTGGTCTCCCTCAGAGTGCTTGTCGCTCAGCGAGGCCACTGCAGTCTGGGGGGGCTGATCGAACAGATGAGCCAAACTGGCAGGGAGGAGGCGTGGGGACAGGGACACAGCTCCTGGCAGGGGCAGCTCCAGGCAGCAGAGACAGGGGCAGGGGCGGAGGCAGAACTGTTACCAGAAGTGATCTGGGAGCGGAATTCAGACACCTCTACCATCCCTTGAAGTGCAGATGCCTTCCCAGAGCAGCTCCTACTCCTCTCCCACCCAGTAGAGGTTCTGCCCCCAAGGCTGTAGGGTCTTTGGTTGAGTCACTGCCTCTGCCTCTGAATCCTGAGGAGCAGAAACTCCCAAGTGCTCTTTGTCTGTCCCTGTCCTCCCTCAGCAGGAGCACTGGGGCATCCCTCCATCTTTCCCTCCTCTTCTCTGCCTTTGTTCTCCCCTCCAAACCCCTGGAAGCAAGGGGGGGTTCAGGTGCAGCTCACACCCCAGTGCTACAGGTCTGGCCATGCAGTTGTGCCCATGGGAGCAAAGTCGCTCAGCCTGTGTGACCCTGTGAGTCTCTGGGCAGTGCAGGGGGTGGTGCTGAGCTGGGAGCTGTCTCTGCTCAGGTCACCCAGCTTCCCTCGGTTCTCCCGCTGGAAGATGCTGAGCAGCCCCTCTGTGTCACCAGGGGATTCCAGGAGTTATCCTCCCCTTTCCCAGGTGCTGCTGTAGAGCAGGGGTGGCTCCTTGGGAGCTCATGGACAGAGCCTTGGTCCTTGGCACCTTCAGCCAGCACAGAACAGAATGCCAGCCAGAGAGGTGTGTGAAGGTCCTGCAAGGCAGGGGAGACACAATCTGTGTTTGGGTGGTGTTTGTGGGGCAGGGAATGGAAAGAGCTGTCCGGACCTGTTGTCACCGTCCACTCAGGGACTCGTCATGATTCCTTTACCTTGATCTCGAAGCGCAAACTTAAGGCAGCCAAAAGGCCAAGGGGTTACAATTCAAAGAGAAACTTTATTATTTTTGCCCGTGAAGCGGCACGCGATAGACAGAGTGGAGAAAAGGGGAGGAAAGAGGATTATAGCTACCACCACGGGTCCAAAGGCGTCCCTATGGTCCCAGGCTCCGAACTCTTCATCACGTGGGGCGATCTGTGATGCAGAGGTGGGGAGATCTCAGCCTGGGTTCGGTTAGGAACCATCTTTTATGCTCAGTAACAGCACCTCGCACCTCCTCTCTCCCATGGCCTTGGTCACGGCGACTGCTGGTTCCAGGCAGTGCCTCCATCTCGGGTCATTGCTCCTTGGTCTTTCTCCGAGTTCCTGATGGCGATGTTGAGACAAGTACTGTTCTTCGGACGGAGACCAAATACTGTTCTTCGGACCGACTCTTACACCTGTGAGTTTGCTTTTCTTCTTCAGCAGCATCTCCTGAACAAAGGGATCAGATATCCAACAGCAGCTCCACCACCCAGTTCCTCTACATGGGTTGGGTGATGAGGCTGAGGGAGCAGTGGGGAAGAGACCCTTCCCTACCTGGAGGGCAGGGCACACACTGGGGTTTGGTGAGGTGGCACCTCTCCTGAGCCCAGTGCAGTTTGACACCTGCACCCACAGTGCAGAGGAGGCAACTCTCGGCACATTCCTTCAATGATTATAAATTGGGAGCAGCAGTCCTGTTCCTTAGGGATGCCTTTTAGGGGAAACCTGATGGGCTCCAGGACTGTCCGTCAGTCATGAAAGAGACGCTCGAGCTGTTGTGTTTTATTTTCTCCCTTTGTCCCGTTGAGTGAGGGCAGGGAGGGAGCAGCTGGGTGGGTGTCTGGCTGCTGGCCAAGGTTAACCCAGCCCAGACCACATCAGGAGCGCGGTGCCCAGTACGGGGCGCCCCAGCACAAGGAAGAGCCTGCCCAGCCTGGAGCGAGTTCTGCCGAGGCCAGAAGGGTGGTTGGGGCCTGGAGCACATTCTGGACAAGGAGAGGCTGGGAGAGCTGCGCTCTGAGAAACCTCTCAGGGTGAAACAGTGAGCAAGTGAGCAAGGCCCCAGGGCAGCTGGGGGGATCCCAATCAATGGACTTCCTCAGGATTTGCTGAGGCAAGGCCATGAGCCCCTGATCTGTTTGGAACTGTCTGAGAAAGGGCTTGGCTGAGAGAGCAGTGGTGGCAAGAGCTGTGGGACTGGTGAGCAACGAATGTCAGTAGGAAACTGGTTCTCTCTTTATTAATAGTAGTGGTAGCCCTGGCATTAGCGTTAGCCAGGAACACCAGCCCCCACCCCTCTGGGGCCGGGTTGGCGCCAGTCGATCACTGCTGAGGTGCAGCTGGCCCAAGAGCACCCAGGAGTTCTCTGCAGGGCATGGCTTCCCCAGCAGCCCCGCCCTTGGCAGCCTTCACCTGGATGCGGTCAGGCTCCTGGGGCTTTTAAGGAATCGAGCCGCGTAGCACCTGAATGTCTCCGTCTCCATCTGCAGATCATCTACAGCTGAACGAATCCTCTCTAGATCACGCAGCAAGGAGGCCTGCTTCTCGTGCAGCTCCTCTTCAATCCGCAGATTGACCCTCTGCGCTCTCTGGACCTCCTCTTTTCACCGTATAAGGCGAGACCTCTTCCCCGCCAGCTCCTTCTCCCAGATTTCCAGTTCCTCTCTCGTCTTCTCTGGGAGGGTGCTGCTGCACGTTGTCGACCCTGCCGACAGATGGGACTTTGATGATTCATTCTCATTCTCATTCCCGCTCGCTTGCTGCTTCCTACGGGAACAGATCCACCCGCAGCCAAGAACCACTGCTCCAGGCACGGCACAGAGCAGCACGTCGCGGAAGCAGAAGGGCATTTCTCTGATTCTCGGCTCTTCCCTAGAAGGAGAAACAGAAACCATGACCAAACGGTCACAGGAAGACTCGAGTCCCATGAACGCAGCTCCCACCACTCCACTCCCAGACAGCTCGCTGGGGAAGCAGACAACCCTCTTCTTACCCTCTCCCTGACCTACCCTGGGCGTGAGGCAGAGTTTCCTCTCCAGCAGAAGGGGCAGCGGGCTCTGCGACGGCTGAACTGCGGTGCCTTTGCTTTTCATGCACAAGGAATGCACTGGCAGCTGCCAGCAGAGAGACCACCTGTCTCCTCCAGCTGCTCCTGGAGACTGAGGCCGGAGAGTGCTTGGCCCTGGGCAGCAGAGCGGTCTCCTAGGAGACAGGTCCCTGTCACAGAGGGTGACATCACAGAGGGTGACATCACAAAGGTCACTGGCCAGCCTATAAATGGCCCACAGCCAGTGCAACCCACACTCTGGATTCCCAGAGCGTCCATCGGCCACGAGTGCTGGAAGCCGTGCGTGTGCGAGAGAGCAGAGGCCAAGCTGGGGCCACGGGGTCTCTCTCCTCCCTGGGCTGGCAGAGCTGCCCTGGGGGCTGCAGGGGGCGGTCACCCCTGCCCCTCGCTGGCCCCCTCACTGCCCACAGGCTGGCCAGTGACCTTTGTGATGTGACCATCTGTAATGTCACACTCTGCCTCCTCTACAGCCTCCACCAAGGGACACCTCTCCCGGGCACCGTGGATGCCCCAGACCCTGTGGCCCCTCAGGGCTCTATGGCCCGTGCAGGACGTACCCAGCGGCCGGGCAGCCGGGCAGGGCGGGCAGCGAGAGCTGCTGGGGACAATGGGATTTCTGCTTTTGTTCTCTCTAAAGCAATAAAATCCCTTTGCTGTTGCTGTTGCTTAATTTTTGAAATAAGATTGATTTGCAAACCAACCCCAGAGCTTCCCCTCCCTGTGGAAAGGCCATACGGAGTACTCACAGGGACAGGGGGACATCACCTGGATCAATCCCAGCCCCCAGTTCCACTTTCGTCACCCCAGAGGTTGGAGAGGGAGGATGGGCTAAAGGTGGGGTTTAGGGACTTTGTACAAGCTGTGGCTGATCTTGGGGTCCCCAGGGCTGCTGTTCAGCCCCCAAGGGTCTTGATTTCTCCCCAAATACCTGGAACCCGGTGAGGCGGGGGAAACCGGTCCCGGTGAGGTTGGGGTGGAGGGAACTAGATGGAAGATTGGGGGGAAACCCATCCCAGTGGCGGAGGGGGGCAGGACGACACCCGGTCCCATTGCGGGGGAGGAGAAACCCGAGATAGGGGGGAACCGGGCCAAGTGGGGGCGAGGCGGGGGGGAACGGGGCCCGGTGGGGAGAGGAGCAGAGCCCGAGGGACGGGGGTGAGGGGAAGGCGGGGGCGGAGGGGAATCGATCTCCTTGGGGGAGCACATCCTGTACAGGAGATGGCTCTGGTGTCCCAGAGGGAATTGGCCATGGATTTGGGGAGAGTGGTGGAGATGCAGCCCAGGTCGAGCAGGGAGAGGCTGAGGAAGAAGAAGTACATGGGGGTGTGGTGCTGGTGGTCGCAGGCTATGGTGGTGATGGTGAGGCCGTTGCCCCGGAGGGCAGCCAGGTAGATGCCCAGGAAGAGCCTGAAGGTCAAGAGCTGCAGCTCCCATGTGTCTGCGAATGCCAGGAGGAGGAACCAGGTGACGGAGCTGCTGTTGGACATCTGCCGCCTCTGGGCATCGAGGGCTGATGAAGAAGGAAAAGACAGCGACACGTTAGAGGAGACTTTTCTAGGAAGAAAATTCAATTTTTCTTCCAAAGAGGCGTCTGCAGTGCTGGGCACAGGCATTTGGTGTGAACGTGTTCACAATAACTTTATTCACCGTTTCAAGCAGATGAAATCCACAGTCATTGGGAAGGATCTTTCAGCACCTTCTCTCCCAGTTCACGTCAATGGGAGTTGCTTTCAAGCTTTTATTACTTTTATTTATTTGCTTTTAGACACTCCTGTCCACCTGGGGAGACTTCTGAAAGCTAGAAATCCTCCCCATTTCTGTCATGAGAGGGAAACCAATGCCAAGACACAGGAGTGATGCAAAAGAAAGCTACTGCTTCCCTCCAGCCAAGCAATGGCAGCCAGTCTGTGGCCAAGAGCAGATGCCACCAGCTTCTCCCACACAGCTCTATTGCTGAGCACGGCATCACGTGGCTGGGGGATACCACGGGGCATGGTTGGGGGATGTCACCATGGGTGTTCTCTCCTGCCACGCTGCCCTCCTCAGGCCTGTGGCTCTGGCACACACGCAGTTCAGTTCTAGCAGGGAGCCCAAAGAAAGGGCAGCGTGCTGGAGCAGGAAGAAAGCACCAGGAGCCTGCGCACGCCAGCAGGCTGAGTCTTGTTCCTTGAGCTGCCCAATGGAGAACAGAGCCAGACTTTGCGAGACAGCCAGCGTTTTGTGGCAAAGCATCTCTGGAGGTGACTGGGCAGTCGGAACTGGCTGATCTTTAAGGTCCCGTCCAACCCAAACCGTTCTGTGATTTTATGATGTCTCTAAAGCCAGACAGGCCTCTCGGTTTCACTTTCTGGGGGCTCCGTCCCCTGAAGTCTGCTGCCTACCGGGGGCCTCGGTCGGTGACGTGCTCAGGGAACTTCCTAAGCTTGTGAAGCCCACGGATTACTGCCCTCTGCTCATCTTCCAACTAGGAAATAATGAAAGAACAACCAAAAACCCTTAGGGGATTAAAAAGGACTTTAGGGCTCTGGGGCGAACGGTTCAGGGGTCACGAGCAGGGGGAGTGTTCTCTTCTGTTGTAGGGGATGGTGAGGGAAGGAGTGGGAAGAGTCAGGAACTAAAGGACTGGCTGCGATCGTGGTGTGAAGGACAAAACTTCAGGTTCTTTGGTAAAGATTTGGCCTGCACGCCAGGCCTGCTGGCACGTGACGGGGTGCACCTGTCCCCCGAGGGCAAAAGGGCACTTGCCAAGAAGCTGGTAGGGCTAACTGAGAGGGCTTTAAACTAGATTGGGAGGGGAGGGGGGGAACAACACTCCCCCCAATCAAATTAAGCATGGGGATGGCGCCTCAGGTTGAGAGGGGCGATGCGATAGCCAGGGCCCCTGGTTTGCCACCTCAGTGGAAGCGAGGGATTGCACTCTTGGAGGCAGACGGAATTCAGAGTTCATTCCTGGGACACAAACTATGGGATGCCTGGGACTTACAGCTGTTCCGCTCAGAGAAGAAGTGGAGTCAACAGCCCATCTGAAGTGCATTTGCAGTAACACACGCAGCATGGGTACCAAGCAGGGGGAGCTGGAAGCCACTGTAAGTCAATAAAACTACGACATAATTGCCATCAGGGAAACATGGTGGGATGACTCGCACCACTGGAGTGCAGCCATGGATGGCTACAAGGCATTTAGGCAGGATCGGGCAGGAAAGAGATGTGGTGGGGTGGCTCAGCGTGTCAAAGAGTGTCCCTGACCTTATACGCTTGCAGGGACTGGGCATCCACAATGTCTCTGGGCAACCTGTGCCAGTGTCTTGCTGCCCTCGCTGTAAATCATTTCTTCCCTTTGTCCAACCTCGGTCTGCCCTCTTCCAGTTTAAAGCCGTTGCCCCTTGTCCTGCCACTACAGGCCTTGGTAAAAAGTCTCCCTCTGTCTTTACTGGGCTGTGACCACTGTGGTTTCACCTCAAACACCCTGGACAGTGCCCAGAGCCCTCCCAAGGTAAGGTTTAGAGGCTTCAAGCACAGAACGAGTCCACGGAGTTTGAGGGCCCTGGGTTCACTGGTGTGGAGACTGCAAACACTCCAGGAGCAGCCTGAGAGTGCTTGAAGGGCACCACACCCCCATGTACTTCTTCCTCCTCAGCCTCTCCCTGCTCGACCTGGGCTGCATCTCCACCACTCTCCTCAAATCCATGGCCAATTCCCTCTGGGACACCAGGGCCATCTCCTGTACAGGATGTGCTCCCCCAAGGAGATCGATTCCCCTCCGCCCCCGCCTTCCCCTCACCCCCGTCCCTCGGGCTCTGCTCCTCTCCCCACCGGGCCCCGTTCCCCCCCGCCTCGCCCCCACTTGGCCCGGTTCCCCCCTATCTCGGGTTTCCCCTCCCCCGCAATGGGACCGGGTGTCGTCCTGCCCCCCTCCGCCACTGGGATGGGTTTCCCCCCAATCTTCCATCTAGTTCCCTCCACCCCAACCTCACCGGGACCGGTTCCCCCCGCCTCACCGGGTTCCAGGTATTTGGGGAGAAATCAAGACCCTTGGGGGCTGAACAGCAGCCCTGGGGACCCCAAGATCAGCCACAGCTTGTACAAAGTCCCTAAACCCCACCTTTAGGCCGTCCTCCCTCTCCAACCTCTGGGGTGACGAAAGTGGAACTGGGGGCTGGGATTGATCCAGGTGATGTCCCCCTGTCCCTGTGAGTACTCCGTATGGCCTTTCCACAGGGAGGGGAAGCTCTGGGGTTGGTTTGCAAATCAATCTTATTTCAAAAATTAAGCAACAGCAACAGCAAAGGGATTTTATTGCTTTAGAGAGAACAAAAGCAGAAATCCCATTGTCCCCAGCAGCTCTCGCTGCCCGCCCTGCCCGGCTGCCCGGCCGCTGGGTACGTCCTGCACGGGCCATAGAGCCCTGAGGGGCCACAGGGTCTGGGGCATCCACGGTGCCTGGGACAGGTGTCCCTTGGTGGAGGCTGTAGAGGAGGCAGAGCGAGGGGCAGGGGTGACTGCCCCCTGCAGCCCCCAGGGCAGCTCTGCCAGCCCAGGGAGGAGAGAGACCCCGTGGCCCCAGCTTGGCCTCTGCTCTCTCGCACACGCACGGCTTCCAGCACTCGTGGCCGATGGACGCTCTGGGAATCCAGAGTGTGGGTTGCACTGGTTGTGGGCCATTTACAGGCTGGCCAGTGACCTTTGTGATGTCACCCTCTGTGATGTCACCCTCTGTGATGTCACCCTCTGTGACAGGGACCTGTCTCCTAGGAGGCCGCTCTGCTGCCCAGGGCCAAGCACTCTCCGGCCTCAGTCTCCAGGAGCAGCTGGAGGAGACAGGTGGTCTCTCTGCTGGCAGCTGCCAGCGCCTTCCTTGTGCGTGAAAAGCAAAGGCACCGCAGTTCAGCCGTCGCAGAGCCCGCTGCCCCTTCTGCTGGAGAGGAAACTCTGCCTCACGCCCAGGGTAGGTCAGGAAGAGGGCTGCCTGCCTCCCCAGCGAGCTGTCTGGGAGTGGAGTGGTGAGAGCTGCGTTCATGGAACTTGGGTCTTCCTGTGACCTTTTGGTCATGGTTTCTGTTTCTCCTTCTAGGGAAGAACTGAGAATGAGAAAAACGCCCTTCCACTTCCGCGACGTGCTGCTCTTTGCCGTGCCTGGAGCAGTGGTTCTTGGCTGCGGGTGGCTTTGTTCCGGTAGGAAGCAGCAGGCGAGCGGGAATGAGAAAAGAGCTGTGAGCCCTGAGAAAGAGCTGAAGGAAGAAGCGCACCGCGAGGAGTCGTCACCCAAACCAGCAACAGGGATTCCCCGGAGCCTGCCTCTCCGTTCAGAAGGCAAATGCTCAGAGGATGAATTGTCGGCCTCCCTGCTGTCCGCAGGGTCAACCACATCCAACACCCTCCAAGAGAGGAATAGGGAAGAACTGGAAATGTGGGAGAAGGAGCTGATGGTGAAGAGGGCTCAGCTTCTCTGGCCATTTGAAGAGCTCCAGAGAACGTTTCAAGATCCACAGGAGCTGCAGCTGAAGAAGGCCTCCTTGCTGCATGAACTGGAGAGTGTTTTTACAGCGAGATGTGAGCTGGAGAAGGAGGAGGAGACGTTCAGGTGTCACGTGGCTCGATTCCCTGAAACACCCCAGGAGCCTGACATCATCCAGGTAAACGCTGCCAAGGGCCGGGCTGGTGGGGAGGGGGCTGGCGTGCAGACAAGATGCCCAAGGTAGTCCCAGGAGGCTGATGTTGCCTTTGACGTTGGCCTTCACCCCGTGGCACTGAGCCTGGGGAGAGGTCAGGTAGATGAGATGAGCTTCTCGGAAGCTGCCTGAGCTTTGTGGGTCATTGGCACCCTCCAGCTGCCACTAAGCCCCTTGCAAGGCTGAGAGCAGCAGGGAAGGCACTTTGTATGCTGACATCCACCTCCAGAAGCATTCTCGATATCTACCAAAGAGAAGGGGGTTGTCAATGACCAGAAAGAACAGCCCCTACCCAGGCCCTGCTCAGTGCATTTCTCACCAAGCTGGCTTTGTTTTTTTACACCTGACCAAACCGCCATTGGCAAAACATGGGCTGAAGGAGATCCTCAGGCCTGTTCTTGGTGGTTGGTTTGTTTGTACCTCACTCATTCTGAATGGAATTGGCTCAGAGCTGTACAGAACTTAGTTTTGAGCTGTTGGATTGTGGCATGGAAATGCTTTTGGGTGCGTGACTGGACTGGCTGCAGAGCTCAGCAGGGAGCTCTGGGAATCAAATGCTCAGAGCAGGGCTGGCTCCCTCCCAGCCCGCTTCTACTCAGGCCAGAAGATACCCGAGCACACAGCGATGCAGTGCTGGGTGCTGGTGTTCCCCTGCCGCAGGAGATCGCTTCTCCTTGGCCTTCTGCCTCCGTCCCTGCGCACAAACGGTGCAGGGTGAGCCTTGGCCTGGAGAGCTAAGACAATATTTTCCCTTAGCTTGCAGAGTCAGAAGAGACTGGGACATCCCAGGACAAGCAGGGCAACTTCCCACAGCAGGTGGCTGAGGAGCTGCCAGCCCGAGTGGCTGCAGATGAAGAGGGCTCCTACGATGTCAGCACCTGCTGCTCAACGTTAGACGTGGTGCAGGTGCAGCTCATGGAGAAGAAAAATGCAGATGCACGCCTGGCTGAAGAAAACGCTCACCTCCATCGCCAGGTGGAGGTGAAAGAACAGGTTGAAACTGAAAATGTTTCCCTGAGAAGCAAACTCACGCAGGCGGCATTGGAGTGGGGTGTTTCCATTGAAGTGATCTCCTTTGTTGATGAGTTGGTGGGAGAGGTAGAACGCAAATTGGATGCGGAGAAAGAAATGACAGAAAGGAAGGAAAAGCTGGAGAAGGAGCATGAGGAGAAAAAGTGATCGCTCCAGAGGAAATCAGAAGCAGGTGAGTGCCAGGCTACCATGGCAGCAGACAAGAGGGTTCATCACCTCTCATCTTGTTGAAGCAGTTTCTGATTATGAAGCCACCTGATGAAACAGGAGTCTTTCCTGGGAGCAGTGACAGGGAGCAGAGCAAGGATCATGTCTGTCCTTTTCTCTTCTCTGTCCTTATTAAACCTTTTCTTCACGCTCTCTCTGCGTAACCTCCCTCTCTGTCCCGTGTGTGAACTGGAAAGGCTATGAGCCCCCTCCTGGGGGGGCTGGTGTGGACACACTGGGTGCAGTTGCCAGAGTCAAGCAGAGCGTGGAGGTACCCCTGGCTTGGGGTGCCAGGTACAGGCGTGGGTGCCAGTGAAGCTCCTGGGATGAGTGGGGATCTGTGTGTCCTGACGGGGCAGCGGGCGTGAGTGAGAGGCTCTGTGAGTGTCTGCAACCGCCAATACCTGGTGTGCGTGGGCTGTGCGTGTGCATTCACCAGAAAACCTCAAGCTGGAGCTGCTGGGGGATGGGGTCCGAGTGGGGGTACTACAAGGGCACACACGGATGACTCTGGTTCCTCAGGAAGGCAGGCAGGGAAATGAGGAGGTGGGAGAGAAGGTGGCACTGGGTGGGGATCAGGGGGTCACAGAACAGCCTGGGTTGGAAGGGACCCATGAGGATCAGGATCACCGAGGCCAACTCCTGACTGCACTCAGGGACACCTAAAGGTTAAGGCAGATATCTCATAGCGTTGTCCTGTCACTTCTTGAACAATGCCAGGAGCAGCCTCCCCCCTTCTTTCCTCAGAGAACAGGCTGCTCGCAGGCACACGGGAATAAGACAAACAAAGCGTGACAAAGTTTCATGACCACTAAACCCCCTCCTCAGCCACAGGCTCAGCACAAGCTGCCTCTGATGAGGCCGCCTTTCTACAAGGAAGAAATTGTAGATAGAAACATAATGAAAGACTTGGCTGCAGAGACCATCAGACTGCTGAGAGATGGGAGACCTTTCAACTCCCTGAGGCTCAAAGCAGCAGCTGGGTAGGAGAGAGCTTTCTGAATGACGGAAAGAATGAGGATGGAAGAAAAATCAGAGAGAAATGGAATGGGCCTTTGTCTGGAGAGCCTGAGCCTGCAGAGCTGACATCAGAAATGGCCATAGGATCAGGAGAGGCGAAGGGATAAGAGAGATGAGGGACATTAAACGCATCATTTGACAGGGAGAGTAATGGTGGAGAGGAAGTTCCAGGGGAAGATTGATATTTTGGGGGAAAATCCCTTTTGAAAGGCCATACAAAGGATTGCTTGAGGTCCTCTGTGAGTGGGGTCAAGCAAGAGCTGCGCTCATCTTTGAAAAGGGAACCAAATGAAGCCCAGGGAACCCCAGGCGGCACAAGCTGACATTGGTGAGGAGTGTCCATGGAACGAACGCTCTCGGGTGAAAGTGTGGGAACCCAAAATAGAAAAGCATTGTCACGGACTGACCAAAGGTCAATCACACCTCACCAGTCTGGTTGCCTTCATGATGAAGCAGCTGTGTCTGTGCCTGAGGTGACAACACTTTGTGTCATTTACCTCTCCTTCAAGAAGACTTTTGGCGTGGTCTCCCTCAGAGTGCTTGTCGCTCAGCGAGGCCACTGCAGTCTGGGGGGGCTGATCGAACAGATGAGCCAAACTGGCAGGGAGGAGGCGTGGGGACAGGGACACAGCTCCTGGCAGGGGCAGCTCCAGGCAGCAGAGACAGGGGCAGGGGCGGAGGCAGAACTGTTACCAGAAGTGATCTGGGAGCGGAATTCAGACACCTCTACCATCCCTTGAAGTGCAGATGCCTTCCCAGAGCAGCTCCTACTCCTCTCCCACCCAGTAGAGGTTCTGCCCCCAAGGCTGTAGGGTCTTTGGTTGAGTCACTGCCTCTGCCTCTGAATCCTGAGGAGCAGAAACTCCCAAGTGCTCTTTGTCTGTCCCTGTCCTCCCTCAGCAGGAGCACTGGGGCATCCCTCCATCTTTCCCTCCTCTTCTCTGCCTTTGTTCTCCCCTCCAAACCCCTGGAAGCAAGGGGGGGTTCAGGTGCAGCTCACACCCCAGTGCTACAGGTCTGGCCATGCAGTTGTGCCCATGGGAGCAAAGTCGCTCAGCCTGTGTGACCCTGTGAGTCTCTGGGCAGTGCAGGGGGTGGTGCTGAGCTGGGAGCTGTCTCTGCTCAGGTCACCCATCTTCCCTGGGTTCTCCTGCTGGAAGATGCTGAGCAGCCCCTCTGTGTCACCAGGGGATTCCAGGAGTTATCCTCCCCTTTCCCAGGTGCTGCTGTAGAGCAGGGGTGGCTCCTTGGGAGCTCATGGACAGAGCCTTGGTCCTTGGCACCTTCAGCCAGCACAGAACAGAATGCCAGCCAGAGAGGTGTGTGAAGGTCCTGCAAGGCAGGGGAGACACAATCTGTGTTTGGGTGGTGTTTGTGGGGCAGGGAATGGAAAGAGCTGTCCGGACCTGTTGTCACCGTCCACTCAGGGACTCGTCATGATTCCTTTACCTTGATCTCGAAGCGCAAAATTAAGGCAGCCGAAAGGCCAAGGGGTTACAATTCAATCAAAGAGAAACTTTATTATTTTTGCCCGTGAAGCGGCACGCGATAGACAGAGTGGAGAAAAGGGGAGGAAAGAGGATTATAGCTACCACCACGGGTCCAAAGGCGTCCCTATGGTCCCAGGCTCCGAACTCTTCATCACGTGGGGCGATCTGTGATGCAGAGGTGGGGAGATCTCAGCCTGGGTTCGGTTAGGAACCATCTTTTATGCTCAGTAACAGCACCTCGCACCTCCTCTCTCCCATGGCCTTGGTCACGGCGACTGCTGGTTCCAGGCAGTGCCTCCATCTCGGGTCATTGCTCCTTGGTCTTTCTCCGAGTTCCTGATGGCGATGTTGAGACAAGTACTGTTCTTCGGACGGAGACCAAATACTGTTCTTCGGACCGACTCTTACACCTGTGAGTTTGCTTTTCTTCTTCAGCAGCATCTCCTGAACAAAGGGATCAGATATCCAACAGCAGCTCCACCACCCAGTTCCTCTACATGGGTTGGGTGATGAGGCTGAGGGAGCAGTGGGGAAGAGACCCTTCCCTACCTGGAGGGCAGGGCACACACTGGGGTTTGGTGAGGTGGCACCTCTCCTGAGCCCAGTGCAGTTTGACACCTGCACCCACAGTGCAGAGGAGGCAACTCTCGGCACATTCCTTCAATGATTATAAATTGGGAGCAGCAGTCCTGTTCCTTAGGGATGCCTTTTAGGGGAAACCTGATGGGCTCCAGGACTGTCCGTCAGTCATGAAAGAGACGCTCGAGCTGTTGTGTTTTATTTTCTCCCTTTGTCCCGTTGAGTGAGGGCAGGGAGGGAGCAGCTGGGTGGGTGTCTGGCTGCTGGCCAAGGTTAACCCAGCCCAGACCACATCAGGAGCGCGGTGCCCAGTACGGGGCGCCCCAGCACAAGGAAGAGCCTGCCCAGCCTGGAGCGAGTTCTGCCGAGGCCAGAAGGGTGGTTGGGGCCTGGAGCACATTCTGGACAAGGAGAGGCTGGGAGAGCTGCGCTCTGAGAAACCTCTCAGGGTGAAACAGTGAGCAAGTGAGCAAGGCCCCAGGGCAGCTGGGGGGATCCCAATCAATGGACTTCCTCAGGATTTGCTGAGGCAAGGCCATGAGCCCCTGATCTGTTTGGAACTGTCTGAGAAAGGGCTTGGCTGAGAGACCAGCGGTGGCAAGAGCTGTGGGACTGGTGAGCAACGAATGGCAGTAGGAAACTGGTTCTCTCTTTATTAATAGTAGTGGTAGCCCTGGCATTAGTGTTAGCCAGGAACACCAGCCCCCACCCCTCTGGGGCCGGGTTGGCGCCAGTCGATCACTGCTGAGGTGCAGCTGGCCCAAGAGCACCCAGGAGTTCGAGCCGCGTAGCACCTGAATTTCTCCGTCTCCTTCTGCAGATCATCTACAGCTGAACGAATCCTCTCTAGATCACGCAGCAAGGAGGCCTGCTTCTCGTGCAGCTCCTCTTCAATCCGCAGATTGACCCTCTGCGCTCTCTGGACCTCCTCTTTTCGCCATATAAGGCGAGACCTCTTCCCTGCCAGCTCCTTCTCCCAGATTTCCAGTTCCTCTCTCGTCTTCTCTGGGAGGGTGCTGCTGCACGTTGTCGACCCTGCCAACAGATGGGACTTTGATGATTCATTCTCATTCTCATTCCCGCTCGCTTGCTGCTTCCTACGGGAACAGATCCACCAGCAGCCAAGAACCACTGCTCCAGGCACGGCAAAGAGCAGCACGTAGCGGAAGCAGAAGGGCATTTCTCTGATTCTCGGCTCTTCCCTAGAAGGAGAAACAGAAACCATGACCAATGGTCACGGGAAGACTCAAGTTCCATGAACGCAGCTCCCACCACTCCACTCCCAGACAGCTCTCTGGGGAGGCAGGCAGCCCTCTTCCTGACCTACCCTGGGCGTGAGGCAGAGTTTCCTCTCCAGCAGAAGGGGCAGCGGGCTCTGCGACGGCTGAACTGCGGTGCCTTTGCTTTTCACGCACAAGGAAGGCGCTGGCAGCTGCCAGCAGAGAGACCACCTGTCTCCTCCAGCTGCTCCAGAGAGTGCTTGGCCCTGGGCAACAGAGCGGTCTCCTAGGAGACAGGTCCCTGTCACAGAGGGTGACATCACAGAGGGTGACATCACAGAAGGTGACATCATAGAGGGTGTCATCACAAAGGTCACTGGCCAGCCTGTAAATGGCCCACAACCAGTGCAACCCACACTCTGGATTCCCAGAGCATCCATCAGCCACGAGTGCTGTGAGCCGTGCGTGTGCGAGAGAGCAGAGGCCAAGCTGGGGCCACGGGGTCTCTCTCCTCCCTGGGCTGGCAGAGCTGCCCTGGGGGCTGCAGGGGGCGGTCACCCCTGCCCGTAGCGCTGCCTCATTTGCAGTTTCCGGTGTTATTTGGAAGATGAGCAGAGGGCAGTAATCCGTGGGCTTCACAAGCTTAGGAAGTTCCCTGAGCACGTCACCGACCGAGGCCCCCGGTAGGCAGCAGACTTCAGGGGACGGAGCCCCCAGAAAGTGAAACCGAGAGGCCTGTCTGGCTTTAGAGACATCATAAAATCACAGAACGGTTTGGGTTGGACGGGACCTTAAAGATCAGCCAGTTCCGACTGCCCAGTCACCTCCAGAGATGCTTTGCCACAAACGCTGGCTGTCTCGCAAAGTCTGGCTCTGTTCTCCATTGGGCAGCTCAAGGAACAAGACTCAGCCTGCTGGCGTGCGCAGGCTCCTGGTGCTTTCTTCCTGCTCCAGCACGCTGCCCTTTCTTTGGGCTCCCTGCTAGAACTGAACTGCGTGTGTGCCAGAGCCACAGGCCTGAGGAGGGCAGCGTGGCAGGAGAGAACATCCCATGGTGACATCCCCCAACCATGCCCCGTGGTATCCCCCAGCCACGTGATGCCGTGCTCAGCAATAGAGCTGTGTGGGAGAAGCTGGTGGCATCTGCTCTTGGCCACAGACTGGCTGCCATTGCTTGGCTGGAGGGAAGCAGTAGCTTTCTTTTGCATCACTCCTGTGTCTTGGCATTGGTTTCCCTCTCATGACAGAAATGGGGAGGATTTCTAGCTTTCAGAAGTCTCCCCAGGTGGACAGGAGTGTCTAAAAGCAAATAAATAAAAGTAATAAAAGCTTGAAAGCAACTCCCATTGACGTGAACTGGGAGAGAAGGTGCTGAAAGATCCTTCCCAATGACTGTGGATTTCATCTGCTTGAAACGGTGAATAAAGTTATTGTGAACACGTTCACACCAAATGCCTGTGCCCAGCACTGCAGACGCCTCTTTGGAAGAAAAATTGAATTTTCTTCCTAGAAAAGTCTCCTCTAACGTGTCGCTGTCTTTACCTTCTTCATCAGCCCTCGATGCCCAGAGGCGGCAGATGTCCAACAGCAGCTCCGTCACCTGGTTCCTCCTTCTGGCATTCGCAGACACATGGGAGCTGCAGCTCTTGACCTTCGGGCTCTTCCTGGGCATCTACCTGGCTGCCCTCCGGGGCAACGGCCTCACCATCACCACCATAGCCTGCGACCACCAGCACCACACCCCCATGTACTTCTTCTTCCTCAGCCTCTCCCTGCTCGACCTGGGCTGCATCTCCACCACTCTCCTCAAATCCATGGCCAATTCCCTCTGGGACACCAGGGCCATCTCCTGTACAGGATGTGCTCCCCCAAGGAGATCGATTCCCCTCCGCCCCCGCCTTCCCCTCACCCCCGTCCCTCGGGCTCTGCTCCTCTCCCCACCGGGCCCCGTTCCCCCCCGCCTCGCCCCCACTTGGCCCGGTTCCCCCCTATCTCGGGTTTCTCCTCCCCCGCAATGGGACCGGGTGTCGTCCTGCCCCCCTCCGCCACTGGGATGGGTTTCCCCCCAATCTTCCATCTAGTTCCCTCCACCCCAACCTCACCGGGACCGGTTCCCCCCGCCTCACCGGGTTCCAGGTATTTGGGGAGAAATCAAGACCCTTGGGGGCTGAACAGCAGCCCTGGGGACCCCAAGATCAGCCACAGCTTGTACAAAGTCCCTAAACCCCACCTTTAGGCCGTCCTCCCTCTCCAACCTCTGGAGTGACGAAAGTGGAACTGGGGGCTGGGATTGATCCAGGTGATGTCCCTCTGTCCCTGTGAGTACTCCGTATGGCCTTTCCACAGGGAGGGGAAGCTCTGGGGTTGGTTTGCAAATCAATCTTATTTCAAAAATTAAGCAACAGCAACAGCAAAGGGATTTTATTGCTTTAGAGAGAACAAAAGCAGAAATCCCATTGTCCCCAGCAGCTCTCGCTGCCCGCCCTGCCCGGCTGCCCGGCCGCTGGGTACGTCCTGCACGGGCCATAGAGCCCTGAGGGGCCACAGGGTCTGGGGCATCCACGGTGCCCGGGAGAGGCCTCCCTTGGTGGAGGCTGTAGAGGAGGCAGAGCGAGGGGCAGGGGTGACTGCCCCCTGCAGCCCCCAGGGCAGCTCTGCCAGCCCAGGGAGGAGAGAGACCCCGTGGCCCCAGCTTGGCCTCTGCTCTCTTGCACACGCACGGCTCCCAGCACTCGTGGCCGATGGACGCTCTGGGAATCCAGAGTGTGGGTTGCACTGGTTGTGGGCCATTTACAGGCTGGCCAGTGACCTTTGTGATGTCACCCTCTGTGATGTCACCCTCTGTGATGTCACCCTCTGTGACAGGGACCTGTCTCCTAGGAGACCGCTCTGCTGCCCAGGGCCAAGCACTCTCCGGCCTCAGTCTCCAGGAGCAGCTGGAGGAGACAGGTGGTCTCTCTGCTGGCAGCTGCCAGCGCCTTCCTTGTGCGTGAAAAGCAAAGGCACCGCAGTTCAGCCGTCGCAGAGCCCGCTGCCCCTTCTGCTGGAGAGGAAACTCTGCCTCACGCCCAGGGTAGGTCAGGGAGAGGGCTGCCTGCCTCCCCAGAGAGCTGTCTGGGAGTGGAGTGGTGAGAGCTGCGTTCATGGAACTTGGGTCTTCCTGTGACCTTTTGGTCATGGTTTCTGTTTCTCCTTCTAGGGAAGAACTGAGAATGAGAAAAACGTCTTTCTGCTTCTGCGACGTGCTGCTCTTTGCCGTGCCTGGAGCAGTGGTTCTTGGCTGCGGGTGGCTTTGTTCCGGTAGGAAGCAGCAGGCGAGCGGGAATGAGAAAAGAGCTGTGAGCCCTGAGAAAGAGCTGAAGGAAGAAGCGCACCGCGAGGAGTCGTCACCCAAACCAGCAACAGGGATTCCCCGGAGCCTGCCTCTCCGTTCAGAAGGCAAATGCTCAGAGGATGAATTGTCGGCCTCCCTGCTGTCCGCAGGGTCAACCACATCCAACACCCTCCAAGAGAGGAATAGGGAGGAACTGGAAATGTGGGAGAAGGAGCTGATGGTGAAGAGGGCTCAGCTTGTCTGGCGATATCAAGAACTCCAGAGAGCGTTTCAAGATCCACAGGAGCTGCAGCTGAAGAAGGCCTCCTTGCTGCATGAACTGGAGAGTGTTTTTACAGCGAGATGTGAGCTGGAGAAGGAGGAGGAGACGTTCAAGTGTCACGTGGCACGATTCCCTGAAACACCCCAGGAGCCTGACATCATCCAGGTAAACGCTGCCAAGGGCCGGGCTGGTGGGGAGGGGGCTGGCGTGCAGACAAGATGCCCAAGGTAGTCCCAGGAGGCTGATGTTGCCTTTGACGTTGGCCTTCACCCCGTGGCACTGAGCCTGGGGAGAGGTCAGGTAGATGAGATGAGCTTCTCGGAAGCTGCCTGAGCTTTGTGGGTCATTGGCACCCTCCAGCTGCCACTAAGCCCCTTGCAAGGCTGAGAGCAGCAGGGAAGGCACTTTGTATGCTGACATCCACCTCCAGAAGCATTCTCGATATCTACCAAAGAGAAGGGGGTTGTCAATGACCAGAAAGAACAGCCCCTACCCAGGCCCTGCTCAGTGCATTTCTCACCAAGCTGGCTTTGTTTTTTTACACCTGACCAAACCGCCATTGGCAAAACATGGGCTGAAGGAGATCCTCAGGCCTGCTCTTGGTGGTTGGTTTGTTTGTACCTCACTCATTCTGAATGGAATTGGCTCAGAGCTGTACAGAACTTAGTTTTGAGCTGTTGGATTGTGGCATGGAAATGCTTTTGGGTGCGTGACTGGACTGGCTGCAGAGCTCAGCAGGGAGCTCTGGGAATCAAATGCTCAGAGCAGGGCTGGCTCCCTCCCAGCCCGCTTCTACTCAGGCCAGAAGCTACCCGAGCACACAGCGATGCAGTGCTGGGTGCTGGTGTTCCCCTGCCGCAGGAGATCGCTTCTCCTTGGCCTTCTGCCTCCGTCCCTGCACACAAACGGTGCAGGGTGAGCCTTGGCCTGGAGAGCTAAGACAATATTTTCCCTTAGCTTGCAGAGTCAGAAGAGACTGGGGCATCCCAGGACAAGCAGGGCAACTTCCCACAGCAGGTGGCTGAGGAGCTGCCAGCCCGAGTGGCTGCAGATGAAGAGGGCTCCTACGATGTCAGCACCTGCTGCTCAACGTTAGACGTGGTGCAGGTGCAGCTCATGGAGAAGAAAAATGCAGATGCACGCCTGGCTGAAGAAAACGCTCACCTCCATCGCCAGGTGGAGGTGAAAGAACAGGTTGAAACTGAAAATGTTTCCCTGAGAAGCAAACTCACGCAGGCGGCATTGGAGTGGGGTGTTTCCATTGAAGTGATCTCCTTTGTTGATGAGTTGGTGGGAGAGGTAGAACGCAAATTGGATGCGGAGAAAGAAATGACAGAAAGGAAGGAAAAGCTGGAGAAGGAGCATGAGGAGAAAAAGTGATCCCTCCAGAGGAAATCAGAAGCAGGCGAGTGCCAGGCTACCATGGCAGCAGACAAGAGGGTTCATCACCTCTCATCTTGTTGAAGCAGTTTCTGATTATGAAGCCACCTGATGAAACAGGAGTCTTTCCTGGGAGCAGTGACAGGGAGCAGAGCAAGGATCATGTCTGTCCTTTTCTCTTCTCTGTCCTTATTAAACCTTTTCTTCACGCTCTCTCTGCGTAACCTCCCTCTCTGTCCTGTGTGTGAACTGGAAAGGCTATGAGCCCCCTCCTGGGGGGGCTGGTGTGGACACACTGGGTGCAGCTGCCAGAGTCAAGCAGAGCGTGGAGGTACCCCTGGCTTGGGGTGCCAGGTACAGGCGTGGGTGCCAGTGAAGCTCCTGGGATGAGTGGGGATCTGTGTGTCCTGACGGGGCAGCGGGCGTGAGTCAGAGGCTCTGTGAGTGTCTGCAACCGCCAATACCTGGTGTGCGTGGGCTGTGCGTGTGCATTCACCAGAAAACCTCAAGCTGGAGCTGCTGGGGGATGGAGTCCGAGTGGGGGTACTACAAGGGCACACACGGATGACTCTGGTTCCTCAGGAAGGCAGGCAGGGAAATGAGGAGGTGGGAGAGAAGGTGGCACTGGGTGGGGATCAGGGGGTCACAGAACAGCCTGGGTTGGAAGGGACCCATGAGGATCAGGATCACCGAGGCCAATCCTGACTGCACTCAGGGACACCTAAAGGTTAAGGCAGATATCTCATAGCGTTGTCCTGTCACTTCTTGAACAATGCCAGGAGCAGCCTCCCCCCTTCTTTCCTCAGAGAACAGGCTGCTCGCAGGCACACGGGAATAAGACAAACAAAGCGTGACAAAGTTTCATGACCACTAAACCCCCTCCTCAGCCACAGGCTCAGCACAAGCTGCCTCTGATGAGGCCGCCTTTCTACAAGGAAGAAATTGTAGATAGAAACATAATGAAAGACTTGGCTGCAGAGACCATCAGACTGCTGAGAGATGGGAGACCTTTCAACTCCCTGAGGCTCAAAGCAGCAGCTGGGTAAGAGAGAGCTCTCTGAATGACGGAAAGAATGAGGATGGAAGAAAAATCAGAGAGAAATGGAATGGGCCTTTGTCTGGAGAGCCTGAGCCTGCAGAGCTGACATCAGAAATGGCCATAGGATCAGGAGAGGCGAAGGGATAAGAGAGATGAGGGACATTAAATGCATCATTTGACAGGGAGAGTAATGGTGGAGAGGAAGTTCCAGGGGAAGATTGATATTTTGGGGGAAAATCCCTTTTGAAAGGCCATACAAAGGATTGGTTGAGGTCCTCTGTGAGTGGGGTGTAGGAGTCGGTCCGAAGAACAGTATTTGTCTCGGTCCGAAGAACGGTACTTGTCTCAACAAGGCATCAGGAACTCGGAGAAAGACCAAGGAGCAATGACCCGAGATGTAGGCACTGCCTGGAACAAGCAGTTGCCGTGACCAAGGACTGCAAGTAACATCTAAGAAAAAGTTGAATAGATGCTGTCCAGAAGATGGATTTCACCTGCTACCTCAGCCAAAGTTACCCCACCTCCTCCTTGACCCAACGCCAACAAGGGAAGAGCATGCGCAGAGGCTCGCAGAGGGTCTTGCGGTCACCTAGCGGTCACGAGAGGAAGATGAGGTGAGGAAGCAGAAGACCCCCGAACACGAGGTGGCGCAGGCGCAGACGAGTTCTGGCAAGCAAAGCGAGAACTTTTGGGGCCTGCGCAGTTCAACCTGGATTGCGAAATGAAGGTGGAGATTGGCCTCAATCCATGGGAGAGAGGAGGTGCGAGGTGTTGTTGCTGAGCATAAAAGATGGTTCCTAACTGAACCCCAGTGGAGAGAAATCTCCCCACCTCTGGATCACGGATCGCCCGTCGTGACAACAAGTCTCAACTGAGGACCGGCAAGACGCTGCTCAGAGCCTGGGACCATAGGGACGCCTCTGGATCCGTGGTGGTAGCTATAATCCTCTTTCCTCCTTTTCCTCCCCTTTCCTCCACTTTGTCTATCGCGTGCCGCTTTACGGGCAAAAATAACAAAGTTTCTCTTTGATTGAATTATAGCCCCTTGGCATTTCGGCTGCCTTAATTTTGCACTTCGAGATCAAGGTAAACGAATCATCACGAGTCCCCGAGTGGACCGTGACATTAAATTGGCGTCACGGACAGGATTCTGAGAAACAGAGGAGTGCAGGTAGTGTGTGGTCTGTAACAGAGGAAGGACGTTTTGCTCCAGCCGCACCTGGCCCTACACCTGATAGGTGAGAGGTGTCCAGAAAGCAAGGGGGGCAACTCAGATTTCCCACACACCGCACACCCCTTTGTGTAGAGCACTCCAAACTCAAGTTGAGGGCTCTGTCTCTCGGAATCAAACCAAAAAGATCTCAAAGTGCAAAAGGGGTGTTGCTCTCATGTTAATGAGAATTGTCTGCTAGGGAAAGTGAAGGGGGAATCGTGTAACTAAGTGGAGCCTTCCCATAGCAGATTTTTGGCCCCTTCAACCACTCGGGAAAGAGAAGGGCGACACAGCAGTGACTGTGTGTTTTGTGTAACTAAGTTGAGCCTTCCCGACGTGGATTTGGTCCCTTCGTAGCAAGAATGACTAAAAACTCTGAGAACCAAGACTCTCAGTCAGTGAAAGGTCGAGACCTGTTTTACTCATTTTTGGCAAAATGTGGGGCTCGACCCTCCGTACCCGGAGAAGACTGGGCACGTGATAATTGGTCTAATTTACAGAATGTAGTAGACCGAGTGATTTCTCTGCAGACTCAGTCTAAGTTTAGATTAGATAAGGGCAGAGCGACAGTTTGTGCTGTTTTAGGAGCCAGCCTGGTGGCAGCGATTGAAGATGACCTCAGGCATCGTAGTAATGAAACCAAAATTATAGAATCCCTTGAAAATTTGGTGAAAATTTTGCAGCAACAATTAGAGAAAGAAAGGGAAGAAAACCTCTCGTTAAAGGCTGCTTTAAAGGAGAAATGTTTAAAAAACACAGAAGTGCTGAGGGAGAGGGAGCGTGAGCTGGAGAAGAGTCAAATTACAACTAAGCAAATACCTTACACTTCCACAGAGCTCACCAAACTACAACAATACAAACGTTCTTCCACATTAGCCCGTCACGCTTTAGCCCAGGAGCTGGAAAAAATACCCAAACCCGAAGGCGTGGAGGTCTATCAGTACATCGATGATATTCTCGTGGGAGGGAAGGAAATAGATGAAGTGGGGGCAACCCAACAGAATATAATTTCACATTTGGAGAAATTAGGTTTACAAATTCCTCCAGAAAAGGTCCAAAAGCCCTCACAAGAAGTAAAATTCCTGGGAATCTGGTGGAAAGGAGGGATGACTTGCATCCCACCAGACACCCTTGCCTCCTTAGATCAGATCAAAATGCCTGAGTCAAAAAAGGACTTGCAGCATGTTTTGGGATTGTTGGTGTTTTGGAGGAAACACATCCCAGACTTTTCTATCATCGCTAGACCTCTTTATGATTTACTAAGAAAAAGGGTCAAATGGGAATGGACAGCTTCTCAGGAAGAAGCCATGCAATTACTGATTTTTGAAGCAACAGCCCATCAAGCCCTTGGTCCAATTCACCCTACCGAACCTTTTCAAGTTGAATGGGGATTTGCTTTATCAGGCCTATCGGTACGTATACGGCAGTGAGGCCCTGAGGGTCCAACCCGACCTGTGGGATTTTTCTCCCGTGGTTTCAAGGATGCTGAGAGGAGATACACTGCCTGGGAGAAGGGTTTATTTGTTGTTAGCCTGGCTCTGATAGAAGTGGAAAAGGTCGCACGACAGCAGCCAATTGTATTGAGAGGTCCCTTTAAGGTTATAAAAACAGTCACTACTGGGACCCCTCCCCCTGACGGGGTGGCCCAGAAAGCTTCAGTACGAAAGTGGTATGCTCAGATTGAACACTATTGCAACATTTTCTCAGTATCTGAAGGGGCACCAAAAAAACCTGGCTATACAAGAAACAGAAAGCTTGGAAGATGGCCGAGATAAACCTGTCTCAGTCATCCAAGTTGCCCCCCCTTTTTCCCATGATCAGTCAGTCAGTGCTTTGTTCACTGACGCTTCTGCTAAAAGAGAAGGAAAGGTGTGGAGATACAGGGCAGTAGCCCTCCACACCTCATCTGATAAGCAAATTATAACAGAGGGAGAGGGCAGTGCACAAGTAGGTGAATTAATTTCACTATGAAGTGTCTTCCAACATAAGCACAAACCGCTTCTCCTGTTCACGTTTATACTGCCATCGTTTTAAATATCTTTGCCTCAAGGAGGCAAGCCCTGTTTGTTTTCTTTTTCAGGAGAATTCCGAGGGACTCTGAAGACAACACGAATGAGTTATGACATTAATTCCTCAACTTAAATTGCAAATAAGAGAGCAAATTTAAGTTGAGGAATGCTATAAAGATCCTTTCCACTCACAAGTGCAACTTACAGTCTTTCAAGGAAATGTTTCTTCAACCTTCTATGACTGTTTTAACTTCTTTCAAGGGTTGGACAACATGGCTGCGGAGACGGTTATCTTCCAAGACACGAACACAGAGAGACCTCACTGGCGCATTGGGAACAGGATTGGGAGTGTTAAACAGTATGGATTCAGAAATTCTGATGAACAAATTGGCCACCACAACCAGTGATTTAACAAAATTGCAACTGCCTTTGCAATCTTCCCTACTAGCTTTGGGAACTAACCAGTGGCTGCTATCAAAAGCGCTGCCAAAATGGGAAAAGGTGAATGTAAAGGACCACGAATTGATTATAGATGCACTTGGTGTGGTCCAAAATAATCTCTCTTTGGCTCTCAGTTGTATTCAGGCACAACTGTGGATGCAATCAGTTGCTGCCTCGATCATAAGAGAGGGTGAAGAAGGTACTTTCCCCACTGAAATTCGGAAAATTGTCTGGGACAATGCCACTGAATTTGAAAGAGAACTCCAATCCTGGTGGACTTTGGTAAATTTTACATATAATCCTGTTACCAATACGGCCACAACGTTTGTGTTAACAATCTGTAATGCTTCTATATCTATAATCCATCCCATCATTGCATCAGGGTTGAATCACAACGGAGCTGTACTCTATCCTTTCGAGCATGGAGTATGGGCCCGAAAAATGAATGAAAAATGGCAAACCGTAAATCTAGAATCTTGCATTGTGCGAGAACAACCAGGATTCATTTGTGAAGATAATGCAATCAGTGCTCAAGACATTTGTCTGGACACTGAGCAAAATGTTTGTCATTTTGAAGTTCGTCCTGATGATCAGAAGACAGTACTGGTATATGTTGGCAAAGGCTGTGTGTGCTTGAGAACTGCTTGTAGCTCAATATTAGTAGGTACAGTGACAGTAAATAATGGAAATCATTCAAATTTTTGTATTTGTAATTTTGTCAAAATTATTGGATGTGATTTTTCTTACTTAGCACCGGTGATATCTCACCAGTTCCTACAATCTAATTATACGCTGTTCCATGAGCTATTGCCTACTCCGATTGGAATGAACCTCTCCTTAGTAAGGCAATTGTTGCAGCATCAAGACTTGATGAAGATCTTGGAAGAGATCCAAATAAATGGACAGAAAACCTTGATAACGGTTCACCACGATGTAGAAGAGTGTGTTGAAAAGAGTAGAAAAGGACGCAGAACACAAATGGTGGGACACACTTTTCGGGTGGTCACCTACTGCTACAGGCATCCTGAACAAGCTGTGTCACCCCATTGTTGTTCTCTTGATATTGGTCGTGATCTGCTTTGTTTTATCTATGGTATTGTATGTTTTGAATTGGAGAATGGTAAAGCGATTGACGCGTTTAACAGCTGTACTTAATGCACACGACCTGTTCAATGTTCCCTCCAATGTAGACATCCCTCTCAGTTTCATCAACACAAAGCGGGTTGTGTGATAGACTCCCTCCATTTCCCTATTTTCCTCCCTTTAATCTCTCTCTCTCTGAGGATTGTGCTGCCGCCACAAAGTCCTGATAACAATGTTGAGCCACGGGGTGGTGTAAGAGTCGGTCCGAAGAACAGTATTTGTCTCGGTCCGAAGAACGGTACTTGTCTCAACATCGCCATCAGGAACTCGGAGAAAGACCAAGGAGCAATGACCCGAGATGTAGGCACTGCCTGGAACAAGCAGTTGCCGTGACCAAGGACTGCAAGTAACATCTAAGAAAAAGTTGAATAGATGCTGTCCAGAAGATGGATTTCACCTGCTACCTCAGCCAAAGTTACCCCACCTCCTCCTTGACCCAACGCCAACAAGGGAAGAGCATGCGCAGAGGCTCGCAGAGGGTCTTGCGGTCACCTAGCGGTCACGAGAGGAAGATGAGGTGAGGAAGCAGAAGACCCCTGAACACGAGGTGGCGCAGGTGCAGACGAGTTCTGGCAAGCAAAGCGAGAACTTTTGGGGCCTGCGCAGTTCAACCTGGATTGCGAAATGAAGGTGGAGATTGGCCTCAATCCATGGGAGAGAGGAGGTGCGAGGTGTTGTTGCTGAGCATAAAAGATGGTTCCTAACCGAACCCCAGTGGAGAGAAATCTCCCCACCTCTGGATCACAGATCGCCCGTCGTGACAACAAGTCTCAACTGAGGACCGGCAAGACGCTGCTCAGAGCCTGGGACCATAGGGACGCCTCTGGATCCGTGGTGGTAGCTATAATCCTCTTTCCTCCTTTTCCTCCCCTTTCCTCCACTCTGTCTATCGCGTGCCGCTTTACGGGCAAAAATAATAAAGTTTCTCTTTGATTGAATTATAGCCCCTTGGCATTTCGGCTGCCTTAATTTTGCACTTCGAGATCAAGGTAAACGAATCATCACGAGTCCCCGAGTGGACCGTGACATGGGGTCAAGCAAGAGCTGCGCTCATCTTTGAAAAGGGAACCAAATGAAGCCCAGGGAACCCCAGGCGGCACAAGCTGACATTGGTGAGGAGTGTCCATGGAACGAACGCTCTCGGGTGAAAGTGTGGGAACCCAAAATAGAAAAGCATTGTCACGGACTGACCAAAGGTCAATCACACCTCACCAGTCTGGTTGCCTTCATGATGAAGCAGCTGTGTCTGTGCCTGAGGTGACAACACTTTGTGTCATTTACCTCTCCTTCAAGAAGACTTTTGGCGTGGTCTCCCTCAGAGTGCTTGTCGCTCAGCGAGGCCACTGCAGTCTGGGGGGGCTGATCGAACAGATGAGCCAAACTGGCAGGGAGGAGGCGTGGGGACAGGGACACAGCTCCTGGCAGGGGCAGCTCCAGGCAGCAGAGACAGGGGCAGGGGCGGAGGCAGAACTGTTACCAGAAGTGATCTGGGAGCGGAATTCAGACACCTCTACCATCCCTTGAAGTGCAGATGCCTTCCCAGAGCAGCTCCTACTCCTCTCCCACCCAGTAGAGGTTCTGCCCCCAAGGCTGTAGGGTCTTTGGTTGAGTCACTGCCTCTGCCTCTGAATCCTGAGGAGCAGAAACTCCCAAGTGCTCTTTGTCTGTCCCTGTCCTCCCTCAGCAGGAGCACTGGGGCATCCCTCCATCTTTCCCTCCTCTTCTCTGCCTTTGTTCTCCCCTCCAAACCCCTGGAAGCAAGGGGGGGTTCAGGTGCAGCTCACACCCCAGTGCTACAGGTCTGGCCATGCAGTTGTGCCCATGGGAGCAAAGTCGCTCAGCCTGTGTGACCCTGTGAGTCTCTGGGCAGTGCAGGGGGTGGTGCTGAGCTGGGAGCTGTCTCTGCTCAGGTCACCCAACTTCCCTCGGTTCTCCCGCTGGAAGATGCTGAGCAGCCCCTCTGTGTCACCAGGGGATTCCAGGAGTTATCCCCCCCTTTCCCAGGTGCTGCTGTAGAGCAGGGGTGGCTCCTTGGGAGCTCATGGACAGAGCCTTGGTCCTTGGCACCTTCAGCCAGCACAGAACAGAATGCCAGCCAGAGAGGTGTGTGAAGGTCCTGCAAGGCAGGGGAGACACAATCTGTGTTTGGGTGGTGTTTGTGGGGCAGGGAATGGAAAGAGCTGTCCGGACCTGTTGTCACCGTCCACTCAGGGACTCGTCATGATTCCTTTACCTTGATCTCGAAGCGCAAAATTAAGGCAGCCGAAAGGCCAAGGGGTTACAATTCAATCAAAGAGAAACTTTATTATTTTTGCCCGTGAAGCGGCACGCGATAGACAGAGTGGAGAAAAGGGGAGGAAAGAGGATCATAGCTACCACCACGGGTCCAAAGGCATCCCTATGGTCCCAGGCTCCGAACTCTTCATCACGTGGGGCGATCTGTGATGCAGAGGTGGGGAGATCTCAGCCTGGGTTCGGTTAGGAACCATCTTTTATGCTCAGTAACAGCACCTCGCACCTCCTGTCACAGAGTGTGACTTTACAGATGGTGACGTCACAAAGGTCACTGGCCAGCCTGTGGGCAGTTAGGGGGCCAGCGAGGGGCAGGGGTAACCCCCCTGCAGCCCCCAGGGAAGCTCTGCCAGCCCAGGGAGGAGAGAGACCCCATGGCCCCAGCTTGGCCTCTGCTCTCTCGCACACGCACGGCTTCCAGCACTCGTGGCCGATGGACGCTCTGGGAATCCAGAGTGTGGGTTGCACTGGCTGTGGGCCATTTATAGGCTGGCCAGTGACCTTTGTGATGTCACCCTCTGTGATGTCACCCTCTGTGACAGGGACCTGTCTCCTAGGAGACCGCTCTGCTGCCCAGGCCCAAGCATTCTCTGCCAGCGTATTCCTTGTGCGTGAAAAGCAAAGGCACCGCAGTTCAGCCGTCGCAGAGCCCGCTGCCCCTTCTGCTGGAGAGGGAACTCTGCCTCACGCCCAGGGTAGGTCAGGAAGAGGGCTGCCTGCTTCCCCAGAGAGCTGTCTGGGAGTGGAGTGGTGGGAGCTGCGTTCATGGAACTCGAGTCTTCCCGTGACCTTTTGGTCATGGTTTCTGTTTCTCCTTCTAGGGAAGAGCCGAGAATCAGAGAAATGCCCTTCTGCTTCCGCTACGTGCTGCTCTTTGCCGTGCCTGGAGCAGTGGTTCTTGGCTGCTGGTGGATCTGTTCCCGTAGGAAGCAGCAAGCGAGCGGGAATGAGAATGAGAATGAATCATCAAAGTCCCACCTGTTGGCAGGGTCGACAACGTGCAGCAGCACCCTCCCAGAGAAGACGAGAGAGGAACTGGAAATCTGGGAGAAGGAGCTGGCGGGGAAGAGGTCTCGCCTTATACGGCGAAAAGAGGAGGTCCAGAGAGCGCAGAGGGTCAATCTGCGGATTGAAGAGGAGCTGCACGAGAAGCAGGCCTCCTTGCTGCGTGATCTAGAGAGGATTCGTTCAGCTGTAGATGATCTGCAGATGGAGACGGAGACATTCAGGTGCCACGCGGCTCGATTCCTTAAAAGCCCCAGGAGCCTGACCGCATCCAGGTGAAGGCTGCCAAGGGCGGGGCTGCTGGGGAAGCCATGCCCTGCAGAGAACTCCTGGGTGCTCTTGGGCCAGCTGCACCTCAGCAGTGATCGACTGGCGCCAACCCGGCCCCAGAGGGGTGGGGGCTGGTGTTCCTGGCTAACGCTAATGCCAGGGCTACCACTACTATTAATAAAGAGAGAACCAGTTTCCTACTGACATTCGTTGCTCACCAGTCCCACAGCTCTTGCCACCACTGCTCTCTCAGCCAAGCCCTTTCTCAGACAGTTCCAAACAGATCAGGGGCTCATGGCCTTGCCTCAGCAAATCCTGAGGAAGTCCATTGATTGGGATCCCCCCAGCTGCCCTGGGGCCTTGCTCACTTGCTCACTGTTTCACCCTGAGAGGTTTCTCAGAGCGCAGCTCTCCCAGCCTCTCCTTGTCCAGAATGTGCTCCAGGCCCCAACCACCCTTCTGGCCTCGGCAGAACTCGCTCCAGGCTGGGCAGGCTCTTCCTTGTGCTGGGGCGCCCCGTACTGGGCACCGCGCTCCTGATGTGCTCTGGGCTGGGTTAACCTTGGCCAGCAGCCAGACACCCACCCAGCTGCTCCCTCCCTGCCCTCACTCAACGGGACAAAGGGAGAAAATAAACCACAACAGCTCGAGCGCCTCTTTCATGACTGACGGACAGTCCTGGAGCCCATCAGGTTTCCCCTAAAAGGCATCCCTAAGGAACAGGACTGCTGCTCCCAATTTATAATCATTGAAGGAATGTGCCGAGAGTTGCCTCCTCTGCACTGTGGGTGCAGGTGTCAAACTGCACTGGGCTCAGGAGAGGTGCCACCTCACCAAACCCCAGTGTGTGCCCTGCCCTCCAGGTAGGGAAGGGTCTCTTCCCCACTGCTCCCTCAGCCTCATCACCCAACCCATGTAGAGGAACTGGGTGGTGGAGCTGCTGTTGGATATCTGATCCCTTTGTTCAGGAGATGCTGCTGAAGAAGAAAAGCAAACTCACAGGTGTAAGAGTCGGTCCGAAGAACAGTATTTGGTCTCCGTCCGAAGAACAGTACTTGTCTCAACATCGCCATCAGGAACTCGGAGAAAGACCAAGGAGCAATGACCCGAGATGGAGGCACTGCCTGGAACCAGCAGTCGCCGTGACCAAGGCCATGGGAGAGAGGAGGTGCGAGGTGCTGTTACTGAGCATAAAAATGGTTCCTAACCGAACCCAGGCTGAGATCTCCCCACCTCTGCATCACAGATCGCCCCACGTGATGAAGAGTTCGGAGCCTGGGACCATAGGGACGCCTTTGGACCCGTGGTGGTAGCTATAATCCTCTTTCCTCCCCTTTTCTCCACTCTGTCTATCGCGTGCCGCTTCACGGGCAAAAATAATAAAGTTTCTCTTTGATTGAATTGTAACCCCTTGGCCTTTCGGCTGCCTTAATTTTGCGCTTCGAGATCAAGGTAAAGGAATCATGACGAGTCCCTGAGTGGACGGTGACAACAGGTCCGGACAGCTCTTTCCATTCCCTGCCCCACAAACACCACCCAAACACAGATTGTGTCTCCCCTGCCTTGCAGGACCTTCACACACCTCTCTGGCTGGCATTCTGTTCTGTGCTGGCTGAAGGTGCCAAGGACCAAGGCTCTGTCCATGAGCTCCCAAGGAGCCACCCCTGCTCTACAGCAGCACCTGGGAAAGGGGAGGATAACTCCTGGAATCCCCTGGTGACACAGAGGGGCTGCTCAGCATCTTCCAGCAGGAGAACCCAGGGAAGATGGGTGACCTGAGCAGAGACAGCTCCCAGCTCAGCACCACCCCCTGCACTGCCCAGAGACTCACAGGGTCACACAGGCTGAGCGACTTTGCTCCCATGGGCACAACTGCATGGCCAGACCTGTAGCACTGGGGTGTGAGCTGCACCTGAACCCCCCCTTGCTTCCAGGGGTTTGGAGGGGAGAACAAAGGCAGAGAAGAGGAGGGAAAGATGGAGGAATGCCCCAGTGCTCCTGCTGAGGGAGGACAGGGACAGACAAAGAGCACCTGGGAGTTTCTGCTCCTCAGGATTCAGCTGCTAAGGCAGTGACTCAACCAAAGACCCTACAGCCTTGGGGGCAGAACCTCTACTGGGTGGGAGAGGAGTAGGAGCTGCTCTGGGAAGGCATCTGCACTTCAAGGGGTGGTAGAGGTGTCTGAATTCCGCTCCCAGATCACTTCTGGTAACAGTTCTGCCTCCGCCCCTGCCCCTGTCTCTGCTGCCTGGAGCTGCCCCTGCCAGGAGCTGTGTCCCTGTCCCCACGCCTCCTCCCTGCCAGTTTGGCTCATCTGTTCGATCAGCCCCCCCAGACTGCAGTGGCCTCGCTGAGCGACAAGCACTCTGAGGGAGACCACGCCAAAAGTCTTCTTGAAGGAGAGGTAAATGACACAAAGTGTTGTCACCTCAGGCACAGACACAGCTGCTTCATCATGAAGGCAACCAGACTGGTGAGGTGTGATTGACCTTTGGTCAGTCCGTGACAATGCTTTTCTATTTTGGGTTCCCACACTTTCACCCGAGAACGTTCGTTCCATGGACACTCCTCACCAATGTCAGCTTGTGCAGCCTGGGGTTCCCTGGGCTTCATTTGGTTCCCTTTTCAAAGATGAGCGCAGCTCTTGCTTGACCCCACTCACAGAGGACCTCAAGCAATCCTTTGTATGGCCTTTCAAAAGGGATTTTCCCCCAAAATATCAATCTTCCCCTGGAACTTCCTCTCCACCATTACTCTCCCTGTCAAATGATGCGTTTAATGTCCCTCATCTCTCTTATCCCTTCGCCTCTCCTGATCCTATGGCCATTTCTGATGTCAGCTCTGCAGGCTCAGGCTCTCCAGACAAAGGCCCATTCCATTTCTCTCTGATTTTTCTTCCATCCTCATTCTTTCCTTCATTCAGAGAGCTCTCTCCTACCCAGCTGCTGCTTTGAGCCTCAGGGAGTTGAAAGGTCTCCCATCTCTCAGCAGTCTGATGGTCTCTGCAGCCAAGTCTTTCATTATGTTTCTATCTACAATTTCTTCCTTGTAGAAAGGCGGCCTCATCAGAGGCAGCTTGTGCTGAGCCTGTGGCTGAGGAGGGGGTTTAGTGGTCATGAAACTTTGTCACGCTTTGTTTGTCTTATTCCCGTGTGCCTGCGAGCAGCCTGTTCTCTGAGGAAAGAAGGGGGGAGGCTGCTCCTGGCATTGTTCAAGAAGCGACAGGACAACGCTATGAGATATCTGCCTTAACCTTTAGGTGTCCCTGAGTGCAGTCAGGATTGGCCTCGGTGATCCTGATCCTCATGAGTCCCTTCCAACCCAGGCTGTTCTGTGACCCCCTGATCCCCACCCAGTGCCACCTTCTCTCCCACCTCCTCATTTCCCTGCCTGCCTTCCTGAGGAACCAGAGTCATCCGTGTGTGCCCTTGTAGTACCCCCACTCGGACCCCATCCCCCAGCAGCTCCAGCTTGAGGTTTTCTGGTGAATGCACACGCACAGCCCACGCACACCAGGTATTGGCGGTTGCAGACACTCACAGAGCCTCTCACTCACGCCCGCTGCCCCGTCAGGACACACAGATCCCCACTCATCCCAGGAGCTTCACTGGCACCCACGCCTGTACCTGGCACCCCAAGCCAGGGGTACCTCCACGCTCTGCTTGACTCTGGCAGCTGCACCCAGTGTGTCCACACCAGCCCCCCCAGGAGGGGGCTCATAGCCTTTCCAGTTCACACACGGGACAGAGAGGGAGGTTACGCAGAGAGAGCGTGAAGAAAAGGTTTAATAAGGACAGAGAAGAGAAAAGGACAGACATGATCCTTGCTCTGCTCCCTGTCACTGCTCCCAGGAAAGACTCCTGTTTCATCAGGTGGCTTCATAATCAGAAACTGCTTCAACAAGATGAGAGGTGATGAACCCTCTTGTCTGCTGCCATGGTAGCCTGGCACTCGCCTGCTTCTGATTTCCTCTGGAGCGATCACTTTTTCTCCTCATGCTCCTTCTCCAGCTTTTCCTTCCTTTCTGTCATTTCTTTCTCCGCATCCAATTTGCGTTCTACCTCTCCCACCAACTCATCAACAAAGGAGATCACTTCAATGGAAACACCCCACTCCAATGCCGCCTGCGTGAGTTTGCTTCTCAGGGAAACATTTTCAGTTTCAACCTGTTCTTTCACCTCCACCTGGCGATGGAGGTGAGCGTTTTCTTCAGCCAGGCGTGCATCTGCATTTTTCTTCTCCATGAGCTGCACCTGCACCACGTCTAACGTTGAGCAGCAGGTGCTGACATCGTAGGAGCCCTCTTCATCTGCAGCCACTCGGGCTGGCAGCTCCTCAGCCACCTGCTGTGGGAAGTTGCCCTGCTTGTCCTGGGATGCCCCAGTCTCTTCTGACTCTGCAAGCTAAGGGAAAATATTGTCTTAGCTCTCCAGGCCAAGGCTCACCCTGCACCGTTTGTGCGCAGGGACGGAGGCAGAAGGCCAAGGAGAAGCGATCTCCTGTGGCAGGGGAACACCAGCACCCAGCACTGCATCGCTGTGTGCTCGGGTATCTTCTGGCCTGAGTAGAAGCGGGCTGGGAGGGAGCCAGCCCTGCTCTGAGCATTTGATTCCCAGAGCTCCCTGCTGAGCTCTGCAGCCAGTCCAGTCACGCACCCAAAAGCATTTCCATGCCACAATCCAACAGCTCAAAACTAAGTTCTGTACAGCTCTGAGCCAATTCCATTCAGAATGAGTGAGGTACAAACAAACCAACCACCAAGAGCAGGCCTGAGGATCTCCTTCAGCCCATGTTTTGCCAATGGCGGTTTGGTCAGGTGTAAAAAAACAAAGCCAGCTTGGTGAGAAATGCACTGAGCAGGGCCTGGGTAGGGGCTGTTCTTTCTGGTCATTGACAACCCCCTTCTCTTTGGTAGATATCGAGAATGCTTCTGGAGGTGGATGTCAGCATACAAAGTGCCTTCCCTGCTGCTCTCAGCCTTGCAAGGGGCTTAGTGGCAGCTGGAGGGTGCCAATGACCCACAAAGCTCAGGCAGCTTCCGAGAAGCTCATCTCATCTACCTGACCTCTCCCCAGGCTCAGTGCCACGGGGTGAAGGCCAACGTCAAAGGCAACATCAGCCTCCTGGGACTACCTTGGGCATCTTGTCTGCACGCCAGCCCCCTCCCCACCAGCCCGGCCCTTGGCAGCGTTTACCTGGATGATGTCAGGCTCCTGGGGTGTTTCAGGGAATCGAGCCACGTGACACCTGAACGTCTCCTCCTCCTTCTCCAGCTCACATCTCGCTGTAAAAACACTCTCCAGTTCACGCAGCAAGGAGGCCTTCTTCAGCTGCAGCTCCTGTGGATCTTGAAACGTTCTCTGGAGCTCTTCATATGGCCAGACAAGCTGAGCCCTCTTCACCATCAGCTCCTTCTCCCAATTTCCAGTTCCTCCCTATTCCTCTCTTGGAGGGTGTTGGATGTGGTTGACCCTGCGGACAGCAGGGAGGCCGACAATTCATTCTCTGAGCATTTGCCTTCTGAACGGAGAGGCAGGCTCCGGGGAATCCCTGTTGCTGGTTTGGGTGACGACTCCTCGCGGTGCGCTTCTTCCTTCAGCTCTTTCTCAGGGCTCACAGCTCTTTTCTCATTCCCGCTCGCCTGCTGCTTCCTACCGGAACAAAGCCACCCGCAGCCAAGAACCACTGCTCCAGGCACGGCAAAGAGCAGCACGTCGCAGAAGCAGAAAGGCGTTTTTCTCATTCTCAGTTCTTCCCTAGAAGGAGAAACAGAAACCATGACCAAAAGGTCACAGGAAGACCCAAGTTCCATGAACGCAGCTCTCACCACTCCACTCCCAGACAGCTCTCTGGGGAGGCAGGCAGCCCTCTCCCTGACCTACCCTGGGCGTGAGGCAGAGTTTCCTCTCCAGCAGAAGGGGCAGCGGGCTCTGCGACGGCTGAACTGCGGTGCCTTTGCTTTTCACGCACAAGGAAGGCGCTGGCAGCTGCCAGCAGAGAGACCACCTGTCTCCTCCAGCTGCTCCTGGAGACTGAGGCCGGAGAGTGCTTGGCCCTGGGCAGCAGAGCGGTCTCCTAGGAGACAGGTCCCTGTCACAGAGGGTGACATCACAGAGGGTGACATCACAGAGGTCACTGGCCAGCCTGTAAATGGCCCACAACCAGTGCAACCCACACTCTGGATTCCCAGAGCGTCCATCGGCCATGAATGCTGGGAGCCGCGCGCGTGCAAGAGAGCAGAGGCCAAGCTGGGGCCATGGGGTCTCTCTCCTCCCTGGGCTGGCAGAGCTGCCCTGGGGGCTGCAGGGGGGGGATCACCCCTGCCCCTTGCTCTGCCTCCTCTACAGCCTCCACCAAGGGACACCTCTCCCGGGCACCGTGGATGCCCCAGACCCTGTGGCCCCTCAGGGCTCTACAGCCCGTGCAGGACGTACCCAGCGGCCGGGCAGCCGGGCAGGGCGGGCAGCGAGAGCTGCTGGGGACAATGGGATTTCTGTTTTTGTTCTCTCTAAAGCGATAAAGCATTAAAATCCCTTTCATGTTCTTGTTGTTCAATTCTTAAAACAAGTTTGATTTGCAAACCAACCCCAGAGCTTCCCCTCCACGGGGAAGGGCTTTGGGGGGCATCACAGGGACAGGGGGACATCACTTGGATCAATCCCAGTCCCCACTTCCACTTTCCCCTCCCTGGATGGAGGAGTGTAAGGGAGGGGGGCCGGGGTTCGGGGATCAGCTGTGGCTGATCTTGGGGTCCCCAGTGCTGTTGTTCTGACAACCAGAGCTGAAGGTAAGAAAGGGATTGTTTGGATTTTGTTCTGTTTAAATCAATCAAATTCTCTATCCTGTTGTTCTTCTTGTAATTTTTTTTAATCAAGATTATTTGCAGACTGACCTCCCAGGTGTCCCCCCCTCCAGGTTGCCCCAGAGGCGATACACCCTCTTTTTCTCACTTGGCTCCTTCAGAAGCTCTTCACTCATCCAGGCCGGCCGTCTGCCCCTGCGGCTCGTCTTAAGGCACATTGGGACAGCCTGTCCCCGCGCCTTTAAGATTTCTTTCTTGAAGTACTCCCAGCCTTCCTGAACCCGCAGGCTTTTAAGGACTATTTCCCAGGGTTCTCTCCTGACTAGTTCCTTAAATAATCCTAAATCTGCTCACTCAAAGTCCAGTGTGGACGTCCTGTTCATGCCCTTCCTCATTTCCCTCTTTATGGAAATCTCTTATCTCATGGTTACCTTCTGTGCAGCGTGGACTTTAGTCTTCCTCTTCTCCATTAAATTTTCCAGCTGGCGAACCACCTTCGGCAGAGACGGCAGGGAGGGACATGGGGAGGAAGGTGCTGACCCCAGCGCCCACCTGGGGAACGTGGGGACAGGGGTTGGCCTGAGGCCCCTTGTCAGTGCTGCCACCCTGGGGACGGGTCTTGGGTACCTGCAGCTGCGCCTGGTGCTGCTTGTCGCCCGGCTGGGTGTCCTGCAGCCGCTGCAGCCGCTTCTGCAGCTCCTGCTGGGCTCGGCCTTGCAGCCTCCCCTGCTCCAGCAGCGCGGTGCACGGCTCCACCCGCTCATAGATTTTGGCCCGCAGCTTCTCCTTGGCCTCCTGGTGAGACGTGCGAGAGTTGGCCAAGCTGGAGGCAGGGCTCATCGGGCTCTCGCGGGAAGAGGGGGTCCTGCCAGGGAAACTGCCCTCAAGGGAGAGCTGGGGACACTGGGACGTTGCTCCACGGTGCACCCTGTCCTGCCCAGCATCCCCACAGTCCCGCCCCGCTGCGAGCAGCCCACGCCTGCCAGACCCTGCTGGTACCTCCACGCTCTTCCTGGCCAAAGCCATGTCCAAGTGCTTCTGCACGCCGCACAGCTGGGAGATGGGGAGCTTGTGGCACTGTGGGCAGGAGAGCAGAAAGAACACCACCCCCAGCCTGGCGACGGTCACATCCTAGCGCTGCCCTGTACCACCTGCCCGTGGAGAGGACCTGTGCAGAAGCTGGCTCTGCAGGCCCAGCGCCGTGCAGGGGGGACAGCAGATGGACCTGCTGGTACCTCCTGGACAGCGTGGAGGGCACAGACATCTGCCTGCGCCGCCTCCAGCAGCGGGGGCAGCAGCTCTCTCTTCTTCCTCAGCTTCGCGTCACACACCTGGGTGCTGCCGGGGCGGCTGCTCGGGCTCTTTGGGCACAAGGGGCACTGCTGGTTTCCAGCTGGGCATGTGAAGCCTCCGAGAGGGGCCTGTGGGGAGAGAAGGCTGCTGAGGCTTCAGCTGCAGAGAGGACACCGGGACTCTTCTGCACACCACGGAGCTGGCACAGCTCCCCGGCCAGGGGTGGCAGTTGCTGGAACAGCTTGGCCGAGGGGGACGGGAGCCCCTTAGGGCAAAACTGAGCAGGGGGATTTCTCCGGGCAGGTTCCCTGTCAGGAGCGGGCGCTGGCGCCAGCTCCCGAGAAGAAAGCCCAAGAGTTCAGACACCAACCAATTAAAGAACCTGACGGCAGCACTGGGGCGTGGCTGGCCCACTGCTTTGGCTCCTTAACCCAATGGGGAGGCAATTTAACTCCAGGGGGGTTTCTTCTCCTCTTAAGCTTTGCCAGGCTGCAGCGAGAGGAGCAGCGAGTCCCAGTGTCTGCCAACGCCATCCCTGCCCCTGTTACAATGCCAGCGCTCCCCTAGAGAAGTGGCCATCTTCACAAGTCTCTTGGATCAAGGAGCCCCCGGAGCCAGCTCTCTGTGCACTGCCCATAAAGCTTCACTCTGGAACGCGATAGCATTGGCTGCAACTCGTCCCACAGACAGGATTTGGCCACGGAAAGCCTATGCCAGCAGGAACTACGGCTTCAAAAACCTCCCCGAGCCCCTGTGGCCGTCAGGGAGCCCCTGTGGACCTTAGGAGGCCTCTATGGTACTGGGGGGCCTTATGGCTGTCAGGGAGCCCCTATGGACCTTGGAGTCCCCTAGGGATGTCAGGGAACCCCTATCGACCTTGAGGTTCCCTATGGATGTCAGGGAGCTCCTATAGAGTTTGGGGTCCTCTATGGCTCTCAGGGAGCCTCTAGGGACTTTGGGGTCTCCAATGGATGTTAGGGAGCCCCTATGGACCTTGGAGTCCACTATGGCTGTCAGAGAGCCCCTATGGACTTTGGGGTCCCCTGTGGATGTCGTGGAGCTCCTATGACCTTGGGGTCACCTATGTACGCTGGGGGGTCCCTCTCACCTGAAGAGCCCACGCGTGTCGGCCACCACGAGTTTGATGCCACAGCTGTGGCAGAAATCCCCAACCCAGAGCTGCTCCTCCAGCGGCGAATTGGTCAGCACCACCACCTGTTGGCACCACGGCCAGCTGTCAGTCTGGCCAGCTGTCCCTCTGTCTGCCCAGCCAGCCAGCCCTCTGCCTGTCTGTCTGTCCACCCATCTCTCCGCACTCCCATCTGTCTGTCCCTCTGTCCATTCATCTGCTCACCCACTAGTCCACCCCTGTCTGTTCACCTGTCTGCCCGCCCATCTGTACATCCCCCACTCTGTCTGTCCCTCTGCCCATCCCATCTGTGTGTCCGTGCATGTGTCTGCCCATCTATCTGTCCATCTGTCCACCCGTCTGCCTTCTACCCATGTGCCCATCTGTCCCTGCGTCCGGCTCCGGGAGGAGGCAGACGGACAAGGAGACCACGGCAGGGGTGGAGGGATTCTAGGGGTCCCCAGGAGGGGAAGAGGGGATCCAAGCAGATGTTGGGGTCCCAGGCAGATGTGGGGGGGCACAGGCAGGTACTGAGGGACCCAGGCCAATACTGGGAGGTCCCAGGCAGATGTGGGGGTCTTACACAGATGTTGGGGTCCCAGGCAGATGGGGGGGCACAGGCAAATTTGGGGGGGGGGGGGGGGGGCGGCAGGCAGATTCTGGGAGTCCCAGACTGATATTGAGAGGTCCCAGGCAGATGTGGGTTCTTAAGCAGATGTGGGGGGTCCCAGGCAGAGGTGCTGGTGGGGGAACAGGCAGAGGTGGAGGGTCCCAGGCAGATGCAGAGTGGTCCCACGCAGATGGGGGGGAGGGGGGCAGACAGATGTAAGGCTCTGCAGATCATTGCAGGGGGGCACAGGCAGGTGTGGGGGTGTCCATCCAGATGTTGCAATGCAGACAGAAGTATACAGATGTATACCTTCAGCTGGGGGAGGGGGGAAAGGAGCAGACAGCCCCAAGGGGGTCTGGCTAGATGTGTGGGGGGGGGTCCAGGCAGATGCTGAGGACCCATCCAGATGTTGGGGTACCTGGAAGGGCGCCAGCAGGTCCTTGGTGAGCGGCTCCCGGGTGCTGCTCACGGCCACGTAGGCGTTGAGCTCAGCCAAGTGCAGCCGCGTCACCTCCGCCCGGTTCTGCTCCACGTCCTCCTCCAGCAGGTAGAACTGGGGGTAAAAAGGGGGGACAGGTTAATTCATCACTCCCCAGATTAATTAATTACCCCCAGGTTAAATAATTAGTGAGCAAGGGGCAGTTATCCCTCCCAATGGACCCCAGTAATGACAATAAGGATCACCTAATTACCCCAACTGGAGCATTTAGCTCCCCAGTCACACCACAGAATGACTCCCCCTCCAATGACTAATTATGACCCAGGTTATTTAATTAGTTCCAAAGTTAATTAATTAATTACTCCACAGAGGGCACTTTTCTCCCCTAAGGAGCCCCAATCAGGACTGCAGGAGTGGATTAATTACCCCAAGGGGGTCATTTAGCTCCCCTGGGAACCCCATTACCTTAAAAAACAATGCCCCATGGGGGCTAACTAACCCGAGATTAATTAATCCCCTCTCCGGTTAATTAGTAGCCCAGTGTGGAGCACTTATGTGCCCTAATAAACCCCAGCAATGACTGTGGGGGCAGATTAATTACCCTGAGGGGGGCACTGAGCTCCCCTGGGAACACAGTCACCCCAGAGAAGGAATCCTCATGGCTGCTAATTACACCCAGGAGTGATTCACCAGTGCCCAGATTCATTAAGTAATTAATTACCTGGGGGGGGGGGGCATCTATCTCCCCTTATAAGCTCCAAGAAAGATGGCAGGGGCAAATGAATTACCTCAAGGGGGTCTTTTGGCCCCTGAGCCCGCGCAGCCCCGACACCAGTGCATTCGACATCTGCATCCGCTTCATCGCCTCATGGCCCAGCATGGACCTTGGGGCACATGTGGTGGGCAAGGGGGCCCAAGTCCATGGGGGGTCCCCCAAAGCCATGGAGGGGGGCACAAGTCCATAGGGTGTCCCTTAAAGCCATAGGGTGTGGGGCAAGTCCATAGGGAGCCCCACAAAGCCATCGGGACCCCCAGGAGGAACCCAGGCATCCAGGGAACTCCCTACGTCTATACCAACCCTCCCCAAGTCAATAGGGACCATCCCCCAAGTCCATAGTGAACCCTCAAGACCGTAGTCCACCCCTCAAATCCATAGGGACACCCCTGAGTCCATGTGGACTCCCAGGAGGAACACTGGCACTCTGAGAAACCCCAGGTGCACAGGAACCTCCCTCCCTACCCTGAGTCCTTGGAGCCCCCCTCCCAAATCCATGGGGGGCATCTCAGGTCCACAGAGAGGGTCCCCCCAAACCCATAGAGACCCCTCAAGTCCATGGGGACCCCCAGGAGGAACCCAGGCACCTTGGCAGATCCCAGCTGCATAGGAACACCCTCTGAGTCCTTAGGGACCTCCCAAGTCCATGGGGACCCCCTCAAGTCCATAGCAACCGCTAGCAGGGACCCAGGCATCCAGTGACCGAGTAACCCCCCACATCCATGGAGCTCCATCCCCCATAGGGACCCCCAGGAGGAACCCAGGCATCCAGGGAGCTCCCCAAGTCCACTGCAACCCCCCCAAAGTCAGTAGTGACCCCCCAAGTCCATAGAGGCTCCTCTAATCCATAGGGACCTCCCCCAAATCCACAGGAACACATCAAGCCCCTATGCCCCCCCCCGAAATCCGTAGGGACCTCCAAATCCGTGGGGAAATCCTCAAGCACCTATGGGCCCCCCTAAATTCATAGGGACCACCTAAGTCCCTACGAGCCCCCCAAATCCATAGGGATCCCCCAAGCCCCTATGGCCCCCCCTCCCTCATTTCATAGGGACCCCCCAAATCCAGAGGGCCCCCCACTCACAGCTGGTGGGAGTAGAGCCCCTCGTCGATCTCGGCCTCACCCCCGTTCTTTGGGGACACAGGGACAGCGGCGTCACCTCCAGGGGGAGAACAACAGAAAAGTGGGCGTAGGTGACACCAAAGTCACACCGGGTGACAGCAGAGTGGCACTGCGTGATACTGAAGTCCCATCCTTTGACACTGGGTGACAAAACACGTTTGACACTGGGTGTGTCTGTGAGCCCAGGAAGGGACCCCATAGCCCGGCAGGTGACGGGGGGACACTCACATTGGCGGGGATGACGCTGGGGCTTGCGGCAGGGGCAGGGGCACGGCTGGTGCCCGTCGGTGCCTCAGAGCCAGAGACACGGCGCTTCTTTGACAGCGGGGAGCTGGACATCTGCAGGGACAAGGACAGCGGTGACACCAGGGACAGCATCACACACGGGGACATGGGGACAGGGACAGCATCACATCTGGGAACACGAAGGGACCCTGAGGTGGTGTGAGGTGGCACTAAGGGACACACGGGAACATTGGGGGCACCAGGGGACAGCAGGAGGGACTTGGGGGGACAATGGGTGATACCAGGGGACACTGAGCAACGGAGAGTGACAGTGGGTGATACTGAGGATGGGAGGTGGCACACAGGGTGGCACCAAGGGAAACACAGGGACATGGGTGGCACCAGGGAACAGCAGCGGGGACACAAGATGATGGGGACACTGCGGGGGTCCCTGGGGTGGGGGCCATTATTGGCATGAGCCATTCCCAGGGGTGGGGAGCTATGGGGGCCTCCCATTAAGCAGGGGTTATGTGAGGGGGGGTCCTGTTACCAGGGGGGTCCCCGTAACCAGGGTGTCCCTGAGGGGGTTCCCATTATTGAGGGGGTTCCATTATCAGTGGGATGGTCTTTGTGCCTCAGAAGGGGGTTCCCCCATAACCCAGGGGTCCCATTCTTGGGGGGGTGGGGGCACAGGCTGTGTTCCCATTACCCGAGGGGTCTCCATAACCGAGGGGTTACTTAAGGGGGGGCCCATTCCCGGGGTTCCCTCCCACCCTCCTCCCTGAGGCCGTGTTTCTGTCCCCATATTGTGCCCCCCAAAACCAGTTCCCCCCCGCACTGGCACAAGCTTCCCTCCACCTTGAGGGGGCTCCCCTCCCCCCCCCAGCAGGACACCACCCATCACCCGGGCTGGTTCTTCCCTCTCCCCCCACCAGGACTGGTTCCCACCCCCTCCCCCAAGGAGATCGATTTCCCCTCCCCTTCCTCTCACCCCTGTCCCTCAGGCTCTGCTCCTCTCCCCACCGGGCCCTGTTCGGTGGGGTGTTGGGGTCTCGAGGGGATTGGGGGTCCTGGGGAGGCTCTTTGGGGGGTTCTGGGGGACACTTAGGAGTCTTGGAGGAGTCACTGGGGGGGAACCTGGGGGAGCCTGGGGGGCACGGGGGGGGGGGGGGGGGGGCCTTTAATATTCCCCCCCTTTTCAAGGAGCAGGACCTGTGTCCAGCACCCCCTTGCCCCCCATGGCGACCTCAAGCAGCCCCCCTCCCCGGGCAACAGCGAGAAGCCGGGTATGTGGGGGGCATCGAGGAGGGGATTGGGGGGGCACTGGAGGGAGCACAATGGGGAATTGGGGGGCTGGGGGGACATTGGGGGGGGATTGGGGGACTGGGGGTCTGTAGGAACACAGTGGGGGGGCAGTTGCTGAGGGTCACTCAGCCCATGCACCCACAGTGCCCCCCCTGGGCCGGTGGCTGTGTGCCCAGCTCCAGCAGCTGCAGGAGGACCCGGCGCTGGCCCTGGTGGTGAGTGGGGGGCGTGGCTCCCCGGACCCCATAGGGTGACCCCCTGAGACTCCTGTGCCCTCCATAGCTCCTGTGACTTCAACCCCTGTGCCCACCTGACCCTGTGACCCCTGTGTCCCTCCCAGTGCCCCCAGAGCTCCTATGGGGTGATCCTGTGAAGCCACATGACGCCATGGTCTCCCATGACTACATGACCTCCGATGACCTGTGACACCCCCTGAGCCCCCAGACCCCGTGACCCCCATATCCTCATGACCCTGGTGACCCACCATGACCCCCGTGCCACAGGGTGAGGAGGGGGCTCTTCTGGACCTGCCACAGCGCCGCCACGAGGACCGGGAGCTGCTGCGACTGTGGGAGCGTGGGGTGAGAGGGCACGGGGGGTGGCATGGGTGACAGGGTGGGGGACAGGGTGAGGGGACACGGGGGAGCACAAGGTGAGGGGGGCATGGGGTGAAGGGGACACAGGGGGCATGGGGGGCAGAGGGTGAAGGGGTGTTTGGGGGTGCAGGGGGATTTAGGGGCACGTTTGAGGGTGTTTAGGGGGGTTGGGTTGTTGATTGGGTGTGCTGATGTTGGGGTGTTTGGGGCAGAGAGGGGCAGGGGTCTGGGGGGCTTTGGGAGGGCAGAGAGCTTTGGGGAGGCTGGGGGTTGCTGGGGGGGCAGAGAAGGGCAGGGTGTCAGAGGTTCGGGGGTGTTGGGATGTTTGGAGGGGGCAGAGAGGTTTGGGGGGGTCGGGGGAGCTGGGGAGGCAGGGGGTCCTGGAAGGGTCACAAAGGGGGTCTCTGTGTGTGTCCCCCAGGAGGTACCAGCCCCCACCTCCCTGCCTCCCCTCGCCTGACCTCCCCCCGGGAGCCCTCAGAGCCCTTGGAGGAGCTGGTGCAGCTCTGCGATGGTGCCTGCCAAAGCCTGGGCGAGCTGACCCGGGCCATGTACAGTGCCAACACCACCCTGTGGGACCGCTATTGGCGCGCGTGGCAGCTCAGCGAGGTGAGGTGTGGGGGGCAGAAGTGGGGCAGGGGTGTGGGGGCTGTGGGGAGGGAGGCCTGGGTATCCATGGGGCGGGAGGTGGGAGTCGCTGTGGGGTAGGACAGGGGATGTCTGTGGGGCAGGAGAGGGGGTCTCTATGGGGGCGGGGGGGAGCTCTATGGGCAGAGGGCGTCTCTATTGGGCAGAGAGGGTCTCTATGAGGCAGGAGGTGATGGGGCCGGTGCCTCTGTTTCCCCTGCTGCCAACCGGGGGGCCCTTTGGGGAGACCCTCCTGCCCCCCTCCCACCCCCCCACCCCGGGAACCCCTGGCGCTGCTGGCCAAGACCTGGGCACTGCTGGGGGGGCTTCTTTGGGCAGCAGGAGGGTGCCCCGAGACCCCATGCAGGCCCCTCGGTGCCCCAGGGCCGGTGAGAACAGGGGAGGCTGGGGTGGTCCCGAGCTGGTTTGGGGGGGCCCTGAGCTGGTTTGCAAGGGTCCGGGGGGGGGTAGCTGAGCCCATCCTGGGGGGCCCTGAGCTGGTTTGGGGGTGCCTGAGGGGGACCCTGACCCGTTTTGGGGTCCCTCCCTACCCTCCCCATAAGTCATGCTGCAACTTGGCCCCCCCACTTTGAGGACCCCCTGACTGCGCCCCCCAGCTCTGATGGTGAGTGGGAGGGGACTGGGAGTTCATGGGGAGCTGTGGGGGTCCTTGGGTGGGGGGAGGGGGGCTGTGGGGCACGGGGAGAGCCATGGGGGGGGTGAGGGGGCCGCAGGAGTGAAGACCCACAGAGCTGGGGGTCAGAGGTGGGGCAGATGGAGGAGGTTATGGGTCCCTATGGTCTCTTTAGGTCCCTGTGGATCTCTATGGATCCCTGTGGGTCTCTATGGGGCGCTGTGGGGCACTATGTGTCCCTATGGTCTCTGTGGGTCCCTGTGGGTCTCTATGGGGCACTGTGGGGCGCTATGGGGCGCTGTGGGGCGCTATGGGGCACTGAGGGTCTGACTTGCTCCCCACAGAGGAGGGTGCCTCCCCCTCCCCACATCCCTCTCAAGCATGTCTGGTGGCTCCTCCTGCAGGGGTTGGGGCGCACCCCGAGGGAGGGGCCCAGCTATGCCCAGTTCATCCCAGTTGATCCCAGTGTCCCCTACTGCTCCCCAAGTACAAGCCCTCTGCCCCCAGTAGATCTCAGTTGATCTCAGTGCCCCCTGTTGACCCCTGTGACCCCTGATCCCAGTGCCCCCAGTTAATCCCAGTGCCCCCAGTGCACCAATAAAGCCCCTTCCCCCACCTGTGGTCACTCTTTGGGGGGTCGTGTGGGAGAGGGGGCATCAGGGGGGTGGGGGAGGGAAGGAGGTACGGGACCCTCAGTGCCCCCCCAGTGCCCCCAGTGCTCCCAGTGTCCTCAGTGTCCCCAGTGCTCCCAGTACCCCCCCATTGCTCCCCCAGTACCAATCCAGTGCCCCCGATCCCTGTGTCCCCTATTTCTCTCTGGCAGACACCGGGACACCATGGGTGATGTGGGGACAGCCCTAGGGACAGCCGGGGGGACAGCGGGATGCCATGGGTGAGGTGGGGCCACCCCTAGGGACACCCAGGGGGATATGGGACACCCCTAGGGACACCCAGGGGGACACCACGGATGACACGGGGACAGTGAGGGGACATAGGGATATGGGGGTGTTGGGGGAGCACAAGGGGACGGGGAGGATGGAGGGGAGACGTGAGGGGACAGAGGTGATGGGGGGGGAAGGGAGACACAGGGGGACCCTAAGGGGACGGGGAAACGTGAGGGGCTGGGGAGGACACAGGGGGACAGGGGGACACATTAGGGGACACAGGAGGGGCTGGGGGGGGCACACACGGGGGAAGGGGGACACAGGGACATGAGAGACTGTCACGGTCCACTCAGGGACTCGTCATGATTCGTTTACCTTGATCTCGAAGCGCAAAATTAAGGCAGCCGAAAGGCCAAGGGGTTACAATTCAATCAAAGAGAAACTTTATTATTTTTGCCTGTAAAGCGGCACGCGATAGACAGAGTGGGGAAAAGGGGAGGAAAGAGGATTATAGCTACCACCACGGATCCAGAGGCGTCCCTATGGTCCCAGGCTCCGAGCAGCGTCCTGCCGGTCCTCAGTCGAGACTCGTCGTCACGACGGGCGATCCGTGATCCAGAGGTGGGGAGATCTCTCCGGGGTTCGGTTAGGAACCATCTTTTATGCTCAGCAACAGCACCTCGCACCTCCTCTCTCCCATGGATTGAGGCCAATCTCCACCTTCATTTCGCAATCCAGGTTGAACTGCGCAGGCCCCAAAAGTTCTCGCTTTGCTTGCCAGAACTCGTCTGCGCCTCATGTTCGGGGGTCTTCTGCTTCCTCACCTCATCTTCCTCTCGTGACCGCTAGGTGACCGCAAGACCCTCTGCGAGCCTCTGCGCATGCTCTTCCCTTGTTGGCGTTGGGTCAAGGAGGAGGTGGGGTAACTTTGGCTGAGGTAGCAGGTGAAATCCATCTTCTGGACAGCATCTATTCAACTTTTTCTTAGATGTTACTTGCAGTCCTTGGTCACGGCAACTGCTTGTTCCAGGCAGTGCCTACATCTCGGGTCATTGCTCCTTGGTCTTTCTCCGAGTTCCTGATGGCGATGTTGAGACAAGTACCGTTCTTCGGACCGAGACAAATACTGTTCTTCGGACCGACTCTTACACCACCCCGTGGCTCAACATTGTTATCAGGACTTTGTGGCGGCAGCACAATCTTTAGAGAGAGAGAGGTTAAAGGGAGGGAAATGGAGGGAGTCTATCACACAACCCGCTTTGTGTTGATGAAACTGAGAGGGATGTCTACATTGGAGGGAACATTGAACAGGTCGTGTGCATTAAGTACAGCTGTTAAACGCGTCAATCGCTTTACCATTCTCCAGTTCAAAACATACAATACCATAGATAAAACAAAGCAGATCACGACCAATATCAAGAGAACAACAGTGGGGTGACACAGCTTGTTCAGGATGCCTGTAGCAGTAGGTGACCACCATTTATGTTCTGCATCCTTTTCTACTCTTTTCAACACACGGTGAACCTCCTCTACATCGTGGTGAACCGTTATCAAAGTTTTCTGTCCATTTATTTGGATCTCTTCCAAGATCTTCATCAAGTCTTGATGCTGCAACAATTGCCTTACTAAGGAGAGGTTCATTCCAATCGGAGTAGGCAATAGCTCATGGAACAGCGTATAATTAGATTGTAGGAACTGGTGAGATATCACCGGTGCTAAGTAAGAAAAATCACATTCAATAATTTTGACAAAATTACAAATACAAAAATTTGAATGATTTCCATTATTTACTGTCACTGTATCTACTAATATTGAGCTACAAGCAGTTCTCAAGCACACACAACCTTTGCCAACATATACCAGTACTGTCTTCTGATCATCAGGACGAACCTCAAAATGACAAACCTTTTGCTCAGTGTCCAGACAAATGTCTTGAGCACTGATTGCATTATCTTCACAAATGAATCCTGGTTGTTCTCGCACAATGCAAGATTCTAGATTTACGGTTTGCCATTTTTCATTCATTTTTCGGGCCCATACTCCATGCTCGAAAGGATAGAGTACAGCTCCATGGGGATTCAACCCTGATGCAATGATGGGATGGATTATAGATATAGAAGCATTACAGATTGTTAACACAAACGTTGTGGCCGTATTGGTAACAGGATTATATGTAAAATTTACCAAAGTCCACCAGGATTGGAGTTCTCTTTCAAATTCAGTGGCATTGTCCCAGACAATTTTCCGAATTTCAGTGGGGAAAGTACCTTCTTCACCCTCTCTTATGATCGAGGCAGCAACTGATTGCATCCACAGTTGTGCCTGAATACAACTGAGAGCCAAAGAGAGATTGTTTTGGACCACACCAAGTGCATCTATAATCAATTCGTGGTCCTTTACATTCACCTTTTCCCATTTTGGCAGCGCTTTTGATAGCAGCCACTGGTTAGTTCCCAAAGCTAGTAGGGAAGATTGCAAAGGCAGTTGCAATTTTGTTAAATCACTGGTTGTGGTGGCCAATTTGTTCATCAGAATTTCTGAATCAATACTGTTTAACACTCCCAATCCTGTTCCCAATGCGCCAGTTAGGTTTCTCTATGTTCGTGTCTTGGAAGATAACCGTCTCCGCAGCCATGTTGTCCAACCCTTGAAAGAAGTTAAAACAGTCATAGAAGGTTGAAGAAACATTTCCTTGAAAGATTGTCAGTTGCACTTGTGAGTGGAAAGGATCTTTATAGCATTCCTCAACTTAAATTTGCTCTCTTATTTGCAATTTAAGTTGAGGAATTAATGTCATAACTCATTTGCGTTGTCTTCAGAGTCCCTCGGAATTCTCCTGAAAAAGAAAACAAACAGGGCTTGCCTCCTTGAGGCAAAGATATTTAAAATGATGGCAGTATAAACGTGAACAGGAGAAGCGGTTTGTGCTTCATGTTGGAAGACACTCCATACTGAAATTAATTCACCTACTTGTGCACTGCCCTCTCCCTCTGTTATAATTTGCTTATCAGATGAGGTGTGGAGGGCTACTGCCCTGTATCTCCACACCTTTCCTTCTCTCTTAGCAGAAGCGTCAGTGAACCAAGCACTGACTGACTGATCACGGGAAAAAGGGGGGGCAACTTGGATGACTGAGACAGGTTTATCTCGGCCATCGTCCAAGCTTTCTGTTTCTTGTATAGCCAGGTTTTTTGGTGCCCCTTCAGATACTGAGAAAATGTTGCAATAGTGTTCAATCTGAGCATACCACTTTCGTACTGAAGCTTTCTGGGCCACCCCGTCAGGGGGAGGGGTCCCAGTAGTGACTGTTTTTATAACCTTAAAGGGACCTCTCAATACAATTGGCTGCTGTCGTGCGACCTTTTCCACTTCTATCAGAGCCAGGCTAACAACAAATAAACCCTTCTCCCAGGCAGTGTATCTTCTCTCAGCATCCTTGAAACCACGGGAGAAAATCCCACTGGTCGGGTTGGACCCTCAGGACCTCGCTGCCGTATATGTACCGATAGGCCTGATAAAGCAAATCCCCATTCAACTTGAAAAGTGTTGGTAGGGTGAATTGGACCAAGGGCTTGATGGGCTGTTGCTTCAAAAATCAGTAATTGCATGGCTTTTCCTGAGAAGCTGTCCATTCCCATTTGACCCCTTTTCTCAGTAGATCATAAAGAGGTCTAGCGATGATAGAAAAGTCTGGGATGTGTTTCCTCCAAAATACCAACAATCCCAAAACATGCTGCAAGTCCTTTTTTGATTCAGGCATTTTGATCTGATCTAAGGAGGCAAGGGTGTCTGGTGGGATGCAAGTCATCCCTCCTTTCTACCAGATTCCCAGGAATTTTACTTCTTGTGAGGGCTTTTGGACCTTTTCTGGAGGAATCTGTAAACCTAATTTCTCCAAATGTGAAATGATATTCTGTTGGGTTGCCCCCACTTCATCTATTTCCTTCCCTCCCACGAGAATATCATCAATGTACTGATAGACCTCCACGCCTTCGGGTCTGGGTATTTTTTCTAGCTCCTGGGCTAAAGCGTGATGGGCCAACGTGGAAGAATGTTTGTACCCCTGGGGAAGTCGGGTGAAAGTATATTGCTGCCCCTCCCACGTGAAAGCAAAGCGATCTCTGTCTTCTGATTGTAATGGTATCATGAAAAACATGTCTTTGACATCTATTGTGGCCATAATTGGGTGAGCTTTCTCCTGAATTATGGTTATTAATTCAGCCAGATTGGGGGCTGTGGCGGTTAAAGGATCAGTGTTAGCGTTTAACCGCCGAAAATCTATTGTGAGTCGCCACTTCCCATTGGGCTTCCTCACTGGCCACACTGGAGAGTTAAAAGGAGAATGGGTATTTATCACCACTCCCTGCTCTCGCATTTCTTGCATTACTGGCTTGATGCCTTCCTTGGCACCCAGGGGAAGGGGGTATTGTTTAACATTTGTAACTTGGCTGAATGGAAGTGGGGGTGCTGCTTGAAGTAGTCTTACATGTAGCTGGGGTGTACCAAAGGTCCACAGCATTCCTTCTGAATCCTCCCACTGCTTTCCCTTAAGGGCGTCTATACCTAGCAGGCTGTTTGGAATGTTTCCGATCGCCATTTTAACGGTGACCGTACTCTCGTCTCCAGGTAATGTTAATTTTACCCAGGCCATTCGCATGACTTCTGTGGACCCTAAGGCATTGAGGACACAAAAGCGCCGCCTCGAGGGAAAAACCCCACTCCTTTCAGCATCTCTTTCACTCAACGCAGAGATCTGTGCACCGGTATCAATTAAAAATGTCACAAGTGCACACTTGGGACCCACTATAGCTGTGATTAACAGATCCCCCCCTTCTGTATGTGTGAGCTGTCGGATATGAATCCATCCTCCATTCCCCCGCACACTGATAGGGAATGGAGGTTCTAGTTTCCCTGTTCCTTTGGGGCGGGGGGGGGGGGGAGCTGAGGGTGTAACAGGTAGGATCTCCTTTGTGTTTGGGGATGTTTCTTTTGGAGTGTGCCACTTGGATACCAGTTTACTCAATTTATCCAAGGGTAATCCCTCCATTATATCTCTGGGAATCCCCTTTTTAATTCCCAGGAGCCACCATCGCTGTCGGATCCTAGGCTGTTCTCCCCTTCCTGTTCTAATGTATGCTTGCCCCTTTTTTGGAGCGCCGACACTGACAGCAGCGTCAGTAGTGGAGGGCAGATTCCTAACTTCTACCTGGCGAATTCCCCTTGACCTTTCTTCTGGAATTCTTACAGGGCCATATCTCCTATTATAGTCTATCAATTCTTGTGCTACTTCCCCCCAAGTCCACACTTTCCTAGTATTCGACTGGGGGGGTGAATTTGGAGCACGGGTAAAAAGTGAATCTATGGTAGTATCATTGTCATCATTCTGGCTCCTCATGAAGCCTTCCAGCCTTTCTACTGGGCTCATTAGTGCAATTGTCTTTTGCAGGTTAATTCCTGCAGGTTTGAGTGATTCTGGAAGTCCCCTGATCAAGGGAGTCATTAAGTCAGGATTCACTGGCAACATGATAGGTGATTCACATCCAGGAATCAATTTTCTTTCGTGTATCATTTGCGAACAGGCTGCTTTATGTACACTTTCTAACAATTGGTCAGGCGTGCTAATGATTGCCAGGGGATCTCCTCTGTCCAGAGGGTTTAACCCTCCAGCCCAATAAGCAGCTCGCTGGGTTAGGGACCATGGGGCACGCCTGTCATTAGTTGTCAAGAAAACTTCACGTCCCCAATAACCAGCAGCTTCCTTTTCACTCAACTGGATTTGGTCTCCTCCTGTTAGAGATACGCGCCACACGTCCTCTATTTCTGATTCCCTGGGGAGACGCCCATACTCCTTCTTTAGCTTGGCCAGCTCGGTGGCAGTGTAAGGTATCTGCTTAGTTGTAATCTGAGGATCTGTATCCTCGTCATTTACATAAAAATATTCAGTTTTCACTAAGGGTCTCACGTGTGAATGCTCTTTATAACGTTCTTTTGCCTCCTCCAACTCCTTTTGAGGATAAATTTGGTTTACTTGTCGGATACTTTTCTCCTCCGACTCCAATTGTTGCCTCAAATATTCGTCCCTTAGTGATCTTAAGGAGAGGTTCTCTTCTCTTAAGAAGATGTTTTCCCCTCTTTCTTTCTCCAATTGTTGCTGCAGACTTTTGACCAAATTTTCAAGGGATTCTATAATTTTGGTTTCATTACTACGATGCCTGAGGTCATCTTCAATCGCTGCCACCAGGCTGGCTCCTAAAACAGCACAAACTGTCGCTCTGCCCTTATCTAATCTAAACTTAGACTGAGTCTGCAGAGAAATCACTCGGTCCGCTACACTCGGTAAATTAGACCAATTATCACGTGCCCAGTCTTCTCTGGGTATGGAGGGTCGAGCCCCACATTTTGCCAAAAATGAGTAAAACAGGTCTCGAGCTTTCACTGACTGAGAGTCTTGGTTCTCAGAGTTTTTAGTCATTCTTGCTACGAAGGGACCAAATCCACGTCGGGAAGGCTCAACTTAGTTACACAAAACACACAGTCACTGCTGTGTCGCCCTTCTCTTTTCCCGAGTGGTTGAAGGGGCCAAAAATCTGCTATGGGAAGGCTCCACTTAGTTACACAAACACACCAGATTGCCCCTTCACTTTCCCTAGCACACAATTCTCATCAACATGAGAGCAACACCCCTTTTGCACTTTGAGATCTTTTCATTTGATTCCGAGAGACAGAGCCCTCAACTTGAGTTTGGAGTGCTCTACACCAAGGCGTGTGCGGTGTGTGGGAAATCTGAGTTGCCCCCCTTGCTTTCTGGACACCTCTCACCTATCAGGTGTAGGGCCAGGTGCGGCTGGAGCAAAACATCCTTCCTCTGTTACAGACCACACACTACCTGCACTCCTCTGTTTCTCAGAATCCTGTCCGTGACGCCAATTTAATGTCACGGTCCACTCAGGGACTCGTCATGATTCGTTTACCTTCATCTCGAAGCGCAAAATTAAGGCAGCCAAAAGGCCAAGGGGTTATAATTCAATCAAAGAGAAACTTTATTATTTTTGCCCGTAAAGCGGCACGCGATAGACAGAGTGGGGAAAAGGGGAGGAAAAGGAGGAAAGAGGATTATAGCTACCACCACGGGTCCAAAGACGTCCCTATGGTCCCAGGCTCCGAGCAGCGTCCTGCTGGTCCTCAGTCGAGACTTGTTGTCACGACGGGCGATCCGTGATCCAGAGGTGGGGAGATTTCTCTCCACTGGGGTTTGGTTAGGAACCATCTTTTATGCTCAGCAACAGCACCTCGCACCTCCTCTCTCCCATGGATTGAGGCCAATCTCCGCCTTCATTTTGCAATCCAGGTTGAACTGCGCAGGCCCCAAAAGTTCTCTCTTTGCTTGCCAGAACTCGTCTGCGCCTGCGCCACCTCGTGTTCGGGGGTCTTCTGCTTCCTCACCTCATCTTCCTCTCATGACCGCTAGGTGACCGGAAGACCCTCTGCGAGCCTCTGCGCATGCTCTTCCCTTGTTGGCGTTGGGTCAAGGAGGAGGTGGGGTAACTTTGGCTGAGGTGGCAGGTGAAATCCATCTTCTGGACAGCATCTATTCAACTTTTTCTTAGATGTTACTTGCAGTCCTTGGTCACGGCGACTGCTCGTTCCAGGCAGTGCCTCCATCTCGAGTCATTCCTCCTTGGTCTTTCTCCGAGTTCCTGATGGCGATGTTGAGACATGTACTGTTCTTCGGACCGAGACAAATACTGTTCTTCGGACCGACTTCTCCCACCATAGAGAATCTTACAGAGCCCCTACTGTGCTCTTCACTCCCCTATAGAGCCTTCTATAGAGCCCCTACTGTGCCCTTAAGTCCTCCCACCGAGACTCATATAGAGCTCCTACAGCGCCCTTCATTCCCCCCCCTATGGAGACTCCCATAGAGCTCCTATTGCGCCCCTTAAGTCCCCTCATGGAGACATTAATAGAGGCCTTTAATTCCCTCCATGGAGACTCCTATAGAGCGCCTACAGAGCTCTTCATTACCACTTTGCAGCCTCCTATAGAGCCCCTACTGCCCCCCTTCAGTCCCCCCATGGAGACTCTTATAGAGCCCCTACTGTGCCCCTTAAGTCCCAACATGGAGACTCTTATAGAGACCCTACTGCACCTTAACTCCCTCCATGGAGACTCTTAGGGAACTCCTACAGCACCTTTCATTCCCCCCCAAGGAGCCTCCTATAGAGCCCCTACTACACCCCCTATGTCCCCCCATAGAGCCTCCTATACAGCCCCTGCTGCATCCTTAAGTCCCTCCATGGAGAATCTTATAGAACACCTACTATGCTCTTCACTCCACTATAGAGCCTTCTATAGAGCCCCTACAGTGCCCTTCATTCCCCCCTTGGAGACTCCCATAGAGTTCCTACTGCGCCCCTTAAGTCCCCTCATAGAGACATTAATAGAGGCCCTACTACGCCCTTAATTCCCTCCATGGAAATTCCTATAGAGCGCCTACAGAGCTCTTCATTACCCCTTTGGAGCCTCCTATAGAGACCCTGCTGCATCCTTAAGTGCCTCCATGGAGACCCTTATAGAGTCCCTACTGCACCCCTGTCGTGGTTTGGGATTTTTCTGCGGAATTTTTCTTTCTTTCGCCAATAAAGGGAATTTCAGCAGATGCAAGGGGGAATGGGGGGAGGACGCTTCCGGGAAACCGGGACAGAGGTCGTGCCCGGACATCCGTTTTCCTCTCGGACGGCAGTGGCAGCAGCGGCAGCGGCAGTCCCTGAGTGCATACGTTTTGCAGTCTCTGAAGGAAAGATCACAGGTCATCTGAATCTTCCACAACTCCGGCAGAACTCGCACTAAGTTTCCATCTCCCTCCCCCGCCCTTCCCCGGCTGCCGGGAGGGCCGCGCTTCCCCATGCAGGGCTGCGACTGCTCGCCAGCTCTTAAAGAGACCTGCATCGCAAGATTTTGGGTACAGGACTCAATCTATTTCTTAAGACTTTTAGGTTTTAGTTGTGATTAGTGTTGATTCTGTTTTGTATACACATATATTTGTAGCTAAGAACTGTTATCTCCTCTATACAATTTTTTTTCTGATTAAACATCTTTAATATCTGATAACATATCTTAGTTTTCATCTAAACTAAGACAGATAATTGGCGCCCAACGTGGGGCTGACAGCGAAGAAGGATAACAATTCTGGCATCATGATGTTTGTTGTGAGTTTCGAGTCCATATGGACCATGCTGTACTACGGATTTGCTTTCTGTTGGTACAGAACTATGCCGAAAGGTCTGGCGGGCTCAATTCATCTGAGTGCAGCAGCCAGTAGAACTCAGATAGCTGTGATCATTATCGAGTTCTTATTTTGGATGTATAGTGTTATGGATTCAGTGTCTATGGGTTTCATTTGGGATGTGTTCTTAAGGTTGTATTCCTGCAGCAGCCCAAGCTGTTACATCTGGGGACCTAGTGATAGTGTTACCTACTCTCAGGGAGGGACACAGGAGAAGAGGTTTTTGAGAAAGGAATGAAAATCATCCAGATTCTCTTGGAAGCTGGGTTTGCAATCAAACGGAGTAAAGTTAAGGGACCTGCCCCAGAAATACAGTTCCTTGGAGTGAAGTGGCAAGACGGACGTCGCCAGATTCCAACAGAAGTTATCAACAAGATCACAGCAATGTCTCCACCGACCAGCAAGAAGGAAACACAAGCATTCTTGGGTGCCATAGGTTTCTGGAGGATGCATATCCCGGAATACAGTCAGATTGTAAGCCCTCTCTACCTGGTAACCCGCACGAAGAATGATTTCCACTGGGGCCCTGAACAACAGCAAGCTTTTGAGCAGATTAAGCGGGAGATTGCTCATGCTGTAGCCCTTGGACCGGTCAGGACAGGACCAGACGTGAAGAACGTGCTCTACTCTTCAGCCGGGAATAACGGTCTTTGGCAGAAAATGCCTGGCGAGTCTCGAGGCTGACCACTTGGATTCTGGAGTCGAGGCTACAGGGGATCTGAAGCCAAATACACTCCAACAGAGAAAGAGATCTTAGCTGCTTATGAAGGAGTTCAAGCTGCCTCAGAGGTAAGTGGAACAGAAACTCAGCTCCTCCTGGCACCCCGATTACCAGTGTTAAGGTGGATGTTCAGTGGGCGGGCTGCCCCCACACATCACGCTACTGATGCTACCTGGAGCAAATGGGCTGCTCTGATCACACAACGCGCCCGTATTGGGAAACCAAATCGCCCTGGGATCCTGGAAATCAGCACGAAGTGGCCTGAAGGTGAGAACTTTGGTTTAGCAGATGAAGAGAAAGAAGAACAGATAACACATGCAGAGGAAGCGCCACCATACAATCAGTTGCCAAAAGAAGAAGTACGCTATGCCCTTTTTACGGATGGTTCCTGCCGCATTGTGGGGACAAATCGAAGATGGAAAGCAGCCGTGTGGAGCCCCACACGACAAGTTGCAGAAGCTATTGAGGGAAAAGGTGGATCAAGTCAATTTGCAGAACTCAAAGCTGTCCAATTGGCTCTGGACATTGCTGAATGAGAGAAGTGGCCAAGGCTTTACCTCTACACTGACTCTTGGATGGTGGCCAATGCATTGTGGGGATGGTTAGACCGATGGAAGAAAGCCAACTGGGAACGCAGAGAGAAACCCATCTGGGCTGCAGATATATGGCAAGATATCGCCACCCGTGCGGAGAAGCTGATGTGGATGCACACGTGCCCAAGGATCGAGCCAATGAGGAACATCGCAACAACGAACAGGCAGACTGAGCTGCACAAGTCAAGGTGTTACCGATAGATCTGGATTGGCAGCATAACGAGAGTTGTTCCTGGCTCGATGGGCCCATGATGCCTCAGGCCATCAGGGCAGAGATGCCACTTATAGATGGGCACGAGACCGAGGGGTGGATTTAACCATGGACATTATCTCTCAGGTTATCCATGATTGTGAGACATGTGTTGCCATCAAACAGGCTAAGAGAGTGAAACCCTTATGGTATGGTGGACGTTGGGATAAGTATAAGTATGGAGAGGCCTGGCAGGTTGATTATATCACTCTGCTGCAGACCCGCCAAGGGAAGCGCTATGTGCTCCCCATGGTGGAAGCAACTACCGGATGGCTGGAGACATACCCAGTTCCTCACGCCACTGCTCGGAACACCATCCTAGGCCTGGAAAAGCAAGTCTTGTGGCGACACGGCACTCCAGAACGGATTGAGTCAGATAATGGAACTCATTTCAAGAATAGTTTAGTTACCACCTGGGCAAAGGAGCACGGCATCGAGTGGGTGTACCATATCCCCCACCACGCACCAGCTGCCGGGAAGGTTGAACGGTGTAATGGATTGTTGAAAAGCACTTTGAAGGCATTGGGTGGGGGGACTTTCAAACATTGGGACCAACATTTAGCAGAGGCTACATGGTTGGTCAACACTAGAGGCTCTGTCAATCGAGCCGGCCCTGCCCAGTCAGAATTCCTTCATACTGTAGATGGAGATAAGGTTCCTGTGATCCACCTGAGAGGTATGTTAGGGAAAACTGTTTGGGTTAAACCTGTCTCGAGCAAAGGCAAGCCCATTCGTGGGGTTGTCTTTGCTCAAGGATCTGGTTGCACCTGGTGGGTGATGCAGGAAGATGGAAAAACACGATGTATACGTCATGGGGACCTTATTTTTGGATGAGTTGTTCATATTCTATGTGCCTATCTGTATATGTATATAGTTGAAAATATGTATGTATAAATTTAAGTCCGATTGTTGGCATGGAAGAAAAATTCGGGGTGGATAATGTTGTGGTTTGGGATTTTTCCGAGGAATTTTTCTTCCTTTTGCCAATAAAGGGAATTTCAGCAGATGCGAGGGGGAATGGGGGGAGGACACTTCCGGGAAACCGGGACAGAGGTCATGACCGGACATCCGTTTTCTCTCTCGGACGGCAGTGGCGGCAACGGCGGCGGCAGTCCCTGAGTGCATACGTTTTGCAGTCTCTGAAGGAAAGATCACGGCTCATCTGAATCTTCCACAACTCTGGCAGAACTCGCACTAAGTTTCCATCTCCCTCCCCCGCCCTTCCCCGGCTGCGGGGGGGCCGCGCTTCCCCATGCAGGGCAGCGACTGCTCGCCAGCTCTTAAAGAGACCTGCATCGCAAGATTTTGGGTACAGGACTCAATCTATTTCTTAAGACTTTTAGGTTTTAGTTGTGATTAGTGTTGATTCTGTTTTGTATACACATATATTTGTAGCTAAGAACTGTTATCTCTTCTATACAATTTTTTTTTCTGATTAAACATCTTTAATATCTGATAACAGATCTTAGTTTTCATCTAAATTAAGACAACCCCTTAAGACTCCCATGGAGATTCTTACACAACCCCTACAGCGCCATTCAGTCCTCCATGGAGAATCTTATAGAACACCTACTATGCTCTTCACTCCCCTATAGAGCCTTCTATAGAGCCCCTACTGTGCCCTTAAGTCCTCCCACAGAGACTCATATAGAGCCCCTACAGCGCCCTTCATTCCCCCCTATGGAGACTCCTATAGAGCCCCTACTGCGCCCCTTAAGTGCCCTCATGGAGACATTAACAGAGGCTCTACTGCGCCTTTAATTCCCTCCATGGAGACTCCTATAGAGCGCCTACAGAGCTCTTCGTTACCCCTTTGGAGCCTCCTATAGAGCCCCTACTGCCCCCGTTCAGTCCTCCCATGGAGACTCCTATAGAGCCCCTACTGCGCTCTTAGCTCCCTCCATGGAGACTCTTATGAAAGCCCTACAGCGCCCTTCATTCCCCCCTGGGGAGCCTCCTATAGAGCTCCTACAATGCCCAAAAAGTCCCCCCATGGAACATCCTATAGAGCCCCTACAGCGCCCTTCAATACCCCCTATGGGGACTCCTATAGAGTCCCTACTGCACCCCTTAAGTTTCCCCGTGGAGACACTTATAGAGGCCCTACTGCGCCCTTACGTCCCTGCATTGAGACACTTATAGAGCCCACACAGAGCCCTTCATTCCCCCCTAATGGGACAGCTATAGAGCCCCTACTGCGCACTCAAGTCCCCCCATGGAGACTCTTATAAAGCCCCTACTGTGGCCTTAAGTCCCTCCATGGAGAACCTTATAGAGCCCCTACTGTGCCCCTTAAGTCCCCCCATGGAGACTCTCATAGAGCCCTTACTGTGGCCTTATGTCCCTCCATGGAGATTCTCATAGAGGCCCTACTGTGCCCCTTAAGTCCCCCCATGGAGACTCTTATAGAGACCCTACTGCGCCTTAAGTCCCTCCATGGAGAGTCTTATGGAGCCCCTACAGCAGCTTTCAATCCCCCCCAAGGAGCCTCCTATAGAGCCCGTACTACAGCCCCTAAGTTCCACCATGGAGCCTCCTACAGAGCCCCTGCTGCGTCCCTAAGTTTGTCCATGGAGACTCTTATAGAGCCCATACTGCGTCCTTCATTGCCCCCTACGGAGCTTCCTATAGAGCCCCTACAGCGCCCCTTCCGTCCCCCCATGGAGACACTTATAGAGAGCCTACGGCGCCCTTAAGTCCCTCCATGGAGAATCTTATAGAACACCTACTATGCTCTTCACTCCCCTATAGAGCCTTCTATAGAGCCCCTACTGTGCCCTTAAGTCCTCCCACAGAGACTCATATAGAGCCCCTACAGCGCCCTTCATTCCCCCCTATGGAGACTCCCATAGAGCTCCTACTGCGCCGCTTAAGTCCCCTCATGGAGACACTTATAGATCCCCTACTGCGCCTTAAGTCCCCCCATGGAGACACTTAGGGAGACCCTACAGCACCTTTCATTCCCCCCCAAGGAGACTACAGGGAACCCCTACAACACCCCCTATGTCCCACCATGGAGCCTCCTATAGAGCCCCTGCTGCATCCTTAAGTCCCTCCATGGAGACTCTTATAGAGCTCCTACTGTGACCCTTAAGTCCCCCCATGGAGACTCTTATAGAGTCCCTACTGCACCTTGCATTCTCCCAAAGCAGCCTCCCAGAGAGCCCCTATTACATCCCCTATGTCCCCCATGGTGCCTCCTATAGAGCCCCTGCTGCACCCTTAAGTGCCTCCATGGAGACCCTTATAGAGTCCCTACTGCACCCCTTAAGACCCCCATGGAGACTCTTACACAACCCCTACAGAGCCATTCAGTCCCTCCATGGAGAATCTTATAGAACACCTACTATGCTCTTTACTCCCCTATAGAGCCTTCTATAGAGCCCCTACTGTGCCCTTCATTCCCCCCATGGAGACTCCCATAGAGTTCCTACTGCGCCCCTTAAGTCCCCTCATGGAGACTCCTATAGAGTGCCTACAGAGCTCTTCGTTACCCCTTTGGAGCCTCCTATAGAACCCCTACTGCCCCCCTTCAGTCGCCCCCTGGAGCCTCCTATAGAGCCCCTACTGCCCCCCTTCAGTCGCCCCATGGAGCCTCCTATAGAACCCCTGCTGCATCCTAGAGTCCCTCCATGGAGATGCTTATAGAGCCACTACTGTGCCCTTCTTTCCCCCTTATGTAGCCTCCTATGGATCCCGGACTGCGCCCCTGAAGTCCCCCCATGGAGACTCTTACAGAGACCCTACTGCTCCTTAATCCCTCCATGGAGACTCTTAGGGAGCCCCCACAGCACCTTTCATTCCCCCCTAAGGAGCCTCCCATAGAGCCCCTACTACATCCCCTATGTCCCCCCATGGAGCCTCCTATAGAACCCCTGCTGCATCCTAGAGTCCCTCCATGGAGATGCTTATAGAGCCACTACTGCGCCCTTATTTCCCCCTTATGCAGCCTCCTATGGATCCCTGACTGCACCTCTTATGTCCCTCCATGGAGACACTTATAGAGACCCTACTGCGCGCCTTAAGTCCCCTCATGGAGACATTAATGGAGGCCCTACTGCGCCCTTAATTCCCTCCATGGAGACTCCTATAGAGCACCTACAGAGCCCTTCATTACAACTTTGAAGCATCCTATAGAGCCCCTACTGCCCCCCTTCAGTCCCCCCATGCATACTCTTATAGCGCCCCTACTGCGGCCTTAAGTCCCTCCATGGAGACTCTTAGGGAGCCCCAACAGCACCTTTCATTCCCCCCCAAGGAGTCTCCTATAGAGCCCCTGCTACACCCCCTATGTCCCCCCATGGAGCCTCGTATAGAGTCCCTGCTGCGTCTTTAAGTCCCTCCATGGAGACTCTTATAGAGCTCCCTACAGTACCTTGCATTCCGCCCTATGGAGACTCCTACAGAGCCCCTACTGTGCCCCTTAAGTCCCCCCATGGAGTCTCTTATAAAGTCTCTACTGTGCCTTAAGTCCCTCCATGGAGACAATTATGGAGGCCCTACAGCACCTTTCATTCCCCCCCAAGGAGCCTCCTATAGAGCTCCTACTACGCCCCTTAAGTCCCTTAATGGAGACTCCTATGGAGCCCCTACAGTACCTTGCATTCCTCCCAAAGGAGCCTCCCAGAGAGCCCCTACTACACCTCCTATGTGCTCCCATGGAGCCTCCTATAGAGCCCCTGCTGCATCCTTAAGTTCCTCCATGGAGACTCTTATAAAATCCGTACAGCGCCCTTCAATCCCTCCTATGGAGACTCCTATACAGCCCTTACTGTGCCCCTTAAGTCCCCCCATGGAGACTCTTATAGAGTCCCTACTGCGCCTTAAGTCCCTCCACAGAGACTCTTATGGAGCCCCCACAGCACCTTTCATTCCCCCCAAGGAGCCTCCCATAGAGGCCCTACTACACCCCCTATGTTCCCCCATGGAGCCTCCTATAGAGCCCCTGCTATGTCCTTAAGTCCCTCCATGGAGACTCTTACAAAACCCCTACAGCGCCCTTCAGTCCCCCCTATGGAGCCTCCAATAGAGCCCCTACTGCCCCCGTTAAGTCCCCCCATGGAGACACTTATAGAGGTCCTACTGCGCCCTTATGTCCCTCCATAGAGACTCTTATAGAGACCCTACAGAGCCCTTCATTCCCCCCTTTGGAGCCTCCTATAGAGCTCCTACTACGCCCCTGAAGTCCCTTCATGGACACTCTTACAGAGCCCCTACAATGCCCTTCATTCCCCCCTATGGAGACTCCTATAGAGCCCCTACTGTGCCCTTAAGTCCCTCCGTGGAGACTCTTATAGAGCCTCTACTGTGCCCCCTAAGTCCCCCCATGGAGACTTCTATAGAGCCCTGACTGTGCCCTTTAGTCCCTCCACAGAGACTCTTATATAAGCCCTACTGCGCCCTTCATTCCACCCTGTGGAGCCTCCTATAGAGCTTCTGCAATGCCCAAAAAGTCCCCCTATGGAACATCCTATAGAGCCCCTGCTGCACCCCTTAAGTCCTCCCATGGAGACACTTATGGAGGCCCTACTGCGCCCTTAAGTCCCTCCATGGAGACACTTATAGAGCCCATACAGAGCCCTTCATTTCCCCCTTTGGAGCCTTCTATAGAGTCCCTACTGCGCCCTTAAGTCCTCCCATGGGGAGTCCTATCGAGGCCCAACTGTGCCCCTTCAGTCCCCCAATGGACACTCTTATAGAGCCCCTACTGCGCCTTATGTCCCTGCGTGGAGACTCTTATGTGTTGGAAATTGGCTCAGAGAGCCAGGGATAGAACTTGTCAAGGCAGCATAACTTGGCAAGTCGGCAAAAACAGTCTGCCCTTGAGAAGGAGATAAACAACTAAAGAGGAGCTGAGATCCGGACAAAATAACATAGAAGCTGTAACCGAAAGTAGGAGGAATGTGTTAAGGTTACCTTTAGAGCTTGGCCAATAAGAAAATGAGTAGTAGGCATAATTAACCGTGTATATAAGTGATGGCTTGGAGCCATAAAGTGAAGCTTGCTTTATCACTCATATTGAGTCGACTGCCTGCTTCTCCGAGCCAATCTGAAAAAGGGTTACTCTTGGAGCCAGCAGAGGGCCCCCCTCTGCAGGTGGCGCCCGAACAACATACCCTTTCTCAGTGCGCTGAGAGGACAAGCACCGGTGTTGCAGCAGCCGGAGGGTGAGCATTTTGCCTAGACCGACCAAACTGGGTCTGCATGGTCCGGAGAGCTACCAACGCAGAGAGACGCGGTTGTGGAAAGACACGGAAGCTGCCCACGTCAACGTTCCAGTGAATAGATTTATGATGGCCAGAGAGGCACACGCTGATTTTCATCAAAATGCTAGAGGCCTTCATAAACAATTTGGCGTTTCTTTGGAAGATGCCCATGGAATAGTGCAGGCATGTCCTGAATGCAGCCATCAAGGCCCAGGAGGCATTGGAGTCAACCCTCGTGGGCTAGGCCCCCAGGAAATTTGGCAAATGGACATCACCCATGTTCCTGAGTTTGGGAAACTTAGACATGTGCATGTTACAGTGGACATTTATAGCAAATTTTTGTGGGCAACAGCCCAGACAGGTGAAAAGGCCTTGCATGTTCAAAGACATTTGACTGCATGTTTTGCTGTGATGGGAGTTCCATAACAAATTAAGACAGATAATGGGCCTTCCTATAAGAGTGATAAAATCAAGAAATTTTATAGCAATGGGGAGTCCAACACGTGACAGGAATCCCAACTCACCTACTGGTCAGGGAATAGTAGAAAGAGCTAATCAAACCTTAAAGCAATATTTGTTGAAGTATAAAGATGTGAGAGATGTTCAGGAGAGGTTGACAAAGACACCGTATGTGCTTAATCATTTGTGTTTGTTTGGGGACCAGGAAGAGGCACCTGCCCAGGTGCATGGTAAAGTCCCTGCAAAACCGCGACAAAAGCTCTTTGTTCAGTATCGGGACTTAAAAACGGGAATTTGGGCAGGACCTGCTGAGGTATTGTATTTAGGACATGGATATATGTGTGTTCTTGCTCCTACAGGCCCTTTGTGGGTACCCGCTCGGTGGACAAAAGCTGCTGTGGTGGACCGTAATTTGGACTCTAATGACAACGACCGGTAACGCTGTAATAACTATCATACAGAGTCAGAATGTGTGGGTAACCTGGGCAAATCAAACAGGGCGACAAGACTTGCAATCTGTAACCGAGCCATTTAAAACATGTTTAGTAAGAATACCTGGTTATGACGTACAACAGTTTAGTCGATATGTATTGAATTTCTTGCGTATCACTGATGATCTACAGGAACTCCCGATTTTATGACATTTTGGGTCCAGGAGAGAAAGTGATGATGCGAGACTTACAGACAGGTCAGTGCTTGGCTCCCTGTGATTTGCTGACCTGGGGAAGAGGGTGTGCTTGTGTTTCCACAGATCGTGGACCTCAATGGATACCGGCACGCAATGTACGGCCAGTACTATCCTCATCCTGACTTGGACCATAGCTGCAGCATTTTGCATGCCCGTAGAACAGAGAACAAATGTGTGGATCACCCTAGCCAACATGACGGGACAAGACTTGACATGTCTGGCTACAGCATCCCTGGAAAACCTATTTCTACCTGTCTGATTGACCAGCCCGCAGACCAATGGCTCATGCTGACATTGCTGCAGAAAGTGTTCTTCCAATGTCAATAATAGTGTTGTTAGGATTAATAAAATGGATGATTATGTAGTGTTTAGTTATAAGGTGTTGGGGAATGGCTCAAGGAACAGGGACATGGGTCCCTGGACGAGTTAGTTTGCAGCATGTAACAGCGTTAAGCCTGAGCTGGTGTGCCTGGGCCTCCGTTAGCAGAAGCGAGCTCGGTTAGCATAAGGGAGCTATGCAGAAGGCCCATGAAGATTACGATAACCTTGAGCAAGGAGTAAGCAACATTCCTGGTAACGAGCCAGCATGGAAAGGATAAGCGGCCGGGAAACAAACTGCGGCCGGGAAACTAACTAACTGCGGCTGGGAGACAAACTACGGCCGAGAGATGAAGTCACCAGTAGCCAGTAATGTTATAATACGAATGCATAATTAAAGTAAAGGTAGCCAATTATGTTATAACACATGTGCATAATTAAAGCAAAGGAGCATAAAAGAAGCTGTGTCACATCAATAAATTGGAAGCTTGCTTATGATTCACATTGAATACGCGTCTTGCTTTCCTCTGCTCGTCGCAAGTGGTGACCCTGACGTGATACTGATACCGACATGATATCATTGACGCGATACTACCGACACGATTCCACCGAACACGGTTCGAACACGCACAGGGGGTTCGATTCGAACACGCATTGACGTGCTACCACCCGGACGAGCGGACTCGGAGAAGCACTGGTGACGGCGCACCAGCGACCGAAGAATCTGTTGACTTCGTAAGAAGTGAGGGTCAGGGTCGTCAGGGGGCCGAAAGTTCTGTTTTCCAGAACTCCAATAGGTATGGCCGGAGTCTGACTGCAATCTGAGGAGCTACCGCAAGTCACCAAAAACGCCGCTGAAAACCACTGGCCAGTGAGTAATTTGCTAATATGGAGCGAATGGTAGCACAAAGACTATTAAAATGCTTTTTAGAAAAGCGGGGTGTAGGTCCTGTTAAGGATCTTGTACCACTTCTTGCCTTGGGAAAGGCTAAGGGATATTTTAAAGAGCCTGATGATATGTTTGATGAGAGTGAGTGGCAAAATTATGGGGATACTTTATGGAATATGGTTATTGATAATGATAAAGCTGCCAAGAAACTAATGAAGTCATGGCGAGAAGTCATGAATGCTATTAAACAACATAAGGCAGAAAAACGGGTTGCTAGTGCCGCGGCAGTAAAGCTGGGTAGTGAGTGTTAAAGGAGATCTTGGGACCCCGGGAAAAATTACACCTGGTGTAGATTATTTCTCTAGTCCTACCACGGGAGAGTCTGTTATTGTTTCATCTACCTCGATACCGGGAATCCCCGCTCCCACTACCCCCCCCCTCTCCTCCTCCTCCTCCTCCTCACAGGCACCGCACTGCTACCCCCCCCATAGCCCCAACTTCGCCTGAGAAGTCCAATACTGTCCCCACTGCTGGCAGTGCGGACTGTCCCCGTCCTACCTCTGTTACTCGAGAAATTCAGAAGCCATCTCTTATCGATTGGGATAAAGTTGTACAACAGGCGTTGCAAGACGGCGAATCCAGCATACTAGAGTCAATGAATTCACACGCCTTTCCCGTTATTTACCAAACATGGGATGTCGATGGGGGCCAAATGGAAGCTCATCATGAGCCCCTTGATTGAAAATTATTAAGCCAGCTACGTGCTACTGTAGCTGAATCGGGCTTACATGGGGAGCCCACTTGGCAAATGCTAACTTATATCTGGGGTAGAGGATTACTATGCCTGGAGGACATTAAAGGTATCATGCGCCTTATATTGACGCAGTCTCAGCTTTTGCTGTGGCAGGCACATTGGCATCGCCTCTGCGAAATCTCGGCTGCGCAATTGCGTGATATAAATGATCCCATAGCCCATGTAACAGCAGAACAACTTACGGGCACTGGAGCTTTTATTACCGTGGATATGCAAATGCAGCTCGGTTCTCATATCCTTGCCGAGTCTATGCGCCTTGCAAGAGAGGCGCTGCAACGTACTAGAGTGAAACCTCCTTCTCCAGGCTATATGTCGATTAAACAGGGGAAGGATGAGTCTTTTAACACCTTTGTGGACCGCATTACTGCGGCAATTCAGCAATCTGACATACCTGATTATATGAAAGCAACCATGCTGAGACTGTGTGCTCTAGAGAATTGCAATACTGCTACAAAATCCATACTGGTTACTCTCCCAGCCGATGCCTCTATTGAGACCATGTTAGAGAGAATGAGCAGAGTGCCGGTGGGTCCTCAAGCATTTGTGGAGGACGCTATAAATAACTTGGGACAGGCACTGTCCTCCTCTCAGCAGCAGGTGTTAGCTGCTTTGGCGCCGTTAAAGATCTCGGCACCAAGGAGGAGTAGGCAGAAAATTCTTAAGTGCTGTAGATGCGGCCAAGAAGGGCATAGTAAGAGATATTGTAGAGAAGAGCATGTTTGGTGTCCAACATGTCGCATGAACAATCATAGCTTTCGAACGTGGTTTTGGCTCAACTGGAGGACTCGCTCTGTTAACTATCCCTCTAGTGAAACGGCTGGAGGTGACTATTTGTATTGCTCATGAGGGCAAACGAAAGACCCTCTCGGCTCTTCTTGATACAGGAGCAGATATTACCATCATAAATTCGCACGATTGGCCAACGAATTGGCCCTGTCAGCCTATGCTAGGGAATGTAGAGGGCGTTGGTGGAACAGCTCGAGTACAACGGAGCTGCAACCGCATTAAGCTTCTGTTAGATGGTTAAGTGGCCAGTCTCTATATTACTATTATGCCCTTGCCCACAGGGGTACCAGCACTTGTCGGCCGAGATGTGTTAACTCAATTTGGAGTGGTACTGACCTCAGACAAGGTTCTTCAGTAATGGTCACTACAGGGTGGACTTTCCCGATCTCACTGACTTGGTTAACTGATTCTCCTGTATGGATTGAGCAGTGGCCGTTAAAGAAGGAAAGTCTGCAGCAAGCACATTTGTTAGTGCAGGAACAGCTAAACCAAGGGCACTTGAGACCATCAGTGAGCCCATGGAATACACCGATTTTTGTGATTTAAAAAAAAAAAAAAAAAAAGAAGAAATCTGGTAAATATCGTCGGCTACATGATCTCCGAGCTGTCAACAAACAAATGCAGACGATGGGAGCGCTGCAACCAGACCTCCTGAATCCAGCTGTAATTCCCCTGGGTTGGTACCTTCTGATTATAGATTTAAAAGACTGTTTCTTTACCATTCGACTACATGAAAGAGACACCCAGAGATTTGCCTTTACCCTGCCTGCTATTAACAAAGAAGCCCCTGCGTTTTGAATGGACTGTGTTGCCACAAGGAATGAAAAATAGCCCTACACTATGTCAGCTATTTGTAGATTTTGCCCTTCAGGGCGTGCGTAAAACTTGGCCTGCTACTGTCATTTACCATTACATGGATGACATTCTGTTTGCCCAACAGGCTCCTTTCACCCCAGCACAGGAACAATTTCTACAGGAACAGCTGGAACAGCATTCTTTAATCATCGCAACAGAAAAGATTCAGCGATTCCCGGCCTGGAAGTATCTAGGCTGGGTAATCAATGAATCACAGGTGCGTCCCCAGAAACTGACCATTCATACCAACATTACCACACTTGCAGATGCGCAGAAATTACTGGGAGACCTGCAGTGGCTGCGCCCAATAGTGGGCATTGACAATGACCAACTTGAATGTCTACGGCCGCTGCTAAAAGTTAATGACCCTGCTCAATTAGTACACCTGCCTGCAGATCAACGGCAGACTATTCAAACCATTGCAGATCAAATTGTAAAAAGGACCGTAGACCGCCTTGATTCAGATTACCCCCTTGACTTTACAGTGTTGGCAGGCCCTCGACAATTTATTGGGGCGCTGACCCAATAGAAAAAGAAAAAGGGGGAGATAGCAGTAGTGGAGTGGGTGTTTACCACCATACAACCAGCAACAACACTGCAGAAGAAGGTCTCCAATCTAGCCGAATTAATTCAGAAGGGCAGAACACGGTCGGTGCAGATTACAGGGACGGAGCCAGGAACAATATATGTTCCGATTCGGAAGAAAGACTTGGATTGGTATTTGCAAAATTCGCCAGAATTGCAGCTGAGCTTGTTATCTAGCTTGGCGGACATAAAACTTGAATCGTTGAAAGCCCCAGTGTTAAAGTGGATGAGTTTGCATGCTTGGATGGAAAGACCAAAAATAAGTGAGAGACCGTTACGGGATGCAGTTACGGTTTATACTGACGCTGGAAAACGATCACGGCGCGCGGCTACTACCTGGAGAGAACGGGGGTTGTGGAAACATCAAATATTGGAAGCACAACCAGAGGACTCTCTACAGACTTTGGAATTAGCAGCGGTAGTCTGGGCTTGTGGCCGTTGGATTAATAGAAAGTTGAATATCGTTACAGACTCATTGTATGTTGCAGGTATCGTCAACCGAATAGAGGATGCGAGGATACGCGATATAGGGAACAGGAGACTTTCCACCTTGCTGCAGCAATTACGGTCGGCAATCAGGCAGCGATCAGAGCCCTATTGCGTGATTCACATCAGAAGTCACAAATGGACTGATGGTTTGGGGGAAGGTAATGAACGAGCTGACCAGCTGGTGTCTGTGGTGGCCCCTGTCAGTGACTTTATAAAGGCAAGAGAGTCACATGCTATGTTTCACCAGAATGCTCAGGGGTTACACCAACAATTTAATATTACAATGGAAGAAGCCCGCGGTATTATTCGTGCGTGCCCTACCTGTGGCCATCATGGCCCCGGGCTTGGGGTAAATCCTAGGGGGTTGGGTCCCTGTGAATTATGGCAAATGGATGTTACACACGTCAATGAATTCGGACGTTTAAAATATGTTCATGTCACCATTGATACTTACAGCCGGTATATATGGGCAACCCCCCAAGCAGGAGAGAAGGCGTTGCATGTGATACGACACCTTACTAGCTGTTTTGCAGTAATGGGAGTTCCAAATGTCATAAAAACTGACAATGGGCCTGCGTATCATAGTGAGAAGATCCGGAAATTTTGCCAAATGTGGGGTGTTAAGCATGTAATGGGAATACCGCATTCACCAACTGGTCAGGCCGTTGTAGAACGGACAAATCAGACACTGAAATGCTATTTGAGAAAGTTTCAGGATGTTAGTGATGTAGCAGAACGAGTATTGCGCGCTGTATTTGTATTGAATCATTTGTGTGTTTTTTCTGATCAGGAATTGCCTCCCGCAATGATCCATGGGGGGGCAGTGAGTAAGCGTGAGAAGGATCCCATGTATGTGATGTATAAGGAACTGGAAAGGGCCAGCAGAAGTGAAGTATCTGGGGAGAGGTTATATGTGTGTCGTTACAGGTAAAGGTGTTCTGTGGGTGCCTGCCAGATTTACGAAACCAGCGTTAAAGAAGGAACCTGTAGCGAACAGCGACGTGACAGCTGCAGATGAAAACATCCCTCCGAATCCCCACGACCTGTCTCTCTTGCTCCACTTGTGTGCCGTGGGTATTGTAAAAAATAAGTGTAGAAACGAAAATAGAAATAGATTTAGTAAATATGAGTATTGTAGGGCTAAGTAGTGGTTGCAAGGATAATGTTAAACTAATGTCACCAGTAGAAGTAATTTTGCTTCTGTGTTTGCACCTGGTTTTGCTGTTGCTAATGCCTTAGTAAATTTAGAAAAGCTTGCTTGTTGGAGTATTAAACAATTTAACCTTACTTCTGAGATTATTACAGTTCTCCTCACAGACGTAGATAGTATCAGACACCCCGTGCTACAATATCGAGCGGCCATTGACTTCTTGCTGCTAGCCCAAGGACATGGTTGTGAAGACTTTGAGGGCATGTGCTGCATGAATCTCTCGGATCACTCTGAATCCGTCCATAAAGCCCTAGCGCTCCTGAAGAAAAACGTGGAGCACATCAAGCAACACCGCGACAGTCTGAGTGACTGGTTTCAGGGTGTTCTACAGCGATGGGGCGTGTCCGGATGGCTGGGTAGTTTAATTGTAGAGCTGTTACGTTTCCTTGTTTTTCTCATGATTATATTTTTGATTTTGTCACTTTGTTTTCCTTGTATTAAGCGTTGCCTTTCACATGTCACTCATCGAGTGTTAGTAGCTCAAAAAGAAAAAGGGGGAATTGTTGGGGAATGGCTCAGGGAACAGGGACATGGGTCCCTGGACGAGTTAGTTTGCAGCATGTAACAGCGTTAAGCCTGAGCTGGTGTGCCTGGGCCTCCGTTAGCAGAAGCGAGCTAGGTTGGCATAAGTGAGCTGTGCAGGAGGCCCACGGAGATTACGATAACCTTGAGCAACATAACTTGATAACTTGATACGATAACTTGAGTAAGCAACATTCTTGGTAACGAGCCAGCATGGAAAGGATAAGCGGCCTGGAAACAAACTGCAGCCGGGAAACTAACTAACTGCGGCCGGGAGACAAACTACGGCCGGGAGATGAAGTCACCAGTAGCCAGTAATGTTATAATATGAATGCATAATTAAAGTAAAGGTAGCCAATTATGTTATAACACATGTGCATAATTAAAGCAAAGGAGCATAAAAGAAGCTGTGTCACATCAATAAATTGGAAGCTTGCTTATGATTCACATTGAATACGCGTCTTGCTTTCCTCTGCTCGTCGCAATAAGGTAGTATTTGGTCGTAAGGGGACAGAAAAATCTTTTATGCAAAATCTAAGGTCATCTTTAGGGATACTTAGAAATAGTAATAAGTGGTCCAATAGTACAACAGCAAACATACCAAAATCAAACAATGCACCATTTGGCTTTACTATCAGGGGTATGCCTTTTTCATTTGTGTGGACAAACCATGAGGAAAATATTCTGTTCAATATAAGGAAAGAGCCCTGCAGTTTATGCCCTACTAACCCTACTAACACTAATACTAACACTAAGCCTAACTTCACCTGTCGTCACCATAATAGGAGCAAGCAAACAGCACATGTTTTATAATGGGTGGAATATTCTTGGAAGACAATTTAATGATTTAAGAGTCTTGGGTGAGGTGCCCTTTTGGGTTTATTAGTTTTTATATGTTTTCATATGTATGCTGTGTGTCAATGTATACAGAGAATGAGAAGAAACATAGAGAAGGGGCTTAAAGTGACCCTGCTTGCACAAAAAGAAAAAACGGGGGAATTGTTGGAAATTGGCTCAGAGAGCAAGGACACGGGAGGAGCTGTGCAAGTCAGGGTCAGAAGATTATACGGCCGAGTAGGCCAGGGATAGAACTTGTCAAGGCAGCATAACTTGGCAAGTCGGCAAGGACAGTCTGCCCTTGAGAAGGAGATAAACAACTTAAAGAGGAGCTGAGATCTGGGAATAAGAGAAAATAACATAGAAGCTGTAACCGCAAGTAGGAGGAATATGTTAAGGTTACCTTTAGAGCTTGGTCAATAAGATAATGACTAGTAGGCATAATTAACTGATTGTGTATATAAGTGATGGCTTGGAGCAATAAAGGAGAAGCTTGCTTTATCACTCACATTGAGTCAACCGCCTGCTTCCCCGCGCCGCGCTTCCTGGACACAGCGGAGGGGTCCCCTCTGTAAAAATTGTTTGACTCTCCTTGACCATCTCTGGAACAGTGCCAGTCATGAGCCATAGATTGTAAAGCTCAGTTAATTGAGTGAGCTGAGGATCCCACCTCTCAATGTCTCTGATCCCCAGCCCATCTGGTCCTGACGCAGATCTTTTATTCATTCGCTGTTGGTTTTTGCGATTATAACATCCCGCCAATCAAATATGCACATTTGGGTGGCCACAGACAGAAAGATATGTTTAGTTGTAAGGCCCATTTTGTCGTATTTGGTGAGGGACTGATTACACCTGGTTTTTGCCTCAAGAAAGCCGGGCGATGCCCAACTTTTATTCCCTGTGGGCAGAGGGACACAGCTACGAGTATAACTTCGAGCAGTGATTTGAGTCACGACTTGGGATACTATGGAACAGCTGGTGAGGCTGTTCAATAGGGAGGAAGCAGCTATGATTCTGTCATGCTGGGGAAGAGGTCAGCTTGGTTACCCTAATGGGCATCCAGTGGGACTGAGAGGAGGTGTGACCTCTGCAGCTAAGCCCAGCTGGTAACTATGGTCCTGACTTAAGAGAGTCATGGTGACTTCTGCCGTTTACCGGCGCTTGATTGAATTTCTTCACTTTAGCATTCAGAGCACTGGGCAGAAATCATGTCACGTCAACACCCACTGCAGGCCTTCGCGATGCTGGCTGAAGTGAGGTGCTGGCCTGGGGATCTCCCTGGGAATCCTGCCCTGTGGAACTGTGCATTGATGCCGGCCTCCCACCTATTCTACATCTCTGATGTCTCAGCGCCAGACTAGAGTCAAGCTCAACAGGATCTTCTTTCCCCACTGATTCTGCCAAGCCCATTCCCTTGGCTGTGGTTTCACTGCAGAGCAAGTAGGGATGGGGGAGCCTCGTTCTTCTATTAGCACACATCACTAATCAGATGGGGATGCATTTGGTTATTTATGGAACTCATATGAGGTATGTTGTCTTCTTCCGAGTTAAGTAAAGGTGATCCATCCACCTGTGCCAAGTCCAGACTGAATGGATCAGTTAGTAATTGTTATGAGCACAATTTGGTACCAAAATTTCCAATTTAAAACTGGACTATCTGTATTAAATCAATACAAATTATAAATATAGTGGAAAACAAGTATTACCCATTAGAACTTGGCACTTGTACACAAATTACTGATGAAAATAGGTATGGTACTGAGTGATGAAAAGTGCTTTATTTGAAAGGCATCTCACAGTCTTGTCTTGACGGGAATGAGAGAGTCCCATTTCTGAAATTACCTTAAACTTCTCTAGGTGCCACTTTCCACATGCACTTAGGGGGAAGCCTACACATTGAACACAAGATGTGCCACTACGGGATGTAAATCCTCTGTAATTTTATTTATTGCTTTTAGGTTCGGTCCTAAGCGGCAACTTTTGCCATCTAGTTTCTTAACTGGTAAGAAGGGAGTCTTATATTCAGACTCACATTCTACCAGTAAGGTAAATTGTAAAAAACTGCTGATTGTTTCTTTTATCCCCTTCTGATCTTCTAGTTTCTAGGGGAATTCTTTGACCTGAACTGGATTGACCCCTGGTTTTAGCTTTATCACTACTGGTGAGCATCTGTGAACAGGACTTTACAACTAAGAATGGCACTGGACCAGCTGCTGTGGAAGAATGGTGTCTGAAGAGGATTGAACACCATCTATCCCGACAAGCTTTGTGAACAGAAGCCCTAGGAAAGGATGGGGTGGATTTCCATGGTTTTTAGTTGGCTTGGGTTGTCAATCAATGAATGCATTCAAAGTCTGATCCAATAGGTGCTGATGTTCACTGTACTGATGTCGTGTGTAAAATCTGCACTATGGTGTCATTTTGGCCAGCACTGGCTGCCTGTGCGTGTTTGATAGCAGAGGCCCTGACTTACAGACGTACTCTTCTTAGGTAAAGAACAGTCATGCGCATGTGTAGAAGCTGCTTAATTTAGTGCCTCAAAATGCTCCTCTGCTATCAAAGCAGGCAGAACAAAAAAAAGAGTCCCTTGTCGCGACCAGTTGGGAAAATTCTACATTTTGCTGTAGAATTATGGAAGTGGTTGTTTCTATCAAATAAGAAAATTTTACCAAACAATTCAGTCAAAGATGTTGCTTCTTAAGAGCAGGAAGGAAATTTTCTCCTAAAATGTTTTAAATATTATTTGGACAAATCACGGCCTTATGGGGGAACATAATTTCATTTAAAAGGAGTTTTTGGCCAAATATTAAGGATTGCAATGTTCTTAACAGATGATTAGTGCATTCTCCAACATGTGTTAATGTTCATTGTGGTCATTATTGCTGTTTTTAACTTCTCAGGGAGGAAGACGTGCCCCTCAACCCATCTGAATCCAAATTTTCCCATATTCCTCTTGGCGAGATGTGACTGAGATCACGACATGGACTGTGGGAGAACAGACTTGTTTGTCCCTGTGGATGGCAAAGAGCTTGGTTTTTGCAGAAGAGAGCGGCCAGCATCTGGTAACACAGATAGATTGGGGGGTGGTCTCGCACTCCTGTCGGCTGAGGGACACCTGGGGTGAGACAGAGGACTCACAGCCTGGTGTTGCTTTAGTTAAGGACAGGAGCACCCCCACAGCACGCTCTGAGCTCCCCGCCTTGCAGGTGTGTGGAACTACCGAGTCCCTGCTTCTGATGACACGAGCTGCCTTGCCAAGGGCCAGTCAACACAAATTGATTGACTCAGTCCCACCTCCCCAAGAGGCGCAGAAGGGTTTTCAAAAGGTATAAAACTGATACCTGAAAACTCTTTCTTTGGGGAGAAAAAATGACTACCTTGTCTAACGAACAGGTTGACGGGCCTGGACCTCTTTTCTTCCACAAAGAAGGAGTGTCTTTGGTAAGAACTGTGTGCCTTTGACTCTGTCAGATGTTTTTGCCAGGAAAACGATTAGTACATTGAATTCGTTTGAATCTGTCGCTTGAATTAAATGACTGATCACCTCCAGCACTGGGAAACTGTCTCTCTGACAGGCGTTTCCCCCTTTGGGCTGCGAGCTGTAGGTATTAACCCTGTGTGTACCAGTCTCCAAGGAGACTCTCACAGGTGACCGGATTCTAATTTATAGGAAACACACATGTACGTACACACATGTAATCCTTTATTCATAAAATGTTGACCAAATGTGGGAGTAGAGCTTGGATCCAGCTGCACCCAGACTCCTCTCTGAGGGACGTTTAGAAAGCAAGGGGATATTTTCTTGAATCTTATGGCTCAGTGGGAGGGTCTCAGTCACCTATCAGAATCTCATCTGTTTAATATGAAAACAGAACAGGTCACCCCAATATGACCAACAGAGGATTCCATCCCATGTATGTCTCAGTATAAAAGTGAGGAATCACAAGGGTCTTGCTGTCTTCTGCAATGGCCAATGTCCAGTGAGGATCTCATCTGTCTGGTTGCCCCTGATGCTGGATCCATACATTCCTGTATCCAGTCCCTGTGTCCAGCTCCCTCCTGGCCACAGACCCATTACCTTGTGTCTGCTGCTCTGCAGTGTTTGTGGTGACTCGCAGTCATTATTTGTATATATTTTATGGCTTTCTAGAATTTTCTTCATCATCATCCTTATTAGTAGTACTATTATAATCATCATCATTTCAATCAAACTGTAGTTTTAGTTTCCAACCTGCAAGTCTTTTTCCTCTCATTTTCCTTTCCCCTTTTCCTGGGGATGGGGAGAAGGGAATTTGGAAGCCCAGCTGCACAGTTTTAGCTGCTGAAAGTGACTGGGTCAGGGCTAAACCGTGTCACTCTGCCCAAGCTCCATCTGCAGCTCCCGAGGGGCTCTGGTCTCCAGCAGGTCCTCTGTGCCCGCTGACCATCTCAGGCATGGGCTGCAGAGACACCGGCTCCTCTGGAGGCAGCACCTGGTGCTTATGGTCAGGCAGTGGAACTCAGCCTGGAACCCTCAGCCCTTTGGACACGGGTTTAAAAGTGTGAGCACGGTCTCATCAGCTGCAACCATGGAATATTGTTCATAACATGTCAGTGTTTCCCATGCGATCACAATGAGGAGCTGTCAGGATGGACATTAACAGCAAGAGGAGAGCTATTGCCCTTCCACCTCATTTGTACTGTCTGTGCTCTCTGTCGGGTCATCTTCCCCATCTCTCACCTCTCCTGACTTACCTGGCCATGTTTGAAGTCCCCTTTCCAGCAGTTCATCTGCACAGAAGGTCTGGCAGTTGCTCTCTCAGTGTCCCTTCTCCTCTCTCTTTGGTCACTCAGGCACCTCCCAACAATCCAGTTGCTGCTTTGAGCTTCAGGGAGTTCAAAGCTGGCCTGGCTGTCACTGCTGTGTCTGATTCTGCCTTCAGCCAACTCTTCAATTGTGGTTATTTCATAGTTTCCTATCTGTGCAGATATATTTATCACTCAGGTTGAAACAGAGCCACAGATGTGGAAGTTATCCCTTGAAGTTTACTTCTGCTCCCATTTCAGGCCATTATACTCACGAAAGCAACCAGCAAACACCGAAAAGAACAGCATCGAGGGAAATAATCAGCCTTTTGTGTAATAGAACATTCTGCCAATCTGTGGGCTCAATCATGGAGCGGTTTGGGTTGGAAGTGACCTCAAAGCCTGTCCAGCTCCACCCCCTGCCATGAGCAGGGGCACCTCCCACCGGATCAGGGGCTCCAAGCCCCATCCAACCTGGCCTTGAACACCTCCAGGGATGGGGCAGCCACCACTGCTCTGGGCACCCTGGGCCAGGGCCTCCCCACCCTCACAGCAAAACATTTCTCCCTAAGATCTCGTCTCAATCTCAAGAGCCCTGCCCCAGCTCCGAGAAGCTCCGAACAGGAACAGAACAGAAGAAGCATTCCTCACAAGCCCCTGTCTCATAGGCAGACATGCTTTTATGGGTACAGGGCTCGGCTGGTTTATCCATCAACGTCTCAAACGAGCCACAGGAATTGGTCTCCCTCCTCCCACCCCACACAATAAAGGAACACATCAGTTCATGGAAAGTCCATTCTGTGTGGCATAAATATGGGTTCTGGCTGTTTCTGCCTGGCTTTAGTGTGGTCCCCAAAGCCTGGGGTATCTGCTCCTAGCTGCTCGCTCTTGGGTTCCTCAGTCTTTATTCCCACTGCCTGCACAGCACAAAGATCCTGCAGACAACATAGCAATTCCTCAACTCACCTCTCAGATCAAAGAGGAGCTGCAGAAGTTATTAAAACCTGTGCTGGCCAGAAAAGTCCCGACCAGGCCCCTGAGAGCATTAATAAACTTTAATGGCCCTGATCAATGTCACCTGGGGCCTCCACCCACACCCACGGGCCAAGAGCTCTATTGGAGCTCAGCCCTGGGCTTTCATTTTCTTCTGGAGCCTGGCCATGGAGCCTCTTCATCCAGATCTTGGCCTTGGTCCTGCCTTGTCACCCATCCCTGACCTATGAATTGGCTTCTTGGCTTGGAATGGGGCCTGCCCTGTCCTTGTATGCTGCCTGGAGTCCAAGGATGGGCTGCACATCTGTGTGCAGATTGTTGGAGAACCAAAGATGTCACCATTAATGCATTCACAGAGCTCTGTGCTTGCTCAGTGCCTCCAGAGATCCAAACCGAGCCATCTGCTTCAGCCTGGGCGCCCGTCCTGGCTCCAAGTCTGCCAGTGCTTCACAGGTAGGGAGTGACTCCTGCGGTAGGGGTAGAAACAGGATTTAAGGGGTGTCTAGGAGGGACCTCTGGCCCCTCTTCTTCCCTTTTATCTTCCCGGCCACATCCCCTTCAGAGCCACAGCCATGCCTGCATACAGAGCTCTGGGGACAGGTCTGGGCCAGTGATCTGGGACACAGGGGCCACAGAGTGAGCATGGAACCCACAGAGCACTGCCCGTGGTGGAGGTCCTGCTGGCCCTCCCCGTGGTGCCCCCTGGCCCAGGTGCCAAAGACCGACACAGTGAGCTCCTGGTGGAACTCTGGGTCCAGAGGAGCAAGCAGCAGGGGGCACGGCCCCAGTAGGGCCAGGGACTCCTTCTTGGTAGTGGGTGGAGGCTCGTGGAGAAGCAGGAGCAGCCACAGCTGGGGTGAGGCAAGCAGCACTGCTCCCCCAGGTCCTGGTCTGCTAGGTGCTGGTATCCAGGGAGGACAAGGAGACCAGACTGGTGATGTCCTGGGCCTCTCCCAAACCAACGGCACTTTACTGCAGCTGCTCCTCCCACTTTGTGTCTCCAGCAACCGTGCTGAGGATACGCTCCATCCCACTGTCCAGGTCAGTGATGAATGCGTTGGACAGGACTGGGCCCAGAACTGGGGCTGCAGAAGAGCCCAGTGTCCCCTCTGCTGGTGGGCTTTCCACCACATCTTCCGCCAGCTGGGACCCCGCAGCTACAAAGTCTATGACATCACGTGCCGTGAGACCAGGTGACCCCGCTCTTCTCCAAGGAGGAGAGGGCAGCCTTACACAACCCGCAACTCTTCCAGAGGAGGGGAGGATGGTGGCCACGTTGTGGCCTGGGAGAGGGTGGGAAGCCGGTCCCCAAGGTGCCACCATGAAGGCCACAGCCCGCTCAGCAAGCCTGGGGACATGAGTCCTCCAGAATCCAGAAGTTGCAACACAGCAGGGCTTGGGATGCTGCTCATGACCAGGATTCAGCGCCAAGGCCTCAACGGGAGATCCCAGCATCCTTAAGGACAAGCAGGAACTGCCAGCATCCAGGCTGGCATTCCTCCAGGGAATGGGAGGTGAGAAGGAGCCAATCTGGGCACAGGTCCCATTGGGAACAGCAGCGGACAAGAATTTGATCCCAATAGAGGTCCCACAGGGAACGAAAGGGGACAAGGAACCGATCCCAGCACAGATCCCAGATCTGGATCTCTGAAAGAAGGGTTCTGGATTTCCCTTGAGCAGATTGTGTCTCACCATCCTTCCATGATGTGACTTTTCTATGACTTTTCTCTTCTACAACCCAGCCCTTCTATGAGCCAACTCTTCTGTGCCCTGATTGCTCTGTGAGTCCTCTATGACCACACTCTAATATAATCCACTTCTTTTCTGACCGAATCCATCTATGCTCCAGGCCTTCCTGATGATGAAAATCAGATCCTGAATTAATCGAGGCAGTTCAAAATATACCCAGGCTCGTTACTGAGAAGCACTTAAGGCAGGATTATGTTGACCCTGGGTGCCAGGATTTAGTGAAATTGCTAAACCTCTAAGTGAAGCTACAAAGAATGAGGAAGTAGAACCTATCGCACGGGGAACTGATGGAGAAAAAGCCTTCGAGATACTTCAGGAGGCTTTGTTGAATGCTCTGGCACAATGACTACCAGATTTTTCTAAGCCATTTAAATCATGTTGAACTGAGAACAAAGGAACTGCTAATGGGGGTTTGGTACAAACTTTAGGGCCACCTAAGAGACCAGTAGCACATTAGACTGGTACCCTGGATCCTGTAATTCAAGGTACACCTTTTTGTGTAAGAGCCATTGCAGCTGTGGCAGAGCTTGTTGAGAAGTCAGGAAACATTGTTCTTCACCATCCGCTTGTAGTCTCAGTTCCTCATGAAGTTAAATTATTATTGAAGCAATACGTAGAGGAGTCTTTGTCTCTGTAAAGAGCACATAAATATGAATTGACTTGGTTACTTGCTGATATTAACAGTGACACCTTTAATCCCAGGACTTTAATGCTGCTACCCACAGATGGGGAAAAATATAAGCACAACTGTATCAAGGTGATAGACACTACCAACAAGATGAGCAAGGACTTGTCAGATCAGCCCTTAAGTAAAAGAGATATTAACCTTTTTGCAGATGGTTCCTCTTATTACAGAGGCGGGTAAAGGTGCACCAGCTGTGCTCTGACCATAGAAATTGAATTCCTTTTAGCAGGACCTCTACCTTCTCCTTTAGGTGCACAGGGACTGGAAATATTTGCTCTAGCGAGACCCGCTGAATATGCAGACGGATTTCATGTTAACCTCTACACAGACTCAGAATTTGCTGTCGAGGTGTGCCACGCTACAGGCATGCTCTAGAAAGAAAGAGGATTTTCAACATTGTCGGCAAAAACCACTGCTCGTGGAAAAGAGACAGAAGAGCTTTTGGAAACAATACAACTGCCTACAGAAATTCCAGTGATCTGTATAAAAGCTGACGCTAACCAGCAAGATGCTATTTCACAAGGAAATGCTCTGACTGATAAGGCTGCGAAAGCAGCTGCCAGGCAAACTTTGTTTACTATGGCACTGTCAGTACATGAGCCGTCCGATATGGAATTACCTGATATGGACTCAGTGTATGTGGATCTCCCAGAAGAAGAAAACCAATTTTGGGAAAAACTTGGAGCACAGCAACAAGGAGATCAGTGCGTGCTTGGTAATAAATCTTTATTATCAACAAGGTGTTTGATTTTGCTCACGCAGTGGCACCATGAAAGAACCTGTGGGGTCCTGAGGCAACTGCTCTCAAAATACAGGCACTGTGGGCAGTGCCTGGAATATATTGAGCAGCAAAACAATTGTGTGAAGGCTGTAGGCTTTGTAAGGAACATGCCACGGTTTGAATTAAACCACCGCCAGGGAAGAGATCACCTGCAACTTATTCTCTTCAAAAATTGCAGGGAGACTGTGCAGAGATGCCCAGAACAATGGGGTTCGCGTGTTTGTTCCGGGTAGTGGATCAGTTATTGGGATGGGTTGAAGCTTTCCTGACGCGAAAAACACGACTCCAAAGCTGTTGTAAAGGCTTTATTAAAAGAACTAGTACCAAGATATGTGGTACCTGAACTAATTGTTTTGGATAGAGGAGGTCATTTCAGCGCAGTTGTGCTATTCCAGGTCTATCACTTCTGGGAGATTAAGATGCAAAACCATGCTGAATCATCAGGAGGGGTGGAGAAAATGAATAGAACAATAAAACAAAGATTGGTGAAGGTTTTTAAACAGACAGGGCTTAAGTGGCCAGAGGCAATCAATTTGGTTTTGTGGGATATTCCAAATACTCTGAAGTAACCTACAGATCTACCCCCCCTCAGAGATATTCGGAAGAGTTTTGGCTGTGCCAGGCACTTATTTGCCTGCAAGAACAAGTCTTTTAGATGGGGATGAATAAGTGACTAAATATTGGGTTTATTTGCAAAACTCATTTGAAAAAATGCATAATTTTGATACCAAGGTATATCCCCAGAAATTCAAGTGCATGATAAGAACCCAGGGGATAAGGTTTTTGTTAGAAAGTTCAAAAGGAAAAGTCTCTTTGAACCAAAATGGGAAGAGCCTTATGTTGTATTATTGACTTTCTTTTATGCCATAAAGGTTCAAGGAAAAGAGACCTGGATCCATCATTCACGTGTGCCTAAAGAAACCTCAGAATGATATGTCTCGAGATTGTGTTTTGTCCTGATTTGTTTTCTCTTATCACCTAGTGACACCCAGTGGACAAAGCTTTATGTAAAGTTTGTTAGCCCTTCTCTTACTGTAACTGAGTGTAGTGATCAAACTGTGCAGGGACAATTAGTACATAACATCCAAGGGTCACAAGAGGAAATGGGAAAAAGCCAATTATTGGCACAGAATACTAAGACTGAATGGGATTATCCCTTTGGTTCTGGAAATGTTGTTGACTTTTGTGTTACAGTTAGGTTTTGTTGCCATCCTTCTTGGGAATCGGATGGTATATTTTGAAAATACAGTAACTGGAACCCTCATGTTTATTGTATCCATATCACACAACCAGCAAATGGATGTGGAACGTGGTGTTTGAATCATGATGTACAGGCCATTACCTTATGAAGGGAAAAGATAAATGTTTGGACTAAAACTAAATCACCTTATGTTGTTAACTGGAATTCTGATTGGTGGTGTTGGAGATTAGAAATAGCTCACTCTGAGATCTGTACTGTTTATTGAATTGTCTAATATGGGTTATGGACTTGGCCAAAAAGTAGAAAAATTAAAGATGCAAGTACAATTACTTCCTTAGAAAACTGGATGAATAATTCTCATGATTCTTTAATGAGACATTTTTCAGAGAACTTAAATTTAGCAGACTGTTGCTTGTGTGCTACACTTCTTTGGTCAGTTAGCCAAAGATTCAATTTAATAGGAATACCATAAAATCATAGAATCCTAAGGTTGGAAGAGACCTCTGAGATCATCGAGTCCAGCCATGCATCTGTCCCTGCTAAACCCTGTCCCTAAGGAACTCATCTACCTGTCTTTTAAACCCCTCCAGGGATGGTGACTCCACCACCTCCCCGGGCAGCCGGTGCCCACCCCTGCCCACCCTCTCAGGGACGAAATTCTTCCCAATGTCCAGTCTAAACCTTCCCTGGTGCAACTTGTGGCCATTCCCTCTCGTCCCATCGCTGTGACCTGTGAGAAGAGCCCAGCACCCACCCCGTCACAGCCTCCTTTCATGCAGTTCTAGGCAGTGATGAGGTCTCCCTTCAGCCTCCTCTTCTCCAGGCTAAACAACCCCAGTTCCCTCATCTAAGAGCAGATGGAGAGGAGATTCCCTCCCCTCCCCTCCCGCATCCCTATGTCCTTCTCTTCAGGGCTACTGTCAAACCATTCTCTGAAAAGCCTGTGTTTGTTCTTGCGATTGCCCCAACCCAGGTGCAGGACCTTGCACTTGGCCTTGTTGAACTTCATGAGTTTTGCACATTCCCACCTCTCAAGACTGTCAAGGTCCCTTTGGACGGCATGCCTTTCTTCCAGTGCATCGACCACACCACATAGCTTGGTGTCATTGGCAAACTGCTGAGACTGCACTCAATCCCACTGTCCACGTCTGCGACAAACACCTTAAACAACATCAGTCCCAAGTCTTTGAGTGTGACCATCCAGCCAACTCCTTATCCAGTGAGTGGCCCCTCCGTCAAATCAGTGTCTGTCCAATTTAGAGACAAGAATGTCATGTGAGACAGTGTTGAATGCTTTGCACAAATAAAGGTAGATGATGTCAGTTATTCTTCCCTTATCCACCAATGCTGTAGCCCCATTGTACAAGGCCACCAAATTCATCAGGCACCATTTGCCCTTAGTGAAGCCATGTTGGCTGTCACCAATCATCTCCTTATTTTCCATGTGCCTCAGCAGAGTTTCCAGGAGGATCTGCTCCCTGATCTTGCCAGGAACAGAGGTGACATTGACCAGCCTGTAGCTCTGTGGGTCTGCCTTATTTCCTTTTTTAAAAATGAGATTTTGTTTCTACTTTTCCAGTCAGTGGGAACTCAAGATGACCTTGACTTCTCAAGTATGATGGATAGTGGCTTAGCAACATCATCTGCCAGTTCCCTCAGGACCTGCAGGTCTCATGGACTTGTGGAACTTCAGGCTCTTCAGAAGGTCTCACATCTGATCCTGTCGTACAGTACATTCTCCCACTTCCTGACTTTGCCTTCTGAGCCTTGGGCGCTGTAGCTTGAACCCTTGCCAGGTCAGACTGAAGCAAAAAAAGTCATTGAGTGCCTCAGCCTTCTCCATATCTGTGGTAATCAAGTCTCCTGTTCCCTTCCAGAGAGGGCCCACATTCTCCCTGGTCTTCTTTCTATCACTGACATACATACAAAAGCTTTTCTTGTCCTTACCATCCTTGGCCAGACTTAATTCTATCAGGGCTTTAGCTTTCCTAACCTGAATCCTGGTTGCTTGGACAATTTCTCTGCATTCCTCTCTGAGTACCAGCCCTTGCTTCCCCCCTTTGCAGGTTTCCTTTTTGATTGAAGTTTATGTTTGTCCAGGAGTTCTTTGTTCATCCATGCAAGCCTCCTGGTGATTTTGCCTGACTTCTTCTCTGTTGGGATGCGTTGATCCTGATCTTGGAGGAGGGCAATCCTTGAATATTAACCCTGCCCTCCAGGGCTTTATCCCATGGTACCCTAAGAAGGAGATCCCTAAGCAGGCCAAAATCTGCTCTCTTGAAGTCCAGACTAGTAAGGTTGCTGCACACCCTCCTTTCTGCCCTGGGATTTTGAACTCCACCATTTCATGGTCACTGCAGCCAAGGCTTCCCTTGAGTTCCATTCCTCACCAGTCCTTCCTCATTGGTGAGAACATGGGCCAGCATAGCACCTCTACTCACTGGCTCCTCTATCACTTGAGAATGAAGTTATCATCAATGCATTCCAGGAGCCTCCTGGATTGCTTGTGCCCTGCTGTGTTCTCTGTCCAATAGTTACTGGTGTAATTGAAGTCTTCTATGAGTCTTCCATGATAATAAATCAATAACAAAGCCTTTCAAATAAATTTTCAGCACCGTAATCATTGTAGATGACCTTATAGCTGTGACTTCATGTGTCATCGAGTTCTTCATTATAAATCATTATGGTAAACAGATGAAAGCAAAAGCAACCCTAGCACTGCACAGAATAGATGTTTACACAATGTTTCTTCAGGGCTGCCACCTGATAGTCCAGACTTAGCTAACTATACTAAAAAATTCTTCTGTAGACTAACATACACTTTATATAAAGACACACACACAAGCCTGGATATATACACTAACTACAATTTTAAAGTAACTTTTCCAGCTTTACTTCTAAGGAACTAATTGAAAGCTTCCATCCTTACCTAGATGCAGAAGTGTGAACTGTGCTGCCAATTCCTTTGCATCTTCTACTGTTGTACAGAGTTTGTTTGGCATGAAGGAGTTCTGGGACCTGTATGCAATGCTACGAATTAGCACCTTGCACACAGTATCACAAGGCTGGAAAAAAGCTTTGAAATCATCAAGTCCAGCCTATGACCCAGCACCAACACCTACTCGTCACCTAAACCATGGCACTAAATGACTCATCCAATCTCCCTTTAAACACCTCCAGGGACGGTGACTCCACCACCTCCCCAGACAGCGCATTCCAATGGCCAATCACCCTCTCAGTGAAGAATTTTTTCCTAATATTGAGCCTAAACTTCCCCTGATGAAGCTGGAGACCATGTCCTCTTGTTCTGTCACCGGTCGCCTGAGAGAAGAGACCAACCCCTGCCTGACTACAACCTCCTTTCAGGCAGTTGTAGAGAGCAATAAGGTCTCCCCTGAGCCTCCTCTTCTCCAGGCTGAACAACCCCAGCTCCCTCAGTTGCTCCTCACAGGGCTTGTGCTCCAGCCCCTTCACCATCCTCATCGCTCTCCTCTGGATGCACTCCAGCATCTCAACCTCTTTCTCAAACTGAGCGGCCCAGAACTGGACACAGCACTCAAAGTGTGGCCTGACCAGTGCCGAGTATAAGGGGATGATGACTTCCTTAATTCTGCTGGCCACGCTATTCCTGATGCAGGCCAAGATACCATTGGCCTTCTTAGCCACTTGGGCACACTGCTGGCTCATGCTGAATTTCCTGTCTAGCAGCACCCCCAAGTCCCTTTTCGCCTGACTACTCTCCAACCACTCTGTCCCCAGCCTGTAGCTCTGCATGGGGTTGTTGTGTCCGAAGTGTAGAACCTGGCATTTGGACTTGTTAAACCTCATGCTATTGGAGTCAGCCCTTCTCTCCAGCCTGTCAAGGTCCCTCTGTAGGTCCTTCCTACCCTCTAGCAGATCGACACTTCTTCCCAGCTTGGTATCACCTGCGAACTTGCTGATGAAGGACTCAATCCCCTCATCGAGATCATCAATAAAGATATTTCGAACAGGACCGGGCCCAGCACCGATCCCAGGGGAACACCACTAGTGACTGGCCGCCAACTGGATGTGACACCATTCACTATCACACAAGAGTGTCTTCCCATTCTGACTTGTGGTTGAATACAAGTAGTACTGTGGTGCTTCATAGTTATTTTTGTTGCAAAAATAATCCAGACGCATTGCTACAGAACTGCAGTAACTGAAATTTAAAGAATATATGCTAACTGGAGTAAGCTTTCTTTCTGGAAAAAATGGATATGTACGTCTTTCAACTTCAAGAGGGCCTGGACTGTGCTAACCATTAAGACCAACGGAAAGACTTGCTGGTTTCCCTAAGGATTTTTGACGACCATATTCATTGTTAGGAAACCCTAAGAGATTTTCAGAACCAGGCCTTATCTGACCATTAAAATATTGCTTCCGAGTACTTTCTTTGCTAACTGGCACTGACAATTTTACCTCAATAATAGCTCCACTTTCCATTCATTGCAAACACAGCAGCAACTGCACCTTCTCTGTGGAAAAAATGAACAAAAGCAAAGTTTCTCAGCTTCTTCACACGTTCAGCTACTCCTGGCTTGAACTTGTTGAATTCAGCTTTAATCATGTCCTCTGTAGTAGATATCACTAAATTTGTTACATAAAATACTTTAACTCTCTGCATTGTTCCTTCATCAGCTTCTCTTCCTGGATCTGCCCAGTCTATTAGAATGTTATGACCCCCCTTAACAAACACAGGCAATTTTGTCATTCAGTCAGCAAAGCCAATGCTGCATTATCTGTTTTAATGACTTTGCTCCTCCAACTATACTCTTCCGTTTCCTCCCTGTGTTTTTCTATTTCTCTTCCTTTCTCTTCCAGATTTCCATTTTTAACTGTACCTTTACCTATTCCCTCCCCTTTCAGTACATTTAATCCCTCCAAATTTCCCTCCCTCAAAACGTATAAAATAAGGTGCGAAGCAAAAGTCATCTTCCACTTGTTAAACTCTTCAAATTATTTTCTAGTAACATATTAAAGACCTACTTTCAAACATTTTTAAAATATGAAACAACAATAACATCACTCACAACGTTCAAAAAAAAAAAAAGGATATATTCCAAGAACTGTATTTTTTGAGCTCAGCTTTAAGAGAAGCCATTTGCAGGGGTTAGTGCATGTAAATGAAAACTGTATATGTGCCCAAGCAAATACATTGCTTGTTGTAAATTACAGTAATTCGTGTTGATAAAACAGATGACTGTTCTTTCACTTTCAGAACTGCTTAAATTTTAGCTTTTTTAAAAAAAACAACACACACAATAAAAAAAAAACAACCCTGATTTATGAGCCAAAAAAATCTTCCCTTAAAGAAAACAGAGATGATCGACCACTGCACAGCCTGCGAAATGGAGACTGATACTCCCCCAAAAACTCCATTTAATTATAGTCTTACTTGCGATTAGCCGCTTTCCACCCAGTGCAGCTGCTCTGTGAGATTCATATGTTACAAAAGTCAAGGCACGATTTTTAGTTTTGTCAGTGGCATCTGGATAAACAACGCTATCCAGTACTCCTTCTGTAACTTTTTTCATTTCACTCAGTACTTCTTCCTTCTTTTCTTTAGCTATTGCTCCAATAAATAGTCTGTGGTTCTCCAAGCTTACACTGACACCAATAAATTTTCTTAGATGAATTTTGTAATTATTAAGGATCTTGATGGCTAGCTAGGCTTCCTCTTTAGCAGTACCTCACAAAAGCATAGCCTCGATTCTCACCACTGAACTCCATCACCAGTCTGAACTCATAGATCTTTCCAGCTCTCTCAAACCCAGGAAATAATTCATCTTCATACACATCACGAGGAATCCTACACACAAAAACTTCACATCCACGAGGTGGTGAAGGGCCTTCCCAACCTTACAATAGATTGTCCAACAATAAACTTAGTACAAATGCCAGATAGACACACTTTCCCCCCCTTCAATCTGGAGGTGAGAGTTGTTTATTTATTTTTAGTCTCGATTTAAAACTAGCATATTCTCATCCACTATTTCATTCTTGGTTTTGTTATGTTTAAAGAAAAAAATGCCATAGGCCCACAATTCATATTTCTTTTAGTTCTGTCTTGCGTTTCTTTCCTTGGAATCTGTATGACAACCCAGTGAACTGAGTACTATTTAAAACACTGATAGGTTTACCTTAAGAGTCATTTCAATCACTTTTTGCCCCTTAAAAATGTATGTGCGTTATTACTACAAATAATAGGTGATAACTGAGAAAGAACTTAAGTGATGTCTTCTACTCTAACATTTCAAGGTTGTGAATGTTTCTCTGCGCTTCTTGTTAATATTTTAAGAAATTTCAATCAAGGTCCCCAATGCAGTAATTCTTTTTCTTCCCTGACATCATTCAAAAAGTCCAAACATTCTGCTTCCACCTTTTCCACTAAAATAGGATTCCCTAAGGAAGGCAGGGTATTGAGCCACCCTGTCTTTTACAGCTAAGAAGACTGAACACTTTTCCTCTGAAAACAAACCGCGGTTTTCATGGGCTGGAGCTGGATGGTAGGAAAAAAACCCAAACAGAACAAGTTAAGTTCCTGTTCACATCTGAAAGTTACAAGATCTGCGCTTCTGTCCTTAAGCCAAGCACATTCACATATACTTTTCTATCTCTGCCATATACACTGAAAGGTACGCTCAACAGATAATGTAAAAATGCATATGTACATTTAAAAATACAGAGTTATGGTTTGCAAATATGGCAACCACTTCTAGGTGATTTTGTAATTAACTTAAAACTTTTTCATCCATGGAGATGTCATCAAAAAGTATATAACTTACTAATGAAAAAAAACTTAATAGATTTGGGAATTTTTGCCGTATCACAGAATAAATTTTCATCTATAAGCTGTACACGAAGAACTACCTGGTACACAGGGAAGATATCAAGAATCAGAACTGACATGTATTTAAAGTCACACTGCCATGGCTTATATAGAAAAACGTACAGCTGTGTTCCACACGACATTCAACATCTTTATCATTTTTAGCTTTATAAACATTTATGACCACTTTGACTGAGGTCTGACAGGACATGGTAAATAACACAGCTTGTGAGCTCCTACTGTCATCACATTGTGCCAGTCAGTTGCCCACTTAAAAAAACATAAACCAATAGTACACCATTTAGAAGCTCCAAAGACAGAAGCAACTGCACACCATAACCAAGAAAAAAAGGAAGAAGGCGACATTTGATTTTGTAAGGAAGTCATGAAATTAAAGAACAATGTTCATCAGGCTGAGAACTGATTACACAGCGATTCTCAGTAAGTAAAAGCCATCTATCCTTTCAAAAAGCCCACCTTCTAATTGTAAATCTGCATGTGGAGCCAATGGGGAGTTATGACTCCTGAGTTAAAGAGAAAATGGTCTGTGCCACATTTGCCAATGAGTGACAGGTACTTAACAGAGTGAACACGGAAACAGTTCATCAAAAGCACCAGCCCTCAAGTAGTTACCAACGGACCAGAGAGTGTTCTTGACTGAATACTTGATTCATCACTGGACAATACTTTATGGGATTCCTTTTTTGAAGCAGTTCAAGTAATTAAAACCTCAATCAACATTATCATTACAAACCTCTTGGTGTTATTGAGATCCATGTCACCTCAAATTTTCTTTCATTTACATCTAATGACTTACAAACATGATGACACAGACAAAGCAATGAAAATGTCATTTTTTAACCTTGTTGTTGTTGTTGCTACACCCTACAGATATATGAATTGTATAGGCTGAACAAGAACTGTGCTGCTACCAATTGAGGTGGAAAAAAATTTATATTTTTGGGGGGTAATTTTGAACCAGACCAGCTTCCTGCTCTAGATACCATCTGACTGGCAGGTGAGAGGAAAACACAGCTGACAGTGGAACTATCTCCTTAGGCAGCAACACAAGCTTATAGAAACCACATCTTCAAAAGCAAAATTCACATTGAAATTCTTCCTCTTAATTTGCAAACAGTAACTCTAATTTCTTACAAGCTTGTTATTTCTTCTCAATCATTCCAGTCTCATCTGGCCTAGAAAACCTTGTTTTCTTAGCATATTCTTAGCATAAGTTTTAATTCCTGAATAAGGGAATGGCAAAAAAAATAACTAATATATATATATATATATATATATATATATACACTGAATTATTCTTCCTCTTCTGGTCAAGTCTCTTCACTCAAAACAGTAACAAATAACAATGTCAGCTGAACATGAGCCAGCAGTGTTTAAAAGATGGTTAGATGACTTCCTTAGGGACATGGTTTAGTGGGGAGACAGGCACAGTTGGACTTGATGATCTTGGAGGTCTCTTCCAACCTTAGGATTCTATGATTCGATTATTTTATGACACTAAAAGGAGTAGTGTTTATTTGGGGATGTGCTGGTCTTCAACATCTGGAGCTGGAAGGAACATTGCTGGCTGTTGGGGAGGTTATTGGGGACATGGAGCTGTGCAAAACGGGCAGGAGCAGAGGTGTTGGGGTTTCATCTGAAAAAAGAGACAGAAAATCAGTTCATCATCTTGACACCAAACTCTTTGCTTTTTAAATTAGGTTTGGGAAGTGTCATCATTAATGCTGATGTTTACCTCTTCTTCCCCACACTTACCATCAGTTACAGTTTTTCCCTACTGTTTCCTTCCTCCCCTGCACTCATGCTCCAGCTCTCTCTCCTGAGCCCACATTTATGATTTCTGCTAATATTCATCATCCCAATCAATCCTAAAAGTTGCATTTCACCAAAAAACATTCATGGGGACCATAGCAAGTTCAAAATCTGGTATTTATTGACCTTTAGAACTAGAAATACAGCCCCAATATGCTACAAACCAGCATCTGATTGTTGGTGAAGGGTATAGAGGGGAAGCCTTGTGAGGAGTGTCTGAAGTCACTTGGTTTGTTCATCCCAGAGAAGAGGAGACTGAGAAGACCTTGTTGTGGTCTGTAGCTTCCTCACAAGGGGAAGAGAAACAGGTGCTGATCTCTTCTCTCTTGGTGAACAATGATAGGACTCGAGGGGATGGCAGGAAGATGCCAGGGGAGGGTTAGTTTGGACATTAGGAAAAGGTTCTTCACCCAGAGAGTGGTGGAGCACCGTAACAGCTTCCCAGGGAAGCCTGACAATATCCTAGAAGCCTTTGGCCAGGGCTCTCAGACACATGATGTGAATGTTGGGGTTGTCCTGTGCAGGGACAGGAGTTGGACTCAATGATCCTTGTGAGTCCTCTCAAACTCAGGACTTTCTATGATCTCCCCAAGCTCTGCAGAATCAACCTTGGATGTTGAACATTTCAGCCTGGCCTGTTTTGGGATGGCTTTGGGAAGTGAGTGCTGGGGTTTTAGGTCACACTTGAGAGCTTGCACAGGGGATTTATATTGTTAAATGGGAGAAGAGAGACAGCAATTAGGATGCAGGGACAAAGGCTGTGGGATGCTGTTGCTGTCCCAGCCTTGGCCACCAGCCTCCAAGTGACATGGCTGGACACGTGTCGGGTGTGCAGAAACGAGTTCCAGGAAGATTTGGGAACACTAGATGGTGCTGAAGGTTTGCAGAAAGGCTCCCGTGCCTCAAAAGGATGCTCAGGGCTGCCAAGGGTTTGAGAGCTGGCTTTCCACTAGTGGAGCCCAGCTCTGAGCCAGCCCTATGCTGCTGTGAGAAGCTCCTTGTGTCACTTTGTCACAACCCTCCCTCTGCTAAAGGCATTTTGCAGTAGCTAGGCTGCGGCACTTAGTTTTAGGAAAACCATCTCTAACCTGGTCCCTTCCCCTTCTTTTCTAGACTTGTACTGGACATTCCATCTCTCTTTTACTGAAGGGGACACTAAGGCACAAGGCAGGTATTACCCAGGGCAGTTTCCATCCCCACTCGCTGTCCCGACCCACCCAGCAGCATTGCTTTTCCAGTGAGGAGGTACCTTTGGATGAACCCTAAAACCAAGGGGTTCAAACTATGCTGAAGAAAAGACGGATTGCAGCAAAGTGCCTGTTTTCAGCCATCAATCTCTTCAGTGCTGTGGTTTTTACACTTATAAATGAGTTCTCGAGCACCCCATGATGGGGCTCCTAATTATGGAGAAACCCCCACAGGGCCGTCCCCCCTCTCCTCCAGCCTCTTCGCCCACCACCTCCCATTCCTGCCCAGCGCCCGTGGGCTCCGGTTACACCATGGGTCCGTAAACAGTGCCTAAAATAATTGTGCAGTTGTCACCATTGGGCAGGGGAGGGGGGATGACTATTTTAAAACACCCAGCTTAGCCCAAAGGGCCGAGGGGATTGTGGCACGGCCCAGCTGTCTCCGCTGAGCACAGGCAGGCGCTTCAAAGTACCAGGCGGGATGCCTCAGCGCCAGTCTGTCCTTGCCATTTGGGCTGGGGAAAGGAGCCAGGCTGGCCCAGGGACGAGCTAATGGTGTTTTGACGTGTTGCTTCAAGGGCTGTTGCTTGGGCTCAGGAGATGCATGAAACAGCGGGAAGGGACCTGGGTGTGATGGAGGGAGGAATGGTGAGAGCTGGGGGTAGAAGAGGGAGACTGGGAGAGGGATGTGATGTTCAGATGTTGTACATCCTGTTTGACTTCAGAAACAGGAAAAAAACCAAAGCAGATGGATGCTGCAGTGCCTCTACTGAGGTGCTGCAAGCCCCGGACAGGAGGCACAGAGATATGAGCCTGCAAAGAAATGCGTCTCACCATGGCTCTTCTCCTTGTCTTGTACCACTTGACAGTGACGCGCCAAGATCTCCTCTTACGGGGCAAAATTCAAAGTCTGGAGGAAAAAGGAAATACATCTTGTAATCCCATGACACTACCAAGGTTTGACCATTCCTTAGTCATCAAGGCAGGACTTCCCCGTAACTCCATGCCAAAAGACAATACTTTTTATGCTGCCTGTAATGTAGGAGTTGATGATTAAAGCATTATCAGGGTTTGTCAGCCCTAAGCAAAACCCAAACTTTCATTCTCTTTCGTTGAGGCCAGATGGCCGGGAGAAGGTGAAGTCTTTATGTCTTCATCTTGGCTTCTTGCTCTGCCTACAACCAGATGGGGTTGCCCTCCTTCCCAGCGACCACCTATGGCTGAGCCTGGTAAAAAAGTGATGCTCAGCTGAGGCAACTCCTCCAGAGTCTCCATTTATTTTGTATCATTTCTCACCAAGCTCTTAAAGCACACTGCCAACACGCTTCCCACGTTTAGATTTCCAAGGACAGTGTATCCATCCCAAAGACCTTCCTCTCCCCTATACAGTCCTGGTGCCTTGGCCATCGGGGTGAATCTACCCCCTGAGTCAACCACCCCAGGAGATGAACAGCCTAATAAAGACTAGACTTGCTTGTCCGGATATTTCTTTCTCCTCCCAATAACCCTCTATTCTGTTTCCTAGAAACACCAAGTACTAGTTAGCCCTGAACATTGATTTTTGAGGAAAACACGAGGAAATCAGTGTGCTGATCAGTTGGGCATTGCCCCCTTTCATGGCTCTCATTCATCACTCATGTCTTGCCCATGCAAGACAGGGGTTGCACACAAGGACTGAGTCTGCTCATCTACTGCCACATGAATTAAGTAAAATGTGATTAGGGAAAACGGTGTTTCATTGCATGCCCTCTTTGGTGCAGAAGTCTCACAATTTGGCTCCATCAGAGGCACCTGTCCAGCCGGACAAAGCCACCCATGGGTAGACACGCAGGGGTCTTTTAGCCTTGCACTCAGTAGGAACAACTTCCTGAGAGCGACCTCTCCTCCTTCCATGAATGATCAACAATTGAAGTCTCCTGCAAAGACTGTCAGGGGTTTTCTCACATGTCCTGTACAACAGACCACATGTTGTCCTGACCTTTTGGTTAAAGAGGGGATGTCTGGCAAACCAAAACAGGGCTTTAGCCACTTTAACCAGTTAGGAATCGTATAACCATCTCGGAGAGGTCGAAGGCTCGAACCCCCTCACAAGGTGAACGATTCCCAACACCAGGCCAATGCCATCTTTCAGCAGCTGCAAGCCACTTATTAGACAAGTTTGAATGCTTCTGCAAAAGCCAAGACTGGGGAACGGAAGCAGAGGGGGCAGACAAATGCGAAAAACCAATTGTGTTGATTATCGGTCCATTTGTACAACATGAAGCTGCCCCGGTCCATCATTCCAGTCCCCCACACCATGGTTTGTCGGGTCTTAGGCTTTGATGCCGGGGTCCCAGTGGGACCCACATTTCTCTGCATTGCCATAGGGATGGCAGCTGCAGCTGACTTCTCCCATTAAAAGGCACCGCCGGTGCTCCAGAAACCATTTCGGCAGCATTTGTTGCAACAGCTTCTGCTAATGTCTCTTTCATTTGTAATTATTTTCTCACTCAGGCACTCTGACACCAGAATCACCCTCCCAGCCGGCCCCTGCAGCCGCACAGGAGCATTGTTGACCACGCTTGGGAATGCCGTGTTGAGATAAAAACGGATGAGGGGGTGGGGGTGGAGACGGTCTTGTGAGGAGGACGATCAGCTTCAAACAGGCTGGAGGTCCTCCGAAGGTGATTGAAGTGGGCTGACGGATGGTGCCGGCAGCCTTTGAGGCAGCCCAAGCCATCTCAGCCAAGAATAATTGAACAAATAGTTTATCTGGTGAACCAACAGCTGTAGGGAACAGACGATTTCCAGAGGATTAGGGGAGAGCTGTGAAAGGGAGCTCCCACGGGAATCCTAAACCACTCATCTCGGATTCAACTGGCCAAGAACACATGCTGGAGCCTTTGACTTACTTTTTAAGAAATGTTTTCTCTCCCACTCCTTTTTTTTCCAAAATTTTCCACAAAGTTGTTGAGTTGTTGAACCACAAGGTAGGAAAATGGTTTCCATAGAAGGAAAGTGAATTATTTGGTGAGTTATTTATTAACTTTCTAAATAAGATTTTCCTATTTTCTTTTGATCTAATCCTGGCAGTAGTAGTATCGTAACTTTTTTCCCCAGTGCTTCCATTTATTTAGTTTTAAGCTCACAGCAGTCACCGACAAGGCAAGGAAGCAAAAGAAGTGACTTGTCAAGCAAAGCTGGGCCACAAGGGGAAGCTGAGGTGCACTTTACCTTGCAGCCACTTCACACTGCAGCCTCTTCTTCTTTAGCCATGGCGCAAGCACCCACAACAAACGCTCTGCACCCAGCTGCTGTTTTGCCCGGGGTAACATCAAAGCAGCTCTAATCCCAAGCCCCTCAGCTTTTCATTGTGTGTGAATAGATACAATTAGAGATGAAGATAAGGCACCTCGTGAGTGGGTTGGCAGCTCAGCTATGGAAACTGCTTCTACATTTTGTCCCACAGACTGCTCTAACCTCAACCTGAAAGATCATGTCTAGGAGAGATCATCACAGCTGTGCCCTGCACCTCCTCTCCTCAAAGACAGATGTTGCACATCTCTGAACCAGTCCCTCCTAACACCTTTCTGCAAAACCATTGGCTTTCACTCAGGCACAGGTTACAGCTTTTTCTGGTGATGTTTACAAGGTCAGGAGCCAGGGCTCACATTGCTCAGAAGTCAAGTGACGCAGAGGTGGCATTGTGTCTGAAATGCTCAGGGAAAGCCTCCCGCACCCACTGTATCCCTTTCAGAACACCTGCACATCACCTGGAAACCATCCCAAGTCCACTTGCAGAGGAGCTTTCACCAGGCATAAGTTCACTCTGGTGATAAAAACAGATTTATAACAGCTAAGATGAGGTGCTGGCTTGACCTCTCTCCGTTCGCCGCAGAGTCAAGACAACCAACTTTGATTAAACATCTCATTTTCAGACATATGAGATAAAACCCCCTGGTTACGCACAGGGCTGGGTACGATAGACCCTGCAAACCCAATATCAAAATCATAGGAACGTATTCACCCTGAAACAGCCCAGGTTTGAGGTTCTCCCCATTTTGCCCCAGCATGAAACAGCGCCTTAGTCTAAACCAGACTGTATGTAAAGATGGAGATCTGGTGGTGTCGCCACACTGGTCGCTGCAGGTTTTCTTCTCACCCTGGTCTGCAGGAGATGAGAGGACAGAGATGGTAGAAAGCACTAAGCTCCATGGCACCCCCTTCCCTTCATGCCAGCTCCAGATTTGTCCTTAGACTTAATTTGGATCAAGAGGGAGGCAACGTTAATGATCTTATTGCTATTTTTAGAAAACTAGTCCTCTGTGGAGAATGTATTTGGCAACACCTGCAGCTGCATCACCAGCAATGAAGCTTTCCAGGATGGGCTTTACCTAACTCCAGCAAGAAAATAAACTTTCAAGTCCTTCCCTTGCTGGTACAAAACTATTCTTTACTGCCTTCTCACCAGAGGTTTATCCAGGCTAATTTTAAATTTATAGGCAGTGAGAACTCCCTGTAAAATTATGGCAGTTTCTGATTTTTTTTGTTGTTGTTGTAGAAGGGGCAAAAAGTGACAATTTCTGGAGGAGAGATTTGCTGGTGGTTATTAAATTCAGTGGTTTGAGGAGGGTGTCGGGTGGTTTAGGAAGGTTTTAAACCACTGACTGCTGAAAGCTGTACAATTTACTAGGAAAAAAAGTGTTCTGTGCCATATTTCTCAAGGACGCACAGCTCAAAATTGCCCTTTTCTTGCTCTCCTTCCCTAGTGTAGTGGATCTGTGGTTTCTGCTGGCTACCAGACTGTAGGTAAGAGAAGTGAGTGTGGAGGGGCTGAAGATCATCAAAACCTTGGATGAGTCACTTGACATCTAAATACTTTATTGTCAACTTCCAGTTTTGGTGGATGAGGGGGTGATTTCTAGAGAAAGTCAAGTTCAAGGCAGTTCTAGCAGACTTCAGTACATAAACCACAATTCAAGAGGAAAAAAGGGGGGGAAACTCCTCTGAAATTATGGGTGAACAAAAGGAAAAAAAAGGGTTGAACAAAATTTGGTTGGTTGGGGTTTTTTCAAGTACCATTCGATCAATCCTCTCACTGGAGAGACCTTACATTGAATCTCAGCCCTAGAAAATGCATTACTTGCTGCCAAATTGATGTCCCTGCCAAATTGATGTCGCTGCCAAAGAATTTTCTCTCGGCTTGAGCTGTCTACAGCAGCAAACGAGTGGCATGTTTGAGACGTTCCCTGTTTGTGGAGTGAAAATTCCTTGTGTTGGTTCTTCACTTTTCCCCCCTTTTTTCTTTTTGTTTTTATTTAGTTCCTTTTTCAGGGTGGGATACACTTCTGGAGTTGAGTGGGCTGAATGAAGCAGCAGTTCAGTGCAGATTTCTGTGGTCATTTGCACATCTCACCTGGGGTTTGACCACAACATCAAAGATTCACCTTCCAGATCCACCATGGGCATCACTAACCTACAGATGTAGCACCTAGCACCCACAACACCAGCTTGATTTAGACAGCCATTAAAATCACAATGTAGATTCCACATCTACCTGGGGTTTGATCCAGAGTCTCTGCAGCCCAGGACCTGTCTCTTGGGTTTCAAGGCGGGTATATTGGTGACAAACAGGTTACCAGTTATGTAGCCTATCACTACACCTGGCACGGAGGCACAGACCTTGTTTGCGTTACCGGGCTGCAGTTCCCAGGACGTGCTGGCCATAGGGTGCAGTCTCTGGAGCTCCTCTGCAAAGAAGATCGGGTCATGGCTCAGGCATGCTGGCATGACATTGTGCATTGCAATATCATCGCCTGCAGTATATTGCGGGGCCATTAGATGTCTCCATGTGCTGAGATAGCAGCTGGGATGGGATCACACCTGGTGAAAAAACAGAGACAAAGCTGCGTCCTGGTTCCAGGAGGAGTCTCGCTGGCTGCATCCCCAACTCTTTGCTGGTCCACAAGGACTTAAACCCACTTAACATGTAACATTAAATCTCCACGTGGGGGGCAACAAGTCTGCAACACATAAAACATCTAACACGTATGGGCATGGTAGAGCCAGATGAGTAGACAGATATTCTTTAAAGGCTTTGGTTTAAAGTACCCTCAGCTTTGCTTTTCAGTAGAAATAAATCATCCTAATTATTTAACAAACCCAAATCTTAATTCCTTTGCTTCTCACTGCAGGTTTTTACTGGCTTCCCATGGTGGTGCTCAAACCACACTGGTGTCCCTTGATTTTCATAGCATCGTAGAGTGGTTTGGGTTAGAAGGGACCTCAAAGCCCATCCAGTTCCACCCCCTGCCATGGGCAGGGACATCTCCCACAGGATCAGGGGGCTCCAAGCCCCATCCAACCTGGCCTGGAACACCTCCAGGGATGGGGCAGCCACCACTGCTCTGGGCAACCTGGGCCAGGGCCTCCCCACCCTCAAAAGAAAACATCTCAATCTCCCCTCTCTCAGCTTACTTTTTACCTTCCTCCCTTTAATTTCTGTGAAAAAGCAGGAAAAAAGGAAGCCAGGACTCCACTCACTACTATTTTTTCCTTAGCCCTTGAGAATCATTGCCTGGTTTTCTCCTTGACAGAGCTTTCCACATGGGTTATTTGTTTCTGGGACCATAATGGCCTTGTTTTCCTCCCTTTTTGAAAGGGTGAGCAGAGATCAGCCTTTTACTATTTGAATGCAAAGCCATCTCAGTCTCTTGGACATCAGCTTCTACCTAAGAACCAGTTTAAACAAAAAAAATGGAAATCTGCAGGTGCTTATCTGGAACTTTATGCTGTCAATATCACAGGACAGGAAAAGTTGCCACAACCCCACCATTTGCCTGCTAGGGATGAGGGCACTATAGGAACCCAGTGTGGGAAACAGAACTTTTTTGATTGTTAAGATTAATTACTTTAATTCAACTTCAGGAGAAAAGGAGGTCAAGAAACATCCATCCCAAGAAAAACCCCTGAATTATCTTCCAAATTCCAGTTAAAAACAGGCTGGATGGCCAGGCCCAAAGGGATGTGGGAAATGGAAGTAAATCCAGTTGGAAACTGGTCACGAGCAGTGTCCCCAGGGTTCAGTGCTGGGACCAGTCCTGTTGGCATCGAGTGCACCCTCAGCAAGTTTGCGATGACACCAAGCTGGGTGCAAGTGTGGATGTGCTTGAAGGCAGGGAGGCTCTGCAGAGGGATCTGGACAGGCTGGATCCATGGGCTGAGACCAACGGGATGAGGTTCAACAAGGCCAAGGGCAGAGTCCTCCGTTTGGGTCACAACAACCCCGTGCAGCGTTACAGGCTTGGGGAGGAGTGGCTGGAGAGCTGCCTGGCAGAGAAGGCCCTGGGGGTGTCGGCTGGCAGTGGTTGAACATGAGCCAGCAGTGGCCCAGGTGGCCAAGAGGGCCAGTGGCATCTGGGCCTGTGTCAGACACAGCGTGGCCAGCAGGAGCAGGGAGGTGATTGTGTCCCTGTGCTCAGCACAGGTGAGGCTCCACCTTGAGTGCTGGTTTCAGTTCTGGGCCCCTCACTACAGGAAGGACCTTGATGTGTTGGAGCGCGTCCAGAGAAGGGCAATGAGGGGGCTGGAGAATGAGCCCTGTGAGGAGAGACTGAGGGACCTGGGGTTGTTTAGCCTGGAGAAGAGGAGGCTGAGGGGAAACCCCATCCCTGTCTACAACTGCCTGAAAGGAGGCTGTGATGGGGTGGGGGCTGGGCTCTGCTCACAAGTGACAGCGACAGGACAAGAGGAAATGGCCACAAATTGTGCCGGGGGAGGTTTAGACTGGACATTAGGAAGAATTTCTTGACTGAGAGGGTGTTCAGGTTTTGGCACAGCTGCCCAGGGAGGTGGTCGAGTCGCCATCCCTGGAGGTGTTTAAAAAACGGTTAGACGAGTTCCTTAGGGACAGGGTTTAGTGGGGAGACAGGCACAGTTGGACTTGGTGATCTCAGAGGTCTCTTCCAACCTTCTGATTCTATGATTCTATGAAATACTTTCAAGGCTATGGAACTCTGGAAAAAAACCCCCTCCAAAGCAGCAAGTGGAGACTCAGAGGTGGGGAAGGAGCTGTAGTCCTGCAAACTGGAGTCCTCCTTCCAGCCCCTGGCTCCCCAGAGGTCTTCTCCATCACCTCACCGGGCAGTTTTCACCCTGGGTAGGGACATGACTGGATGCCTGCCAGGTTTTTTCAGCTCCACAGTTCAGCTGGCCCTGGCAGCAGGGCTGACCTCATTAGTAGGAAAGACAGGCTGGGGCTGATTCACATGTTATCGGTGCTGCCACAGAGGGGTTTCACCTGAAGGAAACTTGGAAACACCAATGCTCATTGGCCATGCTCAGGTTTCTTCCGCAGTCCTGTGTCTCCCGTCCCCTCCAAGCCAACACTCCCCTTGCTCAGAGAAAACCCTTGAGATCCTGGGATTATTTCATATATTTCATCCTGGTAGGAGAAGGGGGATCGCTCATACTGTTACCCGCTTTTTTAAAAACACCCACCTCTCCCACCCCTGCTTGACCTTTGCCAGGCTCCATCAGATCTGTCTTCACTTGGGTTGTTTCCCAGACTTCCCAAGCACCAGAGACCATGGCCATGAAACAGGCAGAATGTCAAGGTATGCACACAAATGCCAAGGGAGAAGCTCTGAAGAGCAAATATACAAAACCTGTAAAGGAAACTACTTCCTAATGAAATCAAGAGGATTTATGATCTCACCAGCATGTGAGCACCTGGTATCTGGCCCTGGATACATCTTTTAAGTATCACACTGAACATAGGAAATGTGCTGAACCATTCTATAGTGCCCTGGGCTCTTTTTATGGATTAATTGCCTGAAGCCAGATCAATAAAATTGTGCAGTAAGGGGCTCTCAGCTGACTTTTGGGAACACTCCTTGAAGCCAGGGCATTGCAAACATTTCTTCCCATCTCTAAGGAGCACAAATGACGCTACCCAGCATTTTTGCAAACCCTTTCCCTCCCATCAGATTTCACAACCCCTCTAGCTCCCTCCTGTCATCCTCCCTCCCTGCACGTACAGTTGCTGATGTCGTCCCAGCCAGATGCACACCTGTAGGAAAAGTTGGCATCTTCTCTTTCCAAGCTGTCGTAAAGTCAAATAGTTTATGAGTCTATTGATGACAGATAAATTAATTGCAGAAAATATGAATGACTTAATATTTTGTGTGCTAACATCTTTTTTTTTCTCTCTGCTTTTAAATCCACGTCACACTGTAAGATGTAGCTCAGGCTATTTGGGTTGTGTTCAGATTCCCATGTCTCACTGTCTACTTAAGGTGGCAGAAGTTACCCTGTGGCTTATGAGCTCCTGGATTTGATGTTTTAACCATGCAACACCACAGCTTTTTCTGGAAAGGTGCTTAATGAATTTCACCCAGCCTGGACTAAGGATAAAAGTAGCGGAAACTTTGGGGGATTTTTACTGGATACAAAAGCACACATAAATCCCAAAGCACTGACCTGTAGCCAGATTATTCCCCCTTGCTCAACCTTATGGCTGAGACTTTCTTTGTAGACATCAGATAGAGAGGAGGTAATTCCAACTGCCCTGATCATCACTGGCATCTGCCATCCTTCTTCAGTGGCTGCAAAAAATCTGTTAAAGGTTGAGCCCTATATAAACCACAACAAAATCCAGAGCTTTTTTGGCTCACCCGCTGTGACAGCCTCCCATGGTGGATGACGTGAGTACGTAACTGGGCTCTAGTTCGAGCATGGACAGTTGTGTGGATTTTTTAGGTTTTGGTTCATCCTCCATCATTGGGCAACTGCTTGCAGCCTCAGAGGGAGTCTGTATTACATATATAGATGACCTGGATGTGGATGTTGTTAGCCCAGGCTGAAATTGGCCATAGATGCTCTGTCAATTACAATGTATTGATGACTAACCCATTACTACTCAGAGATCTTCAGTCAATATATTAGATCATTACCTGATATTGATCCGACAAGCTTCAATTATCTACTTAGATTTAAATGAATTTCAGTTTGTGGACTGAGGGCAATCATCTGTCTGTTTTATGCAACAGACTAAGCAACAGGATTGATGAGCAGTCTAGAAAATATCATATCTAAAGGAAGCCTGAGAGATACGGGATTGCTCAGTTGAGAAAAGAGGGGTCAAAGAGGAAGGAATAATTAAAGCCATGCAGAAATATTTAATTGAGATAGTGAAATAGTCTCTGTTCACTTTCAACAGGATGAGTAAGAAATAAAGTGGAACTGAAACAAAAAGATTCAGGCTGACCTTTAGGAAACATCTAAATATAATTAAAAACAGTATAGATTCCTTAAAGAACTGTGGAATTTGAGTCATCGGTGGTTTTTAAGGACACGATAAACATAAGTGCCAAATATCAGCAGTGTGCTCAAGTGGCCAAGAAGGCCAATGGTGTTCTGGCCTGCACCAGGAATAGCGTGGCCAGCAGGATTAAGGAAGTCATCATCCCCTTGCACTTGGCACTCGTCAGGCTGCACCTTGAGTGCTGTGTCCAGTTCTGGGCCGCTCAGTTTAAGAAGGATGTTGAGATGCTGGAGTGCGTCCAGAGGAGAGCGACGAGGATGGTGAAGGGGCTGGAGCACAAGCCCTGTGAGGAGCAACTGAGGGAGCTGGGGTTGTTCAGCCTGGAGAAGAGGAGGCTCAGGGGAGACCTTATTGCTCTCTACAACTGCCTAAAGGGAGGCTGTAGTCAGGCAGGGGTTGGTCTCTTCTCTCAGGCGACCGGTGACAGAACAAGAGGACATGGTCTCAAGCTTCATCAGGGCAAGTTTAGACTCGATATTAGGAAAAAATTCTTCACTGAAAAGGTGACTGGCCATTGGAGGTCTGGGGAGGTGGTGGAGTCACCGTCCCTGGAGGTGTTTAAAGGGAGATTGGATGAGGCACTTAGTACCATGGTTTAGGTGACGAGTAGGTGTTGGTGTTGGGTCATAGGTTGGACTCGATGATCTCAAAGGTCTTTTCCAACCTTGTGATACTGTGATACTGTGATACGGATTAGACAGAGTTGTTTCTGCCTTTGCACCTGGAGGGGGCAGGTAGGTTAGGTGGCATTTGAAAGTCGCTCTCCATCTCTGCTTGCTAGAAAACATCTGAGGACAACACTGTTGATACTGAGGTGGATGTTTATAGTTAGACATGAACTTAACTGATCTGCAGATCTTGGACCTCTAAAGTCAATGACAGGTAGTATAAGAGCAGCTCTTGTCTTTCTTTTAATCAGTCATTAAAATAGTGACTGTGGTAGGAGTGCTGCTTAGAAGCAAGCACTAGGATTAAGAATTTGACTCTGCTTCCAGATCTTTACTTGACTTTAGAAGAAGGTCTGAAACCAAATGACCTACATACAGGCACATAGCGATGTGTTTGGTCTGCAAACTTCATTCCTCATTAAGGATGAATGAGGTCACCCTGCCATTTGCATCGCGCTCATTAGGGATGGGATGCTTTATGAGCAGCCAGAAGATGAGATTTCTGCTCCCACACACCAAGACAAGACTGTTGAGTCTGCAGTGCTACCCAAAGGCAGACTGCTGCCTGAGATTGTCGATGAGTCTGTTATTGGTGGATTTCCTCCAAATTCTGCCACTGATCCTGATGGCCCTTGTTAAAACACTTCACTTCTCCCACTTTCCAGATTGGAGGTGCACTATAAAGCACAGCATGACCAGTTCCTGGGCCAGGCAGTGCTTTAGCAACACTGTCTGGGCTGAAACTAATGTCATTGCTCTGCATTTGCAACAGATTTTTGCTCAGTGTGGGAATGCACCACGCGTGAATTCCACACTTTCGTTGCAATGACTGTTAATTGGGTCCATGATTTTCCAGGGGAACAATTATTTAAATGAGAAGGAGCAGGTTCCTCCCCACTTGCTGTTTAGCCTCTAGGATGTCAACAGAAAACAAGTCCCAAGTAGCAGAGGCCATAGCACAAGCCAAGCAAACACAGCAAGACCTCTGCCCCACTTCCAAGAAGAACAGTTTGTTCTGGTAGAAATGTACTCACCTTAGGGGTGGTCGTTTTGGTTTATGCTGGAGGGATCTGGAGGGAAATTTGAGTTCCTGCCTCTAGAGTCATTCTATCTTAATGCAAAATAAAGAAAGAAAAGCTTTGAAATTGGATGAGAACAAAGCCAACGGAAGAGAATCTGGAGAGCTGTGCTATAGATCACACTCTTGCTATAAAAACTGACTTTTGATAATTGCTGAAAAAGCGCCCAAGTGTATTTTGGGAGAGAAAGGAAGAAAAAAAAAAATTAATCTATGACCTAATATTTCTGGAACCCATCCACCAACCTGAGTGCCCTGTGGCTGTTTAATTTTTTTTATCTGCTTTTCCAACAGACATTTCACAATCTGGATGGTTTTGTGTGTAAGGCAGAAAGAGCAACGCTGTGCCCTTTCAAGGGCCCTCTCTGGTCTTGAATGGCTTTTATTCAGGTGAAGAACAGATAACGCCTCTACAGCCCGTTCATCATCCACAGTAACAACCTGAAGACCTCATTAGAATGGAGCCATGACAAAGGGTGATAATTAAACTTAGATGTAATTAGACAAATGCACTGTAGTTTTACTGCTGCTACTCTGACTGCTACTGCTACTATTGTAAAAGAACAATAAAGGAAGAAAAATTTCAAAGGCAAAGTATGAGTAATGAGAAAAAGAAGTTATTTATATTAACATGTGTCATTTCTGCTACTTTTTAATATATAAATATATCTGGGATGATTCTATGAAGTCTGTGTCTCAGTGAAGTTTCCTAGACCTCTTTTCCCATGGGGAATGACACTGTGATCTCTCGGCTCGTACCAGGAAACGCTGCCATCTCTTGAGGACACAAAATGAGGCAGGATTAGCACTAAGATATAAGTGGTAAGAGATAATTAACACCTGAATCAAGAGTTCATGCAACACAAGATATTTTTGTCAGTTTTAAAGTGTTGACTTAACGAAGGAACCAATATGTTTTTTCACTGGACTGGACTTAGCAACAAGCTGGTCTAGATGATAACTGCACTTGCTTCTGGCTGTAAAATCACTATGACTGTATTAACTGCTTACTGCACACTGGATTGTGAAGCCATCTGTAATTTGGGAAGGTCAGTGCCAGGTTTGGGGAGGTTCAGGACCAGGTTGAATGAGACTTTGAGCCCCCTGATCCAGTGGAAGCTGTTGCTGCCCCTGGCATGGGGGTTGGAACTTCATAGGCTTTGAGGTCCCTTCCAACTCAAACCATTCTATGATTTTATGCACTTAGAAAAAAAAAAAAAAAATCTGTGCACTTTGGCTTTCAAACCTTTATGCTTGTCTCACTTCTTTTGGCCAAGAAATGTCTATAAACTGGTGGTCCAGGTAACTACCTTGTTTATAACCTAGTGGGCCAAATGCCTCCTTCTACACTGTCAGAGTACCCTGTTTGTAGGAGGGGGAGTGACCCATCCCAGGTGCCCGATGGCTGTGACAGCTTTTGCCTTCTTTGCCCTGGAAAAGGACATGCACCTCATAGAATCATTAAGACTGGAAAGAACATCCAGTGCAACCGTCAGCCCAGCACCAGCCCAGTATGTCTACATAAACGTGTCCTGAAGTGCCATGTCTATATGTTTCTGAACACCTCCAGAGATGGAGACTCCACCACTTCCCTGGGCAGCCTCTTCCAATGCTTAACAACAATCTCCCTAACACACCCCTGATATAGGATGAGAACTGTGCTTGAATTTGTCCTATGCGATAGATGTTTCTACCATCACATCCACGCTCTGCCCAGGGCTCTCCCGATTTAGCTTTACAGAGATCTCTTGAGAAAACTCTGCTTTAGGGTTAGGTTAACGAGACTCACGTGGTGCCTGGAGTGACATGAAGCATCTTCAATGCCTGTTATTGGGGCTGCAGTGCTCTGTGATTCCCATGGGGCTGGGGGACACTGGGACCACCCAGTGGAATTTGTGGAAAGTATCTCAACGTTGCTACTGGGCTTCAGGACCTGATCTCTAGACATCTTTGAGAGTTTGGTCTGGACATGTGCAGAGATTGTTTGGAGCATAAATTTTTACCTTACAACCTCCTGTCCTCCCCCGTCGCACCTTTGTGGTTCAGATTGTAGCCATGCCATGTGAGCCTACATTTTCCATTTGATTTTGCAGCCTGTAGGACTGTTTGTACAAGATTGGCCAGTAGGGATGTTAGCAGATTACAAATCAAAGGGAAGGAATTTGCTCCAGAAAATGCAATGGCAGTGATGGCGCCCACTGAAGCCTTCATCAGACATAATTAAACAAAGATTCATATTAGGAAAATGCTTGTACTTGCTAGCTCCCCTAGGCTGAACTGGCTCCTCTTTCCCCATCAGTTATCTCTTTTGGGCATAGTTTGTGCAAGAACAACTGTTGGATCCTACCAGGCAAAGCACAGGAATATACTGTGCTCAGCTCAGGCAGGACAGCAAGCTCACCTCTCCAGTCTCTTGTGCAAAACGGGACGAACAGCACCAACTAATGCAAGACCACAGAAGCCATGTCACTTTTCATCTCTGTGACACTGGTAAAGCAACAGCAGCAATGGCCATTTCAGACACCACCAGTGGCTAAGACGTAGAAGTCACTAGACCCAAAAATCCAAACTCTCTGCAGTCCATGGAAAGCAGCCAGAACGTGAACTATTAGGTGCAAAAGTCACATTTTCCAGCTCAGGGCATTTACAGATTCTCTCTGCAGTTCCACGTTTTTCCCTGTTAAGTGGGGGGGCAGTAGCTCATTGCCACAGCAAGCTATTCTTCTCAACCATGCGCTCAAGGGGAAGGTAGAAGCTTCAGGCAAAGAATTGCTGTGGTGAGAGAGGCAGGGGTGCTTGGGGGTGATTTATGAATGCCATGTACTCTCCCGGTGAGCAGGGCGCTCAGCATCTGCACTTGGCTGAGAGGGAAAATAAACTGGAGGAAAATGCAATGTCTCAAAGTCACCCTGCAGCAAACACTTGAGGGTTGTCAGAGAAGATTTAAGGGCTTCCCATTTCCCTCACCAACCTGCAAAGTTTGATGCAGAAAGTGTGGAAGTTGGAGGATACAGAAAATCAAAAGGACAATAACATTTATAAAAGAGCAGCAGGGACCAGAGATGCTTTGAGGAACAGACAGGGACCAGGTTAACCCTGGAGCACCGAAAGAACAAGAGCAAGTGTCTGTAAAATAACTTTTTCTCTAAATAATTATCTTAACTCTCTTTACTGTTTAAAGTAAATTTTACCTTCCTGTGGGTGTTACTTGCTGGTGCTGGATCTGGTAGCACCGGGGCATGCATGGGATTGCTGTGATACAAGACCAGGGCTCAGAGTGGGAGAGTTAAGCAGCAATGGGCTGCAAACGTGAAGCACAAATAGGCCCCGGGTTCAAGCTGTGAATTAGATTATGTGACAAGGACAGATTGTCTCTGATAAACCCTGGAAGAGGATCTCGTCCTGCATTCCTGGATGAGCTCCTGTGTCCCTAGTTGTGTCCCTGCTGAAGAAGGGGTTGAGTCACTGGGCCAGGCAGAAGCAAGTCCTTAATTCATTGCAGGCTTATCTAGGACCCCCAAGTTATTTCACCGTTATCTCCCTCCATAATTCAGTTCCATTGTGTAAACTGGTGGTGTAAAAGCAATCAAAGTGTTTTCAATCTAACCATTCTGTCCTTCACCTGTGCCTGCATGTAGCACTTCTGAGAGTTTTCTGTTCTGTACTCAACTGGTGCTTCCTTGGAGCCGGTGAGTGAACGACAGCTCCTTTGGTGTCCATCGCTGAAGCTTTAGCGCATCTCAGAGATGACGCAGCCTCCCAGTGGCACCGAAAATGGGGAGAACTTCCTTTTTCGGCAGTGCCACTGACTTACTGGGTGGTCTGGGGCAAACCATGTAACCTCTCTGTGACTCTGTTTACCAGTCTACACACCAACGAGCACAGCATTTACCTCACCGGGGCTGAGAGGCTTAATTATTCCCAGGTGGATGGATGCTACATAAGCGCAAAGTGTTATGATGACTAAACCTTCCTGGAGGTGCCTCTGACATCTCTGATTAGTTTGTTTATCCCCCAGATTCTGTACCATGGGCATGACAAAGACTACAATGAACATGTTAAAGCAGTGGCACGGATGCTGTGCCAGATACCTCCAGGTCAGAGGGAAACAGATGATGGAAAACCAATTAATTTTTTACAGCAAGAGAAATAGCTACAGCATTTAGAAATATTAATTATTTATTGAACTGCCGTCTTTGCAGAAAAAGGAGTTTATACATACCTATATCTATCTATATAAAATAATCACTCACTGTACACAACAGGATATTAACTTCAATAATACGAGCTCCTGTATTCTTACTGCTCTTTTCTCAGAAATCAATTAAAATAATAAGAGCAAAAATACTTATGATCCTTGGGAAGAAAAAAACTATCATAATAATGTCAGGGGCTTGAGTATTGAATATTTAGGCTATGGTGCACGGAGGACTGGTTCTGGTAGGAATTGCTGCATTTCTGTGTGTCTGAGTAAAGGGAATAATTTTAGCTGTGGATCTGCCCTGAGATGCAGGCAGGCTCTAGGCACCCGTGATGGGGAAAAGCTGCGGCACCTTAGCAAGCTGCCATCAGCCAGCTGCAATGCAGACACCGGCCCCAGGCACCTCTGTGTCCCAGAGATAGAATCATAGAATGGTTTGGGTTGGAAGGGAGCTTAAAAATCATCCAGTTCCAATGTGCTAAAACCTGATCACCTCTGATTCTCTGCCTGGATGGACCTTGAGACACCGCTGGTGTCTTCTACAGACCCATGCTGAGGACCTGCAGGGGTAGCTCTGCTCTGGTCTACAGCACACACAAGGTCTGCAAGATCTTCTTATCCCTGGGCAAGAAATTGCATTTTCCATGGGCTTTGATTTTGGGAAACTTGTATTTGGCTTCCGTGTTTCTGAGATGCACCTCATTTCCCTCACATGCACCTGTGGACACACACACTTCATTGATATTATAAACAAGGACACTCAGACAAAATAACTGTTCACTGTTTTGCCTGGAAATCAGAAGAAAACCCCAATAAATGCTTCTGAACACACTGAGAGTCTGGAAGTTGAGCGCTGTAACTGAGTGAGATTTAGCTGGACTTGTGGAGGACACCCAGGCTCTTGTTAGGAGAGCACTGGGGTTTCCTGGCCTCCTGCACGATGCTTTGTAGATCCTGAGGTTACTGCTCTTGTCTCTCGTCTGCCTGGGGATAAGGTCCAGGGCTGCTGGATGAGTCCTGCCTACGTATCTGGGATAGGATTAGCGGTGCAAGGCAGATCCTTTGGGATCGCGTTGGCATCCTTGCCTGGTACAATCCTCAAAATGCAAACTCAGAGGGACAAGAGAGAAGCAGAACAGGCTTTAATGCAGCTCCAGATTGGAGTCTGCATGCATGCCTGGTGACAAAGAGACCTCCAGGCTCCATCACTGGTGGGGCTTTTCCCATGAACTGCCCCATCCTGAGGAGACCGAGCATCGGAGCCAAGCCAGGGCCGTCACAGCAGCAACTGGGAACAAGACAGAGGCAAAGAGCAAGCCCATGCAGGCCTCCAGTGAGCTCACCCAAGCACATTTCATCTGCAGAGGGCCCTCACACATAAGGGCCTTTCAGGCTATGTGTCAAGATTTCTTTCATCCAGGTGGCAGGTGGATTGGTTTGGAGGCTCTTCCTTACTGGAGGAAAGGGATGGAAATGACGCCCTGGTGAGAAAACACAGCTGTGTCCCTTAAAGCTGGGCCTGAACTTAACCCTTGGGTCTAAACAGCTACCAAACTTCTCGGAAGCGAAAGGGGATGTCTTGCAACACGTGCAGCCTGGGAGATTGATTGGCAATGGGATTTTACAGCTGGCTTCATCCACTGCTCAACTAGATTCTCAAGTCCCAACACCCTCTGGCATCACACGGCCGGTGCAGCTCTGACTTTTACCCCCAGCCCTCAGGCCAGGCTTCATTATTTCTTGCTGCAAATTCCTTCTTGGATTAGATGTTTTTTGGAGCACAGCCTGATCTTGCAGAGCCCCAGCGCATTGCATACACAGCCTCCAATAACCAGACTAAGGTTACCTCTTTGGTCCAAACGGCAAAGTCAGCAGGTTGGAACTTGGCATGATCGCATCCCATGAGAGAACAGTACATGGTCCAAATTCAATGTTCACGACAGACTTCTTTATAGATAAATAGTTTAGTGGCAGAAAACTGTTCAATGCAGGAGAGGAAAAATTTCAGCAGATTTTCTTGCTTAGGCATCAAGTGGGGCCATTTCAGCAAGCTCAGTTCTCAAAAAAGCTCACATCTCTGCTGAGACCTATTTGCTATGTTTTCAACCCAAAATCCCAACCTCCACATCTTCCCTCTCTGGGAACGAACTTCAATTGATTTCCAGCCTCACAACCTTCAACCCAGCCCACATGCCCCCTGCCATGGGCAGGAAGCTTCTCTGTCTTCTCTGTCTCTATCTTTTACTTCCTGAAAGGGCTTAACTGATCCTCCTGTTGACCCTGATTATTTTTGGTACATTGACAGTTTTAGTAGGGTCATTTCATCCAAAAGCAATGCAATAGTTTCTGCAGTCATGTCGGTAATTGTCAATACTAAACAGCAATAATGATAAACCAGGCACAATAATTACTCACAGTCTCCTCATGATCTGAAATAGCAAAGAACAACTGGGTTTGCTTGTTCAAGCTGAAGCCCACAGCATCTTCAGTTGTTCATGCTGAGAATGAAAGTTTGGCACTTAAAGCAAACACTTCAGCTAACTTGGGAGCAAACTTGGCTGGGTTTTATTCCCATTCCTGCCACTCACTTGGAAAGTCAGGTACACACCTTGGCATGGTGTGTCTGACCACAGGAGCTTTCCCAACTAATCAGGATGTGCAAGAGCCAAGGAAATGCCCTGAAACTCTTAATCTGCTTTTTTCAAAGCCACACAGATATGGTTTGATTTGAGCTTGGTTCAAATTTGTGGCAAAGTTGCCAGGAGAGGTGGAGGGGAAGAAGATAAAACTGGAGGAATTTCCTATGGCTCTTCTCCATGAGCTTTCCTATCTCTGTCATCATTTCCCTAGCAATTATGCAGCAACAGAGGTTTTCATCTGAGGTTTTTTTCATCTCAGATAGCCTCAGCCACTGCCATGAGTAGGGCTGTCCTGAGCCCTGAGGCCACCTGACTGTCACCAACTGCTCTTCTAGTCTTTGAATTTCATAGCACAAAGTCTTCCAGCAAGGGTCAACATAACTCACATACTTTCAAGTGTGGTTACTATGAAGCAGGGAACTCACCTGTCCCCACATCATCCAACCACACCAAGCTCCGAACATCTTCTGCTAACAAGGTCTGCACAAAGTCCACCCTGTGCAGTTTACCATGGCCAACAAAAAAAAAAGGCAACAGGAAGGGGTTTTTATCATGATGAGACTGCTCTGAGTTACCCCAATGACCATATAGGGTGCTCAAAGACTCCCACTGGACTTTTTGGGGGAAACAGGAAGAGAGCAGAAGGAGGCTGTACCCCATGAGAACAAGGAGGTAAATGTTAAACTATTTTTCCCCCCCTGCTAAGAAGGATTAATTTCCTAGGCTTCCTCTGCAAGGAGAAGCAAGTCAGATAGAAAAGCCTGAGTCTTACTACAGTGGAACAATCCTGGAACTTCCAAGGAAGAGACAAAAGTTTGATTCATGAAAGCCTGGGGAAAGAGGGGGGAAGGCAGGAGGAGATGATGATGATGATGATGATGATGATAATAATAATAATAATAATAATAAAGTGCCCGGGGGTGATTTCATAACATTAATAGGTAATGTAGTCAATGATGTAGTATTATTTTATTTCAGCAAAGTGCAGGTGGTGAGCTACATCTCATTGCAGGTGCTTTTCCAATTAGCTGTACGTATTCTAGGTGAATAAATGGCCAAGAGCCAAACCTCTGTGCCACTAGCAACAAACTAATCCAAACTAATCCAGAGGACTCATCTTGCTTCATGTTAAAGCAACTAGAGACTATTTTACTTATTATCTCTCGAAAGATCTCTCCTCATCTTGGAAAAACAAGGAGAACTATTTCACATCGGAGGCCATAAAGACACTTCACTTGGCATTCCATAAGGGCTGGAAGACTGTATCACTGTTTAAATTCAATTGCTTATTACCATTATGTAATAGCAGATGAATATCCTGTTCTGCATTTGCTAAATGTTTTCTTTTAATAATCAACCCATATCCACATAATGGGCCAACTTATGCAATCGGCTGCCTCATGAGCTCTTCAGGGAGACATCTGTTTTTCAACATTGTTAATTACCAGCATTGGATTATTAAAATGTATTTATTTACTTTTGTTATTACAACTGGGTGAGCCCTATCCCTTAGGAAAGTGGCAGGCTGATAAGACCGCCTAGTGTAGGCAGGAATTATATGAGATAGTCCCACACACATACCTGCATCTACCAGGCACTTTGGCTTTAACGTGAAGCCTGGCTCCTCCTAAAGTGCCTGGTGATGATGTAGGTATGGAGCAGACAGGCAGGAGAAATGGAGAACTACCATCACTGGTGACTTAGTTGTTCATTTTAAGCTCAACTTACGTGAAATCCAAGCTCTCATTTCCAGAAACATAGATGTTTTGCCCTGTAGGATGGATGGCATCATCACCAATCTTGTGACTGTTGGATCTCAGACATGGGATATCCTCGTGACAGCAGGACAATGCTGAGGACTTAGCAGTTCCCTGGATATTTGTCCTTAGCAAAGGGCCAAAAATGCTCGATTTTGACCTGATGCAGGGAAATTTACAGTCCACCTGTATCTTTGGACATTCTTTGCCAGACCTATTGTGTTCTTAGCAACATCTTTGGGAAAAGGATGGGGTTTTCCCAGTTTTCCAAAGGGACTGACTTACCCTATGGTGAAGAAAGATGCTGATACAGGCTCTTAGAGGTGCTCAGGTCCCTAATTCCCATTAATTTCACTGGCAACTCAGCCCCTTAAACCGTAGACTTGTGCAATGTTGTCCACCAAAACCCTTTAAATACTGCTTCTTTTAGGGTCTACTGAAGCAGCAAGGCTGGGTCACCCACGGATCTTCAGCAACTCCACCCAGCTGCACCCAGCTTGCTTTGAACACTCATGAATGCCCCGTCACTTTTTGGGAAGCTCTTAAAAAAATCAAATATCCTCTTCAGGCTTTTGAAATGATGTCCCCTGGAGCTCGCTGGGGCTGGGGGGAAAAGGAGCCTGCCAGGTTGAGAGCAGCCTGACATCATCCAGATCCAGTCCAAGACTATCAGACACCTGCTGAGCCTCCCAGTGTAATTCCATGGCAGCTGCTGCCCTAACCCACAAGTACACAAGCGGGAACATGAGTTGTTTGGATCGCTTGCCTCTAACATTGTTCTCTGGAGTGTTTGAAAAAGGCCTAATGAAATGTGACTCAGAAATAACTGACAAGTGCCAGCCTCACCTTCTTATTGTTTCATCAAAATGGGAAAGACAGTGAAGGAGAAGAGTCAACCTCCATCAGATCTGCTGTCCCAACTTGCCTGCAACTTGCAGGCTGAGGGAAATGTTGACACAGGGTTGACATCTCTGCTTGATTTATGAAGAGCTTGAAGGGGGTGCAGGGGGGAGGAGAAGAATTAAACATTATAAATCAATGAGTAACATCCATAACCCTGAAGTGCTTGTTGTAAACAATACAGAACACCGGCCTAATTTTTATAAGCATAATTTATGGTGAGCAATTCCTTCCAAATGAGAAAATTCAAAAGGAAAAAAAATCAGTTGTTAGAATATCATTAATATAATCAGATGAGAACCAAGCCAGCCGTTGTTCCTAATAGGGGAAAGTTTCATGGGAGCTAATTGCTCCTGTGTGGTTCCTCTTAGCACATTTTCCTTCAGCCGAGCAGAGAGAGAGAACTGCTTGGAGGTGAGAGCAGATGATGGACATAACTGGACCCTCTGCACTGCCAGGTCCTTGGGGCAGCCCTCAGTACTACTCCAGTCTGTCTGGAAACCCACTTCCAGGTGTGAAGCTGGCTTTATCTCAGCACCTCCCAGCTCAATCTTCTCTCCAGGCACTTATTTAGAGCCTGGAGCAGAGAAATTTGGCCCGCTAATGATCCAGTCTCTTGGGCAGGACCTCCCAGCAAAACCTGTGGGTGCTAAACATCTTCCCAAGGTCAGGAGTGATGTCCAGACTGACAGCCAGGGGGTATTTTGTAACTGGAGTTGCTGCTCCACTGTGCATCTCACCAAACCCCGCTCCTGTCTGCTAACATAGGTACAAAAACTCTCATGGTGAAGAGATGGCATAAAGTCAACCCAGAAGTCCTGTTTTTATTTCTGCCTGGCTCATTGCTCACCATCAGCCAAAAATTCTCCCTGTAGTATTCCCCGCTCCCAGTGCTATAAGCTGGCAGGTTATAGCTGCAAAAGGCACCATGGAAAAACAAAACCAAACCCATTTCCCATGTTGCGCAAGCACAGAATAAGAAACAACCTCTTCCCATCCTGAAGATCTTGCAGTGCAAACAGGAAAGGAAGAGATGGAGAAAGAAAATCACACCAGAGCTAAGCCAGAGGCAGATGCCCAAGCTGCTGCACTACCACCAGTAATTGAAACCAATCTGTTTTAATTTGTGCCAAAGCAAATGAGGAGTGTGGGCCACAGTGCCTGGGACAGAGCATCTTGGACTTCTACACTTGGCTCTGAAAAACCATGCTCACACCATGGCTGGATTCAAGTGAGCTGCTTTGCAGAAACGCGTGGCAAAGAGCAGGAATCAAATCCCAATTGAAATCACAACCCGGAGCCTCGCTGACAAGAGCGTCTTTGTGTTTATCCCCAGCGTTTTCACAGCAGATCTCATCTCTCTGGGCACACTGTTTGCCTTCAGGTGATTAACAGATTCCAGAGTGCTTGGGGATGGAAAGTTCTTCATAAATAAATAAATGGATCTAACAGAGACACAATGAGACTGTAATTAATTAACCGTGAGAGGCACGACGAGATGTGCTAGCAAAACGCAAGGTATTACTGCAGAAAAATGTATTATTGTTGGCACACTGGGGTGCATTAGCAAAGTTCTTTACTTGCTATCTGCTTACCTTTTGTGCTGTTTCACAATTGTTATTCCTCCTGAAGGGAGGCAGGGTGGTTAACCTGCTGATTTGTATGCCAGCAAACTGCTCTTTCATTAAGGGAGGTAATGACTGAGGGCATAGAGCAGGGAGGGCGGTGCTGGGGCTCGGAGCTTGCACGTCGCACTGTGTGTGCAAAGCTCACCCTGGACGGAGATGCAGCATGTGCAAGAGGGGATCTACGAGCTCAGACGCATGGCAGGATCTCACCTTGACTGCAGGATAAGTAACACTGTTAGACCAGGGCTCTTCTTCTTTGAAGTTTGTGCTTAGAAGAGAAAAAAATGCCTCACTAAGGGAGCGCCTGGGCATTACTGCTCTTTGCTAGAGATGTCTGCACCTCCTAATATTGCAAGTGTTCTTCAAGCAGCAGATTCAGCATCAAATTTTAGGGGTCTGGTCCTCCTGTCGCTGAATCCCTGTTTAATTCCTGTAAGCTGCAAACATTTAAAGTCTTCTACAGACATCAGTACATTTTTGACAGCCCCACAATCAGACATGAGGTCTGGCCATTCTTAAATATAAGGCAGAAGACTCTATGGTTTGGTGTTATCTAAGCTGCTCCCACAAATTTGTGTGTTAATGTCAAAGCGTAAAGAGTTCAGCTAATAATGATTGAATATTGAGGTGGGGAAAAAACATACAGACTGATGCTGAGCTGCACTCAGCATCTGTTCCTTCACACGGCTGGAGAATCTGTCCTTGGGCAATTCATACGAGTGCATATATTGCGAAGTTAAGATTAAAGATTTCCTACAAATAACTATGACTAAATATTTCTTTCACCAGGAATACTCGGAGAATGGAGGAAAGCACCCTTAGCAGGCACACTGGCAAGTCGTAGGCTATCACTTTGCACACGTGCACAAATACACATATATGAATCAACAATGAAGGAGGGGGAACAGTAACATTCAGAGAGCACAAAAAGTGGAATAAATCTGTTTTGACTCTACCTTAAAGGAAAGAAATTGAGACAGCAAATTGCCTTATAGACACTTAGCAGATTGAGTAATGACATTTGGTTTTCTGGTAAGCTCTTAAAGGTTTTGAAAGAGGTGAAACATGATCCATCTACAACATAAGCCTAGAGTCATCGTCTCTAAAGCCATCCTCTCAATTACACTTACAAAGAGCATTTTCCTGTATGGAATTAGGAGGAATCCCCACGATCTCTTGCCCATTGTAGCGCAGCGATGATACATCACGTGGCCATACCACCACAGGCTGCCAACACAGTGGGCATCCTGTATGCAGGGTGAGGGACTGCTTGGACAAGGACATCATAGGGAAATGACCTGAGATGACACCAGAAATGCTGTAATGTGAGTGGGCAAAAAAGGGAAAACTCTGCTGCAGGAGATGCTGCCACTCATGGAGCTCATTCACTTCCCCTTCCTGGATATCAGGGAGTCTGATCACACTCTGCCAACCTTCATCCCTGCTCTGAAAAGTATGTCAGTATTTGGGTGGGATAAATAGGAAGGCAAAGAGGAACCCACCTAACGAGGCTGAAGTATGGTATGCTGTTACAGCATTTACCAAATTGCAAAGTTCATCTTCCCAGCACTAGTAAGATGGGAAGAGGCCAGAGGCACTGTCTTAGTTTAGATGAAAACTAAGATATGTTACCAGATATTAAAGATCTTTAATCAGAAAAATAAATTTGTATAGAAGAGATAACAGTTCTTAGCTACAAATGTATGTGTATACAGAACAGAATCAACAGTAATCACAACTGAAACCTTAAAGCCTTAAAAATTGATGGAGTCCTGTAGCCAGAATCTCGCGATGCAGGTCTTTTCAAGAGCTGGCGAGCAGTCGCTGCCCTGCGGCCGGGGAAGGGCGGGGGAGGGAGATGGAAACTGAGTGCGAGTTCTGCCGGAGTTGTGGAAGATTCAGCTGAGCCGTGATCTTTCCTTCAGAGACTGCAAAACGTACGCACTCAGGGACTGCCGCTGCCGCTGCTGCCACTGCCGTCCGAGAGGAAAACGGATGTCCGGGCACGACCTCTGTCCCGGTTTCCCCGGAAACGTCCTCCCCCCATTCCCCCTCGCGTCTGCTGAAATTCCCTTTATTGGTGAAAGGAAGAAAAATTCCTCGGAAAAATCCCAAACCACAACAGGCACTCTGGAGGAAGCAGAAGAACTCAACACAAATGGCCAGAGGAGCAGGGAACATGAACTATGCCAAGAAATGGGAGAGACTCATTTTCACTCATTCCCAGACTCAGACCTTGAAGGCTGTAACAAACCCAATGGCACAGCCTGCTGGGGAATTGCTGCAAAAAAATATTTCTGTCATTCTGGCTGCCATGGCAAGGATTGAAAAGAGAACCATTAAAACCTAAAAGCTACAACAGCTTTGTGGCTTCCGTGGCCCAAATAGTGGATTAGGATGTGTAACCTACTGTGTCCACCCAGCCTGTCCACTGGGACAGCAAACATCTGAACTGGCTTCATGGAGACCTGCATGGCCACAGATATCTTTTACCCATGAACAGTCTCTTGCACGTATGCTTCTTTGCAAGCTGTCTTCCCACATAGCTCTCACGTCTTACCTATCCAAACAAGACTTTTGAAGGGCTATCCCAGGACGGAGAGTGGTAGAGAGCTTGACTGCCAATATCTAATCGTAATTGGGGATCCAGAAAACTACTTACCTTAGAACTTCCTTAATAATGCACTTAGTGTGTGAAGGATTATCATTGCATATAATTAAATACACAGAGTTACACGGAGGGAGATAAGGATCCTGTGCAAACGGATGAGAAGAAAAGTAATGGATATTGAAGCTTCTGCTCTGCCAGTATCTCACCTAGATCATTGCGAACTGTCTCAACGTGTGTGCCTGGAGAGAGAAGAGCTTGGAAAAAGGGAAACGAAAAGGGGGAAGACAGTCATGGGTGCATCGCTCATACTTGCCCCCTCCTCTGTTTCCACGAGCTGTGCCCACAAAATCCACGAGGAGCCCTTGAGAGCAGCCAGAGAATCAGTGCAAAGGAATGATTAAACCCTGGGGTGTAAATTACTTAGTGCTGTAGAAGAACAATTAAACTCTGTGAGCTATTTTGTCCAGCCCTATAGCAGATTTGAGTTGGAAAATGCAGGTGAGGTGTGACAAACACACAAGGGACAAGTCCTGCCCAAGCCAGGAGGACACCTCGGGCTGCTGCCTCCACGTTCTTGCTTTGGCTTAAGGGACAAAAATCTGTGTTGCAATACTGAAATTATCCTGTGAATTCTCACAGGTTATTGCCAACCTGTCGAGCATTGAGGGGTTGATAACTATTCCGAGGGAGTGGGATGTAACACCCCAATTCCTGCCTGCTCCTGCTGCCTTTGAGCAGAGCTGCCAGGTTGCAGGAGGTTTAGCATCCCTCCTGCTTGCTAAGGAGAGAAGGGAAAGGATGGAGACTGTATCTGGTTTATTTGATGTATTTTGCTGCTCTGCTGGAAGGGGACACAGTGCAAATAAGAAAAAGGGAAGGAAAAAGAGCAGGAAGATAGAGGAAAATACAAGGGGGAGTAGAGGTCCCAGCATGACTTTTCTGCCACAAAATTACCTACATTTTGCTGCTAAAATTGCTCAGCTCATGACAGAAAGAGAATCTCTTCGTGCACCACTTCCTGGGGTTACATGAGCATTGGCAGCGCTATTATTTATGATGTTCATCATGGAACCCATAAAGCCTTACTCACAGACTCTCTTGTGCCAAGTGCTGAAGAAACAAGAACCCAAACAAGCAAATCCCTGTTCGGAGAGCCAACACGTACAGAGCGGACAGGCTGCACATGTGCAAGGAGGGGAGAGGCTGCAAACAGATGAAAGGAGAAAGGCAGCTATTGCTCACAATTATTTTCCAATCCTTTTTGCTCATGAAAAATAAACAGTAGAAACTGTGTTTGAAATAGCACAGGGAACAGCAGGAATTCAGAAAAGCACCTGAAACTTATTTCTCCAAGCCCTATATTCTCTGCCCCTTGGTTGACGCATCCTAATGACAGCATCCAGCTCCAGCATCATAAATCAAGGTGGGCAGTGATCCCGAGAGAAAAGCTCCATTCAGACATAAGGTGCTCTTGGCCAGCCTCCCCCTGAGCCGTCTCAAAAGCCGAGGATTATTCACCTTTTCCTCACCCAAGAATAAGCAAATAAAAAATAAAAGCAAAGAGGAAAATGGCAAGACAAGCAGTACGGAAGTGCCAGGCTTTGTGCTAACCAACACATCAAGGGACAAAGCAAAGGTAAAACAGAGGAGGGAGAAAATACTTATTTGACTTTTATTTTATTTTCTAGAATTTTTTTCTCTTTCAACAAATCATATTTATCCCATGAGGCTTTGACAGTCAGCTAGAAACCACACAAAGCCGATTTGTTACCCTTCGCCTGTTGGGCAGGAGGGCTGGTGGAGCAGCTCTGAACAATGAGGATGAAAAACAGCCTGGCTCACTATTTAAAAGGGAGAAGAGGAAGAGCAGAGTGGAGTGGGGCAGAGGAAACCAATCCCTGCAGGGGAGGACTGGAGAGTTTCGGAGCCAGGAATGAGAAGAGTCTCCCTCTGTTCTCACTTCGGGAAGGCAGGGTGCTTCCATGTTGGCTCCCAGGAATGGGTTGGACACATCTCTGCTGGGAATAGCTCTAATTCTGGGCAAGGAATTGATGCTCCACGTCAATTCCACACATATAGTGCCCTATAATTCAGTACATTAGAGCATCCCTTCTGACCCAAAAGTACACGCATTGCACTCAAAACCCTCTCCTGAGCTACCAGCTGAAATTTGGCTGTAAACATCATCGGAGCATGATTTCACTTGCACCACAAACTCCCAGATCTTTTTAATGCGGGATCTGATGCTCTGTTAAATTGCAAAGGTCTGCAATAAATCTTGAGTGACGATGTTAGCTCCTTACAACCATGCATTTAGGATATGATAAACTTGGTCTGAATTTAAACTTCCTCCCACGGGGACCTCTGCAAGCCAAAAAGAACATTTAACGCAACTTCACAGAGGTGTAATGGATATGGGACTAAAGAAGGGTTTTTTAGGTAAGCCATAATCCTTAATAAATTACAGATAATCTGTACCTAAATGGGTTATAAAGACTATCTGGATGTTTTTAATAACTTAATGGCTGAGATAAGAGACAAGAAGATAGAAGACGACCAATTAGATATAAATTTAAATAGGAGACCAGTTTAACAACCCCTGCAAATGCTCATTTTATTTTTGGAAACAGTGACCTGATGAATTGAAACACTGCATGAGAAGAGGACAGTGTTTTAAACCATGACAGAGTTTGGAGGTGGACAGAAGGAAACGAGGCAACAGTTCAGACTTGATGTTTTTTCCTTTTGTGGGGAAAAAAGAAAACTCGTTATATGAAGGCTGAGTAGCATTTTTAAGAACTCCAGATTGATCCTTTTTCTAAATTTAAGGTGTTTTCTGTTTCAATGGCTTTAAAAAAAGTTATATCTAATGATTTTAACAGGAAAAAAATGATTTTTCAACAAGGATTTCTGCTTAAAAAAAGGAATCTTTGGGTGAAAAACAAAAAGTGTGGTTAATACTGACCTTTTTTTTTAAAAAAAGGACTTTTTCTTTTTTTGTCAGCTTCAGTTGCTCAAAGGCTCTCAGATGCAATGTGTTTTGATTATCCTAGGCCTTCAGCCTCCCAATATCAAGCAGGATGTCTAGAGCATAAAGGATTTGAGGCCATTTGCCCCAGCAAATGCCCATTTGGTTAAGCAAAGGTTTTCCACTCATTAATCCACCCCAAAGCCCCTCTGCAAAACAGAGGATTTACTGTATCCTGGGCAGAACCCTACAAAGTGGTTTTCAGGATGTGGCATGTGCCACTCAACTCTGGATTTCACTCTCAGCATCTCAGGCACCGGTCTGGTCCCACAAGGGCTTTGCCTGGCTCTCTGCATCTGCAACCTTGAGTATCTCCCACACCTTGTATCAGCAAGGTTGGGCAGCCCATCTTTCTGCAATAGCAGTGTTGCTCAGAGCCATTGACAGCTCCCCATCCAAGATGAGTAGGAAAATAAACACAAGATTTGCCAAAGCATCAGAACACAGTACCACACTCCTTAATATTGCTTTAAAATCTGACCCTTTACTTATGTCTTTTTCTTTGACAGGCTGCCCCTTCTGCCACTGCCAGTGGCACAAACAAAACCAGAAGGATCCCACAACCAACATGGGCATCGAAGCTGCAAGAAAGGGCAGTATCAGGTCCCCCAAATCTAATCTTTCATGACCTGCTGGTACATTTTAGCAGGTGATGGATCTGGGAGCAGATAATTCTGCTTGCTGTTTAATTAATCCAGCGTTACAAGCGCAACGAGAGTCTAATGACCATCCTTAATCCCCCTGCAATAACATTGCATACCGCATTTCAAAGCAGGCCACCTGTTGGGGTGCAATCAGGGTGTTCAGGCTCGCAGTGGCTACTGGTTATTAGAGCCATATCCACTACTGATATTTTATTAGCCTTCATTTGATATGTTATCTGCCTTGTACACTCGATCTAAGCCTGAAATATTGTTTTACAACATTAATTAAAAGCATTGACACTCAATGCTTTATTCACATGCTCCAATGTGATTTATAGGTTACATTTAATTACCTGACAACCATGATTTACCGCATCTACCTGGTAGGTACCATGTGCATTTAAAACATTTCACATTTGGTGGCTTTAGTATATCGTACTGAGGAAGGAAAGAGGGTTTCTCAGGACAAATTAACTCCAAACACACACACAAAAGACAAGTCAGATATTTCAGGCATCTAAACTGCAAACAAGATAATGTGACCTGGGCAGTCACACAGCAGCTGTTTGTGGAGCATTGCTTTATTAAGGATCCCAGTGACTTTTCGTGGAAGATTTAACTAATTAGTTGAGCAGGCCCCCAATAAACTAGACACGAAGTTATGTTTAGCTTCAATTACACAGTAGTCCTGTTGGTCTATTCAGTAGCTGAAAGCCAGGCGTGCTTAAGTGTTTTACTGAATTAGGGCCGGTATAAATACACACCTCCTGTAAACTTCTAGGACACTGCACTGATTACTAAATTAATGATCTCAGTGATTCGGAGAGATTTGCAGCTGGGGAAAAAGAAATCCAGAAAAATAATGAGGACAAGTAAGAGAAGGAAAGGAAACAGCTGGAGCCTCAGTACAGAAAGGGCACTGCAACAGGCGTGTCCTTCAGTTGCTCCTGTTCCCTTTAACAGGATTACATGCATGGTAGGGTTGAGGGGCAGCTTGGTCTGGTGCTTTGCCCTGGTGCAATAACTCTTACTGCTCCAGGGAGGGAAGGCTATTGCAGAAGGCCTTTAAGGATGGATCATTTGGCCAGATGTCCTCTTATCAGCTGTGCCCCATCACACCTCTCTTCTGCATCTTGACATCCTCCTTGTCCCTTACTTTCCTCCTTCTCACCTTGTTCCCACTGCAGAAGCCCACGTTCTCCCAGTCACTTTCTCTCCCCATTGCTGCTCTTACCACCTCCAGTTCAGACCTCTTCTTCCAGCAGGACAATTTCAAGTACTCCCTCCCACCCCAAAACGCAACTACTCTTTCCAGACCAACATCCTCCATCTCATATTCCATTGCAGTTTGCTCCTTCTACACCCGCCTCTTTCTTTCCCTGGAAGCCTCAGGAGCTCCTCAGAGCAAGTAGGTTACACCCAGCTTCATAACTCTCTCCTTTCCACTCTTATCTGTAGGGATACTCTGGATCCTTCTCTTTTTCAGTGATGGAATGTCCCAAATCCAGCCAGGACAGAAGTTCTGCCTTCCCCTACTGTTGCAGGTACATCCTCTCTTCCTTGTCACTCCACCACCTACTATCTCCAATGGACCCCTTTGTGATTCAATACTCTCTTCCTTCCTCCAGCACAAAATCCAAGAACATTTCACGTTTCTTTTCCTTTTCCTTTCTTCAGACATAAATCTCTCCCAGTTTGCTCTACACCAGATGACCTTTCCATCAATTCCTTCTCTTCTCATTACCTTCAGCTACTCTCAGGCTTATGCTTACCTCCTCTCCTTCATTATTCCCAGTTATTTCCCCCATCAGAACCAGCATGCCCTAATTCATCCCTCTTGTCCTTCCCAGCTTCCCACCCATCCCCATCAAGTAAGCTTCTGGTAATTGCTACGCAGCTCCTCTTCTTCCCTTCTCTGTCCAGGTTGTCTTCTGTCATTTGCCATCCTCTTCACACAAAGTATTCCAACCCCAATAAATCAACATTTCTCAAAACAAAGAAGGACGGTATTCAGGTGGAAAATTTCTTCAAAAAACTAATGTCTTCTATTCTTGCAGTGAACACACATGACCAAATTGTTTCCCAGCTACTCTGTTTGTGTAACCTCGAAGCTATTTTGTACAATCCTTTCATTTTGACAGCTTAAGATTTGTTATGAACTAATATTTTAAAATCAAAACAACTCAGAGGTACAAGAGATTGTTACAGATCACCCAGACAATCTGTGCAGGGAGTAACACTGAAAAGGAAAATGTACTTATTTTTACTTTTTAAAGGAAAGGGTTTTTCTGGGTTACCTTATCTTCAACTCAGGAGATGTTTGAGCAAAGCAAACCCCACTCCCTTTCCAATTTGATGGTCTTTAAGACGTTGAAAATATACACATGGATACATACTTATTGTCTTTCTACCTGGCATTTCTATGTGAATAAAGGGCTTTCAGCCAAAACCAACCAGATAAAATCTTTCAGGAACTTTTATAATGTCACATACTTGTGCAAATTGCCAGTGTGTTTATAGCAACAGGCACCACAACAGACCTCTATGCTTGCAATTAGGCCAGGCAGATCAAGCAACCTCCTCTGTTTCTTTTATGTGCACCTATTTGCATGTGGCATCGTGCAAGACGTTACCCTGCCAAAGCACGTAGGTGCTTGGGAGAGGTGGGGAAATCACCGCTCTACACTGACCTTCCTGCCCTTGGACCCCAAATGGACCATGGACACATCTACAGGATCCCATCGGTCTGTGCAGGGGGATAGAGCCAGCACAGTGGTCAAAACAAATCAAACACAGTGATTTTGGATCCTTTTGTAGCAAGACCCTGAGATGCTTCACCAGCTCCTGCCTATCTGTATGAAGGAGATTAAACAACACTTAATCACCTCGCTGAATGTGCTGTAAACTGTCAAAGACCTGGAAAACCTTGAGCATAAGATCCAGTTTGAGAAGGAAATATTATTATGCATGACAGCCTCTACCCATCTTGGTGAGAAGTTGCCTAATGTAGATATGGAGAAATGAGCTTCCAAGTTGTGTTACGCTAAAGGGGAATAAGACGCTCTTATCCTGGAGTGCAAATATTCCTATCAAAATAATTATTCCAGAATAGCTAATCTGATAAATATCAAAAAGCAGACAACTTCTGTGTACTGGAAGGCAGGAGTTTTGTGATTTTTTTAGAGATTATTTCCAGGCAAGTTGTTGGCTGGTTTTGCCCAACAGTGCCTAAAATGGTGGGTTCCTACCTGGACCAGGAGAAATGAAAGTAACATCTGTGAGGACAAGATAGAATTTATTCATTTGAGTTCTCATTCACAGAAAAATGGGCTGGAAAGTTAAAGGCAAGACTTCTTTAACCATAAGAACCTTTCCACCAAGAGTGGGTATTTTACCCAATCTATTAGCACCCTGATCCAGTAGGAGGTGTCCCTGCCCATGGCGGGGGTTTGGAGCTAGATTATCTTTAAAGTCTCTTCCAAGCCAAACCATTCCATGATTCCATGCTGATTTATTCAAGGAATAAATTACCTGCTTTAATGTTTCCATTTCTCAATGGAAATTATTTTCCAAGAAGCTGAGTAGAGTCTATTTTGTTCACAAAGGAAAAGTCCTTTGCATCTTTCAGCCAGGCAGGAGGTGCAAACTTCACCTGCCAGAGGTGTGTGCTGCATATTCAGACCTCTATCAACAGCTGAAAGGAGTCCCTGGACAGTGCAGGGTGATGGATATCGCAGTGCTGCTCTTTTAAAAGGGGCGGGAAAGTGCCCAGACTGCTACACGGGGCAGCCTGGGAAAGACAAGTGTGATTTATTGCACTAAATCACACAAATAAAAATAAGTAAGTGACTCAAGCATGTGCTTGCCTTAGCAGGGGTCAGCGCAGCAGTGAGACACATCCCTCTTCCCACCTGGTGGAAAACTGCCCCAGGGGATCCTCCCAGGATCCAGTTACTGATCTGGGGAACATCACTTAAGCCAATGTATTTCATTTCCAGTCCCTTGGGATTCCAGATGAACAATCAAAGGGGTGAAAAGGGAAGCTCCACCCAAGTTTGTATTTCACAAGTCTAAGAGGCACATTATCAAGTGACAATGAAATGAGCCCGAGGCACAGCGAGTGCCGATGGAGTGCCTACATAACCCTGAGTTTTGATTAATTACCACGGTACAGTTTTATATCTCTCTCTCCATTGAATCAACCACACACACCAGGTGGAGGAGGTGCTTGTGGCAAAGAGGGAAGGTGACAAAGAGCCCTCAGCCTACAAAATCCTCTCTTGCCAAAAGTCCCTTTGCAAATAGAGATTATTTTTGAAGGGCTATGTTAAACAATTAAGGAGGGATGGGCTTTGTAAACGCGGCTCAGCCAGAACTGCCGTTAAAAAGAGAAGAAATTATTCATTCCATCACCTTTGGAAGTGACACTGTGTTATTGTGGGAGGATAGGAGAAAGTACCAACTGCCCACTCACCAAACCCCGCTCTTCTTACTCAGAGGAAAGTTTTATGTTGCCACCCACACACATTCAAAAACCCGTGACTCATCTCCACAGATAATGAGATAAGCTTTAAAACAACAAGCTTTTAAATACAATAAAGGTTGTCTCCTAAGTTCTTCACTCATAGAAGGCATTTTTTCCAGCTTTTCCTCCCTATCCCAAGAGGTGGAACTGTCCTTATTTGTTTCCAGCTCCAGACTCTTAGGAGATCCCATGACTCTTAGAGCCGGGGGTTTTGGACAAACACCACCTACCCTCGACGTACAGCACAAAAACCACAGGAGCTGGCAAAGTCCTTGTGTTGGTGGGAGCGCTGCCGAAGAGGGAACTGAGAGGTCTGGCCCATGATCAGCTCCATCCTGAGATGCTTCACTCATTCCTGGCTCTCCTCCCACTGCTCTGTTCCCAGCTCAAACCTGGTGGTGGAGAACAGACAGAGGATTTAACACCTGAATACGCCTCCTTTACACTGCAGCTGCTGTTGCAGGGCAGGAATGGGCTATGAATCAGGGACCCTTCTGGATTTTGGACAAGAAAATCATTCCCAGAAGGATTTTGATGCTCAACTTCAAGTCCAGGGTCTCTCACCCACTCTGTGGTTGGGTTGTGGGAGTTTTTTACATTACCCCTTTGGGCTCAGGAGTCCAATTACTCCTTTTCATTCCTTTTTTCTTTAATGATTTGGAAATATTTGAGTGACAGATCTTTTATTAAAACATCGCTATCAGAAAACATCTAAAAGCAGGCAGAGTTAGTGCTTCACTCAGGGTTTCCATGCCTCAGGGAGAGCAAAGTTCTTCCTGGCTCTTGCCTGGCCTCTGATGAACAGAGGTTTGGTGTGCAGGCTTTGGTAGAGAAGGCAGGAGAACGATTGTCCTAAAATCTCGGTAGGAAAATCAGTGTCTTTCACACCAGAGATGTGAGCAAAGAAACACCTTTTGAGAACTGCTTCCCACCTCACTCATGGCAGGAGAGCCATGATCAAGAAGGACATGGCATGACTCACCTCCTTCCTTGTCTGCTTGGTGACCATGTGCACAGCAAGGAGCTGTGCCTTCTCCTCTGGCACTAATGCTTGAGGCCCCTGAGCTAAATCCAGTGGTGATCATGTCTTAGACCCTTCTTTTGGAGCACAGCTTTGTCTAAGTCATTTTTGCTTGTTTCACCTTCTCTTCTCCCATGAGCTTATGACTACTTTGCCCACTGAGACCACAAGTTTTGCAGGACAAGAAGCCAATAATAGTCCATCACTTGCTGGTAGAATAGTTGTACCAGCATCTCGATTGCATCTTCTGACATGGACAACACATACAATGTCTAGGGATTATACTCTGTGAGGTGTCAAATTAATTGCTCATGGATACGATGGAATGATGAGGTTTTTAAATGATGTATATTTTATATGATATATTTCCCCTCTACTAAGTGCATATTTTTTTCTATATTTCTTTAAATATCATTCTAAAATGAGACTTGGATCACTGGGGCCAGAACCTGAAATATTTCTGGTTAAAAGGGCCTCTTTGGGGCTTACTGTTGAGTTCCTGTGCCTGTCCTCAAAGCTCTTCCATCTTCCTGGCTGTGGTTTCCAAAGAACTAAACAAGGACTTAGCTGCTGCCTGCAGTTCCCCTCACTTAGTGGATTTTGGGTTTTGAGATGGTGTAAATGATTGCCAGACACCAACTGCACTTTGTCAGAGCACACACTCAACACAGCACCACTTTCCAGTCCTCTCAGGCTGATGTGGTTTCTGTCCAACTAAGTTGACATCACACCCAACAGTGTTGGGAAAAAAAAAAAAAAAAGCACCTGATTTACTCTCTCTTGCCCATCCATGAAGTGATTCCAAATATTTAATGGACAAAAAGAGCTTGAAAGCCATAAGGAACACCTGCACTGGGAAGAAATGAGTATTTCGCAGCTGGATGCACTTGGTGGGTCACTCACAGGTTTTGGCATGGAGTGGCATCATCTGCATCTGAGGCTTGGCCACCCCTTCCTTCTGCTGCTCCCAAGAGGGAGGAGGTTGGGAGGGGGGAATTTCTGATTATGCTTGCTGAAAATTTCACTCTTACTGCAGTTGGATGGGTGTTGGGTAGGTTTGCTCGAGGCATGGGGCTAAGCCTGTTTCCTAGAGGCCACCTGTCTTTCAGGAGATCAGAGTTTTGGGGAGCCAACATCCATCTTCACTGATGAAAGATTTGAGCAGGAAAATTCCACTTGACGTGCAAAGACAGACCTCACCGATGGCCTGGGGCTACTTACACCCCTGTTACTGTGCCGGGGGTGCCAAGTGTTAGCACAGTTCCATTCCACTTAAATGCTCCCCCAGTGCACATTCTTAAATGCTTTTTTCCAAAACAACAATGATCAAGAGGGCTTTCACCTCCTTTGTTTTCCTTGGCTAGGTCACCTTTGTTTATTGTTTATTGTCATGCTTGTCTCTGCTCCCGAGCGACTGGAGATGGGCTGTAACAGTGTGGAGGTGTGAGATGGGGGAGAAGGGTCTAGACATGCAGGATGCAGCACTGCTTACTAAGGGCTTTCCTTGCAATCCAAAACAGAAGTCTAACATTCATCCCAAGCTACATTTTGACAGAGGACTTGGTTTGCCCTGCAACCCTAGCAACTATTGCTGCATCATCATCATCATCATCATCATCATCATCATCATCATCATTATAAATAATATCATTACTTTGTACTGAAATACCTAGCAACAAACACACTTAGATTTTTCTTTTGTCTCACCTTCTTTTCCTAAGAGAAAAATGTGTATTTATTTTTAGGGGGAATTCATGAACTAAACAAGTAATGGGGCAACAACCATTTAAAATGAGTGGGTTGAAGTGAGCTGAGTGGGAAGCAGCCTGTGCAGGGGTGAGAAGCAAGGTGGTAGCAAAGTGCTCAGGCTGGAGGCTTTGAACCCAAGCAAGAGACATTAGGGGAGAAATACCAATTCAGAGGGGAAAAAACTGAATGAGAAGCACCTTTCCTGCTTCCCTGCTTCCACACAGAACTGGAGGAGCAAAGCAATGCACACCACAGGTGCCAAGGGAAGGGTAAGAGAGGAAAACTGACAGGATCACTGGCTCATTGAGATCTTCAGGAACAAAACAAATGACCTTTTGTGCTCCCTGGGGAGAGGTTCTTCCATCATCTTTATGTATTTCCACCTTTGGCAACAGCTAAATAGCTTTACATATCTACCATCAAGACACTAAGAGCCATGCCATAAATCTTAACCCTAAATTATCATTATTCACCAGGGAAAATGCATGGTTTGCTTCTCACATGAAAGAAGAGCACAGTTTCTGAACAGGGGAGTCCTCTCGGGCTGGCCATCTTCCTTGGCTGAGCTTCAGGCTCACTTGTCACTGCAATGTTTAGAAGCATCCATGAAAATGTACTGGTTTCTCCTTTTTTAAACCAATATTATCTGTTGCTTACAAGAGTGACTGGGGTTGGGGAACAATGCCAGGCAGTCAGGTCTCAGTCACTCACCTGCAGAATGGACTTAGATCAACTCACTTGGAATAAACATTAAAGACTATTGGGGTCCCAGAAATTATAATTGAGGTTACAGCTCAGAAGTGTACACGACTTGTTTCTCTTGCCTTCTGTTTCACACAAAGGACACACAGCCCAGGTATGGGATGGAGCCAGCCCCTCTGGTGCAGCTGCAATGGGATTTAATTCCTCCCCTCCTGTTGCCACTTTCTTAGCTCGGGTGCCCACAAACCCTAAGGGAGAGCAGGGGATGAGGGGAAATGTTTGTTTCTTAACAAATTCTTGTGTCATCTTCTTGACAGAACCTTTAAGCACTGAATGACATTCAGGAATGGCGTGGCTTAACCTCACGAGTTCAAGCACAGGAGCATTTCCCCCTGCCAACGAGCGGCAGGAATTGCTGGAGAAGAAATCTGTTCCAGCTCGCCTTGCCAGCAGCCACTGAGTGTTTTTAGCCCATGTGGCAGGGACACGGCTGAGGATCCCTGCTCCCTCCAAGCCGTGCCATTCTGTGAGTGGTATGACTGCATTTTGGATGTTTGTGAATAAAGGGGATATAACATATCATACAGAATGGCAAACCTTTCAGCAAGAGATGGCATGACTGACCTTACACACACACTTCATCTCCTGCCGATGGAAAATAAAAGGGGTTAATGTAGAGCACGGGGAAAATGAGCACAAGCAGAGTGAATTTCGGCAGCATCTGCATTCCCGCAGGATGTGGGCTGTGCATGAAGGGTGCCTAGCTCAGTGCACCAGCCCAGTGGGTGAGGAGCTGGATGTGAAGGCTTTTCCGCAGCACTTCTTTCTACATTTATTATCTGGATAGAAAGCCACAGTCTTAAATACTGATAATTAAAGGTTTAACATGACCAAGAAGAAGAAGCCTAGAGAGCATTAATTAATGTTTATATGTGGTTTCTAGCTTCTCTTCCCTTTTTCTTCACCCTTTGTCTGCCTCAAAAGATAATAGATGGGAACAGCTCTTTCTGCCAATGCCAGGCTTCACTGGCTGAGACTCTCCTTTCTCCTCTCCCAAACACAGGTAACAATTTAAGCATGGTCTCATGATTCATGTGGCTTTCCCAGTGTTTATCTGCAATTAAGGCTCCCATTGTTCCCTGGCATCAGCTTTTTCATGTAGGTTATATTCCCCACGCCACGATCCCCCTCCCAGTCCTGCAACTTTAGCCTGGGAAACTCTCAGCATTGCTGCCTCCACCACCAGAGCACACGCTTCTCCTCCCTCCTCTCCAAAACAGAGAGGTAAATAAGTTCCCATGAGTGGGACACTCTGCAAATTCCCACCTTCATCAGCTTCTCAGTAGCTGGTGCGGGTAACCCTGACCTTTCCTTCTAACTTCTTTGGGTTAAGCTATTCCTTGTGCATGGGATGAGCCTCTGTCAGGGAGGACAGAAGATGAAATCCCCAGCCAGACACTCAGAGGGTATAAATGGCTCTCCATTGATTTATGTCACCTGAAAATATGACTCAGCTGTATCTCTAGGTTGCTAAATAGAATTGCACTACACTGCACTGGAACCCAGTAATTTTAGCTAAGCAAAAATTTCAAGGTATTGCAACAGATGAAAAGAATGCAGGGCTGTTCTCTTCTCCTACATCAACAGAATGAAATACAGCATGAAATTCCCCATCAGCTCTTTATTTACATTCCTGAAGTTTTTTATACAGTATTATGCTTTCATGCTCAGCCAACAGAGAAGACAACTGTGCATGCAGGGGAGAGCAGGGTGGCAGTGGCTGGGATGCAGCATCTCTACAATTCATCACACAGAGATGCCTTTGCATTGGAAGGAAGAGGGTTGCACTTGGATACAACATCCATGTTTACATGAAGAAACCACAAAAAAATCCTTGGTATCTCAATTGCAAACTCCAGGCCTTGGGAGCTGGGAATGCTGAAAAGTGGTATTGCGAGAAATGACAATTCACTAGTGTTTTTCAGGGAATATCTATAGAAGTAGACTGGATGTGATACAAAAATCTATGCAATAACAGATGCCCTCTTCTCCGTGGTAAACACAGAGTCCCTCCCCTCTTTTCCTCCTGTCACTCATCTGCTTCCCCAAAACCCATTCGGAGATGCCTGCTGACTGGGATAGGAGGCTAAAGCTGAGAGGAGATAGCCTGGTGCCGAGCTTCTGGCAATGCAGAACCTGCAGCTCTGTGTCATCCTCTCCTCACCCACTGTAGTTTCAGGTCCGATGACACCACGTCATGGGCTGTAAATGCTCCTCCCTTGTCATTTTTGCATTCTGCTTCCTCTATTTATAAAGTAGGATTTTCAGGCGAGGCACACCGGGTAAATGCATGATGCCAAAACAGGATTAAGCCTAACTGCATTGCAGCAATTCCAGGCACTGCCAAGTGAGCACTTCAGCATGAATGAGCGGTGGTGGTGCTCTCCAAGGCTTGGTACTGACCCACAGGTATGGCAGAGAGCATCCATCAGCTCCTGGGGTTTTATTCAGTCCTGAAGAGTCACAGTGATGCCAACAATGCCAGGCAGGGAGGTAATATAACAGTGAAGAGGGACCAGGGTGATTTCATCTTTTCACCTCTCTTGTAATGCTGACACAGAAATAATTTGAAGTAGAGAAAATTTCTTAAGAAGGGAAATTTACTCTGGATATCAGTATTTCCAGTCCTGAAAAATCTGTCATAACATAGGCAAACTGCTCCATGGTCAATTAACCTCGCTGTTAAAACATCTCTCCTGCCAGCACCATCATCCATTCTGGCCATTAGGGAAAATCCAGTAGATTTAAAAATAAGATGTATATCGATTCAAACTCTCTATAATTTTTAATGTAAAAAAAATCATAATTCTTTAAAAAATCCCTTCTCCAAAAGGTATTATTTTCCAGAAGCTGCAGTTACAGCTCTTGTGTTTCTGACTCTCAACCAAGAGCTAATGAACTTATTGACACTATAACTAGCACGGAAAGAAAGGGACTTGGCACAGTAAGAAGCCGAGCCCTATGAATAGAAAGTTTCGTACAGCCTCAGCCTCGTTAATGCTCTCTCCATTCAAAAACATTGAGCACAGGGGAATATTTCCATGTTTGCCAAATGGAATAACTGTAACAGTGAGTTATTATTACTCCATTAAGCAACTGCAGATATTTCTCTCCTCTTTCCCCAAGTTAAAAAACAAAGACTGAGTAGAACATGGCTCTTCACAGACAGTTTAGCAGGAGCCCTCATTTTTAATGCAACATCTGTTAAGACACCAAAGTACCCATAGTTCCTGAAAAGAAAAAAAAGCTTGATAAAGATAGAACTTTATTAATTAGACTCATAGAATGATTCGTGTTGGAAAAGACCTCTAAGATCATCAAGTTCAATCATCAATCCAGCCCTGCTAAGTCTGCTACTAGACCATGTCCCCAGGTATGACATCTACCTGTCTTTTAAATATCTCCAGGGATGGTGACTCAACCACCTCCCTGGGCAGCCTCTTCCAATGTTTGACAACATTTTTAGTAACAAAATTCCTCTAATACTCAACATACATCTTTCCTGTCACATCTTGAGGCCATCATCATCAATTGCAGTGACAACGGGCCTGATTCTGCTCTCACCTGTATCCTCCACATGGGCACAATGCCACATGAGAGAGGGAAGGCATGTCTGTGAAACCAAAGGCACGACAGGTTTCCCAAGGCACGTCTGCACACCTATCTTTGATGAGAAAGATGTGAATTGTCACAGAAGTGAGAAAGGAAGGGTTTACTTGAGAGCTTAATGAGGCTGCAGGACTCCCTGCCACACGATGCTTCCGAAACCTGAAAGCCAAAGTGTAATTTCTGTGGGTAATAATACCTAGGATCATTATAGCCATTTGGAAGGGATATAAATGTCATGTACCAGAGTTAAGCCAGCTGTTAGAGGTTAGGAAAAGGGCCATAGTGGAACAAAGATTGCTCTGCATCTGCCTGCTACTGTTTCTTGTGTTTCCCTCAGAGCCCTTGGTACCCAACACTGACATAGAATGCACAGATTTGAATCCAGCTCTTGAACACCTCTTTTCCTAAATTACTTGGCATTCTCCACTTCCACTCTGAGTTGCAGGTACCATTCAACTAAGTAGAAGGAAGTAGCCATGCTTTAAGGCATCTGCTTTTGCTAAGGGTACCAATGGATCATTCATTTCCATGCGAATCAGGGTTTGGTGGCTTCAGATCCTACCTAGAATCAGCTATCTAAACTAAGAAAACCAACTTAATCTCTATCTACAGTCAGAAGCATCTCCAGAGAGCAAAACATTTCTGCAGGAGACAGGACAAAATGCCTTTTTCTCTGCACTGGCCATAGAGAGAAAGAAGATGGTCAGTTCAGACTAAACAGCAAACGGTTAGGTAATCAAAGTCAGGGGAGATGAAGGCTACCCAGGAAGGAGAAGTGTTTCAAGCTGCCTTTGTGTGACCTCACCTGTTAGATTCTCAAAATGAGAATAAAAGTTTCTGCCTTAATTTAAAAAAATAAGAGGTAGTATAAAGTTTATTTCCTCACCTCTGAATTGTCAGTCCTGAAAGAGCTCATTCTTTGCATACCATGAAAGCAACAAAAATTCGATAAAGTGAGCCAGCTACCAACCACAATGGGAGGAAAATGTTGGAGAAGGAGCCAGCAAGAGAGTGTAAATCACAGCAACTTCCACCAAGAAATCATGGCAGCATTTCTGTTAAATCCAGATGAATTTCACTGGTATTAGCTCGTTCGCCTTTAGAACATGAATGTGTTCAGCATTGGGTATGGGAGTTAGATTACAGCAAAAAAGTAATGGGACCTGAGATACCTGAGGTGGCTTGGACCCCAGTGGACAGTGAAGCTCACTGTGACTTCACTGGAGATCACAGAATGGTTTGGAATGGAAGAGACCTTAAAGTCCATAGAGTTCCACCCCCTGCCATGGGCAGGGACACCTCCCACTGGATCAGAGGGCTCCAAGCCCCATCCAACCTGGCCTTGAGCACCTCCAGGGATGGGGTGTGAAGATCACATTTCAAACAGGGGCTGGTGGCAGCAACCTGAACTTCTCTAAAGCTGATGAAGAGCCCCATAGAAGCGCATATGTGATCTGCAGGATGAGTTTATTGACTTCCAACTTCACAAATCCATCCCAAATAGCCCCACCATGACTACGGGGTTTCATAATCCTGGTCCAGACCTGGGTGCTACAGCTTGCTCCCCTCCCTGCCTCTCATCCATCTGCACCTGCTGACTTGGAAATGAGTTGCAGGTGATAAAACACTACCAGAAAGTCTGCTATGATATTTCTCCATGCACCAAAAGCACAGGAATCTGGGAGAATTTACAACAAACTGGCAAGATTTACACTCTGGTTCACAAGCCAAAGCCTTTCAAAGGAATTAAAATACATTTCTTACGAGCAGCTGGAATCATGTCCATGCTTTTATTCCATTATTGCTATCAAACAGCATCCCCGGGCTTTGCACTCTTGCCAGCTCTTCCAGTGTCTGTCTGTGCTATTTTGAGAACTGTGCTTCACCTTTTTGTGCCTTTAGTTTCCATACCTGTAAAACGGGTGTTTCACCTAACCTACAAGTTTTGCATCAACCAATGTTGCTAAAGCATTTCAAATCATGGCCATGGAGTTCTTGTTTTCTTGATTGTACCCTGTAAGAAGAGTAAAATTAAAGCTGATTGCTACAGAAAGGAAGCCTTTGTGTCTCATCTTCCTTCATGAGATTAAGTTTCTAAGGTATTTTAAGAAATGAGACCCCATAGGATTTATTGGTGTCCATTTAAATCTCTCAAATGCCTACACACAAATACATCGAGTGCACAAGGATTAAATCTAAATCTGAGTGGATTAGTCAAGAAGCCTTGCCTAGTAATGTGGAATTGCTGCAGAAAATATATAAAAATGTCATTTTTGTCAATCTTACAATGCAACTCGATGTCCCATGTATAATGAGTTGTAAGCCCCACAATATCCCAGGATCAAGTGAAAGAGAAAACTTTCACTCGGGAAAAAAAGGCAGTGGAATTCACAGGGTCAGAGCATCAGAGACACGACAGACAGGAAACCTGGGGGAAAAATCTGACTTTGACATCTGGCCTGAAAAGTTTGTAACTCTGAATCTATTGGTAGAAGGACAGATGCACCACTCTGCCATTCTGCCAGGTGTAGGGTAGAAACATTAGGTCCTGCACCTGGGTCGGAGCAATCGCAAGTACAAACACAGCCTGGGTGGAGAATGGATTGGGAGCAGCCCTGAGGAGAAGGACTTGGGATGCTGGGGGATGAGAAGCTCCACAGGTGCCGGCAACGTGTGCTCACAGCCCAGAAACCACCCAAGTCCTGGGCTGCACCCAGAGCAGTGGGAGCAGCAGGGCAGGGAGGGGATTCTGCCCCTCGGCTCCGCTCTGGGGAGACCCCACCTGGAGCCCTGGGTCCAGTTCTGGAGTCCTCGGTACAGGAAGGACCTGGAGCTGTTGGAGCGGGGCCTAAGGAGGTCACAAGGATGAACTGAGGGCTGGAGCACCTCCTGTATAAGGACAGGCTGAGAGAGTTGGTGTTGTTCAGCCTGGAGAAGAGAAGGCTCCAGGGAGACCTTAAAGCAGCCTCCAATACTGGAAGGGGCTCCAGGAAAGCTGGGGAGGGGCTCTTGGTCAGGGAGTGCAGGGATAGGATGAGGGGGAATGGTTTTAAGCTGAAAGAGGGGAGACTGAGATGAGATCTTAGGAAGAAATGTTTTGCTGTGAGGGTGGGGAGGCCCTGGCCCAGGGTGCCCAGAGCAGTGGTGGCTGCCCCATCCCTGGAGGTGTTCCAGGCCAGGTTGGATGGGGCTTGGAGCCCCCTGACCCAGTGGGAGGTGTCCCTGCCCATGGCAGGGGGTGGCACTGGATGGGTTTTAGGTGCCTTTCAACCCAAACCATTCCATGATTTTGTGATTGAGAAACAGGAAGACTTTTTAAACTTTATCAAAAGCAAAAGGGAAGAACTGCTCCCAATGTCCCATAACCAGGATTGCATCTGATCCACAAAATTTTCTTCACTCTTTTCCTAGAAGTTTCCGTGCCTGGAACTGGTTCTCAGAGGCTGCATGACTGGTCACAGCTTTATTCATGTCTTTAATTAGCAGGTGTGTGGTGCCTGTTTAGTCACATTTTTAGATCTCTTGCAAGCTGTCAGGAAGAAAGGCATTATTTTAGGTAAAATACCACTGCAGAACAGAGTGACATTCAGTTTGACATGTGAGGATAAATTAAGGATAAGGATACGTTAAAGAATACTCAGAGCGCCTTCGTCACATTCCTGTGTTCAAGGAGAAATGCAGCTGAATTTCAGTTGATCTTGGCTCCTTCACTGACCTGTAGCAGTAAATTTCCCCCCCTTTTAGTGTTTAAATAGTTTGTCAGTGAATGATCCCATTCATAAAGTGCTGGTGACGACAGTTCTGCAAAGCTAAATGACACTTAACTGTGCAACTAATAAATCTGCAACAAAAATAAACAGAGGAGATGAGGGGAAAAAAAAGGTTAACAATGCCAAAGAGCTGAAAAAAATGTATCACTGGCAGGTATGAAAGGATATTGTCATTAAAACTGTTTGAAATGGTATTGTGCAGGATTGCTCCCATTTCCTGCCCCCGTTTCCTGACCTTTTAGTTCTCAGAAGAAAACGGGCTTGGCAGGTATGTGGGAACTCTGTATTCAGTCTCAGAAATTCACTGCAGACAGCGTGGATCCATCTCTCTGTGTCTCTGTGCAGGTATTCGCTCCCACTGGGACCTCCTGGATCAGTGAAAGGAGTCCTCCACTCTCGTGGAAAGCAAAATTTGCATTTATGAAACAGTAATTCTCATTCCATATAGGAAAAATGAACGTAAATACTCAAATTACTGAAAGTCAGAGTCAGATCTGGGGGAAAATTAAGGCTGAAAAACTGGAAGCACAACAATCCAGTAAGAAAAAAACTCAGAGGGCTTAGAGTTCTTGTGTCACAAACAAGATGCTTAACTCAGAACCATGAAGTCCAAGAACAGAAATCTTAACATATCAGTCTAGCCAGATGGGGCACTGAAGAAATGTCATAGAACCATAGAATGGTTTGGGTTGGAAGGGACATCAAAGCCCCTCCAGTTCCCCCTCGTCTTCTCCCTGCACTCCCTGATAAAGAGCCGTATCATCTATATTTAAGATCTGAAAATGTGAAAATAAGGTGAAAACGTGAAATAAGCAAACGGACTGACCCCTTCTTTTAACAGCTTGGGGAAAAAAGCAATCCTCAATGTAAAGGAGAGACAGGGAAATGGGCCAGTGTGGACAGAAGTTTCTTATACCTAATCTCTCTCTTATAGCTAATGGGTTTTCTAGACAAAGGCAATGCATTGATTTGTTTGAACTGCGTAATTCTGTGCAGAGAGGCAGTAGCTTCACTGATAAAAGTGGGGTTTTGTATGAGAGGATACGGAGGCGGCTGGGGATCACAGGGAAATGTGTTCAGAGGGAGACAAGTGGGCTCGAGGAAGTTTATTAACAGACTTGTTCAAGATTCAGACTGAGATAGATTGTATATAAGTCCTTAATTAAAACCCTGGGCAGAAAAAGTAGAGTTGAGCCATCAAGGTTTAGTGATAACAAAAAGCTGGGTCAGATTGCCGTTCCCCAAAAGGGTTGTACAACCTGCAGGAGAAGCAGGAGATGGAGGACTGGAACAGAGAAACGAGGCGGAGGGGGGAACAAACCATGAGTGTGGTAATCGGTGAATGATTAAATGAGGGTCCTAGCTACCTGGTGGCCTATATTAGACAAAATGCAATTGTAAGTCCAAAATGAGCCCAGTACAGTATTTGGCCTGGAGATAACACCACAGTGAGACCTTCTCTGTAGCAGTGTGTATAGATTTCATCACCCATCTTCCAGAAAGATAAACTGAGCCTGGAACAGAAGCAGAAAAGGACACCAGAGTGGTCAGAGGGAAGGAGTTTATTTCACAAGATAAGCTTCTAAGAGCCTAGCAGGATGAGGGCTGCATGGACATATGATCCCTAGCTATAAATACGCTGCGAGAGAAGCAGCAGAGAGGCAGAAGAACCGTTTGTGTTAGCGGCCAAAGCCAGTAAAACCAGAGTGAATTGGGACATAGGGAAGTGTTTACTGAAGCACTTGCCACAGGAGTTTGCTTCTGAAACAGCTTTGCAAGAGGAGCAGGAATGTACAGATCTCCTCGATTCTTAAACGGAGATGAAAACATTTGTGAAAGGGAAAGTGTGGAAAAAACATAATTGCAACAACCTGGTCTTTGTAAACTGAAGAGATCCAACTTATCCTGGCTTTTATCTCCTTGCATCATACAGGATGCCATCTTGAGAAAGCACCTACATCACTAAACTGTTGCATGGGGAAAAGGGGAGTATTTGTATGACATTTGACAAGCATCCCTTTCATGGTCTGTTGTTACTGTAACTGTACCAGGTTTAATCAAAATAAGCTGGTAGGAAGAAGAAGCAGGAAATGAAACAGATAAAACCAGGATCCTCCCAAGACGACAGCCCCGCTCAGAGAGGCATTTGGGGAACACCACTGGTTTGGCAACACTCCCCTCATTACCTGCTGCAGATTTACTGTCCAAAAGAGGAGCACAGGTTTTTTGCTGACAGCAGATCTTTAAAAGCCTCCTGCCTTTGCAATCCAGTTAATTTATTTACAGTAACTCATCCCTCACTTAGGAGAACCAATGCTGCAGGAGACCGTGTGTGGCACCCCCAAAGCAGCTCTCTTCAGAGCCAGGATTATCTGCTGCTTGCAAACCAGGATGCCTCTTGGGTGGCTCAAATTCAGACTTTGAATACTCATCTTGGCCCTTGCTCCTGGGCCCATGTCCCACACAAACTGTAAAGTCTGATGAGTAAATCAGGCTAAAATCCCACAACCTCAGGCTCTACACAAATTCCTACTTGAACAGACAGGCTCTGGACTTCTCCCAAAGGTCTATAGATGTGGCCTAATCCAGACCGTGACTGGGAGCTGGGGAGCAGAGCAGTCCTCAGGAAGGGGTTCACAGAGGCTGCTCCACAGCTTGCAAAGAGAGTTTAGGACAGGGAGGATCAAGTTCGTGGGCTTTCATTTATGGCAACATGGGACAAGAAGAGAGGCAGGTCCTTAGGAAGGGGATAAAGAATCTCAAATTTAGCAGGGAAATGTCTGGCTGATGCTTCCCAAATTAATTATCTGTCTCTTCCGGCAAGAGCTTAGAACAAACATCAAGCCATCCTATACTCTTTGACACCTTTACCTTACTGCTCATGATAGGTGACTTTTCACTGCACAAACGGATGTAATTATTACCTCAGGGGCAATATTCTCTCAGGCACACAGAGAATAAGGCAGATAACTCCCAGTCTGGTCTTCTAATCCCATTATCAGACACCTCCTCAGTGTCATTATCCTAAATAACACAAAATAAAACACAGGAGAAAGAATACCATTGTATTTCCAGTAATGAGAAGCATGGACAAGAGAGGAAATAATTTCTCTGAGTCATCCTCCACACCCAAATAATAGAAATATCTCTGTGTGGAGAAGCAGATGACGTTATGGATTAGCTGTGCTTAATTTTCACCACGAAAATGTCCTATGTGCAAATCTCAGCATGGAAAGCTGGTTCTCCCTACTTAGGTGGCGGGGAAGACAGCTATTTGCTGTCTTTGCAAGGAGCTGATGCTGTACATCCTGTGATTGCAAGGGATCAGTCCTTACAGACTGAAGCCGTGCTCCTCCTCCAAGCATCTCACATCAATGCAGGTATGGGCACAGCCGCAGAATCAAGGGAGCAATTGTTCTGGATGTGGAAAGCAGCTCTGATGTGACAGTTTGTGGTTTGGGAGCAGACCCGGGTGTCTGCTGCTCAAGAGCTGGCAGCATGGGTGGGTCACAACTTCTAGCTCTGATAATCCCAAATGATGCAAGCTCTCAGCTGCTGAAGCCTCAATGACCTCCTGTAGGAACAAAGATGACTGGGAAAGGGCAGATGCAGGAAGGTTTGGAAGAGGAGCTGGAATTACAGGTAATCCAAGCTTCTAGGAGGAAGAGGGAAATTCCCATCTCTTCTGGCAGGACCTTGGATGCCCAGCACACCAAGGTGTACGTGCACATGTATGATAAGGACAGGGATGAATGATGGAGGAGAAATTTCTCTCTTCTCAGAGTTGGTGCTATCATCTCCCAGAGAAGAGCTTGTGAGCAAGGAATCCCCAGCCTGGGACCCGTTTGTGTATTCATCACTTTTAATCCACCACTTGACATTTGTTTCTCATTTAGCTACTAGGAGATTCCATACTCTCCTGAGGCACCAGGGAAGCTGCACAGAGAGCAGCTGTGTGATCTGGCTTTAAAAATAGTTTTCACCCCTGAATGTTATCTTGTTAAAAAGTTTTTGAGAGCCACAAAAGTCTATAGTCTCAAGGAAGAAGCGCTGCAGTTTTAATGACAATTTGTACCTCTTTTTTCCCACTACTTTTGTGAAAAGCACAACTATAAAACCATCGTTACAAGGCTGCGCTGGAACAGCCAACCAACCCACCCACCTATGACAGGACAAAGTGCTCTGAATGCTTTCTCCTAGGGGTTTGCTTGCATAAACACCAGGACCTGACCAACTTGAAGCAGCTCTCCAACCTGCTCTAACTTCATTCACTTGCTGCAGTAGCCTCCCTGATACCTTGCAGGGGTGCAGGGTCTCTTGTCCATAGCCCTACCCTAGCCAAACCCACTGCAGCTCATCAGAGGGTTGTAAGAACCCGCAAGCATCAGAATTGGGTATCACAGTGCCGGTGTAACTAAGAAATGGTTTGCTTTAGCTTAAATAAGAGCTGGTCTTTGGGTGTGGTAAGAACAGTGAAGCCTTAAGTGTCCAGGATACTTGGCATTTTCACCACCTGATAGTGATGCTTGTTGCTTTTTGGGGAAGGCACTAATGGCCTTCATATGGGAAACTTGAAAGGCCTGAAATATTCTACTGTTGTTGTATCTACAAGTGTTTGGTGCCTTGGTTTTATGCAAATATTAGAAGCATTTGCCCAAGGGCTAACTATTGCCTCCTCTACATTTGTTAGTGCTCTGGCATGCTCAGCAGTGTTCTTCCCCAGGAAATTTTGGCTTATGGAATTTCTCTTTGATAAACTTGTTTCTCACTAATCTTCGGGGGGGACACCTCCTCCTGGTTGCATGCAAGAACGTAGGCTCTCCGGGACCAGGATGACTTCAGGAACCTCTCTTAGTGAGTAATTCTTTCCATTACCCTCAATTGTTTGACAAAACAGGAGCTTTAGTGTTTCCAGGAGTTAACAGAGATGTCAGAACAGCCCAGAGTTTTTAGCTCTCCATTTAGCTCTCCATATCTGGCAGTACACCTTGCACTTTTGGCACCTACGGATCCCAGCAGTGATTTTCTAGTTATTACTGTCATGCTAGGGAGGAATTATTCCATTCGGTTGGGACAGTCCCTTAAACAGGATCAATGTTAAGGGAAGGCCCTAGAATTGGGTGGAAAGCCTAGAACTCACAGGATATCTGATCATGAGGGAAAAAACCCACAATCTATTTGTGCTAGGGAAAAATATATTTAGATTTTAGAGTTCAAGTCCCTGCACTGAAAATCATCCTTTTGGCCTGTAACTCCTTGACTTCAAAGTCCATAAGCTGGTATCTAGTTATGGATCTCTAGAGCATCAGCAAAGCAACAAGATGCTTGGGGCTGGTTTTCGTTGCTATTTTACCCAAATGTCATTCATTTAAGAGATATGAATTGCAACTGTTACGTTAGCAATGTGCCACTCCTGTTAAAAAAGAAACATTACTGTGCTTCAGAAGTTAATGCTCCCTCACCACCTGTCCTTCAGTTTATAGTAAAACCTGGTAAATCCTACCTGGCAGTACCAAACCTTGGGAGGAGGGAGGAGCGAGTTTCTTATATGATGTTCATGCCCAACATCTAAGATTTCATGGGATCCAGGCTTCACCAAACCCAGTGCCTTTGCCAAGACACAGATTTGGGCCCAGATCCTGTATTGTAGCCTTAGTCTAATCCAGCTCTTCTTTACTCAGCTATGTTTTAACTTCCATACCACAAGAGGAAACTTGTGGAAAACCTGTCACTCATCATCCTTGCATGTACATTTAAACTCCAGAAAAATCTCTGTCTCTACAGAACCAAAAACCTTTACTTTTCAACCTGATTATTTTTCTCAATAGTTTTTATTTTTCATGTAGGTAATAAAGTCAAGCTTTTCACCTTTGCTTTTTCTTTCACCTCCTCCCTTCTTTCACTCACGTCTTTCTTACTGCCCTTTTCCATGATGCTTCTGAAGAAAGGTGATGAAGAGAAGAGGGAACTGCAAACTCACCCAAACACCAAAATTCTTTGTACTGGCTTGAAGCAAATACATACTCTTATTTGTTGTTGCAAAACAGTACGAAAATCTATTCATCCTCACTGGGACCTGGGGGAACTTTCCATCTTGCAGGATGAGCTCAGTGCTTTGCAAAATTATCTAAACAGTGGGTACAATAAAATGTGGGTCCCAGCCAGAACGCCGGATATGAGCACTTTCCATCCCTGTAGGGGAGTTGGGATTTCGACATCGGGGCTTGTTCGTTGCTGTTAGCTCTGGAAGCCCAACACCCCTGAACATCAGCAAGGTTCAACCCCAAGGGCATGTCTGCAATCAGACTCCTCTGATAAGTGACAAGAGACCGGAGATCTTTGTGCCTGGGAGACAGAACAATCAATGGTCTCTTAAGAAATAAAACTATCTTCAGGAGCTGCGCAAAGTTGCTTGGAAAGCCCTTTGTCATCGCTCTGTTGATAAAGATGAAGCTTTTTTGACCAGATTTCCTCAATACTGACTGCAGATAGCAGTGTGGGTTGGCTACACTTCTGAACAAGGGTGCCTGGAGTCAGATGTGGAATGGTATTTCTGGACCTCAGGAGCATGAAGCAAACACAGCTCACACTCACAGGAGCTGCTGTCACTGCAGAACACATCACAGATCCCTTTAAAGGCTAAACTCGAGGAGACAGGCTTTCTGCAGCCCAGCCTGGAAGCTTCTCTCAGCTCAGCACAAAGCCAAGGGGAAGAGCTGCTCAAGTCTTTGCACTTCAGTGACATGAGTAAAAATAGGCCAATTGGGGAAAAATCTTAAATCAAGAGGGAAAGGATGACTTGCCTACCAACAATGGCTGGGACTGGTATGGTCAATGCTACTGGAATTTGTAGACGTTCTCCAGCTGCACATGTAACACAGAGCAGACAACAAGTATGGAAAGATTCAGACAAGAAACAATTCAATGGTTTCACCATTTCTCCCCGCTGTTCTCTTTTCATCTGAACGTGCATTTGGAACAAGCTTTCCATGAACAGTCAAGAAATAATCAGGAAAGTCAGTAGGAGTTATTCAGTGTGAGTGAGTATCAGACAGCATTTTAAGGGCTAATTTTGCACTTAAGTAATCACATTGAAAAATGAGATGCTAAAGTTTCTACTCATCCAAAAGAGGAAGAAAAACATTGTCAATGTCTTATGGACTCTCTTGAAACTAGCCCAGGGAGGGAGGGAATTGTGTCTTTACCCGGATTGACTCACAAGTGATTAGAAAGGGATTAACCCAAAAAATAAAACTAAAAAAAAATAATCACTAGAACTGTTCCTGCTGTGCAGTGAGGTTGAGTCAGAGACAATTATTTTTCATCTGGGAAGAGGGAAATTTCATTTTGTAAAACTTACTTTACTCTTTGCTAGAGAATGATCAACTTTTCTTTGCTTGTGAGTGAGAAATATACATTGAAAAGTTTTTGAAATATTCTATTTTTATAATTATCTGTTCCATTGGAGAGCACAGAAACCCCAAACACCCCTGTCTACTTCATGGCGAGAAAGTAATTTCTTTTTTTTCCTGTTCCTACTTTTCTTTCCCTCCTGCCATGTAGATCTATCAAAATTTCTCAAATTAAGACTAATCCATTGGGTGCCAAATGAAAAAAAAACGCATATGCATTACCCATTTTAGGGAACACATGTTGGTTGAAAGAAAGGCTACATACTGAAATTCCCAAATGCCAGGTTTAAAATATACCTCTGAAATGTGTTTTAAAAATTCACTAGAGCAGATTTCCCTTTGAACTCAGAAAAGTTGAAATCTTTGATGCCTTCTGTGATGTTCAGCATTTTATGTTTCTGGAATGATATGCACACAAATTTGATTTAGTGAACCAGTCAGGCTTCCAAGTAAACCTAGTAGAGATTCTTGCAGACTTTTTTGCAATGTGATGGTGAAACTAATTAGCCAAATTATTTCCAGTGAATTGCTCTCTTCACCCTCACCCAGTATCACCACATTTAAGACTTGTGGAAACATTTTATTTTGAGATAACAGCGCTGATGATGCTATCCAAGAATAACAGAGAGTGATTATAGATTTCATAGACCATCTCATCTAATTCCTGTACAAACAGGCTGTAGGGCTTTTTTAAATTAAAGGCCATTTCAAGTCCAATAGATATGGTTGAACTCGAGCACAGTTCTGGAAAGAAAAGGGGAATAAAAAGACATCCACAGATAAGGAATGCGCTGCAACAAATTGTATCCTAACTGCAGACAAGCGCCAAACCCGCGCCTGTCCTGAGTTTGTCAGGGCTCTGGGGAAAGGAGAATGGTTCAAAGACAAACCTGGATGCATTTTAATGGCAGAGGAAAGACTTCACAGCTCTCAGCCTGCGTTTTCAACACAACAGGCTAAAGGGAAATCTTTTCTCCCATTTCCATCTCTCTCTGCCATAAAAAAAGAGCTAAACTTCATCAGTTGTCGGGGATTTCCAAAGCTTCTCCCAGTCACTGCCTAATGCAGGTGCAAACCTGTAGCTGCTTTTTCAAAGCTGATTTCTGTGTGTTAAGTACTCAGCAATACAAACTGTGCAGAGCAATGTTCCACCCTGGTTCCACCAAAGCCAGCTGGAGTTTCACCTGATGCAGATGCACGTGCTATTGCAAAGCTAACGCAAAGGTGGAAATTAAGTCTTCCAAACACCACAGAGTAAGAAACTGGGGAAAAAAGAAATCCTTTCTCCCCACTCAACACCTCTTGTATAAGTCACCTGAGATCTATGTGGGATTCATGTACAAACCACCACCCTGAAAAGGGGACATTAAGAAATCATCTTCACAGGGACACAAAGACCCAATTATTACCATCCAGACATAACTGCAGGAGGGAAAGTGATGGAAAATAGCCAGAATATCACTGCTCCCATTCATAGAATGTCCTGAGCTGGAAGGCATCCATGAGGATCATCAAGTCCAACTCCTGACACATCATCTGCATCCAGTGACAAGGTGGCACCCACACCACCCCTCACCTACCTTAGTATGGTGCTGTAAGTAATGCTGCTGAAAAGCAGAGTTAGGGAAACTCTGATGACTCCTGCTTTCTGCAGGGTTTGTTAGTATAGAAAAGCCTAGCCCGGAAAAGTGTCTTTATAGCGTTCTGAAAAAGAAACAACAACAACTGTTTTATTTATATATTTAATTTTTAATTAAAAAATAAAGGTTATCTTAATACATCTCCTGCAGCCTTTGGGCAAAATGCACCCTTAACAAGACTTTATGAAACATGATGCACATCTATTCTTGGCACACATCTTAAACAAACGTGAACTTTCTGCAGCAACTTCTGAAATCCATCATTCTCCCAAAACCCTGAAAACATTTCAATGTTCTTTAAAAAAACCCTACAAAAAATTAGAAGTGGGCCCAAAGCAAAAATCTCAGATCCAAGCAACCCAAATCTTTTGGAGCAGGCTCAAATCCAAACCCCCATCTCCTTCAAAGTTTTATCCCAGATCACTGCAAATTCAGACACGGCACCCAAACAACCGAGAGAGATGGAATCTGGATGCTGACCCAGGTATGAATCTCGCTGTGGAAGCTTTGATCTCTGCACTGGGGCAAAGGAAACCCATGGGTCCGAACTCGAACTGTTTAAGTTGGGCCCATCCCTAACAGAAATAAGTGCTGTCTACAGGATGAAATGGTGCTACCAGAGCTCCCCATTTCTCAGCTGTCCCTAATCCAAGACCAGACCAAGTATTTTGTCCGTTTGCACAACTCGAAAAGGCAAGGATAAAGCCAAGAGAACACACTGAACCCTCCGACACAGTCATATCTGTACACATTGCCTCCCACCGCGTGAAAGGAGCCCTCGACTTCTCCTTTAGTCTCCAGGAGCTGTCTCAGGTGTGCAGACAGAGTTGTCTCTGGAAACACATCCAGGTCTCCATCGCTACCACACTGTCAGAGGGACGGGCCGTCACCGTGCACACGGGATGTCTTTGTTCTACCATGGCCCATGACGGCTGATTCCCAAAGGCACAACGTGACCAATCTTTAGACTTGCACACAAGGCCTACATATATATATATTTATATATATATGTACACACACACAATTACATACATATTTAAATATATATATATATACACATATATATATTTGGGTTTGGTTTTCTCTTTTCTCTTTTTTTGCTTTCTCCCCCCTCCCCTTTCTTTCCTTTTTAACTTAACAGTATAGTCTCCTCAGAGGAGGGCCCTGGTGTATGTTCTGGAGACTTCTCCGTTGCATGTTCTGGAGACTTCTCTGTTGCCAAAGAGACTTCTGGCTTCTCTTCTGTCACTTCAGGCTCCTCAGGGGCTTGAGATCCCTCCAGATCCTGACTCTGAGCCTGGCTGTTCATTTTCTCTTCTGCTTCGATTTCCTCCGAGGTGGGAATGGAGTTTTTCTTTGGACGGCCTTTGGGCTTTGTTGGAGCTTCCTGTCCTCCTTTTAGTACCTGGAGAAAAGAGATGAAGCATCAGGATCAACCTGAACTCTGCTGCTGTGAGACGTCCTTTAGAGAAAGGTGAAACTTGTTTTTGACTTCACAGTTAATCCATGGCCTGGGCACCATTTCAGCCTCACAGAAATGTTCTGCATTCATAGAGTTCACCCATTATCTCATATAAATGAAATCAAACGCAAACGTCATCAGCAAGAACACCCAGAACCCAGGTTTCTGAGTCAGTTCCTATAGGAGGCCCAAGAGCAACATAGGCACAATCCTCAGCACTACAGACAGCATAGATTTTCCGTATAATTCAGTTCCTTTCCTGAATGTTTGACTTACTTAAAGCCCAAGTAAGAACTTAAGCCAGGATTTCCTCTGCCGGCCTTTCTTCCAGCCTATTTGGCTTCTGAAACAGCCATTATTATTTTTATTATTGTTATTGTTGTTATTGTTTTGTAACAACTGCATTAAAATACAAGAGACTCCTTTCATTTGTGTAAAAGGCAGAAATCAGCAAATGAGGTCTGTTGCTATGTTTAATTCCCTTTCCCTTCAAGCTATCACTGCAACAAGACACCTCCAACCACAGATCTGTACCCAAGCTATTCCCTAGTTTGTTTTAAGTGGCAGTAACTTCTGTGACCATCATATACATTCCATGATACAGCCTAGAACCGCATCTCCTCTCCAAGATGAGAATATATAAATATCTCAACTGAAGAATGTCACAGCACCTTGGCTCCCACCAGGCTTTATTGGACATTGGTACGTTCTAAAAACATTTTAACTGGAAAAGGGCCATGAAGCTAAGAATAAGTGAAAGAGGTGAATGGAAGCTGTGAAAAGCAAGAAATGATGATATTAGCTCCCAAAACTGCATTGGTTTCCATGGAGCACCACAATCTTTTTTGTCTGTGCACATAACCAATCCAACAAGCATTAAGATCACAAGAATGCAAAAAATACTGAGGGAAATATTTTGGTTTTTCCCGCTGTTCTGTTCTAATTTCTTTTATCTCTTTGCTTTATGTTCTTCCTTCTGCCCATGGTCCCTCCAGCCCAGCACAAATGCTGCAGCATGAGCATTTCAAAAAAAAAAAAAAAGAGTGCATCTCTAAGGAAAGCAATCAAGAATAAAACAAAATTTGGTATAAATAGACAGAGGTCACTGACATGATGCTCAGCTTCCAAATCTGTTCTTTTGAAATCAGTTTTTAAGGACAATGGAGAAATGCTAACAAACCGCTTACCATTTTCTTCCACTTCATCCTACGATTCTGATACCACGTCTTCACCTGGAGCTGCGTCAGCCCCAATGACTGAGCTAAGTCAAGCCTGGGAGAGAAGACAGACACTGAAATTGAGTTTACAGAGCATAAGAATTGCTCATATGTCAAGTGCAATCAGTTCAACACTGCAAGACCACAGACTAGCACAATTGCCAGAAAGGGTGGCTATTCATCTCTTTAATCTGTTGTTGCTGCCTTCCAGTACTTACAGGGGGCCTACAAAAAAGCTGGAAGAGGCTTTTGATCAGGGAGTGCAGGGATAGGAAGAGGGAGAATGATTTTGAGCTGCAAGAGGGGAGACTGAGGTGAGATCTTGGGCAGAAATGTTTTGGTGTGAGGGTGGGGAGGCCCTGGCCCAGGTTGCCCAGAGCAGCGGTGGCTGCCCCATCCCTGGAGGTGTTCCAGGCCAGGTTGGATGGGGCTTGGAGCCCCCTGATCCAGCGGGAGGTGTCCCTGCCCATGGCAGGGAGTGGAACTGGGTGGGCTTTGAGGTCCTTTCTAATCCAAACCATTCCATAATTCTACGAAAAGTGGTAAAGGATGTGAAGATAGATGGCTTTATGGAAGAAGCAAGAACATTTAGGTGTCTGCAGGCTATCTCTTTTCTTCTCTGTGACCACTGGACAAATGAGCAAGCCTAGAAGTTTTAGAAGTTTGCCTGCTCTCTTTGAAACACAAGCCTGCTATTCTCCAGCTGCTGACGGTCCATGTTTGTACACAAAGCAGGGAGCTACTGGTACAGTGCATCTCAGAAAAACATCTATGGTCTGGAGCAAATACGTAATAGTCAAGACACCATGCATCAGTCTGCCTTTGAAAGTGTTGCTCTTTGGATCATATTTCTTCTTCACTCCCTACATAATGGAAATAATAATACTTTCTCATTTCTCATGGAGTAGTAGTACATCTAAATCTATTAATTTCTTATGCATTCTGCTATTATAGGCAATTTAGGCTTATAAATTAATTTATTCTTTGTTTATTTAGCTTAGGGGTATATGTGGCAGATAGTCCATAATCCTGATTCATCCTCCACAAATCTCCAACCTGTGCAATTTCATCTGAAACCATTCATTATTTCTATATTAAAATCCAGGATATGAAGCAAATGCAGCTCAGAGTAACTCTTTATCATTCCCCACAGGTGACAGCACTGCGCATCTGGCAGTGTTGTAATGGAGTTGCACAACAGATGGAGATGGAAATCCTCAGCAATGCTGGCTAAGTGCCCCACAGAGTCACACAAGCCCTGCAGGTGGGACAGCTCAAACTCGGAGTCACATTCCAAGGTGTTCTGGATTGTGTGAACCTTTAGAAAAATATTTCACCACTTTTGGACAGGGAAATACATTCGTCAAGGCCAAGTTTTTCATGATAAAACTTTTGTTTCAGCTGGGCTCTTAAGGCAGTCAGACTCGCTCTTACATTTATCAACATGCAGGTACCCCACAGAGCTCTCTGTGCTCAGAAACACACTCATGGAGTCACTTTTTTCCCCAGCTTTGGATTCACTCTAGAGCTACAGGCATGATTTGCCTTCTGCCTACACCACTACAGAACCTCTGTGACATATCCCATGGATTAAAGATTCAATTACTGTAATTTGAAACACAGAATCTAGCAGAGGCATCATCCTGGTGTGCTGCACTCCCTCACTACTAATAAACTAGGTGCTTCTGTTGCTCTCCCAGCAGTGCAATCCAGGCCAAAATTGCAGAAGTGAACGTAGATTGCAACCCACTGCTTCACCACCATGTTTCCAGCCATGAGCTGACAGAGAAACACCACTTGACTAACTCATCTTGCCTTGGTACACATCTTATCACACTTCGACTACCTGCAACCAGTTAGCCCCTCTTGCCACACACACTGGCGTAAGCAGTATTGCCTGGAAACCCGAGGAAACAAACAGAGGGGAACTGGTACGCAGACAGGAATTGCTCATCAGCCTCAAACATGTACAAAGCCAAGGAACAGTCATACCATAAAATTAATTAACAGCCTTGAGTGCCTCATCAAAGTTGTCAGCCATGTGGTTAAGTGCAGCCGTGAGGAGTCAGTACAGGAGCATTAGGAACTCTGAAACTTCATGAAGCTTGGTCTACCTGCCATCCTTGGCTTTAGAGACAGGCAGTAAAAGCAGAGAATGCTGATCTTCAAGATCAGTTTAAATACTGGGACATTGCCATCTGTGGAGCTCAAGATCTGCTGTACCTTTCAAACTCTCTCTAGGTTTACAAAATTCATAGGAACCAGACAGGTCTTTTTTCTTGTAATTTAAATTTGCAGAGTAGTAGTCAAAGCCTTTAAAAAAGATAAAGCCTCTGCTTAGTTTACACAGGTAACAAGTGGTCCCTGGGAACTTGTCTTTTCCTTCACAAAGACAAGGTACTCGGCAGTGCTTTCACACGGGCAAGGTAGCCTTCAACTCCGTGCAACTCTCTCTAGTTGAGCTGATGGACAAACCTTACTGAATTGCTCCCCACGTTTGGTAGATGAAGTTCAGTAGTTCAGTAGCCAGTTGAAGCTACAGCCAACCTTTCAGCTGCCATGCAGAGCCAGCCACCCACCTCCATGTCCCAGGAGAAGACAGGCTCCACCTTTCTTCAAGTGTGCAGCAGGAATGAGAGAGAGCCTTTTTCTCTCTACCTTGCCTATCTCTGAGCCTGCATGCCTGCTAGAAAGCACTTACATCACCATCTAGCATTTCCATTGGTATAATCTATTTGCGTCGCCTTTGGTCTCAGGAAAAGTTAGCCTTGAAATTGAATCTGGTCACCTGCCCCTGTCCTTGGCATCTCGGTGGAGGCAGAAGGCAGCACACTACAGCCACGGAGCGTTCGGTATGGGAACAGCTGAGCAGGCTAGAGCAGCCCTTTTGCTCATTCCTTTACAACTTACCTGTCAGGAGTAGAGAGATACTTCTGCTTCTGGAATTTCTTCTCCAAGCCCATCAGCTGGAGCTCTGTGAAGATGGTCCTACTCCGGCGCGGCTTTTTCAATCGTGGGGTGGGCTGCTCTGCCTCTGACTCGCTGCTGGCATGGGTCTCATTGGCAAGCGTCTCTGAGCTCGCAGTCCCTGACGAAGGCTGGGTTGGCAGCACACGGGAGCTGGTGGCAGCTGGGACAAGGTGAGGCACCACGGAGGGCTGCCTGGTGATGACGGAGATGAGAGGGTATGCCCTCAGAGAAGGGGACCCTGTGAGGGAAGGAAGCAGAGGTGGGTGAAGGCCAGATCAGTGGCAATGTGGTTAAGTAATGGGAGCACTGGAGGGAGAAGGGGGGGGAGAAATGCCCTTCCTGGCTCTGCCATTCACTTGTTAAATGACCACAAGCAAGTCAATTCCTCTCTGGAGACCTGTTCCTTCTCCCAGATTCCATATGTTTAGCTTTCCTTGGACTGGGAGTCTTGACATGCATTTCCTTAGCACAGGGAAAGGATGGTCTGCCTTTCCAATGTCTTGCCTTTTTTTTAGGAGCTATTATAACACACACCATTGAAGTCATCTGTGTAATTACCACAAGAGATTAAATACAGCAGACGATGAAACCTCTCCGCATTCATGCAACTCTGATCCTCTGCAGACACTAGGACAGGGTTCACTTGAGACAGTTTCCTAATCTCCCTTTACAGGCGACAGACAATGGAGTTCAAGTCACAATCCAGCTCATCCTCTAGTAGGTAACTGGAAGAGTCGGGTGAATCACACTTCCACTCTCTGCTCTCTATACTGACCCCGTTGACCATACCGGCAGATGAATAGGTCAGAAGCAGAGTACTTCACCAGTCTTAATTCCACTTCTTATACGAATAAGTTGATACCAGCCCTAAAAAACAACCAGCAGTTCTGCTTCAGTCCTTCCAGGTCAGAAGCAGTCTGGGATGACAGATCTGAACATTCCTAAACACCAGAGGAAGATCTGTGTCACATCAGACCTTGTGAACTTACAGCTATAGACAGTTTTCTATTCAGCCTTGGCCCCAGGAAATCAGATATCCCTTTAAAGTTTGGACAGGGAAATAGGGCCACATATGGGAAACATATCCATTGTAAGATGGCACTATATACCACTTTGCAACCAACTTGAACAGTCCTGGGAAAGACACATTCTCGCTCTGCACTTCAATCTACCTTATTTGCAAAATGGAAACAATTCTCCTCAGCTACTTCACTGGTGGTAAAACATGGATTAAATTTCAATATACATAAAGTACGCTGAGATGTTCAGATAAATGGTACTGTGGAAAGAACGTATTACACCAGCAGGCCTGGTTGTGAAACTATTAAAATGAATCATCACTAATGAAAATAATGATCTATAGACTTCAATGAGTCTATTATAGTGAGTAACTCATCCCAGCGGAAGAAAGGAGTTGCCAGCCTGGCCTGCTGATGACCTGTATTCCTTACTCTCCTCCCCTAAGTGAAGAGCTGAAGTCACATGAATCAGGTCTCAGGTAAGCTGCAGTGCATAGGGTCCATCAAAGAATTGTGCAGCTTTTTGACCATCATTTCTCTCCACAACGACTGCAAGCTGTGCAAAACCCAGCCACTTGCAAAGCAAGCTTGGAAATCCATTGCCATAACACTAAATCCCAAGAGACTGGGATTTAAGAAAGACTGTGACTATAGACTGGGGTTTAGGCAAACTAAGACTTAAGCCTTGCTTTCTCTCCACATTGCTGCAACACCAAACTTCAAAATTATTTCCATTAAATCTAAATTCTTCCACTTAAACCATCAAGGAAGTGCATGAGAGATGAGATCAGAATTGCCAAGCCAACCTTTAGCTTGTGTAAAGCATTATCTACCTTTTCTTCCTGTGGATTTTTTTCTGCTGAAGATCTAGAGCATCACCAAGTAACCTGGCAGAAATTCTACCTTGATTTACAACTTCAGTGGCTGTTCAAAGATCATAAAGTAGGATAGAGCATGTTGTCCTTTGCTTTACACTACTAGTTCTGCCCTCACTGGTATTTATGCACCCACTGACATCAGCCAGATACACAGAAGGTAAAACAGATCCTGCTCCCATAGTCTCTGTCCTCCTCACCACTAACTACTGCCATCACAGGACAGCAAAAGCAGTGCCAACCCACCAACAGAACAGACAATGTCCCCTGTTTCAACCAAATTCAGCCCCTCTTCCTGCCTTGAAGGGATCTCTACTGCAGGAGTTCTACGCAGGAACCCTGAAGCCACCTCCACCACAGGAGGTGTTCCTGGGCAAGTGATAAGGTGTCCCGATGCTCTTCACTGGGCAGCAGTCCTGGGACTTTGCCCTTCTGCACTACGACTCTTCTGCACTACTGCTATTGTTCACAGAGGCTCAAGGAGAAGAGAATTCACCGATCTCCATTCCAATCTGTTCTGAAGGAAGAGGCTGAAACCCAATGGCCCAGTTTGCACACCAAGGAGTGGATCCAGTCTAATTAGGTTCCCTTATCCTGCTGGTAGGGGGTCCTGGTTCAAACCTTCCCATCACAGAACTCCTGCTCGTCTGCAGGTTCAGTCTCCAAGCCTTATCTCATAGTCTGAACCCCCACTCCTGCCCTTGTAAATGGGTGGCTTTTTGCACCATACCACAGGTTAATTGATACATTTACCCTTGTACTCCCGTAAATTTCCAGCAAGGCTCTCCATAAAACGCAAAATCACTAAGGAGTAATAAATCATCAGAGCTCAGAAATCCCTGCAAGTCTCCGAGTGACTGAAAAACTTCTGGGCAAAAGCATTTTTACAAGGAACTCTCTTCAAGGGAGGTCAGCAAAGTGTATTTGATATTAGAGCAACCAGGGATATTTGCTTTCCTGTGTGGTATGGTAGCAGCATGGACGACTGCTTGGAGTGGGAGGAAGTGAGCTACAGTGGACACAGAGCTTAAGATCCACCTCCATCAAACAGAGGGAAGTCTCTCCAGGCTATTTTTCTAATAATCAGGTAGGATCAGGAATAAAAGAACTGTCTTCTTCCTTGCAAGGTCAGCAGTGAGAACTCGGCTGATTTGCAGGGTCAAGCAGTGGTTGGTTATCAGAGAAGGAGATTACTTTGAGGTTGTTTAGGTCCATGTTTTCAAGTGCTGAGCGCCTGAATGAAGGGATACATTTTTCAAAATGTTCAGCATCTGGCAGCTGTGACCTGGCCAAATGCTCAGAAAAGCTCAGCACATGCTTATTTTTGGTGCTCACGTCAGGACACTTATTTACTTACAGCACTCCTGAAACCGCTCTTCTACTTTGTGCAAGTAGTGGTTTGCAACTACCGAGTTGCTCCAAGCTCCAGGTGGTGAACAGATTTGTAAGCCTGTTGACATCAAGTGCCTTATATTTGTTTATCGTTCATGCTCGTAAGAGAAGCCTTTGCTTATGGTTTGACACCAACAGTTGCACCAGTGCTTTTAGAAACCATCGTAAATAATGAAAGCATCTGCTGATGTTCAGTCTGGTCATATATGAGACTTCTCAGCTTTCAGCCCTTAGCCTGATGAGGACACAGGATGATTAGGGCATAGAGTAAGGAGAGCATTTAGAGAAAGATATGGAGTTGGAGGCATCAAATATTTTCAGGGGGAAAAACTGCAGGCCAGAAAGGCGGCAATGCTGTAGCTGTCAACTCTCCTTGCCTCCTAGCTTCAAGAACACAAAGGAAAGAGCCCAAGTTCACTGTCTTGGTCTGGATCTAGTTATCCCAAAGTTCAAAGGTATCTGAAGCTGAGCCAGTTAATTGTCTCTAGGTACACTATCAACACGACTCCCCTTAAACTGTTCGTACAATTCTTACCCTGATAAAGTCTTGGCTTCCAAACACTGTGAAATCTGAGACTACATCTAAATTTCACATCCCCCAGAGTTCAAAGGTATTTCTAGACTGACATGATATTGTAAGAATGGAATAATTTCTTTATCTTCAACAAATTAAATGCTGGCAAGCTGCTCTTGTCTGCTCAGCACTGTTGTGACATGCTCTGTCTCCCAAAATGGGAAGGAATGGAAATGAAGTCCTCTCCCTTTCCACAGTTGTCTTTCAAAACAGTGTCAGCTGAATGCATATTTCCCTGCACTGTTGTCCGAGCACCTTTTCCAATCCTGATCCACTGGTCTTTTGCTGCTCAAAACCAAAAAGCAGCCCACATACACCAGAAAATGAGGACTTGGTTTGCTATGCTAGCAACACACCTCAAGTGTGTTTCCATATAAAGCAAACCAGAGGCAGAACAGCCCAATAGTGAAGCCACCGGTGGTTTAGGACTCAGGAGGTTTCAGTGCTCTTCACAGGCACAGTGGTCTCTTACTATGCAGTCTTCATAGAATCATGGAATGGTTTGGGTCAGAAGGGACCTTAAAACCCATCCAGTTCTACCCCCCAGTTCTACCCCCCTGCCATGGGCAGAGACACCTCCCACTGGATCAGGGGGTTCAAAACCTCATCAAAAGTCTCAGTTTTATCTAGTAAAATGGTCTTAGTCCCCCCAAAATCCAGGGTAGTCTTGGGCTCACTTCACTGCTGAATAATTCTCAAATACTTGGGAAGAATGACTATAATCCATACTTCATCCCATGCACAACTGAGGTAGGGGTGTTTAAGCAACAGAAGCATTCCTGTAGTTATTTTTTAAGAATTTGAATGGTCTCATTTTCAAGCAGCCAGAAAGTTTTTATTTCTGTCCATCCCCATAAAGCTAACATCTGGCCACTCGGTTGCTAAAACTAACCAAGAGCTAAAAATAAAAAGAACATTGGATCAGCAGAGTGTTTTCGAAGGATCTGAAAACATTTTGTGTTGCTATTTAAATCGGCTCATGCTGGCAGGCGCTGTATGATGAATAATCAATCTGCTCCGTGCACACTGCATTGACCACACTATCTCAAAATGAATTGGATGTCTCAAGCCACTCAGGTCTACAAGAACCCTGCACTTTTCCTATTTAAAAATAAAATATTTGTCCTAGAAATGTATCATAAGCTAACGTGTCCAAAGATATTTTTTCGAACTTGTGTTGCTTTTCAGCACTAACACCAAGGAGTAGGACAGAAAAATCATCCCATTTTCTCTAGAAGGTTTCAGTCAGGGATGGCAATTTTCACTAGCCAAAACAAGTCAATATCCCAGGTGTAAATCTCCAGCGTGTCAGCCTTTTAATCCCTCTTATCCCAGGTGTGAACACAAGGGATAAACAGAAAACACTCAGAACACTGGTTCAAACTACATGAGTAGGAATCATAGAATCACAGAATGGAATCGTGAAAGGGTTTGGGTTGGAAGGGACCTCAAAGCCCATCCAGTGCCACCCCCTGCCATGGGCAGGGACACCCCCTACCGCATCAGGGGGCTCCAAGCCCCATCCAACCTGGCCTGGAACACCTCCAGGGATGGGGCAGCCACCGCTGCTCTGGGCAACCCTGGGCCAGGGCCTCCCCACCCTCACAGGAAAACATTTCTGCCCAAGATCTCATCTCAGTCTCCCCTCTTTCAGCTTCAAACTGTTCCTCTTCATGCTATCCTTGCAGTCCCCGATCAAGAGCCCCTCCCCAGCTTTCCTGGAGCCCCTTTCAGTACTGGGAGGCTGCTCTAAGGTCTCCCCAGATTTCTCTTCTCCAGGCTGAACAACCCCAACTCTCTCAGCCTGTCCTCATAGCAGAGGGGCTCCAGCCCTCGGATCATCCTTGTGACCTCCTCTGGACTCACTCCAACAGATCCATGACCTTCCTGTGCTGAGGAATCCAGAACAGAGCCAGGATCACTTGCTTTTCATCAGACCAATGGAAAGTCAAATCTACCCAACTGATGGGATGTTTCTATTAAACTTCTTACACTCACCATAGGTACATCACCACTACACCAGATCACCTCACAAAATTTTAATTAAAAATAAATATTTTAAACAAATCTTCTCCCTCTCTTTCCCCCTCTCCTCCTCCTCCCTGGCTCCCTTTCAAGAGACATAGACTAGAGGGAAAAGAAAAGGGAAAGCACTAATTAATTGCACAGTTTAACTGCCGGCAACGGCAGAACAGTTTTCCTCCCAGGCAAACTCCGCTAATACTGTTTTGGAAAGAAAGAAAAAGGAAGGAAAGATTTATGGATCAGCTCCTCTTGGCAGGTCAGCCCTGCTCGGAGGCAGAATGAAATCTCACTCAGAATGGGCTGCAGTGAAAGGTAAATAATGAAAGAAAATGAACTTCTGACTCAGGAAGGTCTATAAATCTGCTGTCTCCTGAGTGTCAAAACAAAAGGGAAACAAGAAGGAGATGAGTTCATTTAGGAAAGAGTTTCATTTTGCCGAAGGAGCAAGCAGCCTACTGAAAGGAAGATGTACACCCTGCATGAAGCAAAGAAACGTTGAGAATAAACTGAGCCATACAGAGTTTGTTTAGCAAGGAGTGCTTTACATCTGCTTTTTCCACCAGAGATCCCCTAAAGCTGCGATGCCAGTCGTGCCATTCCCACGGATCTCGGCTGGACTTTGCCACCAGCCTCAGTAGGAGTGCAGACAAGCCAGAGCTGAGCACAGACCTGACACATCCCAGAAACTCAACATGGCCTAGGAGTCAACTGGTTAAAGACAACAGCCAAATACCCACTGAGTACCCCAGGATACAAGATGTCCTCCCAGGTCAGCGTGGGCTCCTTTGCTAGAGGCAGCCAAAAGTGGGCTCGGGATCTAGGATTGCTTTTACACAGACTCAGCTTCCTCAGCCAGCACACACCATGCAGACCTGCAACATCTCTCCTGTCCATCTGCAACCCCCCTGAGGGCAGCATAGCAATTCTTGCTTTCAGGTTAGGCCTTACCCCATCGATTTTTGCTGACATTGGATTTAAGGCTTCTCTGCTCCATCTGTACCAACCTCAGCTCTGAGCAGCCCCAGACATGGGGGCCTCCTCCTGCATGTCCTTGCCTCCTCTTTGCTGCCCCTCAGCACCCTGAGCATTGCCAAGTGTGGGATCGGTGTTTCCCTGGGCACTGCTGCTGATCTTTCCTGAAAAGGCGACTTTCCCTCACCTGGCAGGGCATGTCTGAGCCTTCATCCAGCAATGCAGCTTTGCAGAGCCACACTGTTGGCTCTCTCGCTGAGTGCACCCATCATGGCAGCAAAGACATGGTCAGTCAAGACAAGGCAGCAAGCGAGAGGTGGTGGGATGAGGAGCATGACCTTGCCAGCAAAGCTGTACCGAAGAGCTGCCAAGTCTGCCACCAACTAAGCAGCTCCTCAACAGGATTCCTTCTCATCTCTTCCCTGTGCCTACTTTGTGTTTCTACAGGCACTGACATACCAAGATATCTCCCTTATTTACTATTGCATTACATTACCCAATAGCACACAAAAAACTTAAGCCCTTGTATAAGTAAAAATACTGCACTCGTCTGCTCTTACAGTTTTCCTTAAGCTCTGCTTTATGATTATTAACTATTAGAAGGCAGCCCATATCAGGTTCTGCCCAAGATCAATGCTGTGCTCCACCAAGGGCCTTGATAAGGATGTACAGGCAAAAGGAAAGAGAACAGCAGCAACAGGCTGTATGTTCACCAGGCAAATTCATTTCCCCTTAGGAACAAGTGTTTAGGAGAGGGAAATAATCAAGTCCCCCAGCCTCCCAATCAGGAGCCCAAGATCCAATCCTTCCCCACACGCCCTGCCCACTGGAGCGCCGTCATTAACAAACACTGAACCCCAAGTTCAGTGATGTCTACGCCTTGCAGCATCGGCGCTGCACACAGATCCCTCAGCTATGTCTCCAATGGGAAGCAGCACAGCCATGCCAGAGTATGATTGCACCTGAGCTAATTAGGGCCTGACGAGAGCTGGGGTAATGAGGCTGTGAACACTGTGTTGACAGCTTGACAGTTTCCAAGACCACAGTTGGTGCGTTTGCATGGTGCAGCCCTTGCAACACATTGACACAGATGGTCTTTCAGAGCTAGCTACTGCTCTCCCATCCTTTCCTAATGGGCTGGAAGTCCAGGCACAGCCACAAAACCTTCCTGAAGCTGAAGCACAAGTCAGCTGAGCCTCAGCCCAGGGGTGGGACTTAAGAACGGGCTTAAATGTCTTAATACCCCTGTTAAGCAAAGTTTGACCAGAGAGATGCTGATAGATCATCTGTCAGGAATCCTTTGCATCAACCAGTTCAGACATCAATTCTCCTCTCAGTCTTTCCAGTCTTACTGCAAGACAACCCTATAAAGCCCACCCCTCTTTGAATATTGAAACAGCTGGAAAACCTGCATGAAATCCTCAGTCCCTTTAGAAGTGCCACATCTCAATGCTATGATCAGGCTTCCTGCATATGAAAGAGGAATTCTGGAACTAGGAATGCTTCAGAATGTTCTTTATTGCCATTCCTTTTCTCCAGCACCTCTGCATCTATGAGCTCAGACATGTAACTGAGAGTTAGCACTGTTTTGGGAGAGGAGATTCTTCTTTATTTTTGTTGTTTCTTTTTCTGCTGCCTCTCTTTTCCTTTGGTTCCATGTGGAAACCAGTTGAAGCTAAACAACAGCCAGTCTCCACTCATGAGCAGAGGTGAAGGACACTTCTGGGACATTTTGAAAGCTTCCAAAAATAGTCCCAATTCTCAGCACAAATGAGCAGAGGCTAAATTTACCTATGAATTGTGAGTGTCACAGAGACTACAGGAAAGCAGAGCAGTCAGCCCTGACGAGCAGCCCTGAAATCTAAGCGCAGAGCTGAAGCACGAAGAGATGCTGCTGGTGGTGCTCCAAAGTAACATTCAGCAAGGTTCCCTGGAGTGAAGTCTGACTGCTCCTCAATCAAAGGCTGCATGTACAGGTCACACCATATTCTATTTCCATTTCAGTTCGATGAACCTATTATCCTGAAAAAGACCATGAACATGCAAAAATGAAATGCAACTCAGCTACACAGCGAACAGCCTGCTTGGTAGCAAATGGCTTTTGACCTTTCTGGAAGAAGCCAGACCCAACTGATATCCATGGCAAAATGCCCATCTGCTTCAGCTGTGTCCACAGGAAGGAAGCAGAAAAGAAATGAAAATTAGTGCAAATAATTTTAATGCAGCTGAAACGATCCTTCTTTGGGCATCCTGAATGAAGGCCAGATCTTCAGCAGTCTGTACCTTCTGGGATGAGCAAAGTGTAAGGAGTGAGGGGGGAAGTGGCACTTTATCAAATGGTAATTTTTGACAACAGCTTCTTACGTGAGGTAAAATCAGGGACCATCCAGGAGTTCTATCTAACCATCCCCAGGCACATAAAAGAACAGTCACTTTTATGTTCAGTCACTTTTTCTGAGGGCGTGGGTTTTCAGCAAAGTCTGTAAATGTTGACTTTTATAATAATGAGTGTAACATATTGCAGCTAAAAGGTGCTCTTCCTCAAAGCATCTCTCACCACACAACTACCTGCCCAGCTACCCAGAGCTGAGTGGAGCTGAACACAAGCTTCCACTGCTGCTCCCCAAGCTGTGGGGAACTTGGATCAGTGCTTAAGTTCAGCCCAGTTTCATAACCACAAGTGAAATTTCCTCAGTGCTTGGAGCTGCAAGATCCAGGTTTTCTGTTTCAAGCCTGTCCCCATTAGCAACTCATCAACACTATGTTTCAGTATAACTTCTACATAATAACAGTAATTAATAAGTTTGAATGCATCTGAGGCATGCATGCCGGAGGCCTTCACAAAAACTAACCAGAAGACAATTAATCCTTACTTAATAATGACATTTGATATTTATATTGTGCTTTTTAACACAGTTAAGGCACTGTACACACAGTAAGTAATTGGCCTTGAACAAATGATGAGACCGAGAGCCTCCCTGAGCGAGAACTTGCCTCACTCCCTGCTGTCACAGGCAGATGTGTTTCAGACAGGGCTGGATGTGGGGTGATTATCATATAAACACAATCCAAGAATTCACCTACAGTATCCCTGTCTCCGGGGATGCCAGATCTCTGAAAGATGGAACCAGGATTCTTCTGGCAGGGTTGGCAATACCCCTTATAACAAGTCAGCTTTGTGCAAGGACCATACTAGTGGGGGAGGAGATCGGAATGCATGTTGAACCTGGAGTGGAAAGACCTCGTTGTGCTGCTGTCCTGGGGCTAATCACTCCACTGGGGTTTCCTGTTATCGCAGGATAGCAATGCCTCGCTGCTGGGTTTCTTTTCAGTTGCCAAAAAGTAAGCACCACCTGGTTGCTATAGATCGTGCTCCTTGCACACAGCAGCCTTTCTTCCTGGCTGGCTGTTAACCAGAGGAGTGTGCCAGGATCTTGTCAGATCCTCAACGAAGAAGAAAATTTATATATAGAAGATTATTCTTTTTCTAAGAAGCATTTAAAGAATCTATCTGGCTGGCACTCAAGATATCCTTTGTAGCAAATGTAATAGCACTCTGGCTTAATCAGTGGAGAATGAATCAGAACACGCATCACTTCTCTATTTTGAAATATTCTGCCTCATGTAGTGAAACAGCAACCTGCCTTTTGGACAAGAGCTGCCTTTGATTTAAATCCATACTCTTCAGGCAAACCGAGCACAGCTGAGAGAAGTCCTGCTCTTTGTCTGAGGCTACAGTAAACGCGACTCTGCCTGGGATTCCTCGTATTGAGCAGATGATCTTGCTGAATCCTACTCAGTGGGCAAGGAGGTGCTCTGAACCCAAGCAGATTGTTCCAAATGTCTCCTATTAGGAGATATGGTCCCAAGGCCATCGCAACTAGAAACAGCTCCAAATGGAGGGTGGCTTTGGACATGAACCTCTGTTCCAGGCCCTTAGTGTTCGGGCTCCAAGGGAGTTTTAAGACCAGGCCACATGAGTCCCAGAGAAATAAACATGAGCATACCTCCATGAATGGCAGTGCCCAAATGGTGCAGGGAAGTTACTGGGATATAAGCCACCAGCTCATCTACTGTGTCTGGATCAAGGAATACTTTGGCTCCATTGAGCCAACTTCAATTTGAATCTCCTACTTTTGAACTAAGTCATGTTAACTAGTTCAGCCAAGTGCTTCCTCCATTGCTGAGGACAGGACTCAGCTCTAGAGCTCATCACCCTTTGGACCCAGATCTAGCAAGCAAAATAGCCAAAAGATTACAGAATCAAACAGCTGGAAGGAATGGATTTACAGGCAGTCTCTGCTCTTGTCTTATGGGGGTGGAGGAGAAACATAGCTCCAAGAAGAGACAGCTCTCAGGGTGTCTAAACTTAAGCTGAACAAGTTTCTGTCTTTACTGATGACAGATGACTAGACAGCTTGGGACACTGGGGAGGAATGTAGGAGGCCAAATCCAATTCTCTGTCCAGATGATGTCAGTGGTCAAGGAGTAAGATTTGGACTTACTTAGATGTAGAAACAGATCATCAGAGGTGAGTGGGTATAGTTTAATGGAAGGGTAAGTCACATTCTGTTCTTTATATTGCTCCCTTAGTATGTCTCACTGGCCACTGTCCAAGCTATGAGTCTTTATGGACCCTGGACTGATATGTTATGACCATTCTTATATCCTTACACATGTGATAAATAAATCAGCCTTCTCTCAGGATTTCACAGTTTCTGTCTGAGCTCAAACGTGTTATGCCACGCATGCATAAATCAATCAGTCCTTCACTTCCTGCTCAGTTAATTATTATCACAACAGCCATAAGCAAACACTACCCCTGGACAGCTGACTGGCTATGCACACAAAAGCACTCTTCAGGTTTCTCAAGCCCATCTATATGTGAGCTCCAGCAAAAAGCTTGCCATAAATATCACCATCTCTTCCTGCTCTGAGCCTCTAAAACACTCTGCTGAGTGCCACATGGGAAGAGAGCCCCGTTGTTCCCAAACACCAGGCTGCGTACATCGTGTCTGATGGATCTTCTGGAAAATGCGTTTTCCTTATTCTCGCAAGAACAGATCAGTGTTTAAAACACACAGACACCCCCCCCCCCCCCCCCCCCGTCTTTTCTCCCACACTGAAGTGAAAAGGGGACTTCAACAGGCACCAGCGTTAACCTGAAGGAGACCTGCCACATCTCGGCAAAGTCTCTGCCTCTTATCATTGTGGCTTATCATCTCAAGGGTTGCCCCCTCAGGACACGTTCAGCGGAGAGGCTGATCTCTCTGAGCTGCGTATATGATTCTTTGATCTTCCATCTGCTCTAACAGAGAGAGAACTCATGTCTGTTTCCTCTGTGGACAAAAATAAACTCTGTGAACGATTTGGCTGAACAGCTGCACAAACAATGCAATTTAGAAGGATGCAAATGTTGCACGAGCAGGTTTTGTTCACAGCCTGTCTATCCTTTGTATTTGCCAATTAGATCAGCAATCTTAACCCAGCTTTTGTGTCTGGGGTAAGGAAGAGAGACATACAGGGAATAAGCTAAGCACAAGGCACATGACAGTGTTATCTGAGGAAGCCAAAACCTTATTATCAGAATCTGGAGCATGTTGGAATAAGGATTTCCCCTGAACCTCATTTTTTTTGTTGAAGAAGCTGACAAAGAATATGTCATAGCTTCCACCAGCACAGGGCATGGCTATTTTTATTCCCTCCACATCAAACAACAGCACGTCCATATCACCCCTTGAATTGAATCTTAACCCAAAGAGTCAAGAACAGCTAAGCTTTTACTTTTCGGATAGGAAAGAAACACAGCTGAATTTCCACTTTATAGAAACTTTTCATTGCAAACCATTCTGCAACACTGCTCAAAATCAGTGCTGGCAACTTCCTTCTCAAAGCAGCTCTCTTGACTTCAGCAGAACTGTCTACGTTACATAAAATGAGTCATGAGCTGGAGATGTCGCAAGAATCCTCATTTACATGGCTTCATCGCTGCCACTACCTGCAGCCGTGACTATCCAGTACGGACATGGGGAGGCGGGATGCTCTCATCAGTTACGCCTCCAGGCAAACTGATATTCCACTTATTTCAACATCTGCACTTAATTAGCCTGCTCTGTGGCCCAGGAGTGAGTGAGGACAAGGAAAGCTGCGTTTGCCACTACAATCATGGAAAGAGCCTGTCAGACTGCAGCACTGCATACGTATTTTCACTGCAGAGTACAGCCAGGGGATGGAAACACAAGGTAGCTACAGGGTGGGTCTGCAGCAGAGAAACAGAGACAACCAACAAGCAGAACAGCAAATTGCAAAGTGGAGAAGGACCTAGAGGACTCCAAACAACAGCTCAGCCCACCCTACACCAGAGTACACCGTCTGCACCAGATCTTCAGCCTGTACAAACCTGCATAGCCCCCAACACCAAAACCAGTCTGATTTACAGTAGCTGCAGCCCATCCCATTCATTTCAGGGTGGGAGGTAGTGTGGATTTTTTCAGCACAAAACAAGTTTCACTTCTATCGAAACTCTCAAAATCTCAGTCTAATCTCAAAAAGCAGGCTAAAAAATGTCTTGAGGATAGGCAGTATCACGATGGGCGCACCCAGAATAAGTAATTCCATGAGAAAAATGTCAGCATCAGAGCTGCAAAGCCCTTTGGAAGCATGCAACCACTTACATGGCAGGAAAGTGAGGACAAGGTTTTCTCAGCTACCAGGCTGCCTATACCACAGCACTGCTAGAAAGATAAGACAGAAATTCCAGCTGGTGAGCTCTAGCTGTCCCAGTCCCCAAAGAACATGAGCCCTCACTCATGTCAGACATTGGCATGGCGGGCTTTTTGCTGTTCTGATAGCAAGTTGGCCGAGGAGACAGTGTTTTCATATCTCCAGACAAATACAGATTAGAGTTAGGGTGGAGACAGGTCTTAATTATTCATAAAGGTTTGATTTAGGTTTCTAGAGTGCTCAAATTCTGCTAGCTTTAATTGTGAATTAATGCCAATATGGACAGAAATGTTAGGACACCTGTTTCTGACAGCTCCAGTCTAGAACTACAAATGTGCCCCTAGAAATGCTCTGATTTAGGGATTCAAATGAGAGACCCTCCCTCACCCCAAGGCTGGGGGCTTTGAGTCAAAGCTTTGGTTATCACTCATCTATGGTTTCCATCAGCACATCTATTCACTTCCAGTTCTCCTCCGGCAGCTGTCACTGAGTTTCTCCTGCTGGAGAGACTGGCTGCCATCGGCGTGGACAGGCACAGCCTCTGCTGGGTTAAAAACTGGCTGGATGGCCGGGCCCAAAGAGTTGTGGGAAATGGAAGTAAATCCAGTGGGAAACCTGTCACCAGCGGTGCTCCTGAGGGTTCAGTGCTGGATCCAGTCCTGTTTAACATCTTTATCAATGATTTCGATGAAGGCATCGAGTGCCCCCTCAGCAAGTTTGTGATGGCACCAAGCTGGGTGCAAGTGTGGATGTGCTTGAAGGCAGGGAGGCTCTGCAGAGGGATCTGGACAGGCTGGATCCATGGGCTGAGACCAACGGGATGAGGTTCAACAAGGCCAAGGGCAGAGTCCTCCATTTGGGACACAACAACCCCGTGCAGCGTTACAGGCTTGGGGAGGAGTGGCTGGAGAGCTGCCTGGCAGAGAAGGCCCTGGGGGTGTCGGCTGGCAGTGGTTGAACATGAGCCAGCAGTGGCCCAGGTGGCCAAGAGGGCCAGTGGCATCTGGGCCTGTGTCAGACCCAGCGTGGCCAGCAGGAGCAGGGAGGTGATTGTGCCCCTGTGCTCAGCACCGGTGAGGCCCCACCTCGAGTGCTGGGTTCAGTTCTGGGCCCCTCACTCCAAGGACATTGAGGGGCTGGAGCGCGTCCAGAGAAGGCAATGAGGCTGGAGAGGGGCTGGAGAATGAGCCCTGTGAGGAGAGACTGAGGGACCTGGGGTTGTTTAGCCTGGAGAAGAGGAGGCTGAGGGGAGACCTCATCACTGTCTACAACTGCCTGAAAGGAGGCTGTGATGGGGTGGGGGCTGGGCTCTGCTCACAAGTGACAGCGACGGGACGAGAGGAAATGGCCACAAGTTGCACCAGGGGAGGTTTAGACTGGACATTGGGAAGAATTTCTTCACTGAAAGGGTGGTCAGGGATTGGCACAGCTGCCCAGGGAGGGGGTGGAGTTGCCATCCCTGGAGGTGTTTAAAAGACAGGTAGATGAGTTCCTTAGGGACAGGGTTTAGTAGAGAGACAGGCACGGTTGGACTTGGTGATCTCAGAGGTCTCTTCCAACCTTATGATTCTATGATTCTATGAATGCAGCATCACTGTGTTCCACAGGTACGTCTGTGACTCCATAATATCATTTAAATACTGATCATAAAAGTCAATACACAAGAGACAATGTAGCCCTTTCTTCCCTCCACACGTGTGTGGGTGTACAGTTCCCGCTAGCACCAGAAACCACTCCAGGCTGATGGGAATATTGCCTCATTCCCAGTGACTTTATTTACTCTCTCCTGCCCCATAAAGGACCAAAAGAACAAAGTTCTGTTCCCTTAGGTGAAGATTTTGGGGAAAGAGGATGTTAAGTGTAGCTTTTCCAACCCTCCTGCTGCCTTAGTGTACAATCCCAGCCAAGTCTCCAAAGATCACTGGACTTCTGGTTCTCCACATGCAAGATGAGGAGGTTGTTGTATGGTTTGGAAAGTACTCAAGGGAAAGTCACAAGGGGAGGCAGAGGTGTTACTGTCTCACCACTTGCTGAAGACATTCCCCATTGATGGACTGCATGAGCACTGCATTGAGAACTCTCCTTTGTGTCATATGATTATGAAATTCCTTGATGTGCCGTTAACATATATATGTTAATATTGAAGCAATTCACGTATCCTGTTATTGTGCAACCCACATTTCCATGGGAACTCATCCAGTAAGACGCATGTATGCAGTGCATGGTTTTTCAAACTAAAATAAGTTTTACGGCTATTTTTTTTTTTCTTAAAGCTCATCTAAGCAAAGAAACAAATCTGTCATACCTGCCAATTTTTATATGATGAAGAATAAATCTGTAGGGAATATTTTTTATATTTCTCAAATACCAGCACTGTCAGAGGCTGCCCAGGGCAGTGGTGGAGTCTCCATCCCTGGAGGGGTTCAAAAAGCGTGTAGATGTGCCACTTTGGGACATGGGTCAGTAGGCACAGTGGGGTGAGGCTCATCGTTGGACTTGAGGAACTCAGAGGCCTTTTCCAACCTTAACGATTCTATGTTTGCCAGACTCCTTACGTGACATTGTTGAGATGAAACTCATCTTAGATTTGGTATTTCCAGAGTCTCCCTGGAGACAGAATGACAGACTCTTTACATTGCTAGTGTTTCCATTAACCTTTGAAATGGGGCCAGATCCCTCCCACCTGCAGCATTATTAGATAACCTGTCCAGAGAACTCGGGCAACTATTGGTGTTTACTGCAATATGATGAAAAGCAATCAGCACTAACAATCCATCAAGCTGAATTGGTTGGTTTTGCTCAGCAATGGCATAATAGTTATGAGGGATGTTTTAAATTATGAGAGCTAAATGAACCTGTGACTTATGTTTGGTAAACCACATAGGAAAGAGTGCCTAAATTCTAACGTTTAAAAATAAATCCTACTCATCTTTTCCTCCTTTGAAGTATCAATGCCATGGCTACAGCTGTCTCAGTTTCCATGCATCAGATTTATTTGGACAATGCAACCAATTTCACTGTCTTGAAATAGATTTTCTCCAATTGCTGCTTTTTAAAATATTTTTCCTCCTTCCTTTATTAAATTATTATTTATTAAATAATTATTATAAATAATTATTGTTATTTATTATTCTAAGAAATTCAAATATTGAAGTGGATATGCATTGAATGCATACAGATATAGATATAGAGCTGCTTTAATAAAAAGGTTACTTCTCTGCTGTGTCAAGCATGTGTATTCGGATCACCACAGACACTACACCTCCACCACAAGATTACTTAGTGGGGGGAAAAAGTCCAAGTGAAACTAAAGCAAAATAAGAAATCTATACTCTAAAAATTTGCTCAAAATAACTGAAGATTTCAAATTATTTTAGTCCTTTATTAAAAATAAATAAAACAAAAAGACTGAGTTTAAGCTATTTGAATAGCTTGCCCCTTCCAAATTTATAAAGTTGCAGGCTGACAACATATTCCTACTACTTTCCAACTTGGAGAGAACAAAATAACAATCTCTAAGGAGAAAGAAAAATCCCACATTAAAACAAAGATCCATGTAAGTTGTCTTTGCACTCATTATGAAGTGGCCAAAAAAGGCATCACTTTAATTATTTTCTCCTCTTTGTGGGTCACCTTTCATTAAATTGATGAGAAGAAAGCATACTCCCAGCAAGACGTTAATATCTCATTTCCAGTACTGCTTGGGTGAGGAGACCAAATAAAAATAAATGGCTTCTACAATAAGACACATCATTCATCGTCAGCATGTAAAACGCAGTCATTAATCACAGCAGCAACCTACTTATTATGAGTATTCAAGCACTGGCAATACAAATGCTTATAAAACAGGGGTTCCTTTCATAATTCCCTGCCCTTGTCTCTCAGTAGTTTAGAGGATTAACCCTTTTACAGTGAGGGATGGGCAAACTGGTTTTGCCTAATTCCAAACCAATCTGACATCATGGGTTCGAAAGTTCGACTTGAACTCAAACGTTATCAGCTGCAGCTCGGGTGGAAGGGAGGCAGCGAGAGCTCCGGGAGAGAGAAAGGCAGGCAGTGAAAGAGCAAAGCGTAATAAGCCAGCAGGACAAGGACAGAATGAAAAGAGTCCAGTAAATTGTATAAGACAGATAAAAATTGCTTATGAATGAGCCTAAACCCTCACAAAGTAATAAATGCAGCTTTGTCTAACACCTATCTTAATGTGATTTGTGGGGAAGTCTCTACAGACCTCTCTGGTGGGGAAAAAATACAGATTTTAGTTGCAGTTAATTAATCCTTATGACGAGCACAGTTAAGCACAGGCAGTCCCCACTGACCATATTACTTTGGGCTCCTCTTGCATTCCTTAGTAGAGGATTTTACAGTACTTCTCACGAGTGTGTAACGAACTGCTGTTTTCCTTAACGAGCGGGAAAGATGAGGCCCGCAGCGAACATATCGCAGACTCCATATCCCACAGCGAGCCAAGGACAAAGCCGAGCAGGGATGACCAAACCACTGCAGGGTTCTCAGTTATTCCATGGGCTCTGCAAAATCATATACTTCGCTCGGGTATTCCTGCTCCCAACAGTGGCACGTCCCAAGCTGCCAGTTAAACGAGTTCTCAGCAGAAAACATTCCTATATTTGCAGTCTGATGCAATTCCTTTTCTTTTTCTCCACACCCAAAACTTCTATGCACTTCTTCACCAAGAAATGGGGATGAGGGAAAATCAAGAGGTAGTGAGAAAAGCAATATTGGACACAACCTGCAACACACAAAGGGTTAAATTAGAGCTTTAAACACCTAAGCCTCACTGTTTACTGACTGCCATGAAAAGTGCAGTGTGAAATTCTTGTGAAGAGAATCTAGATGAGGTGTGTATTTGATTTTTCTCACACTGTGGAAACTGGCCCCAGTTCAACCAGAAGCAATCACTTTCCAAACACTTAAATTAACATTGTCATTGACTGGACAAACATTTCCAATGTCGGTATTAATTACTGGAGGCAAATGACCCATAATTGGCTTTGGGGAAAACAAACATTTTGCAAAGACAAATTAGAAGAGTTCTCCACATTTTAAGCCATGTGTCAGGCAGTGGGAATGAACATTTAAGTTTTAATTAATTATCAAAGCAGCAATAGGCAATAGCAGCTCTTCTATCACAACTGTTTTCATATGTATTCACTGAACACTTGTAGGCAGGGAAAGTGGGCTACGTCCTGGTAAACCATCAGTAAGGAGTTAACATCATCACAGAGGTGCTCAGAAATTCAACACCAGCTCTGCTTCCTAAGAAATATCAGGACTTTTCCCAAGATAATTCCCCTAAAGGGAATGGTTTTCTTCAACCTGCTGCCATCGAGGCACTGTGATAAATTGTTTTTCAGTATCCTTCACCGTCCAAAAGGATTTTCTGTCCCTGTATACTGCTATGTATTTTTATTTTGCAGGTATATACTCGGAGATAAAGAAATGCAACGAGCAGGTAAAAGCATCACCACTGGGTTTGGTTTTTTGAAAGGTAATGCCAAAGTTAAGATCACTGAGTTAATACAAGTCAAAGTAATCGCATCTCAGCTGCAATAAGCAGGCAGGATCAGTAAACAGGTAACAGTAATGCTCAGTTTTATACAGCTGTTAACTAATTTCAAAGTGTTTTTACAAGTTCTAACGTGACTAATCGTGCTACTATTAAGAAGGGAGAAATAAGGCATGGATCACACAAATAATTTTTTTCAAATATATTGAAATCATAGGTAACCTAGAGCTATCAAACCATCCGCACTGCTTTCATGGAAGCATCCTTGTTTACTGTTGGGAAAGGAAACAGGAACTATTTTTTCATAAGTCGAGTATGTGCTGTACAAGTCCTATAAAAACATTTAGCATGGGTTTATGCCTTTTTCCTGATTAACACTGCTAGATGGGTATCATTTTCACCCTTCCCTGAAGGACAGAAAATTCTGTTTCATAGTCGCAAGCTCTTTAAAAAAGGTTGCTGGAAGCTATTAATTGGTCCTGCTATGAATAGAAACACATGGAAACCAGAAAAGGATCTAAAAATAGTGAAACAACCACGAAAACTATGACAACACAAAAGGAAGTAATTTGCTGAACTGAGCTTGCCAGACCAAAAACCAAGTCCATTTGGCCAGCAAAACAGCTCTGAAGACACTCCAGCTGTGCCAGCTCTGCAGGCAGTCAAATCGGCCTTTTTCATAGAATCATGGAATGGTTTGGGTTGGAAGGAACCCTAAAGATCACCCAGTTCCAACCCCGCTGCCATGGGCAGGGACACCTCCCACTGGATCAGGGGGCTCCAAGCCCCATCCAACCTGGCCTGGAACACCTCCAGGGATGGGGCAGCCACCACTGCTCTGGGCACCCTGGGCCAGGGCCTCCTCACCCTCATCGTGAAGAATTTCTTCCTGATGTCTGATCTAAATCTTCCCCTTTCCAGTTTAAAGCCATTCCCCCTCTTCCTATCACTATTTGCCCTTGTAAAAAAGCCCCTTTCAGCACTGGGAGCTGCTCTGAGGTCTCCCCAGAGCCTTCTCCTCTCCAGGCTGAACAGCCCCAGCTCTCCTAGCCTGTCCTCACAGCAGAGGCGCCGAAGCCTTTTTCATCCTCACCCACGTCCCACTTTCTGTCCTTCCACTGCTCTGCAGACATTCAGCATCTCCATGCACCACTCTCACCTCCCTGAGCTCTGCTCTGCTGAGCCAGAGCAATACCTTGTCCTGAGTTAAAACAACATCAGGCCCATCTTCCATTTTAAACAGAGCTGTTTTGAAGACAGAAAGCAAACCAGACCAACTTCCAACCCTGCGCAGTCCTTTCAGCACTTGGCATTGACTGGGAGATCGCCTGCCTGTGGGGATGAATTTAGTGCTCTCAGAGACAGGAATGACCCCAGTTGACAGCTATGCTCTTTGCACACGCAGCTCACCACGTCCAGAGCTACCGACAGACCTTGAGGAACGGCACTTCAGATGCAGTGCGAAAAGCCAGGCAAGTCTACCCTGTCAGACAAACCCAAGCCAGGAAACCCTACACTTGCCAACTCTGAGCTGCTCTGAACAGCAGGAGATGCCTTCACCCTGACAGAAAAGGGACAGAGAGGAGAAATTCTGACGACAGAACAAAAAAGGATCAATCCTGAATTTATAAAAGAGACACAAATTGCCTTAAAGCAGCCTTTTGAGTCACAATTTAAAAGATAATCTCCATCATTTCCTGACAACACCAGCATATGTTGTTAAACTTGAATGTCTTTATAAATCCGTCTTTTTATCATGTAGTTTATTTATTTTAAATAATACTCGGGATGCTGTATTTTGTCCAGCTGAGACAAGGATGGACATTGACCACCTCTGCAGTTCTGGGATTAGCTCATGTAGAGTTTCAGCACTTCGTGAGCTGATACTCACACAAGTAAGCTCTCTAAATCCTGACAATTAGATGAAACAAAACCAGGATTTCGAGAATCTCTTTTCAGTCATCTTTGCTCGCTCTCTTCATGCAATCGTGAGCCAGCTATGCTCTGATGGACAGAACTACATCCACAGAGTCAGCTGCTGCAACATCTCCTCACCACAGACGGGTGCTGCAAGGGTCGAGCACCAGGCTGAGACCTCTCCATCACTCGGCCACCACAAAATGTTAACAAATAAAATACCGCCAGTTGGGGATTTTATATATGCTTTTGTTTTAATGTAGTTGAGGTGCTAAACTACCTTATAATAATATGCTTTTAAATGTTTACATTTAAGGCATAATTGAATTTGACTCATTTTGGCCCTGACCCAACTATGATTTAATTGACTTCATTGGGAGTTGGATTGGGCTCTAAGTAATTTTAACTAAAATAATCCATCAATTGTTCCTCACCCACTTCATCAGACTCCTTCCTATCACTTATGATTGCCCTGTAATTTAATTCAACAAAGTGATATCAACCCTTCTGGCTTCTGGCACAGCTTCCCATCACTCAGTGGAGAATCTCACTGCCATCCAGCAACCTGGATCGGATCTGGTCAAGGAAAGCAATGAGCACAAGGAGGAGACAGCAGAGATGTGAGCTGCCTGGCACGTCCTCCGCTGTTACAGAAACCTGCAAATAGCAGCTCCTCCACTCCTCAGTCACCAGAGGAACAAAATGAACATTAGTGCTAGCAAAGAGGAGGTTCCGAACAATACAGATAGAAGGGTGAAGCAGAATGTATCCACAACTCACGCAAATGTTTTGTGGCCAAAAAAATCCCCATTTGCTTCAGACTTTTCACTATGATGTTGTATCAATTAGAATATCGTGTTTGTTTCTATTTCAGGGAGATTGTTTCATATTTTTCCTCTTTGAGTCACAGGAATAAATGCAAGCCAGAGCGACAGGCTTTCCTGAAGACATCCAATATTATGGAATTACATGTAGACGATACGTACCACAGGCAAGCAGATACTTTGCATTAGAAAGTACCACCACTAATTTTGCTTCAAAGGCGGCAGGTTAATCTGTCATAGAAACCCCTACTTAAGTAACCACAAATGTCTCACACAAGTCTCTCTGTCTTGTAAAAGAAAAGGAGATGCTTTTATTAAAGCTTCAACCCTCTGTGCTTACACAACCGCGCTTTGTTTTTGACGTACAAACGCCGGCAGCTGTACACTAGGTGAGGCAATAGGGACCTGTACACTTGAAGCTACAGAGACCTGTTCTTGCTTCAGCATCAGTTCTGAAGATGGCTATTAAAATTTAATTTGCATGAAATCCAGCCTCTGAGATGAAATCCCAGTTAAAAAAATAAAAGGATTTGCATCATAGGGAAAACCAACCATTAACGATCCTGTAGCTTGCAAGATAACCATTAGTAGGAATATCCAAAGTCAAATGTTTAAAGACAACTTGATGATTACACTGAAAACTCCCCTATTTTGAAGAAAATCTAGAAAATAGTAGCATAGTTATCTGAGTTACTGAGGGCAAATACAAAAGCTTCCCATTCAAATCCTCCTTTGCATGAGCAGTCCAGTCGAAGCCAGCCAACTGACTACATGAAGGAAAACCACCGGCATGTTAAAGAATTTACAAGATAAGACCTGAACGTGCACATCCAAACACATTTTAAGGTCACTGTAAGGTTGAATCTCACAGAAAAAAGACTATTAGTTTCTGCAAATTTTCTGCCAACACATTTTCAAAGGGAATTTTATTTTTGTTATTATAGGAAGTTTTGGAAAATTTTCTCTCTCCTTAAAAAAAAGGTGAATTTTGTACACAAAAATGAAAAGAAAACAAAGCAGAGATTTTTGTTTGGGAGCTGTTAATTAAAGGTGGCCTTCTATCAGGCTTTATGTTAGAGAGAGTTCATATATTCTGGAAATAAATACTGTTAAACTCATAGTTTTATAAAAATCTTACACAGGGAAAAGACTCTTTTCCCACTCATATATGCCAGGATATTCTCCTAGAAAATGTCCTGTTATCTTTACTGAAAGTCATTTCTTACTAATTAATTATAAATGTTTATCCTCTACAAAGGTGCCAAGTCCACAAAGCAGCCAAAAAAAAGGGAAATTAGTTAGGGTTGGGGTTTTAAATGAAGAGATGCTGGACTGCCTTTCCATGTGGCACCATTCAGAGGGAGAGATCTGCACAGACAACTAACTGATGTTGACCCCAAGAACGCTGCCACCCTCATGAATTCCCACTAGGCAGTTAAGAGCAGAACGCAACCTTTAGCGTCCTAACATGTTCTACCAGTATCACCCAGTGCCCTCTGGACTTATATCCTCTGGGGGAGTGGACACCTTCAGAGGACATGTGAGAAGCAGCAAGCATAGACAGAATCTCATTTGCAACTCCGGGAATTGCTGACTGCGTTTGGAAGAGACTTGAGTACCAGTGCAGGGGTCCACATTTGGGGTGAGGAAGGATTACTTTGGGAAAGGTTGGTTTTCACCCTTCCCTTTAGTTAATTAAATGGGTGCTAAGTATCCAAACACCTGTGTGAAATATTTGCAACTGGTAACTCGGTGTTCTTCTGAGCCGTGTTCTGGCCAAGAAAAATGGGGGAAAAGACGCCAAGAATCAGTCAAAATGAAAAGTTACATGAGAGAAAGATGTAAAATATTATTTACTGTGCTAGTCAGGTCCTAACACCAAATCTCTACATGATTTTAAAGACGTCATTAAAATGTAGCTTTGGGAATTTCACAAGGGCTAGAAATTTCTCAGCTAGATTCTCCCAGAGGAACAGAAGAAATCATAGATAAATGGGGGTAGGGGAGATAAATCCATTTCCAGTATTTCTCTGGATGGAAATATTAATACGACCTCACAATTTACTGCCGCTAAGCCTAATCCGAAACTCTCATATTCATCTCACCCATGCAATCCACGGTGGGAGCGATCAGACACACCATGGCATGGAAACCTTTCCAGCAGAGCAAGAAATGTGAGCCGTGCACATGGGGGATACTTCCCTGCGTAAGTCAGTGTGCGCAGACGCTGCTGTGCCCGTCAGCAGGAGGCAGAGCTCGGTCTGTCTGGTGTGAGCGAAGCAATGCTGAGCTCTGCTCCCCACCGAGTAGAAGGGCACACAAGACATCAGTGCCCAGCTCCCATCAGCTGCTTCCTGTAGTCCTGTTCTAGTATGGACTTCCACAAACACAGCTGAGACCACAAACCTAGGTGCAGGGAACTATTGCTTCCTAGCAAATGAAGCTCACATTAACGTGTTCTGCCTTCTGCAGTCCAGCTGGAGCAGTCCTTAAATCAAACTGACTGAAAATGTTCGGCTGTAACTTCCTTCCATCAGAAAAGGAGACAGAAAGAGAGAATGGTTTGCAATACAGAAAGTAACATCATTGCTTTGCCAAGTGTTTCATATAAAAAAAAAAAAAGAGGAAAACGTTAGAAAGCTTAATTTCAGCCTTTAGAAGATAGGTTTTCAGTATTTATTCCAAATCAAGTATTTTGTCTGATCCAATTTCCATGCCCCTCCCCCCCCCCCCGTTTTACACTTTTAACTTGCCCAAATAAATGTTAAAAGGACAATTGATCTTTATTTCTTCAATCCACCAACAAACCAAAACATCCCATTTTCTGACTACACCTAGCATTTTCACTTTGTGCTGGGGTTATGGAAGCAGCTTAAAGTCAGAAACTCAGAGATTTCTTTCCATCACCTGAACTTGCTTACAGCACTATTATAAGCATTAAATCCCTTCTCAAGGGGGAATCAACTCTTCCACCAACAGACTGCTAAAAAAATGATACAGGGACCTGTCCTTCACCATACTCTTAGCTGGAAAATAAATGTGAGTCTCCATAGAGGTGAAGGGAAGGAAAACCACAAAGTCTCCTTAGCTACTGCTTTGCCAGGTTCCCTGTAGCCGGTGAGCTGGGAGCTTCACACAACTCGCTGGCTCCAAACAGGCTCAGTTCTTTCTCCCCAGTGTCCCCAATTCCCGCCCTTGCTCATTCCCTGCTGGTATTGAAAGCAGCAATGCTGGGGGGGGAGATTTATTCTACGACACAAATCCATCTTCTCTTGCATTTTACAGCAACAAGATGAATAAAAGTCATAAAAACAACCATCACAACTTGAGCGCTGAGGCTCTCAGTCTGTATCGCACAATCCGTCTCCACGAGCAGTGTCCACATGGAGGTCATCAGGCTCCTCACAAACCTGCAGCATCTCAGCCTAAAACAGAGTGCAGGTGGATTTAAACCGCACTGCAGTTCAAGCGGTGAGGCTTTAGAAAATAAGGTGTAGATGTCAATTTTCCCAGTGGAATCCCACATTCATTAATAACTCCAATTATAGCATTCCTCCATAATGCTTATTCATGCTTAACCACAACCACAACGCTGATTGCTTTCAACAGTAGGTTTTATTGCAGTCACCGGGGTGTGATTTTCTGGGTCGTTCCATGGAGTTTTGCCTTTCATTCATTTATTTTACTCACTATTAACTGTTCTGAGATACAGACAGAAAAGTTCAGGCTTGATTTCAAATTTTTAATAACCAGCACTGGAAGTTCTTCAGAGCCAAATCTCCCTGCTCACTCTGAGACCTATTTTCAAATTCAGATTCTGGTCTCGCTTTGCTTCTGTAATATCACCTCTAATATTGGATATAATCTGATGGAGAAAACTGACAGATTCTTCTCTGAGCATATAGCTATTATTATCCAGTCCATTATTATCTCTCATATGCCACACTTTGGCATTTCTGAACTATGTTTTCCACTAAAGACATCAAAATACGTAAAAACCAAGGCAGATATCCTGAGCTCTTTTAAATTGAATTTTGCGCCTGCTCTTCAGCAGTGACAGCTGAGTCCGCAGTCTTTGTTCTGTTTACCTTGGCTGATAAGCTGATCTTCGGCATGGTGGCTAGAGAAAGACAACTTCTTGTAGGGCTAAAACAGACAGGCTGAGCGTTTGGAGAAAACTCAGACTCTCCTGAGGCTGCGGCTGAATAAATCATAGTATGGGAGGAGGGACGCCATCCCGACAGCACATTCTGACTTCTCTAGCTTTCCAGAGGAGCGCTCTGAGCTATCAGTGTAAATGTGGCTGCATCTTCTGGGACCTGTGATGTCACTGCTGAATTATCTTACATTTATTAAGAATAACCAATAGCTTCCCTAGTACTGGAGCAGAGGCACCTACAGAGGCAACACTTTGTATTTTTCAGGATTAATAGATTTCCTTTGTCATTTTGCCTTTACTTTTTTGCTATTAAACTATAGAATTACACTAATCTTGATAAGCTAAACCTAATAAACATAGGGAGTTTATAAAAGATTTTTCCTTTCTTCTTATGTTTGTACAAATAATCAGAAGTCATCCCAAGCAGTATTGCAGCAATGGAGATTTCCACACAGAGACACTTAGAGCTTTGCAATTTAAGCTGGCACCTATCACTCCGCTGCCGTATAAACAAGCATATTCACTCTGGCCCATTTCCCTCAACAAACACATTATGGGACACAGGTCTCTAATGGACCTCATGCGTCACAGCTCCTGCCATCATGGGCACACAGTTGAGACACTTGGGTCTCCTCAGCGCCCACTTCACACACCACTAAACTGAAAGAGGGGAGACTGAGATGAGATCTTAGGAAGAAATGTTTTGCTGTGAGGGTGGGGAGGCCCTGGCCCAGGGTGCCCAGAGCAGTGGTGGCTGCCCCATCCCTGGAGGTGTTCCAGGCCAGGTTGGATGGGGCTTGGAGCCCCCTGATCCAGTGGGAGGTGTCCCTGCCCATGGCAGGGGGTGGAACTGGATGGGTTTTAAGGTCCCTTCCAACCCGAACCATTCCTTGATTCTATAATTCTGTGAAGACCAAAACTGCCCAACGCCTTGTGATAATGACAGGGATGCCACAGCAACCCTTGCAGGGTCCTGGGGGCTGGCAATTCCACTCCAGCTGACAATGCAGGGCTGACACGAGGCTGAGCACACCCAGGTTTGAGTTAGCCTGGTAGAAGGAATACCCAAAACTGGATATTTGTTTTATTTCATGGGATTAATCCAGCTGTTATGTTTCAGATAACGTGCTTTGAACTGAAGGCATCTCAATTTTCCCTGCTTTGGGACATACGCTGCACAGATTCCCTTTTCCTTTCCCACAGTGCCCTGCTTTCCCCCAGGAACTCCGTAACACTATCTGTTCAATTTAAAGGTAAAAGGTTCACCAAGTATTTGAGCCAAAGGAATGGCATCCACTCCAGTTTTAAGTAATGCCCAAAGCAAATCCAAACCTTGCCCATAGCGAGGCCTTTTTGAATAGAATCAGAAGGAGTCTTATTCTAAGGTCACACATAAAAACTGAGCTGTTTTAAGATGCAATAAATCTCCTTTCTCACCACAGTTCCCAAAAAAGGCTGACAAGATGGACTGATTACCAGGAATATCAAAGCTCACAGACTTTATCGCACAAGCAGTGAGTCCCCACCAGCCCCAGTAGTTGCAGGCATCACTTTGTTTAATCCAGAAAATATCAAATATACCAGGAAAATGAGAGCTGAAAAAAAAAAATAAAAACCACTTTTGGGATAAGCAATTCCCAACTTCACCCTAAGATAAAACAACAAAGAACTGGAAAGGAAAAATTCCAGTTTTATACTAGATACCCCGCTACAGTAAAATCCCAACTACACAAGGTCTCATCCTCACCCCACCCCTCAATCCAAAATAATAATTTCAAAGAACCGAGTCATAATTATTAGTGTTCTTTAAAGACAAGTTGTTCCACAGAGCAGCAAACAAAGTACTAAACTTTCAAAAAGACATAGACAAGCTGAGAGAATTGAGGGTATGTCCATCTGCAGAAGCTGTGGCACTCTTAAATATACACACAGCAGTACAATTTACACATGTGTAAATATTAGATATCGAAGTAGCTAATTTTCTCAGAAGTAAAACCACACAATGATGTAAAGCATCTCTGTGTCTGTAAAACTACTTTCATGCAAGGTGTTGTGTGAGTATTGTTACTGCAGCAGACAGGCGAGAAAGCAGCGCAAGTCCTACCTGAAATAGGTACCACTAAAAACCTTGGTGTAGAAAGGGAATAAATTATCCTGATGATCATTGGGATTTATGTTATAAATCATTAACATCATTTCAAATTTATGGTATTTTGATGAGCTCAAGAATGGGTCCTTGTAGAAAAGAATACGCAGCCTAAATAGGAAATAATTTGCACTATGAACTTTGTTAAAATGAACTGAAAACCCACAGAAAGAGGGTCTGAAAGAGGTAAAGTGATTCTTTTTAATGCAACCATTTTAATTTAATTGGCTTACAGATAGGACCTGCAAGACCAATATTGTCCATTAACAATTATGTTAATTCCACTTTCACCCGGTATAACACTGCTTCTTCCCAACATCCCAGCCATGACCACACTGGTGGTTATTTTTCAAGCTTTTTTATTTACTATGAAACATTTTCAGTTTGGCCTCGTAACATCATACACTGACAACGTCCGATCGTTTGTCATGCCCAGAACTACACAATATGGCATTTGATTTTGAATGTATCACTAAAGAAAGATTTTAAAAAGTCTAGGAAACAAACCAGTATCAGTATAGACACCTACAAGTACTTTTAAATGTAAAATTGAAAAAGTATATAAAGATTACTTCCAAAGTGACTCCTATAGGACTCTACTCTGTTGAAATGGAACCTTCAGAAATCACTAACAAACCACGTTAACACTGTAATTATTACTTATACAAATTAATTAGCTATGTCATAATATGAAAAGCCAATAAAAATATAAATGTCATGAAACAAAATAAATAATGTTTTCACTAAGTCATCATAGTCCCAAAAGTGATAAATCAAAGACGTATTAATCATCAGCTGAAAATATTTCAGTTTAAATATAATATTTTAATCACAATGGCTCTGAATGTGGGCTAGCTTTTGGTTACAGATTCACAGCCTTGTTTATTTGGTTTAATAAATGCCACGAAACACATTCATACACCAATTATAAGGTAATGGTGAAACCTTTTCAAAAGGCATTACAATTTTCTTCCCAAATTTAGGCTGGGGCTCGTTCCAAGCTCTTCGCAACGGGAACCTCCCCAGTGGGATCGGCTAGATTTGCGTTACACTTCCCGAATCCTCCTTACAAACAAACGCCAGCCTTCTACCTTGCGAGGCACAGGGGCCCAAACACTCCCTCCATCCCCCAACCTCTCTACTTAGCAATTTTGTTTTGTCCCAATTCAGCTGCACAGGTTTAAATATTCAGTGTTTGACTATAGCCAGAATAAAAACTATTTTCCATTCAGTAACAAACAATTTCTTCTCCTCACTTAACAGAGGATGTTGTTAAACACATGCAAACAACTGCAGCATCTTATATCTTTCAGCTCCAAATAAATTACAAAGGCATACCAGGCTTCTCTGCCTTCACCCGAGATGAAAACACTGTTAACTCTTTCGCCCAGGAAAATGTCTGCAAAATGGGACTTCCAACCTGAGAAAAGGCTGTGCTGCTGCAGAGAAGTTCAGCTGAAGTAACTCATTGCTCATTGCTGTTCCCAACACTCCAAGTCCCAGCTGTGACTGTACTGTTAGAGGACTTTTCTGTGATTTTTGGTGTAGATTAATTTCTTTTAGCCGAAGTCTAAGTAATCAGTCCCTTCCCAATTAAGTCAAGAGGCAGCGGGACCGTAGGCAGTAAGTTCAATACCATAGAGCTGTATTTCTGCAGCCTTTAGTCCCCGAGAGGTCTCAGGTTTTTTGTTGTCAGGTTTTTTTGCTCTGTTTTTTATTTTTAAAAAATCAGATTTATGTAGGATATTTCGCAAATTCTTTTCTATTCTGTTCTCTTCTGTGGTATTTTCCATTTCTTAGACAATGACAGAATTTCCTCTCTTTCATAACAACAAAAAAAAATCCCATTACCTAATATGTACAGGTCTTCAATTGTACCTATAAACCTCGGCAGGCTCACAATTTGGAAGCATGAACTCTTGCAGCAGTTTCTTTCATGTTTTTAATCCCGCAAGCAAATCTGTTTCCATACTTCACTTCTCAAGCACTGCAACTCCATAAAGCTCTTTCCATTAAAAGCAGATACTCACAATTCACCGCAACACAGGGACAGGCCAGAGCTTGGGCTATAAACACAATCTTGAGGGCAAATTCATTATAGAGCCCAGGCACAAAGAGAAATAAGGCTTTAATTGAACAGAAACCTCAAGAGTCATGCTAGCATCACTCAGAATCCACTGCTGAATCATGTGAGGATTATTAATCAGTATTTAATGAATATATATTAGTCTTGCGAAGACAATGTTTGCTGCACTTGACACAGATTTATATATTAAAAAAAAGAGACCTTTTTTTTTTTTCCCATGCGGGCAAAGAGACTCAAACGGGTGCTGGGAATTTCCCCACCCGTCAAAAATACCGAGGATCCCTTAGACTAAACATGACTTTAGGATTGTCTCGTTTGATGCCAAGATAGCCAGACATGCTTATGGATGCTGGTCAACATTTGGGTCAATATTCTTTTTGGGTGCTAAAGGGAGCTTTCTTTTCTAATGCTTCTTCTTCCCATACCAGAGACAGACATCCCTCTCCTCTCCCTGGTCTGTGGAAGTCAGAACACTGATACCAATGGGAGCAGAATCGGGCTCTCGCCGCATAACCACACGCTGCCACACACTGAAGCCCTTTGGAACTTTCATGGATATTTTGGCCAAGCACAGAATTTCACTGTCTACACGGTAGTGAGGGATCAGCTCTGAGAAATTCCCTTGTCAGCAATATTAACAACCAGATTTGCTTGTATAAAAATATGTCAGCAATTAATTAGAGAAGGCAAGGAACATCACACACTAATCGATCAGAGGAAGTGAATGTTGAATAAGGATCACACTATTCATGAAAATTCTTCCCAAAAGCTGGTCTTAATTCTGATCTGGCCACACATTCACTTCTGGATCTTTAATAATTATTATTTATAAAATGAATATTGGTGTTGGTGGAAGACTTATGCTTGGGCCAAGGGTTCACTCCGCTCATCAAACTCTTTGGGAACCTAATAGCCAGTTTTCTATTAGCACAGCTCCACTAAGACCTGAAACGTTCCTTTTTATTTACATTCAGCTGAGTATTAAAACCAAACCAAAACACCAAACCTAAGACAAAATGCAAGCCTTGATTTTTTAAACACAACTTAATACAAACGGACAATGAACATTCCCAGGAAAGAGAAAGGAAAAACTGGATTTTATGACCTTGAAACATATATATTTTTTACTGGGAATTAGTCCTTTACAAATATTTTTCAATAGTTCAGATTTTTTGAAGAACATATTTTTAAGTTTCAGTTTCATCCTCTGACTCTCTTAAAACACCATCACATTGGAAGAGTGGCCTCTGGGACAAATATGAAGCCGGAAAACTGCTGACTTCACCAGAAAGAATAAGGATTTTTTTTTTTTAATCTAGTATGTATTATAAGAATGATATTTCTACTTTTAATGTGGATTTTCAAAAGCTGACATTACACCGATCTGTGTGTGGAATTCAGTAACACTCATAGTCCAGACTCAGCCGCTCCTTTTGCTGGATTTAAAGCAGTGGTGTCTGTGCAGGACAGAGCTCTGTTGGGATTTATTTATTTATTTGTGATGTCTCTGCCTGCAAAATCATTAGAAGCGATTTCACGTCACCTCTGCTGCAAACAGCCTGACTTCTGGTGGAGGAAGGGAGAATTTAGAGTAGGCAACACTGCACCGCAATAGCGGGTTTGCTCCTGGTTTTTGGACTCTCTTGTGGTTCCACAGACGGCAACGGGAGCCGGCAGGGTGGGCGCGCTCTCCGGGCGCCCGCGTTCCCGTTCCCTCGGAACCGGCTGCGGGGCTGGGGCTGCCCCGGAGGAGTCGCATCCCAGCGGCTGCACCCCGGGGTGAGCAACGGGGGGTCGAACAGACAACACCCCGCATTCCCCGGAGGTGTAACAAGCATCCTCCCCGTTCCCTGGAGAAGGCAGGAACGGGACCGCACTCCAACCCTTGGGCAAGGACGGGGACGCTGCTCTTACCGGCGCAGGAGTGCAGCGGCTTGGGGCGCACGAGGAGCGCGGGGCAGACGGAGCAGAGGGAAAGTTTCCCCAAGTAATCGCACGTCTCCTTGGCCAAGATCTCGTCGATCATGAAGGTCTTGTAGCGCCTCCTGCCTGCCCTGGCTCTGCCGGGCGCGGAGCCCCGCGGGTGCGGGGGATGCTGCGGGGGGTGCTGCGGGCAGTGCATGGCCGGGCGCTCCGCGGGCGCGGGGCTCGCTCTCCCGCTCCTGCATCAGCACCCGCCGGCCCCACCGATGCTGCTCCCTCCCAGGCAGCTCCCTCCCTCCCTCCCCGCTATATAAACCCGCTGATAAGCATCTCCCCGCAGCCCTTTTAGGACGCCCCGGCTGTCAATCAGGGCGCCCGCGGCTCCCAGCATTGTTCCACTGCCGGCTGGGAGGATCCTTCTCCCCTCCCTGCTCGCTATTTTAAGATACCCGGGTGTGCATGTTTCTCTCTTTCCTCTTTTTTTTTGTGCAAAAACTGAACAGGCTCCAGATTCGGGCTGGTTTTTTTCTCCCCCCCCCCTCCTTTCTTTCCCCCCCTCCCGCCGCCCTCAGCCTGTAATTACTTTGAAAAATGTAAGTGTCCATCCCGCAAGCGCAGGCCACTTCTTCCGAGCCCCTGCAGCTCACTGCGATTGGCAACAAACCTATTCACAAGGCTGCTTCTTCTGAGCCCTTGCAGTTCACTCCAACCACCAACAAACCCATTCACAGAATGGTTTGGACTGGAAGGGACTTTAGCTCCTCCAGTTCTAACCCCCCTGCCACGGGCAGGGACACATTGTACCAGCCCAGGCTGCTCAAGGCCCCATCCAACCTGGCCTTGAACACCTCCAGGGAGGGGGCATCCCCAGCTGCAAAGTGCTGGAGAGCAGCAGGAGGGGGGGAAAATACTATTTATAGGTGCCTGGTTAAAGTCAACGCTGCCTCCTCCGGAGCGGTGTTAGCCGGTCCTTGGGCTGCTCTTGCAGCCTGAGATCATTTACCGAGGGGATCACTGCTTATCTCAGCTGAATTTGTACAAAGGTGAGCTTTAAGTTTCTTCTGCCGGGACAGACCCCATGCAGCCCACCAGCAGCGCACGGGGTGCCGAGTTTCCCCACTCCACCAAAGCTGGTTTTCCAGCCCTGCATTCTGTTGGCGGCCTCTGCGGCAGCGCCGCTGGAGAACTGCTCCCAAAGGGGGGTTAGCCCGCTGAGAAACCACACTGCGCCCCATTTGGAGACAGGAATCACCGGGAACACCTTGCTTACAGGGGAGGTGTTTTGGGGGAGTCTTCCTGATTAACCGGTTGTTGCATGGTTTTCCAGAAACCACAGTCGGCTCGCAGCTACTTGTGCCCGCAAACTTTAAACAGGTAAAGAGCAGCTTGTTACGGAGACGCGCCACCCGAAAGAAAATTACCTGTAGGCTTTATACAAGGATTTAAGTATAACGTGCAAAACATTATCAGCCACCCTTTAGTTATGATGCTTTGGTGATCCAACTGCCTGCAAACTCGTTTGACTACTAAAAAACCCAAATCTGTTTTTGCAGAAGGCAACAAACATCTCACACTCTCAGAAACAATTTGAGCAACTTTTGTTTTCTTGATCTATATTTTTAAATGCCCTTAAAAAAATCTGTAAACTATCTTTAACCTCTTTTGTGAAAGCACCATTTCTTTTTCAATTACAAGTATCATTTGCCTTTAGTTTCAGAGATACATTTGCCGATCTGGAGAGCCCTAAAATCAGAAAATAGATACTTGTGTTGTCCACACACTGTCAAACTGGAAGGCAGATGCAAGGAAATGTAATACTTTTGATATAACTTTCAAATTTTTTCTTAAAAACTCATCATGTGGTTTTAAAAAAAAATACAGCACAGCAAATTATATTAAAACCAAGATAAAACAAAGTGTTTTGCTCACTGAGCCGTTGGAACGGCATTCCCATTTAAACTAAATTGGATGGAAATGGTTTTACTTCTTTTTATTTTGAGAAACTGAAGTGATCTTACAAACAGGAATTTGACTGGAACGACAACAACCACTAAGGAGGTCAAGGACTTTTTTTCCCCTGATGATATCACTATTTTTAAATTACTTAAACTGTTGCTAAACAAACTACAAATACTTAAGGAGATTTGCTGACTTCATTATGAAAGTAGCTCTATGAATACAGACTTCTTAACTCAGATATAAAACTTTTCAGGAACATAATTTCTTTGCTTCTTTTTCAGACTTTTTTTTTTTTTAAGAAAACAAAATAATTACCAGTAATGTTAACTTAAGCAATTGCTGCTTGATGGCTATTACTGCAAAGAATATTTCTGAAGCAACGCTACTGATTTAAATCCTGAAACAGAAGAAACCAGCAGCCATCGGCATTTCGCTCCATTTCCTCGGTGCCTGGGCAGTAGCTGCAGCCCCTCTACCCCTGCTCCAAACTCCTTTTGCATGTACTGGCTTTGCAAAACCTGACAAAACACAGCAGAGAAATGTTTTCTAAATTGAGAGCTCAACACAGGCACTGGAAAACAAAGAGTCTTCCAAGAGCCTGACCGGATTCAACCCAGAAATCAAGAGGGGAGGAAAACCACCAGCTCTCCTAACCTGCACACAACTGACCACAAGACAAGAGTCTCCGCTTGCCTTGAAATGTTTCTTTCTCACATCTGAAGGGCTGGAAATCCAGGCATGTGGGGCTGGCACCTCTGCCCATGCTCGGGAAACACCGCTGCCCTCACCAAGCCTGGGGAGGTGAACATGCAGGTGGGGTTATCGCACCCTGGCATGGCTCTGGAAACCGTATTTCTTTTATTAATGATTTTTTTTTTCAGAAAAGCAAGAGTGGCCAGAGCAATGGGGTGGGTTCTGCCGTATGAAACACACACAGGCTGTCAATCAAAAAGGGGTGCTTTGGTCAGGCATAATCGGGGGTTTTGTTTCCAACATTAATGAAGTGGCTGGAATAGCAAACATCTGCCAAGGGGACTCAAACCCCCAGCAGCTGTTGGAGCTCTCAGTGCTGTCCCCACGTAGGACAGCCCTGCCGAGAAGTGCTGCTCCCTAAGCTTTCTCTAGAGAGACATGGGGAGGGTGGGAAGCACAGGGCGAGTTAGGGAAGGTTCGGAGGGCAGAAAGCTTGACGCAGTTTGTGCGCATGAGCCTGGCAGCTGCACTCCACAAACGGCAGCGGGACAGCGAGTTACCAGGGTTCTGCACAGGACCTTTTTCAAGAGGAAAGGGTGATTTAATCCCAGGGAGAAGACTGTGCAGTTCACTGATTGAAGCTATTTTGTGTGCGTGTGTAAAACCAGTATTAGAATTGGGGAGGAAAACAGTGCTGCTCTGAGCTCGTCAGCCGGCGATGGGTTGTTAGGGATGAAGAGCAGGAACCTCCACTAGAGAACTGAAAGGAGATCCTCCAGGCAGGCAATCACATTCAATCAGGAGAGATATAGCAGGAGACTTTCCGAACTAGGGATTCTGGAGACAATTTTTTCTGATTTGGAGACAATTTGTGCTATCAGACACCTTCTGCCTGTGCACCTCTGGAAAATTGTTGCACACCTCAGAGCAGGCTCTTTTATTCCCAGCATGGACTTCAGCATCATATGGTGATTAAGGCCGTAGTAATTAAGCTGCTGAAGTATCACTGAATTTGTTATTTAAGTAGTACTCAAGCACCCAGCTCTGCTGAGGGAAGAGTTCACCAGTTGTGATTACTTGTTTCTGCATTTGCCTAAGGAAAGGAATTTTGTCTGGTAGGTTTTCAGCTCACTGGTTTTCCCATTTAAATAAGAATTTTAAATGCAAAAAACCCCTATTATTTTTCCTGCTCATTCTGTCAAAAAACCTGTCAAAGACAGGATTTATAATTCTTGTTCTGAATTTCTTTTTCCTTATCAAAAGGGCAGAGACACCATTTGCAAGCCCCTGATGTTGCCATTTTTAATCACTAGAAAAGTCCCTTTTGCAGTGAAATCCAACCACTTTTGAAAATAGATACATAGACATAACCAATCCTGTTAAACACCAACACTCTGATCTTAAGAGCAGGCCTTTCTCAGCGTGACATTGGGCCTGATAACTAATCCAGAATAGAAAAATCAAATATGTGGCTAGGAATAGGAAGGCACAATTTGGGCCAGTGTTTTGTTCAAGGGAAGAGCTTATCCAGAGGTTTTGTCCTCTCAGCGTGAAAAGCCTTGGTGCATGAGGTTCCCTTTGGGTGAAGGATCTCAGCATCCATCTCACATAAGTAAAGCAGGTTTCTAGCATCTGCCTGATGCCAGAGAAAACAGAATTGCCCAGGGAGCTTTTTTTAAAACCAGGAAAATAATGTAAAGTCCCTCCACATGTGTAGCCATAATGTAAACCCAATAAGCGCCCAAGTCCTCTACGTTTCCCTGACAGAAATGTTCTCAGACACCTCTGAGCAGGGTCTCTCTCCCCCACCTCCTGGAAAGCCTCTGTAAGAGCAGGATCCCATCATGGGATGGAAGAGAAAGTGGGCATCAAGGTGTGTGATGAAATAGAAATTGCAGAGTACAGAGGTAACTGCATATGCTCACGTGTTCCCTTGGCTGCAGGGAGGCTGTTGCTTCTAGCTTATTTTTTACAAGCAGATTTCACTCCTGGCCTAAGTGACTGCAGAACCGGACTACTCCAAGTCCAGTGGCTTCATTGGAATTCTTTTTCCAGGTCCCAAAGCTACAGAGCCTGTCTCAAATCCTCACCATTACATTACTTCTCCTGTCACCTTTAAATCTGTCTGCAGTCTCTTTGAGTGTCAACAGACCTCACTGAGCCCAACTGATTCTCCTCCTATTCCCACCACCCCACTGTGATGATGCAGTATTTGTGTGGTCCAAACAAGCCCTGGCTTCACTAGCAGGGTTCGTACCATAATAGAGAGACCTGAGTTTATGGCAGCAACACTACAAAATAGCCCTTGATGTGGACAGTAACCAAGTTTCTTCAATGTAATTATACTTAGTTTAATAAGTGGACTGGTATGGTTGGACTTGATGATCTCAGAGGTCTTTTCCAACCAGCTGATTCTATACTGAACTACCAATTGGGACAGCTTTGTTTCATTTCTTGCTTTGCCACAAGCTCTAACTTAATCTCCCTTGCTTACAGCCAACTTTGAGTCATCTAGAAATAGAGTATAATGGTATTTATCATGTGAATGAATCCATTGGCTGGTTCCCAAATTAGTGAAGATGCTCTGCTTTAAAGTATGAATAATAACTTGTATCAGTGCTGATAGCAGGCTCAGAATGCACAGTCCAGGAAGATCATAGAATCATAGAATCATTTGGCTGGAAAAGACCTCCAAGGTCATTATACAGACTGTAAAGTCCCTTAGAAAGGAGATATTGATATGGTTTCAAATCTATATGCAGAGAAACTGAGGCAGAGACTCTCACTGTTAACCCTCAGGACAGAAAACGAGACCCCACTCGACATTGTGAGCTCTCCAGGCAGAGAACAAACTAAATCCCAGTATTTTGCTCCTGTGACTTCATCCCCCCTCAATGGCACTGGGGGCTGTGAGACAATGTCTTCATATATTTCCAATCATCCTTTTGCAAGAGTGCTCAAGACCTGAGCAGCTTCTCCTTTCTTGGGCTCTCTTGCTACCAAAACCCAACCCAGATCTTCCCCTTGGCATGGCTGGAGTGGTTTCCATGAGCTCGCGGGGAGCGGTGCCGTGCTGCTAAACAGGGCACCAACGAACACACCAAACTGGATAGAATAAATCATTATGAATCCTGAGAGAGATTCACTGGCAGAACTGAAGTCATCTGCAGAAAAATTTACGGGGTGGCTCTGATTTTCTGGGTGTTGTACAGATACCACCACATATACCTGAGTTGACGCCAAGACACATATGCCATCTCTCAGCAACTGGGGATTTGTTTTTTCATGCTATAGCTAAGAGGTTAGAATCTGGACTTGTAAACTAGGGCTAAGGACTTTGGGAGTGGCAACCAGGAATGCAAAGGAGCATTCTGTGTCATTCTGAGCAGTAAAACATAGCAATGGGACTTGCCATGGAGCAAAGGTAGCAGATCGTACCAGTTATGGACAGGCTCACTGCTGAGCAAGAAAAAAGCCTGGAGAATATCACGGAAGGCAACTGTTCCTGCTGCTGTCCCAAGCACAGCACCTGAGGGTCCAGTTCGGGCAAAAGATGTCCCCTACCACTATTAATAGTGATTTCCCCTTGCATCCATTTCTTCAGGGAACATCACACTACATGATCACCTCTTCTTCATCAGCCTGCCCTCATTGCTGTCCTCTCTGAGATGCCAATGACAACCAAGACACATATTTTAATATGGCCAAGGTAACAAAAATCTCATTTAACCCACTTTCCTAGAGGGACTAGAGTCAACAGTAAGGGGAATCATCTGATCTCATGAGGAGAGTGTTTGGGATTGGAACCTCTTAAAAAAGCTTCCCCAATTTTTGGCATGGAAGGCTTCCCAAATCTAACACTGCTTCACTCTTTAATCCATACTCCAGTCTAATTTTGATGTGAACATTCACTGCTTCATCCAGATTTGCCTAAGGCCAATTATTTTTTGCACAAGGCTTGCTAAATCTCCACCAAGCTGGATGGTAGAATGTTAAAAAGAGGAAAAGTCAAAATATTTCCTATAAAAGAGGCCGGGATGATTTGGTGTTCTGTGACTGATGCTTTATTCATATTCGCAAGGATTATATCTGTTTGTTTTCTTTTTTTCCTACTAGACAATTTACCTGAGAGCAGAGAATAAAAGATCCCAAACCAATAGACCAGAACAATGTCTCCAGTCTCCATAGAGACACCAGAAAAACACCATGATCATGTGAGTTGTATACAAGAAGCCTATTCATACCAGAATGGGTGGTGTTCCAGGACATTACGTAATTTTGACAATCTGCCACTATTTCAGCCTGCAAGAAACCCAGAAGGAGTAACTGATGCCATGAAGAACTGATCTTTACACATGGTTTCTAGATAGCCTTCATCATTCTGGGCTCTGCAGGAGTCCAAGTCCAAACCTGCAGATGGATCTTAGCACAGCCACTTGAAAGAGCCCCAGACCACCACCTCCATCCCCAAAGGGAGCCCGTATGCTATGAACCCTTCGAGCTTCCCTTCCCACCAGGCCACAGAGAGTCAGGAATTGCCTGCAGGAAGCCCAGCTATCACAGTGCCCTACAAGAGCCCAGGTCTTGCTCTTCATCAGGCACCGCACTGTGGTGTAGACATACTTGCACTTAATTAATACAAGGAGAAACAAGGAGAGACAGCGGCTCTGGCATTGATAAATAACAGAGCATATCAGAATTTACTGGAGGCAGGTAAGGCTGGGACTTCCATTGTCTAACGCTAAAAGAAAGGCAGAGAGATTTCTAAGAAGCAGAGCCTGATCCTGGCTATAAATAGATTCATTCCTTCTAAACAAGGAAAGAGCATAAACCTCTGCTACTGTGAAAAACCATTTTCAGAGGTCTTGGCCAAATTTTCTCTTCTGAGGTAGCCTGCCCACAGGCAAAAGTCTTGCTGTTGCATAGAAGCCAGCCAAGTCAGAGCTTGGTGCTTGAAACACAAAGTAGAGCCTCCGTCCTATTAAAAGTGCCCTAGTTGGCTGGCTATGATGCCCAGGGTCATTCCTAGACATTCCTGCCACAAAGTCTGATTAAAGTTCCTACCTGCGAAACAGCTCAGGAATCCTTTTCATGGCCAGAGTTGAAGAATGATGCCATTCCCTGGATTTGTTGCCTGAGTTGCGGCAGTTGGATATTTCAACATCAGCTAGGAACTGGCACACAGCTCCAGGGGTTCAGGAGTGCTGTATTTGGGGGACTCTGCACAGAAAGCCTGCTGTACACTCAGGTTCATCAGCCCCAGCTCAGTCAAAACTACTCGTAACACCGAATCCCTCAGAGTAGCCTTTGGACTAAATGATTTGGCCCTGAAGAATGACCTGCCTGCACCAGTGCTGTTCTGGAAGCAAATATGTCATGCTCTGGATTGCTCAACAACAGCTGAGGCACCTGCAGGAACCTGCAATCAATTGAGTTGTGATTTCTCACCTCCAAAGTCACCAGCTCTGCCTCGCTTCCCTTCTGTTTGGTGGAATACTTTTTCAGATAGAACTTATTGGATGCTCCCAGCTCCATGCAAGGGCAAGCCCTGCCCCCAGCCCAGGGGTCAGACAAACCAGCTTAATATCTGTGAGGAACAGGGAGAAATCAGCTATAATTCAATTGCCATTCAGCATAACCAGGACATTAAAAGACACAGAGCTGTTAAGACCCTGGTGCCAACGGTTAAGCCACAGAGCTTTAACTCTGTTATCAAACTTACTGGGGGAGTCAGACATCAAACAACCAGCACATGTGTCCAAAGCCCTTGCATTTAAGAAGCATCTCAAAGTTGCTTGACTTAGATGTCCCATTTTTCTGCCCATAATGTCAGCTTTATGCTTGACCCTGAGCTGTTTGTCTTCTCAGTTACCTGTTCCCTTGCCTGCTCTCTGAAAAATGCTCTCAGCCCTCCTTTTCCAATGACATTCCGAAAGGCATTAATCCCTCCTGCCAGGGACCGCACCGCTCCAGGAGCCTCAAGCCTGGCATTAGCTGCTAACTTACCATAGTATCTTCATTCAGGGCTTAACTTAGACTGCACAGATCTTGATCGTGTCTGTTTGCAAGTAAGAACTGTTCTTGCTCTACAGCTATTCCAGAGACTTCCTAGGATACATGAAGTCTCACTCCCAGCTTGCTGCAAACAGAAACAGCAGCAGCTGGAGAGCATCTTTAACACAGAAAAAAAAGCTCTCTAGACTGGACCTAAAGCCCTGTTCCTGCTGTCAGGCTACGACTTTACCACTCATCTGCCATTACGAGAAAAAAGGAGAACCTTATCTTCCCCCTCTTAAACCAAAGGAAGGGTTCCCCATGCTCCTGCATTTCTACCTGTAAGCACTAATTACGGGTTATTGTGCTAAGTGTCTCTGCACTATAAAAAGGGGACAGGAGAGTCTTAGAGACCTGTAATAGATACAGTTGGTGATTCTCTTGTGGTAATAACTCAATATTAATCTTAGAAATCAAAACCAAAGTGTTCTAGCTATTAAAATTAAACTCAGCAGTGTCCGTGGTAACCCAGATATTGTGGTGGGAGTTTGCTATCGGCCACCCAACCAGGATGAAGAGACTGATGAGCTCTTCTATAAACACCCAGGAGAAGTCTCGCGATCACGTCCCGTTGTTCTCATGGGGGATTTCAGCCTTCCAGATGTCTGCTGGAAGTACAACACAGCAGAAAGGAAGCAATCTAGAAGGTTCATGGAGTGTATGGATGATAACTTCCTAACACAGCTGGTGAGTGAACTGACTAGAGAGAGTGCCCAGCTGGACCTGCTGTTTGTGAACAGAGCGGGCGTTGTGGGAGAGGTGACGGTTGGAGGACGTCTGGGGCACAGTGATCACGAGATGGTACAATTCTCGCTTCTTGGGGCAGTGAGGAGAGGAGTCAGCAGAACGGCCACCCTGGACTTTTGAAGGGCAGACTTTGAACTCTTCAGAATGTGCTTGATAAAGTCCACTGGGAGGTGGCTCTTAAGGACAAAGGGGTGCAAGAGGACTGGACGTTCCTCAAGAAGGAAATCCTGGAGGCAAAAGAGCAGCACATCCCCGTATGCCATAGAACGAGTCAACGGGGAAGAAAACCAGGTTGGCTGAGTAGACAGCTTAGTATTGATCTCAGGGGAAAGAAGGAAGTTTATGAGCTTTGGAAGAGGGGGCAGGCATCCAAGGAGGACTGTAAGGGTGAGGTGAGATCGTGTAGGGAAAAAATCAGAAGGGCTAAAGCCCAACTAGAACTTCAACTGGCCACTTCAGTCAAGGACAATAAAAAGAACTTCTTTAAATATATCAGCGGCAACAGGAGGACAAAGGAGACCCTCCCTCCCTTGCTGGCTGCACAAGGGACAGTAGCGATGAGGGATGAGGACAAGGCAGAGGTGCTCAACGCCTTCTTTGCCTCAGTCTTTAACTCCAAGGAGGAATGTCCTAGGGATCCTCAGCATCCTCAGCCGGGAGACAGTGGGAATGATGCCCCAGCTGTCTGGGAGGGCTTGGTTACTGACCTGCTCAGCCAATTAGACATTCACAAATCCATGGGGCCAGATGGGATCCATCCAAGGGTATTAAGGGAACTGGCAGAGGTCCTCGCCAAAACCCTTTCCCTCATCTCCCAGCAGTCCTGGCTGACTGGGGCAGTGCCGCTAGACTGGAGACTGGCGAAAGTTATGCCCATTTACAAGAAGGGTTGAAGGGAAGATCTGGGGAACTACAGGCCTGTCAGTCTGACCTCGGTACTGGGGAAGGTCATGGATCAGATCATCTTGAGTGCTATCACACAGCACGCACGAGACAATTGGATGTTCAGGCCCAGCCAACAGGGGTTCACCAAAGGCAGGTCCTGCCGGACCAACCTGATCTCCTTCTATGACAAGGTGACCTGTTTAATGGACGAGGGAAGGGCTGTGGATGTGCTGTACTTGGATTTCAGTAAAGCCTTTGACGCCGTTTCTCACAGTATCCTGCTGGAGAAACTGGCTGCCGTCGGCGTGGACAGGCACAGCCTCTGCTGGGTTAAAAACTGGCTGGATGGCCGGGCCCAAAGAGTTGTGGGAAATGGAAGTAAATCCAGCTGGAAACCTGTCACCAGCGGTGCTCCTGAGGGTTCAGTGCTGGGTCCAGTCCTGTTTAACATCTTTATCAATGATTTCGATGAAGGCATCGAGTGCCCCCTCAGCAAGTTTGCGATGGCACCAAGCTGGGTGCAAGTGTGGATGTGCTTGAAGGCAGGGAGGCTCTGCAGAGGGATCTGGACAGGCTGGATCGATGGGCTGAGACCAACGGGATGAGGTTCAACAAGGCCAAGGGCAGAGTCCTCCATTTGGGACACAACAACCCCGTGCAGCGTTACAGGCTTGGGGAGGAGTGGCTGGAGAGCTGCCTGGCACAGAAGGACCTGGGGGTGTCGGCTGGCAGTGGTTGAACATGAGCCAGCAGTGGCCCAGGTGGCCGAGGGCCAATGGCATCTGGGCCTGTGTCAGACCCAGCGTGGCCAGCAGGAGCAGGGAGGGGATTGTGCCCCTGTACTGCGTGCTGTCGTTTTGAATTTTTCCGAGGAATTCTTCTTCCTATTGCCAACAAGGGGAACATGAGGGGGGTGGGGAGAGGCCGTTTCCGGGAAAACCGGGATTGAGGTGGTGCCCGGAATTTTTTTCTTCCCGCCTCTGGGGTGGGGAGCTGGGTTTTTTTTCCTTGGTTTCACGCACTTTTGCTTCGGGAGGAGCACATGTGTGGAGCAGCCACAGCGGCAGCAGCAGTGGTGGCAGCAGCAGAGTTGTGACTCATGGGGTTTTGCAGTCTCTGGAGGAAGGATCATCGGTCATCTGATCTTCCACAACTTTTCTGCAGAACTCACATGCCTCCCTTTTTCCCTTGTTCCCTTCCCGGCCCACGATGGCGGAGTCGCACCCGGGGCTGCGGCAGTGGCGACCGCCCTCCCGCACCCTTAAAGAGACCTGCATCGTAAGATTTGGGGTACAGGACTCAATCCATTTAAAGGTTTTAAGGTTTTGGTTGTGATTACTGTTAATTGTGTTCTGCTTATACATATATTCGTACCTAAGAACCGTTATCTTTTCTATACAATTTTTTTTTTTTATTAAAGATCTTTAATACCTGATTAATATGTTAGTTTTTATCAAAACTAAGTCACTTGGCACTGGTGAGGCCGCATCCTGAGTGCTGCGTTTGGTTTTGGGCCCCTCACTTCAAGAAGGACATCGAGTGCGTTCAGAGAAGGGAACGAGGCTGGGGAGGGGCTGGAGAATGAGCCCTGTGAGGAGAGACTGAGGGAAGTGGAGTTGTTTAGCCTGGAGAAGAGGAGGCTGAGGGGAGACCTCATCCCTGTCTACAACTGCCTGAAAGGAGGCTGTGATGAGGTGGGTGCTGGGCTCTGCTCACAAGTGACAGCGATGGGACGAGAGGGAATGGCCGCAAATTGTGCCGTGGGAGGTTTAGACTGGACATTGGGAAAAATTTCTTCACTGAGAGAGAAGTCACTCACTGGGACAGCTGCCCAGGGAGGTGGTGGAGTTGCCATCCCTGGTGGTGTTTAAAATATGGTTAGATGAGTTCCTTAGGGACAGGGTTTAGTAGAGAGACAGGCAGGGCTGGACTCGATGATCTGAGAGGTCTCTTCCAACCTTATAATTCTATGATTCTATTCTATGATGTTTGCCCTGAGCAACCTGATTGATTTGAAGATGGCCTTGATTGAAGGGGGATTGGACTGGATTATCTTCAAGGGTCCCTTCCAACTCAAACTGCCCTATGATCCTATATTGGCTTAAAAGGATAACATGAAGAAAAAAATCCTGAGATCTCATGGTAAGGACATCTTACTGTAGAACCTGCTTTATTATACAGAGCTCTTTCATTCTAATTCTGAACTTCAAATAAATGTATCTTTTAGCACTAAAAGAAGAATGTTCCAAGACTTGGTTTCTGAAGTCTTACCAACTCACATGAAATTTAACTTTTGCCAACGTGGATCCCTGTTGTAGGCAGGAAAGCTTATGAGCTGCAGGGAGCACTGTGAGACTCCTTTTTTCTTAATTCCTTGCTGCATTATATTCTGTGCTTTTTACATCAAAGAAAATAATTATTTATTGCAGTTATTCATGTCAAGTCTAGTAGAATACTAAATGCATAGGAAAATACAAACATTACAGTAGGTTATGTACATTGATGCATGGAAGAAGAGTTAAGGCTTACGGAAAGTCTTCTGCTGAGTGAGCAGAAAGAAATGATTCAGCTGCAGACAGAGACTAAATCAAGATATAAGATTTCTCATAGGAAAACAAACTTCTTCTCAACTTATTACTAACACTTCATAGTCTCTTAGTGATAATCAGTACTGAAATAGCTTACTTCAGCCTGTTCTTTTACAGCAGGATGACTGCTCCTAGAATGACAGTTAGAGGCTTTCTCCCCTTATGTAATAGAGTAGAATAACAAATAACATATAGCATCTCTTCTACCATTCCTTCAGAAAAAAAAAATCAGTGCAGACAAGGATAGGAAGCCGGGGGGAGAAGGATGGGTCTGACAATAAATGGTAATAGCATCACTAGCTAGAAAGCTTGGCAGTGAGCTGGCAGGTGTTCCTGGCTGAACACAGACACTGCTGTGCAGCTAATTCTGAAGCTGAGGGCATGCCTTGGACTAACCTTGCTGATATGGGGGGAAGAAAGCAAGTTTTCTGCTCCCTGTACATCAACCAGCTTGCAGCAGCTCTTGGTCCATTCCAGCATGAGTTTCCTCTCAGCTCTGCCCATAATCAAAGCAGCTTGCAGATGTCATAACAGAAAGCAAGGTGGGAGAGCTGAGGGCACTTGGAAATTGGAAGAGTGAAAGAAGATGTGAGAGCTAGGAAGCAAGTAGAGCACTTAGCAGGAAGGACAGGAGGTTGGAACGACACTGTGTGGAGGGGGCTGGCTAGGGCATACGGGGCAGGAGGCAGATGGTCAACCCCAGTAGCTGATCTGGGTCTCTCTTTTTTTCAGTGCTCCTCTGACCTGCATTTGCCGCTCAAAGTCACCCATGGCATATTGCCTTCACTTCCATCTTGCACTTAACACTGGCTGTTAGCTGCTGTATTTTTGTAGACTTGAGTGTGAAAATTCCCAGAATATCAGGATTGTGAAGAGTTTAACAGATTAATCCTGTTCCATTGCCTGCAAGGGACTATACTGATACCGGATAAAGATCTGTCTTTTGATCCAGATGAGGCAAAGCTTGAGAATAATTACCAGCTATTGAAGTCTCCATAGTCCAGCTGTTCTCTTGATTGAGTCAGGATAAGTAACTGGTTAACAATAAAAGTCCAGTTAACAATAAAGACCTGCTCTGAGCTTGCAGCAGCATCCTTGTGAAAAGTTGCTCCTTTAAACCTCCAGTGTGTTTTATTTTCCTTCTTTCTATATACAGTAAAGACAAGACAATGACAGCCTCAGTCAGGGAAAGGATGGTGACTTAAGATGTACTGGTAAACCCCAAATAACTGTTAGGAAAGACAAAAAGCAGGTTAAAGGGTTTTCTGTTACTAATAGGTTTAGACAGAACTGGTATGTCCACATTACTACAAGATGCAGGAGTTCAAACAACTCTGCCATGTTCCAAAGGGCCCTCTTGATATGAGGCATTATTTCAAGCAAAGAGCAGTTTTGTTCATCTAGTGCCCAGCTGTCACTTTGTACATGAAAATAAGAGTAGATACACAATCCAGATTGCGGAATGGGATGGATCAGGCTGGTTCTGTTTGCTTCCACAGGGCTTAGCCAACTTATATTGGGAGATACAGGTCTCTTGGGCAAAGGTATGTGTAATCAGTTGCTGCTTTCTGCCTCCTCCGCAGAGGTTTTTGAGGTCCTGGTGGTCAGCACCCAAACAGTCTGCAGAGTGAGTAAAGGTGGAGTCTTCCTGGGCAGGTGGCTGGTGGTATTTGTGAACATTACCCCACTGTACTTTACAAACAAATAAGTGCTGTCCGCAATATAATGAGCACTTATAACTGTTCTAAGTACACACAAATAGAAGAGGATGGCAATGTTATCAAAAGTTAGACTGATTAGAAGTCCTGGATGCTTTCTGACCTTTCACACTACTGCAAACTCAGAGCAGCTTGCAGGTGACAATAATGGCAATTAGTCTTCCCTGAGGAACTTCCGTGGGATTTCCAGGGCCTTGTAGCACATTGAATCTGGAGTCAGTAGCAGTAGTGTTAGGTCAGCACAGCTTCACTAATTTTTCAATAAAGGTACCAATACCCATCAGCTGAGAACCCCTGTTCTGCATATCCTGCTGTTGTGATGCGTGCAGACAGTCAGTTTGAGGCACTACTGAACCTACCGTTAAACCACTCACTTTGAGAAAACCCTTCGTCAAACACAGGGTGGTGTGTGTGGTTAGAATTGATAGCACCATTGAAACCCAAATGCTGGCTAAAGAGGCAAGAAAACAAATGTGCTTTTGGTCTGCTTCAGCCTCAGATGCCATCCAGCCCATGCTCAAACATCCAGACAGAGCTGCTGTGTTCTCATGACTGATTGACTCTCCCTTTTGCAAGTGTTGGGTCACAGACATGTGGGTTATTCATGTTAAAAGACAGGCAACACAACTCTTCCGTAGAAGTCCAACAGACAGACACATTAACCCCTGTAATCCCTTCCTGTGGTGTATATGACGCCACCTAGATTTATTAATTAAACGCTGTTATCCGGTGGCCACTGTCAATTAAGCGTTTCCTTGTAATGTGTATAACGAGGGCTCATTCATTAGCAAATGTTTCCATTACATTTAAGGCTGTGAGCCCCTCTGAAGACTTCTATTCCCCAAAAAGAGGGATGGCATTTGTTGTGGTTTGAGATTCTGGGTGAAGGGAGGGGATAGAGAAATAAAAAGTGGGAAAGAAAGATAATGAATCTGCTGCCAAACTGAACAACTAATAAATGACCACTGCTGTGCTCTGAGAAGGCACGATGCTATCTGCAAACAACTCTGCAACAAGGAGATGGATGAAATTCCTGGCTCTGCCACTTGCCAGCCTTGTGACCCTAGAAAAGCTGCAACACACTCCTACCTTTTTTATTGCTGAGACAGCTCTCTGGAGAACTGTCTGTATGACTGAAAAGAAGTAACCTTGTATGTGGGACCTTCAGCTTGATCAATGCCTCACCCAATAATCTCTTCAGGTGGCCAACAGTGTTGAGGTCTGACGTCCTGCTGGCTCAGTTGCTCATTGCAAGATTTGTAGCGCTGACACTCTTGAAGTACCAGCATCCTGAGTTACCTTACTAGAAACAGAATCACATCTCTGTCAGCTAAACTCTGACTTCCAAGAAACTAAACCACCAGAAGACTGGACAAAAAAGCACAAGATGCTTCTTTCAAGCAGCATCTGTAATAATAAAAACTTAATGATTTTAAATGAGTCCCTTCAGACCTAATGTGATTTTTACACCATTGGGTTTAGGTAAAACTGATCTAATAGAATAATTAATCCAATCTGAATTTTACCAAGAATTCTTTCCAGCAATTGCCTCAAGAGAAAGAAGGAAACAACTAACTGAATCCAAAGCTTTTAATAAGCCCTTGCCTGCCAGTTGTGCCAGAGCAGCTGCTGGGAGATAGAGCGACAGTTCCCCCTTCTGGCAAAATGTCCAGTTGCAAGTCCTTTTTAAAAATATAATTTAAATTACAAATATAAAATATTTTAAATTAATTCAGGGCTTGGTTAAGGTTCCTTGTGAATAAAACTCAGAGCTAAGTATGCAAGACAAATCACGAAGTCTCCATGTCAGGGAAAAAAATATTCAAAGTCTATGTGGAGATAACTGACAAATAGGGAGTGCAGAGATAGGACAAGGGGGAAGGGTTTTCAGCTAAAAGAGGGGAGATTGAGATGAGGAAGAAATGCTTTTGTATGAGGGTGGGGAGGCCCTGGCCCAGGTTGCCCAGAGCAGTGGTGGCTGCCCCATCCCTGGAGGTGTTCAAGGCCAGGTTGCATGGGGCTTGGAGCCCCCTGACCCAGTGGGAGGTGTCCCTGCCCATGGCAGCGGGTGGCACTGGGTGGGCTTTGAGGTCCTTTCCAATCGAAATCATTCTAGGGTTCTACGAAATAGGAATTACCTGGACCAGAAACTTTTTAGCTAACTTAATCCTAGTGATGACCTTATCAGTGTTGCAGTGATGTTATGCCTTTGTACAATGAGCTTTACAATTACTGTACTGGCCAGAGAAAGTGAAGCCTCTTGTAGAGATTCCATAGTTTCCATCAGTCATTTGTGGAGCCTGGAAATAGACAGGAGTGGAAATTTGGATGTGAGGCTGAAAAGTTCCTGGGTGGTGTTCCCTGCTGGCTGGAGCGCTGCACAAGGCTGTTGCCCGCCAGCACTGGGGAACAGGGTCAGCAGCAAATCCTGAAAGAATCCCACATGAAAAAGATGACCTTATCGAATCAAAATCAGTGGGAAAAAGAGACAATGCCATCTGGCCACTTCTGAGAGAACTGAAGACCATGCTGGCACTATCTGAGGCAGACGGAGCACTCCCCCTTCCCCATGCATTCCTGGGACATTTCTAACCATAACTGTGAATGGGATCCCGCAGGGCCTTTCTGGGATCAGGTTCCCCTCGATAAATGCCCAATCCTGTGTTTGGAGGCAGCAGAGCTCCCTCTGAAGTCTGCTGAAACACAGCCTGACCCACTACTGTCCAAGCTGGTATTTCACAGAGGGTCCATTTATTAAGTTTTTAATGAATTGTAACTTAGACTTCCAGGGTATCGTTGTACCTATTCAAAGTTGCAATTTCTAAGGAAGCCAGCAAAAAACAAGCAAGGACAATGTTGTCCTTTCCTCTGAATTGTTCTGCAGTAACACATGTACATAATTAATTATGCAGAGCAAAAAACAAGATTATTTTACAAAGCCCACTTTAATTTTTTTGCTTCTTAGTGTCGGCATGTCCACACAATTCAAAATGGGTCGAAGTGATAATGAGTAACTCAGCATATGGCCCTGTCTGCTCAGTTTGTTATCATGCATTCCTATCTGACTATCTAATCTAAGATTCTTTTAAAGGACCCATCATCAAAATATCTTAAGTGCTGCCACGGGATCTAGTTACTAATCTTCAGGAAGAAACACTGGCTTTGCTGCAAAGTTGGAATAAAAGCCCCTTAAAGCTTTATGAAGCAAAAGGGCAGAAGGCTGCAAAGCATACGTGTATAAAACATAGAACTGTCTTTCTTGTGCCTAAGTCTGTGAGCCCTCGATGCATGATGCAATATAAAGCTATTGTTCTATCAGAAATGATGGTGTTATTTTACACTGCACAAGACCATGAGTCATTAAAACCATGTTGTACCACGTCCAAGAAATGGTTTATATCGGCCTGGGTTATTCATCACTTTCTTTATAGGTTGGCTTTTCTCTGAGCAGAACACGAGCATTTGAGTGCCCTGCAAGTAGGTAGTGGATTCACTCACAGCATCCACAGATCACACAGCAGTATCATTTTCTTTACACGAGGGGAACTGGAGGCAAAGAGGAGGGATGGGATTTGTCTGGGGAAATAAGAGTGATTTTCAAGGCAAGACTCCAAACGCAACCAGATGTCTTGTGTCATAGGCCTTCCCTGCAGGATTTCTGCTCATCTAAATAGAGCCTTTTCCCTTGTCTCCCGACAAGCCAAGGACAGGTTCACCAGCTGGACCGAGTCAAATCATAGCCAGTGCCTGCAGCCTTCTGCTCAAGGAAGTTATTAAAACTCTGGAGGTGCAATAGGCTCATGCTAATGGTGCCAGACACACACTTTGCTGCTTGCCATATAAAATGTGGGAATGGAAGACGAAGGAATGCGTCTGGGATGAGTCTTCCATGCTTGTTATAGAAGCCATCTTGCCTAATTCTAGGCCTCTCCTCTCTTCTGTTCCCGTCTAAGTCACTACCAGCCTTATACTTGGTTCCTGTCAGGAATACCAGGCATATTTATATTCCTGGATAGTTCACAGACAGAAACTGGCTCATGAATCACATCCAGGTGAACCAGAAACACAATGAGGAAGTCTTCCCTCCAACTCAGTCCACAGACAGTTCCTAAGCTGTAAGTCAAAATATGGTTTTCCTTAAACCACTGCAAAAGTGGGAAGGAATTGTCACCCTGGACTCAGCAGTGATGAGGCTACACCTCAAATCCTGGGTTCAGTTTTGGGACCCTTATTCCAAGAAGGACCTTGAGAGGCTGAAGCGCATCCGGAGAAGGGAGCGGAGCTGGGGAAGGGGCTGGAGAACAGGGGTTGTGGGAGCGGCTGAGGGCCCTGGGGGGGTTTAGTCTGGAGAAGAGGAGGCTGAGGGGAGACCTCATCGCTCTCTGCAGCTCCTGGGAAGGAGGGTGTGGGGAGGTGGGTGCTGGCTCTTCTGCCAAGTAACAAGTGACAGGACGAGAGGAAATGGCCTCAAATTGTGCCAGGGGAGGTTTAGACTGGATATTGGGAAATATTTGATCATGGAAAGGATTGTCAAGCCCTGAAACAGGCTGTCTAACTTCATTGTAACTGAAGTTGCACTCACATTACACTGGTATAACCACGTTTCTCAGCAACTGTACATATACACAGCTACCAAGTCTCATCTTAACAACTGCCATCCCTTTCTCCTGTGGACAGAAGTACAGCCCACAGAATTTGAACCCCAGCCCAGCCTTCTCTTCCCACTACTCCAGTCACCCTTCCTACCAAACAACAGCAACACATTCATACAGCTAAAGCACGTGCCATGAAGTTATCCAGACAGATTGATGCAGGTGTCCTTGAACTACTCTGGTTAGTCATTCCAGGGTGAAACAGCATCTTCAGAAAAGTATCCACAAAGCCTTCATTTGATGGCATCCTGGAACAGAGAATTCACCCATCTGCTGAGATGTGCTACCACAAAATAAAAGATTGCCATCTAATTTGAATGCATTCAGATATAGCACCCAAGTGCTGATTTAATAAGATCGTTTGGTATCTGATTTCTAATGTTAAAACATCTACCAACTATTTTGCTTTTAGTGCATTTATAAAAGTGGGTTTTTTTAGAAAAATGAAACTGTAATTTTACAAACTCTTACACAGAGCAGGATTAAAAAGCACACTGAAGACTGGAAAGCCATTTTAAAGCACACAGCTTCGCTCCCTGGCTGGCCTGGGGTCCACATTGACAAGGTTCAGACCAGCTCAGGTACCAGAGGGAAGAGGGATGAGCCACACTGCACAGGTACAGCTCTCCACTCCCTACCACCATGCATTTCCAGCAGCAGACAGCAATCCTCCAGAGCTGAGCCTCAGAGCCTGCACACAACCATAACCTCTTCCTGTTGTGACAAGTCCAGAGCACTACCTCAAGGAAACTTGGAATATAAAAGATCAAAATGTCCCTGAGCTTTGCTGAAAAATTTAGGTTGTACTTCCATACTGTAATATGCAAAATCATCACTGCATGCCCTCTTCCACCTCTCATTTGTCTGTTTTCCCACTCTACCCTTATTACCGTTACAGTTATTTTTGGAAAGCAATACTTTTAATAGGTTGACACCCAGCTGGGTGAGCCCCTTTTTGCTGGATGCTGAATCACTGGGCAATAAAAGTTGCCCCTTTCACCAAGATTTTACCATCTAATGTTATTTTGTTTCTCTAGGGGCAACCCCTGATATGGTAATAACCCCTTCCCTACCCTAGCAGCTCCTGTGCAGAAGTCAGAGAGAATAACGTTGTCTCCACACACTGTGGTAAAATTACTTCATAGAACCATGGAATGGTTTGAGTTGGAAGAGACCTCAAAGCCCAGCCAGTCCCACCCCCTGCCATGGGCAGGGACCCCTCCCACTGGATCAGGGGGCTCCAAGCCCCATCCAACCTGGCCTGGAACACCTCCAGGGATGGGGCAGCCACCACTGCTCTGGGCAACCTGGGTCAGGGCCCCCCTACCCTCTCAGGTGGTTTGCATGGCACGTGGAAGGGGTTAGAATGTGCAGAAATAATGCTGCTTCTGGAACTCTTCTTCTTTTCTGTGTTTTCTCTTAAATGTGTCGTTGCATTTGTTACTTTACAACCCCTAAAATATAAACCAATTTCAGCCTAGAAGTGTCCATGCTGGGAAGGACAAAAGAGACCTTTAATGACACTGGGACTGAGCGCATAATCTGTCATTCAAAAACATAATCAACCATGTGACTCTTAGCAAATCAATCTGTTCAAACCCAGCCTGGGAGACAGATGGAGAGGTTATTCCCAAAATATGGGGAAACTGGAAGAAATGCCTGCAGTTGGTATCAAAAAGCCCTTCTGGCCTCTGGGTTTCCCAGAGCTGAACCCCTCTGCCATTGGAGAGCTTCCCCACACAGAGAGCTCATCCAGGAGGCCAAGCCCACGACCTCCATCTCAAGTCATGCTCCTGCTCTGCAATATCTGTGGATTTTTACTGCTCTAAACTCACTGTCCCACCTCTGTTCTCTTGCCACCTGCATCATGCAAGGGTCTGGAGCTGTAGAATATTCAGCTGCAGTAAAGGAGAGCTGGGATGGAGCTGGATGCACAGCGCCAACAGGAAAGGAACAGCAGGGGGAGGTATCAGGCCAGACATGAGAACAACCAAGAGAAATCCGCTGCCTATTCTTTTATACAAGACGATCACAAAGGTCCCTTTGGGGCTGAGTGTTTTCCCCTCCCATCTCCCACTGTGGGAGGCAGTGGGTGCTGAAAGTAATTGTATATAAGGAAGGAAGTGTTTTTAGAGGCAATATACAGAGACAATCCTTTGTGCCCTGGTCAACTCAAGGGCTGTGCACATTTATGAGCTCTTGAAAGGACACAGTTACTGGAGGGACATGTAAAATGCTTTGCCCTTCAGCTGTATTTTTGAATGCTGCTGATCTCATTCCCACCACCCAAGTCTAAAGGAGAAAGACAGTGATGCCACGTGCATCCCTGGAAGAGGATGTAGCTGTCACCCTCCCAGTGCATGGATGCTCTCAACAACCACAGGTTCTGAAGAACACATCTGGAATCACTTACAGCAGCATCTGGAAGCTGTCATGAGCTGCAATGAGACACTGTTGTTTAATTATTCTGGGTCCATATCCTTTGCCACTGTGAAGCTGTCAGTGGTCATTCAGCCTCCTTGGCACAGAACCCAGCACAACATCCCTGCATGTTACTCATCACATATAACACTTGTGACGGTACAAGAAACAACAGCTTTATTTCCAGTTCCATCCTGATGGCATCCAGCACAAGAAAACAACTATTGGAAGTTTTCTGTTGCAGCAAGGGGAATGAAATAAGAAGGAAAAAGTCTTAAATAGGCAAAGAACCTAGAACAGTAGCCTATAACATTCATAGCTTATCTCATCACCAGACACAAATGAAGATTTCATTCCACAGCATCAATCTGTTCTTTCATGAGAAGTCCTTCAAGAAATCTATTTGCAGCAGCTGTATGGTTAAGATTATTCTCTGAGGAAGAGGAAAGAAGTATGAAAGTATCCAGGACAGACTTCTGCTTTACCATTATATTCTCAGTACCTTGTACCAGTACAGAATAGATCGACTTTTCATGGATACAATCCCTTTTGTTTCACTATCTCTTTACCAGCATCTTGGCTTGCTCCTGGAAGTGAAGGAGTTAAGTGGACTGTACTGTGCATTTTACTCCATTGCACAAAGGGAAAGAAGCTAAGGATTCTTGTTCATTATCCCAGTGCTGAACTTTAAGGCTGAACTTCCTCTGGAATGGTTTGCATCTTCCCTTCCCGCCTCCAGCAATGCCGCTGAGGTCAATGTCTTGACCCAGGATGGACGGGATTAGAGCAGGAGGGAGGCTGATGCCTATGCTCAGTCGACTGTTTGAGAGTAGGATGGTGCTCCCTGTGCTAACAGGAAGCGCAGAAACATGAGAAAAAGTGGAATAAAAATAATAGAAACCAAACAGGAATGCTGAGAGCTTCTGGGGAGAAAAGGAAACATGAAAGTATGCCGGATACAAGAGGACAGAGTGCACTCATGCAGCAGTGGCTCCAGAGGCGCAAATGAGATGTATAGAAAATGCAAAGGCAGGATAGAGAAATCATTAAATGAGGACCAAATGCCAAAGGATACATCTAAGAGTTCAGCTCACGCTGCAATAAACAGCCAGATGGCTGCACATCCCAGAGAGACGCTGCTGGGAAAGGAAATGGAGAGGGAAAGAGGGGGAGAGCAGGGTCACTTACAAGACTCTTCCATTCCCAGTGAAAGAGGAAAAGGAAATGTAGATTAAGAGAGGTCTTCACGCCCAGCACCGGCTGAGCCAGCATGGGCACGAGAAGCAGAAGCAGCCAAGGAATGTCTTTGAACCTCTTGTGCTCACATATTTTTCTTGCTCTCTTCCTTTCTTGCTCTCTCCCACCATTCCAGTCTCTTTTTTCACTTGCACAGCGCTCCCCTCTCCCTTTCTGACAGTCTCTCTTCACTTTTTCAGAAGCCCAGAGCAAGGACTGGTTTAGAGCACTGTAAGCCATGTGTCATAGTCTCACGTCCTCTCTTCTTTTGGTTGTCCAGAGCAGAGTCTGTCATGGTCCATGGTCAAACAAAAGGCAAACAGTGAGACAAGCCTTTACTGTTACGAAAAGCGCTCTCTGGCATTCCCAGAGGTTCACAAGATCTCCCACATTGATCCTCCCTGTGAAAAAGCGAAAAATGAAACACTCCACTAATAAAGTCAGGCTGGGCTTCCCACATCAGGACAGTTGCGGGAAATTCCGTGAATTTAGGACTGCATCAATTAGCTCAAAATCAGGACATTTTCTTGTAGTTGTTGACACTCTTGGAACTCATTATGTAATTCGAATAAGTCATCTACCCTTCCTGTGTCTGAGCTTTCTCAGTTTTGAGACAGGGAAAAATGCTGACCTTGCTCGGTATAGGACCCCCGAGATTCTGTGTTGATAACATGAAACCAGTTTAAAGAAACATTATTGGATGAACCCACTGCTATTAGTGACTTTTATCAGATGTTGAAAGCTTTGGTCCTTCAAGCAGCTGTGAAAGTAAGAAACATCAATGAATTTCAAAGCAGGAGGGTTTTGGTGTATTTGTTTGATTTTTTTACTGGACACTTTTTCAGGCTTGAGCTGTAGGTGTTATGCAGCAAATACGGAATCTTTTATGCTATTCAGGTAGGATGCACCAAAGACAGGCTCACCCTGAAGGCAAGGGAGATGAGAGAGTACTCTTTACACACCAGTTAGCCCTTCACAGACAGCCCCAACCCCGCAGGGCAAAGGGCAGCAGCAGGAAAGGCAAAATCAGAACTACCTGGTACCTTTGATAAGCTCCGTTTCATTGACTGCTATTCTATTACCTATACAGAAGCCCCAAGTATTTGATTAAAATTAATTAACTATGGGAAACATAGGAGCTGTGTTACATAGAAATAAAGTGGCTGTCTAAAAGGCACTTTACTTTCTCCATCACTGGCTAGATTCCCACATGGAGTACATCACACGAGAGCGAGTGTCCCACATAGCCCCAGCCTCCAGTGTCCACTGGGAAGCAGACTGTGGGTGCGCAGAGCTCTTCTCCAGTCCAGGACACACTGCTGACCTGGCTTGACTTCATTCTGCCAGACAGCAATGGAGCTCAGGGAAAAGGGGTTGGAGAAGCTAACGGAAAGTAAGCCAGAAGTAGCAGTACAGTATTATCACTGAGAATGCCAATGAGATTTCAGAGGTACCAGAAGCCATTACTCAGGATATAATCCCAGTCTGGCTATGAGAGGCTGACAAAGTTTTTTTTTCCCGGGAATCAATAAAAACATAAGCGATATTACCTATGAGCACAGGTAACAGAGTGGGATGCACAAGCACATTGTAGATTATACTCCCTCCATCACTCCAAAGAGTTAATCTACCAGGCTAATTTATCCAAGCCTTTAAAAAATACATTATAATCAGGAAAGTGTGTGTGGGAAAGACTGATTTTGCTTTTTTCCTCTTTGTATGCTGCCTACTTTAGGATAAACAAGGTACTCTTTCTTCTAAGCTTCTTATTTTTAGCATCCCTGTTTGTAAATTCTTTTCCCTTTTACACATGTCTGCCTGTAGAAGAGGATTAAAGGCTGCTGTTAGGAAGATGTTGGTTGTACTTCTGTCCCTGGGTGGTTGAATGCCAGGGTGCAGTACTTTGAGAAGTCAGCAGTTTTAGAGCTGTTTGCTTTCATCCTTGCTTTGAATTTCTTCTAGAACCTGCTGATTAAGCAAGGAAAATAAAGAGATGGAGAGGTGGGGCGATGACTGAAGCAGTAGGAAGACAACAGATTACCATAACACTGTTAAAGGACCTCTTTTTTACTGAGATTTTTACTGAGACTTTGCAGATGGTTTTACCACCACTTCAATCCCATGACCTAGAGACAAACATTAGAAGACAGAATAGTTTCATGGATAAGACAATAAATGAGATACTGCAAATTGTAAACCACATCTTGCAAATTTTCTGTACCATCTCTAGTAAGTCAGCATGTGATAACTCATCCATAGAGAAACAAATTGCTTTTCTGTTTGCCTTTTGAGATGCATTCTCTTTTGGTGTCTCCCATGACACGTCTACCCCTTGGGACTGCTGGGTCTCTAAACACCACCACAATGGGAAAGTCACTGGCGTGGGCTGAATCTTGGAACACCATCCTTGGCTGTGGCTGTATCATTTCCACTCTGCAGACAGGCAGAGCACTTCTTGCACCTCCAAGAGCAGGACGCCTGCTTTACTGACTGGCCTCAATTCCAGATCCCCTAGAGCAATGGAAATTGAAATGCATTGTCCAGAAAGATTTAAAAAAACAGTCTTTCACCCACAAAGATGGATACCAAGCCATTCCCACTTTGCCTTTGCTGAGCAGCACACCTTGGCTGATGGGTGACTAGAGTCCAGGAAAGCCAGAACACAGAAAGGAGAATAATCCTTCCTGAGCCAGAACAACTGCAGCACAGAAAACATTTGCATTTCTGGGTTGTAGCAGTAACTGAGACAAATGCACTTCTCTCTGGCAGAGCATTTGCAATAATTCATCCTACAGACAGCTCAAGTTAAGTAGGCTTTTCAATGGAATTTCCCCTAAGTTCCTCTCCAGCCCTGCTTTTGAAGCCAGAAATCCCTACCTGCATCATCAGAATATAAAGTTTTAACTGCATCTTTGTCGGAGCTTTCCTTGGCTTGCTTAATGAGATGTGAGGTATGTTTACTTTCATATGTTTTGCAGAAGCATCCAGGATTAGCAGTCACAGCCCTGTAGCACCAGCTGCTACACACATATAGAAAGACAGCACACACTTTCCCCAAGGAAGTTTATTTGATTCGACTTGCTGAATCCTCCTTGTGACCCACACATGGCTGGTTCCTACGCTTTCAGAAAGTGATTCCCACTTACAGTTATTTTTTTTCTCTGGACATAAAGCAAGTTCATGCAAAATAAAGCTCCTCTAAATAATTAAGTTGAGAAACAGACCTACATTTTTTCTCATTGTGAACAGGAAATTGTTTGGGTCCATCACAGCTGCTGAAAACTTCCGAGGGCACAACGCCCAGTAACTGGGAGGAACCTTTCAGACACTCTTTCGTGCTTCTTAAAATTGTGCCATTCAGACATCATCCTTCAGTCCTAAACTGGCTTCTGCACAGCATAGTGATTCAACACTCCAACACTCCACCCTCCAACACGCTACCAACCAAAAACCCTAAAGCAACTTGCTAAAATCCATGCTTTTATCTAGGGCTCACAGACACGTTAGATTTTTTTTAGGTAACTTATCCAAGCAGAACTGAAAAGCACATCCACTCTCCTGGGTTTCTGGATGTCCAGCAGCAGCTTTGATGGGGTAATTTCGTGTCCACGTCTCCTGACCATATCCGTTGGGTATGCAAAGCTCACCCCTACAGCACCTGCAGAGCAAGACTAATGCTTCTAGGAAACTGTGGAGCTGTTAAGAATGCAGCTCACAGCAATCTGCATAGGCAGGGTGAATCCATGGTGTTCATGATGTACTACACAGAACATCTGGACAGAAACATGGCAGTCCCACACCTCTCTGGTGAGACCAACACTCTCATTGTGAGAGGGAGTTCGATAAAAGGCTTTACATGAGAAATCCAGCACACTAGCTGCGCAGCAGCTAACAGATGTGTTATTCTAGAGCTGGGATCCTCCAGCTCTCTCTGTAGGTTGGCTTATATTGTTCTATGCTGCGATAAGCCCCAACATTTAGAAATATGCTATGGATTCCAGTCCATCCTTCAGCATCTGATTCAGTTCTCTCCTGGATCCAACAGCCCTCAGTTTGAGCAGCCTCTTCAGTAGAGTCAGCAGGAGCTGTGGGCACTCACCACCTCGCAGAACATCACACGCTGCTTTTGCCAGCCCCCATGGCTCAGATTCTCCATGTCAGGAGAAGTAGACATGCCTGATTCCCATTTTTGTGGTGGGTCCATACCCTGAGGAACTGTTTTAGTTATCCATTTCAATAGTCATTCTCTAGAGATACAAAGGGACAGGCTTTTGAGCTGATTTTAATGATGTTTGTCATCTTTGGCTTGGCATGGAGTTCAGCGTTCTTTGTGTTTCCCTCCTTCCACTTCCAGGCACTGCAGAACATTCACACCAACTCCCACAAGTAAGCAGGCTCTTCTCTGGAATGGAGACAAATACTGAACATTCAGGTATTGAAACAAGGCTTGTAAGGTGTTTTGTGCTTATTCCTGAGAAGCAATAAGAGGACAAATGTCTCTCATCAGTAAATATCTTTATTCTTCTATTTGAGAAAGAATAAGCACGGCAAGAAGAAGCAAAAGGAACAGAGATCTCTCTGAAATGATTAAAGAAACTCCACCCATTAAACTGTTCATATTTTGACATATTGAGTTACTACATTTTGAAAACTGATGAAATATCTCTCTAGACATAGCACTGCTTCCCGAGTGCCAGAAAAAATACCAGAGCTCAGGCAGCTTGATTTTCAACACATATGCATTGTCCATGCCCACAGGCAACCCTACAGTTGCTGCTGATAGAGAAAATGTTCAGGAAAAAGCCTATGAAGTGCTCTGAAGTTGCTGGAACCACAATTCCGGCACACATGCAGATGGATGCTATTCAATCACCATGGCTTAAAGATCATGAAATTAGAGCCTGTACTTCAATATTCCTATGAGCTTTTCCATTTCCTACTGATTTTACTGAAAGTTGAGGAACTTCTTCCCACAAAATCCCCTCCTCCAGTTTCTAGAACCTGCTGCTTTTCTAGCTCTGTTCTGTTCCAACAGAAACTGATGGGACCACTCCCACAAGCCAAACTTGGCGCTGTGCACCACTACCTAACTGTACGCTTGGATTCTGGCTTGCAACATGAAATACGCCATGGATCCAACCATACCTGAAATTCAGTATTTCACAATTAAACTAAATTGGTTTTACCCTGCAAATAGGTGTGAGCATTGCTGTTAATAACCAATAATCCTCCCTTGCACATATGTAGCATCTTTCATTCAAAAGTCTCAAAGCACTTAATAAACAACAATTAATTAACCCCGTAACATCCCACTGTAATTAAAGCATCTATATAAGGAATAATTGCACCACCAGTGATTCCAGTTCAAGTAATTTCATCAAAATGCAGCAGATATGTCACAGCAGTTTGTCGTGTAATGCAACAAACAGCAGCAACCTTAGAAAGATCCAGAAAAGTTCTGTTTAAGGCTCTGGAGAGGGATTCAGGAAGGGGAAATGCAGACAAGTGATTCATTGATGTTATAGGACTTCTGGACAACGCGCTTTAACACATCTCTTTTATAGGTACCTTAATCGCCAGTATAACTTTGTTCATCACATCCACATTAGGATAAAAGTACCCTGTAGAATCCCCATAGAAGCTGTGATCTACAATTCCCATAGAAATAGTCAAGTTGAGGCTTTCATCTTCTGAGCACAAAGTTTACGGATCAGTTAGGAAAGACAGCCATGAAGAAGGTAAGTGAGTTTGGGTGTCTAGCTGACGCCTTTAAGACTTTCAGGTTAAAAACGAAATAGCACCTCCAAGCATGTCAAGTGCTATTATCTCAGACTCCTGGGTATTACATTTGCATTCAGAGCCTGGGGCTTTCAGGGAACAACAGCCATTGTCTCACAACCCTGTCAAAGTGTTTATTAGACACTCTCAGTAGGCTGGATTGGGGATACTTCATGTTTCATTCTCAGTTTGGATGAAGAGATGTCTCCCATCTCTTCTTTTTCTAGTGCTGCATTAGCTTCTTTCCCATCCTTTCACACCTCCTTTCCAGTAACAGCTGTCCTATCTTCCCATACAATTACGACATTTTATTCCAAGATGAAGGAAAAGAGAATTTGTTTCTCTAGAGCTTCCCTCTGCACACAATGCTTTAAGACATCTGCCCAGATTTATATAATCTGACAGCTTAAAGATGGCACAATAATAACAATAGTGGCAAGACTTGCCATTTTCTCCAGCAGCTCTCAAAGCAATGCAGTGTTCTTCATCAACATTAATTAAGTCTTAAACCACTGCCAGTGTTTTTGTAAATGGGAAATCTTAAGCACACAGTGGTTTAAATGGCTTGCAGGCTGTCACAGCAGTCAGTAACACATTTAGGAACAGAGTTCAAACATCCAGGCAATTATGATAAGGCCTAATTTTTCCTTATTCCTTTTCACTACATAATTAATGTATGTTTCTAGTGTGCTGGTTTATAAGAAGTGGCTGTACTTCACGCCTTGCTGCCAAGCCCAGATACCATGAGACTGGATCAATACCCAGCACTGCAAAGATACTCCAAAGAAGTACTTGAAATGCTAAACCTCGATACCATACCCAAAATTTTCACAGGGCGCTGGACCACAGCGATAAAAGGCTACTGGTATTGTGTTACCTTGTATTGTTAGGCAAGAAACATGTAGCAGTAAGAGATCAAAATCTTAGCAGATATAATTTTGCATAGTTTTACTCAACCCAGAAACTCTAGACTAACTTAAACCAGTCAAAGCTGTAGTAGCAAGACTCAAACAAAGTATTCAACCTGCATAAAACCATCAAGATCTGGAGTTTCATTAAAATAAAAAGATAAGTATCTGGCTTCAACATTTAAGCCAATCTTTGGAAAAGGTCCAAAACAAGATTTTCTGTGCACACTCACTCTATTGCCCAAACAAAGGGGAGCCAGGTTATTTCCATCAAAGCTCTGTCTTGTCCTATACAAAGAGCAGAGTGAGTTCTGGCAGTGCTGGGACCTGAAAGGCAACATTGTTAGAGTGACAATGTGACAGCCAGTCAGCAATAAAAGCGTTAACCCAAGGCTGGGTTTATGTTGCCCTAATCGCTGCAAAGGCAGCAGAAAAGCATCATGTTGGGAGGCTGAGAACACACCAGCTGTAACTTCAGCTGTACGGGTAACCACTGCTTTAAAGTTTTAGCAGGCTTCATACACCAATTCCTCCTGAATAGGAAACTAATGCGAGGCATAAAATGTGCTGTTAATTAAAAGCTTCTAGAATGCCAAACCTTCTACATGCTTCAGCTCAAGTCAGCAGTTCTGTGGGGCTTGGTTTAGGCTGCAAACCAGCCCGCAGCCTCTGGCAGCAGTGTTCAGCTATTTAGAAAGATGTTCAGCCAGTATTTAACCCACTGTTAAGAGACATTCACATCTTGTTTAAATTTACCAGCTTGCTTCTGCTATGAAACATTCGACACGACAGAGCTCTGTCAAACAGCTCAGAGGTTGTGGTTTCAGTCTACAGGACTCAAGCCAATGTTAGAAATGTATAAGGAGCACTCCAGCGTGGTGCGAAATCAAAGACAGTGCAGCTAATCTACCTCAAAAAAAGATGCCTGCAGCGCTGTGCAGAAACAGGCCCCAAGTTCTCAGGTGATAACAGAATTCATACAGCACAGGACCTGTCTTACAACAGGATGTTGCCTGTGTTTACCGTTAAGGTCTATTGTTCGGTACATCAAAAACCACATGTTGGAGGAGGAGAGTGTTGTTCTATTTTAGTGAGCTAAAGCTTCCAGTGTTCATTTCTGCCTTGCGGGAAGCAAGCAAACCCCAGCCTAATTAAAGTCAATTGCCTTGGATGTGGGACCAAGCAGCCATTCAAAACTAGAAGGAAAAAAGGGGAGAAAAGCAGACCAAGTAAGTCATAGCACGCTGCTCAGATCTCCCAGACTTCCAGTTGCCCAAAGGTTATGCAAAGCAACAGAACCTACTTGTCATTGCAAAGTTTCTTAGTGTCCTCAGATGAAATAAATTCACACTTCTAAACTGCTTTTTATAAAAAAAGAGAGGAGAATCTCCTTATTTTATGTGAAGCACCCAATGTGCTGAAGAAGTAATTGATTGACTGCTGTCACCAAGCTCCACTATTACACTGGGTGCATTCTTCACCTAGAGACCTAACTGGGTAATTATAGCTTTAAAAAGGGAAAATCTAAAAGGAGAAAGGGCGGGTAACAGTTTCTGAAGCATTTGTTCTTTGTGACAATTAAGAAAAGGTTTCTTCAAGGATTCATGGATTAGTACAGAGAGGAGCAGATATTAAATTAAATACATAGCATGGAATATTCTCTTCTCATTTTGCTCCAAATTGGTGCACAGTATGGAGAACTTGTCTTGCAAGGAATGCTGCCCTGATAAACTGGATTCCTTTGATGCTGTTTGCTCTTGCCTTCCTTAATCTCTCCTTATCATAATAATGATTTTTTTTCTCTGCAATGCATCTGACCTACTTCCACACTCCCCCTGTCCTGCTGTTCTTTTCTGTCTACTTTCTCTGTGACACATCTGTATCCCTGCCCCTGCCTTTTACCATTAAAAAATTATCAATGAACATTTCTTAAAAGCAGATCCTCAGGCAAATCAGGAGATGTTTTGATTCTCACCACCCAGTGGATGCTGGAAACCTCATGCCAGGATTCTTCCTCTTTAACCAGTTCCGGGATACTGTTAGTCTATATGGAATTTATTGCAGTATTTAAATCACAAGGCTCTTAACAGAGACCTATAAAATGCAAGCAATAGAATTCAATTTTCAATCACTCCGGCAAAAAATAATTTGGCAATTAAAAAAAAACAAAACACAAACTTTGACACAGGCAGAGAGAAAATAACTTGCTTTAACCAGTGGCAGGTGCATCACTTCAGACAAATTATGCACCATCCGTCCTGAACTCCATCTGAAGCAGAAGGATGGCCCTGGGATTAGGGTTTTAATAGAGAATTTAGAATTAGGGATTACAGTCCTTGCTCCACTACTGCCGGTCTATGCGGCTTAGGCCATTTACAAAACAGGGTTAACAATTTTTCTCCTCTCTCAGCAATATTGAGATGAGAAACACTGAATATTGTCAGGCTGTTAAGGCTAAATAAAATTTAAAATTAATAATTCTTGGATGGATTTTGAGCACCTCACACGGCAGCTTCATGGGCATTTGAACTGAAACCGCTCTGCCCATGTATCACTGGGATTCTGCTACTTCAAGCCCCTTTTATTAACCTGGAAGTATCCTGGGTAGCTGTAGTTTTGCACAGACTTGATCTGCGAAGACAAACACTTTACTTCATGTGCAAACTCTGGTATAATCCAGGAGAGAAGAGAAATGCGTTTTTACATCTCAAGCTCAGCAGTCACCTAGTTTCTACTGTAGATACTTCTCTTTTTGGGTGTTTTTTGCCTGGCTCTGAGATACTGGTGCAATAGGTGCCATGAAAACAAGGAAAGAGCAGCTGGTCGCATGCAAATCGCTTCCGAACACACGTAGGCGCTGATGTGGACCTGAGTACACGGCACAGAGGAACTGAAAACAGCAGCACAGGGAAGTTCAGACCAGATCTCGGTTTGTGAGGCTGAAGCTCTTGACACAGCAAAGCGACAGGATGGGAGAGGGGCTGAGGGTGAACAAGGTCAGCGCTCACAGAATAACCCAGAAAACATCAGGACGGTTGCAATTTCTCCTCAGACCTTAATAATGTTCCATTTTTGACCAACTCGGCTCTTCCTTGGAGATCAAAAGAGGTAATAGAAAAGCAGCTTTTGCATCAAGAAAGTAATTTCTTTCCTCATTTCTGGCATACTCTACTAGGAAACGCTCAGCAGAGGTCTCGGCTGCAGATTCCCCTTTGAGGGTCAGCACTGCTGCAGACTTTGCACCACTCTGTATCAGCCTTCACTTGATGCTTTGAGTGTTTTGTGACCCAATAAGTGAGTTTGCTATCTGCCTCGAGAAGATGACTGTCTGGGCATGTCTGGCTTTTAAGATATCCATCCAGCTGAGTTAGGCAGGAGTCAAGCAGCCGCATGCACAAACTCCCTTGGCGGTACAGTTTGTGCTGTGACTACGAAGCACAGACTGAATCAGGCAAATGGAAACATAGTGTGGATTCCCACCAGGAAAAGCATAGTCAGTCTTGGAACTGGTCTGCACATTTTAACTTACACTGAAAGATTTGAGAAGAGCATACAGAACCCTTGACAAAGGCTGGGAAAAAAAATAACCAGCAGCCCTAATTCCCTCATGTCTGTCAATGCTTCCTAACTAATTGCTTCAGAAGCAGAATTCTTGATTGCTGCAGCACGGGGGAGAGCAAAACCTGGGCCAGTGTTTAGGGAACAAAATGTTTAGAGCCAAGCAAGCAAAGGCAGAAGGATGACTGGAATCAAAGGGTGTTGTATGTGATCCAAGAGCACAAGGCAGCTTGAAAAACAGGCTCAGAAGTAAATCACAATAAATGGCAGGTTCTATGGTAGCTAGAGAGCTGAGAAACAAAGATATTTCCTGCGCAATAAACCAAGCAGCATTACATAAAAGAAGAACTTAATTTGAAGGGACAACCATTCTCACTCTGTGCTTTCCATTGCTTTTAACATTTTTGTGACAAACCAACACGACACCCAAATATTGCAGCATCCAAGAGGGTCTCATTTTACCACCCAATCTCTGAATTTACTTTTATGGATGCCAAGCCAAATCACAATGAGGATACATGACCAGTTCACACAGAGACAATCAATTTGAATCTGGCAATGCAAGACTCTAATCTGGACCTCCCACGGTTCAGACCAACGTGCTCAAAGCTGGACTCCCTTTTAATACCACCCCCCTCAGACACATGCACACCTACAAGAAGGGGTGGGAAGCTGGACTCAAGCTGACTTTACTTTCTTTACTAGAAACCCTGTGAATCAGCTCCTGGTGAGAAAGTGCTGTCATGCACTTGGGGCTGTTCAAAATTCAGGGGAATGCTGAAAGACATAATTTTCTCCCTCCTGTCCTCAATACCTTCCATTTAATGAATTTGCTGGGTGCCATTCCTAGCACCAGCATCACAAACTCCATCGCTCTAACAGTGTTTGCCATCTTGTGAGATACCTTACAGAGACTGAAGAACTGCTTCATCCAAGAGCTGTTCTTCAACTTGCTCTGTGCATTCAGAGGATTAATTACAGGTCTCATTCCCTCTGGCTATCTTGCACTTGTCAGAAGAAGTGTGCAAAAACTCCCCTACAAATGAGAAAAAAAAAAAGACTCTTAGAATAAGCAGGCTTAAAAAACCCAAGAAGCAGCTCTTGACTGGAGTATAGATGTCTAATCGCTAATTATGATGCTAAGTCATGGAAACTGATGATAAAAAAAAATTAGCTGTCCCCAGAAGACACACGATCTAATAAATGTTCATTGCAAATCTAGCTCCTAAATCTGCTGCCCGCTGAGATAATTAAGAATGATTCAGTCAGACCCAGACATGTTTTTAATATCAGATGCAAAACTTTTCAGTGCTGTGTGAGGCTGATGCAGACAGCAGCAAGGGTGGGGGGGAGAACCAGCACGAAATAGGCAGATACAGCCCAAACTGGAGCTCCGTGTCTGGTTTCTTGGGGCTGGAAGATGAGGGAAGAAACAGGGCCATAATGAAGGCTCAGGGGCAACTACTGCCAGTAGGATTTCTAGCTTAATTTTTGGCTTGATATCACTGTAGAGACACATGTGTGTTTATGTTCAGCCCATTTATGGAACACAAATAGATTCTACTCTGAAGACTTTGCTCCTTATTAGCTATTCTTCTCTTACAGCAATCCTCACATATAACCTGATTCCCTGGCAGGTATTTTTATTCATGAATGCCACTGAAAAACCTGCCCCTGCCCCTTGGGGAGTGATGCCTGGTGACCCTCCTTAATCTCTGATCTAAGAACAAAACTATTAGTACTTTACCTTCAAAACTGCTCAGCAGCTCCAGTTAAGCAACAAAACTCTCATCTATTAAATAAATTGGGATGTGTTTTCTGTTTTCTGACCTACCTATTTAATCTACTTGTAGTTTCAAGGGGCTGATAACACATGGCTCTGCTCCAAGGACAGCCTGAGAGCTTCCATATCCTAAGTGAGATCCAAAAACCATGCTACAACTGATGATGCAGCACTTTTAAACCAATTTCCAGATGGAAGGAGATGTACTTCCCATCCACCTCCCAACAGAGGAGCCCAGCGGGTAAAACAGAGCTACAACTTCAGAATTGGCATGGAAAGCATAAATTAGGGAACTGTCCTTGTCAGGGGCATTTCTTATGACATTCTTGGTACTTGCCCACAAGCCAAAACGCTTGGCCCAACTGTCATTCTAGGATGCTCAGGGGGAGAGCAATCACATAAAAGCGCTGCAGACTTGACCTAAGGCCAATTTCTCTCCAGTGTCAGTTAAATTAATCAGTGAAGGAGCCTTTTAGACAAATTCTCTGCTTATTTCCCATAGTTTCTCTTTCCTACCCATTGCCCAAAGCCACCCTGAAGCTTTTCCTTCCTTTCAGTGTTTTTTTTTTTCCAGCTTGTCCCTACTCACACATTCCCATGAGCTGTCTGGCTCTTTCTGGGATGCCGTCTCCCCTTATCTGGGATTCTTGACAAGTGCCTAAGGGCCAGAGTAGCCTCTCCTGGCTGCAGCCCAAGCCTGGAACAACCAAGTCAATCTGCTGGTTCACAGGGCGAGCCCAGCATCAGTTGGATTCCTGCAGACATTTTCTACATGAGAACTTCAGTCATCCCTTTCCTGCTGTTCCCTGTAGGTAGAAAAAGCTGGAGTGGTATCTCACATCTGCAGTTGGACTTCACACATTTCTTGTGCACAGTTCTTATTGCCTTTTCTAGTAACTCACATGAGATCCACTCCAGCTTGGATCCACTGTGGATTTAATAGAATCACAGAATAGAAACAGAGAATGGTTTGCATTGGAAGGGACCTCAAAGCCCACTCAGTTCCACCCCCTGCCATGGGCAGGGACCCCTCCCACTGGATCAGGGGGCTCCAAGCCCCATCCAACCTGGCCTTGGACACCTCCAGGGATGGGGCAGCCACCACTGCTCTGGGCAACCTGGGCCAGGGCCTCCCCACTTTCGCAGCAAAACATTTCTTCCTAAGATCTCATCTCAATCTCACTTCTTTCAGCTTCAAACCTTCCCCTCATCCTATCCCTGTACTCCCTGATAAAAAGGCCCTCCCTGGACTTCTCCCTCTCTTATTCCAGACTTGGTTAATGCCAACAGCCAGAAGTTTGACATGTGCCAGCAATAATCACCTTTTACTTCCAGTAAAAAGTATGGTAGTCCTGGTATGGTAGTAGTATTGTAGTCTTGGTAACCGCACAGCTCCACAGCGAGATGTCAACTCCGAACTGTTCAATTCATTGTTCATCTCCTGAGTGCGCTTTCTAACTGCTGTCTTCTATCCCACCCAGGTTAAACTTGGCAGTTTTAACCTTTTTTTTAATCTGCAGATTAAGCTTTTTACATAGTATTTTAAGTGAAGTAATGCCTATATAATCCTAAAAGAATTATGTGGTGAAGTCCAGCCTGCCCTTAAAAATTACTGCCGTTTCTGTTTTTTATTGCAGCTGTATTAGAATCTAACCCTTGGCACAGCAAAAGTCAGAGTGAAGTTTCAGATGATTACTAAGTAGTTCAGTAAGCTTCTATCATAAGTTCTGTGAAGGCAAGTACTGAGCCATCAGCTCTATAGTTCTGTAGCTTGTGTTCACCTCAAGTTGTGACAGGGCAGGTTTAGACTGGATATTAGGAAAAATTCCTTTACTAAAAGAGTCAAACATTGGAACAGGCTGCCAAGGGTAGTGGTGGAGTAGCCATCCCTGGAGGGAGCTAAAAACCATGTGGATGTGGCACTTTGAGACTTGGTTTAGTAGACACGGTGGTGTTGGGCTGATGGTTAGACTGGATGTGCTTACAGGTCTTTTCCAACCTTACTGATTCCATGATTCTAGGATTCTTTGACTCTTGTGTGGCTCAAAGCCAGCCACGGGTAATCTACGAGGGCTTAGGGTAGGTGGTACTGTAAAAGACCTTTACATTTATTTGTAAGATCATTAAATTCCTACAGAATCGCTTATTTGCTTAAAGAAGGCACTACACAGTATCATGGGTTAACACAACAAGTTTTGCCAAAAAATCATGCAAATAAACATTGACTGAGTGCTAGATAAGTTAATTATTCTTACTAAGAACGGCCTCTAAACCAGAAAAAAGCTTTCCAGAGGCTCTTTTTCTGTCATTCTATAAATACAAACAACACAGGCAAGTTGCCACGAATATTTACACTTGTGAAATATCTTTTGCAAAAGGTCAAATGAGTGGTTGAGCTTCACAGAGTGCCCTGCCCATGAAAAATCTCCTAACGCAGCAAAAGCTATTATGAAACAACAACAAATAACTCATGAGAGGAGATTTCCCTTTCTTCCATCAGTTTATATCTGGGACACCCAACAACTAGAATATTTAAATACTTCTTCTAAAAATAACTGCATATATTTATAGATGTTTGTAGATATTTTCATCCTCCAAATAAATATGCAACACTAATTCCTGCTTAGCACTGAGCACCAGGATCTTAGGGCAGCAATGGCTGCTGATTGTAATTATACAGTTCTCAGAAGTCAGGATCAACCAGAGCTTCCCCCAGCTCTGAGTTGGGTGTAGGAAAATAACCTGCTCTTGGGTGTAAGTCTGTAAAAACAGCAGAATTCTCATCTTGTGTATTTGATGTAGGAAACTACCTTGAGCTTCTGCAATGCTCACAGCCAAATAAAAGACCCTGGTTCAGTCACAGCTCTCATTACAGCAAAAGGTCAGATGAGTGGTTGTGTGTTCCAGCTGCTGAAAAGTTTTGCCCCTCCCTGAATTTCACAGGGTGCTTGTTAACAAGAACAAAAGTAATTTAACAAAAGCTTGAAAAATACTCTGTCTTCTATCCTTAGATGTAGGACGTGCTCCCTGGAACAACAACAGAACAGCCAAAAAAGCTGCCTTAGCCCTCAAGTTGTAAAGGAGATTAAGATTTCATCAGAACTTCCACCGGTTCTCCCCATGCTGATTAACCCAAGCAGAACACAACACGATCAATATGGGGTGAACTCCAGGCATGTTGGAATTACACAATGATCAGATGAATTGCTCCAGGTTAAGGAAGGAATAAATGGAAGATTAACATGGGACACAGCAAAATCATAGAATCACAGAATCATTGAACGGTTTGGGTTGGAAGGGACCTCAAAGCCCATCCTGTTCCAATCCCCTGCCATGGGCAGGGACACCTTCTGCTGGATCAGGGGACTCCAAATCCCATCCAACCTGGCCTTGAACACCTCCAGGGATGGGGCAGCCACCACTGCTCTGGGCACCCTGGGCCAGGGCCTCCCCACCCTCATCATGAAGAATTTTTTCCTAATCTAAATCTTCTCCTTTCCAGTTTAAAGCCGTTCCCCCTCATCCTATCACTATCTGCCCTTGTAAAAAGCCCCTTCCCAGCTTTCCTGGAGCCCCTTTCAGTACTGTGAGGCTGCTCTAAGGTCTCCCCAGAGCCTTCTCTTCTATTGGCTGCACAACCCCAACTCTCTCAGCACCTTCAAGAAGTTTGTCTTAGAGGCAGACAAGCCTGCCACAGGAATCAGCTGTGAGACATGCCCGAGTGCCAGCAGTGAAGGCATCCAACCCTCCAACAGCCAAGGTCAGGGAGGTTATTGGAAAGTCTGGGGGCTCCAGCCGAGAAACACCATCCAAGGATCCCAGCGTTGTCGGATGCAGCTGCTGGGAGAGCTTTGCTCTCTCTGAGATCTTGCTCTGTCCTCTTGCTCTTGAGCCCTCTCAACAGCACAACCTTCACCTTTGTTATGCATTTTACCAGTATTTCCCAAAAATACAACTTCCCTGCATTTAGCTATGTCTAGAGTGCACGTGAGGGGAAAAATGCATCCACACCTTCCCACAACCCACAGCTTGCCAAGCATCTGCATCGCGTGTGACACGTTCACATCTGACAGCTCCATCAGGCTCTCCCGCAGGCTCCCTGAAATGCCATACGTCCATCCCAGCTCCAGAAAGCAGCTCTGCTTCTGCTAGCAGGTACCAGAGGCCATTTCTAGCACCTGCACTGCTCAGCCCCTCACTTTCCCCCCTTTCACTTGCCCTCCTTGCAGGATTGCAATTGAGTGGGTACAACTGGAAGGCAGAGTTCAGATCTCATCCCAGTTTCACCCTGAAAGCCTGTCACTTTGTTTTAAGCTTTCCTCATCTCATCAGCCCACCTCTACAGGTTCCCTCCCTTGGTGTTTTCAGGCACCATCTAGCAGTCATCCTTCAACTTCTCACCCTTTTTCCAAATTAAAGAGCTTCCAGACGTCATTCCACCTGCTCAGGGTTACAGCAGCCCAACTCTATATCAACACACATCCAACATTTGGATATACGGAATTGCCGCAGTTGCCATCATTACAACAACTGGATGTTATCGCTCCTGCATCAGAGATTAAGCCACTGTTGAAGAGACATGGAGAAAATCTAAGATTAAAAATGCAAGACACTGTGTGCTTCTCACAGGATACTTGCCCAGCTTGTGCAGCCAGACCTCAGGCCTGACCCAATCTGCTGTGTTCACTCACTCCAGGCAACACAGAGACATGAACAGAAACTGGCAGCTCTGGCCACACACAGTCATAAATATATAAGTTATTACACAACATAATTTGCATTAAATATGATGGGGAGCAGCCCTCAATCAGTCACTGGGAAAAGAAGGCAGGGGCTGGTCATAGAATCATAAGGTTCAAAGCGACCTCTCAGATCATCAAGTCCAACCGTGCCTGTCTCCCTACTGAACCCTGTCCCTAAGGAACTCGTCTAACCGTTTTTTAAACACCTCCAGGGATGGTGACTCCATCACCTCCGTGGGCAGCTGTGCCAAAACCTGAACACCCTCTCAGTCAAGAAATTCTTCCTAATGTCCAGTCTAAACCTCCCACGGCACAATTTGCGGCCATTCCCTCTCGCCCTATCACTGTCACTTGGGAGAAGAGCCCAGCCCCCACCCCGTCACAGCCTCCTTTCAGGCAGTTGGAGACAGGGATGAGGTCTCCCCTCAGCCTCCTCTTCTCCAGGCTAAACAACCCCAGGTCCCTCAGTCTCTCCTCACAGGGCTCATTCTCCAGCTCCTCCCCAGCCTCATTGCCCTTCTCTGGACGTCCTTCAGCCCCTCAAGGTCCTTGGAGTGAGGGGCCCAAAACTGAACCCAGCACTCGAGGTGCGGCCTCACCAGCACAGAGCACAGGGTCTACCCTGCACGTCGGATTTCCCATCATACAGTGCCTTGGATACTTTTTCCCAGCTGAGGAACAGCACTGGATTCCAGGACACTGATGGTTTTCCCTCGCCCCTCAGTGGTCTGCTGTGATGTTTTAAATTTGTATTCTTTCTCAGCTCTTTCCTCACAGTGTGGGTAGCATGTCCTAACTCACACCAACCTCCCAAAGCCAGGGTCATTTCTCCATAGGAAAAATATCCAAGTGTCAGGCTATCAGACAGAGATCTTGAACACTTGTTTAGTAAGTGACAGAGGTGCACAGACAGTGGTAAGTCTCCTTGGCCTCGGAGGGCCCCTGCTTACATGCTGCACTAACTCATCTCAGCCTCTGGTCTCGTTACCAGAGCAAGTGGGGCAGTTCTCCACCCACACCAGTGCCTGTAACTACTTGAAAAACTGGGTTCTGCCTCAGATTATACCAAAAAAATTGCAAGTCTGCAAACATCAAGAAAATTGGGCATGAGTGGTCAGAAGAGAGAAACTGCATGAACACAGAAGGAGCTGCAATACAGCCCTGCTTCCCTTCCCACCCGGGTCACAGCAGCTGGAATGCGTTTGCCTGAAGTCTGAGCTCCCAGACAGCCGTGTGATCGACCCAGCCAGTCACTTGATTTCACAGATGCTTCATGGCAGCATTGCTCCAGGAACATTTAAGAGACTAGAAAGGAGGGATTAAAGAGCAAGCAGTCAAAAGAGCAATTTTACTCTCTCCCAACCAGCGCATCACATTTGCACGCAAGGAGAAAAAAAGCCCAATAACTGGAAGAATTCCATTCAGCAGCCTCTGCGCTCATCCAGGAAGATTTGACCATCAAAGGGACAGACTGGGATAGAAAGTTATATTCTGCTGTGCTTGTATTTATACATAGATGAACTTTACTATGTGTGTACACTAAGAGTATTTTGTAAACATTAAGAGGTTCAGGGCTTTAAAAATCAATTTATTCAGTTACACTCCAAACCTTTCTCACTGCCTCAATAACCAAACACAATGTTCTCCACAGGGGTGATGGAATAGTGATAATTTTAAAAGGGGGGAAAATGTCCAATCCTTTGCATAAAGGCTACAGAATATTGCAAATTTATACTGCTGTTTGCAAGCATTTTGAGTATTCCTTATCTGTTTCAGTCGATCATTCCAGAGGATGGTGATTTTCTTGCTAAATAGTCTAAAAGAATGGTTCATTAAAAATCTGATCTCAGTTATTTTGAATGCATATCTTTGTGAGTTTAGAATTCACTCAGATTTACAGTGCTGTGGGTTGGAAGTGTGTGTGGGTTGGAAGGGACCTCAAAGCCCATGCAGTTCCAACCTCCATGCCGTGGGCAGGGACACCTCCCACTGGATCAGGGGGCGCAAAGCCCCATCCTACTTGGTCTTGAACATTTCCAGGAAGAGGGCAGCCACAACTTCCCTGGGCAACTATGTCCAACTAAAGGATCCATACCAGCTATGCTTTGGTATTTGTGGGCTGCTTTACCTTGGGTAAAAGAACCAACAGGGTTCACCTCCACCAGAAATTTTTTAACCTCTGTGAAATCTCTGAGTGACTCACCTCTGATGCTAACCATGTGCCAGCATCACACCTGACACAACCACAGTATTTAGCTATCTTCCTGTTTATCAGTTCTACTAGAAAACATCACCCAACAGCAGCAAGCTAAGGCATCATCAGTGCCAACTGCTGAGAAGCTAAGGCTCTGTTTCCAGGTGTAGGCAATGGAGTAAAGCAGCCTTGTAGTCATAGAATGGTATCGTGTACACCACACCCTTTCCTTTTCCCAGGATAAGCAACTTTAAAAACATAGATATGGTTTTGGGTTTGCCCCACCCGAGTCAGGAGGGTTCTGATACCTAAAGATACTAAGAAAAAAAGCAAATTAAAAAAACCCCTATCTATAAAATACTGTAGGAAAAAAATGCATCTCCTATCTCTGATGAATAGAGGCTGACACAAACCACAAAACATTCGGGACTGGAGCACAGCATGTCACAGAGTGACCAGCGGAGCAATCAGCCAGACACAGTCAATATATCCATTGCCAGGAAAAAATATATTTATTCTCTGAAAACATGAGCAGGAATATTGGTTAGGACAGTGCTCTTGTCTCTCCTCCCTCGGAGTCCTCTCAAAAATAACAAATTTGCTACTGAAGTTACTTGGATGAAGTCTCTTTCTCTTATCACGAACATTTACTTTTGGGAAGAAAGCCTGGCTTCAATTGCCAATAGCAATGCTCCTTTGGCTTCAACAGAGGCAGGATTTCACACTTACTACTTCAACGCTAACTGAATTACTAACTTAATCCACCGAAATGAAGATTAACTTAAAACTGATGTTAATTAAAGTAGTTGTATTTTTATGCTGATGCTTTTTTGATGATCAGACACTTGCTGGTTTAGCTCCATAAGGATTCTGATCAATTGGACAATCTCTCTGCAGTAATTATCTGGACGTCCCAGTCCAAATTCAGCACCCCTATATAATAACCTCTCTAAACATAAAATAGTGACCTGCCCGGCTCCTAAAACCCTGCACCAGAAAGGATTCACCCTTCTCCCTGGGTTATATATATCCAGGAGACTTCTGCTCTGAACCACGGCAGGAATAGACTCACTCATTGCCAAAATCTAGCAAGAGGCATGACTAATGCTTGTGATGTGCCCTGAAATACTGGGAGGAAAGGTGCTACAGAAATGCAAAGCAGCTTTCAGAAACAGAAATACATGGTCTCTCACCCCTCCTTTTCACCACCTTTTGTCTTCCACATTTCTTTGTTGTGGTCCCAGTTTACTTTGTAAACAGAGCCCAGCACTGTTTGGCAATGGCATCAGCATCTTCTCAAAACAAACACCTAAAGCTCAGAAGAAATCTCCAAATGCAACTGATTGTCTTAAATAGTTATCATTTCACTCCAAGAAAATATTTAAGAGAAGCAGAAGAGGAAGTAAAGAAAGGGAAGTTACAGTGTTATCTCACAAAAGCATCTTCCCAAAGCATAGCCAGGCCAGCTAATATAAACCAAACCAGAACTTTTAACTAGCTATCATCACAGCTGCTCTCTAGAGCTCCTCTCAGCATAGGCGGAAGCATCTTCCCATTAACACTCCTGGACAACTAAGCCACCCCCAAAACCCCAACAGTTCTAAGCCAGGTAAAATTCCCTTCTTGAATTTCCCTAATCTTATCACTCAGTGGAAGAAAAGGCAAAAAAAGTATATATGTAACAAGCCACATGAATCAAAAAAGTCCTCGCTCAGGAGAAAAACAGCACTCTTACTAACAGCAATAAAATAAAATAATAACTTAACAGATTTTAAAAGCTGAAACTAAAAAAAGTCAGCTCTGAAGGAACTGACACTTGGCTGTATTCCTCCCTCTCATCCTTTGGGTAAGTTTTTTCCCCTGAATGCACTGGCTAACTTGCTGATGAGGTGATCAGGGCCAGTGACCTTCAGATCCAACATGAAAAGGGCAGACAAGCCCTCTGGACATGTAACAGCAACCTATAACTGGCAAGAGCTGAAGCAATTCAGATCAGCCCTTTCCTGTCTGCGTGAACTGGATGCAGGAGCTTTGTACTGTTCATTCACGTTGAAGCATTTCCTGGCACCATGAAGAACCATTACAGTTTTCCAGAAAATTAGCAAGACCAAGGACTGTCAAGAAACACAGAAAGTCTGAGATGGGAAAACATTCTCCCTTTATTATTTTTTCTTTTCAAGCAAAGATATTCAGATGAAAAGCAAAGCCAGTGAGCATCAAACCACAAACCACAAGCTTGGTGGGAGGCAGTGAAAGGGGAAATGCAGCAGGGATCCTCAGCACTAAGTCAAGACCTTCCTTTGATCTCTGGTTTTCTCAAGCTGCATTCCCATCTGCAGCCCACCATTTGTTTTCAGTTAGACAGACATAATGAAAAATACTCTGCTTGGGAAGAGCAACAAACAAGCCTTGCCAAAATCACACAGTGACAGCCAGTGAAAATAAGGAAGAACTAAACCTGCAAAAGGGATGATGGCATCTCGTAAAGAGGGAAAGTCTCAGCTACTTGGGGATGCTCTGAGCATCTTTTGCCCAGAAATTTTGGAGTCACTCAAATCAGCGATGGAAAGATAGGGATCACGTCCTCATGCATTACTACATTTGCAGTCTCCTATATATCACAGAATCATAGAGTCATAGAATGATTTGGTTTGGAACGGACCTTAAAGCCCATCCAGTTTCTACCACCTGCCATGGGCAGAGACACCTCCCACTGGATCAGGGTGCTCCAGCCCTCAGATCATCTTTGCAGCCTCCTCTGGACCGGTTCCAACAGTTCCATTTCCTTCTTATGTTGGGGATTCCAGAAGTGAACACAATATTCCAGGTGGGATCTCACCAACAAATCCACATCCCAAGGTCTGATCAGCAGCGAGCCATGTGGGTATGGTCCTGGCTCATCCCAATTAACTCACCAGGTTTGACAGGATCAGAGTTGTAGGTTGAAGCACACATGAGCACAATAAATCACATGATCTTGCCATTCATCACTGTAATATATGCATTTCCTGCATCCTCTTCTATTTATTAGCCCACATAATCACCTTCCTCCCCGTTTTAAGGGACACTGTGTAACATCTTCATGACTTGCTGCCTCCTCATACACGGAGCCCCAAACCCACCACTGCTCTTAACTACAGTTTTGTTTGCTGGCATCTGGAACAGCATATGCTGACACGAAGCAGCTCACATGTTTCAGAGCTATTGTTCCAGACTCTGCACATTTACAGTTACTGTCAGTTACTCACAACAGGCTTTGAAAATTTGCATCACAACACTCAAAAAGACTTCAAATCTTTTAAATTAAACGTCATAACTCAGAACTTGCGCGTGCTTACAGCTTGCTCTTCTTAGCCACCCAATACCTGAGCAAACAGGGGTATCATTTATCCAAACACTCCTGACAGCTGCTATGACCAGAGCAGTCTCAGTACAGATTACACACTGTTTACAGTGTTCCAAAGATGGAAGAGAAAACCAAAAAGCATCAAATCATAGAATCATAGAATGGTTTGGGTTGGAAGGGTCCTAAAAGTCCATCCAGTTCCACCTCCATGGGCAGGGACACCTCCCATTGGATCAGGTTGCTCAAAGACCCCATCCAATCTGGCCTTGAACACCTCCAGGGATGGGGCAGCCACCACTGCTCTGGGCACCCTGGGCCAGGGCCTCCCCACCCTCATTGTGAAGAATTTCTTCTTAATGTCTAATCTAAATCTTCCCCCTTCCAATATAAACCCATTCCCCCTCGTCCTATCACCACATGCCATTGCAAGAAGCCCCTCCCCAGCTTTCCTGGAGCCCCTTTCGGTACTGGGAGGCTGCTTTAAGTCCTTACCAGAGCCCTCTCCTCTCCAGGCTGAACAGCCCCAACTCTCTCAGCCTGTCCTCACAGCAGAGTGACCCAGCTCACTGGCCATCTTCACAGCCTCCTCTGGACCCTTTCCAACAGTTCCATATCATTCCAAATCCAGCTTGTGGAATAGTTTCAGCTCCAGCTCTTATTTAAAACATTCCTGAAAGCAAATCAAGCGGGCAATTTCATATTTGCTTTTGCAATACAAATGTAGCTGTTACCATGTGGCTCAGACAAAGGACGTGCCACGGCTCTCCGTGAGCTGCGGGGTGCCTGCCACAACACAGCTCCCTCTTACCACGGAGCCTCTGAGCCCATGCCAAAGGCAGAGCTGTTCACACAGTAACTGCTTTGCAACTCCACTACTTAAGGGATAAATGCAGACCAGCAATCAGGGTTTTAACCTCCGTGGTAACCAATTGGCATAATAGTCAGGAAGGACTTTCCACATTGCCTTCTGCCAGCAAAATCAAGTCGTGAGTTTCTGAAAATGCAAATGATGCAATAAAGCATCTATGAAACACATTATAAAGTGGTTGGGGTCAGCTACTGAAACACAACACAGAGGTGATGTGTGAAAAGAGATCCTCTACTGAAGCGCTGCAGGTCCTTCCGTTTGATGAGGTGCTTCACTTACCTGGAGGAAGGAGTCTGTGGTTAACACTTGAGCCTTGCTTAAGAGTTTGAATTAACTTTTTCAGATAAAACAACACTGTCTCGAGACTAGATTGGAGTGTAACCAAGGGGGAAGGATTTGTATTGTGAATGGAATGTGCACGCGGTCTGTCCAGAGGCAAAATATAGTATCAGAGAATCATCAAGGTTGGAAAAGACCTCCAAGGCCATCAAGTCCAGCTGTCAGTTCAAGCCCACCGTGCCATCTAAACCATTCCCAAAGAGCCACACCTGTATGTTTTTTGAACCCCTGCAGGACTGGAGACCCCACCACTGCCCTGGGCAGCCTCTGCCAGGGCTTCACCACTCTGTCAGTAAAGAAACTTTTCCTAATATCCAATCTAAACCTCCCATGGTGCAACTTGAGGCCATTTCCTCTAGTTCCATCACCTGTCACTCGGGAGAAGAGACCGAGACCAAAGTCACTACAACTTCCTCTCAGGAGATCCCACAGCTGAGGGAAAGCTCCTTTCTCGATCCTGCAGCCACCCACGGGAGCTGGCAGGGCCCTGCTGCAGGCCGGCACCTCATTTCCATCCCTCCCGGCCCAGTCCGGTCCCTCCCAGGCTCGGCTCTGAGAGGCTGCGTGCCTGGACATGTGGGAAACCACAACCGACCAAACGCCAGGGCCTCCTGGGCGAGCCTTGGGGCGCTGCCCCCCGCACCAGTGCTTAAATGACAGGAGCAGTGCCCAGCCCGGCACCAGTACAAAACCAGCACAATACCAATGCCAGTACCAGTACCAATAACATACCAGTACCATACCAGTACCAATACCAGTACAGTATCAGTACCTCTACAATACCACTACAGTACTAATACCAGTTCAGTACCAGTACTAGTAAAGTACCAGCACCAATGTCAGTATAGTACCAATACTAATATCAGTATAGCACCAGTACCAATACAAAACCACCACCAATACTGCTACTGTACCAGTACCAACACAATACCAGTACCATTAACAGTACCGTACCAGTACCAGTACAATACCCGTACCAACATAATACCAGTATCAATACCGGTACCATACCAGTACCGACACAATACCAGTAGCTATACCAGTACTCTACCGGTTCCAGTTCAGTACCAGTACCAGCACAGTGTGTGCCCCAGTACGATACCGGTCCCATTAACAGTACCAGAACCGCTGCCCCTCCCGCCAACCCGCTGTCCTCCCGCCCCTCCCCTCATCGCCGCCATCCCAGGTGCCGCTCTCCCCTCCCGGTGGGCGGGGCTGGCCCCGCGCATGAGCCGCGCGCCGTGCGGGCGTGGGTCCCCCCTCCGCGCTCCCTGCGCACCGGGCGGGCATGGCCGCACCGCGCGGGTAGCGGCGCGCGGCCCCGCAACCAGGTGAGCGGGGACGGGGGACGGGGACAGGGGGCGGATCGCGATGGCGGGGACGGGGACGGGGACGGGGACGGGGATGGGGACGGAGGCGGGGAAGCCCAGTCTCCGCTGTGCAGCGAGGTGAGCGGGGACGGGCTGGAGGTTGTGTCGCCATAGCGCCTCGCATATCGCGATAGAGGTACCGGGGATAGGGAGAGGGGGGAGATGAGGATCAGAGAGGGGCATGGGGGGAAGCTCAGTTCCCGCTGTGCAGCGAGCTGAGCAGGGGAGGGGCTGGGGAAGGAGGGGTCATGTCGTGACCTGCGTGTCGCGATAGCGGCGCCAGTGATGTGGGGGGCTGTGCAGCCGGGGATGAGATGGGGGGGGCTTGGTTCCCGCTGTGCAGCGTGGTCAAAAGGGAAGGGCTGGGCAGAGATTAGCGAGGGGGGGAGGGTCGTGTCGCGATAGCGGCGCTGGGGATAGGATGGTGATGGGAATGGGAAAGTGCGCAGTCCCCGCTGTGCAGCGATGTGAGGAGGGGAAGGACTGGGTGGAGAGACTGGGTGGGGGGGTCATGTCACGATAGTGCTCTGCGTGTCGCGATGCGGTGGGCGAGCTGCAGTCGGTGCCGCCGAGAGGGGCGACCGGTGCCCCGAGGATTCCAGCCTGGTCGGGAGGGGAGGGGGCACCCCTGCGCTCTCGGGGTGGGTTTTCGTGTTGGGTTCGTGGCAGGGGGGCTCCTGGTAGAGGAGTTGTCTGTGGGCAAGGAGCGATTCATGGGCAGAGGGGGGGCAATGGGGAGTTCGGTCTGTGGGTGCCCTGCACGGGTGTTTAGCGTGTGGGGAGTGCGTTGTGACTGCTGTGGGGGTGTGCGTGTGTCCCCTATCCCCCTCCATGTGGTCTGTGGGGTCCGTGGCGTGAAAGGGCGATGGTGTGTGGGATCTGTGAAGGGTCCATGGGGTTAATGGGGCGCAAGAACAGTAGGATCCGTGGGGTCCATGGAGTGTGAGGGGTCTGTGGGGTGCAAGGATGATGTGGTCTACGGGCCATGGTGTCTGTAGCCTTGTTCCCTGATCCATAGGATCTGTGGGGTGCGTGCACGATGGGGTCCATGTTCCCATCTCATGCCCGGTGAGACCTCTTCAGGTGTGGTCACCATCCCCTTGGGTCACCCCAGGTGTCCACCAGCCACGTCCCTCTACTGGAGTTCCTGATAGGGAGGGACGCCCAGCAGTTGTGTGTGCATGGAGGTGGGTGCATCTGGAAGATCTCCATTAGCTTTTCCACCAAACCATGATGGGGAGGCCTGTGAAGGCTAGCGGTGTGGGGTCTTGTAGGGAAGGGGTCCGTAATGCGTTTCGACTGAGCAGTGGCTGCAAAATATTAATTAATCTTTGGAATGTGGATGTGTGTACTCGTGTACGTTACTGTTTGCCTTTGACAAACTGCATCCCATCTTCTCCCAGGAGAACCTCTCTCGTATCCCAGACTGCTGCTTCAGGCTGGACTGATGACTGTCCAGTTGTATGAAGGTGGTGGGAATGAGTTGGTTTTTGTTGCACCTCATGAGATGATGCAGAAAACAGCACATTGGACAGAGGACAACAAGAGGACAGCATCCACCAGGATGGGTGTCTGGGTTGTTGTTGTGGTTGATACTGTAAGAATGGAATCGGGAGGAACAGGTGAAAAGACAAGAAGGTGGAAGATTAAAATAGGCTGTAACCCTGAAGTGTATTATGCAAAAGTGAGCAGACACTCCTCTTTGACATTGAGCAGAATGAGTCAGTTCCTAAGACTCTCAATTCCAAGTGTTTGTTGTTTGAGCAGGGGATAAATACCTTCTTCTGCAGAGCATGGACAAGTGTCCTGCACGTGCTTATTTAGAACCATACAATTTCTTCCCTGCCACACAGATGTCTCTTCATTCCAGTTTTGCAAAACCAAGTTAGCCTTGAGTGAACAGATAATTGTGAGTGGTGAGTAAAATATGTATTCCTCGTGATAAAGGGAGCAAGCAAATAGGTCTTGTGCTTGGATTGATTTGTGTTCAGGGAACTTATTGGAGGTTGCTTGTGTCATGCTAGGTGTGTATCCTCATACAGCTGATGCCTTTAGGATGTTTGAACATAATGGAGCCATCTGGAAAAAGCAAAATTTTATTCCTTTAGAGACACGTAGTGATGGAGGTGATAGAGGAAAACTAGGGTAAGTTTGGCAACGCAGATTTTGTAAAACCTATTATTAAGGGGAAAAAGAACTAAAAGTGTTAATATGGTATTAATACCCTACCTGATGTGCAGAAGTATTAGTCCATTGCCAGGAGCAAATCGTTCAATCTTTCAGCTTGTGGTCTTAATCTGGGATTTGTTTGTTTAGTTATTTGTCAAGTTTTTGAGGAAACGAAGAGCATCTGTGGCAGGTCAGCAGAAATCTAACTGGGGAATTGTCTTGCTTTTTAGATTATATGGGTGATTTGTCGCTGGATGTTGCAGTATTGTTGTGCTGTTGGCTGATGGGTTGTGAAATATCAGTGTCCTGGTTCGTAATAGTCTTTTTCTCTAAGGCAAAGTGAGACAAACAATGATGTCATTGAATTTCAGGGGGAAGGATTGCAGTGGTGACTTAGTGGCTGGGGAGCAGGTCCCAGAGGGTGTGGAGGGAATCTAACAGAAATGGAAATAGTGCTACTTTGGCTGTTTTTCCCTGAGCTTCTGTTTCTTTTGTGAACTTCTGAAAAGGAAATGTCATTTTGCTGTTAGAATGCATTGTTTTGCATGAAGTGTCAGACCGCGTTATGGGGATGATTCCAGTCAGTTTCCCTTATTTCAGAGCAAACATGTCAAACACTGTAATATATTTATGGAAAAAATCAGTGTGTTTTTCAGGAACCCAGGATACATATTTCAAAAAATAAATGAGTTTTTTCATGCTTTATTATGGCTAGAAGAGTTTGTATGGGAGAGAAGAATTGGAGTGGCTTCCCTTGGCCTTTGTGTCCTTCTCTCCACAAATAAAGTGAAAGCATTGGCCTCTTGATGATCTAGGGCATTATTTTCATTTGCACTTCCTTTCAAAATATTCTTATCCGTGCAGTGGTTCCTATCTGATTCCAGTGGCAGTGGCCAGGGCAGGAGCTATTGCCTCATGGCTGTTGGTTTGATGACGCTTTGGCTCATTGCAGGGAGAAAGGGAAGGACGTTTCGAGAGAAGTAGGTAAATCTGTGAATTATGCTTGTGAAGACCCAGACTCGTGGCTCACATGGGACTGTGGGTCTGGGTGGCTTCTGTGAGGCGCCGTGTGCGCTCATGAAGCTGATTCCTTCTTGTAGCCGTGCTCCTAAAATGTGCAGCTCCGGTATCCAGCCTCAACCTTAAGTGAACGGCAGCAGTATCTTATACCGGCAGAGCTGGTGAGCTTGCTGACGAGGTGTTTTGTGATGAATGGGGTGGGTCTGACCTGAGAGGGGTCCTGGCAAACCCCTTCTTCCACCAGGCTGGGGCAAGGATTTGAACTCGCAGAGGAGTCCTTCACCAAAAGGGTTCTCAGCTCTGGCAGAGGCTGTCAAGGGTGACTGAGTCTCCATCCCTGGAGGGGTTTCAAAGATGGGTAGATGAGGTGCTCAAGGTTTAGTGGTGGACAGGTGTGACTGGACTCCATGGTCTCAAAGGTGTTTTCCAGGCAAGTGATCCTGTGATCTTGTGTGAGCGTGTGGGGTCTCTCTCTGTGCCTGCAGCAGCAAAAGCTGTTTGGATTTTCTGTGCACGTCTGGCGCTGCCCCTCCGCATGCCTGATGCCAGAATACAAAAGAAACAAACTATTTATCGCATTTTAAACTCCACAACTGTTTTCCTTGGAAAAATAAGTCCGTTTGGTGTCTGGGGTGAAGCAGGTCAGTAAGTCTGGGCAGTGGGAGCTGGATTTTCCCAGTGATTTCTATTCTTATGCTAATCCTCTGGGCAGGCCGGCTGTGCTGTGCGGTGCAGAGCAGGGCTGCGAGGCCCGGGGACACCGGGAAGCCATTTTTTGTAGTTATTGTTATGCAGATTAGGCCTTCCAGCCAACCAGGATTTGGAGACGCGCATAACCCCAGGATATAATGGCACAGGGGCAGGTCAGCAGCCCTTTAGTAATTCTGTGGCCTTCTGGTTGAAACCGTTTGTTTTCAATATCAATTTTGTATGTGGGTTTGGTTTTTTTTGAAATTCGTTTTGTAGCTGAAAACAGAGCATTGTCTTTGGTGTTGAACAATTAAAGTGGGAAAACAAAATTTCAGGTTTTAGTTTGTGTTGGTTTTAGTTTTGTGTTAGTTTGGTGTTTAGTTGGTTGTTTAGTTTTGTATTGGGTAGAAATTGTAGGAAGGCAGTGAAACTGCTTTATTTTCTGTTGATACAGCTATGAACTGGTCACTTGAATCCTTTTGTTGGTGACTTGCTGTGTTTCTCCCAGACGGTTTTTCTGTGTTGCCTCAGTTTCTGCTGTGTAAAACACTTTAGATACACAGATTGAGTTCTCTGTGTGCGTGTTCCCAGGTGTGGCAGTTGAAATCGGGTAAAATAGGTAGTGCTTACTCAGAAGAGTTTGTTTGCTGTATATTTGTTTCCTAGAGATTGTTTTAGAATTAAGAAGCAATGAGAAGTCCGAAGGAAGCGCTCCAAGGAAGTATTTGTTTCATATTCCACCTGCACTGTGTGTTGTTTTCTCTCCTGTAAAGATTCCATGAGGGCTTCTGCAATGCAAGTTACAAGACTGGGACTGTTGTTGAGCATGTGAAGGAGGCTTTGTGTGTTAAATTTTAGTGGTGTTTTGGTTACTGGAGTCTGTGTATATTTGCACAGACCACCACACCATATTTTTGTGTAGGTAGCATTATATTCTTTGGAAGTGTGTGAAATAATTAAAAACTACCCTTTAAACTGTTTAGTAAATTGGATTTGCTTTACCAGCAGTGGGACAGGAAGTTAATCACACTTAAGCTGATGTTGACTTTTCCAATCTGATTTTCTCTGGGAAGAAACTTCATTGCCTAGTTGTTAAATGCCCAGTTAATTAGCTGCTGATTGTTTAAGCTGATAAACCAGTGCTACCCAGGTTAACTGTAAGCAGTTTGGTAAATATGCCCTGTCTATGCTTCCTTATGTTATTGTCTTGCTTTTTAATTAAACACAATATTACCGTGATCATGCCAGCAATTGGAATATATTTAAGTGATACTGTCAAGGGGTGATTGTGACATTTAACTGGATCTTCTTTTGTGCTGTGCTTAGTTAACGTGGAGTTCAGTGTCATCTGTGAGTCTTGAAATAGTTGAGAAGATGGCTCAGCAGCTCCTGTCTTTTAAACCATCAGTTAGAGAATAAAATACTCCCAAATCTCCACTTTTAAAAATAATTGTTTAAGAACCTAGATTTTCTTTTAGTCTTGTTTCTGTAGCTAAGTTGCAACACTCTGAGCGTATCCTGCTGATTAGTTTGGCGTCACCAGTTGAAGCACTAGTAAACTGCTGGTCAGTGAATCTTCGTCCTCTTGTCATCTCAGCTGCTTTTGCTGGTGAAGAAGATGCGGTTGCTGCCCCTCCATTGCTTTCTGGGTGTGCTCAGTGCTTTTGCCTGTTCACATCTCAGCCTTTGATGCTGCTGATCTTTAAGGTCCCTTCCAACCCAAACAACTTTATGTTTCTGGGTAGAAAGCACTGATTTAGTACATCTATTATAACTCTTTAAGAATTGGAGAAAGTGGAGTTTCTCCCGTTTCTGCCATTAATTCATTACACCGAGACCACAAGAAGTTTGAAGCCTGGTTTCATGTCGATTTCAGGTTAAAGTTAAATGCTTAAATAACCCTGAGGTTATTTGTTGGCTGGAGGGACGCTAAGTCATCAATTTTGGCCCTGATCTCTTGGTAGTGGGTCTGTAACACTCGGGTTACGTGAGGAGAAGCACTGTTCTTGGATAAACTCTGTGAGAGTTCAATTTTCCCTTTTGGGTGTTTGTTTACTTTTAAAGCAAGCTTTACACTAGTTAAACAAGTTCTCAGTCCTGTGTTACTTTTATTTTGGTCTTGCCCCATCTTTTCTATCTTAGAGCAAACATAAAGTCATAAAGCAAGTGAACAGCAAAAGTTATCTGGTGTGACATCACACGCAGTGATTCAAACTTGGTGGGTAGTTCAGCCTTACCCGGGCATAGTAGTAGTCCTGCAGCCATGGCCCCAAGTCCTATTGTAGGGAGGGACGACGGTGATTTTATTAGTACTGTTAAGTTGCTTTTAAGATACAAGGATGAAAAGTGGTATCCTGAAAGCTTACTGGCAGATTGAGATAATCAGTTTTACTAAAAATAACATTGATGACAAGGTTTTAGGTTCTTGCAAGAGACTTGAAAATTCGTACTTCTTCAAGAGAACCATATTTAATTCAGCAGATTTTGTTGTCTGAGATAATAATAATTGCTGACTAAACAAATGTCTGTTAAAATATTAACGTGAAGGTGAGTTTTTAAAATTCCAGTTATAGTGTATCCTGGCATGTGGGAGGTAGACTTTGTTCTCAGTGCTGGGAATGCTCAAGGTGCATGTGAGTGCTCTGGGGGAGAAGGTTCATGTTTCTGCAGAGCATAGTCATGAGACCTATTTTACCTTCTATGAATACTGTAGATATAGATGAGATCTTAGGGAGAAATGTTCTGCTGTGAGAGTGGGGAGGCCCTGGCCCAGGTTGCCCAGAGCAGTGGTGGCTGCCCCATCCCTGGAGGTGTTCAAGGCCAGGTTGGATGGGGCTTGGAGCCCCCTGATCCAGTGGGAGGTGTCCCTGCCCGTGGCAGGGGCTGGAACTGAATGAACTTCAAGGTCCCTTCCAACCCAAACCATTCTATGATTTACCCTTTTACTGCTTGTTATGATTCATGATTATCTTTATTAGATTTTGTAATAGTCAGCCTGTGCGCTGTAGCTTGAACGCACAATTTAGTAAAAAAAAAAAAAAAAAGAAAAAAAAAGCACTTTGATATCTTTTTTGTTGCGTATTTTACAAGAAGCATCCCTAGAGAGTCAGCTTCCACCTGCTAGAAGGTTTTCAATGTTTTGGAAGGGTTATTTCAGTACTTTAAAATTTATTTTTAATTCAGAAATCCTGTTATCCTGCTCAGTAATGCACCTTGCTTGGTTTTTTCCCCAAAATTTACATAGCAGCTGATAAAATCTGATAGAATCTTTACCAACTTTTACCATCGATTTCCATATTAGTTTTTCATGGGATGTGGATATTTTTTAGCAGCTGCTTTCCATAACTCATAATAATAATTTCACCCCTTATTATCTGGTTGGGATATAAACAATAAAAATTGCTCTTTGGCTCTCATTGTATCCCATCCATGTGTGCGTATTAAATCCATATATATGTGTGTATTAGATTAAAAATTGCTGACATGTTTGCACTAAAATGTGAAATATGTAGGATTTTATTATTAAATCTCACAAATAAATGAACAATAGCTCTAAATATAATGCTCACGTAAAACAAAACAACTTCTTTGATAGAGGCTGTAAACCAAAGTGTATTGATCCTTTCTCTCCCCTGTGTCTGTTCAGAAGTGTAACGTGTGTGCTGGAGGCTGGCTCAGGGAGCAGTAACTGATTTTTGTTTCAGAAACAGTTCTGATAATTTATTCTTGAAGGGTAAATGAGATTCCGTACTCCTTCAGTTGAGCGACGCACAAGGCAAACCTCAGCTGTGAAGTTCAGTCACTGGTAACTGCTGCAGCTTGTTTCATTGAAGAGACAGGAACAAAAGTTTGTTTGTAAGGACTCTGGAACAGAGAACAAAGGCAGTGGGGACCTTTGGACCTTTGTGGCTGTGTGTCTGAAGGAGGAATTGTTCAAGAATGGGAAAAACTGCCAGAAGACCAGGGATCTGCTTTTCCCTATGCCTTTCTACAGCAGCATTCAACGACCACATTTCAATTAAAAAAAAGTTAGTTAATGGGAAGAGTTCTTTCCTTATTCTTCCCAGCAAGCTCTGATTTGATAATCAAGTATGCAGGAATGGTAATTCTAGTGGGTTTTTTTACCAGACAAGCTTCAAACAAATGATTGTGTATGCTTTTTTTCTTTTGAGGAAACCTTAATGGTTGATTGCATCCTTAAATATTTTTTCTGTCTCTCACAAATGAACTCTTCCTGTTAACTAACTTCTTTTTAATTGAAATGCAAGTAATTCTGCCCTATGGAGCCCTTTGTTTTCCTGCTTGCTGGTGCTGTTCTGATTTCACAGTTATTTTTCATTCTGTGGTAGCTGTCTCCTCAAGGAAGAAGGAAGGGAATAACCTGTGTTCTGAAGAAATTGCTGCTTCTCTGCTGAAGAGGTTGACTGGCACGTTGGGGGTTACAGTCTCCAGTGGGTTGTCCAGCACAAAGGTGCTTCAGGCAGCGCTTTGTGCCATCCCATTCACCGTCATCAGTTCTACAAGGCTAAAAGATAGGATAAACTCTACTGAAAGAACATATTCCCTAAATTGCTTTGTGCAGAGGGATAGAAACTACAATATCGAGTGTTTATTATTCTTCTTTGGGTAATGAACATAATACACCAGCTGGAAAAAGCAGGGTTGTTCGTTTCTATTTCTAAGACTGTACATGCAGCTCATCAGTGCGCTCAGGCATGCGTGTAATGTTCACGTCTGCCCCTCTCTCCTGCTGGGGGAGTACTCTGTGCTGCTCTGGAATTGTTCAGACAGAGGCAGAGGCTGAAGTTGCCACACATGGTCTCTCAGGAACTGAATCAGGTCTGCCCTGAACCTTGACTTGTAGGAACACTGGAAGGGGTCAGCGTCGTTGAAGTGGGGGCAGTGTGAGTCCTGGCATTGGTGTCCTTCTAGCCGGCTCTGCTCGGTCGCGGTGGAGAGGGCACTCTCTGCATAGCTTGGCAGTGATGCTCAGGGGGTGCAACCAGCCTGGCCTGTGAGAGCATCGCTCTGGGTGTTCCTGGGGTCCCTGCTCCCCAGAAAAAAGCACAGAAAGACTTAGAAAACTCTAGGTACCAGGAAGAGGAGTAGCCATCAGGCATGGTTTAGTTGACAGGTAAGTATTTCAAGCAACGGTTCTTCTTGTGAAACAATTCATTTTGCTTTTGGAGTGTTAAATTGTTAAGAGTTTTCAGTCCCTTTTTCCCCTTTATTTTCCTAACGGGAGCGTGTGTGATGGGGTGGCATTTGGGTGGAAACTTATGTAGATTCTTACACTGGATGTTCAACCTGTGTTTCCAGCTGTCCCAAATGATAGAGTATCTCACATTTTCTTTCTTATTACTTGAAATTGCTGTCCTCTTTCTAACCGTTGGCTGCAGTTTTTGTAAAATTAGGCTGTGCTATAGTGAAATTCATCTTTGTGTCTTCCAGGCGGTGTGTAAACCTGGCTCCCAGGAGCATGGGAGAACTGTGGTGCTTGCCCTTTTATCTTTGAAGTTCTTTACAGTGCAGTAGTTGGTTGTCACTGTACTTTTTGTTCTCTGCTCTGTTAAGATGTACAGCTGCTTGAGGTGCACAAATAACCAAAGATTTTATTATAGGGAGTATTTCTTTATGTAATACTTTCAGTCATCCATACACAAAGCAACTGCATATTGCATAAGGAAGCTGGTACATCCTTGGCTATTTGGTTATGTAGCCATTATGTATTAATTTAGGGAGAATTTAGCTGTCTAGAATACAGCTCAGCAACTTTCTGAACGTTTATCACCTAGACTAAAAGAAAACCTTTTCCTGATGGCATCATTCTTCATAGGTGCCCCTTGCTTTTCCTGTTTGTTAAATGCCAAGTTTAAAAATTAAACTGCAGTTAACTCGTAAGATTGAAATTGGAAATGAAAACATATAGATCAGTGTTTTAGAAAACTTAATTTGTCAGTTCTTACTGCTATAAAACATGTGTGTGGAGGAGGGATGCCATATGGCTGCTAAATATAACACAACTTTCTTCTGAAAGCAGTCTAAAAAGTGCAGAAGTTGGCAATCTGGTATCTGTGTTTTTAATAAGAGTGTGCCGCAGATTTTAAGATTCTTGTGAGTGCAAACTAAGGTAATTGGGAACAGAGCCAAAACATAATCCTGTAATATTTCAGTGTTTCCTGCAAAGAGGTGATGTTGGCTGACACGCTGGAGAGATGCTCAGCATCTCACAGATACTGGACCTTTGTCAGCAATTTCTTTCCCATGTAAGGGTAGCAGTAGCTGTGCAGGTTCCGTCAGCTTTTGATGCTCCCTACCCTCTAGGTCCAACAGCTTGTGTTCTCGTTTTCTTTCCGTATTTGCATTGTTACATCCCAGTGCTGGCATGCTGGAGAACTTGATCTCCTGCTTTAGCTGCTTGAATAAGATCAGGAAAACATGGTTGTGGTGTCAAGACTTTAGTAATTAGTCTGGATTTTTATTTTTTTTTAAAAAAGTATTAATACTACTCACCTTTCATGGTTTTGTGGGTGTGCTGCCAAACTACAGCAAATGTTTTAAGAATACAAATATAATTGAAATGTAGTAGCATTTCTGGTGAGCAATTTAGAAGTTGTATGTGTGCAGGCATTTGAAGGGAGTGGAAGTTAGCAATATGCTGTTCGATGTAGTATTTCTATGTAGATTTCAGTGGTGGATATCTTTGTGAAATACTTTGCCACGTAGATTATTCATTTTCTGATGGGAAAGCCTGCAAAGAAATCAGAGCTCCAAAATAATTGTGATTTCCCACCCACCATGCTGTGTTGTCACACTCTCCTCATTTTGAATGGAAACATTTAAATGAGGTGTTGAATTTCTGATTTAGCAAAGCACTTTCCAATATGTCTAATGTTAGGATGTAACTAATCCTGGGTCTCCATATAGGATAAAAGGCATTGCTGAACTGAGGCAGGAATATCTGATAGGAAAAGCTTATCTGGAAAAGAATCAGAAGAGAAACTATATTGGTTATATTCCTTAAGGCCCTTGAAATATTTCAAAGGGGTGAATATAGATTCACTGATGGGATTTTGGTGACTAAAATTGCCGTTATGCAAATCACAGCTTGTCAGGGCAAGGACGATTAATTTATGCACTTGAGCACATGTGCCCTTCTCTGTTCTCTCTATGAAGCTGAATTACAGACAACAAGAATGCACTTTGTTGTTCTCCATAATAAATAGCAGCCTAGCAGTTTTGATCTTCAAAGCACTACTCAGACCTTAATTTATCTTCTTAATAGTCCTTTGAGAGAATTAAAACTACTCCCTACCCTTTTGGAGAAGGAACTCTTTACCATAGAGATGGTGGAGGGTTTGCTGAGGGCCGTGTTGTTGCTGAGGGCTTCCAGGGACTTGGGACTTTCACTTGGAATTCCTGGCACCGGATGCTTTGGCGAGTTTTTGGAGTGATGTTCCTTGTCTTTTGTGTCTGAAAATTTCAAGAGAACTGAATACATAAAGAAATGGAGATTGGAATTCTTTGTGCAGATTTGGATTTCCATCTGAGCGTTAACTTATGCATATACATGTTGGAATTTCCCTTTTGAGTATTCCTGTAGACATAAAGTGCTGAAGGTTTGTGTGTGTGCGCTGCCGAGAGCAGCGCGTGGGAGCTGGGATGCTGAACTGCACTTCAGAAAGCTGGGGTCAGAGCTTCTGTGTTACAGGAGTGGCAAATCATAGAATCACAGAATGGTTTGGGTCAGAAGGGACCTCAAAGCCCATCCAGTCCCACCCCCTGCCATGGGCAGGGACCCCTCCCACTGCATCAGGGGGCTCCAAGCCCCATCCAGCCTGGCCTGGAACACCTCCAGGGATGGGGCAGCCACCACTGCTCTGGGCACCCTGGGCCAGGGCCTCGCCACCCTCACAGCAAAACATTTCTCCCTAAGATCTCATCTAAAGTGTGCTTCAGAGCCTGTAGGGCAAACAGTAATAGATAGAAAGTGTCTCTACCTTCTCTAATCTCCCTAATGCTTTATAAAATAAGGAGAAAGGGAAGAGTTAATGTAAATGATTGATTTTTGAGGTTTTTTTCTTAGGCTGATTTGCATTCTAAAACACATTTAAGGAGTACATTCCTGTCTGCAAAACCGTAGCCCACTATTGGAGAATAAAATAAGAATAACAAAATAAAAGATTGTTTAACTCATCTGGGGAAACGGTTCAGCAGGAATTATAATCTAAAGGTGGTGATCTCTCTGAGTAACCCTGTGTGGCCAGCATCTGGAGAACAGCAGTGCTTTGTTCTGCATGCATTCTTCTTACAAACAATAGGAGGGAGTGTTCATTAATAAATATAACTGAACTTGTTACTGTTGAAGATAAGGGACCTGAAATGCTAGCTAGCATGAGAAACACGTAGATACGTTGCAGTGTTCGTGTCTGTGTTAGGTCCTGGCATAACAGACCCAAGGCCAGAATGTTTAACACTCTTTGTAAACTCCAAATAGTTTTTCTTAAACTGGAATGCTTCGAGATAACAAATAGCCCCTGACTGGTGTATTTATAATGAGCTCCAGCTTTGGCATAAAGTGCTGTAATTTCTGCTGGGGATTGCACGAATTTTCATGAGGAGGGAACGTGGAGCTAGCTTGCAAGAAGCAATCTGACAAGCCGTTAAACAGGTTTGAAGAATCCTACAGAACAAACAGCTCAGTCAGCAGACTCCTGTAACTAATGCCAGAAACCCCTGTTGTACTTAACCCGGTGACCTTGTCATCTCATGAAAACTCGCTGACAGCATGATGCTTCCAAGTTTGTCGGGGTGAAGGTCTCCTCAGCATTCTCCCTGCTGTGGTTCTAGAGCTCCTAATTATGTGATGCGTGCATTCTGAGGAGGAATCTGAAGTGATTTAAATGTCTTTTTTTAATTTGGTAGAAATGCAATGACTTAGGCTGACTCAAGGGTAAATATGAGCACTGTGATCTGTTTAAATACAAAATGTGAATAAAATGTCCATCTGGGAAAACTGCTTGAAGTTTTTGGAGTTCTGAACTATCTAGTCTAGTCTTATTTTCTAAATACTGTAGAGATTTTTATTAGCATAATCTTGCAAAACAAGTGGTTTCATATTTGCGTCTAGGAGTTCTGTTCTCCATAGTTTTGATATGAGAGCAGCAGATCCTGATTTGATAGAGAGTAGAAAATTTGAATTGTGAAACTGCAGTTGCATTATCTGCATTGTGCCTGAAGCATAAAATTTTTATAGGTCTTCTGTGACCTGTGTCATTACGTTTCTCAAAGCTGCTCAAGTGTTCAGAGGGATAAACTGGACATCAATGAAGGAGTTATAAAATAATTGTGTATTGTGGTTTCTCAGGTGCTGTGACAGTAAGGAAAGATATGAATAATTGAATAACCACGTGGTTCTGGGATATCTATGTCTGATAACATGTATATGAAATCCAATGGTATGAGCCTTTGGAGAGGCAGAGATCTGGTGCTTTTCCGAAGAATACACTGCAAAAACACCCCTGGTTGAAAATAACACTAGAGAATCTGAACCTGGATACCTGTCACAAGTTTGTAAAGCTCTTTCAGCAATATGACAGTGACACACAGGAGGGGTGTGTTTGGTTTCTATGCCTGGAATTAATTTCTGGGCCCAGGTGTGTGCACAGGCACTGAGGGCTCCTGCATGCCCTGACAAAGATCCTTTTTTTCCTTCCTGGAAGGTGTTCTTCATGTGGCATCATCAAAACTTCTTTGAGAGTGGAGAGACTTAAGTATCTTGTTAAAGGAAAGTAAAATCCTGTTCCTGATTAGCATTATGAGCATTATCAATAGTTTACATACGCAACAAAGCCTTTTGAAATTAAGATCATAGAATTCTAGAATACCAGGTTGGAAGGGACCTCAAGGATCATCTGGTCCAGCCTTTCTTGGCAGATGTCAATGCATGGAAATGTATAGATGAGACTTCTGTTTCTTGCCTCAAGTTTTCTAGCAAGTTGCTAGACCAAGTGTTGCACGAGGGTCTAGACCGGAACTGTGGAAGGAGACGTTGGAAAGATCCTGCTGATATATTTAATGTTCCAAAATATCACCATAGGCAACTTGTTCTCTTCGCAAATGCTGCATATTCTGAATCTGACTGATCTAGGTGGTATTTGAAGGCCAACCCCTGTTTTTGGAACAACAGACCTTGTTAAATGCATGGAAGTGATGCCTGGATCTTTTTTGTTAGCTGATTTGGAAAGTCTGACTTCAAGTCTAATGAAGTGATAACTCCTAAGAACTCGGACTGTTCCTGCCATTTAAGACAGTGGCAAAATAAATCTTTGTTGGGCAGCACATGGGTCCACTGTGCAACCATAGCTCTGCGTGTGTCGGGGCACCAGGTTCTCTGCAGAAAGCACTTCCGGCTGCTGGAGCTGCGCTGTGGCTGATTTCCCTGCTGTGTGAAAGGGTTAATGTTAAACAGCACAGGAATTTTCTTGCATCACCGCTTAAAGTAAGGTAGTTGCTGTTTGTGTGGGGCAGCAGGGTAGTATTAGAGAATGGTTTTGGAGGACGATTTTCTAAGGTTGTTTGCTGACTGACATATGGTGTGACATACGGTGCTATTTACCACCTCAGGGTCCGATCTTAGAGGGAAATGGTGCTCTTTTTTATACATTTAACTCTATTAAGTACTTGTAGACATCTTCCAATGTGGTCTTGGCCAAATCAATTTACACTTTCTTCTGTTTGTCCCATCTGTTTGTGACTGTTGGTTTTCTTTTTTTAAATAAATAGATTTTTTTTAATAAATAGATCGGAAGGGCTGAGGGTCTTGGTAAAAAACAGTACTTGTAAGTGTCTGAACTTTTTACCTGCAGCCTGCATGGTGTTCAGTTTCTTTTCCCTTCCTAGGAGATGGAAATTCATCCCAGGCCAGCTACTAGGCTGGAAAAATTGCTCTCTAGTGAAATCTAGCATAACATCTTTCAGAGTCATCCTTGTTCTCCCCGGGAAAAATAAAATTTTGAAACAGCGTAATCGGTGAGGATGAAGAAATGACATCAGGGGTTGCATTGTTCTGTGAAAAGTCTGGTCTACAGTGGAAGAGTGGGAAAAATAACACGGAACAAACTGTTATCCTAAAACTTGGGCAAATGTAGCTTTAAGTGCGGTTTGTGGAAGAACACATCACGCTTTTCAGCTGAAATGAAAAGGCTTTGCAAGGAGAAAAAATCCACTGAAATACCATAGAATTTCCTGTTGAGTTTGCTGTCTTCCAGCTGGACTTGTGTAGAGATTGTAATGAGGATACTATTTATTTGTTTTTACAATACTGCTTTTTCAACAAGTACTTCGAGTATTCCCCTTAAGCACATGCATAACTTCAAATCTTAAAAACCTGAAGTGAAACAAATGCTCAAGTGTGGATTTATATAAAAGGGAAATGAAAAAAGGACTTCCAGTATGGGGGGGGGGGGGTAGAAAGGCTTGCGTTTTCTGCGCTTGTTTGTATTTTTCTAGCTTATCAGTCTCATTTCTCTAGCAGATGCTGCACTTTTATTGAAAGAAAAATTGTGAGTGTATACAAACAGCTTTAGAATTTTTCTTCTGCTCTGATTCTGCTTTTGTCTTCTCCAGTCTCATTGGGAACAATCTGATTGCGGTGTGGCTGCACATCTCCATTAACACAGCGTGTCAGGATTTCATGCTAACTGTCCCACTTTTCTCTGAATAATCAGTCACCTTGTGAACATTCACGTCGAGAGAAAGCAATGTTTCTTCTCCCCCATTTTTCTCCTCTGCTATGCTGCCTTTTTTTTTTTCTGAAGTCACTAAGAAAACGGTGTTAAAGTTTATTGCATTTGCTGCTGAAATGGTAGAAAAATTTGAGCTCAATTGGTGAACATTCAGCCTCTACCAGTTTCCCGTGTTCCCACTCTATTCCAGATGTATGGCTAGATAATCTCATGGCAGGATGCGAAATATTGGTACTTGTGGTGTATTGAATGCAAATAGTAAGAAGGATGTAAAGGAGTTTTTATGTAGGTTTTTAAGCTCTTAATGGTGTGAGGCTCATTCACACAACAGAGAAAAATATTCTCTACTTACATGAAGCTTTGTGAAGATTAAGAGATTCAAACCTGAAAAATCTATGGATTTGTCACTTATAAACTTGTTTTTGAAAGTTAGTTTTTAGAACATTGGCAAGTGGTTGAGTAAGAATGTCAGAGCTGCAGGAGGGTGCAGGATGGGGAGGCAGTCCCAGTGACCAGTCTGATGCTTAAAACAGAGGGGAAGACTTTAAGAGGCTTTTGTAACTATTTAAAACGCCCTATTTAAAACGCCCTTGTGTGAAAGTGTTTGGATGAGGGCTGGCTTTGCTTATGGAGTCCATACGTTTAAATAAGCTTACAATGTAAACACAACTGCATGCCTTCTGGGGCAGACATGAAACACCACACTTGTTTTCTTTTCCTCTCCTCTCCCACTGGAACTTTGTGCTTTCCTAAGTTTGCCAAGTGACACCTCTTTGATCACATTTGGGAGAACTGCTAGTGTTCTGCAGTAAACTTTATTGTGTGTAGCTGTGCACGTTGAATATGAAGCAATTGAAACGCTGGTGCCATAACACAAACTGATTGGTATCAGCGTTTTTCTGCCTGAAGGACTGTTGCAAAATCATCAATCTGGTAGTCTTTTCCTTTTTCTATATGTAGTAGGATAAAAGATGTTCTTTGCAGGATCTTAGAATGTAGTGGAGGTGGAAAACAACACGCCAAGTGGGAGAGAGCCTTCACGTAATGCCTTGTGATCACAGCTCAGGCGCTCTAAAAGCAAGAGAGCAAAGGAAGCAGAGCGCAGCCATCTGCCAGTGGCCATAAGGGCTGCGGGGATGCTGCAAAAGTTTGTTCGAACAACTTCTTTGTGGTGTGAGTACCACATGTGGGGTGCTTTCTCCGGAGGTCAACAACATGGTCATTAAAACACCTTGGTCCAGGTCTGCGAGTGCCTAAAAACCTCATGACTTGCACATATGCTTGTAGAGAGGTGGTGATTCCATCATGCCTCTGACTGACTTCCAGCAGCTGGACAAACGAGTTTAAGGTGTTGCTCATGAATCAGAAGAGCCAGCAGGAAGGAAGTGTATTTGACCGTCATCAGATCTGGTCTCAGTTGGTTCTTTCTTGCAAAAACGAGTTCATGTGGTGTTCCAGGCTCTGTGCTGGACTGTGGGCTGGTGCAGCAGGGATGTGGGTGCTCCACTAGTCCTGCGGTATTTGCGGCTCGAGTGCTGCCTGCAGGCCAGTAGGACACTGTGGGGGGACTGGATACGGCAGCCCTGCTTCTCTGGCGCTGTCTTTGTCACTGCTGCTGCCTTTTCAGAAGTGTTTAGCTGTGTGAGTTACTGATGTGAGGCAGAAGGGGCTCATTAACCCTGCTCAGGGTATCTCTTATCCAGCTGCAGAGAATGTTCCTCAGTGTATGCTAATTTGCTTTAGCAGGACCTGAAGGCTGGATTTGAGCTTCTCTAATCTTCTGAAAAACAAACATTTTTTTAAAGTTGAAAATGATTGTAAAATTATTTTTATTTTATTTTAAATAATTATTTATCTAATGTTATTAGAAGCTTTTTTAGGTTACTTTTTTGTTTTTCTGAAGTAGAAGTGAGAGGTGAAGTGGCCATGTTTTGGAAATGAGGATAAATCTCTCCAAAGTGACGTTAATAAACCTTCCTTCTTTGTTGATGTCCATCCCTCAGAGGAAGCGTTGACAGAGCAGTTGAAGTTTTTTGCCTCCTTTGATGTATGAAGGTTTGAGATCTTTTCAAAATCACCATTGCTTTAAATAGCCCCAAATATTACTTTGAAGCAAGATGAGCAGCAAAATCAAATGACTGATGAGAGAGATTTCCTTAAGAACTTCCCATTTAGCCAGAAGATAAAACCAGTTTTCATCTGGTCTTCCTAACCGATTATAAGACCGATCAACAGAAGACCCACATGAGTGTCCTGTGCACATGCTCCAAATCAGCTTCTGATCTGTCAAAGAAATCACATGCCTGTGGCTTTGTGTTTTGATAAAGTTACAGATACAGATTTCTAAAGCACTTCAATTGAAACTATTTTATAACAATTAAAACTGTAGGGCTGTTCCTTTCAGATGTCAGCTCTTGGGAGAACATGTCTGGAGGGCGGAAGAGGATGTTGGCTGTGCCCAAAGGAGAGCTTAAAGGTGGGACAGTTGTCACCTGGTCAGTCAGTATTTCTGTGAGTGTGTGATCTCGTCCCATATTTCACACTGGCCCTGGTTGCTCTTCAGTTCTTGGAAATGACTTGCAAGTTGCTGGTCTCTTTCGCACAACTGGAGTATAATCTAGGTGGGATCTCTGTGGGTATGTAAGTAAAAATGATGTGTACCTGTCAATAACTTGAGATATCAACTGAAAACAGCACAAAACCCATCCTTGGTTCCCTCTTTGCTTTGAGGGTGCCTTACCTGATGAAAATAGGTGCAGGTTAGTTTGCCTTCTGCTACTGACTGTATGGGAGCGGCTACCTCAGTGCCAGAACCTCAGTCTGGGGAACGGACCCAAATATTCAGAAACCCTTGGAGTATGACCTGTTGTTTTCTGGTTGACAGCAAAGGTGTGGTAATCCTTCCACTCTGAGGAAGAAATCTAGACTAAAGGGAGTCTACTTGAGCTTTAGAGATAGGAGACCCAGTGAGCAGGACTTGTCATGTGTGCCCTTTGGCTTCACAGGAATTTGCATCTAAATGCAGGAGAAAAATAACTCCCATGCAATATGATTGCTTTTAAAAAAGTGTAATTTATCCTTGGGATTTAATTTTTATTGAGGTGGTAAAGATTATAAAAAAATATAAGAAAACCACTAATTTCTTTTTAATTCGGCAGTTGTTTTTCTTTTCCTTTTTTTCCTCTGCTTTTTTTGTTTTTCCACTTTCTTTCTTCAGGTGGTTGTAGAATTGAAACACCTGTTTTTTTTCTTGCATAAATCTATGAGGCACTTTTGTTCAAGCTGCAGTTGAGTCTTTTTCTGCAGCCCTTGGAAGAACTGATGGTTGTGTTTTTCCAGGTGATTGCAATGGGAGCGCATGCTTTGGATTGCAGTGGTCTTGTGGGCTACCTGGCACACTGGGAGCCAGGGCTTTACCTCACACCTGTGTGGTAGGGGATCCAATATTTCAAGTCCGAAATGTGTGAAAGCATTTCTGCTGCTGAGCAGTCACCTGCCAAGGAGAGTGGCGTTTAACTTGAAACGTGATTTGCCAATAGAGGGTATCTATAATCTTAATTTTGTCAGCGGTTTTTCTGAAATACATAATTTTAGGGACAGGGAAGAGGGTTGAATCTTTTGAGTCAGTCATTTTTATCCGTGCTGTTTCTGACAGTTGAAATGTTACTGACCAAAAACATATTTATGTTTACTCAGCAGGAATACACTCTTCTGTAAGAGTCACCATCTGTTTCATTTCTTCTGCATCTGTGGAAACTGTTTTGTTTTTTTGCTTTTTCTCTGGGTAGAATTTTTCTTTTTTTTAAAAATCTACAGTAGGTGACTAGGAGTTGTGTGGGGTTTATTTTGTTTTTAAAAGCCCATCATCAAGTCATTGCTTAATGTAATATACATGGACACTCCATGCAAGTACAATTTAAAAGCAACTTATGATTGAGACCTTCTCTTGCGTTTTTGCTTTGGGCAGAGGGAGTGTGTGACTTGTGTAACTTTTTTCCAGCAGAGGGAATTTTTAACTCTTTCCTTCATTGGGCTTGAAACAATATGCAGTTGTAAATGTGGTGTCGCCATGTACCAAGCTCTTGTTCTGTCATTGTATTTGGTTATTCCATTAAACTATAGTCCTCACACTGTTTCTGCTGCACCTGAGCTGTAACATGATATTGTCACCTTCCTATTGCCTCTTGCTGTCCCCTCCGCTCTGCCAGTCCTTGACACATGCTGTCACCTGGTAGCCAAGTTCTGCCAAAGTGCTCTAGGTTAGAAACACAACCAGAGTCCCTCGGGAATGCCAGGGATAGAGTCACCGATATTCTTGGACTTGATTCTCTCTTCTGCAACCTTTCCACTTCCTCAGCAGGTTGAAGCTCAACTCTTTCTTCCCCAGCAGAGTTGTGACCTACATTGTCTCATTATGGCTCATCAATAGATGCTGCAAACCTGTTTGAGTTGCTGTTGACTGAGCCTCAAACACTGGGCTGTCCTTGTTTTTCAGTTGCATCAAAGTTTAAGCCACAAAACTAGTTCCTTTTTTATCTTACTTTTCCTTTTATAGGAACAAAACTGTGAAGCTTACATTGCTTGGCCGTGCCTCTTAAACTGTGGTTATTTTATCTGACAGACCCTGGGTTTTGGCTGCACCTTCTCTCTAGTGACTTGTGAATTTAAGAGGAGGTCACCACTTGAGCGTGAGAAAAAGTGGTTTATTGAATTGCAAAAGAGCATACTTGTCTCTTTGAATTCCTTTGAGAACAGCTGCATTATATGTAGTGCTGTTCTGAATTGTCCCCTTGCGTTTGGCAAGCGAAAATGGAAGTCATGGTAGAGCCAGAATATTTTACTTGCTCTCCTTAGTACGGATCCTGAAGGTTGGTGTGTCTTTAGATTTTACTCAAATTAGTGCATCATTAAATTGGGCAGATGTGTATTTGTGTATTGGAAATACACAAGCTTTTTCTAGTCCGTTGCTTTTCAGTGTTTCTGGTGATTCAGAATTTTTTACCTTATAATCACACTAAATAAATCAGAGCATTAAAATACTTCTGGTAAAGTGGAATAATTTATTCCCTGAAGCAATTAGAAATATGAACAATTTTTATGATTAACTTTGGAGACCTATCTCTGTTCAGTACATTGTAATCGTGATCTTTGTTCCATAAATGTTACAATGGGGATGCTGGACTGAAACAGTGGAGGCAGTTTATGGTATCTCAGTGCAATGTGATGGCCTCAATTACAGAAGAAAATATGCAAAGAGTATATATGGATGGGAGAATTCTCAATATTGCTATAAAATTTAGCATTCATTTCCGCTTCCACTGAAATTTTTATGAAAACTTTGTTTTAAAGACCACAAGGAAGCACCGGGCTCACAGAACTAAAAGAAAATAATTTGAAACCATTGCTTGGAAAAGTGAAATCTGCACACTTCCCATCTTTCGTGGCTCTCTTCCAGCTGCTGTTGCTGACATCAAAATAAACTCTGCCTTTTGTGCAGAGCAAGGATTTGGGGTTTGATCATGTCCTCATTCCAGCTGCAAATATTTATTTATTCTGGGACTTGCAGTCGTTTTTGTTTATTACATGAAGTTCCTTTTCCCTGCTTGATCCCCAGCGCTTGCTGTAAATGAGGACTGCACACGTGCTACATCTCTGCCTTTTTCATGTGTGTGCACACCTGTGTATGAAATCTCTGCCTTGAATGGGATTGGCAATGCAGTGAAGGATATAGACTCTCATCTGCCTGTGAAAAGGAATGAATATTGGTAGGTGGGTCCTGGACACTTAGAAATAAAATATTTCCTGCTTTAGTTCAAATATAAAAATCTGAGCAGCCCCTCTTCTGTGATTTCTGTATGGCACACTTTCTGTTTATAGAGCTACAGCAAATATGAAAGCGTTGTCATCCCTGGCAAGCTAATCATGCCAGATTTATCCGGCCTTTCAAAGGCTTTCTCTAATTGAGCTGTTAGAGAAATCGGATAGCCAGAAGATACACCACAGGAAATAATAAAACCAGTTGTCTTTGGGGAGTATTTTTAATTCATATGTTGTATAGTTGATACTTAGAATTAATAATGGGGAGACTGGTAACTGCGGAGTGTTCCAAGGGGAAGTATAAACAAAGGGTAGGAATTCCCCTCCTGAAAGGTAAATTTCTGGGCTGGCGAATCAGTTGTCTCTTTATTCCCTTTGCAGCATCACCCTTGTTTTGAGGCATTGTCTGCCAAGTGCTGTCCAGGAGTTAAGCTTTACATTGAGTTTTATGTACACTATGGATATCTAAGTGAAGTTAAGTACTCGGAATTACGTAGGGCTGTTTCGCTGAAACTTTACCAAAGAAAATTAGAGATTTGTTCCCCAGTATGAAATAGCTGATGGGTTATTTCTCAGCTCCTTCTTCTTTGTTTTAATTACTTGAATGTTCCTTGAGCAGGTGAGAAAAACTACTGAATTGTAACACAGATTTAGCAGTTGATTAACAGGGTGATAAAAGTTCAAGTTTTAAGATGATTTAATAACAACAAAAACATCTGTGTTGCTTAAGCTGCAGAAGATGCATGTATCTGCTTTTTTCTCCCCAAAGTCTTTGTGTAATATTTATTTCTAAATAGCTTTTTTCCTAGTGTTTGACATCCTGATTTTTCATCTGCATCTTCTTTTGTTCTTTAGCAAAGTGCATACAAAAACCATGTAAAACTTTGCAGTTCTGAGTCACGTGCTGGAGCAGGAGCTGGGACGTGTTCCTACCTTTCATAGAAAGGTTCTCCCTAGTGATGTCTCAGTCTGGTTGATTGATGCAGCAATCTCTTGCTGACTCCAATAGCATGAGGTTTAACAAGTCCAAATGCCGGGTTCTACACTTTGGACACAACAACCCCATGCAGAGCTGCAGGCTGGGGACAGAGTGGCTGGTGAGCCGTCAGGTGGAAAGGGACTTGGGAATGCTGGTGGACAAGAAACTCAACATGAGCCAGCAGTGTGCCTGAGTGGCCAAGAAGGCCAATGGTGTTCTGGCCTGCATCAGGAATAGTGTGGCCAGCAGGACTAGGGAGGTTATCATCCCTTTATACTCGGCACTGGTCAGGTCGCACCTTGAGTGCTGTGTCCAGTTCTGGGCCCCTCGGTTTGAGGAAGAATGTCGAGATGCTGGAGTGCATCCAGAGGAGAGTGACGAGGATGGTGAAGGGGCTGGAGCACAAGTCCTGTGAGAAGCGACTGAGGGAGCTGGGGTTGTTCAGCCTGGAGAAGAGGAAGCTCAGGGGTGACCTTATTGCTCTCTACAACTACCTAAAGGGAGGCTGTAGTCAGGCAGGGGTTGGCCTCTTCTTTCAGGTGACCAGTGGTGTAACAAGAGGACATGGTCTCAAGCTTCGTCAGGGGAGGTTTAGCCTTGATATTAGGAAAAAATTCTTCACTGAACAGGTGATTGGCCATTGGAATGCGCTGTCTGGGGAGGTAGTGGATTCACTGTCCCTGGAGGTGTTTAAAGGGAGATTGGATGAGGCACTTAGTGCCATGGTTTAGGTGACGAGTAGGTGCTGGGTCATAGGTTGGACTCGATGATTTCAAAGCTCTTTTCCAACCTTGTGATACTGTGATACTGTAATCTAATTCCCTCCCTTGACTCTTGCTCCTAAAAGTAACCCCTTTGTGCATGCTGGCTGAAGAATAAATAGAATAGGTAGGGTAATTGGAGAATTGGAATGGGGGTTTGGGTAGAAAGCTTGTAGCCAGTGTGGCTTGTCTTCCCCCTTTTGTTTAAAGTGTAATGTCTTTCACAGAGTGTTTTGTCGATGGTCCCATCCTGACCAGGCTGTTAAACTTCAGTAAATACTAATAAAGGACGTCAGCCCAAGGCACTTCTGTGTGCAAAGTATGAATTCCTTTCACTAAGATTGTCTGGTTTTAAACACAGAAGCAAATGACAGCACTTTGTGCCTCAAAAACTTAATCTACAAAATATACCAACAAGGGTTAGTCTCCAAACCAAATACTTGCAGTGGAAATTCAGAGCTGGAAGTCAGACGTGGGTTACAGGTCTGACCTTGCTGTTGAACTGCTTTATGATTTTGGACAGCTCCTTCCGAGTTGGTGTCTTCACCTCTAACATGAGTGGGGAGGTGGCAAAAAAGATACAGGGAATGAATTGTAAGGTTCAGTTGTGTAAAAGTCTGTGATGTGCTTGGAAGATCTTTAGATAAAAATATACTGCTCAGCTTCTGAAAACAGAGTTTCAGCGTGACTTTCATGTATGGCTTCTGAGACTTGTGTGATTTGTAGGGCTGAAGATGCCATTCTGAACTGGATGCTGAAACTACCGGTCTTGTTGATAACAGTGCTAGGTATGTTGGTAAAATTACAGTGGCAGTGTCGTGCGGTGTCTGCTCTTGATGCTTTGCTGCTTCTTTTAATTCAAATGAGGTGTCCTTGTGTTTCCTGATGTTTGTGTCGTTCCTGTGGCTTTGGGAAGCAGTGTGATTATGCAGTAGGAGATGTGTAGCTTGCATTGAGAATAATCAGTGTTTATTGTACCATGTTTTCAGAAGCATTACGTATTCCTCATGTAGAGCAGTCTGTTCCCAGCTTTCTGGCAGCTGCGACTGTTGTGCTCGCGGGAGGAACTCTGTAGAGTCAGGATGCAAGGATTCTGGCATGTTTCATAAAGATACTGGTATTAACTTGAGTATGGTTCTTATCTAGAACCCAGTTGACTGATTTCTTCTGTACTTAAAGGGTTAGCTTCATTTTTCTTCCCTCATTGCTTCCCAGCACGTAAGTTCCATCTTCCCACTAAAAGGCAGCATAGCAAGAGTGGGATGCAGTGTGATAGTAGTAGGGGTGGAGGGATGACAAGGAGTTTGGCTGACCGGAGTGCTGTCTCATTTTCCTTGATTTGCATTGAATAACAGAAGAACAGAAAGGACACCCGCAAGGAAAGAGATACTTTCCAGTGATAACACTGTGAATTAGTGCCTCCCGGTCCCTGCACTGGAGGCACCGTGTCTCTCTCCAAGGCACCAGTCCTAAAAGCAGAGGTAGGTAATTATTTGATGGAAAAGTACGTGAGTCTGAAGGTCTGGTCCTCCTCCCAGTCTTTAAAGATGATGAACCAGAAAATATCAGGCCCGCCTGATATTTTTTTTTTTGCAAAAATTGTGTCATGCTAGCACAGGACTATGTTTATGTGTTCATATGTGTGTAGTAATCTATGAAGAACCACAAACCACATGCTATGAATACATTTCCATTACGCATTGTTAAAATTTCTGCTCTGATTTCTGTTAAATGTTCTGCAGATTTTATAGGTTGATGAACCTATGAAATGTTTAATATGCCAAGTTCTAAAAATGACTCAGTTAAATCTCTCTACTGAGGAGAAGTTTCATCCTATTATGCCATTATGCCTTGAAAGTACAAGGATTTCTGATTTTGGTGTTAAATTCCAGGCTTTGAAAAATACTGCAGATGTTTTGATGAGAGGGCTTTTAGACCTGGGAGGCAATGAATTGGAAGCTACCTGGAACATACGTTGACCAGACGTCTGTTCCAGATTCTCTGTTCAACTCAACATGGATGTGGCAAAATGATGAGAAATGTTTTCTGGCTGAATTTACTGAGGTGAAAATACATATCCATCTCTGCAAATTGCTGTGAGGGGGGTCAGATTTGCTTTTTGAGTGGTAAGTGCTGTGAGGCCACCTCTCTGTTAAAGAGAAATGGGATGGGAAGGATGAATTTGGTTTTAGCCTGGGAGGATGATATACATGTTCAAAAACCTGTAGGGGGCCTGTGGGCACTAATGAGCCTTCGCCTACACCCCCAGACTCAGCAGTTCAGCCCCTGGCCACCTTCTCCCTGCCTGGGCTCTGCTGGACTTGTGTTGGCTGTCTGCTTGGCCACAGCCATGTGGTGTCTGGACCTCCACCCCAGCTCTCCTCACTCGCTGCAGACCTGATCAAGCGTGTCCAGAGGTGGTAAAGAGTCTGGAGCACAAATCTTGTGAGGAGCGGTTGAGGGACCTGGGGCTGTTTAGCCTGAAGAAGAGGTGGCTGTGGGGAGACCTCATCATTCTCTGTAGCTCCTGGAAAGGAGGTTGTAGCGAGGTGAGTGTTGATCTGTTCTTCCAGGTGATCAGTATGAGAGGAAATGTCCTCAAGTTGTGCCAGGGGAGAGTTAGATTGGATATCAGGAGAAAATGTCTTTACTGACAGAGTGGTGAAGCGCTGTCAGAGGCTGCCTAGGACAATGGTGGAGTCTCCATCCCTGGAGGGGGTCAAAAAATGTGTAGACGTGATGGTTCAGGACATAGTTTAGTAGGCTGGTTGATGTTGGTTAGACTTGATGATCTTGGAGGTCTGTTCCAACTTTAACAATTCCATGGTTCTGTGACTTCCCAGCTGGATCTCAGATCTGCCTCAGCACCATGGTACCTCCTCATGATCTGGACTCTTGTTTGGACTTGGCCACCACTACTGGGTTGGTCCTCCTTGCTGTGTTCAGGTGTGGTGGGATTGGTCCCTGCTCTCCAGCTTTGCTGCTCTTGGACAAGACCAGAAGCACCCAAGCCAGGATAGGATTTATTTTAATGGCTTGTCTCTCATGATCTGTAAGCGAGCTTATTGTACTTGGGTAGTTTTTACTGGAGTCCAACAATTTAGCTGCTGAATTCAGCTTCTGTATGTAGCGAGCTCTGCAGAAAAAGGCCTCCCTTTCTAAGAGGCTTTCTTGGGTTAGCTTTCCCTCCCTTTTTCTTATTTTTTTCCTAAATGTAAATGCATTGAATTAGGTATTTTTCACAGCTCAGCCTCTACTTGCTTCTGGTTGTTGTGTTGAGAAGAGTGACAGGGTTTCTGGAGAGCAGTACAGGGGCAGTCTATGAGCTAAGCCTTCTGCTCCCCCCAGCTTTAATTCCAAATCAGCCTCCTGTCCAGATCTGCTGCTGCATTTTCCTAATCCGAAGAAGTTTAGGATTTTGTTTTTTCTCTCCAGAGGAACTGCAATTATTTTTTTTGTAGCACGTGTGAAAAAAATGAATTAAAAATCCCCCTTTCCTGTAGTGTGAATGTGAAGTGGTTCGTATTGTCAGCTCTCAGCGGGTTACTTGCATATAAATAAATTAGGGGGGGGAAGTAATCTTTTGTGAATCTGCATTCCGTTACTGGTGGCTGCTATGGTAACAGATGAGGGGAGGCAGCCTCGCCTGGTAAAGCTTGATGGCAATGAGCGGAGTGTAGTGATGAATTTAGGGGGAGGAAGAAGGGAAGAGAGCACAAATCCTTTAGCGATGCTGTGGAATGAGTCACCAGTTAAGTCACAGACGGGGAAAGACTTCCACATTTATTTACAAATGGTTTAAATAAGATTTGATTATATTTAGAGCAGGAAGAGTGACAGGCTGGAACTTTGGGAAGCAGTAGATTAGGCTGCAGCTTCTTCCGGTGATTCTTTTTTTGTGTAGCATGTAAAAGTGGCACTGCTGTCCTTACTGCTGTCCAGAATGACTTTTGTGACTCTGGACTGTGCCAAAAAAAGCCAGTGGGCAGTTCCCCCTCCTCCTCCCCTTCAAGATTTTGATCTGTAGGGGTGCATTTTCCTGTTTCATCCTCTTAGGCTGGAAATAAAGGGGTTTAACCCTTGGTTAATGGTGAATGGTTTGACTTTGCTCTTTTATTTTGCCCTTAGTTAGTATGAAGCACCTCTCACGCTGCAAAGCATTGTTGGAATAGCGAGCATTGCTATAAATCAGAATTGAGTTGTGAAGGGAGGGTTTTGTTGGAAAAGCTGCAGGATGTCATCTTTTGCTGTGCCGGGCTTTAGGTGATGCTTTGAACTTGATAAATGCAATGAGCCTGATTCTGTATGGGCTGGGTAGTGACCCCAGTTTTTAAACTTAACCTTTTGTTGGGTGTTGGCGTTTTTTCCCCCATGTACATTCTGACCTGACTTCTGTTATGCTGAATTATAGAGTGATCTCTTTGAGCTCTTGAGGAGAGTACTTGTTGTCTCAAGTTCTTCTTGGTGAAACATCAAGAGAGAGTTATAATTACTGCTGAAGTGGGAGAGTTTGTGTTAAGAAGAAAGCTCCAGAGCACAGAATCTTCTGCAGAAACTTCACCTGAAGCTTTAGCATTGTGGATGTCATGTAATGGAAACGGTTCCAGGAGCCAGTAAACAGATTATTTACTGTCAGTTAATAAGGCCAGACAGCGTAGGTTTCCCAGCTGTGAAGTTTAGTGATGCAGTGTTAGCAGAAACGCTGGAGGGAAGGAATGGGACATTGCAGGAAAGGCGAAGGGAGGGGTTAGCAAGAGCAAGTGAAAAGTGAGATGAAAAACTTGAAGTGAAAATGGTTGGAGTGGGGGATGTTTAGGAGGCTGCTGGGGGAAGGACTGGAGGAGTGACAATAGGGCTATTTGTTGTTATTTTTTATTTTAGTGGAGAGATGAGAGCACAAGAGGAAGATTTATTTTGCTAAAAAGTTAGAGGTGGATGAAGGATCTTGTGTGAAGAGCACTTTGGCCAGACTAAAGGACAAAGAAAATAACATACTTTAGATAGAAAAGCATTGTGAGTGGTACTTCCCTCTTCAAAAGCGAGGTGCTGGGGGAAGATGGGAACAAGATACAGAAGGCAGCAAAATGCCTTGTTTAATGCAGATACAAATTGTAGACAAAGTGTCTGTGTACCCTGGAACGGTATCCTGCTTTTGAAGATAGTGTCTGCACCTTTTAAAGCTTGTATCCATATTGTCTTTTATAAGACTTCAAGTTCATTAATAAGGTAGAGCAACATGGCACAACTGTCAGAGCTGGATGGTTTGGTGTTACTGTCTCTGCTTGTAACTGGAAGCAGAACACCTGAGATTGAGCATCTCTTCCTTCCCTCATGAAGCATTGGGATGGAGTGGGGGAGAAGAACTAACTGTGATGAAAAAACAATTGTTATGTGTTCTCCAAAACTGAGTGAAGTTGTAAATAGTGGAAAGTTAAATTTGGACCTCTGGTATGTGTTGTGAGCTTGTTAAAATGAGTTCTTTGACAGTGCTGGGCAGCGAATATGTCCTTGCCATCCTCTGGAGTTTGTGGAAGAAACTGCTTGTACCACGTGAGAGTCTTTGAGGGACCTTATCTGTCTTGGTTGACTCTCGCACTCTCTGAGGAGAGGTGGAGCAGGTCTGTAGAGGACTGGTGATTACCATTTTGAGACAAGCCTTGTAGTGGGCTGTGAGGGAAATACTCCTGGGTCCTTTACAGCCTAAGTCTGGTTACAGGAGTAGCCTTACCTTGTAGGCTTCTGTGGTTTCAGATGTGCCCTGAAGGATAAAGCTGAAAAATTTCAGTCTAGGGTTAGCTCTGTCTGTGCTGGGGAAGGCAAGCCATCATCTTGCCTGCAATGTCCTGGTTAGTCTGGAAAGTAAATCTTTGTCATTGTTTAAAAGAATGTTCCCTTAAATGATGTATTTCAAACAGTGCTGCTGTGCAAATGATGAATAGTAACACCTTGGATTATTACTGTTTCATTTCTTGCTGCATTTCATCCCTAGACACGTTTCTTTTATGTTCTGCTCCATAAACCAGCACAGTGCTGAGTAGCTGATCTGAGCAAGAAACACCTTGTTAAAGGTGGTGGTAAACCAACAGTAAAACCAGGGTCATTTCGTTGCCACTAACAAAGTGATCCCTTCTCTTGAGATCCTTCCACCATTCCTTCTAAGGCTGGCTTTTGTCTCCAATAATTGCAAAGTAAAGTTATTTCTGAAGAATTGGGATTTTTGTCTCAGAAATGATTTAAACCAAAGCAAATAGTGGATAGGGACATAAAAATGAAATCTCTTTTTCAACACCCACTTTCATCCAGGTAATGAGTACTCAGCCTTTGTGTGCAGCGGATGAGGGATGCGCTGAATCCTTGTTGGTTTCTTGATAGACCACAGAGACGTCCCAGTTTTGGCTGCCAGGGGAAAGAGTAAATCCGTGTATTGAGAGAGTTGAAGTGTTACAGGAAGATCACAGTTACTTATAGTGTGCATGGGTTTTATTTGGCAACCTCGGTATTTTACAATTACTGAGCTGCTAAAGGTGCTCAGAGATCATGTGGGAGCTGCCTCCATCCTGGACACAGAAGGGCAAAAGCATAGAGGAGAAAAACTATCAGCATTTGAAGTCACTGGGAAACAGAGATACTCAAGCAAAGCCTTTCCTGTGTCAAACAAAAAATGAGTCTAGAGCTTGAAATAGAACAGTGACTTGCAGACTGCTCTGATGAAGTTACTATAATTTTCTAGCAGGAATCCTGTTCATGTCATTACAGTGTTGGTAATAAATTGAACCAGAAAATGTTCATTTCCTGCTTTGCAGCTTCTACAGAATTTGCTCAGTTACGAACAACTACTGCAAACAAAACTTCCTGTTTTTTTTTTTATCTGGATCTGTTGGCAAGTTCAGATTTTGACCCTTCATTCAGCACTTCAGGATTCTGGTTTTTGATTGAGTTAGTAGGATGGTGCAAAACAATTGCTGTTTTTAACCATCAACTTTCAAGCAGTCTATCTCAGCCTAGAACAAAATTTATTAGTTGTAATAACCATCAGAATCTATGCATTTTTGCTGACAAGAAACAAGCCTATTCGGGTAGTGTAGAATTCTAAAACCCTGGATCAGATGAATTCTTTGAAGGTGCTTTGAGCTGCTGCTTGGTTGTAGAAAATCTGTTGGAGAAAGTTGTTGAGATGCTTGAAGATGTCGTAATGGGTGGGAGAGAGGCCTGAGAAGGGAGTTGGGTGTAGGAGGATTTCGTAGCTTCTTCAGAGTCATTTGTGAGATGTGATGAGGTGCTGTAATGGAGAAGAATTGATCCTTCTTGATTGACCAATGTTGGATGCAAACATTGCAGTTCTGGGTGCGTTTTGTTGATTTCGTGGCAATGCTCTGCCCGGATGGTTTCACCAGGATTCCAGAAGTTGTAGTGGATGATTCTACTGGCCGACCACCAAACCAGGGACCCTCTTTTGATGCAGATTCGGTTTGGGGAAATGCCTTGGTGCTTTACCTCAGTCCATCTGCTGTGTGGAATGCCATCGGTTGTTGTATAGAATCCATTTTCCATCGCATATCCCGATGTGATCAAGAAAAGGATTGGGTTTGTTGTATAAAAGAAGCACAGAGCAGGCTTTGTATTGGCGATTTTTATTTTTGGCCAGCTCATGTGACTCCCATTTCTCAAGCTCTTCTAACTAAGAGAGATCTTCCTGTAGGTGGATCTGTGGTGGTACTCATGTTCCTGCATGACTCACCTCTAGCCTGTGTTTCCAGTGGGATTTTTTTTTCCTAGCTCCGCTTGGGACTGAAAGGCAATATTGGATCACAGTGGAGGAGATGGCTGTGAGTAGGGTCAGGAGAGAAAGAGTTCACTGAGGTTGAATATCTCCCTAGAGGTGTTCAAGGCTAGATTGGATGGAGTCTTGAGCAACCTGGTCTAGTGGGAGATGTCCCTGCCCATGGCAGGGGGGAGGAACTGGATGATCTTTGAGGTCCCTTCCAACCCAAACCATTCTATGATTCTATGAATCCTGCATTTGGAGCTGGGAGGGGTGGGTCTGTTGAGGAGAGACAGGCTAATCCTAACGATTAGGAGGAAATGCAATGTGTAAAGCAAAACAAGGCAGCGTATGGCAGGAATGGGAGGAGGATTCCCTGGTTTTTGCTGCAGGTGCTGGGTCCCTCTGGACCCCTGGCATTACCTGGAGTTCGGAGTGCTTAGCGCTTCTGGAGATCTGGCCCCAGGGACGGACAGGCGGCTGCCGCTTCCTGACAGCTCCAAAGAGGTTTGACAAGATCAGCACTAAGTAATACTCTACATCTTTTCAAACTGCCTGGAATGTGGGTGGACAACTCCGTGCCTTCTTTCCTGTGGAAGCGGAGCAGCTATTTTTGGCTCCTTGCTGTCACTGAACTTTATTGTTATGAGGGAAAAGCAATAGAAAAAACAAATTTGAACACCACGGTGTAAGGGTTGCTTACCAAGTACAAATAAAAATTCCCTTTTACGTGGCGATTGCTTAATATACAGGGATAGCGTCACACTTGGAAGGCCTTAAAAAGTTAGGCAAGATGAGACATGGCAAAAGCCATTTTGCCTGAACATGTTTTGAACTCCTTACTAAAGAGAAGGTGCATGCGTTGCTCTCAAGAAGCTGTAGCTGTTCTGTGACCTTAAACAGGCTCAGCCAGGCTGTTCTGGTGCTCAGCCGGGCTTTGTAGGTGCTCAGGAATATTTTCGGTTACCAGTAAGAACGCATTGTTTTTATCCTGTGTGTTTTCGGTGTCATTGTGAACTCGGTCTTTGATACCAAGGTGCTATGTGTGCATTTTTCTTAGTAAATCTGGTGTTTGCTAGTCCGGTGTATTTATGTGATTAAAGAAGGTTATGTTGCCCTCAAGATTTAACATTGCTCTCAGAGATAAACTAGAGCCTTCTACAGAGTCATGAACTATCTCACAGTGCTATCAAATATGAAGATATAGGAGACCAAAACTTCTCTTTCTTCCTGCCTATAGGTTTAGAGCATATCTTTTTAGAAAAGGAAAAAAGAACCCCACCCCTGCAAACCTTGAAAGACCTTGGAGCAACTAACAAATGCGTTTCTAGCTTTTACTGGTCATAAGGCACAAAGTTACAAGGTTACGATAACTGCTCTGCACTGTATTTTTATGTAATGTTAGCTATAAGAACCCATTGCCGAAATTCTAAAGTACTGTATATCGGATTATGTAGAGCATTAATCTTTAAATCTACCAGAGATACTAAAATTGTTGGGATTATTGGGGTTTTCTGGTAGCACGTGTACTCGTGTAGATCTGTTGCTTTCTCAGTTCTCAGGTCTGAAGGGGTTTTTCTGGTATTATTGACTCTATTTGCGACAGGAGGAAGCTTCTAGCTAAAGTAATCTTCAACTCTCAAGCTTTAAAAAGAAAAAAAAAAAGGAGACTGGTGTTAATTTTTGCTTTCCTAGGAGCACAGCTTTCCTGCAGCCCAGTTGCTTTGGGGTGTTTAGGAAACATTCTGGCGATGGTAATAGGGCTGCAGAATGCTGTAGGAAACACTTTTATGGTTTTGGACAGGTTTTTGGCACAACTGAATGACCTAGCCTCCTTTTCAAAAGGCAGTTTCATTATTGGATGCAAATTTTATGCATTTTTTTAGAGAAAACACTCACCAGTATCTCTTATCCTTCTGATGAGGGACAGATGTGTTTCTGTGCTGCTGAACCGAGGCCATAACACAAGAAGGGGCTCTGCAGTGGAGACATTGGTGACATGAGAGCTGTGCCTTGCCCAGGGAGAAGAGCAGGTCTTTGGAGATTACGATATTCGCTTCTGTTAATGAATTGAGGAGGGCAAGGTGTGTGTGGGTTGGTGAGAGGTGGTGGGAGATTCTGATTTGTACAGTCCCGATGAGGCAACTGCCGAGCCCTTTGCAATTACCAGAAATGACAGCATGGCTGTCTAAAAACAATTACATTGCAAATAAACAATCTATATCATGTAAGTGGTGTTTATTGTCACAAAGGAAATTAATTCAAAAGCTTCCGGCCACGTGAGTGTGATGCTGCTGAGCGGAACATACCGCAGCCAGGTGTTCCTTCTGCCATCCCAGACCCTGTTCCTCCATTTGTTCTCTTGGAAAGGAGCAAGCTACATGCTTTTGTGCTCTCAGATAGGTGACACGCTAATGAGTAATTTCAATCCATTAGTCTTTGTCTAGTGGTGTTAAAATATCCCAGAGGAGACCGATGGAAATACTGTTGAATTCCCAAGCTGTGTGGTACCATGGGCTGGGAGAGCAGCCTCTGCACTTCAGATAAATGAGGCCTTAATTATCAGCCAGGGTTATTCAGTTGCCCAAGTTATCTTGGTTGCCAAAATAAGAGACTACACTTGTGTGGATGTTTCTGTCCAGCAGGGATGGGAACCCATATCTGGCTGGCTGGGATAAATTCATTTGGAGGCTGTGGCCTTCCCCGGCAGTGTGGTAATATGGGCTGTAAGGGGAACTGTTGGGTTTCTATTTCATTTTTATGGTTCCCACTGCTCACACACACCTGTACACAGGCCACTTGCCTGCCACCATGGCGTGCGTGTTTCTGCTTCTGCTGCTGTGCTTTAGTTCACTGCTGTTATGGGAAACTTACTTGGTATGCACGGATGAGACTGGAGACTCATGGTTAAAGGAGCATAGAATCATAGAATCGCCTGTTTAGAAAAGACCTTTGAGATCACCTTTGACAGCTGTACCTGTACACTGCTGAACCAGATCCCTGAGCATCTCATCTACCCATCTTTTAAATACCTCCAGGGATCATGGCTCAACCACTGCCCTGGGCAGCTGTGCCAGTGCCTGAGAACCCTTTCAGTGAAGAAATTTTTCCTAATGCCTAGTCTGAACCTCTCCTGGCACAAATTGAGGCCATTTCCTCTCGTCCTGCCTTAGTGCCATCTCCGCCTTAGTGCAAGAATAGCAGAACAGCATGTGAATCCTCCCACCTTTGCTTTGAGAGTATGATGGGCTTCCTAGTGTGTTTGCCAGCTGTGAAGAAGTGAGAGTTGTCTTTTGAATGACCTTCATCTTCAACAGTCATGGGTTTGATTTAACGTTGCTGAAGTCAACAGAAGCTTTTCCAAACACGGGTCAGGTATATTGACTGCCTGTGAGCCCTTTAACAGAGGTGAGATTTGCTTTGGAAAACAGACCTTTCTACTTGCTCAGGGGTCTGGCTTGATATGTCACATCTGGGGATGGAAGTGTCGTTCCGATGCGCTCTGCAGAGGGTCACACTGTGACCATGTATGCCAGTTGTGCGTTAAGCTTGTTTTAGTTCTTGTAAAGCCAAGAGAGAAGCAGTCAGAATACCAGAAAGGTGTGATGTTTTACTGAAATAATTTCATCTGAGTGTGGAGGAGCTGCTCCCTTTTCTTCCTGTGATGCCAAGGATTTTCAGTGTGGAAACCATTCAAGCTGTAGCAAAGATCCGTAGCTGGGTCTGGATGTATGTGGATAGCAGTGTGTCCTTTTGGAGAGAAGCAAGCAGATGCTCAAGCAAATAAAAATTAAAAATAAGTAAATAAAAAAAGGCCTTTCCTCTGTGTTAGCATCTGTTAGGGGAGCTAGAGCTCCCAGGGCAGTCAGCAGGAAGCCCGCAGCAGTGAAGTTTGACTCCAGAGAGGTACTCAGGACGTTTGGAGCTGCAGAAACAGCTTCTATGATGGTTTGAGTGTTTCATTGTGGAGTTCCCAGCAGGTTTTGAATTTCATGTGTGCCGTTTTTGAGAAGTGTGTTCCTTAAGTGTCATCTTAGTAGACTTCCCTCCCCTGCCCCAATTGTTTGTTTATTTTTGAATGAACACCTTTCTGTGTAAGCCTGCTGAGCACTGAGGCATCAATATTGTCATGGTAACTAGAACTGCAGCACTGGCTCTAGGCCAGGAAAGATGGTGATTCATGGCTTGAGTGTGGGCGTCCGGAAACGAAATCACTTCTGGTTTGATTCTCAGGTAAATCAATGAAGTGGTATTTGTGTTTGTGTTTATTTTTTTCCCCTAGGAGGTATTTTGAACATCTTACTTCCCCACATACCCTTTTTTACTTCTCCTATTTTAAAAGCTAGGAAGGATGGTCTCTACCTACAACATCTGAACAGTAAATACAGCTCTGTGGCTGAATCCTTACCTGTTCCTGGTTTTCATAGTAGCTTAGCCTTATATTCAAAAAGTATGAAACCTTTAAGCTGAAATTTTGTAATATAGCAATTTGCTTTAATTATGGACGAGTCTGAGAACAGGTTTGTGTACCATACATGTGAATGTGGTCTTTGTGTAGGGCACAGGAATGTGATAATTGCAGATCTGAATTTTCTAAATGCAACCTCAATTTCAGTGCCTGTTGTTTGTGCCCACACTGAATTCTATGTTTTGTTTATATTTATATACTGAAAGAAAGTAATTACAGTGTGTACACACAAACAAATGTGGATGCAAACAGCAAGGCTACAGTATGGGCACTCGTACGTTGGTTACTGCTGCTGCTGTGAGCGAACACCTCGGCTCCGAGAAGTGTCCGGAGAATGGCTCCTCCTGTGAGTGCCGCATCCCTTCACAGAATCATAGAATGGTTTGGATTGGAAGGGACCTCGAAGCCCATCCAGTTCCACCCCCTTCCATGGGCAGGGACACCTCCCACTGGATCAGGGGGCTCCAAGCCCCATCCAACCTGGCCCTAAATATTTCCAGGGATAGGGCAACCACAGCTTCTCTGGGCAACCTTGGCCACTACCTCAACCACCCTCATCATAAAGAATTTCTTCCTAAAATGTAGTCCTTCAGTGTGTTCATATCATAATTCAAGAACCTCATTAAATCCCGTAGCTGTATGTAATTTTATAGGAACTGAACATCACTTTGCAATAATAGGCAAACTCACACTGCAGACCTGTCCTCAGGGGTTTCTGAAAAATGAAGGCAGTTTATGGCTGAGGATGCTCTACCTTGTGCTCATCAGGAAGAGAGTCTGCTTTTCTTTGTGATTTGCCACTTGCTGCTGCTGTGGCCAAAGAGTGGTGTCACTCTGTGTTCTGACCTTCATGGATTTCTGGGAGTGAATGGGCATGAGATGCATTTACTTTGGGAAAACCCTTCTGTATCGAAGTCTTTCAGTTACTGCTTTATCAAATAATAAGCAATCACTGCTGTCAGTAATTTAAGACTACAGTGAAGTAATTTTAATGTGTTCTGCAAATTAGAGTGCCATATATTTTTAATGATTGCTTCTCTGTATCTCCTATTATTATCAGTAATACTCGGGATGACCTTTTCCTCCGTTCCTTCCTATGCTTTTGCTTTTGCCAACAACTTTGTGGTTTAGGTGATCCATTTTTCTTTTAATTATTGTTCATTTAGTGGGCTGTGCTTGTCTCTGGATATTTGTGATCAGAAAAAAGTCCATTTTGTTGCTAGACCTGTGGTTTTGCCTTCTGTCAGAACATTACAAATTCACATCTGCGTCAAACTCTTGGAGCAGTTCTTCCCTCGAGGGTTTGTTGGTCACCAGCCTTTGATGCCTGGCACTTTGGGTGAGTTCCTGCCGAGATCATTTCTCCTGTGGAAGTCTGGAACAGGTTTTTTAGTGCTGCTGTGAGTTCCACACCCATGGTGTAACACTGCTCGTGAAGTTGTCTCTTCTCTATCTGTGGAAGCGCTGATGTCACTGGATCAGCAGGGCAGAAGACCCAGCAGGGGTGTTATCTTCTCCCCAGCTGCCTGGTGGTATTGGGAATGTGTACAGAAACAAGGAACTGGTTACTCAGAATCGAAAATGTCAGGAAGGCTTCTTGTGGCCAAATATTTATGTGCTCTCCCATCTCAGAATCTGTTTCAAAGCACCACCCTTCTGCCTTTCATTTTTATAAAGCAAAAGGACAGATTTGTTCCTTAATACAATTGTTTCATTATATTCTGAGGCACACGTGTTTGCAGCATGCAGAACCGGGAGAGATTAGGTGTGGGGCAGAGGGAAAAGGAGACTTTTGTGCCTATTGTGTGCTTTAAAAAACATCTCTCTGTTTCTGAGGTGCCCTAAACCACTTTTTTTCTGATATGAGTGGTTCTGGGGGAAGGGGGAGAGAGATGGGGTGTTCCACCCTCTGTTACATTAATGTGAATATTTTTTGTTTGGTTGTTGTGTTTCAATATTTTGCTCCAGTGCTGATACTCATCAGCAAGCGAGAGAAGCTGGGTCAAGGTCTTGTCTTGAAAAAGGATGGAGAGGTCCCTCTGTCTGCCTGCTTTTCCACTTAATTTGTCTGTTGTCTTTTATGAATAGTGTGGATTTTGTATCATCATTCCAACTGGGAATGAATGTGGAGGAGGAGGAGAATGAGGTAATGCTCCCTCACAGGTGGCTGCTGCTGCTCAGTGACTTGCTGCTCAATAACTGACTGCTGTGCTTCCCACCTCACCTGGAGAAACCACGGCCTCAGAGCTGCCTGGGAAATGTCTGCCTGTCACTATGCCAGGGATTTGATTTTAGATATTTCAGTCATTATCAAATGCTGTTTTCTTTTACTCAAATTCACAAGGACGCCTGTCCTACCTAGGAAATGGTAAACAGTTTGTGTATGAAAAGGACTCATAGAGTATCTGACAGCAGCTGAAGGAGGTGGTGGTGTAACTGGATGATGTTTAAGGTCCCTTCCAACCCACACCATTCCGTGATTCTATGATAGCCATATACTATTTTGACTTTTGAGAAAAGTACTTGTATTATTTATCCTTTAGTCAGACAGGGACAAAACTAATTAATACTTTTTATTATGAAAGTAAATATTGGAATATATAAAGTAAACAAGAGACACAGATTGAGGCAGTTATTGGTTCTTCCCTGAAAACTTTGGAGGTATTTGATTAACACGTCTTGTTAAATGCAAACAGACTATTAAACAGCCTAACACATCATTGGCGAGGAGAGGACAGCACTTTGGTTTCACAGTTAGGATAAAGGGCAGTGTTTTAAGGCAAAGACTGAGCTGAGTTTTGTCCCTTGATAACCAAATTTGACAGCATAGCAGCTGTGTTGGAAGTGATCTTATGCACACAGATTCTTATGCAAAGCTTTGTTTTTCTGGATCTCTAAGGCTACCGTGTTTGGAATCCACTGGATTCAGCTCTGTGGAACCTGAATGTGAAGCTTTTTATACTTTTATGAAGCCAAAACAAGAACAAAACCCCTCCTAAACCACAGGTTAGAAGACAGGTGTCACCTGATGGCACTATTTAAAATCAAGACTGTTTTCCAGGGTTTTTTTGGTCGTGGTGGTTTTTTTTCCTTCCTCTGCCTTAGTTCTAGGTAAAATTGTCTCCTTCATTGTAGCCAGATCTGCACAAGGAGCTTAAGTGACCTTTTCTCATGTGTTGAGTCCTGATGTTTTTCCAAACAATGTTCTAGCCATTGGACTGGATTAGAATCTGCCTCCTCTGGTAGGATTCACCTGCCCCAGCTTGTGTGTTTAGAAATTGAATGACTGTATCTGAGCTTCATGTGTAGCTGGTGCAGACAAATAAGCACCTTCCAAGGATGATAAAGCTGGCTGTTCCTTAATGCTTGCCTTAGGATAAGATTAATTCCCCTGGAGCAGTGGTGTTAAGTTTTTTATCCATTGGCTATAAATGTAATCTAGGGTTGAGTAGCTAGCACTTAAGATTTGACAGAAGTAGTAATAAATGTGTAGCTCAAAAAATCCCATCCCTCTGTTTCTGAAGATTTGCTGGTGAAATATAATTTTTTTTAAACTCTATGCACAGTAAAAATGAGTTACAGAAGGCTGCAAGGTATCTTAGATATCCAATGCTTAATTTTCTCCCCTCTCAGAGATCTTTTAACTCACACTGAGCTCTGAAAGTGTCTTTCGTCCCTCTCGAGAAGAATTGTTGAGACTCCAGGGATGTGATTGGAATTGCTGGTGTAATTGCTGTCATGTAAACTGAGATTGTGTTTGTAGTCCCAGTTCACATGGGTGAAGTCTGGCACTGAAAGCAAACCAGAGCAGAGGCATGGTTTTGCTTTGGTGCCTCGGTGCTGGTTACCTGTGGGACGGTCAGCATCGCTGAGCATGCTTGGAGCAGAGTAGGCAGCCTTTGCCCAGTGCCAGGAAGTAGGGGCAGAAGGGGCCTCTCTTGCTGAAACAGATTGAATGCCTTTAAAATAGCTGTACTTGGCTCTTTTCAATTCTCTGAATCCCGGATACTTGTGAAGAAGCCATCACAGAGAAAAATAGCAGAGGTTTCTCTCCATGTGCTGAACCTGTTGGGGCTAGAACTTTTGCCTTGAAATGTAATCCAAAGCTTAACAAGAGCTGAAGATCAAAGACAGTTTGTGAATTGCAAGCGTTCAGTGATTTCTAATCACTTTGAGGGGCCAAAGTTTAGTGAAGGTGACTTCATAACTATCCTGCAGTTCAGTGGTTGGCACTGGGCAAGTGTGACAGAGATTGATCACATGATTGAACTTGTCGATGTGAATTTTTTGTGCCGGGCTGAAATGCATTTATAGTATCAGTGGGGTTTTTTTCTCCCTCAAATTTCAAGGTAAAGTTTGAGTTTTGGGAGAGGGAGATGGTCTTGTGTATTAGTGTGCTAAGCTGGAGTAGCTGGACTCTCGAGGAGGACTGCAGTGATGCAGCCCCTTACAGCTGTCAAGCACTGTATCTGCTGTTTGACTCCTTTGCTTTTGCAATATCTGTTCTAGAATGGGAAAGCTGTGTATTTTGTATTTTCCTCTGGTTTTGCAGCCTCCGTCTAAGCAGTTCAGCACATTGTGATGTTATTGCTTATGTCTCTGTGCTTAGTGGATGATAATTTCCTGCAAGCACTTTCATGAAGGCAAATATTTTTCATTTTCCAGCCACAATTTCAGTTCTGTGGTCAGCGTGGCTTGCATTTTGGTTGGGTGAAATAAAGTGTGATGCTGGTGGAAACCACATGATCGGTTTGGAAGAAGATACTATTTTTCTGTGATGTTCGAAAAGGAAGCCTTCTGGTGCTTTTTATGCTTAAGAATTGACGGCACCTGCTCCTTCTCATGGCTGTTACTGGAGTTGTGCAATGCCACAGCTGCTGCATGACATGGAACTGTCCAGAGCACAGAAAAATAGCTGATAATTTGATTTGACTTCAGTTAAAGAGCAGTTATGTGCATATCAGCTGAGAATTTCTAAAGGCTGGCAAGATAAACGTCTTATCTTGGTTGAGATAAGGGGATAGCTATAATTCAAAACAGGCAGTTTGGTCAACTGTCAGACAGGCAAAACTGCATGAGGATTCCAGCTGGGTGTCTGAATGCTAAGGATGCTTTTTTAGTAGCTGCTATCTTTATTAGAAACCTTTATTCCGATGTGGGTGCTCCTAGAAGGCCCATTGGTGCCCCTAGAAATCCCCCATCAGTTCCCAGTGATGATCCTTCTCAAGTGTCACTGTTCTTTACTAGCAAACCCTGTGACAAGGACTGTGTTTGAAGGGGGTGAGTGGAAGTCCACAAATACAAAAGCAGCCAGAAACAGGACTAATCCTCATCATTTAGGCGTGCTGGCAGTAAGGAACAGCTGCTGCCCCAGCAGCAAAAACTGAAAACCCATGAGGGGGAGTAGAGAATGTTGATGACTGTGGTTGCTGCTGCTTCTGTTGCTGGTGTAAACAATTAGCACTTTTTTCCTGAATAAAACCCAATCAGTAGCATTTTCCAGAAAAGGGATGATTCTGACTTGCCATCCTTTAGACGAACTGCTCTACAAGCAAGCATACAAAGCATGTTAGGATGCACAATTCGTGGTGAGGAAGCAGGGAACTGCGCTTCTGTTGTTCATTTTTTTTAATGTGTGGTTCCTATCTCTGTTTTCCTTCCTTGAGATTTTTTTTTTCTTTTTCTAGTGCTGTATTTCCACTCTGTTTTTGTGCTACTACTCTCCTTACATCCACACACTCGTACTCCTTTGGGATGACAGTTTTGGCAGAAGTGGGTGTTTCGGTGGCCGCAGTTCAGCCAGACAACACTCATGCTGTGTCTAAGAGGGGTGATGTGGAAGCACAGAGCAGAAATGGAGCCAGGTGGCGAGCTGCTGCAAGAGCTCCGTGTGGCTGCCTTACAAGTTGCTGCAAGGAAGGGGGCAAAGAATTTCTCAGTGGAGAATCGGGGCACATCTGGGGTCACACAGCTGCTCTGCCCTGGGGCATCTCTCTTGTCTTCTCTTTCAGCTTGTCTGCACTTGCAGTGTGTTGGAAGCTAACTTATTCTGTGAATTAACAGAGCTTTCTGCCATGCTGCGCACATCCTCTGGGATTTTAGGACACATTCTCTGGTTTTTTTATGGCACATTCTAGTAGCTTTGCTGACATGCAGGTCACCCAGAGCTAAGTAGGTGTGGACACTGGAGCCCAAAACTCTTCTGATGGTTCTGCAGTGCTCTACTGCTGATGTCTTACATACATCACCGATGGCTACCTGGACCATGCTGGTGTGTTCTCCTTAGCTTCATGATGGTTTTCACTGGATGTTCCTTTTTTTTTGATGTTTAAATGCTGGAACGAATTCAAAACCTTTCTTTCAAACACCCTGCAAACTCTAAGTTGCTTGTCCCTTCGCTGTAGTTGTTCATTCACTGTAGTGCTAGGGAACTCACTTTTCTCTGAAGAAGGCTAATCTGAAATAGGACAGAACTTTTTTGAAAGCCAGATGCAAACCAAGTGCAATTTAAATTGCAGGGAGGCAAAATAGTTCCATCTGGGCTGTCAGGGATAACAACAACCCAGGGAAATTTCATGCTTCTGATTACTTGTTTTTGCATCATCAGTGACTAATTCTACTCTGTCACCTTGAAGTTACTTTATCTGAAGTTTGTTGAAGTCAGAATGGTATCTTACTGCTTTTGTTGTATCTCCCCTACTTGAATGTCACCTCATCTACTTATTAATTCAGTTTCCAACACTTGTTCCGTCCCTCATCTCATTTCTGCTTTGCACTGCACGACTCTAAGCCTTGCTTTCCGTGTGAAGCCGTTCACAGCCAGGCTTTGCAGTATTAGTCAGGAAAACTGTTGGCAAAAGCCTGGCGCTGCAGATGTGGCTGTTGGCATTGGAGGGATGTGCTGGAATGAAATCCAGCCGGCGCTTTTATGCAGGTGCCGAGACTGATAAGGGCACTGGGAGGTGCTTTTGCTCCCTTTCTTACAAGAGATTTTTTGGGCCGCTTCTTTGCTGTACAAATTGCTGTCTACTTCGAAAGTTACCAGAGAACTGAAAAATCCATACAAAGGAGGGATACAAAGCACAGAAATGTCCTTTAAGTGACAAATGGGAAGTGCAGAGCAGAAAGATTTATCTATTTGGATATGTACAGCATGCCAAGTTTAATTTAAGTCCTTATAGGTTTCTTCTTGCTTTCTTGGTCGTAATGACCGTAAAAGGGACTTCGTGATATCTCACTGTCATGGAGAGAAAATTTTGTAGCATGGATAAGAGTGACAAGGAGAGAAAAAGGAAGTAAGAAGTTATTCTTGTGGTATTTTTTTTTCCTAGGGGAATGTCTGCATGAATTTCTGACACACAACTTTCTTCTATTTGCCCTCACTCCTGGGTTTTTGTGTGACACTGGGGAGGCAGTGGAAGAGGAGGCTGGAAATGGCGATGTTTTCTTGAGCAAGGAAATAAGAGAGAAGAGAACAGGAGGTTGAAAATAACTTCTTGTCTTACCAAGGGTGGGGATCTAATTTGAACCCAATCAAACTTGTATTTTATGTAACAGCAAACTTGTTTCACTTGAGCCCCCTGATCCAGTGGGAGGTGTCCTTGCCCATGGCAGGGGGTTGGAACCGGATGGGCTTTGAGGTCCCTTCCAACCCAAACTGTTCCATGATTCTATGAATCATATGCTCTTTATTCAAAGATTCCCAAGATAAGTGAGTGAAGTAGGAAAGTCATAGTAGCCCTCTCTGTAGATGAAAAGCGGGCAAGGGATAAGTGAAGTGCTTTATTTCATAAGAGAGGCTAAGGCAGAATTTTCTGTCTCTGTCCAAGAGATGAACTTGAGCTCTGTGCTCCATTGATGTGGCTTTTTATGTCCTTAGCTGCCATGGTAACTTGGAGTTTGTGGCCATGAGAGCGCTGCCGTACTCAAAATCACTCACTCAGCCTGTAACTCCCTCACCAAGCCCCTTCTAAGGGAATATCGCTGGGAAAGACCTACAGGTCAGCTGAATAACCCGGAGAGCACCATGCTAAGGTACAGGCTGGAGAACAAGTGCTTTTTTTCTTTCCGGTATTGGGATGTAGGGAAAGGGGGGCTTTAGGAGACCCTATTTTAAGAGTAGCATGCAGGGAGCTTACGGAGATGGAGACATTTAGGAAGGCAATGAAGTGTGTATGGATTTGGCCATTGATTGTTTTGTTTCAGTTTACTCTTTTTTACTTTATTCTGTGGGTAACTCAGTGTGTCTGTTCTTGGAATGTTGTCTGCAAAACTTTAAGGATGCATTACAAAGCAAGAACAAATTCTGAAACATTAATCTTACTTGGCACTAAGAAAACAAACTTTAAACCATGCGATTTTAGTGAAGGGGAAGTAGAGTTTTTCAGGCTACGAAATGACATTGTGTCCTTGCGATAAGGTTTGAGATGGCACAAAAGCCTCTTTACCTTGGAGCTGTGTTGGAAAGAATAATATACAGACTTGATATATGATTTATTTTTGTCTGATGTTTTTACTTAAAAAAGGATTTTGGACTTTTTTAAACTGTAGAAATTGCCCTGCTTTCTTTTTCTTTCTTTTTTAGCAAGCCAGTTCATGTATTAAATTGAAATCTGTACAAATTACAGTTAATTATAGTCAGCTCAGAGTGAGGCCTAAAATAGGTCGCACGCAGTTTGGAGTAAGATGCAGTGAAACGATGAACTCTGTGTGGTTCAGTCTGAGAGACCTTCTGGCGTGTTTCACCCACCTCTGGCTGTTGCCCCTCCACTCTGTTCTTCGATGCCATCGCCTGAGCACCAAGAGGAATATGCGCTCTATTCTCATAGAAAACTGCTAACATTAAACTGACTTCATGCTTTTATTCCCCTGGAGCTGCATTTTGGGTCCTGACTTTGAAGGGACGTTTACTCTCCATCCTGTTTGGAGAGGGTGATGATGGAACTGCCGTGGAGGGTCAGCAGAACCAGTTAACCCTCTCCCAGTGCAGCCAGTGCTGGCTGAGGCTGCAGTGCTGTTTTGTTTGTGAGTGATGCACAGTCCTTTGCGGGTTGGTGTGTGTTTTTTTTTTTTTTTTTTTTGGAATTGCTGTTTTATGCCAGCTTCTTTCAAGTGCTAAATGCTATTGAATTAATTACATTAAAACAATTTCACAGTGACCTTGAGCAATGTTTATTCCCAGCAGCATATCCTTTGTATTTATGTACTGACTTAATGCCTGCTCAGGTTCAGCTATTTCACATACCTGCGTGTATTGTCCTTTGTGGAAAGTAGTTGTTATTTTAATGATATGCCAGAATATGTATGTATCTGCATTATTTTACACATTATTGCAGTAGGTACTTGTAAAATTTATTGCTGATAAAAATACGAGATGAAAAAAAGTATGTGAAATGTAGAGGCTTACCTGCAGGTAGACCAGAGAAGTTTTGACAGCAGCTGCACTTTGAAAATAGCTATGTGGACTTGGGTTAATTCATTCTGTTCCTGACCAAGTGTGACTGCATTGTAAGGAGCAGATTTTGTTTTTCTCCTTGCACAACCCTGGGAGCTCGGTGAGGCCAACTGTCTTACTGCAGCATTAACCCCAGTTTCTGCATAAGCATTGGTAACAGAATTATGGAGCCAATATGCATGTTCAGGTAAGCCTGAGACCTTAAAATCTGTCCTCTGCGAGTGCTGCAAGCCCTAGAACTGCTCCCAGTGGATTAGCTGTTGGTGAGTAATTGAAATAAGAGGCAGTTCTGCTGACCTGCTTTTGTCACTAAAGTAAGGAGGCATATCTGACCTTGTACAGCTTTCGGGGGCTGCGGTGTTGAGGAGTTGGCTGGTTTGTGTTGAGTTATTTTTAAGCATAAAGCTGTAGTTCAAAATTTGTTCTTTCCTACAAAGTACTTTTTAATACAGTTCAAGATGCGCATACAGGAGCCTAAAGAAGATGAGTAGCAGTCAGTCTTTAACTGGCAGCTGACACGTATCTGATGCGGTACATGAGACTGGGAGCATCCTGACTGCAGAGGGCTGAATTAATCCCATTTTATATGCTGTCAGTGTTCTGCACATTTGCACATGCAGGGCAAGCTGGAGGTAGCACTTTTTGATCTGTGTGTCGAGTCACAGAAATGACTAAGTTATATTGAGAGAGCTTGTCTGCCTTTTAAATGATTTTGAGAAGTCTGTGTCATGAAAAGTGAAACATTGGAGCACTGAGGTCATTTCACTTCAGGTTTTATTGAAAACTCACCAACTCCAAAGTGCATTTGTTTTCCCCTGGCTGTCATCACTGAGAATGGGGAACTCTTTTTTCATACTCGCTGTGACTGTGGAGCCTCAATTCCCCAGCAGTGCCTCTCACTGACCCCTGCTGATTGGGCTTCTGTTGTTGTTTGCCCCCTATTTCCAATAGGGCTGTTAGATTTCCTAATTGATTCTAACTTAACAAGCTAAGCTTGGAGAAAGCAGTTGAACTCTCCTTGCCATAGGAACTGGTTGATATAATGAGGTAGTTGATGATGCTCTGTTAAAGCTTCAAAAAAGATGATTTCCCATCCTTGAATAGTTCAGTCTGGGCCTTTTTACTTTCAAATTGTGTATTTTGCAGCTGTGGTTTAGTCGGATCTCTGAGGAAATGAAAGCAATTAGAACACGTTAGATTTAAATGTTCAGCAGTGTTCAGTCTGTTAAGGTTCTCTCAGCCCAACAGGACTATATGAGCATGGGATTGGGCTTTGCAAGGGCTGCTCACGCGTGCCTCACTGTAAATGTGCCAGCACTGCTCAGGGAATTTGGGAAGGGGCTATGTTATGCTTTCACTTTGCCACATGCATACTTTTTTTCATGGAATCATTACGATTGGGAAAGACTGCTAAGCTCATCCAGTCCAACTTGTCAACCCAACCCCACAATTCCTACTGAAAAAAACATATCCTGAAGTGCCACATTTGTATGTTTTTTGAACCCCTCCAGGGAGGGAGACCCCACCACTGCCCTGGGCAGCCTCTGCCAGGGCTTCACCACTCTGTCAGTAAAGAAATTTTTCACAGTATCAAATCTAAGCCTCAGCCGATGCAACTTGAGGCCATTTCCTGTCACTTGTTGCCTGGGAGAAGTGATCAACACTCAGCTCACCACAACCTCCTTTCAGGGAGATGCAGAGAGTGATGAAGTCTCCTCTCAGCCTCCTCTTCTCCAGGCTGAACAGCCCCAGGGCCCTCTGCTGTTCCCAATAAGACTTGTACAGACCCTTGCCCAGGTCCATTGCCCTCCTCTGGACGTTCTGCAGCAGCTTTGTGTCTGTCTTGTAGTGAGGGGTCCAAAACTGAACTCAGAATTTGAGTATTTTGCAGGAGGAGAGCACAAATTGATAGTTTACTTAATGGTAGGTCAAGAGGCCATTCCTGCAAGTCATTTCTCATTGTAGTCACTTCTGGATGAAAAGTTTTGTAGGAGATGATGATGTCCAGCCTTTTCTTCTCTTCACCTTTCCTGTTCCCTTATGCTGTTCTTTGAACTTCTGATGCCGTCGGCCACAGAGACACTTCGTAGAGAATATAATCTTGGAAAAGAATACTTGATGGAAGCAGCTTGTGCAAGGGAAATACCCCCCCTAAAAGGAAATAATTCATGGCTTTTAGCTCTAAAAACCCATCTTAATGTTCCTGCTGTGTGCCTTTCACTGTAAAGTAATGCAGAGCATTAGTCAGCATCATCTAATTAGGCAGCAGCAAAGCAAAATTTAGTTTAACCGACTCTGCCCTGATTCAGTTTCCATTCATAGGACTTGCCCATTGAAACCAAATGAATAAGGACATCTCACTGATGGCATTTGAAATTTCAGAGCGAGTGTGAGGCGAGACGTACTTAAATGAGTTCTGCACCTGAGGAGCAAATTCAAGGTCATCCTGTGCAGTTCCTGTACCAAAACAGTCTTCCTGTGCTCTTTGTAAGTCTGCAGGTAGCTGGAAGACCTCTGGGTTTCTTAATAGCTGTGGTGATTAGAGGGCAGAGCTTTAATTTCACTCCATCCTCTGAAAAGGATGGGAATGAAAGAGTTGCTGGAGAGCCTTTCCTTTCCATTCCTCTAAGTCTGTCCTGCCCACTTAGCAATGTCACCTGACAGGCCTGGAACAGGAGAGCATGTCTCGAATTCCCTATGGTAGGGTGATGTGGAGTCTTAGGAGCCAAGAAAACTGTATTTTATAGTATAACACAAGGACCAGGAGAAGTGGCTTCTACTTAAGAGGTTTGTCTTGGCCTTTCAACTTGTGGATGCACTCCAGCACATATTTAACTGCACGTAGACCTGGGTGTTATGTGCCAAACAACTTCCTCTGACTTTGGATCTCACTGAGGAATGCTGATGTTTCAGTGCATGCTTGCATATGAGGACAAGCTGGATTTTACTTCTTTTGCAGTGGTTCACATAAGATTACTTACAGCTGAGGAATTTGGGAAGAACAACTCAGCCTTTTCTGAGTAAAGATCATTACCATTAAGTTTTGCCAGTTGGTGCATTAGGTCAGCACAGAAGGAGAAATGAGTCTGTTTATATTGAGCTTTAAAACAAACACAAAAGCAAAACATTTTTTCTTGTTAAAGTATTTTTATGATCATGCAGTTGGCAGTGTTTAAACAAAAGACATTGCTGTGGATGGTCTATCAATTGCAGTTAACTGGAATAGCTGGGACACAATAGAAGTCAGGATAAGGGAGTTCTATTCTGCTTCTGATAGAGTATTTCTGCTTTCTTGATGTTTATTGAGTCTTATTGCTGGTATTGATAATGAATCAGTAAGTTGTTCCTAAGCTGTTATGACTGTTAATGTCTCCCAGTTCCAGTGTAGGTCCCTAAAGCTGAGCCACAATCAATCTTCTGAGGAAGGAAGGTTGGACATACCCAGGAAGCACTGATTACTGCAACTGGAAGGTTTCAGTGCTGTGCGTGTGTCTGGCTGTTCTGACCCTGTTAGAGTTGAGAAAAGAGAGACCCCCCCCCTCCCCTCCTTGTTGACCAGTTGATGAGGAGCTTTTATGAGGGAGGAGCTGCTGGGAAGTGAAGAGTGACTTTGAGGAGGTGGCCACAGCCTTGGAACAGTTTTGCTTGGCTGAAGGGGATGGGGTATAGTGGAAAGGAAGCATGTGGATGGGGTTTCAGGGAGCTGAGGGGAGGGAGCAGCTAGGAGTGAGCTAAAGAGCCAAAAGAAAAAAAAAAAGAAGTTGCAGAAGTGCGAGAAATCTGATTCCACTTTACCTTTAGGCATTGTAGACTGAATCTGGAGAAGGTTTTTTTCCTTGCCTCCCACACTCCCTCAGGAACATCATCTGCAAAATATTTCTCTTTTACAGTCGATGGCGTTCTGGAGTAGATTAGAGCCTGTTTTTCCCAGACTTCAGAAGAAAGATCTTCAGGGACATGTCTACCTAACTTTCCAGCCAAGCTTCACTGCTTTCTTCCTTCTTTTTTTTTTTTTTTTAAAGGAATGTCCTAAATATTACAGTAAAAGCACCATATCAATTTACTTAAGGGACTTGAGTAAAAAAATGACTAACTTGTCTGGCCATTGAAAGCACCTTTGAAATGGTGCATATCTGCATGCAGATGAGGTCTAGGATCTTCTGTTCCTGATGCTGGTGCAGTGCTGGGTGCACGACAGCGTCATGCGGCAACAGTTTCTGATCTAGCAGTTCCCCTCTGAGACCTCCACGTCATTTCTGAACATTCTGAGCCTTGAATATCGCGTTGTCTTTACAGTCTGGCCAACACTTCAGGATGAGCTTCAGCCAGGGATCTTATTTCCACAAGATTTTTCCTTTGTTTGTGTTTTTTTAAGTGAAAGTGGAAGGTGCATTGTCGAGGCTGTTCTAAGGTGAGTCACGTCTGCATAAGTAAAACTGCTGAGCACATAGGATAAGCTGCGGTGTGCAGAGGACAAATGCTTTGGAGGAAGGAAAGCTGCCTTGTTAACATGATCACATAATTGGAAATGCCTGTCCTTTAAGGCTGCTGCCAAGGGTACCTGCCACATCATTTTTCCCTTTCCCTCACCCCTCCTTTGAGTGCAGGTTCATTTGAAATCATAATTAATGCATTTATCAGACCACTGACATTTCAGCAGAAGCATAAGGGGTGGAGACAGCTGCGGTACAGATGTGGGCACTGCACATGTGCTTTTCTGCACTGGAAGGGAAAGCATGGCCTTTCCTTGCCAGACCTAATGTGGGGATTGGAACTTCATTGATCCTGTTCGTTCACTCATGATAAATTTGAGAGTCCACATTCTTATATTTTCCAATTTCCAATGGTTTGCAGTGTAGTTAGAACGTGATGACAGTGCTTGACTTCCCCGGGAATACTGTCTGTGATACCAGCACCTGTACGTGCTGGGTGCCGGTTCAGTTGTGGGTTATCGGAGAAGAGTCTCTCTGCTTGCGCTGAAGTTTAGGATATGGGGAAGAACTCAGCAAATGAACTTTCTAGGGACCTCTCTCTGGACTCCTCCAAAACAAAGGAAACCTGTGGTTGTCCATGTGGAACCAAATTTGCCCAAAATTTAGGATGCAGGCTGCTTTGCATGTGTGGTTTCTGATGTAGGATAGCTGAGACCACCATGGTGTCAAGCTGGGTGACATTTCCTGGTGATGGAATCTGTATAGTTCTTGAGGTAATGCTTCAGATTTTGTGTTCTCCGTTAATTTGTCAGTCTTTTTTTTCAGATATCTTGGATGTACTTTGGCATAAGGAAAGCTAGGTTTTGTGGAAAATGTGAGGAAGCTTGAGGATGCTGGAAATCTAGGCCAGAGTTGGATCTTGCCTTATTTCCTAGAGTGGGTTTTGAAGCATCACCAGGTGCCTGCTGAAGCGTGTACAGTTCCTTTTCACTTGCTCAGTCAGCTGCCTCCACGCGATCTGTTGAGGTTTTGTTATCAGCCATTCATCCTTGATCACTGGAAAACTAATTGGTCTGAAGTGAGTAAATGAGGGCTCTGGAAAGTCCCACTCTGGCCTCTGCAAATTGCTGCTTGTGGATTGCACAGAGTCACAGAATGGTTTGGGTTGGAAGGGACCTTAAACCCATCCAGTTCCAACCCCTGCCATGGGCAGGGACACCTCCCACTAGACCAGGCTGCTTAATGAATGAAGCCTGGGAACTGAGCAGATGTTGCTTGTTCAGGAAGTTACACACAAGGAATTTCACTGAATCTGATGAAACTGAACTGGGCAGAAAGAGTCCTGGAGTTCAGTCAGAAGAAAGATGTCACTGCCACCCGACCATGAGTGCCGTGGCTCTGTTTGTGGTTCATTGTCACATCATGTCTGTTCTGCTGCAGGTCGCCTCTCTCTTTTTCCAGCTGCTTTCCTTCCACACCTTATCCCAGCCTGGGAGAATCCTTAGCTGTCCTTGGAATTCCGTATGTGTGATGCCTCACTGATCTAATCAAGGGAGGAACCGAGCTGTTGTTTCCCTTTACTCATTTTCAGAAAGAGGAGCTTAGTTTACTAATGCTGTGCTCCCTTTATTTTTTCAAGTAGGCTAGGACTAAAAGTGGAAATTAAGATCTCAGAAATTTCTCGTGGTTAGCTACAAGTTTGCAGAATGATGTGCAGGGGAGAAAGTGGGGGAGCAGATGCTACACTGCAAAATACTGAAACAACATGTCTGTATACCCAAATGCCACATAATGCAGGGACTCGCCACTCCAAGGCAAACATCAAAATGAAATTACAGTCAGTAATATACAGTGGGGTTTTTTTCTGTATAGCTTTATTAGATTTTTATTTTTTTGGCTTAGTTTATGTAAAAGAGGCATTTCAAGCTTCTGTTCCAGTGCACAAGTGGTGTATATTTCTTAATTTCAGCAGCCTTTTTGCTCTTATCCCTAAGCTTCTTTACAATGTTTTCTCTTTTTTTGCAAGTTATCAAAGGTTATTTTTTTGAAGCAACAGTGTTCCTCACCCCATTCCTTCTTCTTCTGTTTCCAGAATGTTCCCGAGTCCTGTAGCTCGCCTGTACAGCCCACCTTAAGAGTACAATTAAGAATAATGGATCAATTGGCAGGAAATCATAAAAGGTTTTTAATACCAGAAGAAATCTGTGGATAAATCTGAGATTATTCTGTGTTTGCATAGAAAACCTGTCCCATCAGGGACAACATTTGGAGTGCTCTGCTGGAACAGCTTTAGTTGTGATAACAGAGAAGTCCTGGGTGAGTAGCCTGGGATCTGTAACAGGAATCATAGAATCATGGAATCATCTGGTTGGAAAAGACCTCTGAGATCGAGTCCAACCATACCTCTCCCCTTACTAAACCGTGTCCCTGAGAAACTCATCCACCTGTCTTTTAAACACCTCCAGGGATGGCGACTCCACCATGGAACCGCTAAGGCTGAGGCACCATTTTTGCTGATGTGTGTAGTATTTTGTGCCCTTCTCTGTGCGTCTTCTGAAGGAAAACACTGCCTGGCACAAGTGGACTGAAAAGGTTTCCCTGCCAGCTCCAAGAATGTGATGCTTTCATTGTCCTCTGAAATGGGCTTTGTCCATTGTCCCTGCAGGCCTGTGGCTTGGCTTGGGCACTGCAGCCAGGACTGGAACAGGAGTCCTGCAGTGGCTGTGAAGAACCATCTTTCACTCTCTGAAGTGTATTTTGTTGCCCTGGAAATGTTCTTGGAGCTGATGTTGTCATGGACAGGTTATATTACCAAAAGCTAATCTATTAGGTTTGTCTGCTGCGTAAGGGCCAACATCTGGAATAGTTGTAGCCCTTTTCCTTCACTTTTCTTCCTCCTCTGTATGAGAGTAGAATCATGCCAAGTGGTTTTTGTTTGACTTTCTTTGCATTAACTGTTTCTCTGCGTTTTCTGCTTTGGAAGAATTATATTGGGAAGTCATTTAGTTTCAGGCACTGACATTATTGAGGAAAGCGGCTGCCGCTGGTTTAAAACTTATGCCTGAAGATTTAACTGGAAAAATTATTTCCTGGTTTGCCCAATGCCTGTCTTTTAATTGATCTCAATTTTGAAATTCTATTCTAAGCTTAAAATGTACGTTCTGTTGCCTCAGGATATTTCAGTTACCATGTTGTTTAAGATGGCAATATTGGATCCTGTGTGGTGCTGCCATACTGTAAGTCTGTTCACTCAGGGATGCTGAAATCATTCCCACTGCCCTCATTGCTGCTGACATGAAGAGGGGTTCCAGGGCTTTATTAGATCTGTTCATGGAAAGGTGCCTTCTGGTGGGATGAAACATGCTAGGATCACCAGGTTCATAGAATCATGGAGTGGTTTGGATTGGAAGGAGATTTAAAACCCATCCATTTCCACCTCCCCTGCCATGGGCAGGGACACCTCCCACTGGATCAGGGGGCTCCAAGCCCCATCCAACCTGGCCTTGAACACCTCCAGGGATGGGGCAGCCACCGCTGCTCTGGGCAACCTGGGCCAGGGCCTCCCTGCTCTCATTGTGAAGAATTTCTTCTTAATGTCTAATCTAAATCTTCCCCCTTCCAGTTTAAAGCCGTTCCCCCTTGCCTTGTCTTGACAGGCCCTTGTACAGAGCCCCTCCCCAGCTTTCCTGGAGCCCCTTTCAGTACTGGAGGCTGCTCTAAGGTCTCCCCAGAGCCTTCTCTTCTCCAGGCTGAACAACCCCAACTCTCTCAGCTTGTCCTCACAGCAGAGGTGCTCCAGCCCTTGGATCATCTCTGTGGCCTTTTCTGGACCCGTTCCAACAGTTCCATCTCCTTCTTACGTTGGGGATTTGAGAATTGGACATAGGGCTCCAGGTGGGGTCTCCCCAGAGCGGAGCCGAGGGGCAGAATCCCCTCCCTGCCCTGCTGCTCCCACTGCTCTGGGTGCAGCCCGGGACACGGGTGGTTTCTGGGGTGTGAGTGCACGTTGCCGGCTTGTGTCAAGCTTCTCATTCCCCAGCACCCCAAGCCCTTCCCCTTCTATGAAATTGAGAGACGCTGTTTCAAAGGCAGGGATTTGGTAGCTGTTTCAGCAGGCGAGGTTCCTCGGTACAGCAGAGATGGATAAGGAGAAGGCGTTTACTTGTGCTGGTTCATGAAGTGTAGGGTTTGCACTGAGTGGACCTGCTCGGTTGCATTTTTCCATAAATTATGGTGTTTCAGCGTGCCCAAACTTTTCTTTGTGATGTCTTGACTGCCCGTTTAGAGGCAAAGTTTTTCTTTATGTCTCTGACTTAGACTGTGGTTCGGTTTGGGTTTTTGGGTTGGTTTTTTCTTTTATTCCTTGGTTTTTTTTGCTTTCCCTTCCCTTTTCCCTGAAGTGCTGCCTTTCCCAATACCTGAGGTGTTATTTTCTCAGTGTTTGGCTTTTTCATATTTTTTAAGTGTTGAAGGTTATGGGGGAAGGCAACAAGAAGAAACCTTGGCAATAAGGTTTAAATCTTTATTAAAACCACTCAGTAAAGCTATTAATATTTTTAGAAGCACTTTCCCTGAGAAACTGTCACCTTGAAGCCTCATTTTTCTAGTCAAAAAGGCATTTCAAGTCCATTTCATTTTCATAATCTTCATTTAGATGCAGTCCCTTGAACTATACAAGTGATAATTAGATACACAGTTTACTGGTTCTGGAATGCTGGGTGCTTGGCATGAACAGAATTTGAATTAAATCAGCTATGAGCTCTCCTATTTGATCTGTAGAAGACATGTCTGCAAGCTTTTGTTTAGTGATTTAAAATTATGGGGATGGCCTTGATTTAATTTGCACATATCAGGCCTTCTCTTAGGTAAGCCAAGGTCTTGTATTTAAAGCAAACCCATAAACAAAAGCTTCTCATCTAGAGGACCTGTAGTGAGTGCTAGAAGCCTGAAAAGTAGTTTTGATCCAAACAGTGGTGCAGTGCATCAGTAGAGCTTAAATTGTCTTTATTTTGGAATAGCTTGATTTCTAGAAAGTTATTGTAAGACTTTTTTTTTTTTAAAAAAAATTCCTTTTAAAAATTATTCTGTGTTTTGCAGACAATAAATCATAGGGTTCGGAGAAAGGGTATTCCTGACGCTGCAAATTTGTCACCCTTTGCAGAGGCACCAGCTCTGGCAGCAGCTCTGGTTTGGAATCACAGCCATGAAATCATGAAGTTGTCAGAAACATCCAAGGAAGAAACTGAGGGCTTGGAATCTGTCTGGGGTTTCCCAGAGTTTCATCACCTGGGAGTTCTTGGGTGTTTGTTTTCATACTGGAAATATGCTATTACCCATAATATGTTCATACTTCAGAGATGCTTCCCAGCGAGTGTCCCAGTGCTTCCTCGACGGAGTGGTCACCTCCTCCTCATGGGGTCTGGAGACACTGGTTGTGTTCCGGTGATGGCTTTTGATACTTGGCTGTGGATGGGAGGCTGCCTTTGTGCAGGAACAGTTACTGCACAGCAGAAGCTTCCAGCCAGTATTGTAAAATAATTGCACTTGGTTCTCCAACTTTGTTCCTTCAGTTTGTCCTACAACAAATACAAAGGACCATGTGACGCCTTCACTCCAGGTTTTTGTTGCCTAGCCGTTTGGTTTCATACTCTAGATATCAATCTGTATGCTCAGCTTTTAAGATACATTTAGTTTTAAGTTATATTTATTTTTGAGCAGGGGACACAACATTTTTCAGCTCATACTTTTATTTCTATTCGAAGAGCAGTCTCCAGATCCTTATTGTGACAAATGTACACTCTTTTTGTAGAAGTGCTCATCTGTAAATATTGATTATGATAACTTCTTTGCACCAAATTACAGCCTGCCCATGCCAGGTCATGATTCACCTCCGACTGTGTGGTTGTTGTCACCCCAATGTCTGGCACTCTTGTTTCTTTTTATAGATTTGACTTGGACATAGTGGTTTTTGTCTTCCACTCCTCTTACAGAAATTGAGAGTGCCAAGGCATCTTAAAATCCACATGTGGATTGTTAAGACCTAAAAGTGACAGCCTGTTCCTCCTTGAAAGCAGTCAGAGGTGGGAAACACCAGAGGTGCTGTGTCTGAAAGTTCACCTGTGTGGCTGAACAAATAGGCACAGTGAGTGACTCCAGTTTGTCCGCACCCTTCGTATTCCCCTAGGAACACACCTTGGTTCCATGGTCATGGCCTTAAGCTGCCATACGGTGACCTCATGTAGGCACGGTGGGAAATCCATCCCAAGTGCTGCTCTTTGTTGTGGGAGCCCTGCAATGGGGGCTCCTTTGCTCTTTTTCCTCCCGTCCCCCAAGCTATTTGGTAGTACAGCTACCTCATTTCCCAAGCAAAATGGGATCTTTCTTTACTGAAAGAGTGATGAAGCGTTGGAAGAGTCTGCCCAGGGAAGTGGTGGAGTCTCCATCCCTGGAGGGCATTCAAAAAGCATGTAGATGTGGCTTTGGGATATGGTTTAGCAGGCACGGTGGGGCTGGGCTGATGGTTGGACTGAATGAGCTTAGAGGTCTTTTCCAACCTTAATGATTCTACAATTCCATGAAAATTCCTAACCTGTAGGATTGCCCTGCAAGTGTCATATATTTATTTAATGTTGAATTCTTGCACTATTGTCCCCATTAAAATGGATTTAGAGGCAAGCTTGAGTTTGTTTGATGCAAGTGTTATTGATGTCAACACAAGTGTCTGCTCTCGGAAGGCTGCTTTTCAGTTGCCCTGTGTTTTACTGCCAAAGATGATGTCTTTCTCCGATGATGTGTGCTATCCTGCTAGACTATTTAAAATTATGTTATAGTTGATGTCAGGCACTCATGTCCTTTTGTAACCTGTGAAGAAATTTGCCTGTCACACGTTTGGTTTACATTGGTGTTCAGAGCTGGGCTTGAAGGGCTGGTTTTGGTTTAACAACATGAGATGTGTGTTTAGGCAAAACCACTTGGAGCAGGAGTGAGGCAGGCAGTAGGATGGTGGGCAACAGCGGAACATCCTCATGTGTTCTTTAGCTTGTAACTGTACAAGGGGCTGGTCTTGAAATAGCTCTTCTGATCTTCAGATCGTTGGACCTCAACTCTGCTGGTTTCAGCAGTGACCCATTAAATTTGTGATAATAAAGATGTGGGACAGAAAGGAGTGGCAGTAACTGTAAACATCCACCCTTTGCTGAGTGAAGTGAGCCCAGTATATGTTAAAAAAGTATTAAGCCTTACATGTTTGCAGCAGTCCTGGTTTTACTCATCGTCAAACAAGAAACTACGACATTGTGTGAGTAGGTTCTGCGAATTAAAAAACAGTGCTGCTGTAGAAGTTTGAGCATGAAGACAAAAAGTGCAGCTTCTTATGGCTGTGAAATCCCTGTTCAGTTCCAGATAATTTAAATGCTTTAAATCAGTTCTCCAGTTTGTGTTTAATTTTGGTTATCTGTGGATTTGTAGATGTTTATAAACGGTACCTTCTGGAGACGGGCGAGACTGGGTCTGTTTGCTTTTTAACTGCTGATTTTACACCTTTTGCGTTCATTAAATTCTGGAAACCTAATGAGGCACTATCTATTCTGGCCTAGTGGGGGGGAGTTCCCAGTTGGGCTGTTCAGATCTTCACTGTTCTGTGTTCAGGGATGGTAGCCAGGGGCATTAAAGCCTCAAAATGCAGAACATCAGTGGCTGTGCTCTCCTAACTCGCTGGGATAAATTACCACAGAACAGGTTCCAAGGTGCACTTTTTTTTTCCCAGGGAGGTTTTTTTTTTTTTACAGCTCGTTTTTTCCAGTACATGTGTTTATCACCTTCTCCTGTTGCTTTTCCTCCCAAACCAAACCAGTACCCTAGTGTGCTGGGTGTCCTGGCAGCTCGGCAGCAGGGCAGTCCTGTTCTTTCCTGTGGGTCCTTTTCCCTCAACTGTCGTGCTCTTTGGTTTTCTTGCTGTGACACGCGCCCAAGCTGCTTTAATGATGTTCTCCATGCAAAACTAAAGAAAAATTTGCTAACAGATTCCCCAAGCTCGTCCTTGATTTTCTTGTGGTGCTTCATAGGTTTATTATAGTTTTAAACGTTTAGATTATACCCAAAAGGAAAGCAATTAGCAAAAATCTGTGCTTCAATGGATTGCAGTGAGAGAAAATTAGATTTCTCTTTCATCTTCTTTTCTTTCTGTTTGAGAAAAAGAAAAAAGTATAATCTCTCCTTCATGTTCAAACCAGCCATTTTAGTCTCATTTAACTGTGTCCTGTGCTAAAGAGCTTTCAGTGGTGTTTAAAAGAAAATATCCCAGAAACTGTGCTTTGAGAAAATACAGAATGTGTTTTTAAACAGAAAACATTTATGTCCAGTTTTAACAAAGTTTATTAATTTTTCATGAAAAGATGATCATAAAACTGTACAGCATGTTTGGTTTATATGTTGTTCTCTGCGTGCTAGCTGGAATTGGTCCTTCCCTTGAGATGTGACAGACAAGCTGAAGCTTGGAGCTGCTGCAGCTTTCCTGGGGTGAGCAGTGGGAGCAGCATTTCTTACCTTGTGATGCTTGTATTATCATGGAATGGTTTGGGTTGGAAGGGACCTCAAAGCCCATCCAGTTCCAACCCCCCTGCCATGGGCAGGGACACCTCCCGCTGGGTCAGGGGACTCCAAGCCCCATCCAACCTGGCCTGGAACACCTCCAGGGATGGGGCAGCCACCACTGCTCTGGGCAACCTGGGCCAGGGCCTCCCCACCCTCGCTGCGGAAGGTGTTTCCATGCATTCTGTTTAAAATAACATGCAATGTTTAACAAACAACCCCAGGAACAGCAAAAAGTTTTGCTGTCTCTGGGGTCTCTGTGTTGATGTCTTTCTGGGTGTAGAATTGATGTAGTTAATGAAAGACATCGAATGACAGTTTCTACAAATACTACTTTAAGTCTCACAAACCAGAATATTCATGTGTTATAATGCAGCAATGTAGGAGAGGTTGCAAATGTAGAACTGGGACTGATCAAATGTTGTCCCTGCAGGCAAAGATAAGACACTGTCCCCATGCGAGAAGTTTCAGCCATATTTTGGAGGATTATGCATATTCTTCTTCCTTCATGTTCTTTATCGGAGTCGTTTCTGTTGAGGAGGTACCTTCTGCAAAGCCCAGGCTCAAGTGTGGCTGCAGCCCTTGTTTATCCAGCCCTCACTTTCACAGCTGGCACTGCACCGCGGCACTGCACCGCTTTGGGTTGGCGTGTTCCAGCTCGTTGTCTTTTTGAGCCATTGAGTCCTGCTGGTGCTGGGAACCCAGCATGGTCTGTTCCAGAGGACGATGAGCACTCCATACTGCAGTGTAGTCCCACCGTTCCTCTTGGGTGTTTGACTCTGCTTTGCAGCTCTAGCCCTTTGCAAGGCCATGGTAAGACATCCTAGATATCAGCAGGCTCCTTAGCTGTTCAGTCGTTCCTGAGCTTCTGGCATAGCTCCCGCGTCACTCCTTTTTCCAGTTCCCTGCTTGTCACAACAAAAGCATCAACGGTGTCCCTTAGTAAGGAGGTGCTTGGATGATGCACTTGGATATTGAGTGTGGAAAACCTGGGTGTAACTGCCTTCACATGATCAGAAAGTGGAACTGAGAGAATGTACACATAGAGACATGGACACCTAAACCACACTATTTGGAAACCTTGATGTCTGAGCAGGCAAAGAGAATTATGACTGTGACAGGAACGGGCAGTGGTGGAGAAGACAAAAATTCTCCCTCTCCCTGCAATTGTCTTGAGGGATATTTTAATTGTAAACTTTCATCCAAGAGTTTACTGAGGCAAGATAAGGGCAGAATTGTATCCAGAATTACTAGTGTATCCCTACGAGTCAGAGCATGGTTGGCTGGTGTGGTGCCAGCTTAGTCTGCGGAAAAATGAAAACTGGAGTCCTTCATATGATCGTGCTTTTAGACACTGCGTGTGTGCCAGCTACGGGTTAGGTGCCTCATGGCATTCCCACCTTGCCAAGGTGGGAAGCTGGCTGGTACACAAGCCGGGAGTTAGGTTGCCCCTGTGGCTGAGGCCAGGCCGTGCAATCCTGTTCGGTATCTTGTTGCAGCCTCAGGTGAGCTGGTCTAGGAGTTGCCACCTGTTTTCAGCTCACATGACAGGAGAGAGGGATCAGCTCATATGTGGTCCTCGTATCAGATGAGAGAGGATCAGCTCATGTGTGATTCCCCCTTAGCCGGGAGGCAGTGGGAATGAAGCTCCAGCTGTTCTGGAGGACTTGGTTAGTGACCTGCTCGGCCAATTAGACATCCACAAATCCATGGAGCCAGATGGGATCCATCCAAGGGTATTAAGGGAACTGGCAGAGGTCCTCGCCAAACCGCTTTCCCTCATCTCCCAGCAGTCCTGGCTGACTGGGGCAGTGCCGCTAGACTGGAGACCTGTGAATGTTACACCCATTTACAAGAAGGGTTGAAGGGAAGATCTGGGGAACTACAGGCCTGTCAGTCTGACCTCGGTACTGGGGAAGGTCATGGATCAGATCATCTTGAGTGCTATCACACAGCACGCACGAGACAATCGGATGTTCAGGCCCAGCCAACAGGGGTTCACCAAAGGCAGATCCTGCCAGACCAACCTGATCTCCTTCTGTGACAAGGTGACCTGTTTAATGGACGAGGGAAGGGCTGTGGATGTGCTGTACTTGGATTTCAGTAAAGCCTTTGATGCCGTTTCTCACAGTATCCTGCTGGAGAAACTGGCTGCCATCGGCGTGGACAGGCACAGCCTCTGCTGGGTTAAAAACTGGCTGGATGGCCGGGCCCAAAGAGTTGTGGGAAATGGAAGTAAATCCAGCTGGAAACCCGTCACCAGCGGTGCTCCTGAGGGTTCAGAGCTGGGTCCAGTCCTGTTTAACATCTTTATCAATGATTTCGATGAAGGCATCGAGTGCCCCCTCAGCAAGTTTGCGATGGCACCAAGCTGGGTGCAAGTGTGGATGTGCTTGAAGGCAGGGAGGCTCTGCAGAGGGATCTGGACAGGCTGGATCGATGGGCTGAGACCAACGGGATGAGGTTCAACAAGGCCAAGGGCAGAGTCCTCCATTTGGGACACAACAACCCCGTGCAGCGTTACAGGCTTGGGGAGGAGTGGCTGGAGAGCTGCCTGGCAGAGAAGGCCCTGGGGGTGTCGGCTGGCAGTGGTTGAACATGAGCCAGCAGTGGCCCAGGTGGCCAAGAGGGCCAGTGGCATCTGGGCCTGTGTCAGACACAGCGTGGCCAGCAGGAGCAGGGAGGTGATTGTGTCCCTGTGCTCAGCACCGGTGAGGCCCCACCTCGAGTGCTGGGTTCAGTTTTGGGCCCCTCACTCCAAGGACATTGAGGGGCTGGAGCGCGTCCAGAGAAGGCAACGAGGCTGGTGAGGGGACTGGAGAATGAGCCCTGCGAGGAGAGACTGAGGGACCTGGGGTTGTTTAGCCTGGAGAAGAGGAGGCTGAGGGGAGACCTCATCCCTATCTACAACTGCCTGAAAGGAGGCTGTGACGGGGTGGGTGCTGGGCTCTGCTCACAAGTGACAGCGATGGGACGAGAGGGAATGGCCGCAAGTTGCGCCAGGGGAGGTTTAGACTGGACATTAGGAAGAATTTCTTCACTGAGAGGGTGGTCAGGTTTTGGCACAGCTGCCCAGGGAGGTGGTGGAGTCACCATCTCTGGAAATGTTTAAAGAATGGGTAGAGGAGTTTCTTAGGGATAAGGCTTAGTGGGGAAACAGGCACGGTTGGACTTGGTGATCTCAGAGGTCTCTTCCAACCTAGTGATTCTATGATTCTGTAATTCTATGAAGAGCAGCTGGGTGAAAAGGGACTTGAGGAACTGTGGGATGATGCTCAAAAATGAGAGGGATGGACGAAGCACCTGAAATGTTTCAACTGCTGTGCAGTCTCTTTGGTTACAGATACACGGATGCTCAGATCATTTCCGGATTTTCTTTCTGTTTCCTTGTTACTGCTAACCTCTTGCAGTGGAGAAACTATTGCTCCTGTGGGTGTGGTCCTTTGGGGGCCAAGATGCTGTTATCTTTGAGGACTTTGACCTGGGTGCAGTGGAATGTGCCTGTGCCGATTGCCATTTGGTTTGCTATTACTCAAACCCTTTGATTCCAGACTTGGCCACCTTTTACCACAGTGTCTCATGCTGTGACTCTCCTTCACAGACCAGGCAGTTCAGGGGCTTTGTCAGACTTTAGTCAAAAGACAATGTTTCTCTCTTCCCCGTGAGTTTGAAAGGTGGTCAATTTCTTTAGAGTAGCATCAGATGCCTGACCACCTTCTTGTTTCCCTGAGCTTGCCTGTGCTGCTCTCTGCTACTGAACCTGGTTCTGTTTTCTCCAGCTGTGCAGAAACCCACATCTTGTGTGTGGTAGTTACTGTGCTTATTTTCCTCTCTCCTGTCTCTGTTCCCCACCCCTCAGGACACTTCCCTGTCCTGGTACCTTATCTTGCATTTTCTCTAGGCTCGGGAGAAACAGGTTTTCAAATCCTGACCCAAAACCCAAAGTGGAAACAAGTCCAAAGCATGAGCAGCTGTAAGGCTGATGATTTATTTCTACATAGAGTCATGGAATGGTTTGGGTTGGAAGCTTCCATGGGCAGGAACGCCTTCCACTGGATCAGGTTGCTCAAAGCCCCATCCAACCATAGCCAATTTTGGAAGATGTTAACATTTAACAAAGCTTTCTGTTTCTTTTCTAATGCAGAGTTCTTTTTCTCCATGTCCCAGAAACGGTTGATGGGAATGTCTTTCATTACATGCTGCCTCCGCTGTCTTGTTGCTCATCTCAAGAAGGCAGGGGCTGAGGAACACCGGTGTTGAGCACAAGCAGGTGGATTGCATGGACACACCTTGGACACAGCATTGTGAAGCTTCTGTACAAGCATGAACTTGTACTGAGTGGCAGCTTGCTCAGACTGTTTGACGGAGGAAGAAAAGCATTGTGGTAACGCTGAAATTAGTCATCTAGGTTAATGTCTGCTTCATGAAGCTGCTGCCCTCTGCTTTAGAATGAGGTTTCAAAACAAAAAGTTGCAGGGACTACTTATTTATTCTGCTCCTGGCAGGGATCCCACCAGTGAAAAGCATGTTTTGTGATTTAAACACACATGCCACGTGTCCTATGAAGGTTTTGGAGCTAGGAAGCCACTCCTTAGCTTCCATGCTGGTCCTAGTGAAGCTGAAGTAGAACTGTCCCATTGAGGTTGTTAAAGTACAAAATTCAGATAAAAAAGGATTTAAAAAAAGATTTAAAAGTTCTTACTGTGCATTTGGTGGTGGGTATGTCAGTCTTTACTGTGTTGGTATCATAAGCCACGTCATGCTCTGTGGATGCCACTGGCCTCTGCAGAGGTTCAGTGCGCGCGCTGCGATCGATGGCCCAGCCTGGTCTCATACTTGGAGGAGGTGGCAGGACACTGTCCATTCCGCGTGCTTGCTGGGCATCTCCAGCCATAGCTGTGCAGAGCATTGTTCCTTTAACACTTGCATTGTGACAAAGATAGTATTTGACACCTTTAAAAAGAAGGGCTTGGCTGGGAGTTGGGGATGTTCTGCGTAATGAACCCTGTGTGGCCCTCACTGTTCTCCACACCTCAGTCATCCTCTCGCAGTCCCGATCCAGGGTGTTTGCAGGGCTGGATTTTTCAGTGAGATCCTCCATTGTTTCTCCTCTCCTCTTCTCTTTCCCCTGACACCACATGCACATACACTCTGCAGTTTATTTCTGGAGAAGTCACTAGTGTATCTGTGGTAGGCTAGTTGGTCATCACCAGAACAGCACCTATACCAAGGAATTCAGCACAGCAACAGCTGTCACGGAGATGTAATAACACATAGCTGTATAAATGGCCGTTGAAGATGATTAATTGTGGAGGTGTGCAGTTGTGGCAAGAGCCTTGTATTTTAAGTAGAGCCTTGAGCATGGTTCTTGTGCGAGGAATGTGCAGGAGCTCCCTTTTGGAGAGGGTTATGCTGCAGCCTTCTCAGCTTCGATGTTATTTTCATGGGGCAGGCGAGGCTTAAACCAGCCCTTCGGACGGTCCTGGAACTCAAACCATCCAAAGGAGCCTCTGATGTGGTGAGGAGTGCAAATGTTTTGTTGCTCAGAAGCTAGTCTGGTTTTCTTTCTTGTGTTGTGATTCACTGAGTCCTGGTAAAAAACCCCATTTCTCATTGACCATGAGATTGAACAGGCAGTGAATGACCATGCTCTGGGGCTTGTAGACTGCAAATGTCCTGTCATATGCTGCAGCAGGGAGCAGTTTGTGACCCAGGTCATCAATTAACAATGAAATCATTCTCATCTTGGGCTAGCAGCAAGGTTTTCTTTTAAATATTTCAATTTCTGGTTTCCAGCTGGCCGGTTGGTCTTCCTGGTTCCTGAGTGTGCTCCAGCGTGTATCGAGCTGTGCCTTAGCTAAAATCGTGGTTGTAATGAGAACGGTGTTGGTTCGAGTTGTTCATTCAAAAATAGACACATCTCAACATTGAAATGTTTTCCCATTAAATTCTTCTGCTCTTAGAATCAAAAGCAGTCCTCCATTATCTTGTTATGCATACATTATTAATTGCAATCCATTTTTAATTGTGCTAAGAGCAGGGTAGGAAGGCTGTCTTGCAGCATCATTGCTCTTTTTTTTGCCTCGCTAACCTTAAGCAGTCAAAGAGGTTAAACCTAAAATCCACTCTTGCTCAGCATTTTTATCTTTTTACATGGAAAGATGTTTAAACTCAGAGAAACTGTCAAAGGAGGAAGGAATGTATGGGCAGAGGTGAGAAGTGGTATTCACGTTTGATAATCTTCTTTAAGTGCTTGACAGCAGTTTCTGTTAGGAGAGAATTGGCTGAAACAGGAGTTCTTGATGCAGTTTCTCAAAGTTTATTTAGGTAGCAGAAAGCTGAATCATTATGTAAATCTAATTATCGTTCCTGTGAGCTATCAACCTGAAGTTAGTAAGTTGGTCATGAGTGCAACTGTGTCATGAAGTAGCTTTCCAGATTGCAGATTTGTTCTTAAATTTGATTCTGCACTGCACTGTTACCCCAAGGATTAAGAGATAAAATGTTTCCAAGCCTATTGCTAATGTAACAGTAAATTGGAGCCTGCAGTTTGTGATATCATTCTGCTCTGTTCTCTAATTAAAAAAAAAAAACCCACACCACAATATGGGTCAAAATTTTAATTTTGTTTTCCTATTATATGATAATTTAAGACCTAAATAAGGATAAAATGTACCTGACTGGAGACCAGATCTTGTCACCGTTAGAAAAATAATCCATTACTGTCAAAATTGTCTCCAGGAGAAATAATGGGGCTCATGTGCAGTAAAGCTGCATTACTTTACTCCAAATCATAGCACAGTTTTGAGCCTGGTCTTAGAGTCATAGAACGGTTTGGGTTGGAAGGGACCTTAAAGCATATCCAATTCCACCCCTCTGTGATGGGCAGGGATACCTCACACTGGGTCAGGGGGCTCCGAGCCCCATCCAACCTGGCCTGGAACACCTCCAGGGATGGGGCAGCCACCACTGCTCTGGGCACCCTGGGCCAGGGCCTCCCCACCCTCACAGCAAAATATTTCTCCCTAAGATCTCATCTCAATCATCTCCCCTCTTTCAGCTGAAAACCATTCCCCCTTGTCTTGCCCCTGCACTCCCTGACCAAGAGCCCCTCCACAGTCTTGTAAGAGATGTCTAAAAGACCTTAAAATGTGACACGTGTTTGCACAGTGTTGTTTCTTAACAACTAAGGAGTTCTTGTTGGCTTTGAAACAAAACACTTATTGTTTGGCCATGGAGTCCAGAGCCCTGGTCTGGAATAAAAGCGATACTGAAAAATGTGCGAATTATGAGCAGAAGGGGCTCTCACCTTGAACAATTTACAGTCCAAGTGCAAGACAACAGGGAACATGGCATGAAGGGAGGAGGTGATGGTGGTATGGCAGTGGTTGTGTTGTGGAAGCAGGAAAAGCTCCAGCTCCTACTGCAACCGAAACACTCGGGTGCTGAGGTGACTCCTGTGCACCAATGAAAGCATCTTCTCTCACTTGTAACTGCTTCCAGTTCATTGGCAAGAGTCTCTGGACCTGCACAGTAAGCACATTTGCTTAAATTTCCCCCACAGCAACTTCTGCTCCGCTGTTAGGCGCAGTAGTAGAGCTTAAGCTGTAACAGATGCGGTGTGGACAGGAGCTGTTGAGTGTTTATGCTTTATCACGTTATGAGATGACAGCTTTGTTTTTGCAGTATGTTACTGTTTTGATGAGCTTGGCTTGAACACTGATCGCTTGGACCAGCAGCTCTGAAGTCTGGTGTTAGATTCACTCTTTTAAGTAGTGGATTGTCCTCTGTGGATACCTGAGGGTGCAGCCAAGTAATTTCATTGTAGCACAGCTGGGTGGTGACTTTGCACAGTATTTCTTGCCTTGTGTCCTCATTAGTGTCTGTATTCCAGGGTCCTGGAGCACCGCTAGTCCTGTCTGTGCTTTGTCCCCATTGCCTTTCTTCTGTTTGCTCCTCTTGTGAACCATAGAATCTTGGAATGGTTTGGGTTGGAAGGGACCTTAAAGCCCGTCCAGTTCCCATCCCCCTGCCATGGGCAGAGACACCTCCCACTGCATCAGGGGGCTCCAAGCCCCATCCAACCTGGCCTGGAACACCTCCAGGGATGGGGCAGCCACCACTGCTCTGGGCAACCTGGGCCAGGGCCTCCCCACCCTCATCGTGAAGAATTTCTTCCTAGTATCTGATCTAAATCTTCCCCCTTCCAGTTCAAAGCCGTTCCCCCTCGTCCTGTCACCATAAGCCCTTGTACAAAGCCCCTCCCCAGCTTTCCTGGAGCTCCTTTCAGTACTGAGAGGCTCCTATGAGGTCTCCCGGGAACCTTCTGTTCTCCAGGCTGAACAACCCCAACTCTCAGCCTGTCCTCATAGCAGAGATGAAGTTTTGTTCTGGTTAAATTAACTTCTCCACTTCAGTCGGAGAGGTCAGACCCATGAGCTGAGGAATACAGTCCCTGAGATGAATCCATCCTGGATACTGTGCTCTCTGCCTCAAGGAACGGCAGCTGGGGGTGGTCAAGGGGAAGGAAGAGTGCTGTAATAGTTCCTGGAGCCCAGCAGCTGCTGGTGGAAAGTCAGAATGTTTTTTTTTCTAGCTAGGCATGTTGTTTCCTATTTAGTTCTATCTTTAGCTCTCCCACTCCCATGTCTGTTTTGGTGAAACAAAGACGAATTAGCATTGGGAGAAAGGGATTTAGAAGCGGTGCTTAGGCTTTCTAGGCACAGAACAAGTGTAACCTGTTTGACTTGACTCACACCTTGCCAAGCTTGCATCTTCCCCTTCTCCTCTAAGTGCTGAACTCATGGTTGATGTGACCTAGTCCTTATGGTCTAATTAACAATGTTACTGCCACTCAGTTATACAGCATTTAGCAAACAGCATTGATCCAACCACTTAAAACTAAAAACAACAGAATTGTACTGATAGCTTTGTATAATTTGGGACTGTGTAGCCGCATCTGTTGAATTTTAAGCAAAAAGTATTTTTATTTAGGAAATACTTTGTTTTTCTGGACTTGGTTTCTCACTGAGTCTAAAGAAATCTGCACTTGCTGCTGATAACCAAGAACTCAGTTCTACTGACTTGAAAGGAACTGTACGAGACTGGGTACCTCTGGATGATCTCTTGAGTTCTTTGGGCCATGCCTGGGCAGTATTAAAATCGTTAGTTACAAATTGCAGCTTGGGCGTTGGAGTCAAGAGCTTCAGCCCGCAGTGGCAGTAACAGCAACACAAAAAGTTTGGGCCGTTGGGGGGAGTGAGAACAGCTCTACACTTTGTATCAGCACAGGGAGATTAAAACCCCTTGATCAAGGTCACACACAAGCTGATGGCAAAGCTGAGGTGGAAAGCCATTCATCCACGCATCACCCCAGTGTTCCTCGGTGTGTGCTGGGTGTTGCTGCCTCCTGTGGATGTCTGATGACCCAGCCTGCTGCTGGGGTGGTCTGGTGGGAGGTCGGTCTCATAATGAGATGCAAACGTTGGGTCATGATGCTTATTTCCCATTTAGGATGTGGTGCCTAACCTAGGGAATAGGTTATTGGTTTTGTACAGCTACTTTTAAAACAGACTGCGTGGACACAGAAATAAATTAAGCCTTGCAGGTCTCCTCTGGGAACCCAGTGACTGTTATCGTGTTCTCAGTGAGGGGAAGCCGAGCAGCGAGTACGTTGATGTTGATATATCCAAGGTTATGCTGCTGGCAGGACTGGGAGCGGACTCCTGCTGTTAGGGTTCATACCCATCTCTGCCATCAGAGCCGCTCGGGTTTAAATCAGGGCTAAATCCACAGCAGGTAAGGACATCCCTGTGTGGATCCAAAGGGCACGGTGGGAGGTGCATAGCACAAAGGAATTCCTTTCCCTCCTTCTCTCCTCCGGCTCAGAAAGGGTTACAGCTGGAATGCCTTCCACAGCCTGGGGAAAGCGTGAATCAGTGCTGGGGAGGGGAGTAGCAGGCTGCACTGTGCTTTCCACTTCCATTATACCTTCTGGGGTGAATCCTGCATCGGCAAGGCTGTGGAGCGAGGGCGGTGAGCGTGTGTCCATGTCTGTGTGTCCGTGTGTGTGTGCAACATGGAGGGAGGAACCAGAGCCGCTGCCACCTTTCCCAGGATCTGTGTGGCTGCTTTCACTGCAGGAGCACCAGGAGCCCTGAGCGCTCTCGATGGAGCTGGAAGGTCAGTGCTATCCATAAGTCACCCACCGATAAACGCGATGCAGTGATGCTCTCTTCCTTTGTGGTTTTAACCCTGCTTTCTCCTAAGCGGAGTATGGAAACGGATGGGAATGATCGCGTCTCTCCGAGGAATGCAATTGTTCCACTGCTGGTCCTGGCCAGCGATACCTAAAGGAAACGTGCAGCGCGATTGGAAAAGGCAAGCATGGCATTTCCATGGAGCAAATGCAATTCACTTTAATTGGGGGTGTGTTTTTAATTGGGGATGTGTTTTTAATTGGTGGTGTGGTTTTGAGCACACGGACATGGCTGTGTCCCTTCTGAGTGGCTGGGTATGAACGGAGTAAGGTTGATTGTCTCCTGTACCACTCATGCTGGCGTGTACGAAGCAGACACGATATAACTTGGCATCCCGTTCATTCTGTGGCAGCGGTGACTGAGGCATTTTTGGGTACGATGTGGTCAGTGCTGTGACACCTGAATTGTTTTAACCAAAACCTGCTGATGTATCCTGTCTGTGGCAGAGCAGAGCACACATTCTGTATGCTGGCTCTCTGCAAACAGCAGTTCTGTGCTGAGAGCATGTATTTTTCCTTCCTCATGGCTAACAAAGCGCTGTTGATATGGTGTGGGTTTGGGAGCGATAGTTCTGGAGGGCCAGGTTATCGTGCAGTTAAAATTCATGTGGAATGAGGCAGTGCTGATTATCTTCATGGCAAACCGTCTCCTTCACCCTAGGCTTGGATTGGTACTGTGGCTGATACAAATAAGCCTCTTGCTGCGGCAGTTCAGTTGGGATTTTCTACTTCAGGGCTGAGAGTGCTTAAATATAATATTTACTGGTGAGAAAAAGGAAAGAGATAGGGAACTGGTATCATTTAAAACTTGCTGTCTTGGGCATGCTCTGACTGCCTCCCTGGTTCACAGATCAAGGCTGTTTCTACCAAACTAGAAGTTATTTTTGAACGTAGCTGCCGGAAGCTGGAGACGCGGGTTCTTGTTTCACTGAATAATGCATTATCCACAAAGTCATGGTGTGTGCTATCTCCGCCTGCCTCAGCTGGCTCTGGCGGAGCCAGGCAGAGCAGCTCCCATGAGCAATGCAAAATTGTGCGGAAATGGTCTGCGTTTTCTTTCTTTCTTGTAGTATTTTGCCTTAGGAAAGCTGCTCCTGAATATCTGCTCATTGTTTGTGCTACCTAGTGCCTTTGGAAGGCTGGGTAGGTGATTTGGGTTCCCCTGACTTACAAACGAGTATGTATTTAAAAATGGAACCTAAGTGTGCTAATGCTGAAGCCCTTGCGTTCCCCAGTGCCCTTGGTGAAAGAGAAGGCACAATACGCTATGTATTTGCATCCATGTACACACACACATGCTCTAGAGGGTTTGGAAACAGGAACACTGTAGGATTTTTAGTGTGGATCCCTTGGGAATCTACAGAGCTCACTCCAAATGACATTTGTAAGGAGCTGGCAATGTCAGCGTGTGCAGTACCAGGTCTGTAGTTAAAGACAGGCAAAGATTAGTAGTGATGCGATTCAGCCTATGCAATGCTCTTCCAAACGGGTCTTGTATTTCAGGTGAGCCTGCAGTTTTGATTCCTTCTAGCTCCAACAGTGACAGTTCCTTCTTTTCACCGCGTGTGCAGACAGCCTGGAGCGTGACAGAACTTGGTCTTACCTTGTTACAGCTGACTCTGTGGAGGGGAGACCTCTCATTTATGCTCCCTCAGAGCCCACTTTTCAGTGTAGTGATGAAAATTTGTATTGTTTCTTAGAAGCTAGACGTGCATGTAATAGGATTATGGGAGTATTTTTAGCTTCACTCCAGTGCTGTTACTCCAGTGCTCCTGATGGAAACTTGGTGTCCAGGGAGATTTCTGCTTATTGATGTAAAAGTAAATCTGGACAGACTGAGCTGCGCTGATGTGCGTTTTCTTCACGACAAGGAGTCATTTTTCAGCGTTGCAGAATCCTTGCTCGACCTGTCGCTGAAGCTTCTTGGCTGGAGGGGAAGAAGGACAGAAAAGAACAACTCTGAGCTTGTGCAAGAGCAGGCATTGCGAGGGACAGCGGGATCATTGCACAGGGTGCAGAGAGGTGTGTGTTACTTGGGATAGACAGCATAGTCGAGGCCGGTCTCTGGTGGTTTGTGTTACACATCACCAGCTCTGGGTGACTTGGCATGCTGTGACTTTACCTCTGCCGGAACTGCCCGGGGACTGCTGAAGTGCCTTGACTCCTGTAGCTCCCCATATCCGGCTTTCCCAGGCTCTGTTGGCCAGGAGGGTGTTCCCTCCAGCTCCCCCCAGGGATGCTTGAGCTGGAAATAATCCCCACATTTTGTCTCACAGGGGCAGGGAGCCTTTAGTGAGCGCATGTTCCGTCCTCTATTCTTTTTGTAGCAACCAGTATATCAAAACACTGCATGGCATATCTTCAACATTTGTATAAAGAATAAGAAAAAAAGCTTAATCCCTCTTTACCAGGCTTTATGGTTTAATCTTTCTTTGAACTATGTTTTTTCTCATTGTTTGATAACTTTTCAGAAAACTTCAGGCCCTGGTATCAAGGACCAGAATGCAATGTTTTGATGTTCTGCTGCCGACAGTGGTCAATACAGGAAAGTAAATCCTCTATTTTTTTCCTTTGGTCCTATATTATAAAAAGAAATGTAATCCCCATCTTCCCTTCAGTCATCAGCCTGGAGCAAAGACAAAAACCTAGGAACAGGTGGTGGAAGGGAGAAATAAAATGACTTTGAAGTGGTGGGAGTGATGGGCAGAAAGCAGAAAAACTGCGGTGAAATCTGAACTTTCCAGTCCTGAGGATAAGGACCAAAGCAGGTGGGTTTTGAGCTGCTGACTCAGAAGAGGGTAGAGTTCAGTGTGTATTCATGTAGAAAGGAAAAACAAGCAGATGTGCACCTTCTGTATTCCTCTGAATGTACTGTGTGGCGGGAACAGTAACAGGATGCGTGGCCGGGGCTGAGAAGGAGCATGGGCAACTCCTTCCAGGCCAGGTTGGATGGGGCTTGGAGCCCCCCGGTCCAGTGGAAAGTGTCCCTGCCCATGGCAGGGGGTGGGACTGGATGGGCTTTGAGGTCCCTTCCAGCCCAAACCATTCCATGATTCTGTGGTTCCTCAGTGTCTTAGCATGGCAACAACCTGGTGTTGCTTTACTGTTGGTTGTTCATATTTGGTGTTGAAGGTGCTTTCTGTGTCCTGTTTCCAGACAAAAGCGTACAGACATGTTCAGAGATGGTACCCAGAGAACAAATGAGAGTATAAACCTCAGCACCTGCGTACCTTTTACACTGCTTGCAGCTCTGTTGAGGTCTGACGGCAGGGACAGGAGCACAGTTTAGAGTGGAGAGGGAAAATGGGGAGGAATTTGAACTTGGTGCTTTTGCTTTGAAGCGTTGTTTACATTCTAGCTTCTCTTACATCCTGTAGTCTTTCCTTCTGAAACTGTGAATGTGGAATTTGTTATGCCAGCGTCTCTGGAGACAATTCAGAGGCGATGCGATACCTGGATTTCTGTCTGTCGCCTTTTCTAATGGAATCTGGTTTTCTCCCTTCGTTGTCTAGAACAGCAGTAAAAGCGCAGCACTGAGTAAAAGGTCTGTTAGAGTTCTCTTTCAAAGCTGGCAGCAACTGGAGTCTGGTTGAGATCAGAATCATCACAGAATGGGTTGGAAGGGACCTCAAAGCCCATTCAGTTCCACACCCTGCCACGGGCAGTGACACCTCTCACTGGATCGGGGGGCTCCAAGCCCCATCCAACCTGACCTGGAACACCTCCAGGGATGGAGCAGCCACCACTGCTCTGGGCAACCTGGACCAGGGCCTCCCCACCCTCACAGCAAAACATTTCTTCCTAAGATCTCATCTCAATTGCCCCTCTTTCAGCTGAAAACCGTTTCACATTGTCTTATACCTGCACTCCCTGATCCAGAGCCCCTCCCCAGCTTTTCTGGAGCCCCTTTCAGTACTGGGAGGCTGCTCTAAGGTCTCCCCAGAGCCTCCTCTTCTCCAGGCTGAACAACCCCAACTCTCTCAGCCTGTTCATGTACAGGAGGTGCTCCAGCGCTCAGGTCATCTCAGTGGCCTCCTCAGGTCTCGCTCCAACAGCTCTAGGTCTTCCGTGTGCTGAGGATTCCAGAACTGGACCCAGGGCTCCAGGTGGGGTCTCCCCAGAGCAGAGCCGAGGGGCAGAATCCCCTCACTTGCTCTGCTGGTCCCACTCCTGCTGCAGCCCAGCACATGGGTGGTTTCTGGGCTGCAAGTGCACGTTCCCATGGTGCTGCATGTTGTTGATGCCCTTTGGTGGTGAAGACCACACTCAGTTAAGAGGTGGTGGTCTTCTCTGGCAGCAGGATGTTTTTTAGGCAGAGCCGAGGTCTCTGGGCTGGGAACAGTGGGTATGGTTTTTGCCATGGCCTCCTCTTTAATTTATAAAGGCTGCCAGCTTCGCATTCCCTTTTCCATTTGCATTTCTCCATGGCTGAATAAACTTGTGAAGCATCCAGAAGCTGACTGTGCATTACTGCTCGTTGCGTTACATATTTACAATTATTCTAGGTTTGCTTTGAAGCTCCTCGGAGGTCTGAAATTTCTGGTTAATCAAACTTGGGGAAGGACTTTTAACCTGACACTTCTCATAATGTGCAAGATGAGAAAGTCCTTGTTACATAGCACGCTGGGAGTTTAACACAGCTCTTTGTTTTTGATTCAGACAGTTCAAGCTGGGGGCAATTTTAGCTGGGTGATCATGAGCATCCTGGTGCTTCCGCTGAAATAAGATGATGGCTTTGTTGGACACAGAGCTGATACACAGGCGGTGGCAGTGGTTGGCAAATGAATTTAGCGTGAGGTCCCGATGGGTCTCACCACTCTGAGGGGTCTTGTTGTGACTCTGCACTTGGTCCGAGTCTCTGGGTGTTGTGAACCAAATGTGAGGCACTAGTGAACTCCAGCAATGTTTTCTTCTTTTCATTGTGTCATGCAGTAATTTCCATATTCACATATCCATATATTCACAGCTCTATTCAGTAGGTAAGGAGTTCTCAACCTTTCTTTCCCAGGGTTTACAAACCAGTTCCAAGCCTCGCTCAGGGTTGGAATGCAGCAGATGGGATTTCAGCCCTTAACGAGTGTTTGAACTGTGCAAACACGCTTTAATTTCTGGCCATGTTTCTTCATTTGTGTATTTTGTTGGGCTTTGTCCTTCAAAAAAGGGAAGCCTAAAAAGATATTACACAAACTTTTTTTCTCAAATATAAATACAAATTTCCAAGCCTTTTCCATCTGTTCTCTGTACATTTTCTTTTATTGATACCTCAATGAAATAGCTTGATTTACTGAATTAGAGAAAGGTAGTTTGTAAGCATAGAGTCTGTCTCTCTGCAGCTTGTTCAGTGTCACTGCACTCCGTTCTATTTGAGCAGTGTGAGTGTGGCAGGCCAAGCATGCCGTGCTTTTAAAGAATTACTTACATAAAATATCCAACTATTTTAAGTGCACGTGCCTGCAGTGACTGTCTGAAAACCTATTTGTTTCTTATGTAAAGGTGTGCTGGGAGAAGCCTCCTGAGAACCAAATCAATATGTACTGTGAAATCATAGAATCATTAAGGTTGGAATAGACCTCTAAATTTATCCAGTCCAAACGTCAGCCCAACCTCCTGGGTCAATTAAACCCTGTCCCCAAGTGCCATGGTCACCCAGTTTGTGAACATCTCCAAGGATGGAAACTCCCCCACTGCCGTGGGCAGCCTCTGCCAATGCTTCACCACTCTTTCAGTGAATAAAATTTTCCTAATATCCAATACAAGCCTCCCCTGGTGCAAATTGAAGCCATTCCCTCTTGTCCTGTCATTTGTTACTTGGCAGGAGAAACCAACCACCCACCTTGGTACAACCTCCTTTCAGGAGTCAGAAGGTAAATAAATAGAACACTAAATTACTTATTGCATTTTCGTCATGGTTTCCTGAGCAAATCACGTAATTTGGAGTGATGGGAAGAGGGACCATGACCCAATATTTTCATGTTTTCCATTAGTGATGCACAGTAAGGCTTTGTACCTCATCAAACACACAGCAAGCCCATGCTCCGCTTGATATAAGGGTGACTTTTGACCTCGGGCATGTGGCCCAACATGTTTGTTTTTGAGTAAGCCACCCCTAGCTCTTGAAGACTGCCTTTAACAAACTTCTGCACAAGCAAAACTTGCTTTGAAACCAACCCTTGGTAGTGTGTGTCCAGGGGAACAGGTTCAGTGTAGGAGTAGATTTGAAGCATTTTCTGAAGTTCAGTTGCTCTCACAGAGCACGCTGGAAGAAAATCAAATGGGATGGAGCACCTTCCCAGGCAGAAAAATGAAACAAGAAGAGGAAGCTGCAGTGATGCCTTAATTTTGCCCAGTTCCATCTGATGCACGGTGTTGACAGCTTCCCATTAAGAGGGGACTTTCCCAGCTTCTGCTACTGAGGGAGCTGCCTATGGGCACACATGAAAACACTTAGTTTTTCATGGACTGGAAATCTCCATTCCCTGTTAATGATTGAGGGAAACAAGGCCAATGTCAGATATCAATTTCAGAAGATAGTTGTTGTTAAATCCTAGTATTTGTGGTTGCGGAGAGCCATTAAATTCATGCCCAGAAAGTTAACCAAAGCTGTGTTGACTTTTTTTTTCTGCAAACTAATTTGTTTAACGCTGCCACGCTTGCTCATAGCTTTTCGCAGGAGCAATATAATGAGATTAACAAGCCTCTGATCGCTTCCATATCTGATGCTTAAATCCCCATGGGAAGCTGGGAAAGTGTCGGAGCTCTGTTGCTCTCATACAGGGGCTGTGCTGGTGAAGCCAAGAGCTGTTCTTTCTGTAAGGTGCTGGGATGATGGAATGGAATCGTAGAGTCATGGAATGGTTTGGGTTGGAAGGGACCTCAAAGCCCATCCAGTTCCACCCCCTGCTATGGGCAGGGACACCTCCCACTGGATCAGGGGGCTCCAAGCCCCACCCAACCTGGCCTTGAACCCCTCCAGGGATGGGGCAGCCACCACTGCTCTGGGCACCCTGGGCCAGGGCCTCCCCACCCTCATCGTGAAGAATTTCTTCCTAATGTCTGATCTAAATCTTCCCCCTTTCAGTTTAAAGCTGTTCCCCCTCATCCTGTCACTCCATACCCTTGTAAATAGTCCCTCCCCAGCTTTCCTGGAGCCCCTTTCAGTAGTGTGAGGCTGCTCTAAGGTCTCCCCACAGCCTTCTCTTCTCCAGGCTGAACAGCCCCAACTCTCTCAGCCTGTCCTCATAGCAGAGGTGCTCCAGCCCTTGGATCATCTCCGTGGCCTCCTGGACCCCCTCTAACAGTACCATATCCTTCTTATGTTGAAGACTCCAGAACTGAATGCAGGGCTTCACGTGGGGTCTCACAAGGGTGGAGTAGAGGGGCAGAATCCCCTCCTTCACCCTGCTGGCCACACTGCTTTTAATGCAGCCCAGGGTATGATTGACCTTCTGGGTTTCGAGCTCACATTGCTCGTGTAGCTGAGCTTCAATCCATAGCCTTGGAGCAGCGTGGTTTTAAAGAATACAGAAGGGATGCTGAGGCTGCCAGCCAGGGGATTGCTTATTGGAAAGAAAAGACAATTCCCCCCCTCCCCACTGCGATCCTCTGGAGAGGGAACCAAGTTTCCCAGGGAGGCCCTGGAAAAACTGCTGTGACAGCTCCCAGCACCATAGGGGGAGTTGTGTGGGGAACAAGCTGTGTTAGACACACTAGTCTCTTCCCCTTTTCTCCTGGTTGTGTGTGGGGTGCGTGCAGCACTCGGAATTACCTCCTTGCCTTTCCTCTCTCTGCCTGGCTCGGGCTCATGGGCACCAAATTCCTTGTTTCCATGGGATGTGGACAGACTTGACACCAGAATTGTATTTTCCTCTGCTTATAAAAGCATCAATGATGGATTATGAGTGAAAATTTGGAAGCTTTTTCTGAAAAAAACAAAACCAAAATGAAGGAGAGCTATGCATAGCTTTATTTAAAAGAACAAAAGCCAAACCCATGATTGGTATCAGTTTTGAAGTGGGGTCGTTTTTCTGTGCTTTCTTTACCCAGTGCTGTTGATATCAACAGTTGCAGTACATGTTTTGTGGCCACCTCCCTCACTCCCAGGGGATCTCTGTGCAGCCCTGTACCTTACAGCCCTTTCTGTTTAAGCTACATGGCTGGTATTAATTAGTTTCCCCCAGTTTCTCCCAGTTTGTCTCCAGCTGTCAGAAATTACCTTTTTCCAGTTCCGGAGCACTAGTCAGCATGGTGGAGATGGTGCTTTTTTGGCTTGTGTGTAGGACTGATTGTGTGTAGGAATACACCTTCTTTTCTCCATGCCTCAGTGTGGGTTAACAAACACTGGAGGTGTCCGAATCGCACAAACCCCCTTTCTCCAGCAAATCTCTCTGGTTTTGAATACATTCTCCCTTTCAAGGGCTTGACCACACATGGAACTTCTCAGGAACAGCTGCTCACAAATAACTCCAGATGCTGACAGCCCCTGAATACAATGTTCTGTTCTGTATTGGGCCTGTTTATGCTGACCTTTTCCAGTCCCTTTATTGCTTTTTAAACTTGGGATTACCTTTTTGCTCATTTAAAGTATGAATTCTAGATATTTATAAATCTCAAAATACATATACAAAAGCTGAAACTCCTTTTATTCATTGCTCTGTTCTCCATTGGGTTAGCAGACTTTAAGGTGTTTTGCTACTGTTCCAACTGTCCCTCTCACCAGAGCTGTAGGACCTGCAGGTTTGGTGGAGAACTGGATGTGCAAGCAGTGAGTGCTCGGTTTTGCTGTGCTGCTCATGACTTTCAGGAGAGAACCTCAGCCCCCTGAGAACGAGTTACTTGGCTAGATGTTCTGATCAGGAGCACTAGCATGATATGGCAAGGGAAGACCTAAACTTGGCCACATGACTTGGTGAAGACAAAGATTTTCCTTCAGGGAATGTTGAGTTCATTTTCTTGATTTTGATTTTCCTTATTCCTCGTTTCTTTTTCTTTACTTTTTGGTGAGGAAAAATCAGAGCAAAGAGAATTATAAATCCTCTAAATTATTTTCAGATGAGTCAACGTGCTGTCAGTTGAACAATGGAATGTGTACTTGACCACGTTTACACGGAGAACAGCCAGGAAAGCCACCAGAAAGAGTAGGAATTACTTGAGCCTTCTTGGCTGTACAAGGAAGAGCGTGTAGCCATGCCAGCTGGAATGCAGCTGCTCCCCAAGTCTGGCACCTAATGCTGAGTCCTGTCAAACGGCATCGTGTTGGAGATTCCTGAGCAGTTTGTTTGCAGACAGAAGGATTGGTGAGGACGTGACTGGCGAGGTTGGAGGGAATCTCTGTTGAGTCTGCGTGTGTAAGTGTCTCAGACTTGCTTCTCTAAGACTGGAGTTTATGTGGGTTCCAAAAGCCATGAATGTTAATCTAGGGCCAAAAGAAAGTCAAGTATTCGTGTAGCCGTGTGGTGGTTCTGTGGGTTATCAGTGGCTCTGCTCCCATTCCAGCCTGTGCTCCAGCAGTGATTGCAGCTCTCTGAAATGCCTTGCACCGTCTGGAGTACAGTCCTTTCAGAGAGTCTGCTTCCTCTCAAGTGATTTGCTGTGCGTTTTTCTTCTGGATTCTGTGGAGGTCAGTTTGGTGACACATGTGACACCACTGAAAAGCGCTCTATAAATGCGAATTTCAGTGTCCTTACGGACAAGAATGTAAACAGTGATGTGATGTTTCTTTGACGGTGCTTGAGATTGGCCACGGACCCGATGATCTCATGTGATGCCCTTCCCTCTGATGAGTGCGAGTAACGAAGAGTATCTTGTGGTCCAGAGCTGACGCATGGTCCTGTGCTGGAATAGTGAGTGTAATGCTTAATTTAGAGAGATCATGATAGAATTACCAGGGCTCCCAAAAGGATTTCTGCATCTCTTTAATTCTAGGCTCTCATAGAATCATCTGGTTGGAAAAGACCTTTGAGATCATCGGGTCCAACTGTACCTATCCACTGGTAAACCAGATCCCTAAGAAACTCCTGTCTTTTAAACACCTCCACCTTTCCTAAAGCTTCTTCCAGCCATCCCTTCCATTGCCATATAATACCTCATCCCAGCACTGGCCTCTGCTGCTTTGTCCTGAGCTGGTGGGATTGGCCATTCTTGGTTTTACAGGAATCCCTACCTAAATCAGGCTGTGTGTATGCACTCACTCCAGAGACTCAAAGGCTCATTTTAAAGAAATGCTGGTCTCCTAGAGTGGCTTTTCATCTATAGTGTGACCGACCCCTCAAGCATTTAAAAACAGCAGTCAAGTTGCTGAAATATCGCAAGATTGACTTTAAAAATTCTGCCTTTTAAAATGTGCTTTGATTTTTTTTTTTTTAATTTGCCCTCCAGTGTGAGTTTTTAAGTGCAAGATGGGTCATGTTGTTCACCTTTCCTCTGCAAGGTGATTTAATAATTATAGTGAAAGCTGAGACTATTTCTTCACTGTTTGACTCCATGACTAGAGCTTTGAAAATACAAAATACTGGAACTTGCAGTGAACTGACAAGAAATTTATTAGAATATTAGTCTTGCCAGTTGTATTCTGATGTGCTTACAATTCAAGGTCACGTCCAGTCCAAACAATAACTGTGCAGGACATGTAAATCCTTGTGGTTCATCTCACAACAAAAATATTTCCCTGTTTCTCCTGAGCTCCTTGAAAAACAACTGGCAGTGTATTTTTTATGCATGTGTGTATAAGAATGCACATGCTTCTTGATCTCTCTGAATCACAGGATCATAGAACGGTTTGGGTTGGAAGGGACCTCAAAACCCACCCAGTGCCACCCCCTGCCATGGGCAGGGACAGCTCCCACTGGATCAGGGGGCTCCAAGCCCCATCCAACCTGGCCTGGAACACCTCCAGGGATGGGGCAGCCACCACTGCTCTGGGCACCCTGGGCCAGGGCCTCCCCACCCTCACAGCAAAACATTTCTTCCTAAGATCTCATCTCAATCTCCCCTCTTCCAGCTGAAAACAGTTCCCTGTTGTCCCTGTACTCCCTGATCAAGAGCCCCGCCCCAGATTTTCTGTAGGCTGAACATCCCTCTTTGAAGGGGATCTTGACTACAGCTTCACATGGAATTGTGCTGGAATGTGGCAGCATCTCCTGCCCTGTGCGGGGCAAAAGATGGACAGCTAACGTCATCTTCCCTTCTCCCTGGGTGATGGTGGGGTTCGGGTACTAGAAGAGGGACTTGAGTAATGCTCTCTGCCTTGTAGAAGTTGTTCTTGGTGTCCTACAGAGAAATGACAGGCAACGTCACTGTATACTTTTAAATTATTTTTGCATTTCATGTTGGTGTACCTTGAAATACCCCTTTGACTTCAGGATATGTAGTGCATTTCATGAACTCTAGGAGTTGGACTCAGTGATCCTTTTTGGGTCCCTTCAACTCTGGTAATTCTATGGTTCTATGAACTCCAGCCCCACAGCCACAAGGGGAGCACAAGGTGTTGATCTCGCTGCTGCAGCAGGCTTTGCAAGTGAGATTCTGGATCTGATTACGGGTAACAATATAACGGACATAGGATATGGCATTGGTAACAAATACCCATTGAGATGTAAAAATAGTGTTGAATACCAGCTGATGCCCACATAGGCTTTTTAATTAGTACCTGGCCTCTTGTGGAGTTAAAATTTGCCTCTGCATAGGGGAAACTTCTGATAGATCTCTAGTGGCTCAGGATAAAACAGAAGGTAATTTTGGGGGGCCTTTCTTCTTGTGCATGCACAAAGTTTTTTGTTGCCTGCAAAGAAAATGTGTCACCAGGGAATATAGATGCACTGAAATTGAAAAACTTGTAGGAATGAACTTTAGACTTACTTGGAAAAAGTGCCTCTGCTATTATAGATAAAATGGACAATCCAATGTGTTGTGTGGAGTTTTGAGGACAGTGCATCTCTGGTGACTTGCCCTGGTCCTACCTGCTGGACAAAGCTGGTGGTGATTTCACTGTTTGGCCTAAAAGAGGCTGCAAACACTCATTTTTGGGAGTACTGGTGCCTGGACTTTCCTGCTGGAAAACGCTGGGACGCGTATGAGAGACCAGCGTGCAGTAAAGCTGCTGAACGAGGACTGTCCAGCACACGTTGTCTAAAGTGAGTCAAAAAGTGGAAGAAAGTGGGTGAGTTACTAAATAATACTGACCCCGACGGGCAGTGTAGTCAGGCGGCCAGGTTAATGAGCCAGATGTGACTTTCTGGAGAGCAGATTCGTTTGGATCCTGTCGTGTTAATGAAAGGCCAGAGGTTGCTGTCACCCTGTGCTGCTCATGGCACCAGGGAGTGCCGAGCGTCCGAGAGGTGAAAGGGTCTGGCAGGGTCAAGACCTTGAGATCTCCTGGGTGGTGGGTGAGTGTGGCTGCCCTGCACCGCACCATGGTCAGCAAACTGCACGTTCATTGTCCTGTCCTTTGCAGGTGCTCTTCTCCCTCTCCCAATCCCCTGCTGGTGTTCCAGTCCCTCAGTCTTCCAAGTCAGCCATGAGGAGTTGGGATTCCCAGCAGCATTCCTGGCAGTATGGTGCTCTGCCAGCATCCTTTGTTTGGGGTTCTAAAGGTGTCTCATTATCCCTCATCAGGTTATGGCAGTGCTGATCATCAGGGTGCAGAGTGTGTGCAGCACAGGCAGCAAACCAGAAATACAGGTTTGGGAAAGAGCTTTCATCATCTTGGGTGCTGTTTACAGAGGCAAGATACTGAAACAGAAACTGCAGGCACTTTGTACTCTTTGTTATATACCTGCTCTTGATCGTGACTTCACCTTTGCATGTGTTTCGTTCATTGGATAAAACTGGCTTTTGAAAAATATTATTTAGGACTGAAAGGAAAGCAGTTGCCAATGAGTTTAATGTGGAGCACATGAGGATGTGTAGATGTCACCTCTGACTGGGTGACAAGTACTTGCATTTGCTGATTCCATTAGTGTGTTATTCATATGCCTGCTGATATCGTCTCTCAGCCACCCTTTCCCAGTCCTGGCCCAAACAGCCCTCTTGCCCAGCTCTCTGAAAACAGTCTTGGAGTCAGTTAAATTGGAGAAACAGATTTTCTGATGCTATGTACAAACAGATCAGGGAAGAAAAAAGTGCACATCAAGGAATACCTTGATTTACTACTATCATGACCCTCAAAACTTAACAAAAATGATGCTTTTTGCTATCTTTTACTGCTATGTAGGCAGTGTTCTAAAATAAATGAATCAAACCTGAACATCTCTCAGGGCGATAGCAAGCACTGGTGGAAAATCAGACCTCAAATCTGAGGAAAGGGTTGGTTCAGCGTGTTTTGTCACTGTTTCAGACTGTTTTGCTTTGTGCGCATAGGATCGGTGCTGGCACTAAGTGGGCAGCGTTGTCTTGGTGTCAGCGTGGCCTGGCAGAAGGTTTCATGTGCAAACACGTTTTGTGTTGTAGGAAGTCTTTTTCTGTTCTAACAACCCATTAGAGGTGTTTGCACGTGCTGGGAAAACAAAACACTGTCATTTTTAGAGAACATATTTAATTACTGCTGCATTTACAAGAAAGTAAGAGTGTTGAAAGCCTCGACTATATAATGGGAATGCCACGAGATCCATCTCCATCCCAGAACAGAAAAGTCACTCATTTTTTACTGTGCTTCTGCCTGTAGGATTTCCAGAACTTAATGGGAGGCATCAGGTCTGGATAGCATTGCCTGATAATTTCTACATGAAAAATAAAGCATAGCAAACCAGAAATGGATGCTAATAGAGTTTAGAGATCATTTAAATTTTGCTTGAAGACCTGTGTCTTCACAGGTCTTCTTTTGCTTTAAGAACTCTGAGGATCTTGGGAAACTCATGGAATACATGCAAAGAGTTTTCTTGCAAAGAGCATTGCTAAGACTTAGATTAAATGTAAAAATCTTTGTCTAATTACCTGATTAATTTCATGTGTTTCAGAAATAAGAAAAGCTCAGCTGATTCTTCTTTTGCACTCTGTTTACATAAAGAACAACTCAGGTAGCCATTGCAAATGTTTTTCCAAACAAAGAAAGAATATTTTTAAAAAAATGTTGCCAACTGAGTTTGCAGAACATGTTCCAGTGAGCTGCTTTGTCTCTGTGGTGGAGGGAAGGCGCTCTGGCTTGGGCTGTCACATGGAATAGTGTCTCTCTCCGTGAGCTGCCCGCGAGCGTCGGGCTGGGGATGAGATCGGAGTGGGTGGGAGATGCGGATAACCGAGGCATAACCCTGTGAGGTGCCACCAGCTGCCTTCTGCAGGAGGGCTCGGGAACGGGAGGGCTGCAGCTCCTCTGCCGTTCCTGTTTGAAAACACGGGCCCTGTAGCTCAGTCCTGCTTGACGTGTGGGTCGGCCAAGCCGCTCAGTCCAGAGCGAGGGGAGGCAGAGCTGGGGAGCCAGGAGGTGGGGGCTACAGAGGGGTGCGTTGGCAGGGGAGGCGGGGCTGATGCCCACCCTCCCCTTCCAGCCGCTACCAGAGTGCTCCGCAGAGCTCTGCTGGTATGGGATCATTCCTTGGGTTGTGGTAGAGGGTCTGGGTTCAAAGCCTCAGTGCCTGCTCCACAAACAGGCCCTGGATCCAGGCTCCTGCGTTAGGGGCCCAGCTTTACAGTCCAGCTGGTTGTTCAGTGCTGTTCCCTCTCCATTTTTCCCCATCTCAGACTCATCTGCTCCGTCTCGGAGTGTGTTTCCTCTTCGGTAAGGAGGTTTGGAGATGGTTCCAATCTCATTGTTGCACTCGGGTTTCCTATGTCAAGATGAGCTTTCTTTTCCAACTGTACGATAGCAAGGAGGGGATGTGAGGAGTGGCCTCCCTCCCTGGGACGTTTCCACAGCTTTCAGCTGCTTCTGTAAGCCCAGGCCTCTCCAGGAGTCTTTGGGAAGCGCTGTCTGTTGGGCTACTCTCGTCCCTGGAGGCTGTCTTATGTCTTACAATTTCATCCATTTGTTTGCTATATTCTTACCTGTTTTATTTTTTAATCTGTTCTCTCTCAGCCTTCTCATTTTGCTAGGATATTCATTATGCACTAGAAAGTATCTTTTGCAGGTGTCAGCTCTAAAATCATCATAATTACTAAGAGGGGAGAAGCACAGCCTGAAGAGTGCTGTTTACTGCCTTTTTCCTGGGCTCTGAAATTAATGTGCACTGGTTTCAACAATATCTCATTTCTTTGGGAAGGCCGACAGCCCAGTCACTTCATTATCCTGCCTTCCTGCACAAGTGCCGATGAAATAGAAACGCTTGTGTTTTCCAGACTCCCCTTTGGTCCTCCAGACAAATGCTTTCAAAAGCTTATCCCCACTTGGTTTTTTTATCCTGTCAAACTGAAAAGCCATAGATCTGTTCGTCACTTGCCCTTTTAGGTTAACATACTGCTCTCGCAACCCTTTTTAATGTCTTTAAACTAATGGGACAGTGAGCTTTCGCCGGTACCTTACCACATCAGTTAAGGCTTTCTTTGTCTACTTATTTATGTTCCCAAGAGGGCACGTTATTACTGCCAGCATGAGTCAGGACAATTAAAGGTTGCCAGCTTCTGCTGTGATGCAATATGAACTGAAATGTTACTTTAGTCATATTGAAAAGCATCCTGCTGTGTTACCTGCGAGAGAGGAGCCAACCAGTTGCCTCTTCCCAGTAACTCCATCACCCTCAGTGCACCTTGGTGCAGCGAGGGAGCGGTAAGGAGAAGTTTTGTGTGTCTGTGCTTGGGTGTCCTGGGCTGCATTCAGAGCAGTGGGACCAGCAGGGCAAGGGAGGGGATTCTGCCCCTCTGCTCCACTCTGGGGAGACCCCACCTGGAGCCCTGGGTCCAGTTCTGGAGTCCTCGGCATAGGAAGGACAGGGATCTGTTGGAACAGGGCCAGAGGACGCCACAAAGGTGATCCAAGGGCTGGGAGCACCTTCCATGCGACAGTAGGCTCAGAGAGTTGGGGCCTGGAGAAAAGAAGGCTGCGGGGAGACCTTATTGGGGCCTTTCAGTACTTGTAGGGAGCTGATAAGAAAGATGAAGAAAAACTTTTTAGCAGGCTCTATAGCAATAAGACAAGGGGTGATGGTTTTAAATGAAAAGAGAAGAAATTTAGACTGGATCTTAGGAAGAAATTGTTTTTGCTGAGAGTGGGGAGGCCCTGGCCCAGGTTGCCTGGAGGAGTGGTGACTGCCCCATCCGTGGAGGTGTTCAAGGCCAGGTTGGCTGCGGCTGTGAACAGCCTGGTCCAGAGGAGGGTGTCCTTGCCCATGGCAGGGGAGATTGGACTGGATGACCTTTATGGTCCCTTCCAAACCAAACCATTCTATGACTGTAGGCAAACAGGTCAGCACGGAGTTAATCCGTTGTCCAGGATCACGTTTTACAGAGAGCAGGTTGTAATGAAGGAAAGAAGGCACCAAGCCTCCTGGGTTTATTCCAGGCTTCACTTAGTCAGTGCTGAGTTTTCTTTTACATTATTTACACTATTTTTAAGCAAAAGTAACAAAAATAGCTATTTTACAGGAACATTTTGACTTAATTGTGACGACCTGTGTGGCTAAAGTATAAAAATTACTTCAAGGCAAAATTTTATTTTATTCCCATTGGTCTTTAGAAACAGGATTGGAAGGTGGATTTAGTGGCTGTGTCTCATTACCAGCAGGATTGTCTTGGTTTATTGGCTTCCCCTCCCAGCCCCTTGAACTGTAGGAATTCTGCCCTGAGCGCCAGGGAGGGGAGGATGCTGCCAAAGCTGTCTTGGACTTCTCACTCCAAGAAGGATTTTGAGGGGCTGGAGCGCGTCCAGAGAAGGGACCGGAGCTGGGGAAGGGGCTGGAAAACAGGGGTTGTGGGAGCGGCTGAGGGCCCTGGGGGGGTTTAGTCTGGAGAAGAGGAGGCTGAGGGGAGACCTCATTGCTCCCTGCAGCTCCTGGAAAGGAGGTTGTGGTAAGGTGGGTGTTGGTCTCTTCTTCCAAGGAACAAGTGATGGGATGAGAGGAAATGGCCTCGAGTTACGCCAGGGGAGGTTTAGATTGGATATTGGGAAAATGCCTTTACTGAGAGGCTGCCCAGGGCAGTGGTGGAGTCTCTTTCACTGGAGGGGTCCAAAACACATGTAGATGTGGCACTTGGGGACAGGGTTTAGTAGGCACAGTGGGGTTGGGCTGATGGTTGGACTTTTAAGGTTCTTTCCAACCCAAACCATTCTGTGATTTATGAAATGGTGGCAAAGATGCTGTGTCGAGTCTATTCTGGTGGAACCACACCAGGAAGGATTTTAAAGGTAGAGGAGGAAGTGATAAGGCATGGTAATTCTCAAATGATTGGATTCGCGAGTGAAGAATGATAGGAAGGAGTTGCAATTACTTGATAAATGTTTTTTTCAACCCCAGCCTTGCAAAGCACGTGAGCATCTGCTTAAGTGTCACCAAACGCAGCCACGTGGTTTGGGACTGGCAGCTGTGGGGGTTCCTCTGGCAGCCAGGCACAGCGATACCTTGGGGGCAGTTTCGGAGGGCAGAGGATTGAGTGTTCCTGAAAGACTATTTGGGTAAAGGTTTGTTTGCAAGGGAGAGAATGGGTGGGAGAATGTGTTCAAACTGAGCGGTGAAATCTGCACTGCTTGACCTGCCTCATCCATCTGGTTGGGCTGCGGTGTCTGTGTGTAACACATCAGCATTTTGGGGAGGGTTGTTGAGCCTCAGCGGACGTGGGAGAGCTGTCCTGGGAAGTTATGCAAGGAAAATGGGAGCTTGAATATCGCGCTGATTCCCTGGGAGAACAGCAGAGGTGCAGCAGTATCGTGTCATCCTCCTGTCCTGGCTGGAGATGGGGGCAACGCTTCTGCTTTCCCACACTCCTGGCGCTTTCTGAGGTCGTGCTGGATTCCCTGAGCCAGAGTTGTCTTGCTGCCGTGTGCTCTTCTGGCCTGGCTGCAGCTTCCGATTGCGTTGTGCTCTTTGCAGAGGAGCGCCTGCCTGGCAGAGGTGGTGGTAAGGCAGGGGTTAAAGCCGACTGGGTTTCCTGCTCCTGGCTCTCAGGTGTGCTGCGGAGAGAAGGGCTGGGAAGGAGAAAAAACAACTTTGTGCTCAGAACTCATGGTGGGACTAGGCAGAATTCCAGGCTGGGAACTCTCCTTATTTGGGTTTATTTTACTTATTTTTTGATGGTAGCTCTCATTTCTTACAGAAAACACTTTCCTAGCTGCTGCTCTAGGTTTTTTTCTTATTTTTTCATTTTATTGTTTTTTTCTTGCTGAGTCATTGCACAACTCCACAGTCATTTTTGGGGCTCGCTTCCTGAAGCCTTCAATCTATTTGTCATGCACCTTTCTTCTTTCCTCCTGCATTTAACGTAACTGCGCTGGCTTTCAGCACCTCTGCGCAGCGGAGCCCCTAGCCCCGTTCCCACGGTGTCGCTCAGTGATCGGGGTGAGTGAGGCAGTTTGTCCTGGGCTCAGTGAGCTTCTATCCTGTGATAATACTAACCTGTTAAAATTATTCCTTCTCCTTACACGGAGGCAGCTTGTGAATGCAAACATGTTATCTCAGAACTCAGTGGAGATAAAACCTTGTTTGCTTTTGCTTTTGCTTTTCCATGCATTCCACTGCTTGGGCAATTAAACACCTTTCCTGTTTTTCATTCTCTATAATGCATTAGAAGCAGGGTCCTCAGTTTGTTCTTCTTGGAATAGCTTTTCAATCTTGTCTACAGACATGTCCTTCACTTTTTTTCCCCTCTTTCTTTCTCCCCCTTTCCTTCTGCCTTTGTAACTGGGTTGATGTTTCAGGGACTTTCTTGGCCTGCCTGATGCAAGATTAAAGAGGTTACCTAAAACTACAGAACTGTGAGGCTGTGCAATTAATATGCTTGGTTTTAAAAGGGTGAAAATCACTGGCTGACTTTTTTTCCACTTTAAAATGCCCTTGCTCTCAGTCACAGGTTGTTTCTGTGAGGCCAAGGTTTTGTTGCTCATAGTTTGCTTTTCAAATAAAAAAAAATAAACAGAAGCTTGGCTTTTTTTCCCCCCAAAGTGTTGTTTGTATTTCCGATGCTTCCACCTCAATTAATTAGACATAACAACAACCAACAAAACTGTTCTTTTTCCTGAGCTCTGGCATTCCCAAAGGACTTGGGTGATGCTGCATGATGAAGCATTGCAGCTCCCTCACAACCTGAGGTGCTCGGCTCCAGCTGAGGTGGATGCCCAGACTTCCTCGCTCAGTGTGAGGACACTCGTGTACACATCAGGATCTGCAGGAGCCCATGGGAGGCTTCGCAGGGCTGGGGGGGGCAAAGGCAAGGGAGGGTCTCTGAGGAGTGTGTTAAGGTCTTGCTGATCCCTTCTTTGCCAGAACACATCCCAGTGCAGGTGAACTGAATGGATGCTGTGGCTGAGCAAGGTGTTCCCACCTGCTTGCTGTCATTGGGTCAACAGGAGCTCGTGTGGCTGCTGATCCAGAGAGAAGCTTGTCCTTTTCAAAATCCATTCATTTTCCCTCCAGTGTCTCTAGAGACAGGCCAGCACCTCTGCCGGCACGGGGAGGATTTGTCACCAGCTGGCTGGGGAGCTGCTCCTTTGGGGAACAGCAGAGCCCTTGTGTGGTGTCTCCTGCTGTTACGGAAACCTCATGGCTGGATGAAAGAGCTGTCCTGGAGCTGTGCTGCACGAGCACTCTGATAGCACTGATCTCTGCAGCCCACTTCTAGGTTTGGTGGTCCTAGTACAACTTTGTGTACGTAGCTTACTGCTCTCTCTCCCTCTCTGTCTTTTGAAAGAGGTTCAGAAGGTCGTGGAGAGAGGAGAGGAGGAGGTGTTGCATAAACCTTGGTGGTCAGAGCCCCAGACTGTGAAAGAGCAGACTTTGAAACTGTCCTGAGCCTGTGTGACTGTGGGCTGTGATAGCACCGTAATGACCTGCTGGTGAGCTGGGCTGGGGACGGCTCTTGAGCTTTGAGCCGGAGCACTTTTTGGCAAGGAGAGAGTGCATGATCCTCTGGTCTGCACAGGAGGGGAGTGTTCTCCCTCTGTCCTGATTTCCTTCCCGATAAGGTGTTTGGTATTTAAGTGCCTTAGGATAAATGGTGTTTGTGGTTAGGAACTGTGAAACTGTGGTTTGGAGCTGTGAAACTCAACTTATTTCCTACTTCAGGCTCAACCTTCCTCCGAAATACTGGACAAGTTACCTGGGCTGTCAGTCACTGGGGGCTTTTGGAAAACAGATGGAGGTATTCTCTTGTCTCCTTTGGTGCAGATAGTCCTTTCCTTGACACTTTGAGTCTCCTGGCATATCCCGGTACAGTGTTTGACATAACCAGGGACACTGGGCACTGGACAATATTCTCAGAAGCCCTTCTATAATAGCGGTTACACATGGTTACACAGTGTTGTGTTCCTCTGAACAGCCTCTAGAGTCAACGGGTTAGGTTTATGATGTGCCATCTCCCAGTGTCTCCTCCATTAGACTGATTGTTCTTTCTCTGTTCATCTCCGTGGCAGCAGGAAACCTAGCAGCAGGGTTTCCATTCACAGCAGGCGTGTGTGCCAGCTGTGCCAGCTCAGATGCTTTTGGACCCAGAATGATGTGTGGGTGTTGAAGGTAAAACTGATTGGACAGTAGTGGCTGCAGCTGTAGCCTTGAGAGCCCAAGGCACGGGAGATCAACAGTCTCTTCCCTGTGTGTAGGTTTTGGGGTTTTTTATTCACTGAAAAAGATATTTAACAATTGCAAATTTTCCCAAAAAAAGCAAAGTAAATGTGTTTTGGTTGTTTAAGATGGCATCTGTGCTGAGTCTGTTTGTGGTGCTGGCATTGGTTCTGCACAAGGTGAGAAGGCAAATACACTTTACACTGCTGTGAGACACTGGGACCCCTGCAACACCTTTATTTGCTGCTCTGCATCCATTGCTCAGGTTTTGCTTCCACTTGTCACCCCAGCACCCACTTATGACCCTGCTGTCGCTTCCAGTTCCTCAGCTCACACACCAGAAACGTGAGTAGCAGAGGGGCCCAGTCAGGCTTGTCCTGGTTAGGGCTTTGCTTACCTGGTTACTGCTTCACTTATCTCAGTTCGAGCTTTGCTCTTCCAGTGTTGCACTGGTCTCGGAGTGACCTGTTTGTAACACATCTCTCTGCTGTCCAGAAGCAATCACAGTCTGGCTTTGCACGTTATGCCCACAGGACCCCCACCCGGTTAACTCTGATGACTTACAGTACTTGTAGGCTTTGGTTAATTCCATTTTGCTGGTTGAGAACAACCCAGTAGGAATAATAATAGTGGAAAGTATTGGTGGTGCTTTCTAGGCATAGAAAGGGCAGAGCGGGCTCTGTGCTGGTCTTGATGCTGTTGTCAAGCAGTGGTAGCACAGGTGTGGTGCAAGGGTCAGCAGCTGGCTAAGGCTGGGTGGTTAAGTCAGAATAGCTGGAGCTACTCTGTTTATTTGTGGTGGGGAGGCCCTGGCCCAGGGTGCCCAGAGCAGTGGTGGCTGCCCCATCCCTGGAGGTGTTCAGGGCCAGGTTGAATGGGGCTTTGAGCACCTTGATCCGGTGGGAGGTGTCCCTGCCCATGGCAGGGGATTGGAACTGGATGGGCTTTAAGGTCACTTCCAACCTGAAGCATTCCATGATTCTAGGATTATTTGTTGGGCTAATCAGGTTCTGGTGTCCCAGAGTTCATTTCTACTCCTTTCCTTAGGAGTGTTCTCTAGTGAGCCTGCTTTGGGTGGTTTTCCCCTGGCTTCGTGCCCCGCAGCTCAAACCACCCGTTCCTGTGTGGGTGGAAGGTGCAGCTCTAGGTGGGCAATGAGCTCCCTGTAAGTGTGTGAGTTAGGGACAGGATTCCCTGCCAAGCAGCTTGCTGACTGGGCAAGCTTGGAATGTTGTTTCATGTTATGAACAGTTCTCACTTAACTGCATGTGAGGCTAATTGTAACTGATTAGTTGATTGCACTTGATCATTCCATGTGCTGAAAGCATCGTTTTTCCAGTGTGTGCTCCTAGGAGGAAAGATTCAATTCACCATGACTTTGTGTTGGCAAACAAACCAGGTCAGCCCATAAGGTTATGCTTTATAGTTTTGGGGCATACTTTGGTCTTTGCTGCACTGGATTCGCTGCAGACAGAAGGGTTTATTCCTGCTCTGTGTCACTGTAGTAGCTGAAGACTCCAAGGAGGATTGAAACCTATTTTGATGGGCAGTGGAGAGGATGTGAAAGGAAGGGCTGGCCCAGAAGAAAGGGCAGTCCCATCCAACAAGGCAAACCAAAACCGGGGGTTGCAGAGGAAGGGCAGGGAGCACCAGTCCAGGGAACAGGTTTTGATTCAGAGCTTGGTGAGCTGGTGGCAGCCTTGCTGTGATTCAGGTGAGGCTGAGCCCTGCTGTGCCAGGACTGGAGCCCCAGCTCCCTCATCCCATGGGCAGTGGGGGGAGACAAGCACCAGCAGGACTGGCTGCTGCTGCAGATCTGTGGGAATTGTTCGGTGGTCGTGCCCAGTTTTGGGTTTCTCAGTGCAGCAGGAAGGGCAGGAGCAGCCATCTCTTCCCACCTCTCTTCTGTGTTGAAACTTTAAAGCCTCTTTTAGCAATTTATTAATTGCAAATGTAAGATTAGTACTCTTATTTTCACCCTCCCCCCCAGCTACCCAGAGGCAAATTTCTTGTTCCTGAAACAAACAACAGAAATCCAATCCAGGGCTCAGTGATTCTGATTTTTGTCTGATTTCCTAATTCTTTTTCTTATACTGGGCAAAAGTGATAAGAGAAACCTATTCCTGAGGACTTATTTATTGACTGGTGCTGTGTCCTTCTGAAAGAAAATGCCAGGCACCTACTAAACATTGTCTTTTATGTGTTGCCAAATAAAAGAGCTGTTCTGTTCAGTACTGTGTGTATGCAAAAGCATGAGGATTCTGTGATTATTTTTATAAAGCTTTTTAATAACAAAGAACGTGGCTCAGAGCATGTAAAAGCTGAATATTCCAGGAACTTATTCTTTTCATAAAGTGTTTAAAGAAATTCCAGTTATGCAAAAGCTGAATGCAAATCATTACAGCCCAGTTCAACAGAGCTCTTGGGTACATATTCCAGTGCCTTCCAAAGTGTGAAGAACTTATCTCCTTACTTATGTGCTCTGAGGTGGGTGGTACTGAGCTGAGACACAAAGATAACCAGGTGAGACAAGAAGCAGTAAAGGAGGCTGCCAGAACTGTGGAAGGTGAGCAGAATAAAGGGAAGGGGCATCTGTGACCCCCTTCGCTTTCACGTTTAGAGAAGGTTCACTGAAGGTGGTTTGGGGTTGATATTGGAGGATACCTACAGAGCCCTGTGTTGAGGAAAAGAGACAATAACAGTTTGTGTTTTGGTCTCCTGTCTGAGCATCTCTCCTTACCCTCTAATGGACATGAAGAGCATCCCTTTGGTGGTCAGTTATTTGACACCTTGCAGAGCACAATCCAACCTGACCTGGAGTGCTTCCAGGGATGGGGCTTCTACCACCTCTCTGGGCAGCCTGTGCCGGTGTTTCACCATCCTCACTGTAAAAACCTTCTTCCTTATATCCAATATAAATTTCCCGTCTTTCACTTTAAAAACATCACTCCTTGTCCTGTCATAACAGGCCCTGCTAAAAAGTCTGTCCCTGTCTTTTGTATCAGCCCCCTCCCGGTACTGGAGGCTGCTTTAATGTGTTCATGGAGCCTTCTCCTCTCCAGGCTGAAAAACCCCAACTGAGAGTCCTTGTACAGGAGGTGCTCCAGCCCTCGGATCATTTTCGTGTCCTCCTCTGGCCCTGCTCCAACAGCTCCATCTCCTTCCTGTGCTCAGGACTCCAGAACTGGACCCAGGGCTCCAGGTGGGGTCTCCCCAGAGCGGAGCCGAGGGGCAGAATCCCCTCCCTGCCCTGCTGCTCCCACTGCTCTGGGTGCAGCCCAGGACTCGGGTGGTTTCTGGGCTGTGAGCACACGTTGTTGGCTCATATGAAGCTTCTCATCCCTGAGCACCCCAAGACCTTCTTTTCAGGGCTGCTCCCAATCCCTTCATCCCCATCCTGTGCTGGTACCAAGGGTTGATTTCCAGCTGCCTTCACTTGAGCATCTGTACAGATGGGCCAGTGAAGCACGACCACCTTGAAAGCGACATATTTACTGAACAGTTGCTTAGCTGCAATGAACTTTTTTTTCACCCTCTGCTCACCCATGTCATCAGTTCAGACCTTTCACAGATCACAGACCCCAAGTGAAAAACCACTGATCGAAACTTCTAAAACTAGGCAATAAATACTGTGTTATTAGAACAGGTAGTGCACAAAGTATCTTGGAGAAATTTAGTTTGTTTTGTACTTACTGCTATTTGAATATTTCAATATTTCACGTGTTTTTTAAGTATTCTGTTGCTGCAATATTCTGTTGTCACTCTGTTCATTTTTCTTGTGCAGAGGCTTCCCAAACAATTCAGTTTTGGCTCCCTGACTTCTGAACTTCCATCAAAAGTAACAGTTATAGTTTTCAACGTTGTAGAATCGATCACAATAAACCATTTAGTTATGCCAAGTTTTCATTTTGTGGTCAAGGATTAAATACAATCCATTTACCATTTGTTTATTTATGAGGTGGGCTTTAGGCTGACCTCATAGCTTTTTTTTCCAGTCTTCACTGTGTGTGATCCTTGAGACAGACTTCAGAAATCTTCTTTTATATAATGCAGCTGGACGTAATGTAATCGGTAAAGGTGTTGACAAAGCTGACTTAAAACATGGGAAATTAAATCTTCTTTCAGGTCAGCTCTGTCAGCCTTCAGTTCCCATCTCTTGTTTCATTTGTCTCGGGGCTCTCGAGCTATCTCTGCTTTCCATACTGCATGAGTGTTTTCTTCCTTTCCACTGTATTAGCTTTAATTTCATGGACACAGAGTTTACTTGGAAAATTAGGCTGGGGGGGAGAATGTGAGTGCTTTGGGGGTTTTCCATCTCTCTCATTTCCTTTTTTGTATGTGTGGTAGATGTTTGAGGTCAGAAAAGATGTGTCAGTGTTTCTCACTTGATTCCAGCTTCTTGCCTGAGTGTTTATAAGCTTTGGGCCAAATCTCATTTCTTATTTCCTAATCCTTCTCCCTTTCCTCGCGGTGATAAGAGGCGATGTGTGTGAAGTGATGAGTGGTCTTGATTGTCATGTATGGTGACTCCCACAGGTCTTTACATGTATTTTATTTATGGCATTGTGACTCTTCAGCTTGATCAAGTTGTTTAAACCCCCTAAACCAGAGGTTCCAAGGCATATCTCTGTTGATTCACTGTTGGCTTATCTTTCCATGCTGTGACTGAGAGTTGTGGGACTTTGGTTAGACATTAGGAAGAGGTTCTTCCCCCAGCGGGTGTTGGAGCACTGGAACAGCTCCCCAGGGAAGCAGTCACGGCCCCAAGCCGGACAGTATTCCAGCAGCCTTTGGCCAAGGCCCTCAGCCACAGGCTGTGAGTGTTGGGGTGTCCTGTGCAGGGACAGGAGTTGGATTGGATGATCCTTGTGGGTCCCTTTCAATTCAAGTCATTTTGTGAATTCTGGAAGCTCTCTACTTTACCACATCCGGAGAGATGGGGGTGCCGCATCCAGGTTGTGCTGTGCCTTGAAGGGTCAGTGTGCTCAGCACTGTTTTGAGTTTTCTACACTGGGGCTCACTTGTAGTGAAGTCCTGAAGCCTAAAGTAACTACAAATCTCATTTGACTGCAAAGTTCCTTCTTCCTTCTTGTGGTGGTGCGCAGCAGCGTTGCTCAGTGCCACTGACTCCTGGACCTGCAGTGCTGCATCTCAGTTCTGCCTTGACTGCTCCCTCTGCCATTCTCTGTCTGGAGCGGGCTCTGCTAGCAGTGGCAAACTGAAGAGTGCTTGGTGAAAACAAACATGGTTACTAGGAATGTGGAAAGTGAGCCAAGTAGATGTCCAGGTCCCTGCACGTTGCAATTGCAAGCGATGCAAAGCTGGATTTGTGGTTCCTTTTAGTGCCCTGATGAAGATTCTGCTGTTTTGACCTTTTGTGCAGCATAAATACCAGTTTTTATCAGATAAATAAATACAAGTTTTTATCAGATAGAAAACCAATGAGCTTCAAACACTGGAGAGATTTGTGTCAGCAGAGGCGTGATTTAAATTTGGTTGATTGGATGGAATTCAAATCTCAGAAAATACCACTTCCTGCAGAACTCTCAATCCTCTGGAGCTGGTGGTTCTGTGCTTTTTTTGGTTGAGGAACCTCCAGGCACAATAGCAGTGCTATATAAATAATAAAAAACCTAATAAATCGGCTGTCATCAGCTCTCGCCTCCTAAATTGAGGTCAGAAAGGAAAGTCATTTGCGGTAGAAGCAGCAATGAAACCTGGAATGCCCTGTGTCCCCGGGGAGGAGCACAACCTACAGAGCACGCTTGGCATTTAATTTAAAAAATATGTAGCTGGTCCCAAATCTGTATCTGCCAAGTGGACAATTAACTGTCTGGTGTGGGGAGTCTGACAGTCAAAATGCTTCATGCTTCCATGCAAAGACATGGCTTGCAAACCTCTAGGCACCTTGGGATCGTTGCATCTCCCAGAGGAGAGCCGCTAATCTGCTGATCATCAGCATCCAAGGCCCGTGACAGTTGTGTCACTCTTGCCGCTGTGGCTACCAGTGGGACACGGTACGTGCCAAAGCACCTCCTGAGTAAGGGCAACAGATGTTCTCATAGGGATCCCACAGTGCTTTGAAATTTCTCTCCTTTCTGTTCCCTTGTTTAAGGATCTCTTTCGACAAACCCACTTTTTATCGTTCTTTCTCTCTTGAGTCAACAGAAGTGTGGAAACACATCCAACTTGTGGGTGTGGGACTCCTTCAGACCCACAGGGAATATCACTGTCTGGTGGCAGTAGTATTGGATATTTACATTATTATAACACAAAGTAGCACAGTTTCTGGGCATTAGGCTGAACATTAATTTACTCCTCCTGTAAAGTGCCCCTGGTTACCTACTCCAGGCACTCAAACACACTCCTTGGTGTGGGCAGCAGGCACTTCACGCTCAGTGGTGCAGGACTGGAGGGGAGCCCTGTCACGAGAACAGCACCTACAGGTTGTCATTCCTGAGAAGCAGATACGGAAAAACCATGGATGGTGGAACCAGCACAATGGATCTGAGAACATGGAAAAGGACATGAGATGATTCCTTGATTGAGTCGTATCATGTACATCTCTACAAGCTCTGACTTGAGATTCATCAGCTTGACCTACCAGAGGAGTTCGAAGGGTGGGTGTGAATGCGGGCTGTGCCTTTTGTGAAATGTCCTGTAAACATTTGTTCCAGTACATTTGATTCTCAATTTACAATGAAGAAGGATTCATTCGTCTGAAGGGAGATTGCTTAATGGCCTCTACATAGCCAGGACTTTTATTAATATAATGGTGTCACATTCCATCTGAAGGGCATTCACAGCTGTTAAACCTTGAAGAAGTGGCATTTTAAATAAAACTGTATTTCTGTTCTTATAGCTAGGATTAAATTTTGCAGTGAATTTTCAGTCGTTTACAGCTCCCACGAAATGGCCAAGCATAGGTTTTAGAGAGCAGAGCAGCTTCTTTAGTTTGTTTGTTCTTTCTCATTTACAAAAATCTATGTGTCAGTGTTTTGTGTAAATACTAGTGGAACTCCAGGTATTTTCTCCTCCTGTGAAAAAGAATCCGTGGCAGAGACGAGAAAATTACTCTTTTTACAGCTTGACAGGTGTAGTGAGTCAGTTTACGTATGTTGTGCTACTTATTTAATCTATAAATTGAAATAATCTTAGAATCATGGAATGGTTTGGGTTGGGAGGGACTATCCAGTGCCATCCCCTGCCATGGGCAGGGACACCTCCCACTGGATCAGGGGGCTCCAAGCCCCATCCAACCTGTCCTGGAACACCTCCAGGGATGGGGCAGCCACCACTGCTCTGGGCACCCTGGGCCAGGGCCTCCCCACCCTCACAGCAAGATCTCATCTCAGTCTCCCCTCTTGCAGCTGAAAACTGTTTCCCGTTTTCCTCTCCCTGCACTCCCGGATCAAGGGCCCCTCCCCAGCTTTCCTGGAGCCCCTTTCAGCATTGGAAGCTGCTCTAAGGTCTCCCCAGAGCTTTCTCCTCTCCAGGCTGAACAACCCCAACTCTCCCAGCCTGTCCTTGTACAGGAGGTGCTCCAGCCCTGGGATCATTCTTGTGGCCTCCTCTCGATGTTACAATGTTCTGGGCTTGTCTTGTGGTGAGGCCAGGGAGCATGACAAGGGCTTGATTTTAGGAAAGCTCTTTCCTCTGAGATTTTAAGTGCCTAGAGGACTTTTTTATTGGTCCTTTCAGTGACTGCAACCAGTGTGACTCTCATTCAGTTACACTGTTGTTGGTTTTTCATTTGGGACTTGTAAGGAGGCTCCTAATAAAAGGCACCTTTGCAAGTGAATGACCGAGTCCGTGCAGGAAGTCCTGAAGGTGAGTGGAGGTTGTATGAAGAAATAACACTTAGAAGTGCTGGTGTGGATGGAGCCTTTTCGTGATGGCTTTCCCAGGGCCCTTGAGCTCTGTTTTCAATCTCCGTGTCATCCCTGAGAACGCAGAGTTCTTGTAAAGTTTTTGAAACCATGTAAAAAGGAAAGTGTCTTGAGCAGCTGCTTTTCTTCTTCTTCCTCCCCCTTTCTGGCCCTGCTGCCCATATTTCACTGATGCTGCCTCACAAAGGCTTTTTTGCTTTTTCCAGATCAGGTATAGGGATGAAAAAGCCACAAGACTTTATATAAGGGACCAATTCTACCTGTAGCATCTTCAGCCTCCCTTGGTCTCCAGTCTCAGATGGCATGGAATTAAATCGTTACTATTAAAGATTAATAAGAGTTCACAGACGATTATCGAGAGTTTATAGTTATGTTAGACAGAAAATCTTCGGTATTGTTTCCAATATTCTTATGGTTCTGTGACGAAGTATTTAATTTCCATGGGCATTTTATTCCATTAAAGAAATCTGCCAAATGCTCAAGGAATTAACTGTTTTAAAGCTTTCCTTATTTCCAATGGAAATCCAGAACGCCTTCCATTGGGAGAGTAACAGGACGGTGTTCCAGGATCTCAGTGGGAAGAGTTTATTGTGGCATAATCAGATTAAACAAATGATGTGAGCAAATAGATCAGAGTGTAGTGAAAAGGCCTGGGTGCTACGACATCCGGGTTTGTCCGCTCTGAGGGCAGAGACCCATACCTTGCCTGATTCCCAAGGTTATTTTCAAACAGAACATGTTCCTCTCTGTGCTCCGTCTCACACCGTACCCAACAACAGCGTTTAAAGTGTTGTCCCAGGTGTTTGCTGTAACCAGGCCGAGCATGGAGTTTGTGTAATGGATAGAGCATATTTGTGTGCATCTATTTTATAATCTTAATTACTGATCTCTGCTCTCTCTGGTCTTGTAGGTTCTTTGTGGTCAGCTTTCTAGACAGTAACACCTGCCTCACGCTGGCAGGGACTATGGGAGAAGTCAGGTCAGTAGAAGGCAGCGTTTCAGATGTTCAGAAAACATGCTTTGTGAAAGGAGACCACCTTGCTGATGAGAGGTCCAGGAGGAATTGCCATAATCCTGAGAGGTTGTGTAGTAAATTCATTTGTAAACCGAAGCGCTGATAAAGATGTAAATTCAATCTCATTATTTTCAAGCCTTTACACTGAGAAAGCGTGCGTTGTGATAAGCTGTTTATTTTAACTGTGCTGTAGAAAGGTGGGTCTTGATCATATTACCCTTGCTTTCATTCCATTACTATCCCCTGGTGGGATTAGGCTGAACACTCTCCGATGGTGTTAGATGAAAGCTGCTGTGGAATGGTGTGTTCAAAATCCTTTTGTACAACTGCAGTATTGCCAAACCCAAACATCTAGAAATCCTGAGGAAAGCCTTATTGTGCCTTGATTTAAAAAATAAGAGTTTTTTAGTTTAGCTCTTGTTGTTGAGTCTCACAATCTGTTTTTTGCTGCAACCAGCAGGCTTCAGCTTTCACTTACTGTTAAAGTAAGTGGTGAACTTTTCCTGTGGTGGAGCTGGGGTTGAGTGGAACTGCCACATTTTCTCACTCTTGGTAGGCGAACGGGGAGAAATGAAAGAGCAACGAGTTTTCAAGTTTACAAAATCAAATTCTTCTGAACGTGTATGTTGCAAAGATGTGAGTCTCCCAGTTGAGCTGACTTTGCACCTCGATGTTCCAAGTCATAGAATCATAGAATTACCCGAGTTGGAAGGGACCCAAAAGGATCATCAGTCCAACTCCTGTCCCTGCACAGGACACCCCAACATTCACACCATGGGACTGAGGGCATTGGCCAAATGTTTCTTGGATGCTGGCAGACTCAGTGCTGTGACTGCTTCCCTGGGGAGCTGTTCCAGTGCTCCAACACCCGCCGGGTGAAGAACCTCTTACTAATGTCCAGTCTAACCCTCCCCTGGCATCTCCCTGCCATTGCCTTGGGTCCTGTCATAGGTCACAAGAGAGAAGAGCTCAGCACCTGTTTCACCTCCCTCACTTGTGAGAAGGCAGCGAACAGCCATGAGATCCCCTCTCAGTCTTCTCTTCTTTAGGCTGAACAGACCAAGTGACTTCAGCCGCTCCCCATACGACGTCCCTTCTAGATCCTTCACCAGCCTTGTGGCCTCCTCTGGACATTCTCCAGTAGTTTTATGTCCTTTTTATCCTGTGGTGCCCCAAACTGCACCCAGTACTTGAGGTGGGGCCGCACCAGTGCAGAGTGGAGTGGGACAAGTCCTGGTATTTGCATGCAGATTGTCCTGCAGATGTGTAGCTTTCACCACAGAGCTGTACTTCATCTTGCCTTGTTAGGGCCAGCCTGCTTTCTGCTGGTGGTGTTTGCGGTGGGAGTGGCACGTGAAACCAGTTAGCAGCATCGGCTCGAGGCATTGCGAGTTTGGGTTTTGAGTCCCGTATTCTCTGAGAATGTGTTTTTTATTAGAGCAGAAATGTGATCACAAAGTGAGGTATAAAATTATACAGGATGTAATTGTGTAACCCAGCCATGCTATTACTGCGAGTGTTAATTACTCCGTTCTTAACCCTGATGTAGGGTACAAAGGGAGTTAAATGCGTCGCGGTGGCAGACAGCATAGAGGGCTTTCAGGGCTTCAGATATGGAACTGGAGCTAAGGAGTTCTCTTAAATGCCTGTTACCAGGCTCGTTTTGTCCAACGGTGCATAAATCTGTGCAGTTGGCTTTTAGCAAAACCAGCCCTGCTGTGCACGATGTTGATTATCAGGAAGGGTACCTGAAGGAAATAAATGGTGATCTATTAATAAAATCAAAACCTGCCCGAATCTCATATTTAATGAAATCAGAATGGATAATAATAATAGCCTTTGGTACTTCATCTGTAATTCTTTGGTACTTTGGGCCGTAATCCCTCCAAAAGCACGTGTATGTGACCTGTGAGTGCCACATCTAACGGCGCCCTGGCCGTGCGGCAGAGCTGTCATGGGACGGGCTGGGGAGCTTTGGGGATGCTTCCCAAATGTTGATTTTGAGCCTCTGCTCTCTGTGCAGCCTTGAAATGCACTTCGTAGGGTGTTAGAAAGATGACTCCTTATCTGAAGAAATGTTTACCTTGATAAAATGAGATTGGATTGAGCTCATCCCTGCAGAGCTGAGATGGCTGAACGCGCCATCTGATATGGTCAGTGAGAACTGTGGGAGCTGGCGGCTCAGAACTTGGGGTGTGAATTTGGGCAAAAGTACAGAAACTGCCCCTGTCTTGGGCAAAACATGTGACGGTCATGGAATCCAATGGGTGCGTTTTTTCTTCTGAGGCTGATGTTGTTTGTCTGGGCAATAGAAGCCATTTTCTGCAGTGGGCTGAAAATTACTCCTGTATTTTTCTGTGTTTTAAGACTTGAAAATTGTGCAGTGATTATAGAAAATTATCCCTTGATTGGTTAGGAAATACAGATTTCTTGCAAGCACACTTAGGCTCTTGTCCTGCCTGTATAATGAGGAAGAGAAACTCGGAAGTTTGTGAGATTTTTTGATTTATAATAGCATTTATATTATGACATAAGCCACACAACTGAATGCCATAACACACTGAGTCACTGATGTTGTCACTGAGCCTCAAACCTCTCTGTCCTCCTTTCCAGAACAATGAAGTCCTCTATACACGCAGAAGAAGATGACTTTGTGCCAGAGCTTCAGAGAAGCATCCATCCCCGAGAGAGGCCGGACTGGGAGGAGACTCTCAGCGCTATGGTAAACCACCTTGTTGTGTTTTCTCTGTGCAGTTCTGAACAATCCACTCTCATTGTCTGGTTACACGTTGATTTATATTCTCTTGAGTTTCAGATTTTTAAATAGATTACAGAGTACTTTCAACAAGACCAAAATACTTCCCTTCCCCTGGCAGTTTGTCGAGGAGAGAGAGGGGGAGCATGTGGAACGCTCCTGCCTTATTAATTCGTGCCCCAGAGCAGGGCCAGTAACCAATTAAAAGGGCCATAATGTCATAATGATTTTCAGTCTGCGTTAACCTATTTTTCAGCAAGACTTTTGAACATGAAGGGAACTGTATAAACATGCTCTTTGAAGCATGCAGCGTTGTGGAAGAAGATGATTTTAGCCAAATGCTGGCTGAGTCTAGAGAAATAGTCATTCTGAAAGCTAACCTGCCCTCTGAGGGAACGGAACTGCGCAGAGCATCGCAGGGATGCTGCTCTCCTGCTTGGAGATGCCAATCAAGTGGGAAGTGGGGCACAGACAACTATATTACCTTGATACCCCCAATATAAGAAGGATATGGAACTGTTGGAATGGGTCCAGAGGAGGCTACAAAGATGATCCAAGGGCTGGAGCCCCTCTGCTATGAGGACAGGCTGAGAGAGTTGGGGTTGTTCAGCCTGGAGAAGAGAAGGCTCTGGGGAGACCTTAGAGCAGCCTCCAGTACTGAAAGGGGCTCCAGGAAAGCTGGGGAGGGCCTATTTACAAGGGTATGGAGTGATAGGAAGAGGGGGAATGGCTTTAAATTGGAAGTGGGGAAATTTAGATTAGACATTAGGAAGAAATTCTTCCCGATGAGGGTGGGGAGGCCCTGGCCCAGGGTGCCCAGAGCAGTGGTGGCTGCCCCATCCCTGGAGGTGTCCAAGGCCAAGTTGGATGGGGTTTGGAGCCCCCTGATGCAGTGGGAGGTGTCCCTGCCCATGGCAGGGGGTGGGACTGGATGGGCTTTGAGGTCCCTCCCAACCCAAACCATTCTCTGATTCTCTGATTTATTTGTTTTATTTTCAAATGAGTGAATAGAGTACCTGCACTTCCACTTTCCCAGCTCCCTCTGACTTTTGCTGAGCTCAGAGGGTCAGATGTTAATTTATCAGCAGCCAGACGGGGCGATGTGATGAGGTGGAGTTCTCCCAGGAGCTGGGCCTGCCTTGCTTCAGTACAGGAGTGCCTGGAAGTTATATCTTGTGTTTGATTTCCAGGTTTTCTAAATTGCTTCGTTAGCGTACTAAACTGAAGAGGAGATTACTTTCAGGGACATATCTTGAGGAGGGAGAAGGTGGGAATGTTCTAGTACACAGTGGAGCTCCTGGGGATGGGCAGTCCTGAGATTGTGGCTGAGATTGTTACTGGAATGTGGAACCAGTGATGATTTTTCCCTCTCATTGGTCCATGTGGCAGTGACAGGTCTTCAGTCTGGAAAGCTGTAGATTCCCGGACTGCTGGCAGTGCTGCAGCCGCGTGGGCTGGGCTCAGCTGTCCTGCAGGACAGGCAGATTCATCCGATGTGTGGACCAAGGGGTGTTCATCTCTGAAGATTATTTGAAGTCTGAAGCACCATTAATATCTGTCTGGGTCACATGAGGAAGATTTGGGGTTAGCTGTTCTTTATACAGTGTTCAGAAAATGTGTAGGTAATGAACTGCCTCGAGCTAGGTTTAATTTTGAATAGAGGAAGAAGCTAAGTACTACATTCAACTCTTTTAAAAGCATCATTGCACCCTATATAATACAATGATAATATTTTGTTCCAAACTTTATTATAAAGCCAAAAAAACCCAACCAGAACTTAGGCATCACCATTATTTTTGTCTGTGCTTGTTGCCCTGCTGAACTGACAAGGGGAGGAGGAGGAGAAGCAGGTGCTGAGCTCTTCTCTCTGGTGACCAATGACAGGACCCAAGGCAGTGGCAGGAAGATGTGCCGGGGAGGGTTAGGTTGGACATTATGAAGAGGTTCTTCACTCAGAAGGTGTTGGAGCACTGGAACAGCTCCCCAAGGAAGCAGTCATGGAACTGAGTCTGCCAGCATCCAGGAAACATTTGGCCAATGCCCTCAGTCCCATGGTGTGAATGTTGGGGTGTCCTGTGCAGGGACAGGAGTTGGACTGATGCTCCTTTTGAGTCCCTTCCAACTCAGGGCATTCTGTGATTCTATGATTCTTTGCTTATTCACTATTCATTTTGACTTTTTGCAATTGCCACTCCTTAAGTTTGTTTTTCTCCTGTGTGGATATGTCTTCCTTGTCCACCCTGGTCGACTGCTCGTGCTGTGCTGCGGCTCGGGAGCGCTGTCTGTTCCAATCGCCATTACCCAGCCAGTCTTGAGTGCTCCCCGCCTCAGCGCATGCTGCTTCGTCACAGCTCGGAGCCAAGAGCCCTGTGTAAATCACTGTGTGACACCATCGTGTCTGCAGCCCCAAGGTGTGTTGCAGGGATGTCAGGTGGTGATTCGGTGTCTCACCTGTAACACAAGTTACCTGGCACACCTTGTTCGTGTTGGCTTGGCCATTGTCGATCTACAGTGAAGGGAAGGTTCCCTGTTCCAGCTTGACACCTTCCCTGTACTCATCAAGGATGTTGTGCTCCTGGACACAGCCTTGGTTCAGTGTTCAGCTCTGTACTGCACGATGCTGTTAATTCACTGTTTAGAACCTGTCCTCTTGAACAGCTCCGTGCCAGCAGTATTGAAACTGAGGAGTCCAGGTGGCTGTAAAAAGAGGTTTAGAGGCTGATAAACCTGAAGATTCAGATCTCAAATTTGCTGCACAGTGATTTCATAGAATCACAGAATGGTTTGGGTTGGAAGGGACCTCACAGCCCATCCAGTTCCACCCCCTGCCATGGGCAGGGACACCTCCCACCGGATCAGAGGGCTCCAAGCCCCATCCAACCTGGCCTGGAACACCTCCAGGGATGGGGCAGCCACCACTGCTCTGGGCAACCTGGGCCAGGGCCTCCCCACCCTCACAGCAAAACATTTTTTGCTGATGTTTAATGCACATCTTCCCCATTCCAGTTTAAAGCCAGTTTGGTGCAGTGAAGCTTGGGGCTGTCTATTAAGCTACTGAACCTGGATTTATAACAGCTTGGATTTTTGCTTCCAATGTTGTTTTGACCTCGTGGTCCTCTGAATACATTGTAGATGGTGTTCGCTGTACTGAGTGAGTCACATTTCTGCTCCCAACCTCTGCCTGATGTCCAGTGAGAAGGTTGTATTTACAAGATGTAATTGTTCACAGGACTGAGTTCAATGCTATCACTTTCTATTCTCTGTTTAACCAGTGCATTTACTGTGTTCTGTCTTTTTCCTCATCATTTTAAGCCTTAGGGTTTTTTTTCCATGCTATTTTCCTTCATTTGGCATTTTCTGCAGCCTCTGCTCTAGCCTTTTCCCAGCGGATGCTCCTTACATGGTACACGAGTTTTTCATAGAGGCAGAATATATGGAATTATTGATTAGAAGGTGTATGATTTGCAGACCTCAGGTTTTGTTGTTGTCTGCTATCCCAGCCTCTGGGGAACGGAGGCTGCAGGGATGTTGGACATAGATAGCTGTGCTGTTTTCCACTCTCCGTTGCTTCTTGGGGCAGACAGCTGGAAACCCAACTGGGTGCAGGGCTGTGCCACCTGAGATGAATTTCACAGTCTCCAGGTGAGCAAATGCTGAGCCCAGCAAGACAACGGAGAGCTCGGCAAATCCTGACACAGCTGACAGACTGGTGATGCTTCTTCATTTGTCTTGAACTTTTCCCTTGGACATGTTTTTGTACTTCAGGAAAAGGCGATTTATGCGTTCACAGTTAGATAACACAGACAAGTTGTCTCTACTCTCCCCATTTATCTACAATACACTTCAAAGTGCTTATTATTAATTTATGTAAGTGCTTTGTTGCCAAAGCTTTTTCTTAACAAGAAATAAAGCAAAGGGCTTTCTAAATGTACAGGGGTTGAGTGTCCTTCTATATTGTAAAAATAACTTAGGGCAGAAACTCTGTTTTCAGTATTTCTTCCCTTGGCATTTTATTCAGAGCACCCAAGCAGCTTTAGTCCTTTGCTTGATACTAATTTACTCATCTTTTTTTACATTTATTATTTACTTTCAGCTGCTTTTTAAACCTACCCTTTCAGTGGTTTTGGATCAGCAGAAGGCAGGTGATTTTGTGTTGGAGTCTTGTATTTTTGGATGCTCCTGGCGGTTCCTGAAACTTCATAGCAGTTATGAAATCCAGTGCTGTAGGTGTTGGGAACCAGGCTGAATGAGACGGAATGCTGGAGGGACAGATGTTGCAGGAGCTGGAGAAGGACACAGCTCCTGGAGTAGTCCTCGAGGGCTGCTGTCTTTTGTATTCCCCTCCCGACTCATGTTCTGTATTTTTAGAATTTGTCTTGGTCTCTGATTCCCCCGTGTTGATGCCCCACTGGGTGACCTTCACAGATGCCCGTTTTCTCTCTCCGCTCCAGTTTCACACATGCAGTTGATGGTATTGACTTTCTTTGCAGAACCCTTCTGAGTCCTAGGGATGAAAAGCTATATTTGAGCCAAGTAATACTTCAGGATATGGATTTTTCTAACATTTCTCTGAAATAGTAATGCTATTTGAAAGGAAAGGAGCGTCTTTGCCTTGCCAGGGTCCTGAAGAGCGCCTGATTTCTATTCCACAACAAATGAAGTTGTGAAAGAGAGTCTTTATATAGTGTTTCTCATACCAGCTGTCCCCAACCTGTCATTAACTTTAGCATTAATTGATATTTGTACTTAATGTTCCATTTACCTTGTTTTAACCATCTGACTTGCGCTCAGCACCTCTTTGAGTTCACTAAGTTTCAATATTTAAGAGCCCTGTGCTAACAGCTTCTCCCGCAGCAGGCTAGGGGTTAACAGGCACGCATGCTTCATCCTTGTTGCCTTTTTCTTCCAGGATTAAAATAACGAGATAAATACAAAAATCTTTATTCATGCACCCTATTGAAATGGTGCTGTCACAGAAAGAGGCCACCTAAGGCCTCATTAATCTGGCAGACGTTCAAGAGAAGGTGAATGTGCTCCCTCTAAGCAGAAGCAGCATTTCTTTTGTGTGCGTGGTTGTATATGTGCTTCTGAAAGGTCATGTTTTCTGCAGTGTCTGCTGCTTCTTTCAGCTCTGGAAGATTTCAAAATACGAGTCCCTAAAGCTGTGGTGAGTTTATTTACTGTCAGATTTTTTCTGTAATGCTCTGAGTCAAAGAATACAGGGGATCATCCTGGCTGCTGGTCACATCCCATGCTGAGTGTCTGCAGGGATTCATTCAGCAGTAGGTCATGGCTGCAGATGACCAAGGGTTCTTCACCTTGAAGGAATCAGCCTGTGCCACCCCGGAGCTCCTCTGAATTGTAGCCTTTAGGATATAGAACAATGCTTGTCAATAACCAATCTGTCCGTAATCGATCTGTCCACAACAGATCCATGACGCAGAGCTATTAGAGTGGGTCCAGAGGAGGCCACGAAGATGATCCGAGGGCTGGAGCACCTCCTGTACATGAACAGGCTGAGAGAGTTGGGGTTGTTCAGCCTGGAGAGGAGTAGGCTCTGGGGAGACCTTAGAGCAGCTTCCAGTACTGAAAGGGGCTCCAGGAAAGCTGGGGAGGGGCTCTTGGTCAGAGAGTGCAGGCATAGGATTAGTGTGAACGGTTTTGAGCTGCGAGAGGGGAGACTGAGATGAGATCTTAAGGAGAAATGTTTTGCTGTGAGGGTGGGGAGGCCCTGGCCCAGGGTGCCCAGAGCAGTGGTGGCTGCCCCATCCCTGGAGGTGTTCCAGGCCAGGTTGGATGGGGCTTGGAGCCCCCTGATCCAGTGGGAGGTGTCCCTGCCCATGGCAGGAGGTGGGACTGGATGGGCTTTGAGGTCCCTTCCAACCCAAACCATTCTGTGATTCTATGATAGTGAGGTTATTGAGATGATAGCTTTAGTTCCTAGTTTGTAATTGGGTCACCTAGAGCAGGTGTGATGCAGGGACCTTTAAATTACTGATGGGAAACCATTATGAATCCTTGAATTTGCCAGATGCATAAAGTGAATGCAAAAGCAGGTAGATGACAGTTGGTGCTCATCATCTTTTTTTGTGTTATGCTGGTGGAATCTTCCTAGGAATAATACGAGCCTAAAACATTTTAGAAAGGTACAGAGGTCACACTCTGGCCTACAAAGTACCTGGAATAATCTTAGTTCTTCTATCAGGTCAGATGTTTTCTGAAACCTGTAGTATTTTCAGCATTTGATGCTGTTACGGATACGGTAACATACCATGGGCTGTGAAGGTGATAAAGGCTTTTTAATGAGATCTCAATATATCACTGTAAAATCTGGGACAGGAGTGAGGAGAAAACTAATTTTAAATGCAATTTATAGAAGTGTGTAGAGATTAGTGAATTGTAAAGGTTTAATGGAAGGATTGACTCTCCTTAGCACAGGGTTTGTTTCTCATTCCTTGTCCAGCATTTTAGCCCGGCACTATGCCAGATCCTGACTGTGGCTTATGCAAGAATTGATACAAAATACAGCAGTACACAAGGTTTCTTATTACATTAGTTTTGGTTGGTTGGTTGGTTTTTAATTCAGAAAGCATCAGGCACTTTTCTGAATGTGTCGGTCCTGGCCCAAGCTCGCATGAATACTTCCAGGGACTGTGGCACGTTCTGAAAGACAGTGGAGTGGTGACTTGCTTGGCCCTGTTGGCTGGAGTGATTACTGAAAAGGTGCTTTACTGAAGTGAGAGCATTTCAGCAATGGAGGTAGATATAGTACCCTTTAACACATGAAAACTGACATTGTGGGCTCTTTGTTCCTGTGACCTACAGCTTGCATACGTGAAGGAAGCTGCCTCAGGAATCAATACACGATCTTCATGGAAGTGTGGTATTGTTCCCTTTATTGCCAAGATAGCTCACATTATATACCTTCTACAAGGGTTCACGTGGCCACAAATAACAAGTGGATTGGCTCTAAACATTTGCCCACTCCTCCTTACACGAGCGGTTTAGCATTCTGTTTAACATTCTTTCACTGGTTGCAAACTGCTTACTTCTCTATTCGTCGTCCTTCCAGGTCAGTTCACTGACACTGCCATCCTTAGTGTAAGCTGGATTGTGCACACAGGCCACACAGGCCTCAGACAACACATGATATTATTGCTCGATTAAAAAGATTCTCCTACACATATGAACCAACGTTAGGATTTATCAGCTGGGTATCTGGTTGTGAGCCCCAGATTTTGTTGGGCTGATCCTGTTTACAGTCTGTAACCTGCCTGGGGACTTATTTCGAAGAAAGAACGCCTTTGAGCTCTGAATTTCTACCTGCAGATACTTTTTAAAAACTCAAAACTTTTCAGCTCTCAAGTTCAAGGCAAAGTTTGAGTTGATGGGAAGCTGAAATTCTGCTCTTGTCTGTTGTTTTTTGAAAGACTTGGAAAATTCAGTGGAAGTGGACTTTAGATCCATCTTCACCTGGCTGCTCCAGCACCTGGCTGCTGGCTCCAGGTCTTAAGAGTCGTTGGGCTTCTGAAATGCTGTGGAAGCTGCTGCCTCGGAGTGTGGAGGTTGGTTTTGTGCTGATGAAGGCTCCCAGAAACCGCAGTGGGTCTCCTCTGCCCAGCACCGCTTTGATGTGAGTTGCTGCAGCTTAGAGTGTGCGGCAGAGGGGTCACGGGGCACCATCTGTGACAACGATAACGGGATAGAAATGGGCTTTTGGATAGCGTGGACAGATAGGGGGCGATGGGAGAGAAATGTTATCTGCACACCAAGCACTCATCAGGCTATAATAATATTTTGGTCAAAACAGTTCTGCTCTGGCGTTGCACCAGTAACCTAGATTGCATTTTCAATTCACAGAACTTATTTTCCTTGTCATTGCTGCATGAATTGAGTGCTTTTTCCCCCATTAAACATTTGGCAAGGTATTACATTGTTGTGTGTGGTTCTTTCGCTCCCTCTCCTCTTGGTTTGAGCTGGTTGTATTTCACAGGCGGACTCCCAGCATGGAGCTTGTCGCTGAGAATCTTTGGAAACTGGGACAATCACTTAATTGGCACATTGGCTTCCATTTGGTTTTGCCAATTAAATGAGTTCAATTAAACCAGAATGGATACTGTATTTTTGGCAGTAAGTATTAATTTATAGTAATCATTTAATTTTCACTGGCGATACTATAGAAGCAGTTATTCTGAGTTACATTTCCTTTACAGTGGGTGCAGCCTGCAGTACAGCCTCAGTCCTGAAGAAAAAACCTGTATTTCCTAAATTTCTGTTTTAAAACCTGTGGACATGCAGCATTAGCAAAGAAGGAATGATTTAGAGTTTGCCAAAGCTGCATCAGTAAAGTTTATTGTTCAGTGATTCCCACTGCTAGTGCACCCTGCTTTTGCTTTCTGCATCTATTTCAAATTGAATCTGATGCACATTGATAAATACAGTGTTCTGCTAGGTGAAATGTCTGGGTCATTTATTTCCACACCACCACTAGTATTTCTTCTTTTACTGTCATAGGGGATGACATCAGTTAAAAAGATGATGATGGCACTGGAGTGTAATGGCTAAGTTTTGAATGCTCCCAGTAGCCCTCTGCAAAATTACAAGCGTCGGTGGGCATAAACACACGTTAATGTGCATCAGGCACTCAGGGCTGGGTTTGCAGGGGCAACAAGGAGGTGAGTGCTTATTGTGCTGCGAATAAACTACAGCGCTCAGCATGTGGGGTGTCAGTGCAGCTGCACAGCAACTGCTCAGGCTGTGGATGACCACTGAGTTTCTTGGGGTTGAAGTTATTGTGTTTTAGGTTCAATTTCAGACAGTTCCATACCCCAGTATCATTTATAATTATCCCCTATTGCTCAGCAAGCTGCCTGTTGGTGACAGCAAGGTGAAGCTGCACCACTGGTTGGTGCTGGTGATACAGCTGGAATTGGTCCAGGTTAATTGCTGCTATGAGTTCCCAGAGGCAGTTGGAGCTGAGCTCTGAAGGCTGAATTACGTTGTCGTGACCCTCCTCCTCTTTTCCACCCACCCTGTTCCAAAGATGATCTCGTTTCACACATGGTTTTTTTGCTGTAATATAAGAAATGCCACATTCATTTGAAATGTGCTTATTTGGGTGACGAAACTTATAATTTATTTATCTGCCCATCACTTTTCCTTAGTTTCAGCTGCTTAATAGTAAGAGAGAACTTCCAGGAAAGGAAAGGAGCCTCTTATAAATGAATGGTTGATTGGTTTTTATTTAATTCAATATTTATTGCTTCTTAGTTACCATAATGCAAAATCAGGATGGAACAGTTTTTGAAGGACTGTCGACAATTGACTTCTCTATCCTCATCAATTCCCCAGCCCTAAGTGAATCCCAGGAGACAAGTGGATCATGTCAGTATATGCTGTCTTGCTGAAGGTTGTAGACATCAGGGTTTTTCTGCCATGATTCAGCCTTCTTAAGTGATGGATTGTTCCCTGAAAATGTTTTTAATCCCAAGCCTGAGTTTTGTATTTAAATCACTCCCTATATTCTGGCCTTCCTATGTTCGTATTCGCTGCAGGTCTGTGTGATGTCTGTTTGAACAAACATTGTAGTTGGAGGTGCACACATTGTTCTGACTGCAAACCCCCAGGTTTTTGCACTCATAGTCTTAATGCCTCAGCTTTGCTTGATCAAAGGCCTGGAACACCTCCCCTGTCAAGAGAAGCTGCAAGAGTTGTGGTTGTTCAGCTTGGAGGAGACTTGGAAGAGACCTTGCTGTGGCCTTCCAATACTGAAAGAGGGTTTATAAGAAAGATGGGGGAAAACTTTTTAGCAGTGCCCATAGCGATAGGACAAGGGGTGATGGTTCTAAACGAAAAGAGAAGTTTAGACTGGATCTTAGTGAGAAATGTTTTGCTGTGAGGGTGGGGAGGCCCTGGCCCGGGTTGCTCAGGGAAGTGGTGGCTGCCCCATCCCTGGAGGTGTTCCAGGCCAGGTTGGATGGGGTTTGGAGCCCCCTGATCCAGTGGGAGATGTCCATGCTCACTGTGGAGGGAGTTGGATTGGATGATCTTCATGGTTTCTTCCAACCCAAACCATTCTATGATTCCATTGGGTCAGAGTACACCAGGCTTCTCCGTTGCAGAAATCTACTTTGGGAAGTTTGTCTTTGATTATTCCTTCTCCCCTGCTGTGCTACGGAGGCCTGTCTCGGAACAGGAATGTTGAGAGAGGTCTTGGGATGAAGAGCTGGGAGGTGAATCGCTGAGCTACTCTCGTTTAAAAATAATCCCCCAAAAGAAGCTCAGCTTTCCTCTGTATTCAGGATTGTTTCAGGCACTCGTACTGCGGCCCCTAAAACAGTTGCAGCTTGCAAGGGAGGAAGTGGGAGAGAGTAGCCTGGGGCTGGAGGATTGGGATGGGAGTTTAAAAAATTGGCTTCACCTCTTCAAGCCAGGCTCCTGAAACCGTGCTCTCAGGCTAACGGTGCTCCTGATGTGCCTCCTCTTTCAGGGAGTGGGAAAGAAGTTTTAGGATCTGCATGTTCTTGATTTGCTCTGTGGCTTGTACTGAGTGCAAATATTTTCAGCTTGAAGCCATCTGAGGTTGCTCTTTGGTACAGTTGCAGAATCAGAAGATTTAAGTGTTGGTTCTTGCTTCGTGGAAAAGCTTTTTCCCTGCATCTGGATGTGGCTGACTGGCTGCCTGTGGTTTTCAATCCGAAAGGTGTTCTGGGGTGCTACAGCAGCATGCGTGGGTAGAAATGTCTTCTTAATTTGTTATGGGTTTTTTTCTCTGTGCATGTGGGTTTGGTTTTATGTCTCAGTCTCTGGGTTTTTTTAAGTATTGACCTTTATGGAAAAAATATCTCTTCTTTTTACCGAATAATTTTGTGAGTGCAAGGAAGCATTCTTGGAGAATGAAGAGTCTCACCATCAGCTTCTGCAGAATCTTTGGTGCCGTGAAGAATAGGTCATCACTCACCTTCCCAGTTCTGCTGACCAGTGGCATGGAAAGCCACAGCTCCTGCTGCCTGTGTCGTGTCCAGTTCTGACCTCACCTGTGTGCTGTCAGCTGTGCCTGGAGAGCAGTGTCCCTTTGGCTGTGCCAGCAGGTGTCCCTGCCCTGGTCCAGAGGACTGGCTTGCGGAGGCCCAGCAGAAATTTTGGACTGTTGGTCGGGAAGGTGGATTTAAGGGATCCTGCCCTGGTCCAGGACTGGAGGCCACTGCAGTGGCTCCACCAGCATGGGGTGTGATCACAGGGTAGGTTCTCCTGGGTAACCCTGGAGCAATAGGACTGGGCTGCCTCCTTCTGTCCATTGTTCAGGACGTTACAGACAGCTTATGGTATAAATTGCATGTTACAAGTGGGGACATAATTCACATGACTGTGTTATTACAAGGGTTTGGAAAGCGAGTGTATCGCATACCGGGTTTGTGTTTCGTGCCGCTTGAAACAGCTTGTTTTATAAACAAAAAGCTGAGTTCAGGTTGGCTTTACACGCATAAATATCAATTCACGATAGCTCCATTGCCTCAGACATTGGATTAAATGTCAGGCTGCTGTTTTTTCTGCCTTCTCAGTCTTTCTTCTACTGCATTGGGAAAATTCTTCAGTTTCTAGGCTGATTTATACCTATAAAATAACATCGTTATTTGCATAATCGCTGAATATGGCCAGGGGACTGCCAGAGTACTGTTTCTCGATGCAGGCAAGAATTCCTTTCTGTAGTTTTTTGTGTGATGAGAAATTCTTTTCTACTGTAACAACCCAGAGCTCCACTTGTCCTTTTATAACTAAGCCATGGACAGGATCCCCTCCTCCCTCCAACAAGCATCACATGGGGTCTGGGATTTTGGGGGTCTCTTTATAGCCAGCAAGGAGCTGGAATTGCATTATTGTGCTCCTTGGATGCTCTGTTTTCTGTAGCTATTTTCTCTAATTTATTTTGTAGGCATATACAGAGGAAGGACTCAACCCTGCTGCCTTTCCCACGCATATTGTATGTGGGATTTGTGTTCTTAAAGCGAGTGCATTCCTCAGGCAGCGCTATTGTGTGGGACTGGGTACTGTACCGCTGTGGTCCTTGTGAATGGCAATAAGGCATCTCACCATGGTTTCACTACAGCAATGTCAGGTCCAAACTTGAAGCTGTCAGGGAGTTACCATGCTAATATTGTACTCAGTAGCTGACCATTTACTTTTGCTCAGTGTCATGTTTTTGCTCATTTTTGTCTCTAAGTGAAATGAAAAAAATTGAAATGTTGGAGTGTTTGGCTGGAAATAACTCCCGTCCTTTGGGTGGATGCATTTGGTTCATCTGCAGAGAATCGGTGCTAATCCAGGCGTTCCTTTTAAGCCTCTCTGAGGAAAACTTGTCATGACAGAAATCCAGCCTGCTTTCCAGAGGTGAATTTTGGTCACAGTGACAATAATACTGCTGAAGAATGTTCACACAGCTGCCACACTGCGTGCTCTGTGTCTCAGATTCCACTCATGAATTACTGGCATGGGCTGCTTGGAGAAGTGGTGGCTGCCCCATCCCTGGAGGTGTTCAAGGCCAGGTTGGATGGGGCTTGGAGCTCCCTGATCCAGTGGGAGGTGTCCTTGCCCACAGAACTGGATGGCTTTGAGGTCCCTTCCAACCCGAACTATTCCATGGTTAACCCGTGTTCTGGAGAATCCATGCGCAGACTCGTGCTCTGTCCATGGCAGGTGGGTTGGAACTGGATGGGCTTTAAGGTCCCTTCCAACCATTCTATGAATTCATTGTTTTACACATGAGCTGGGGAGGGTTTTACCCGCGTATCTGTGAGGTAGCAGCCTTTATTTGAAAACACAACAGATGAATAGTTAAGAATTTGTTCTTTGTTCATTCCAGGCAGATCCTTTAAACTATGGTAAATGCATGCCCTGGACTAACTCCTCTGTTAAGTCTGGGGAATAAGAGATTTCCCTTAATTTGCCAGCTCATGGAAATGCTTAAAAGTTTTTTTTTCCTTTTTCTTGCTTTTCTCCCCCCTTTGGAGGGGAGAAGCTGGGAGCAGAAGAAACACATCCTGTGTGGTCTTCTGAAAGAGAATTCCCTGCTACCCATGCCATGCAGTAAGTACTGGCTGGAACAATTCAGCATTGACAGGGAATATGGAAAAAGGAATTAAAAGTCCTAAACTCAAAAAATGACACAAATTAAAGTATCTTCTTTACTGAATGCAGATTTCTTAGCCATGGGATTTAGAATGTGCAGAGCCAGTATTCAGAGTTTCCCTGCTGGAAGCATTTGTCACTTTTTCACTGGCTTTCCTCTAGTACATTTCTCATTTACCATGAGATTTTAAAGGCGTCCCTGGCCAGGTCACTGTTCCTCCACATTCCACAATGCCTAAACTGAGAGCTAAATTAAAAAGGCAGTGCTACCTCGAATTATCCCAGGCCCTGAGCTCTGCCTGTGCATAAGGCAGCCCTGCAACTCTACTTTGGCACCTTGGAAAGGGTTTTTGTTTTATCTTTACCACAGGGATCAAGAAATTTTCACGAGCTAGGGAGCTAAACAGTGGCTTCAATTAAAAACTAAGGGAAGGTAGATCTAGAATGGATATAAGGAAGAACTTATAAGGAAGCCCCATCCCTGGATACATTCAAGGTCAGGTTGGAGCTCAGAGCAACCTGGTTGCTCAGGTGGTCAAGATCTGGTTGAAGATGACCGTGCTTCTGCAGGGGGCTTGGACTAGATGACCTTTAAAGGTCCCTTCCAACCCAAAGTGCTCTATAATTCAGACTAAAAAAGATATAAAATTAAAATGTTCAGAGCTGTCCCATTCTGCAAAGCATCTCTGTGTTTCTGTTGGATCTTGGAGCTGTTTCTTTTCATGCAGTGGCTGGGATCACTGTCGGCAGAGCATGAGACCCTCGTCTCAGAGGTACAATTTCTGTGATGAGGGAGGCTGTAAGAACACAGTCATACAGATGGGTACCCAGATGAGGTGTGAGCAAAGGATCCTGCCCTAATGTGCTGCTTCCATGCTCTCCTGATGGTTATTGAACGTGCCAGTGCTGCACTCTGCTGAGCCAGCCGCGAATAGCAGGATGTTCATTTTTAACATGATCAGCTGGGAAATGCAGAGTTGGAGGGGATATTTGGTTTTAATTTTTACTTCTTCAGTAAAGCTACTGTCGAATCATGGGCATATATTTTTTGTTTAAGTTGGGGTTGTCAGACCTGGGTACGAAAAGCGACTGCAATTTCTTCTGCATTTGAAATGTGTCCAAATACCTTAAGCAGCTCTGGAAAATGTAGCTGCAATGTGTTAAAGTGACACAAACAACCCATATGAAATATTTGGGAAACTCATTTGCATCCCTTAAATGAATCAATGGGAAATGGAGATTTGAGGAACTTGGCAAATACTTGCATTTCAATCACATCGACACTGACGTTTTTTGGAATGAATGTTGTATCTTCATCAGTTACTGCCCTTTTCTTCCATTCAAAAAGTGGCCCGGTTATGGGGACATTTTAATCCTTTTAGGAATGGTGCTTCAGCAAGTGAACACTGCAGAGCTGGAACCTTTCATTTGGAGGTATTTGAGGTGACTCAGGTGTGCTGACTCTCAGTTTAGTGAAGGCATTTTTCCTATGCTTTGTTGATTTATTCATTCTGGAGAGCCAGGGTGACTGTTACTCTCATGTAAAGTAAGCGTAGAGAGAGCTTCCTTTCCCTGGGGTAGGGTCGTGGCTGTGGAGTATGAAGCTGTGATGAATGCTGTTTCTTCTTCTGTTTGTTCTTCTGGCGAACTCTTGACCAGGATGGTGCTAATGCTGGGCAGGGGTCTGGAGGGGAAGTCGTATGTGGAGCGGCTGAAGTCACTTGGTCTGTTCAGCCTGGAGGAGATTGAGAGGGGATCTCATGGCTGTTTGTTGTCTTCTCACAAGGGAGATGAAACAGGTGCTGAGCTCTTCTCTCTGGTGACCTATGACAGGGCTAGAGGTGATGGCATGAAGGTGTGCCAGGAGAGGGTTAGACTGGATATTAGGAAGATATTCTTCACCCAGCGGGTGTTGAAGCACTGGAACAGCTCCCCAGGGAAGCAGTCAGGGCACCGAGTGTGCCAGCACTCAAGAAGCATTTGGCCAATGCCCTCAGTCACAGTGTGTGAATGCAAGGAGTGTCCTGTGCAGTTGGACTCGATGATCCTCGGGTAATTCTGTGATTCTATAATGGAGCCATCATCTACCTGGTGGGACCATTTCTTTTAACCTTGCAAAGGAAGCTCTGCAAGAAGCAGATGCTCAGCCAGCTTGGTGTAGCTAACTGGTACCCAGGATCTGGAATAGCTGTTGAGGTCCTTGTGCATGAACACCCACTGCAGTAACCAAACTGTGTGTTTGGGCCACTGCAGCGCATCCGCTCACTCAGGTTCAGCAGACCATTACTCACCCCAGAGTAATGGCTTTGACTGAAACAACATCTCTGTTCCCTGATGTTCATCAGGAAAAAAGTAAAATGGAAAAGCTTGGGTTTTGAGGAAAACTCCAGGGAGCTTTGTCATTGTGGTGGGGTTTTTTTTCCCCCTTTTTAAAAAATTTTTCCCGTTGCAAGTAAATTAAGGGGGAATGAAGATGATGTAAAGGAAAGACTGTCAAGGAAACCAGCTGGCATTTTGAATCAGCTCTGCCAATTTTAGAAACAAGGCCAAGTGCTGAAGGAATCCAGAGCAATCTGGTCCCTCCAAACTGGTTTTGGTGAAAGACTAAAGGTAGGAAGGTGCATAAATGTTACTGTCTAAAAGGTGTCTTTGCTTTCTGGTAACCTTGGAGAAGACTAAAATTCTGCCTTCAGAAATCCTTGAATTCAGTAGGTTGAGGACATGCTGACCTGTCAAGTTTTGCCTTATATCCATTCCTGTACATGGTTTTACAGGTTTTAAATGGTTTACATGATGAGAAACCAGTTCAGCAGTTATGGGATTGCTGGAGCTCAGTGGGATTCCACAGTTTCTTCTCCCTTTGTGTGTCCCAGTGTAAGGCTGTGACAGGAAGAGGAAGAAAAACACAGGTTTTAGTAGGTTCTCTCTCCCCTACTGAGGATAGCAAAGAGGAAACTTTATCCCATCATGTTCACTGGACTGTTTTCTTCAATTTTATATGTATTTTCAAATTGTGTTATGTTTCTGGATGTGAGGAAGACAGGTTGACACTTTTTCTGATAAATGCAATAAGACTTTTCAGAAGAAAATCCTTTTGTATTATCCAGCAGAGTTGTTAGATAGAAATTATTTATAACTATGATTTTGTGGACTGAAGTGAGCTGAAGTTTTCCAAATCGTGTTTGTAAGTATAAAGACCAAGAACTTCAAACTTGCGTGCTTAGAGCTGGACACTCTGACTTGTGAGAGCTCTTGGATTCCCAGGGCATTCGGCAGCAACAGCTGAAAGTTGCACAAGTGATGTAGGTGCTCCAGGTTTCCTCCTGGTGCCCACCCAGCCAAGGGCTGTGATTATTTAAAAATGGGAAGACCATCTATGGGGAGTGGGACACCGGCAGGCATTCTGCCAGAATTGCTTAGAGGCATGGAATGGTTTGGGTTGGAAGGGGCCTCAAAACCCATCCAGTCCCACCCCCTGCCATGGACAGGGACACCTCCCACTGGATCAGGGGGCTCCAAGCCCCATCCAGCCTGGCCTGGAACCCCTCCAGGGATGGGGCAGCCACCACTGCTCTGGGCAACCTGGGACAGGGCCTTCCTACCCTCACAGCAAAACATTTCTTCCTAAGATCTCATCTCAATCTCCCATCTTGCAGCTGAAAATCCTTACCCCTTGTCCTGTCCCTGCACTCCCTGATCAGAGGCCCCTCCCCAGCTTTCCTGGAGCCCCTTTCAGTACTGGAAGCCGCTCTAAGGTCTTCCCAGAGCCTTCTCTTCTCCAGGCTGAACAACCCCAGCTCTCTCAGCCTGTCCTCACAGCAGAGATGCTCCAGCCCGTGGATCATCTCCGTGGCCTCCTCTGGACTCGCTCCAACAGCTCCAGGTCCTTCCTGTGCTGAGGACTCCAGAACCGGATGCAGGACTCCAGGTGGGGTCTCCCCAGAGCGGAGCCGAGGGGCACAATCCCCTTCCCTCGTCCTGCTGGCCACCCTTCTTAGAGCAAACATGTCAGTGGGATCTGCCCACCTTGCAATTGTTGTGGTATCTGTTATAAAACACTGAAGTTCTCAAATATTTGTCCTAACTGCTGCTAATGAAAATGTGGTCTTTTGTGGGCTTTATTTTGGGAATATCTTCGTTCAGAGGACACCAGTGATTGTTCAAAAGCCTCCCACTGAATTGGAAGAGGACTGAGGATCTGGTAAAGCAATAGACTGCATTGTGGATTGAGCCCTAATTTGTTTACCAGGTTTCAGACCAAAGCAGATTGACGCAGCAGTGACTTTAAGCTGTGACAATTGGACTAAATAATTTACATAAACAGATTTGCTATGCAATTACGAAATTTCCACGGGACAGCAAGGCATAGAAAACAGGGAAGTGAGGAGCCAACTGATGGTTCTCACTAGCTAATTTCAGATGTAAATAATTCAACTGTTTCAAAATGATTTACTGTGGCACAAAGCACAAAAGATGACAAATCTCATTTGGAGCATTTAGTTTGTATTTGGAGAGGAGGGTAATCTGGGATGACAGTTTGTGTGCCAGGTTTTGGATCAAAACAGGTACAAACTAGTGGTTAATAAACTGTGCTGTTATGTGGTGGTGTCTTTGGTTTATCTCATAAAATCATAGAATTGTTTGGTTGGAAAAGACCTTTGAGATCGAGTCCAGCTGTACCTGTGCACCACTAAACCATCCCTGAGCACCTCATCCACCCAACTTTTAAAAACCTCCAGGGATAGGGACTCAACCACTGTCCTGAGCAGTCTCTGCCAGCGCTGAGAACCCTTTCAGGGAAGAAGTTTTTTCCTTGTGTCCAATCTGAAGCTGCCCTGGCACAATGGAAATGGAAAGTAGCTGCAGTTTATTTTGCAATACTGTGGTTTCCACAATTACAGGGAGTTTCTTTCTGGCCTATCTAACCATTTACCAAGTGTTTTCTTGTGTTAGTACCTCATACTAAGACTGTAGCTTGGGCAGGATCACTGTTCTGCCCTTGCTTCTCAAATGTGAGAGATTCTTGTTCTGCAGCGGAGTCCAGAGAGCTCAGATCCAGTGAGAAAAGGGACCAAAGTTAATTACTGTATTGCATCTCTTTGCAGTCCATTTAAATGGCTACAGCCTGTTTGTTGGAAATGGGAGAGGCAAGTATCTCCTTCCCACCACAGTTTGGACATCACTCAACTGGGAAAAGAGAATGCAGCATTTTTCAGAGAGAGGTGCTGGCATTTCAGTCTCCTGGAGGTGTGAGCGTTGCCCACGCCGCTCTGCGTTAGATCCAGGGTGGTCTCTGCCCACTGCTGCAAACTGGCTCGAAGCCCACATTGTTCTGTCAGCTTTGTGTATCCCTTTTTATATCCCACCAGCTTCTACTGCTGATGGAGGAGAAATACTCCTCTTCTTCCTAGAGAAATTATGTTCCTTAGAAAATCAAGGTAAGCACATCCAGCTTTGCCTAAAAGCAGCTTACAGGGATCACACGTTTATTACTATAATTAGTTATTTTCTTATGTAAAAGACCTGTAAGGTTGATTAAGTTGATGATCCTCTTAATGTTGAAATTCACAGTGAGACTCTCAAGTGTCCTGTTTGATACTGGAGTAATTGTGTGCTTAGAAACAGTCATGCAGGACAGGTTTATTTAAGGATAGGGATATTGTTGTTTTCTGCAGTGAGTGGGACTGCGTGTTCTGTACAGCTGTGCACAGCGGAGTCCAAGAGGTGCTGTGCGCAGGCTGCGAGAGGTGCAACGGAGAACAAGTGGCACCTTTGTTCAGCAGTGTTGAGTGAGTGGAGCTCAGTGACAAAGGCTGCAGCATCCCTTTTCCAAGGGCACTGCTGGCAACAACAGCAATTTGCCTGCATGCAGAGAACATGCTCTGTAGTCCTATGTGAGCCACGGTGATGTTGGTTGGGTGAACGTCAGGGTTATCCTGGATTCACTGCATCAAGGCTGAAATAGATTCTCCTGCAGCGTGGTTGCTTTTATCTTGGTCTGCCTTCAGTGCAATCCTAATCTTGCCTAGAGGAAAGCTGGGGAGGGGCTCTTCATCAGTGAGTGCTGGGATAAGATGGGGAGAACGATTTTGAGCTCTGCAAGAAGGGAGATTGAGATGAGATCTTAGGGAGAAATGTTTTGCTGTGAGGGTGGGGAGGCCCTGGCCCAGGGTGCCCAGAGCAGTGGTGGCTGTCCCAACCCTGGAGGTGTTCCAGGCCAGGTTGGATGGGGCTTGGAGCCCCCTGATCCAGTGGGAGGTGTCCCTGCCCATGGCAGGGGGTGGGACTGGATGGGCTTTGAGGTCCCTTCCAACCCAAACCATCCCATGGTTCTATATAGGTAAAAACACACGGACTCCTGCTCAGCGGGTGGCATCCATAACATGCAGTCACGTTTTAAATTCCTTGCATTTTCTTCCTTCTTTCTTGCAGGCAAGAGGTGCAGATATCCCAGACATTCCAGGGGAATTGCCGCTCCGGACCTGTGGCAGCACAGCCAGTATGAAAGTGAAGAATGTGAAAAAGTAAGAGCAATGTTCTTCGAGTTTTCTGTCTTTGCTGGGTTGTGATATCTTGGGGTTTTGCAGTTGTGCTGCAATGCGGTTAGGGCATTTGGCAACAGTTTCTGACAGTATCTTCACCTGAGCAACCCAAATCCATGCAAAACAAAGTGAATTATAGCTAATGGCTTCTAAAACTGGGGGCATGAGACATTTTGTTGGCACTCTCATCTGTTTCTGGTCACAGAAGCAAAGCTTATTAGAGTTTTGAACCTCACTGGTATTGTATTTTAAATTTTTTTTAATTTCTTCCTGAAACTGATTAATTAAAAAAAACAACCAAAAAATTACAATATATATATCTAAAAAAACCTAAAGAGATGCGCGAGCCTTGTGTAAATAAGATGTCTTCCAGGACAAGTGGGTGGCTTAGATGTGTTCTTTTTTTTCATATTTTATCTCTTTTCTTCTTTTTTTTTTTTTTTTTTTGTACCTTTCACCCTGCATGTATTCATTTGAAGGGGTTTTGCACAACCTTCAGGGTTATTTTTTCCTTCTCTAATCTCCCAGATATTTTTTTCCTGTGGGGTTACACTCTCTTTCTCTCTCAGTCTCTCCCAGAGAATGCAATCCAACTTATTATGCTTGAAGCTAAGGTTTCAAACCTCTAACTCACAGAGGGGATCAAAAGTAATCAATATGCCTGGGCTTGTCTTTGCTGAGACTGCTGACTGAGGGCCTGAGCGCCCCGATACTGATTGATTGGTGCTTTCAGATCACCTCTCCGTAGTGCTCGGATGCTGTAAGGGAAATGGCTCTTTGTTCGAGTGCTGAGCAACCAGATGCTGCATCTCACTTCCCACTTAGATTCCCGTGGGAAGAGAGAGTTAGATAATGACAATCTCATTGGCTCACCACCAGAAATATCTATAGGAGTCTATAATAGCTTCAGCAGAAGCAAGAGCACGTTGCAAAGCCAGAGGAGCTCCCCGTCAGCCACCGTTGTAGCTGGAGACACTTGGGAATAATTATGCCTCACTTTTGAATTCTAAAAAGGCAAAGGATAAATAGCATTTGTTCTGCACCCTCAGATACATCAACCCGGGACTGATGGGCTGTGATGCCTTTCACAGGTAAAGTTCTACTTTCCTATGTGTCTCGTGTAAGGCTGTTTATTTGCACTGTGAAAATGCGTTTGTAAAGGTAGAACGGCTTCTCCCTGCACTGTTTCTTAGAGATGTGGGCTTTGGTGTGGATGAAATCCCACGCAGTTCTTGAAAAAAGCCTCTTTGCAATTTAGTTCTCCTTTCTCACTCAGTTCCTTTCCCCACGGTTTTGGTGCATCACATCGGCAAACCCCTCTGTTCCCTTGGCTTTAGGATGAGAAAGTCGTCATTGTTTTATATCGGTAACTGCATTTTATAGCGGTGCTGGGTGCTGAGCCTCGTTTGGGTGATTTACGTGTCTCATGGGGTGCTTTTGATGTGCTTCAGGTTATCCTTTACCAAGGGCCATTTCCCGAAGATGGCTGAATGTGCACATTTCCATTATGAAAACGTGGACTTTGGCAACATCCAGGTGAGTTTCAGGTTTCTTTTCTATACAGAGCATCATTGTGCTTGGCTGCCAACTCACCTGGTGGGGAGGCGCAGAGGGGCCTTCCCTGAGCCTCCTTGAGTTTGTTGCAAAATGTTTAGTGATGAGAAGTTAAAGCAACAGAGTCTCTTTATTTGAAATCGCTTCCCTGTACCACGCGGAATCTGCACTCAGCCATGTGGCCACCCCTTTGAGACTGGAGAGGATTTTATTTCCACTGAAAATGACTGATGTCACTGTTTTAAGACTGCATCAAACATTAATTATCGAGTTGTGTAATAACTGCATGCATGTTTTTAGCTTGCGTGTGTGTATCGTTAAACAACTGTGTGAATGTGTTTATATAAATATAAATAATTCAAGTTCATCCATTCCGGTTGTGTTATCTTAGCTCTGCATTGTGCATTGCAGCAGCTGTGTCATCAGAGCACAGGAAATTGCTAATCAGCCTGAGTTGCATCTCTAGAAGTGTGCAGGCTTCACTCCTTTGTGACCCATCCATCAGAAACAGAGGCAGAAGTGTTTTGTGCTCGGGAGGGCTGGGAACCAAGAATCGCTGCCGGTTTCTCGTGAGCCCTGCACATCTTGTTCTGCACTCAGAGAGGCAGGAATGCCTCCAGCATCTGCCAGCCTTGTAGCCAAAAAGAGGTTACAGCCTTGTCATTTGTAAAACATTTCCTGTAATAGAGAGTGAATTATTTAAAGCCTTTCATGTTTCCATACTTGACAGTTTTGCGAGTAGAATTATGCATCTGTTTTTTCTGTCTCTATAAAATTCCTACTGAGAGGGAGTTTGGGTTCTATTCAGACTTGTATCTGCTATTATTCACACTCTGTGGCTTGAAGTGGGTCCTTTCTGCTGAGCGTGGGGTGCACAGGCTTTGGCAGACGCACACACAAAGGCACTGCGAGTCAGACACCAGTGCAGAGACCTTGGTGTCTGGAAGATGGGCCGGCATGGGCAGGAGCAGTGCTTCGGCTTCCAAAGCGAATCTGGGTTTCTTATTTCCACTTTCTGTGTGCTGCAGCAGCGTGACTATTCTACATCCCTGTTTTTTGCCTCCTGGTAATTTTCTGAGTTGACGCCACTGATTTCTCAGTCATTGCAGGGGTAGGTTTTGAGCCGTTTTCTGTACACACAAATGAGTTTTGCATTGTGCAGTCCTTGGGAGTTTTACTTTCCATCGTTCAGAGATATTCAGCATGATACGCAAGTCCAAGAGAGGTCTCCACCTTGCGTGGCACTAGTATTTAAACATTTTGAAGACAGTGGGAGGTGTCCCTGCCCATCTCAGGGGGTTGGAACTGAATGGGCCTTAAGTCCCTTCCAACCCAAACCATTCCATGATTCTATGATTCTTTTGTAGCTTTAAGCATTTCTTGGAATGTTTTAAGGATGGCAGAGCATACTTGTACGGTTGATATGCTGAGATTTTTGTGTTCCTGAGAGAGACAAGTAAAATCAGGTGATGGGTTCTTTACAGATTGTCTTCATTTTGTTCTGCCACCACCAGACCTGAGGCGTGTCCTGGTGGGAAGTTTCCACAAACAGGAGCTGGTGCTGCCTCACACTCACTTTTATGCTATCATTGCTTTCTGTGCTCCTGCTCCATTGTCCTCCAGCACTGACAGATAATAGAATCATAGAATGGTTTGGCTTGGGATCTTAAAGCCCATCCAGTGCCACCCCCTGTCATGGGCAGGGACACCTCCCACTGGATCAGGGGGCTCCAAGCCCCATCCAGCCTGGCCTTGAACACCTCCAGGGATGGGGCAGCCACCACTGCTCTGGGCACCCTGGGCCAGGGCCTCCCCACCCTCACAGCAAAAACTGTTTTCCTGAGATCTCATCTCAATCTCCCCTCTTGCAACTTAAACTGATCCCTAACTGAAAACTGGGAAAGGGTGGCTTGGAAAGACAAAGTAGTTTGAGTTGCTCAGCTGAGTCAGGACCTCGAGCTGTTTTTTCACACAGCGTCTCAGTTGCAAAGTTGGGAGGAGAACGGTGAACAATGGTAGTGTGGGAGGCACGGTCATAAAAGTGTGGATGTCTGCTTATTGGAGGAGGCAACTCCTGTTTCCACCACTGCTACTGCTGGAAAACTGTGCATGCTTTGTTTTCTGTGTACCTAAAGCTTAAATAAGGTGAATCCAACCAGCTCTGTGCCTCTGGTCCATTCCTTTTTCTGAGCATGATTTCTGATAGATTCCCACAGATTAATGACTCCGTAATATGGATAAAAATACTTTAAGAACAGCACTTTGCTCCTGTTATACGAAAGGACAAGGAATTACAGTACTTGCTTAGCAGGAGAAGACCAGTATTAATGACAAAGCAAAGGAAAACTATTGATGCGACAGCTATAGCAGTGTTAGTTTACAGACTTAAAAATTAGTTCGTTTAGGGCTCATACATTTTAATGCAGCAGCATTCGTTGGTGGTTCCTTTGTGATAGCAAGGTGGAGTAGAGAATAGCAGTGGGCTGGAGTGACTTGTAAGTGACAGCTTGGCACCTAATCACAAATTACGGAGTTGCATCGGAGGAGCAGTGGGTGGGTGTAAACTCCTTTCAAAAATCTATTCACTGTTGAAAATTTGCATAGCAGAAATGCAGCATTATCTGCCTGTGTTAGGAATTGTGTAATGCTGTCTATTAACAGCCTGGCCACATTTCAGATTGTTTTGTAACGTTGATGTCGTTTATAATATTGTCTTATGGTGCAATTGATATTAATATCTTGGCATTTCACCTCCTGAGATGGTTTTAAATTAGCTGTCTGAGGTGTATAAAAAAGGGATATGTTCTCTTCTTACCCTCGCACCATTCTAACAAAACCAGGTGCATTTGGGGATGATTTTCTTGTTAGGAATGCTCTGCTATGCTGCTTTCAACAGCAATGCATTTTAACCTTACCTGTGTCTGGCCAGCAAGGTACACCTTGCGTTGGCAAGAGTAGTTCATGTCAAAGCTGGAGTTAAAGGAGGGCCTTGCAGATTGCATCAATGTCAGAAACTCACTGGTATTTTGCTGAAATAGCTGACATTTATTACTACATTCATTTTTCAGGACTACATCATCAGTTCTTAAATTCACCATGAAAAGCCAGGTTCTGTGTAATAGGTTTATTTTAGCCTAACTTTGGATAAATGCTTAGGAGTCCTGTTAGCAGGAGCAGAACTGGATCAACCTCGCTATGGTCTGTGATGAGATGTTACTCAGCCATGGCTATAGAATGGGATTACTCCGCATTGGTTGGGTCAGTTCTGCTGGGTTCCTTCTCTCTTGAGCTTTGCTGCCTTTCCAGAGGTCTTGACTAATGTCTGCCTGCAATGCCTCTCCTCTCTAGAGGATCAAAAGTCAGTTCAAGGGTTGCTTGCACACGTTGCCGTAGAGGCATGTTCATGTTCAGTTAAGCACTGAAGAATGGGAGGTCCTCAGCATCTCTTCCAGGTCTTGTGTTAAGGCAGAAGGACTGACATAGAATCATAGAATCATTTAGGTTGGAAGAGTCCAACCCTTAACCCAGCACTGCCAAGTCGCCACTCAACCAAGTCCCTAAGCACCACATCTGCACCTCTTTTAAATCCCTCAAGGGATGGTGACTCAACCACTTCCCTGGGCTGGCTCTTCCAGCACTTGACAACCCTTTTGATGAAGAAACGGTTCCTAATATCCAGTCTAGATCTCACTACAATTTTAACTTTAGCAGTTATAACATCCCCGATGATTTAGAAGCCTAAATCATTCCTATGTAACTTAAAATAATATGTTCACAATCCGTTTCTGAGGCAGATTGTTAAATTCAAGCATAATTTCAAGGTCTGCTAGTTGCAAAAGCTTCCTTCCTAGGGGTCTGTGTTGTTCCAGCGCTCTGCATGAGCCAGCATAGAAACAGTTGATGTAACACAGTAAACAGGGCAGCATTGTCCAAAACATGGTTTGAGTTGAAGGTCAGTGCATGAGCATGGTGCTCAGCCCAGGCTACTGTGATTCCAGATTCCAGACTTTGTGTTTTAGCTCAGAGCTGTTCAAGTTAACTCATTCAGGTGTCATTGTGAAGTGTCTCCGTACAGCAGTTCTGTCACAGTCTCACTCCCTTTTAGTGAGCTTTAGGGCTTGTTAACGCCCAGGGCCTGCACTATTTCAACAACCTCCTATGTTGCTGAGTTACACAAATTAGAATGATTCCCCCCCAACATGGTGCAAATGTGATTTTACTTCACTTCATGCTATGGGCCGTTAATATAAACAGAGAAGTAGTGATAACATGTTCTGCAAATGTATTCATATCCTGCCAGAAATGAAGAGTTTGTTCTTCACTTGAAAGAATTAAGAAATTATCTTTTAGTTGAGGAGGTTTTGGTAATGGTGTACGGGGATCTGATCAACTCTGCACTTCCCAGATAATATTCCATGCTCATTGAAAAGCCCGTTGCTAAAAGAAAGAAAGTGCTGTGCTGCACATTTGTATCACATCAGCAATCTTGCATTTGACACAGATTTCCCCCTTCAAACAGCATGACATCCGTATCTCTGTGTTTGCATTTATGTAGCTGCCTTCTATAAATATCCCCCTGTCGGAATGGGGTTGGATTATGATGCATGGAAGATCCTCTCCTTATCTGTTAAGACTTGGCATTGCAAGTGGCAGGAGCACGTTATCAGTAGTAAAGGAAGTATTTGAACCAGAACCACTTCCGCTGCGGAGGCATCTGCTGCCAGGAATTCTTGTTAGGAACTCAGCAGTGCTGTTTGCTGTTTGAATGCCCTCGGAAAGCTGCAGCTTTCCAGCCAAGACGATGGGCTGCCTTTAAGTGGTGGTGGCATCTCATACCTCTAATTGCATTTTCCTGCTGTGATTTAAGAGTTAGAAGCCTTGCAAAGAGCAGTTCAGTTCTTCTTGCGCCTTTTGTCAGCAAAGGTTGGATTCGATGATCTCAAAGGTCTTTTCCAACCAAGCGATTCTATGATTCAAAGCCTATCGAGAAGATATTTTTTTGGGTCACCTTCTTTTGGTTTGCCTGTTTCTTGTATTTAATGATATTCCTGGGAAGTGTGCTCATGGGGTATCTCTGTTTATATGGTAAAACTATTTGCTGATAGGGATTCCAAAGGGAACAGAACCGGTGAAGCCTGACCAAATGCCCTCCTCTAGAGGTAACTGGAGGAGTCTGAAATGTTTCTGCTACAGCTCCGAGCATCCCTCTGCATCCATTGGCTGGAAACACCAGGGATAGAGGAGATCTCCCTGATCTGGCCCTGTGCGATATTGCCAGCTTAGCTTGGATCCCCTTCCATCACTGGTTTTACACTACACCTGCTCACTGCCTTCAGCGTGGGAGGACTTGTTCACTCCCCCAGCTCTTCTGTGGGTGTGGTAATTTTCAATACCTTGGCATTTTTGAGCAGCTGCAGCCTGTAATGCCTTCGTTTATTCCACTCCTGTTTAAAAAGAATAAAATACTTATTTGCAAAATCAGAACATGAAACAGCAGCAAGCCTACCCCAATCCCCTGGAAAAGATGTAAATACATAGTAAAAATGACAGGAACTGGCTGGAATTTAGCTGTGTATTGGTGCCATGAAAGATAATTTTCCTGAGTTTTGCTTTGTCTTTACAAATACGTGGGTTGTTATGACATGCATGCCTGTAGTGTGTAGGAAGTGGTGCCCCCTTTAGCCTTTCACCTCTGGATGCTTTTAATCTCCCCCTGCAATGACTTTGCCCTATGCTGGTACGGTATAGAATCATGGAATGGTTTGGGTTGGAAGGGACCTCAAAGCCCACCCATTCCCACCCCCTGCCATGGGCAGGGACACCTCACACTGGGTCAGGGGGCTCCAAGCCCCATCCAACCTGGCCTGGAACACCTCCAGGGATGGGGCAGCCACCACTGCTCTGGGCACCCTGGGCCAGGGCCTCCCCACCCTCACAGCAAAACATTTCTCCCCATGATCTCATCTCAACCTCCCCTCTTGCAGCTCAAAACCGTTCCCCCTGTCCTATCCCTGCACTCCCTGATCCAGAGCCCCTCCCCAGCTTTCCTGGAGCCCCTTTCAGCACTGGGAGGCTGCCCTAAGGTCTCCCCTCAGCCTTATTTTCTCCTTATTTAGACCAAATCCTCCCTGTCCTGTTCCCTGTCCTTTCTTGTAGAGTTTCTTTATTGTTGCCTCCAAAGTGGAAGGGGAGAAGTTTCAAGGGCTGCTTCAAGACCATAGGTATATAAAACCAACCATGTTCATAGTGCAGGTGGAAACCGCTCTATTAACTTAATCATTCCAGCTAAAACTCCTTGAAAAGTGACAGTCTTCTGCCAGGATCAACACATTTTTAAAATTTGGAGTCTACAGGCCAAAGAAGTTAGGAAAATATTTAAGTAAGTTCACCTCAGTTTTTTGATTCTTCTGTTTCCTGGTCTTGCATCCAACTTGTAACCAACTCCTCAGAAAAATTCTTCCCTGGAACAAGATCACACCTGTGAAATTCCAGCTGCTTGGTTTTCTTCCAGTGAAGTGGGCAGAAATCCAGCATGGGTTTTGTACTGGAAGGGTGACTCCCAAGTGTGGAGAGAATCTTTCTGTGGGACTTCACTGTTGCTCCGGCCTCGTTTTCTGCTTGTTCTGTGGAGAAAACCACCAGCCTTGTTGGGGATCCAGTGTTAATGGGCAGAATTTGTGGAAATTGTTTCCCAGTCACTAAAGCCTGATCGATGGTCTGGCAGGCTGTCGTTTCAAGGCTGAGCAGGGCTTTCTGCTGACCTTGTGGCCGGCACTTTGCTGGAGGCCTTTGTGACCCATGAAGGAAGAGGAGGATTGCTCTGAGAAGCTGGTTGGGAAGGGGCTCCCTGTCCAAGGAGTGCGCATGTGTGTGGGTGTTTGGTGGTGTGATACTGAAATATTTTGTTTGTGAACGGGCAGCTGCAGCCTGTTCTGGGCTAATGCTGATGTTCCCTTCTGGCTTTAGCTGCTCAGGCACTCTTAAAGCACGTTATACCTGCTGCTCTCACCTTCCTCCCCTTTGACTGACAGTTGCTGAAATCTATAATTTATAAACATTGATCTTTTTTTTACACAGTAAAAGGTAATTTGTCTGCCAGTACTCAGCTGGCTGGTTATTGGATTGCTTGTCGTAGAGGGGAAAGGTTTTTTCTGTTAGTATTCATCCAGATCAGCGCTTTGCCTGAGTCCCTGGGTGCCGTTTACGTCAGTCATCTAGGGGCATTGACGGGCATGCTGTAGCCAACAAATAGTTTTTAAAAGTAAATGATATTTTTAATTCTTGAGTCATTTAAATGGATATTTCTCCTTTTTTTTTTTTTTTTCCTCCTCTTGCCTTAGAACATTGTTATGGGTTTAGATCAGAAGGTCCATTTCTCCACTGGGTGTGTGCATGGGAGAGCAGCGCCCAGAGTTGTGTTTCTGTACTAGAGGGCAAAGTGGCAACTCCGGGATGCTGTGTTTATGAAGGATTTTGAGTATTGCTTGCTTTTTATCTCCCCCTAAAATGACTTTGCCCTATGCTGGTACGGTATAGAATCATGGAATGGTTTGGGTTGGAAGGGACCTTAAAGCCCACCCATTCCCACCCCCTGCCATGGGCAGGGACACCTCCCACTGGATCAGGGGGCTCCAAGCCCCATCCAACCTGGCCTGGAACACCTCCAGGGATGGGGCAGCCACCACTGCTCTGGGCAACCTGGGCCAGGGCCTCCCCACCCTCACAGCAAAACATTTCTCCCCAAGATCTCATCTCACTCTTGCAGCTGAAAACCATGCCCCCTCATCCCATCCCTGCATTCCTTGATCCAGAGCCCCTCCCCAGCTTTCCTGGAGCCCCTTTCAGTACTGAGAGGCTCCTGTGAGGTCTCTCCAGAGCCTTCTCCTCTCCAGGCTGAACAACCCCAACTCTCAGCCTGGCCTCACAGCAGAGGTGCTCCAGCCCTTGGATCATCTCTGCGGCCTACTCTGGACTCGCTTCAGCAGATCCAGGTCCTTCCTGTGCTGAGGCTCCAGAACTGAACCCAGGGCTCTACTTGTGTGTTTGTTCTCTGCCTTCTGAGTGTGCAGAAGTGCAGGTTTGGATTAGCATTTCCCCACACTCAAATACCTTGAGACAGGCTCCTCTCTTATTTTTGTCCTGAGTGCTGGGACAAAGTAGTTGCAGGGAGATCTGTGTACGCTGAGCTCTTCTCTGCAGTGGGGCACTCGTGGCACTCAAGTTTGAAAATGGGACCTCTGGTTCATTTATTTTTCCCCTGCATTTAACACTGAAAATACAGCAGAGTTGTTTGTGGATTTTTAGCCTTTACTGGTGCGTGGTGGCTGTTTGATGACATGAGTAAATCGTAAAATGACAGTAATGAGCCCAGCTGTTAACTTTGGCATTGACCTCCTGCTGTTTGCTGCTCTCGTAAATTATCTTTAGCAGCCTGTCACAGAAACATATGAAAACTGTTTTAATTAATAACTGGAACAGAGTTGTGTTGGAAAAATTTTCTTCCCTGAGGTTTAATGACCTGAGAAAAAAACTAGAAAGATCTATCATAAAAATAATTAAAATATATTAAAAATTTGAAAAGTATCTACACGCTCCAGAAAAATAATCCCCATTTCACTAGTGTTGAAAAAGGATTAAAAACCTTATGGTTTTGTGTATAATAAACTATACTGTTAACAAAAATGGTTTTAAAATTCAGCATAGTATTGTTTGTACCCATCAATCTGCAGGCAGTGCCAAGCTGGTGTGGATTTCATAACTTGTAAAATTAGTGTTGGTTCAATCCTGAGTGTGAGGTTTGATGGTGGAGTTGTCAGCTCAGGGGTAACATTTTTAACTGTTCATTCATTATCTTAGCTCACCCAGGGTGTGAGTATGTGTGTGCCTTTGGCTTGAGCTACAGGTGTTTTGATTCATTTCCCGGTGAAGAGATGCAGGTAAGTTATAACCTGATATTGCAAACTCTGTGTCCCTGGCTGCTTGGTTTGACCTCCCCTGCTGGCTAAGGGGGTTGGTTTGAGCAAACCAGGTGTGATCCATATGCTGAACCTTGCATTGTGATGGTTGCATGATCTTGTATCCGGGCAGTTTCAGACTCTGAAAACTAACCCTGCTTTCACAGCTGGTGCACTTGAGGATAATCTCACACAAGGGCGCGTGGTGTGGTGAGTTCAAGGTCATTTTCTCATTATAGAATCATGAAGGTTGGAAAAGACCTCTAAGTTCATCCAGTCCCACTGTCAGCACAACCCCACCGTGCCTACGAAACCACCAGGGAAGAACTGTCTTTGTGTACTCAGAAAGCACTTGTATCGTGATAACCTGCCCTGCGAGGCAAGAAGTGCAGAGGGGAGTGCTTGCGCTAACGGTGTTCAGATACTACACATGAAATATTTGCTGTGCCGTCAACAGGGTTCCCAGTGTGCACAGGTGTCAGAGGAGGTTTCTAGGTCTGCCAGGCTCAGCCCTGTGTGGTGGTGTTTGTTTTAGTTGCAGCAGAGAGATTTGTGCAGAGAATTTCCTGTGGAGCTGAAATTTCCCAGGGGTCCGGATTCCGACAGATGTTTTGTTTAAGAGGGGAGGCAGACACAGAAATGCATGTTCTCACCCACATGTGCCGTTATCATGTCTAGAAGGCATCGGAACATCTTTGTAGACTTTGATGGTTTTGTTGTTTTACCCCTTGTTGTGGTGTGTGAGCAGAAGGCGGAGGCTTCTGCTTCCACATGCTGCAGGCAAGGCTCTGCCCTTTGCCTCTCCTGGCATCTGTACCAAAAAGCTCTTTCATCTCCAGCAAGGATTCCGAAGGTATCGATTACTTATTTCCTCTGACTCTTAGTTTCTGGCCGTTTTGTCCACAGAACCTGCAAATTCAAGTTGCTGGTTTCCTGATGAAGCGGTATAACACGGAATGCTTCCATTCTACATCACGTAGAACTATGGTTGAGGTTATTAAAAATAAAATACTTAAATGAAGAAGCATGTGATGCCTTCCTTGCCTCTTCAGGACTCCACTTCCTAATGCAAAACTTCTTTTATCTCTCTTGAAACTAACCAACAAACTGATTCTACTCAGCAGTTCTTCCTTCCATCCCTCTCCCATATAAATAACAGAAACATACATTAAAAACTGTTTAATTCCTATGGGATGCAAGACTTTCCCTATCACTATGCTAAATTTCTTCCTCTCGAGTATTTTCTTTCCCAGAAGGAGGAGAAGCTTGTTTAGGTCTGTTCTTGCGTTTAAAACTCTTCTTTGTAGATGATCAGGGATTGATCTGTGCATTGCGGTTGATGGTGACACTTCTAAGTGCAGAGAGATTTTGGCACCAGCACACTTAGAATGATGTCAGTAATAATTTAGTGGGAAGACTGTTACTAAATAGATGCCCACAAGTCCAGTTGGAAATAAAAATATATAGTGCCCCAAACTTTGTGTATGTTCCAGGACCCATGAACCTGCCTTAAAATTAATTCTGTTCTATGGGGAGACTGCTGAAGCTTATAAATATTATGAAAAACACTGCCTGGAAAAAATCACTCTTTAGGAAGGTGGTATCGTCTGATCCTGTCAATGTATGTTTAGGTACTAAGAAAACTGTTTGTAAGGTACCTTGAAATTCAGTGCAGTGCTCCTTAAGGTGCTTGACTGTTAACCTTATTTATTGCAGATATGATGTGTCCAAACCTTCAGGCTTTAAAATAAATCATTTGGGACTAAGTTGCCAATTGTCAGCTTGAAGTAGTTCAAAAACCCAAATTGACTTCTGTTATTTTTACATTGTGCATCCAGGAATTTACTTTGGAATGCTGGTGAATTATTTAATATTCCTTTATCTGTTAGTCTTGCAATCATTATAGGTGTAGCAGTCCTGGAACGGGCAGGGAACCCACTGGAAGCTGGAGCCTGGGTGAAGAAAGGATTTGCATGAGAGAAAGGCAAATGTGGTATCAGGACGAGGGTTCAGCTTTGCTCAGGTGGGAGGTTCCAGGTTATTCAGGCATAGGGAAGGTGTGAGAAGCGTGAGAGCCTGATTTTGAGTCCCCTTCCATGCACCTTCTCTTGTGGCTCAAGGTTTGATTTAGTGTCAGGCTTTGCTTTAAACCTAAATAAGAGCTGAATGGAGTTTGGAAACTTTCTTTGGAGCAGGGAGCTCTTAGCTAGTGCCTGCATTTTGGATTATTGATGCATTTTAGCAGTTGCACAAGAGCTGTGATGTGCACTGTGAACAAGCCCCAGACAAGCTGTACTGGGTTCTGTTTCCCCTGCTACGCAGTCCCTGCATTGCTTTGAACTCCTTTAAGCATCCCTGTATCCCTCACTTTCTGGCCACTTTAAACTAAGAGGAGTTCAAAGTAAGTATAAGATTGTTTAAGAGCTGTTTGGTCTTGGTGTTTAATCAGAGGACACAGTGAGCCTTTTTTTGTCCTGCTTCCCTTTCACAACTGACTTAGCTTTTCGTGCAAATTGAGATGAGATCTTAGGGAGAAATGTTTTGCTGTGAGGGTGGGGAGGCCCTGGCCCAGGGTGCCCAGAGCAGCGGTGGCTGCCCCATCCCTGGAGGTGTTCAAGGCCAGGTTGGATGGGGCTTGGAGCCCCTGATCCAGTGTGAGGTGTCCCTGCCCCTGGCAGGGGGTGGGACTGGATGGGCTTTGAGGTAACTTCCAACCCAAACCATTCCATGATTTTGTGATTGTATGGAGCTGCCTGGGTGCCTCCTCTGGAAATGTTCTTTTACTCTCTTCTTTTACTCCCTCCTTTTGTGTAAAGTAGTGTTTTCCTGTGTGAGACCCCCAGTTTGTCCTTGTCCCCAGTAACCATTTGCTGCAGGACTTGGCCATTCAGGTGGAGTTCCCAAGCATCATTCCAGCAGCAGTGGGGAGCCAAGACACATTCAGGCTGTGTCAGCAGTGTCAGGGTGACTGCAGGGATGTGCACCAGACCGGGTTTATGCAATTACTCCTGTCCTCATGATTGTGTTCTGAAGACTGGTGATAGTTGAATTAAAAAGACCCATTTCGCTTGAAGTCTGCAGAATTGTGGACCAAGTGAAGGCTACAAGTTCATGCCTTTCTGTAAAGAACAAATGTGCCAAAGGAATGAGGTTCTTAGCTTCCAAAGAAAATGTGACACAGTGGCAGGATTATACCAAAACTCTTTTTCTTTCGAGAGAGCTATTAAATATTTAAATGAAAAACTAGAAGCCCAACTCTGCAATTCCAATGGGGAGGTCTCAGGTAGAGTGTGTCCTGCAGAGTGCAGACCTGTTTCCAGCATGACCTGAGTTGTTCAGAACTCACCTTCCCTGAATTGTCACCTGGAAATTGCAAAGGTTAGAATATTCTTTCCAGATCTTTGCTGGTTTATTTTCTGCCTCTGGCATCTTAGCAGGATTTTCTAAATTACAAATCAAAACTGAGTTTCAGACTGTCCACGACCCTTTATGCAGTTTGCTTGCATTTTTAACTCTTTAAGTCCATTCTGGAGAGAACCAGTTAAGGTTTTGACACATGGATCAAAAAGAACAAGATGTGGTTTATGAACTATTTCGCAAAAATAAAAATAATTCTATTTATTACAGGTTTTCGTGATAATTTCTTCAATACTGTGAATTTAACCCATTTTGCTTTACTATTCTTGCCACTCTTCACATATTGAAGCTGCATTCTTTTGTCTATGAAAGGACTTTTCTTCCTCCCCTGGGGTTTGGGATATGTACATGATTTACTTCTTTTGCTGTGTGACCTAAATGATCTGTGGAAGCAAATGATGGGGTAATTCCTGCATGCACTTATCTCCTGCGAAAAATATGGTTTCGTGTTTTCCAGTTGACCTTTCTGGGTCGAAGTTTGCAATACATTTACATGTAAACGCTGGAAAAAGCAGTGTTAATGAAGTGCTCATGGTCTTCAAGTGACACGAAATGTCGAAGGGCAGATGTCCTTGAGTAATACAGTCCCTATTTCTTTATTTCTTCCCTATTTCTGCTGGGTTTCAGTTGGTGCTGTGTTGTGACATTCCTCTCCACCTGCCTGGTCCCTGAGGTGCTTCTGCAGAGCTGGGGGCAGCCTCGGGGCACGAGGAGAATATTGCTCTTCTGGCATCGCTCTCCTTAATCCAGACAACTGTCTCTGTGACCTCACTGACTTGAGGGCTGGTTTAGTGCACTAAGAGCTTCACTTTTAATCAAACTATGGCAGGAATCCATCTTTAGCATCTAAACCCCCCCCACCTTTATTTTTTGATAGTTACAAGGTTACAGTTGATAACATTTGATAAACATTTGATGCTTTTCAGTGCGGTGTAATGAGATTGATTCTCCTGGACTCCAGTCTTTCTAAGATGATGTCTTCAATAAATAACATCACTCAGTTACAGAATTAGATGAAAAATTGTGGGAATTTCAAAATAACTTTTACGTTCATTGGGGTTTTTGCTGTACCGGCCTTTAAGTGTACAAGTATCTTCAAGCCTTTGTCAACAAGCTTGTTTAAAGAAAGTTGAGTTTCTCCCATAATTGCTTAGGACTAAGGGTTTCACCATGATTATTTCAATCTTTTTTTCCAACTCATTTATTTTCAGAACTGAATATGGGTGACATTGGCACCAACTTTCCTTCGGAATGGCTGCTTTACAGCAGCCCTGTGTTTGCTGGGTTGTGCCTTTCACCAGAGTTACTGAGGCTGGAACCTTTTAGCAGCTGTTGGGCGATTTCTGGGTGTAGGTTATGAACACCTCAGATTGGACATCTCATTTTCAGTCTCTAAAAACTTTTTCCTCGTTATAAAACTGAAACAGCCCACTCATCTTAGGCCTTCAGGCTGTGTTGCTGGAGTAATGGTTTCTACGTACCAGTCCCTGCATGGACCTTGCTCAAGGTTTACAGTCTCTGTTTTGGTAGAAAGAATGTTAATAATGATGATGAAGATACTAATCCTGCTTTCACTGCCAGAATTGATCCTGGATGTCTGACACGATGTGACAGAAATGGGATTTGTCTCTGTCTTTGCCTTTTTCCTCTTCAGCACCTCCATCCCCAATTAATTAATGCAGCATTATCGTAGTTGCTGTACCTGTGCTAATGGGCATGAGTATGACCACAGGGTCACATTCTGGAAAACTCTTCATGGGTTGAGGATAATTTCTTGAAATCATTTAACTTCTCTAAAAGTCACTGAATGCTTTCATCATAAATATACCCAGTCCTTCCTACACATGCTCTAATTGTGTCATATGTGATTGTAGCATCATGTAAAATCTCATATAAAAACACAGGGAGGGTGTATGGACCAGAGGACTTTACCAGTGCCCTGTTTTACCTGATTTATGCTTGTTCTGCCACTGGAACAAATGTTTCTCTTCGGGCAATATTTACTTTTCACGGCAGGTCAGCACCTATGATTATTTTCAATATATGGACAAAATTTAGGCCTTAGACCCATTCATAGAATCATGGAATCATTAAGGTTGGAAAAGACCACTAAGATCATCCAGTCCAACCATCAGCCCAACCCCACCGTGCCTACTAAACTGTGTCGTGAAGTGCCACAGCCACGTGGTTTTTGAACCCCTCCAGTGATGTAGGGCAGTGCTTCACCACTCTTCTGGTAAAGAAATGTTTTTCCTAATTTCCGTTGCGACTGTTCAGTCACTTGTGAGCTGTATTTTGAGTTCTGTATGCTTAGTGCGGGTTGTGTTAGCAAACGCCTGCAGATGCTTCGGGACTCCCCTTCCTCCAAAGGCCAAGCAGCAGGCACTATTGAAGGTGTTGCGTCAGGCACAGCACTGTCCCTGGTGTGCTGCTTGGGGAGTTGTGGCATAGGAGGATGCTGGCTGGAGCTGTAGGAATTAAATCATAGAATCACTGAATTGCCTGAGTTAGAAGAGACCCAAAATGATCGAGTCCAACTCCCGTCCCTACATAGGACACTGCCGACATTCACACTGTGTAACTGATATTGAGGGTATGAACCGTAGAATCATAGAATGGTTTGGGTTGGAAAGGACCTTAAAGATCATCCAGTTCCAAGCGAGTTCATAGTAGAATAGAATCATAGAATGGTTTCGGTGAGCAGCAGAGGACAAGAAGCGTGCGTGTGCATGTGTCTGTGCACATGAAAAGCAGGAGAGATGCAATACAGGCACTTTGATATCCCCTTAAAGCCAGATATTTTTTAGTCTGCATCATGTTTTTATGCAACATCCGACTGAGAGGGGAAGTTTTTGGTTTTTACACCTAGATAAACTTTTCTTTTTAGAAAACCAGTTTGACCGTATCCCTTTTCTGCTTATTTTTCCAGAAGACAGTAGTTGAGGGAAAATATGTCCAGCTAGTCTATTCCATGCTTTCAGCATCTGCTTTTCTCTATAATAATGCATGTGGTGATATGAAACATCTGTCAGTGTTGCGCTGAGCCTCGGGACCCAGCTGTGGAACAGGAACTTTAATTTTCTTTGTTTAAAAAAATAGGACGGGGGAGGATTTGAGATGGGAAATTTTAAAAGGTTCTTTCTCATGCATGTCCACATGGTTGGGTGCACAAGATTCATTTTGCTCCTTCCTCCAGTGAAGTTGGCAAAGCAGTCAGTGAGTGGCTAAAGGTCATGGGCTTGATGTGAAAGTGCTGGGAGCGCCGCAGCCTAGTGCTAAGTCTGTGTTGCATTAAAACGCATTCAGTGGTCAGTTGAGTCACAGACCAACCTTTATGTAGAACTGGGGGGGTGCAGGCAGAGCTGAATGCCAACAGCACAGGGTTTCACACAGCCTGATTTGTAAAGATGAGTGGTTGTTGATCTTTCCCACTTCTGGGGTCATGGGAGGAAATGGAGTAAGCTTCCCTTTGGCTTTTATCACTTCCTGCTGCCAACTATGGGGAGATTATTTCCCTTCATTTGCTGCTCCTCTTGTCAGCAAGAGGAGCTGGTATTTAGCCAGAGAATAAATAATGCCTTTCCTGGGGAAGGAGCTCTCAGATGTGGCTGTGGTAACACTGATTTCCCCCCGTCACTGCTCAGTCTTGAGCCCAGTCCTGCGAATTCCTGCTCAGAAAGATGTGGTTGGCATTTATGTCTTGTTCAAAGCTTGTTTACTCTTGCTCACAGTCTGTTTCTGAAGCTTTGTGAGGAGTTTTAGTGGTGGCTGTGTGTGTCCTGAATGCTGACAGGTTCATTCATCTTCGCTGTATAAGGCTTTTAAAGACCCTGCCGACCAGCCTTGCTGTGGAAGTAGATACTCATGCAAACAGGGTCAGCATTATTTAGTCTCATTTGTAGTGTCTGCTGCATAATTTGCAAAGGTAGACTTCGACATCCCATTGAGGTTAGGCTCTTCATCTGAGTCTGGAAGGGGGCTATGCACCTGCAGGCGGTGAATTGGAGAACATGGATCCCTCTAGACTTGGTAGAAGTGGTACAAGACCTGGACAGAGAAATAAAAATGGGCAGTGTGGAGTAAAGGCCAGGTTCTCCAGTGCTCATGGAAGGGTAACAATGACTGGTTTGAAATCAGCCTTCAGGAGCACATCAGGATAAGCTGAAGTACTCTCCTGAGCCTCTGGAATTATGGGGCAGATGAGTCACTGGAAGGGAGGATGCTGGGAGGAGGTTGTGCATCCCTGATGGGGAGCATTGTTTGGCAGTGCGGTAAATGCTGGCTTTGTCCCCTCTAACCTCCCGCAACGGGTCCTGCTGGCTCACAGGGGCAGAGGTTGGGGCTGTGTGCCAACATAACTGCTTCCAGAGAAGCCAGAAGGTAGTTCCTAAGCAGATTTCAGGTTTGTCCATCTCCCTCACCTCCAGGCTGGTGAAGGGTCTGGAGGGGAAGTTGTGTGGGGAGCGGCTGAAGTCACTGGGTCTGTTCAGCCTGGAGAAGACTGAGAGGGGATCTCATGGCTGTTTGCTGCCTTCTCACAGGGTGAAACAGGTGCTGAGCTCTTCTCTCTTGTGACCTATGACAGAACCCAAAGGAAGGGCAGGAAGATGCCAGGGGAGGGTTAGGTTGGACATTGGTAAGAGGTTCTTCACCCAGCGGGTGTTGGAGCACTGGAACAGCTCCCCAGGGAAGCAGTCACCGCACCGAGTCTGCCAGCATCCAAGAAACATTTGGCCAATGCCCTCAGTCACACTGTGTGAGTGTTGGGGTGTCCTGTGCAGGGACAGGAGTTGGACTTGATCCTTTTGGGTCCCTTCCAACTCGGGTAATTCTATGATGCTATGAAATACAGTGCAGCCAGGCTGCTGCCTTCAAGGCTTCTCAGGATTTGTTGGGTTTTCCTTGTGTGCGTTATTGAGTCTTGTTCAGTGCCTTTGCTCCTCGAAATGAGAAATGTGACAGTTTTAGTTTGACCTGTGCATTAGAAATAAAATGAATCGCTCTCTTCAGCTGACACAAAGGTGAGCAATCAAAGCATAAACTTATCTGCACTCTGCATAAGAAAAAGTGCTTTGGGAACACAGCAGTGAGATAGGATCTATGACCCCTTAAGCAAATTAAGCTTCTCCTTACCACAGTTCTCTTTCCTCCATCAAAATTATGATTTCTAGGTTTGTTTTTTTTTCTTTCTCCTCTGCTGGAACTGCTGCTGATATTGCAGGTACATAAGGTACTTCCTTCCCAGTTATTGATTCTTATGGGGAATAAAAGTAAATATGGATTTAGTGGGGGAGAAAACAGAAAAAGCAAGTGAGTAAGAGACTAATAGCCTGGAATGACAGGACTGTATCAATTTTCAGTTCCCTCAGAGGAATAATCTGCTTCTTTCCAGCAAATGGAAAAGTAGACTATGACTAACGCTGTCACTGACCTCCCACAGAATTTAATGGATTTTGGAGCTTGGAGGAGAAAAAGCCGTCATAACTAACTCAGTGATTTTAATGCACTTTCCTTGAAAGTCAGCAGTTTTATGAAATGCCTTATGCGGGAAGATAAAAAGTATATGTATCTTATATAGCTGTAAAAGAGTTTATATTCATTGGCTGAGGGTTTTTTTGACCATGGATGAATGCGTTTCTCAATAAGCTTAAACAGTAACATATTCTGGGTTCTAGGTGATTTATGTACGTAACATGTGTTGCCAGCATATAAACCCTGTTTAAAAATGATGGACACAAACTGTAAAGCAATCTCACTTTTGGCCAATTCAAGCAGCTTTTCTGTGTCAGTAGGTCCTGTACGGGCTCTCTATAAAAATGGACCATTTTGGAGAATGGAGGGAACGTTGCGTTTGTGCGCGTTGATTGGCAGGAGCCAAAGTGAGTATCCTGCTTTGTCCAGTCAAAAGAAAGGATGCTTTGTTTTGTGGCAAGGCCACTTTCCTTTTAAATAAGTAAATATCTAGCCCAGCTCCTTTAATTTAACTGCAGCTTTGTTTTTGGTGGTCTGAAGCCACCAAGTGGCTGGTTCCTCCTGCAGAGCCATCTCCATTGTTTCAACACCATCAGTGTTCACCCAGTTGTGCTGAACTCGACTTTCATGAAGGACCGGGGCTACATGAGAAGGAAGACAATTTTGCTGGTGTTTTCCTTAGGCAAAACAGTGGTTGCTAAGCCCTGCGATAATGTGTAGTACAATGCCATCTAGTGTGCAGAGTGCTCCAGACTTCCTCAGCTCCGGAAATCCATGACAGCAGAGATCTTCTCCTTGTGCCTAATCCCATGCTACTTCAGACAGCTTGTGGTGGAGATGGTCGTAATAAAATATTAGCATTGAACTGCCAGTTGTCAGCAGTCTCATCTTGATGATTGCTTGGGTTTTTTTTGGAGTGAGAGTGGAGTGGGAGTAGAAAAAGGCAGGAGAACCAGTGATAATGTGCCCAGGACTGAGTTTGTATCATTTGTGTTTATGTCACACATATACCTGTGTTTATGTACTGGGGTTGAGAGCACACCGAGTGGTCAATAGTTGTTTATATCCAGTTTGGTGTTACCATTGAGCTTTCATGACTCATGAAATACAGTTGTGAATCCATGTGGAATTCCAGTCCCTAACTATACCAAATTGGAGTTTGTTTGAATCTAACTCTGCTGTTCTTTGGACCCATTGTCAAACATATTGGGTGCAGCAGATGTAACTCCATCCCTCACCCTGTCTGTCTTCCTTTGATCTCTTAGCTGTCTCTTAAATTCTGCACAGGGAGGAACATAGTTTTGCCTGTCAGTAGGACAGAGAAGTCCTTTCCTCTCTTGTTCTGAACATTTGGTTTGGCTGCAGACTCGCTTCCTTTTCCAATGCCATTTTTGGTGCCACTGTGTGACACCCAAAGTGTTTAATTCTGGATATTGCCAGGAGCGGGGCTGTGTCTCCCCAGGCAGTTCTGGACCTGGGTATAGCAAAGGCTGCCGGAGAGGATTCACTTCTGAAATATCTCGTTCTGGTTTCAATTAATTGTGAAATCAGCCTTTAATAGGATGTGAAATGGAAACAGAGAAAGGTAACACCAGATGCCTGTATTTACATGTGTTAATCAACACAGACCTAAACAACAACAAATTAAACTGGAGCCATTTGGTGAGTTTGAAATGTTCCACGTTTGGCCGGGAACTTTGAAAATTGTGTGACCCTTCAGAGAGGCAGAAGGTTGGTGGCATTTTCTTTCTAAAAGAAGTACCAAAGATGCCAGAATCGTCTCAAAACCCTGAAGTTACTGTGTTTCAGAAATGCTGAATGTGGCCATGGAAACCCATCATTACATCGAATTGGCTTTGCTTTGAAGGGTAACGTGGAAGCTATTTGCTTTCCCTTTCTGAACATAGCCTGTGGTGTAACGAATAGCTCACAAGAGTGGGCATGTGTCCTTTGTGCATCAAAGTGCCTGTTCCCAAATGTCTGGTGTTGCATCCACCAGGGGCAATTAACGAGTGACTAAAGGTGGTTTCCTTTGGAGACAGACAGGGTTTTTCTCTTTGGCTTCTGGTTCTGAAATGGTAGGCATCAGTTTTATGGGAATTTGTGTCGGAAGCAAAGTTTGGTTTGCAGCCAGAAGGATTTTTTTAGTTAACTGTTTAATTCAGCTCAGTGGGGCTCAAGGGGAAGAACAAACCCCTGGCGGTGATCGCACTGTAGATAGCGGTGAGAGATGGTCTCTGGCAACACAAGTTGTGTCACTTCTGGCTGATTCTCTCTTATTGTTCAGCAGAATGATTTGATTTGCGTTCCTGGGAAACTTTGCTGATGTTGCCTGGGGGGCTGGTTTTGTTGGAATGAGGAAGATGATTTCTCTAGGAAAGAGCTGAGGCAGGTCCAAGGAAACTTTTCCATTGTTCCTCTAGAGGGGTTTACGCTGGAGAGATGAACTCGATGGGCTGTAGGGCATGCTGATAGCTCTGCCAGGCGTGGGGATTCTCCCTGTGTCAGCAGGGGGAACGGGTCTCTGGTTGTAGGGGTGTAGTAATGGGGAAAAAGCAGCTCTTTTAGCAGCACTGTTTCATCTGGCAATGATGAAATTAACCCTTAATTTCCCATTAAACCCATTAATTAACCCTTCTTGGAAACTCTGCTTATAAAGACAGGCAGCTGATGCAGACTGCGCTTGAGGGGGAGCAGCCTCCCCAGCCTCAGCTCACACGATTTACCCATTCCTTCCTTGAGTGCTTTCCCCCACCTCCCAAACTGCTCCAGGATTGCTCATGACTGATGCCAGAATACCCACATTACTGAGGAAATCGGAGTGGAGCCCTGCCCTGAGAACCAGCTGCACTCAGTGCACGCACTCGGATGCATCTCCACGTCTCTGCTCCTCCTGTTACGCTGTCTTTCGCTGCAGCACAGGTCACTGCAAAGCTTAGAAGTCCCAGCCTGTGGTTGGGAATAGAAGGGTTCATGGAATAACCCGCCTAAGGGACAAGGAGAACTGTGGCCACATCATACTTGTGGAGAGCCTCAGTGCACCAGGCAGGCTGTGAAGAGCTGTTCTTCAGAGTTCCTCTAGACGTGTGTGAACTGAAGGTGTAGTTGAGTTTGCTTCAGCATCAGTGCTCTCCATTGAAAGCACAGCATGTGAGATGCTGCTGCTGCTTTCTATAAACCAGAAAATTATTCCAGAGTTGAAAATTCAACCAGGCTGCTTATCTACTTGTGCAAATGGGAAATGAATGTTGTTGTTTGTAGGGATACAAGCAATGGTTTCATTTAATGGTCAATTTAGAGAATAGTTAAAATTGTAGCGGGTTAAAATGTGATTTGTCATTTGGGGAAATAAGAACGTTTTTGGTTATTTTCTGGTGTTTCTTTTCTCTCTTAGAAGGAGATCAGTTATCTGGTAGGAATAATGAGAGCAAGTACTGTGACTAGTTTAAAAGAGGGAGCAAAATTTATAATCAGGCTTGTCTTGCACTGCTAAGATCCTTTTCAGCTCCATGTACTTACGAATAGTGTGTGTAACTGGTTATTAAAATACAGATGAATCTCTGGTACTGACCAGGGTTTGGACATCCCTCTCACCTTCTGCAGGTCATTTCAGGATGCTGTTTGTCTTAGCAAAGATGCTTTCTCCTCAGAAGTTGTTTTCTTCATTGTCACTTTGTATAATGCCTGTGCTGGTGCCAGGCCGGCGTGCACAGCCTTTGCGGCACCAATTCTGTGTCGGGAACTGCTCGCCGATTTTATCAGAGGAGAAAAGGTGTGAGAGGGCGCTGAGAACCAGCTTTCAGATGGGCTGTGAGGGGTGGTTAAAGGACAGCAGGATGTGGAAAGCTGCTGATTACTGCCCTGGTTTGCACAAAGGCTGCTCTTGAGGTGGCTTAGACTGTAATTTAAAGGCACCGGCTTCCTTCATTCCCTGGTGTTGGTTTCCTTCGTGCCGTTACAGCACCCCGGAGTCTCATTTAGGTGTAGAAGAAGCAAATTTTGCCAGCGTGTCTTACCTGAAAATAAAGCAACTGATGGCATGTTCTGTTAAGTTTTCCAGTGTAACAGAATTGTTGAGAAAACAATTTAATGGGAAGGAATTTTTCAGGGTTTGTGAGAAATAGAGCTTTGGGGAGTGGATGGGGAGAAGAAACAGAGTTTCTTTTTAACAATGCTGATTCTCAGGTGTTTTGAGCAGCTTGCATTGAGCATTACAGCTTCTCTAGGATATTTTCACAGCTGAAAGAACAGAGAGAAACTTTTAAGGGGGGGGGGGGGGGGATCACAATCAGCTGAAAATGAAAAATGCTCTCAGAGTCTATGTTCCTGTACCACGCTGTGCTCTGCTGCACCATATTGAACATGTGAGAAGTAAAAACTGATCAGTTGTCTTTGCAGTCACATGTAGAAGCTTTTCAGGCTTGAAATACGTTTGATCCATGAAGGATACACACAAGTGAGCGTGTGACATAAAGTTAGTTGTCAGTGTAGGCAACAAACAGGGGAACTGGAAGAATTGCAGGAGAATGGGTATCAGGACTGGGATGAGCACACTTCTCTGCCACTTCACTGCATCCTGGCCCTCACTGTTACAGAAATAAATATAAGTATGCAAGAAGAGACTTTTTATAAAATCTGTACTTTGCTCAGAGAAGCGGTGGCTGCCCCGTCCCTGGAGGTGTTCAAGGCCAGGTTGGATGGGGCTTGCAGCTCCCTGATCCAGTGGGAGGTGGCCACCACTTCTCTGGGCAACCTGGGCCACGGCCTCCCCACCCTCATTGTGAAGAATTTCTTCCTAATGTCTAATCTAAATCTCCCCCCTTCCAATTTAAACCCATTCCCCGTTGTCCTATCACTCCATACCCTTGTAAAAAGTCGCTCCTCAGCTTTCCTGTTGGCCCCTTAAAATGGAACAGAGAATTTTGGGCTGTGGAGAAGAGGTGATCTCCTTGTTGGTGGTTATCGGTGCTGAAGGATTGAATACTGCCAGTTAATAATCATCTGCAATGCTGGACTTCACAGATGCCTGGGGATCATTCATTCTGTGGTCGGAACACGGACCCCTTGGACAAGCCAATGTATTTTGGCCGTTAACTGAACGGGGAAGATTCTGACAGCAAGCTTTTCATCATTTAAATGCTTGTTTTCTGTGGGGAATAGATGCAGGGAACAGAGAGCTGTTGTACGTAGGCATTGGGGCACACATCCTGCATTGATTTGCAGCTTGCACAGCACCAGGGACCAGAGAGGAATTTCATGGAGCTTTAGCTCTGAGCAGTTTGATACAAGTGGAGGAGAAAAAAGCAATGAGGAATCAGCTTGCCTTAAACCGTGCTGCGTTTCAGGCATGTGATGGCAGTTTGCTGTCATTTTTTTTTCCCCCTTTTGAGCTGTAGCAGCAGAGTTCTGTGTCTGAACACAATCCCTGCATGCATTCCCTTCCTCTCTGTTTCTCTTGGCTCTTGTTAAACTCTCCGGCTTGTCTTGTGGGACCTTTCCAATGAGAGAGTGAGCGGGAGAGAAAAGAACACCACGGATTTCTCTACACTGCAAATTGAGCATGAAATGGGCAGTGTGGAAGCAGCGAACGGGGCGATGGAGGCAGATCTTGAACGCTTTTCATAGGCACGTTCAGCCGGAGAAGCGGTGGCACCAGGAAGAGAGGAGTGAACCAAATGTGGGGAGTTTAATTTGATTTTGCTAGCCTGGAGTTCTTGCATTTCAGAGCCGATGCCGAGAAGGTTTTTTCAATTAGCTGCTGGGAAGCTACAGAGAGACCTGGAACGGTTGGGCCTTGGCTAGGGATCCCATCCATGGAAAGAATAGATCATTGTAGCAGGGGTAAGTAGTATGCAGCCTTCCAGAGATCCTCTGTGCTTGATATAAGATCCTTTGTGTTTACTGGCACAATAAGATGATGATGATGATGATGATGATGATGATAATAATAATAATAATAATAATAATAATGGTAATATAAAAGCGGCTGGCAAGGATGCCTGAAGGATGACCCCAGATGCTGATGTGATAGGAAAGAATGACTCAGATCACAGTTTACCAGTGTTGCCTTTGCAGAGTGATCAGAGAGAGTTTAAAGGGGGAGTGTATTGCATTTTTAAGTAGGATGTCTTGCATTGCAGGCTTTAAAGCTCAGGATAATGCAAAATGTGGCTCTCCTTCCTGAGATTAACCTGTGGCTTTTTGAAAGGCTTTTTTTTTTTGCACTGAGGGAGTCAGTCTGAAAGCCTTTCTAATGAGGTGTAAGGAATTAACTGGGAGTGGGGCTGGGGAGCATCCCAGCAGTGGTTTCCTATCCCAGCCAAAGTGAATGGCTGCTCAGAGACACGATTTTAAACTTTTGGTGCACCTCCTGCTCTTTAGAGAAATGAGGGGACAGTGCAAAAGGACTGGTTTGTGTTTCATGGTGCTAGATGGGTTCCCAACTGCTGCTAGTGATGTTTAGAACACTTACTATGTTGTGAAGGTTGGTTTAGCAAAGGTTTCTTTCTAAAATAAGAAGGTTTCATAATTTATTTCCTTTTCTTTGGTCTTTCATCCATCTTTAAAAATAACCCTTGGAATATAAAGTAATATGTGTTGATAAAGAGAATGCAGATTGACTCTGCAGTTTTATCTGCGTAATTTTGTAGAGCTTTATTACATGTTTCTTTTTGCTGCAGACGTGTGTATGTGTGAAACATGGCTGTGGATGAATCTTTAACCAGGGGCAGGGACACATATACTCATCTGGGATGCCGTGCTGACAGGAGCCATAGCTAAATACACAGTAGGTTTTACAAGATTGCAAGCAGTTTTTCATTCATAGCCAGTAAATTATTAACCAGACAAAATCAGCATCTGGGCTTTCTAGGAATGACTGTGCTTACCTCTGAAATTCTTGCCACAGGCAGGTCAGTCCTGTTCCACGCTCTCAGTAAGTGATGCAATCAGTGCAAAGCATCTGCGAGACCCCTGCAAAGTACTTATGAGAATTATGGTTGCTCCTTCCTTTGGAAACCCAGTGTCACTGGAAGCTTTTAGGATGTGTTGTAACTTCTGCCTTTGTGTTGGCTCAGCTCTCCTTGTCCTTTGTGTAGGAGAGCTGGGCTTGCACCACTTCCCCTTTGCTGCCTATCTGGGCCCTTGGCTTTTCACTTGGCCCACTGAGCCCTTTATCCCTGGCACCTGGATATGGGAATAAAGGGAATCTCTGTGCACACTTTGGTTTCCTCTGTTAGTGGCGTCAGGCCAAGCAACACCTCTTATGTGAGTTTTTGGTTGGTGTTGCTGGTGGTTCAGGACCTGTGTTACTCAAATGCTGAGCATAATATTTGCCAGAAGTTAAAGGAAGTGAGAGCTTTGTTGTGTTGTTTTTATGTGTTTGTGTTTGGCTGAGCAGCCAGAGTGGAGCAGCGAGGACTGTTTGGATTCACTGCTTTCAAATCCTCCTCATTTTGCCTGGCAGAGTTTCTTGCACACAGAATCAGCAGCTGTGAGGTTTGAATTAATTATTTGGGATCTATTTGTTTGACTTGGGGCTTTTTTCCTCACAACACACTTCTGTGCGTGGCTGGGTTTGCTATTTGTCTCTTTCTTTCTTCTTTATCTTTCACATTTGAGAAGCCAGGGATTGATAGGGAGGAACTCTCTGTGCTCTGGAGGTCTGCAGGACGAACTCCTGTCGTGTGCCCGGCAGCTCAGGAGCTGGATCTCCCACGTTTGAAACAAAATGAGAAGATGGAAAGCTTCTGCCTGGCCCAGAAATGCTGTTTGCGTGATGCACTCTGAAAGGTGCTTTCCATAGACACTTAAATATGTTTTCAAACTCTTACATCCAAACCACATCAAACCCCTCTGCTTGGATTCTGGTTCATTTTACCTGGAGGTTTATGTGCCAGGAATTGCAAGGTTTGTAATTCTGTTTTGTCAGCACTGTAATATTAGTGGGAACCTCTACCCATGGTCATTTAATGTGTCCCTGCAATTCATCTATGTGATATTGTTTTATGGAAAATGAATTTGCGAGAGATATTTCTGGACTATTTTCATTTCCTTTTGCCTGCACTACACTTGTTGCTTTTTTCCCTTCCCTTGACAGCCTTGGTGTCTGCACAGCAAAGCCCGTGGTGGGTGTGGGCAATGCATGACCATGGCTTTCCTCCAGCAAAGCTGACCAGGAGTGCTTGGACAGCGTGTCTGTGCTTCGGCCTGCACTGTGAAAATATCGAGGTGGTGGAGCAAGGCATCACTCATCCTCCTGTGCCTGCCCAAGTGGAATGCTCTGTTTTCTCCAAACAAGAAAACAACCATTTAATCAACAACATGCTATAATAGCGGCTCTGTCTTTACTGAAACCAGATGTGTTTGAGCCTCTGGGGCTGGGCTTACCCTGCAAGCTCTCTTTGCAGTAGCTGTGGGTTTGATTTTCATCCTAGGTGTGTGAGTAAAACTGATTTTTTCCCCTCTGTGTTTATCCCACGGTGAGTCTCTTGTTGGGCAGGAAGAATAGTTTCTATTCATTTATCATCCAGTTCTTACTCCCTGAAGCACAGGTCTGTGCAGCAGAGCGTGTGCACGTGTGCTCCTGTGCCTCAGGGCTGCTGGAGCCTGGTGACGTGGTCGTGGGGTGGCCTGATGAGCTTCTTGAGGATGAGTTTGCGGAAGAACTCAGTTGCCTGCACCCATCTGTACTCTGAGCTTGCTTCTGGCAGTGATTCCCCAACTGTGACCACAATTACTGAAGGCAGGGACTTTCCATGTTGTCACCATGTGTAACTTGTTACCCTGTTGTATGTCTGGCAAAAGCACAGCCACCCTTTGTCCGTGGCCAATGTTTGTTTGTGAGGCACTGGTTAGTGTCATGTTTCATGGTTGTCTTCTGAAACCCCAGGGACTGGAAGTAGTTTCCCCTGTGGGAAAAGGAGAAGAAAATGAGGTCATCATAGAAGTAAAAAGAAAGAAATCTGTGAAGTGAATCTGGTCGTAGTTCTGTGTTTCTCCCATGCCTTCCCAGATTTCATTACAAGTGAGACAGATTCTGCTTCATATGAAGGAGCCAGACAGGTTTCACCCAACTAAGGTGAAAGTCAGCTTTCAGGCTGGTGGCTTTGATGTAAGAAGTTCTAGTGCCGATACTGTATTGGATCTGGTTTCTCTCATGGCCATTATTTCTATAGCCTGGAATGTATGGAGAGAGAAAGTTTCTCAACAGTCAGTTTAGACAGAGCTTTAAAAAGGCAAACCCACTGAATTCTAACTGGAAAACCTGCAGGTGTCAAGTCCAGGTTACAGAGCGTTCCAGGCTGTTACATCCTCTCTGCCAATCATCAGGAGCCCAAGGCACCGCTCTGCAGGCAGCCTCACGGAGGGTGTGTTTGGTAGTTTGATTTTAATAACCTCAGATATTTTAACTTCATGAAAACATTCTGGTTTCAGACTCTAAGAAGTTGTTTTTGCCTAATGGAGTCCCTAATGGCTGCATCTAAGGGAGGTTTCATGAATATTTCATTGCTTGTGACGATTGACCTTCTTGCACAGTAAGAAGGAGTAACGGGGTGAGGCCACATGAGAAAATATTTGCAGCAAATACAGGGAAATGTGGGAAAAGCATTGCTGATACAACTCCATGAGATTTTGCGTCTCAAGAAGCTTAGGCATCAAATAGACTTGGCTTAAGAAGTAAAACAAACTCCAGCAGCATTTACATCAACTGCCTGTGTTGGCATTTCAACCTGGAATCAGAAGTCGAAAGTGAGATCTTTCCCAGTTGCACATTTCTGACTGCAGCAAGAGTCAGGGTCTCTCAGGGTTGCTCTTTCACCTTCAGAGAGGCACAAAATACATCCCGCTGTGCTTTGTGTCTGAGAGCAGCAGTCCAGCATGGATAGCATGACATGGGGAGGATCCACTGCTCCGAAACAGCGTGTGATGCTGGAAAAGGTAGAAGTCATGAGGAATTGCCTTCAGTCTCTTCATGCTTATAGGACCCAAGGGACTGGCAGGAAGATGAGCCAGGGGAGGGTTAGGTTGGGCATTCAGAGAAAGTTCTTAACCCAGAAGGAAGTGGAGCAATGGAACAGTTCCCCAGGGAAGCAGTCACAGCCTGACAATGTTCCAGAAGCCTTTGGTCAATACTGTCAGCCCCACGGTGTGAATGTTGGGGTGTCCTGTGCAGGGACAGGAGTTGGACTCTGGTCCTTGTGAGTCCCTTCCAACTCGGATCATTCTATGATTCTGTGATTGCTGAGCGCAACAGGGATGTGGCACTGACTGGGCAAGTGTTTTATGTGGTTTCCCATCTATTTTGCTGGCTGAGTTGATTATATTCCTTTGCAAGCCTTATCTTTACCGTTTATCTACTTGACCACCTTTAGTAGTCAGTGTGGAAGTGTCCTGCACCCATCACTGCAGGAAACTTCAGTCCATCAGGTCAGGAGCTCCTGTGTTTGTGGTGGAGGCTTTCCTGGCACGTAGGTTATGAGCACTCCATCTGCAGTACCAGGTATGGTTGCACCTATGGCAGTCCTTCCTGACCAGGGATACTTCTGGACCTGCATATACAAGACCATCTAGTGAGCAACACATTGTAACCCAGGGTGGGAGGCGCCACAAGAGAACACAATCATTATTCTCAGGTAGAGCAGAGTGATGGAAGTGGGCAACTGTCAGACCGATGCTGAGAACTTCAGTATCTGAGTTTTAGTCTGAAGATGGCTACTGCTTCCACGTGGGTGCTGTGTATTTTTCCAGCTGCCGTCTGTTAGGGCTGTTCCTTTGCGTTGCGTGGGCAAGGGCAGTTGCCTGCTCTAGAGGCACGCTACTAGCAAAATCTGTGGGGACAGCCTTAGTAACCCTTGTCCAGCATTGCATTCTGGAACCAACCTCTGAATCGGATGCTAAACCCAGTAGTTCTCATGAAATGCTTCTCTTTTCTGCAATCTTCAAGAGATGCCACTTTTCAGCCCCCTGCGGGAGAGTTCATGTTGATGGGTATTGAGAAAGTTGCAGCAGGCAAGTGCCCTGCAAGAGCTCTGTTCATCATATTCCAGTCAGCACGGGTGCCCAGTGTACTCCTCTCCGTCTTTAAAGATGCCCTCCACAACTTTTCAGCTGGAAGAGGGGAGATTGAGCTGAAGTCTTAGGGAGAAATGTTTTGCTGTGAGGGTGGGGAGGCCCTGGCCCAGGTTGCCCAGAGCAGTGGTGGCTGCCCCATCCCTGGAGGTGTTCAAGGCCAGGTTGGATGGGGCTTGGAGCCCCCTAATCCAGTGGGAGGTGTCCCTGCCCATGGCAGGGATTGGCACTGGGTGGACTTCGAGGTCCCTTCCAACACAAACCAGTCCATGATTCTATGAGTAGTTCTGGTTTGTGAAGGAGCTTGAGGAGAGTCACAGCTGTCCGACCCTCTCTCAGAAGTACCGGGAAGCGCAGCGCACAGGCAGAACCTCAGTGGAAGCTTGGATTAAAAACACAATAACAAAAAAATCCAAAGGAGACCTCATCTCATGCTTGTAAGGCACATATGGAGCTATTACTGCTTGCAGTGTGATTAAAGCACCTCAAGGACCCTGCTGTGCAGTGAGTATCTGCCCTTTTCTCTGGCTGTGCGTGTTTATACATGACAGTAGGGTTTATTAGTCTTGAAGGTGAAGCTCAGATGAAGGGATGCTGACTGCTGAATAAACAGGCTTCCATAGGAAAAAATTGTCTCATGTGATTTGCAAGCTCAAAATAGTTCTGAAAGTGTCTCCAGGCAAAATACACATCCCACAACCCTTTACATTTGCTTACTGCTTGTACTTGCATAAAATCCTGTCTTCTGAGTACACCTGCGGTTTGGTGTGAACTTTTGTTTGCTGGGAGGAGAATTTAAGCCGCCATTTAATTTGCCTCTATTGCCAGCATCCTCCTTCCTTACAAGTTCCAGGGATGTGTTCTGTTGTATTCTGCTCAGATGGGGGGAAACCAGGGTATCTTCGTGGGGACGTTTTTCCTTTTTCCTGCATTTGAGTTTAATTTCAGCATCTGGAGTTCAACTGTGCAGTGAGCGAACGTATGTGGCCAGAGAGAATCAGTGGGATTACAACTACTGTTGTGTCGTGCACACTCTACAGAGCTGGCTTGAAGACTCAGCACCCTGGGAGAGCTTTGCGTGCCAGCCTTTCACCCTGGCACTGATGGCAGTTGAGTGCAGTGTTCATTGATTGTCTGGAGATAATGGACCCTGGCCACGCAGTTCAGACGTGCTTGATGGTCAGCTCGGAACAGCAATCTGTGTGGCAGCACAGGAGATGCGTTTCCTTCTTCTTGTTGAGCTCTGTGTGATGGGTTTTCTTGCTGCTCTTGGGTACCACTTTTGAGATTTCAAAGGGATGATTTCAAATAGTAGTGAAGAAATGGAGTTTGAGATGTAAAAATATTTTCTAATCATGTCTTTCTTGTCTTTACTTTCATCATGACTTCAGGATATGCTTGGGTAAAGAAGCCACTCTCATAGAATCTCAGAATGGTTTGAGTTGGGAGGGCCCTTAAAGATCATCCAGTTCCAACCCCCTTGTTGGAAATGTTCTTTTCCTGCTCTGAAGACACCATTCAGTATGAAAAGGAGAAATCAGGAGAAGATGGGGAGATGTGTGGGATTATAATTGGTACATTTAGCAAGATAAATCTGGAGAGAGGAAAAAAAGGCCAGATAAATACATTTATGCTGTCAGAGTAATAGCTTGAAAAATGTTTCCCTGTGTAAAAAGATTTGCTCACCTTAAATTTCAAATATAGTAAAATAATAGCTTCAAACAGATCAAAAAACTGGTCTTGAGAGTGTCCCATTACAAGAAAAACTGATGTAAGAAATGAACTCAGCTAAATGAAGTGATGTTTGAGTCACTGGGGCAATTTGGGAGATCGCTCCAGTCTCCTGATTGGCAATGTTTTCACCAAGAGAGGTAATAAAAGCATTTTCTTCCAATGATAGAATTGTTTGGTTGGAAAAGTCCTTTGAGTTCATTAAGTCCAACCATACCTGTCCGCTACTAAACCAGGTCTATGGGCACCGTTATCTACCTGACTTTTAAACACCTCCAGGGATGGCGACTCCACCACCTCCCTGGGCAGCCTCTGCCAGGGCCTGAGAGCCCTTTTGGTGAAGAAATTTTTCCTAATATCCAATCTGAACCTCCCCTGCCACAACTTGAGGCCGTTTCCTCTCATTCTACCACCTTTCACGTGGGAGAAGAGACCAACACCCACCTCACTACAGCCTCCTTTCAGGCAGCTGTACACGGTGATAAGGTCTCCCCTCAGCCTCCTCTTCTCCAGGCTAAACAAATCCCATTTCCTCAGCAGCCTCTCATAAGACTTGTTCTCCAGCCCCATCACCAGATCTGTTGCCCAATGAGTCTCTGTCTCCAATTTTGATCTGTGTTAAGACTTTTAATTTCTTCAGGATTTGTCCTAAGGATATTTGGTCCCTAGATTTTTTTTTTGTAATAAAACATAGCAATATTTCACAGGAAAATCAGCCTCATGTTTCTTGCTCTTGGCCCTCAGACATACTTTTCACCCAATCCATACATTCCAGAGTGATGCATAAGGGTGGCATTTGTCCTGTGGCTTTTCCCTCGTCTGACTTGTTAAACTGCACAAACATCGTAAATTAACGAGAGGAAGGGCATCAAGGAGACATTAGAAGTGGGGTGGTTTAGAAAGAAAGAAAATCAAGTCCATTCCTAATGCTGTCAGAAAAAATTATCAGATTTAATAGTGGTTTAGAAACTTAATGAGCTTTTGCTACGGCTCAGTCTGAGCGGCAGAAATTTCACTTGTGTGGGTCTGGCGGCATTCGCCAGGGAGTTAACCTTAAATTCCATCTTGGAAAAACGTGAAAAGATTACCAGGTTTCCTTGGAACAATGACACATCCTCTGCCAGGAAAAGCATCAGCCTTTCCACTGACTTAAAACTCCTGGCGAGAGACACTCCAGCATTCCTGCCATCTTCGCTGTCCTCCAGACTTCTACAGATGTGCACTAGGTTTGAGGTGGAACCTGCTGAAGCTTATTCTTGCCCATGGGGTGGATTTATTGCCATCCTTTTATGCTGGCATCTCCTGTGACCTCTTCCTTCTGCCTGGATCACCATGCTGGGTGCTGAGCTGGGTGTGTGGGGTCACGGCTGGATAGACTTGGGAGGTGGGGTTGTGCGCACCTCATGCAGTTCATCAAGGCCAAATGCAAGGTCCTGCACCTGGGTCGGGGCAATTGCAGGTACAAACACAGCCCGGGTGGAGAATGGATTGGGAGCAGCCCTGAGGAGAAGGACTTGGGATGCTGGGGGATGAGAAGCTCCACAGGTGCCGGCAACGTGTGCTCACAGCCCAGAAACCACCCAAGTCCTGGGCTGCACCCAGAGCAGTGGGAGCAGCAGGGCAGGGAGGGGATTCTGCCCCTCGGCTCCGCTCTGGGGAGACCCCACCTGGAGCCCTGGGTCCAGTTCTGGAGTCCTGAGCACAGGAAGGACCTGGAGCTGTTGGAGCGAGTGTAGAGGAGGCCACAGAGATGATCCGAGGGCTGGAGCCCCTCTGCTATGAGGACAGGCTGAGAGAGCTGGGGTTGTTCAGCCTGGAAAGGAGAAGGCTTTGAGGAGACCTTAGAGCAGCTTCGAGTACTGAAAGGGGCTCCAGGAAAGCTGGGGAGGGGCTCTTGATCAGGGACTGCAGGGATAGGACGAGGGAAACAGTTTTAAGCTGCAAGGGTGAAGATTGAGATGAGATCTTGGGGAGAAATGTTTTGCTGTGAGGGTGGGGAGGCCCTGGCCCAGGGTGCCCAGAGCAGTGGTGGCTGCCCCATCCCGGGAGGTGTTCCAGGCCAGGTTGGATGGGGCTTGGAGCCCCCTGATCCAGTGGGAGGTGTCCCTGCCCATGGCAGGGGGTGGAACTGGATGGGCTTTGATGTCCCTTCCAACCCAAACCACTCCATGGTTAACCCATGTACTGGAAGATCCACGTGCAGACTTGTGCTTTGTTTAACTACAATGGTTTTGAATAAGACTTCTGCGTGTGCCCTGCCATAACTCACTCTCCTGTTTGCTTTGGTGCTGTTTATCTCTGCAAGAGGAGTAACGGATAAATCAGCCTCTGCAGGAGACTCCTGTAATCACTGTCTGTATCTCAAATCACTAGAGATGAGCTGCTTTTTCTCAGACAGTGGGAAAAGCACAGGAATGAGAGGTGGTTTTAACCTGTCCTGCCTGTACAGACGATCAACAAAGCCTGGCCTGGCAAGCACTGCTCTTTTGGGCAAAATTATGTAGGAATAGGGATGTAGCTGGGTTTTGTCTTTTGAGGTTACGGGGTGAAACTGTTCTTATCAGAGTGAATTGTTACTGTGAGATGCTGATTGCTTCTTAGCTGGCCTCTGGCTCCTGGAAGCCTTCCCTCCTATTTGGTTTATTATCTTTACCCCTCGTTTGGGACAGCGTTGTGTTAGGGACCACAGCTCTTACAGCCAGCTGCACAGAGCAACATCGTGTGTGTTTGCTGGTACAGGAGAAATTCCCTGCCTGTTTGAGGATTTTATGAGCTCATCACTGCTTTGGGTTGTGCATAACAGCAGGGTGGGGGCTCATAAACTGCTCTCTGGCTGCGTAAAGATAAATTTGAATGATGCCTTGATGTAACGTTTGCAGCACCCTGTGTTATCCATACAATAACCATAGTGTGATGTCCTCACAGGACCATAGTTGAGGCTTTCTTTGGGTATCATGAGATCATAGAATCATAGAATGGAGTGGTTTGGGTTGGAAGGGACCTCAAAGCCCACCCAGTGCCACCCCCTGCCATGGGCAGGGACACCCCCCACTGGATCAGGGGGCTCCAAGCCCCATCCAACCTGGCCTTGAACACCTCCAGGGATGGGGCAGCCACCACTGCTCTGGGCACCCTGGGCCAGGGCCTCCCTGCCCTCATTATGAAGAATTTCTTCCTAATGTGTAATCCAAATCTCCTCCCTTCCAATTTAAAGCTGTTCCCCCTCCTCCTGTCACTCCACGCCCTTGTACAAAGGCTCTTCTCCAGGCTGAACAACCCCAACTCTCTCAGCTGGTTGAGTAGAGGGTACTAAGACTACTGAGAGTAGCAGTACCAGTAGCTGGACTAGTCATGGCAAGAGTGACACGGTTAAACCTCTCCCCACTGCTCTGAAAACACCACATTGTGATGTTGTGTCTGGGGGTTCTCTGTGTGATGAACGGTGCCGTAAAGCTCTCTGTTGTGGTGCATTGCTTGACAACACTGAAATTTGGAGATGTGTTTTATTTTCTAATATCTGCCTGAACATATGAAATAACAAATGAATAAAACTGGGGGGGGGAATCACTATTACTTGGTACATGAATATTTATAGAGATATTTTCAGTGAATAATTAGTTCTGGCAACTTCGACGCTAAAGGTTTGATCCCAGGCTTGAGCAGTTTGCCTTCCTATGATTGTTTTATTTTTGAGCAATGTTTTTTTTTTAAGCTATCAGGTGAGATGTCAAAATCCAGTGGCATTCGAGAGTCTACGTAAGCCATGAATGCTAAATATTTTGTGTCCGACAGCTCCAGACAGACAAGTCCTTCCCTCATTCCCCAATACTCAGCATGTCTGGAGCAAGTTGATGTGGATGTTGTGCCTCGTGCATTATTACATGCCTGGTTTGTCCCTGCTCACTGACCTGCTCTTTTTCTCTCCCATCTCTCCACCCCTCCCCTCTCCCTTGGTGTAGCTTTCACTCCCGGAGGAACAGAATGAAGTAACGAGGAACGGCTGCGAATCCAGGGAACTGGTCTACCTTGTACAGATCTCCTGTCAGGTAAATGCCATGTTTTGTCCCTCTCCTCCTTTCGCAGACGGTGTTGCATTCTGGTTGGCCACACAGCCTCCTGATGTTCCCATACGACACTTTTCTGTGGCACACATAGGTTTTTTTCCGCTTCCTCACTCACTCGGCGCTCAAAGGCTGCTGCCTGCGGTCCTGCGAGCAACGGGTATTGAGAGAGAAAAGGAGCATCGAGGGGAGAAAAAGGAATCTGTTAAGCAGAGAATCCTCGCTGCGGTTTGTGCTGAGCTGTGATCAGCCTGGAGACGCCAGCGAGCACGATTCCAGTCTGGCTGCTTCCACTGTGACTGTCAGTGAGGGGAGTGTTTTCTGCCACGCGGACGCGCCGGGTGCTGCAGCCGGGGAAGCACTGGAGCAAGAACACTGGCCAGTGTTTGTGCTGGTGGAGATGTGCTGCTGGCTGCCAGGGGATGTGCGATCTCTTCCCGGAGAACATGTATGGACTTCTTTCACTGCCTCTGCTGCTGTGATATCAAAATGCTTTGGGCAGAGAACTCTGCAGCTCTGAACCACAGAATCCCACCTGCACTGGCAGAGGCTGCCCAGAGAGGTGGTGGAGTCCCCATCCTTGGAGGTGTTTAAAAGATGGATAGATGAGTTTCTCAGGGATCTGGTTTAGTAGTGGACAGGTACGGTTTGACTCAATGACCTCAGAGGTCTTTTCCAACCACACAATTCTACAGTTCTAACAGGGATAGTGACTGTGTCCTATGCTGTGTGATAGGTTATCGTGTTCTAATGTGTTGAGATTGTTGTTTGTAGGAGATGCTTTGACAAATTCAACTGATCACTAATACCCATGTTTGGTCATTTTTCTGGGCTTAACATAGCAGCTTTTCCATGATCTCTGCACTTCCTGACTCTCCGTCTTATCAATGTGTGCTGAGCATCAATGGAATCGCTGTGGTCTCTGCCTCTCTTTTTAAAGCTCCTTATGTGGTTCTGCTGATGTTTTTCCAGTACTAAAAGGAAGTACGTGGAGTAGGCAGTCGAGATTTGGATTTGCTGTGGGATTGTACCAGCAGAGTGCTATTAGCACATGGCTGACGGGCTGTGAATTTGCAGTGGCCTTGCTCTTCTAACTTTGTGCAAACTGGTGTAGGGTGTCCTGGGGTGGCTGGGCAGAAACCGTCCTACTCTGCTTTGAAGGTGCAGCTTGGCAGAAGCTGAGCTACAGCTGTGGCCTGAGGGGAGACCTCATTACTGTCTACAACTGCCTGAAAGGAGGTTCTGGCAAGGTGGGTGCTGGTCTTTTTTTCCAAGTGACAGCAATGGCATAAGACGAAATGGCCGCAAATTGCGCCAGGGGAGGTTTAGACTAAACATTGTGAAAAATTTCTTGACTGAAAGGGCTCTCAGGCACTGGGGGAGGCTGCCCAAGGAGGTGGTGGAGTAAGCATCCCTGAGGGGGTTTAAAAAACAGGTAGGTGAGTTTCTCAGGTTCAGTAGTGGACAGGCAGGGTTGGACTTGATGATCTCAAAGGTCTTTCCCGACCAGGCAGTTCTGTGATTCTGTTAGCTCCTCTCTGTTGTTCAAGAACATGTGTACATGTGTACCTGTTAATGCACACGTGTACAATCGTGCTCTGGGGACAGGGAGGAGGCTGCAGGTGAGCACCTCTCTAAATTGCCTGTGTGTGAGCAGTTGCTAGCACTGTTCTGACACCACTGTAGCCTGTTTCATACGAAATAACCTCTTTTTAGAAAAGCATTCCAAGCTAACAAGCGGCACAGCCAGATTTCAGAGTGGACGTGTCAGTGTCCCAGCCAAGAGCAGTCCAGTGACAGAGTGGGATTTTTCAGGGGACTTGAGGAAACTGGAATTCTTTTACATTTTGAGGGCTCACATTTTGGACTGCACTGGCAGTGCTTCATGTAGAGATGAACCTTGTATTCTTTCCTGACTGTTCCAGGCCCACCTGGAGAGATGCCAGTGTTTTATAGAACAGTTTTTCTCTAACCCTGAAGCGTACCGCTTCTGATCCTTCTGCCTCCTTTACTGACATCTCTAAGGATTAATGGCCACTGTGAGCTATAAGTGTGTCCCTAAATCCTGCAGAACATGTTTGTGTAGGAGCAGCCCCCAGAGCAGCGAACAGCCAGTGCACAGCATCCCAGGCATTGACGGTGCATGGACTGAAGCAAGCCCACCTCGCCAGCAGCCGGTCTGATGCTTTAGACAGACTCTTGGATGCTCTGCAAGGATGTTTCTGAGAGTACAGCACAGAGATTTGATTTATGTGGAAACAGCGTGGTGAGTCCTGTGCCCTGGCTGAGGGAGATGCTGCTTCACAATGAGACTTAACTGAGCTGCTCTCCAAAAGACCCTGAAGCTGTGAACAGTGCCCGGCTCCTGAGAAGCTCTTGCCTTCTTTGTCAGTGTTTTATTAAACCATAATGAAAACACTGGAGAGTTGGCTTTTAAAGGATGGACAGAGAACCAGTCACCTTCTGTTTTTCTCTCTGTTTTTTGAAGTAACCCTTCTGCCTGGCTTGAATTTCTTCCCACCCCAAGTCTGCAATTCCCCTCTTGTGTGGGAGTCCATGTCCCTGTCTCTCTCAAGTACTCACAAAGCTGAGAAACCTGTGGCATCTGGATCCAATGCATGGAAGGGCACAGAGGGAGCTGCACAGCTGAGCATCGTTTCTACTTCACGCCTGACACCTCACGGCCTCTCCGTGATGTCCAGGGAAAGGTTCCATTCTGTCACGCGTTGGATACCAACAGTGTCTGGATGGATTTGGCTCCACATTAGGACTGAATGGGAGGTGTGAAATAGATCATGGAATGATAGTGTGGTGGGGAGTGATTTTGGCAGGATGCATCTGTATGAGGCCAAAAGTGTTGAAGGAGGGAGAAAAAAAGGCTATAAAAATTTCACTTTGTTCACGTTTTGGATGTGCTCCTAGGATTGATGTTCAGCCTACGGCAGCAGCTTGCAAAAATCGCCCTGATTTCTCAGATGGACCCAAAGAAAACAAATTCTGTGAATTAAGGCTAATCCCATATAAATGTGAAAGCTGTAAGATATTCTTGATTCGTTGCAGAAACGGAGTGGGGATGAGCAAGGGCATTTGGCCATCCCAGCAAGTTTTGTTTACGGGTCTTAAAGAAATAAGCTGAAACCTATAGCTTTGGGGTTGGATGCTTTATGATGCTGTGCCTTGCCTGGTTTGGGCTGTGCAGATACAATCTGTGTTGCGTGGTCTGTGAAAAGACATTTATTTTGTCATTCCACTCTGCAGCAGACAACAAACCAAAGCTTCTGAACATCAGGCTTTTAAAACACCCAGCTCAGCCTTAGCTGTGCTTGGCAGAGTACAGCTCCTCATTGCCACTAAGGAACTTCTATCCCACTCTCTCCCATCTGTAAGTAGAACTTAAGTAGTGTAAAAAGAATTATTGCTTGATGCCTGTTTTGCAAATCCTTCCCAGATAAGATCTGAAAAACAAAAATTGTTGTGGAGTTGTATTTGTGACACGCTTCACATCAGCTTATGAAATACAGACTTTGTGCGAGGTTCAGAGGTTTTCAAGTCTCTATTCAGCTTTACTTCTACTTAGAGACCTCAAAGAATTAATCCAGTTTATCAGCACTTAGAAAGAAATGGGAATTTATAGACAGCTATTCTAAGTGTTTCAAAAAAAGATTGGATGATTCTTTTGATTTCTGTGGCAGGGGGGTAGAGCTGCATGGGCTTTGAGGGTCCCTTCCAACCCAGACCATTCTGTGATTCTATGGTACTCATTACAACGTGAGATTTACTGTATTTCAGTGCTTCAGACAGCATTGTTTTGTGGAATTTTGAATGGCAAAGAGAAAACAAGAGTCTGGTTGTGAAGGTGTTCAAGTTCGAAGGGAGAGCTTAAACTCCAGCCACCTCTTGTGTTCTACTGTCCATTTTCAGTATCACAAGTAGGTTGCCAAAATGGCAATGATGGGCACTGGAAACCAGCAGTGTCAGGCTGTGAAAAAACATCCCAGGACTGGATCTCATGGTAGGCCCTGAACCACAGACTGACTGGTGACCTCAGAACCTTCTCTGTTCCCTACTTTTCTTGGGATGGTGCCAATGTTCTGCTAAGGAAGTCGCTTTCTTCTGAAGCTGAGGTCAGTTTCTAAGTCTATTCTGAGAGCAGGAAGCACTCCTGGCCTGAGCAGGGGTGTTCGTTTGTCTGCTGCCATTTGCAGACCCCTTGCTGGCAGCCAGTGGAGCCACGCGGCGTTGTTGTACAGGATGCACGGTGCTGCCCTGTTCCTGTTTTTTGTTCAGGGCAGCCGTTGCTGTCTGTGCCGAGTTCATTTTGATTGATAGAATGAGGTCTCTGAGGTCCTAGATGAAGGCATTTACGCAAATCTCTGCCACTTGTGTCTCCTGGCGCTGCCCTGCAGGAGATGCCAGCTCGGTATCCTCTGTCTCAACAACAGTACATGTGAAAATCTGAAGGCAACCCCAACATTCCACGGCTGGGAGCGTGGTTGCTCCAAGGGCAGCGGTGAGAATACCAGGAAAAAATGGGATCCGAGGAGGAAGAGCAGGCAGGACTCGCCATCCTGGGTGGTTTGTGGGGAGAGGAGAGTGGGATATGTTTTCAGAGGCACAAATGTCTTACTCAAACTGCTGACATCCAGAGCGTGGTTTGCAGGTTCTCTCTGCCTGTCAGATCCCATACTGAAACCACAAACTGCTTGCAGTAGGATGTTTGAGTCAAACATTCAAAAACCTTTTGCATGATTGTTTTTTGTCTAAAGGACTTGTTGTCTAATACATTAATAGTTCCATCTTGTGTGACTGAAGCTCAAACACCTAGAGAACAGTTACTGAGTAAGCTCTACTAACATCCCTCTTGTGAAAACCTACAGTTCTCTATACAGATGGTTCTAAGGGCCGAATTCTCACACACATGTATATATTTGTGTGGATTTTATATATAATTTTAGGAAAAAGGGAGAAAAGCTACTCTTGTCTTTGTTACTGGGATGTGTCTGTGTGGAGCATCCAAGCTGGATCCCACCCAATGCAAAATCTGTTTCCAGAGTGGGTGTTAACCTGCTTCTCCTTTCTTAATATAGAATTTTCTGCATTAGTTTATTAAAGAAGAGTTAACTCTTCTTGTTTAGCTTCTGCTAAACAGCAGCAGTTACTGTGTCCCTTTATTGTTTAGTAAATTGAGGTAGTGTTTCACATCCTGCTTGTTGCAGTCTCCTACCCCAACCCGTGTGTTCTCACCCCCGCCTTCCACTTGAGCTCCACTGTCTGTGGAGCTGCTGGGTGAGTCCTGGCAGGGATGAGAGGCAAATCCACCCCGTGGGTAGTGGAACACTTGGGGGGTGGTGGTGCTGCTGAACTGGAGCAAGCGTAGAATCATTGTGCAGTGCACTATGAGGGAACGCTCCAATTTCATAGCGCCGGCTGCTTTGTGCAATCTACGTGTAGGAACCTGCTCAGGACTCAGGGAAGTTACTGTGGTTTAAAGTGCATTAAAGTGCTGGTCACCATCATGGCCTTCCCCCCCCCAAAGCTTTTTCTGTGCTGCTTTGCTGACACTTGGTACCACTTGCCTGACGATGACTGCAACAAATGCCTCGAGGGATGTAACTTCCACCGACAAGTTCACTGGTGTGAGTTCCATACCTCCCACGCTTGAAAATCCCTCTCGTATTTATTTGTAAGTCCCCAAAAACTTTTTAAAACTTGACCATTGGCTTTTGGGGATTAAATATTTTTTGCCTGTCATTCCAGATGTTGAAACCTCTGCCCTAAGTATTTCTCGGGTGAGGAGGGCTGGTTTACATTAGGCAAAAGAAAGCAACTCAAATCCTTGTTTCCACAAAGCTAATCCATCACTTGGTGTTCTGGGCTGGAGTGGTTGATCTTGGGTCATACACTACACGCCCTCTGCTCTCAACAGCAATAAATAAAAATGATGTGACAATAGTAATGTGGATTAATAAAGAATGTATGAAGCTGGCAAGCAGCCTGAAAAGTGCTTTTGGGCTGCATTCAAAGCTTGGGTGATGCCAAAGCACTGCCAGAGTGCAGTATCTGGAAAACCTGGGTCTGTTCCAGGCTTTCTGAAGGTAAACTGGCGTCTGTAGGGGAGAGAGGTATTGAATTGCATTTGAAACCTTTAAGAACTGCATAATTAATATCTATTGCTCTGTAGTTGTTAGGACAATGCTGAAGGATAAATTCCTTTATTAATTGGGGTAATAATCATTAAGGATATGACTGACTTTTTTTAGACGTTTGGGTACCAAATCCATCAGGAAGACTTCCAAGAGTTGTGCCATTTGCCTGCTTTGGCCGTTTGCAGTAGATTTTTGCTCTTTGGGAATATGGAATGGAAAGGCAGAAGATAGTTGTCATCTCCTGTGCTGTGCAGGAGGGTGTAATGAATCCGGAAGCAGCGCCGCACTGACCTACAACAACATCCGTGTGTCTCAGGGCTTGGGTGTTTCATTCCCTTGCTGGCAGGGCTTGTCCACTCCCAGCCACAGAGCAGATTCAGTGATCTTGTATGGGAATCTGCTCACTGTAACAAGAGGTGAAAAATGTAGGTTTTAAGCGTTGGTATTTAATTTCTCCTTTCATGGCTCACTCTGGTTTGTTATCTGTTTAAAATATGGATTGTGAGGAAAGCGGGGTCAGCTTGGTTTGTTCTTGTCCTTGGCTCTGGATGCTTGAGATGCAGTCACAGGGTTCTGGCTGTGCATGGATTTTTAATGGAATTGTTTATTTATTGAGCAACATTGCAGAGAGGAACAAGCACGGTCATGGCCCTGCTTGTGTCAAAGCACAGTCCTTCAGCAGGCGAAAATTAAGTGCATTTCAAACTGTCCCTTCTTTAGACTGAAGAGAGAGGCTTGATGTGTTGGTGGCTTCAGCTGTGAACTCGAGTATAGAAATGTTCTGGGGAGTTCTTTTGAGGCTGGTGTTTACTGGGGGAAGAGAGTATCCAAATCTGGTCACAACAAGACAGCAGCCTACCAGCTCATCAGACTTGCACTGGCTGAGCTGCCGTGTGCAGTTATTTGAGAAAGGGAATGGGCAGGGATATAAGGCAGCCACTGCTTTTCTCTGCCCTTCAGACGTTCCTGTGTGATGGAAACCTACCAGGAGAGGTGAATGGTCAGCGTAGCCCTGGTCTAGGATGGGATGATGAGCAAGAGGGAAGATTATTTCTCAGAATAAAATGCAATATCACATGAATGTGCTGCCATGAACGTTGTTTTTAAGCGACAGAAGCTTTAACGATGATGTGGTAGTTTGTTAATGTTTTGTCCTTTGGGCTTTTTGCCTTCAGAAAGCAAGCTCTGAATTAGAGAGCTCAATCTGCTGGTATCCAAGTTGTCCTCTCTTATGCTCTGAAGCGAGAGTGAAAATGACTGTTGAAATCCAAGAGGACAGGATAGCGATTATGGTTTCTCTCTGTAAGTAATGCACTTTGGCAGGGCTTCTGATCTTCGTGTGGTGCTTGGTAGACAAGGCTAGGCCCAGCCACAAATTGAAGAGGACAGTTGACTTTATTCTGAAGAGACATTGAATCCTGCCCTGTAACCAAGTAAGTGTAAATGCAGCGCATAGGAACAGTTCATCTGCAATTTTGCTTGTTTTACAACTTCTCCAAGAGCTGAGCTTGGTTCAAACTTAAAAGAAGAAGAGGATTGTGGTGGATGTTCCTGTTTTTCTTAGCTGCCTTGATGATTATTCCTTATAGAGACGTTCGACATGTGTTCGTTTGTAATAGCAATATTACAGTGCCTCTGTACTTGGGAAAGTCGACAGCCCTTTGAGACAGAGTCCCATGTAGTTTCATCCTCTGCAGGATGCAAAGTTGCTCTGATCAGCAAGTCATGTTAGATGGCTGGTGGTTAAGCCATCTGACTACAAGAAGGGCATCTCACTACACGAAGGAGCGTGTCCAGAGAGGGGCAGCAAAGCTGGCGAAGGGTTTAGAGCATGAGCCTTATGGGAAGTGGCTGAGAGACCTGGGAGTGTTTAGTCTGGAGAAAAGGAGGCTCAGGGGAGGCCTTATTGCTCTATCCCTCACTACACCTACCTAAAAGGAGGTTGTAGCGAGGTGGGTGCTGGGCGCTTCTCCCTGGTAGCCAGCGACAGGGCAAGGGGAAACGGCCTCAAGATGTGCAAGGGGAGATTTGGGTTGGACATTAGGAGGAATTTATTTACTGAAAGGGTTGTCAGGCATTGGAAGAGACTGCCCAGGGTTGAGTCCCCATCCCTGGAGGTGTTTAAAAGACTGGTAGATGTTGTACCTGGGGACGTGGTCTAGTGGTGGAGTTAGCAGGGCTAATGGTTGGACTCGACGATCTTAAAAGTCTTTTCTAACTGAAACCGTTCTGTGAGCAAGCACCAGGGGAAGACAAGCTGTGTGGTTCTGATGCTTCAAACGTGAAGGACTTGTGTGTAAAGTTGATAATCCTTGGAAAAGCATGTACGCTTCCAAACAAGGGAGTCCTTGGATGTAAAATGTAGGAAAAACAGATAACAAGAAAATCAAATAACAAGAAGTGCTTTGCCCAGCTGGATTGTTAACTGTGGGTAACATTAAAAGCAAGGTCTGTTTTTAGAGGAATTGGTGACAGAATTCTTAGAGAGGATGAAAGTCGAGTTGTTGCTTAAATCTTTGTATTCATTAGGGTTTTCCCAGAGCTACAGAGCAGGTTTATGTCCCAAATTTGTCAGAAACTCCCACGCAAGTGTTTCTTGTCTGTGTGTCTGTGTAGGCCTCGATAAACTGACCCAGTTCAGTGAGCACCCAGGTCTGATTTGTTGAGCAAGAGTTACTCTTGAAGCACGAAACAGCTCAGAATGGGTTCATTGTGGACCTGCTGTGAAGCTCTCCGTTTCCTTGGCAGGGCTGGTAGCCTCCTGACTGGAGAGCTGTGAACGTGCAGACAGGCTGCGGGGTGAAGACACAAAGCACAATTGCAAACTGATATTGTTAAGAGGCTGTAGAGCAAGTTTGCAGTCAGGGGCTCAGGCTCTGGCAGATCAGAAGGAACTGACTTTCTGTTTTTCTAATGATGCATTTTTTAACTGAACTGTGGTTTTAAAATACAATATTTATTTGAGACTTTGTGGTTTACTTTTTTTGGGATATTAGATATTAAAGATTGCCTGTCTTAAATATTGCATCTCCTGAGTCTTGGCACTGCTTTTCAGTGTTTCTTTTCAAAACGCATGCGTGCAGCTGCCAAAAAAGCAGCTATTTTTCCATTTTGGCTCCAGCTCTGTTACCAAAACTTCTCCAAAGCTGCTTCTGTTTCTTGTGATTTCTAAGTAATGTTTCACCCTTCTACCCTCTTGGCATGAATTTTGGTCAACTGCATCTTTAACAAACCTTTCTCCTTGAAGTGTTCATGTGTTTTATCCCTGTGGCCCTGCCCAAAGGGGTAGGAAGTAGGCAGAGGTGTTCTCTGGCATAGAATCATGGAATGGTTTGGGTCGGAAGGGACCTCAAAGCCCATCCAGTGCCACCCCCTGCCATGGGCAGGGACACCTCCCACTGGATCAGGGGGCTCCAAGCCCCATCCAACCTGGCCTGGAACACCTCCAGGGATGGGGCAGCCACCACTGCTCTGGGCAACCTGGGCCAGGGCCTCCCCACCCTCACAGCAAAACATTTCTCCCTAAGATCTCATCTCAGTCCTCCCTTCTTCCAACTGAAAACCCTTCCCCTTCATCCTCTCCCTGCGCTCCCTGATCAAGAGCCCCTCCCCAGCTTTCCTGGAGCCCTTTTCAACACTGGGAGCTGCTCTAAGGTCTCCTCAAAGCCTTCTCTCCAGGCTGAACAACCCCAACTCTCCCAGCCTGTCCTCGTACAGGAGGTGCTCCAGCCCTTGGATCATCTCCGTGGCCTCCTCTGGACCCGCTCCAGCAGCTCCCTGTCCTTCCTGTGCTCAGGACTCCAGAACTGGACCCAGGGCTCCAGGTGGGGTCTCCCCAGAGCGGAGCCGAGGGGCAGAATCCCCTCCCTGCCCTGCTGCTCCCACTGCTCTGGATGCAGCCCAGGACTCGGGTGGTTTCTGGGCTGTGAGCGCACCTTGCCGGCTCGTGTCAAACTTCTCCTTCCTCAGCACCCCAAGTCCTTCTCCTCAGGGCTGCTTCCAGTCCATTCTCCACCCGGGCTGTATTTATGCTTGAGATTGTCTGGATCACATCCTCTGATATATCCTGGCATCTGCGCAGGGAATGGAGTGGGAGAAGCCATGCTCACCCATACCCTCAGGAAGGAGCATCTCTGATTGCTGTGCTGAGAGGCAGAGCATGGGGGTGGCCTGGCCAATGACCTGGCCCTTTCTTGTCAACCTAGTGATGTTTTTCAAATCCTGTTAATGTTTTTTGCTTCGTTCTGGGATGTCAAATGAAAGGGGTTTTTACGGAAGCAGTGTCGGATACAGCACATTTTTAATTATTTCTATCATGATTAAAATATAGTTATAAAAAGCCCATGGCTGTGGCACTTCCAGAGGTGGTTCAGTAGGCACGGGAGTGTTGGGCTGGTCTTAGAGGTCTTTTCCAGCCTTATTGATTCTATTATTCTGTGAAAATGTAGTTTGTTCTGTAAATGCTGTGACAGACAAGGGTTGTAGCTTACGGGGCTTTTCAAAGTTTCTTGGGTCTAGACCTTCAAAACCTTTTCTCCCTGGCCCTTAGCTTTAACAAACTCTTGCTTCTGTGCTCGGGGTACCCAAAACAAACAAACAAACAAACAGCTGTGTGCTTCAGTGCTGTGCCCAGGAGATGAGAGTTAGGAGCACAGATCTGTTGTATCTGGGAGATGCTAACCTCGGGCAAGTGACTTTGAAAGGGTTTGTTGTTTGGCTTGCTTTAAGGCTAGGGGCTTGCTTGCTTTGATGAGACACTGTTTGTTCTTGGTGGTTAAGTGTGGAGCAGATGACGGCACCTCTGGGGCACGTCCCTATCTTCACTTGTAAATACAGATGCATTCACTCCTTGCCCTGCCGCCTGATGGGTGGTAGCATTTACGTTCCCATTACGTAGGGGTTGGTCTGTCAGTGGCTTTGGAGGATTTCCTTTGTGGCTGTAACCTCTTGTCAGGATAATTCCTTTAATTTTCCAAGGTGCAGAAAGCAGCCCACATGCTGCCTGCCTGCCCCTCACCCCATATCTCTCCATGAGTTTATAAAGAGATGATTGATACTGAGCTGTTTAAATTACAGCATGTCAGGAGGGCAGGGAATTTCATTCTCATATAGAGAGCTGTAAATCCTGTAGCAACAGGACAAAGGGTAATGGCCTTGAACTAAAAGGGAAGAAGATTAGACTAGATATTAGGAAGAAATTTATTACACTGAGGGTGGTGAAACACTGGCCCAGGTTACCCAGAGAGGTGGTGGATGCCCCATCCCTGGAAACATTCGAGGTCAGGTTGGATGGGGCTCTGAGTGACCTGATTGAGTTGAGGATATCCCTGCTCACTGCAGGGGGATTGGACTGTATGACCTTCGTGGTCCCTTCCAACCCAAATCATTCTGTGATTCTATGAAATCCTGTTTCAGGTTCATTGTCAGCGATAGGGTTTCTCCAGGAGGGAGAAAAGTTGGTTTGATTTCACACGTGGTACGTTGGCATTTGTTTGTCTTAGCGTGCTGTGATTTCTGTGTGCCTGTACAAACCCAGTTGCCACCAAACCTTAAGCCAAATATTCACCTGCTGTTGGGATACTCCTGGAAAAGCAGCTCCTCTGAGGGACAGAGGAACCGCTGGAGGGTCATGGCTTATTTTGGCCTCTTACCCAGAACGTTGCGGGTACCTCATTGGAAGGAGTTTCTAAAGTCGGCAGGAATGACACTGCTGTTGTTCAGGCCAGGTCTTGGGCAGCCTTGTGTTCCCATGTGTGTTTTCAGTGTTCCTATCTGTAATTGGAATCAGGGAGCACAAGGAATTATTATTCTGAGGGGGGAAATTCTGCAGTGATTTCCATTAAAATATCTTTTTTTTCTTGCCGTTTTGCAATTAATTACTAATAAACCGATAATTAATTCTTTGTTCTGTGGAATAATGTTATTAAGGATTCATGACATGAAAACCCCAACATTTCTCCTTTGCCTGCTGCCTCTTGCAGTCTGTCTGTAGGAGAGTTCCCTTCACCTTGCGGTAGACGGTCCCTCAAATGTCCAGGTCCTGTGCTTCCAGGTGGAGCTTGGAAGTTTTAGTGTTTCCATCATTCTCACCTTATTTAGAGCTCCCTCCTCCCAGTTTTCACCTGTAAGAGGGGAGACTGAGATGAGATCTTAGGAAGAAATGTTTTGCTGTGAGGCTGGGGAGGCACAGGGTCGCCCAGAGAAGTCCAGGGATGGGGCAAATTCCTTGATGCATGGTGCCAGGAGCAGTGAAAGCGAGTATCTGTCTGTGGCCTCGAGCCTGGAAATGTGCTGGCCAAGAAGCCTTGTACTTTCAGTCAGAAATAAAACAGCTTTGTGTTGCCTTAGTGCAAATTCCCTTTAATTTTTAAAGATTTATAATTTCTTTAAAGTTGAAAAAATGCACCAGAAGTCATGGAATCATCCAGGACATTTTGGTAAACAGATTGAAGCTCAGATAAAGCCACCTGTGGCAGCAGCCAAAACCAGCTCCTGGGTGAACTGCAAGGGGTGGATTTTATCAGCTTTGTTTTGTGTTGTGACTGAATTTCTAAGCCATTTTCCAGTGTGACTTGTAATAGAAAAAGGGCTGGCGGGGTCACGCTGCAATAACACACAGAACCTAAGTTCCGGACAGCTGTGAAAGTCACCCACATGGCAGAGTTAAACTCTACTGGTGGACACTGGTGTTTTTCCAGCTATTTAATACAACTATTTTCTTACTGTAGGGTCAAACTGCCGTGACTTCTGCCGTACGCTTTCATCTCGTTTTCTGGTCTCCATCTCCATGTGGGCTGGTATGGTTCAAGAGAGCGTCTGTGGGGTTTCTCTCAGGAAATAAGTATTTGAACCAGAAAAGAAAGGTCTGTGCCTGCCTTAAAACAAATAAATCTTAGATGGCACAGAGAAAAGACTCGAACCATGGGACAGGAAGGTTGTGCGGGCTGGAACTGTCTGGTGTGAAGAGGCTTTAATGGACAAAAAGGAATCCTATGAGTGCTGGGGTAGCTGGAAACGTTGTCTTTTCGGACGTAGTGGGGAGAGGATATCTGCAAATCTTTATTCAGAAGCTTTGGTGTGTCTGTTTTGTAACTGCATCAGAAATATTGATGACTGACAAACTCCTGTGTTCGCTGGATGCCTCCGAGCAAGCCACTCACTGTTCAGTACAAAGCAGAGGAAGAATTGCTTCTTGCTGGATCCCAAGAGAAAACAGTTCAATCTACGTGAAAATATACCTTTGTGGAACTGACTTTGAGTTTATGGGAGCCCCTCTTAGAAACGGGCAAGGTTTTTGCAGCGATCAGTTGAAGGGTTTGAGAGGTGATGGTGCAAAGCTGGCTTTGTGTAACTATGGCAATGAGAATGCAAAGGATGTTTGAAAATCCCCTCCTCTTAAATTTGCTTTTCCCAGCGCAGCAGTCGCCACGCAGTGAGCAATGTCTGTAGGGAAACAAACTCTCGCCGAGCTGCGGTGGTGGTGGTGCCGTGGGGTGGCCTGGAAGGAGAGGGAGCCGGCAGTGATGCTGCTGCTCACACCGGGTGTTCCTGGACGAGCTGGGCTTAAGGGAGTGTGGAAAGCTCTATGGCTGTGTGTCACCTCCTTGGGCCGTTGACCAGCAGAGCTGAAAATATCACTGAGGAGCCGGGCTGTTGAGTCCTTGTCCCTCTGCATCTTGTCTGATGTGATGTGAAGCCTGGGTAGCTCTGTAGGAGCTGTGATCTCGGTGTAATGGTGGGAGGTTCAAATCTCTGGCTCAGTGGAAATTAAATCGTCAGTTCAGAAATCGCTAATCATTCTTTTAGCGTGACATTTCTTCTTGCTTTGATAATCAGAAAAAAATAAGATGCTCTGTGCAGAAAGCTAAAATCTCACCAGGCTTTCATCATGCATTTCATCCCACGCAGCACACAAGAGCAAGGGAGAGTAGATCAAACAGAAATAAGAGGAATGGACGCAGATTTTCCATTTAGTGAGAAATTCCATAATTGTGGTGATGTTTTTCGTTGTGGACATTTGTATAAAATGAAATTCCAAATAATACTTTGATTTTCTTCGAGAGGACTGGGGTATTTTTAAGTCAGTGGTCAGGTTTTCCTTTTAAAGATCGTGAAACTATTTTATGGCACTATTGAAATCTTCATTTGAGACTTGATTATTGCATCTGTCATACTGAGGTTTGTAATTGCAAGTCTGAACCTGGGAAATCACTTCACTGTGTGCTTAACTTCACCTCTCTTCTTAAGCCATACTGAAATTAATGGGATTTAAGCGTGTGCTCCGCTAAATCAGGACCATCAATAATTAAAGAATAGAGATGTAATTATTGAATGGGAAAATTAGGGTGTGATCAAAAATTGATTTGAACAATGATTTATGGAAATCATTAATGATGTGAAGGTGTTCTTACCTTCTGGATATTAAGTGCCTGAAGCATGTTTAGGTTTGCTATAGAAAACAGGTGACAACATGAGACCAACCTAAGTCACGTATTTTTTCTATTTTATTAACTCTCTAAATTAAAAAAGCACCCTTTTGTGAAACCCTTCTGGCACTTAAAGATTTGCAGGAATTGGGAGCGAGATGTACAATTTTTATATTGATCTAGTGGAATATTGTAGAGGATTTGGATGAGGTCACTGTTGTTTCTTCTGCTTTGGCTGTGCAACGCTGATGTCAAGTTGGGAGAGTTTAGACTTTACTTTCTTGTGATTTGTAGTGGAGATCCGAGGGGGAGCACTAAATGTGACTCAGATCCATCCTGGATTGCTGCAATGATTCATAGAATCATGGAGTGGTTTGGGTCAGAAGGGACCTCAAAGCCCATCCAGTGCCACCCCCTGCCATGGTCAGGGACACCCCCCACTGCATCAAGGGGCTCCAAGCCCCATCCAACCTGGCCTGGAACACCTCCAGGGATGGGGCAGCCACCACTGTTCTGGGCACCCTGGGCCAGGGCCTCCCCACCCTCACAGCAAAACATTTCTCCCCAAGATCTCATCTCAATCTCCCCTCTTGCAGATGAAAACCCTTCCCTCTCATCCCATCCCTGCCCTCCCTGATCAAGAGCCCTTTCAGTACTGGAAACTGCTCTAAGGTCTCTCTGGAGCCTTTTCCTCTCCGGGCTGGAGAACCTCAACAGCCTTTCCTGTAAAGTTAACTGCACCCCTTGTGAACGTGGCTGTCTTATTTTCATTTAAAATTTGTCACTTAGGCTCCCAATCTGCAAAATCTTTGCTTAATACAACTGTCAGAGCAACCTAAAGCATGTGTACTTTTTGAATTTAATTATGGCACACTTAAAACTGTAGGATATTAGGAATTATTCACATGTAGGGCATCAGTATAACTTTTTGCTGGATGGAAATTTGCGTTACTGCTGCTGAGGCTGCTCTGTACCGACACATCATGTGCACAGTCATTCTGATGACCGTTCTCACGAGCATCCTGCATTCCCCTTGCACGAGCACCAAATACCCAGAGCTGTGATTGCTGACGTTGGGCTGGCTTTCCCAGGAATGGTGACAGCGGCGCTGGCCTCCCGGCGCGTGTACCACCCCTCTCATGGAAGCTGCTTCCACAGGGATAGCTCGGTTGGTTGCTTAGCAGCTGCCGAACTGCTGCAGTTTTAAGGTACAGGAGCGGTGGTTCGGGGTTACCTTTCTGCACCACGTTCAGCTCCCTGCCAGCTCCGTGAGGAGTTGTGCCGTGCAGGAAGAACCTCCCAGAGAGCCAGTGGGGCAAGAGGCACCACCGCTGCCTTGAGGTAAGCTGGCCCCACTCATTAATCAACTTGCTAGGAGCTTCGTTACTGGGATGGTGGGATGGGTTTCAGTAGCAGCGAGGAGAAGGCTGTCCATGCTCTCCTGCGCACCCAGGGGTTTGCTGACCCCAGCCAGTCCTCTCTGGTGCGTTTAAAGTAAGTGCAGTAAAAAAAGACTGCACATGTACAGCCTAACGTTTAAAATTAGAATATGGAATTGCTGATGGAGTTAGGATCACGTAACAATCAGGTTTGTTCTCTGTGTGGGCAGCGTGTGGAGCTGTACTGAAATGCCCTGCTCGGGGCAGCGGGCAGGAGCAAATAGAGGCTTGCAGTGGTCCCTGGGGTGGTTGTTCCTTGCACTGGTGACTAAACCTTGCTCAGCTGATGGTCACGCTGGCAACTTAGCGAGAGAGCAGGAGCTGCTTAATTGCAAAAGATGGAGACATTGAAAGGGCTGTCAGCTTTTAGAAGATTAATTATCATCGACTTGCACTCCTGGGTTTGTTTTTCTTCTTTTAGACAAACAGTAAGATAGCAGATCTGGTGGAAATCATAAAACATTTTAGGTGCCCTGTTTGCAGGCTGGTGAAATGTGGGTGATTTCTTGTGCTGGGAGAGCACAGTTGATGGGCACAACGCACGGTCTGAATAAATCTGACAGATAAGAGCTGAGTTGTGGGTTTTACATTTATGGTTCCTTGCAGTCTTTGGCTGTCAGTAGCAAAGCAATGCTTATAACTTTCCTGATAAATAAATGGATATAGCAGAATTGTGCCAGGGAAGCCAGAATAGGCCGAGCTTTTTTGTAGCCCAGGTGAAGGGGGTCCGGAACTCCAGCTGGTGTAGTTCTGCAGATCTGGGACCATGCTTTACAGTTCCTTCCCCCATGGAAGACTGAAATGATGCCACGTCCCCTCTTCCACCACGCATTTCCCTGCTTTCTGAGCTGGTTGCCAGGCATCCCTTTGTCAGTTTTAATCCTTGGCCCTGCCTTTGAGTGGCTCTGTAACCTTGGCCAATCAAATTCTTCCCTTTGGCCCAGAAGACCAACGGTGTCCTGAGCTGCATCAGAAGAAGCGCGGCCAGCAGGGCGAGGGAGGGGATTCTCCCCATCTGTTCTGCTCTTGTGAGACCCCAGCTGGAATCCTGTGTCCGGGTCTGGAATCCCCAACATAAGAAGAATTCAGAACTGTTGGAGCGGGTCCAGAGGAGGCCACGAAGATGACCTGAGGGCTGGAGCAGCTCTGCTGTGAGGACAGGCTGAGAGAGCTGGGGTTGTTCAACACAGAGAAGAGAAGGCTCCAGGGAGACCTTAGAGCAGCTTCCAGTGCTGAAAGGGGCTCCAGGAAAGCTGGGGAGGGGCTTTGTACAAGGGCCTGGAGTGACAGAAGGAGGGGGGAATGGGAATGGGAATGGGTTAAAACTGGAAGGGGGAGATTTAGATTAGACATTAGGAAGAAATTCTACACGATGAGTGTGGGGAGGCCCTGGCCCAGGTTGCCCAGAGCAGCGGTGGCTGCCCCATCCCTGGAGGTGTTCCAGGCCAGGTTGGATGGGGCTTGGAGCCCCCTGATCCAGTGGGAGGTGTCCCTGCCCATGGCAGGGGGTGGGACTGGGCGGGCTTTGTGGTCCCTTCCAACCCAAACCATTCTGTGGTTCTGTGATTCTGTATCCTCTTCCGAGCCCCGCAGCGCTGGCGTCGCTGGGCTTGTCTGGCATCTGTTGCATGCAGGGTTGTTTTCCTCGTCCCTTCCCTCAGGAGACGACTGCATGTGGAGTGTGAAGTGTGCAGTGCTGATAGAAGGGTTTTTCTTTTTAAATAGGTCCATGATCTTGGTTTTAGGAAGGGAAGATGCAAGAAATGTCTTGACATAGAAGGTGGGGAGGCTTTGTGGAGATCCACGGGCACTGAGTCAGCGTCTGCAGAACAGGAATAATCTCATTTTAGGAGCTGCACGGGAGTGTTGAGAGGATTAATGGCTGCTCATAAAGTGCTTTGACCTGTAAACTGCTGCATTATTACAACATTTTTTATTGATCATAACAGGCCATGAAGCGTTTAGAAGCAGTCATTAGGTATTAAAAGCTTCGCAAAACGAATTACGCTGTGCTGCCACGGTCCCTTCCTTGTCCCCCGAAGCAGTGTGTATCTTGTCAATATTTTAATTGGGGAGATGATACGCGCTCAGGAGTAAATCTCCAGCTAGTGTTATTCATCATGGATTGTGTTTTTAATTCAGCCTAGGGCATCTGACAGAAATTTTGCAAGCATCAGTTCTGCCTTCAGATCCCTGACTGTACCTTCTTCTATCGATATAGAATCTAATTTCACGCTGTTTTACAACTGTTTTGTAATTTATTTTTGTGCAAAGGCACACTGGGTCTGAAATTGTTACCAAACCCCTGTGAGACAGGTGAAAATTAAAAGCTTTGGATAGGTCTCATCGTCCTGGGCCACATCCAAACCTACTGTTACATCACTAAAACAGGAGCACTCACAGCTGGATTAGGCATGAACAGCTGCCGATGAATTAAAACATGGAAATACTGTGAAGGCACCATCACCGCTTTCAGATGCTTTGAGAATGTTGCCCACATCTGCCTGTTACTCCTGCTCCAGTGTTTATTTTACTCATCCAACCCGAATGGGTGAGGATCTTCTAAAAGTGTGATTCTCTCTTCTCTTCGTGCAGGGGCGGAGCTGGATTGTGAAGCGGAGCTATGAAGATTTCAGGGTCCTTGATAAGCATCTTCACCTGTGTATCTATGACCGGCGCTTCTCCCAGCTCTCCGAGCTGCCCCGCTCCGATGCCCTGAAGGACAGCCCAGAGGTAAATTGTCAACTCTGTAAAGATTTACAGTCACCTCAAAGGGTTGGAGGATGTTTCCAAGTACATACAAAGTAGTTCTAATGCAGCCTGGGTTAGAGCTGGGAATTGATTAGTAGTAATAATACCAACATGTGAGTTCTACCCTTAATTTTAATGATCTAAAGGGAGATAAATGCCCTGCAAGTTCATATTAATTAATGCACTGCCAAATGTGGAACGGTATTGAGTGTGTCAGGAAAGAAGCTCTCCTGATAACACCTTAGATAAGAAATTTATGTTTTTGAAACTTTGTGAATTGTGGACATTTCCTGACTGACTGTGAGCAACTTAACATTCCTAGGAAACTGGACTGTTCTAGCACTGCAGCACACGGAGAGGAATATTGTTTGGAATGCTGGGCTAATATTTATAAACTGAAAGTTTCTGAAGCTGCTTTTTAAGAGCATTTGTAGTATTTTATTGTTTAAAGTTTTTAAAAAAGCTTAAAGAAAAAACTTAAAGAGTCTTTTTTTCTAAATGAATAAGAGGGAATTTTCATTTCTTGGCTCACATCACGTGCAGTACAGCGAGTTGGAAAGCCTTCAGCTTCTTGGCTGCTGCTGATTTGGAGATTTATTCATGTCCAGAATAATCTTCTGGGAGGCAGCAGGTGCATCTTGAGTGCATCGTTTTGGAAGATGTGGAGAGGGAGGCAGTGTAATGTGTGACCACGGAGGTTATTTGTGCCAGTAGAGCATAACAAAACTGTTTTCCCTCAGTTTGGCCACAGGAAGAGGTGATGGTGACGGACAGTGCCTATTGCTGTGTTTCACAGGTCACTTATCTGTGGGACCTGCAGTTGTGTGTTTGCCCTCTGCCATCAACCACAAGTGTGGGAAAATCTTGACGTGCGGTGTTGGAAAGCTCATGTTGCCTGCCCACGAGAGGTGGAGCTGAAAAGGGAGCTGAGGAAATTGAGGCCATTCCAAGCAGTCACAGCAGAATCCATCCAGGATCTATAAATCAGAATCTGTGTTCTCTCAGTGCGGGCGAGGATTGATTGCTTTGGAGCAGCAGGCAATCAGTGGCTGGAGTCAGTGCCCCCCTGAACTCCTACAGGGCTTTTGCTGCTGAATATAGGGAGTTGATAAGATGGTCCCATTGCTCATCAGAGAATCTGATTTATTGGTTGCTTTAGTTTAAAGCAGGCTATTGCCGAAGAGAATTTAAAGTTTTTAGTCCCTTAAATTCAGCAGAAGCAGCAATATTCAGGATGATGAATTCCTGGGTTTATTTTTAAAGAACACTTTAGGCATCCCTATCTCTTACATCCTTATTTGTACAATTGATTTAATTTCTACTTTATAGCATGAGCCTGAAAATCTGCATTGTGTCTGTAAGCACAGAAGATGTAAAGCTGTTGGAGAGCTCTCTTGCTCTGTGAAATGTAATTCTGCAGCTGTGTGGCATCTCGTATTGTATTTTTGATGGTGAATTGACTGCATTTGAGCAGGTGTTTGAGGAGAACAATGTTTTAAACAGTACTACAAACCCTGGGCTACAATACTGCTTTATAACGCTGCCACTGAGAAGCTTTGAAGAGACCTCAGTAGCTGCTCTTTGATAAAAACAAGTGTGCTGTTAGAGAAGGGACAATGCTATGTGTTTTAATACCCTCTCTGCTCTTCGAAATATACTCTTGCCAAGGGGTCAGTTTGAGTTGCCACATTCTAATGGGTTTGCAAGCAGGGGGAGATGGCAGCAGTGTTTTGTTTTGCTAAGTGTTTCTGGGATTCGGCCGATGGCCTGGAGAGAAGAAGGCTCCAGGGGGATCTTAGAGCAGCCTCCAGTACTGAAAGGGGCTCCAGGGAAGCTGGGGAGGGGCTCTTGATCAGGGAGTGCAGGGAGAGGACGAGGGGGAATGGTTTTCAGCTGCAAGAGGGGAGATTGAGATGAGATCTTAGGGAGAAATGTTTTGCTGTGAGGGTGGGGAGGCCCTGGCCCAGGGTGCCCAGAGCAGTGGTGGCTGCCCCATCCCTGGAGGTGTTCCAGGCCAGGTTGGATGGGGTTTGGAGCCCCCGATCCAGTGGGAGGTGTCCCTGCCCATGGCAGGGGGTGGCACTGGATGGGCTTTGATGTCCCTTCCAACCCAAACCATTCCAGGATTGTTTACACATTTTTTGTGTCATCATTGTAGCACTGTGTTGTTTGTTGCTGTCCTTCAAATGACAGATTTCCTTGCCTAAAGGAATGTTTTTCTCTAACACTTGCCTATGGCAATGGGTAATTTATGGTCTCTCCAGGCCTGAAATAGTCTGCTAACAGAAAAACTGGATGTCTGATTCTGTTCCAGCTTGTCACCCAGATGCTGATGGCTTACCTGTCCCGGCTCTCAGCCATCGCAGGCAACAAGATAAACTGTGGGCCGGCTCTCACATGGATGGAGGTACAGTATGAAGCTTAGATTGCTCTTTTTTCCCTGATTTTAGCAGCAGAGCAAGCCACAAATGTTCTCCCCTGTCTTTCCAGTAAAAGATATGATCCTTCCGGACCTTTTGGTGTCACTCAAGTGCTGTCCTAAAAGCTTTATTCCTTTGTGACCGGCAGACAGGTGGTCACAAAAGGCACAGAATAAATGGAGTCAGATCCAATGTAAAGAAGCCTTTTTCCCCTCTTGATTCGATTTTGTCACCTAAAGCCACATCATTCTGCTGATATTCACAAATAAATGCAGGTGGCAATTCCAGTGAAGCAGCAATTGGGGCAATGGATCACCTGGGACAGCCCAGTTTGGGATTGAAGTCTCCCAGTAACAGGTTGCAGAGAGCACGCACATCCTTAAAGCTCCTTTTTGGCAGGGCAATACTGCAAACCTGGCAAGTTTCTAAAACCATTAGAGCTGTCTCAGTTGTGGTATTTGCCTGCCCTCTTTATTTTTATCATCTTCCCTTGCAGTAGCTGCAGAAACAATGACCGTTATCTGCTCCTGTTTGCCATCACTGTTGGTTAAACCGCGCAACAGAGCCTGCCTTGTGCTTGCCGTGGCACTGTTTGTGTACTGTGAACTGCAGCTGCAGCTTTGGTTTCTCTGTTAATGGTCTTCTACTGTCTTAAACAATAGACTGATTGGGCAGGGAGGGCAGGAAAGAATGGGGCCAAGTGCTGGAGGCCACCTGCCTGTGTCAGCGGGCTGGTGAGTCTGGAGAGAGGTGTGTACGTGTGGTTCCGCTGCCTGATGATCCTGCTGCACACCAGGAATAGAAACAACTATTATTAGACTGTTGCAATTCATTTTTAAATGGTTGTGATAAGGATTGAGTGTGTTTTCCTGCAGTTTTCCCTGCTGATATCCTCATCACCCTGAAATCCTTTGGGAGGAGAAAAATCTTGGAAACCTTCTCAGCACAAAGAGAGGAAGGAAGTTATAGAGACAAATTGAACTGTGGAGTTCACAGCGCTGCAGCCAGCCTAGAGATTACAGCAAACTGATTGCACATGGAATACAGAATGACCTTTCCAATTAACTGAGAATCTTAAAGATTTTACACGGGCATAAAAATGTAGGAATTTTGGAAGTAGGCTGATAATTGCAATGAGGGGTAGGAGCCGTGTTTTCTTAAATAAAGAAATAAAAGTGGGTGAAATCTGAAAGCAGCACTGGTTTTGAGTTTCACAGCATTTACTTCTTACCTCAGTGCCTCTTCTTTGAGCATTAATTCCATCTTTTAGGGAATTTTTGACCCTTCTGTATTGCCATTTTAAGCACATGAGGAGAAAAAGTGGGCTTTGGTGTTGAAGGGAGATGTTTTGTTAGTGTTTGTACACAAAGCTGCACAAACACAGCATTTTCATTAGTTGATGGGGGCATACAGCCTTCTGTGATGCTTCTCAGGTTGTTCTTCCCCTTCCTGTCTGTGTGTGCTGTGCCCTGCGCTGTCTCGCCGTAACGCTCTCCCCGGGCCCCCGGGCTGTGCTGTCTCTCTGAATCAGCTTGAAGTCTCTGCCATGTGCGAGCGCCGATCTGGTGCCTCCTCGCTGTCCTCAGCTGCCTCACGGTCTCCTTTGCTCTTTATTTCAGATCGATAACAAGGGGAACCACCTGCTTGTCCACGAGGAGTCATCCATCAACGTTCCAGCTATTGCTGCCGCCCATGTTATCAAGCGATACATTGCTCAAGCAGCAGATGAACTGTCCTTTGAGGTAAATAATGAAACGAGCTTCCTTTCTTTGTGGTCACGTACAGAAGAGTGTAACTTGTGTGTGTGCACATCAGGAGTGTAGTCGGACCCTTCCAGAATGTTTTGTGACGCGAAGCTTAGAAGATTCAGTCAAATACTCGATTTGCAGTAGGCTGGACACAGGGAGGAGTTCAGTCATCTTGAAAATGCAGCTTTTCTTGGCATTACTGTCTTCTGATGAAGCAAGTACTCCAGCCACTGAGCAGCAGACCCTGCGTAGTTCGTTCTGCGCAGTGTTCTAACGCATGTCGGGTCGGGAAGCCTCGTGTGTGTGTATGTGGACACGAGCCAATGGAATTAACACATTTGTTAGCAAGTCCATGTTAAAACCATTTTTAAGAGCCTCTGCTCTCATCAAAAGTAAAGAACCAGCCTGTCACAGAGTTGGGTACTTAAAAGGGCAGGGCATAATCTAAAACTGCTGAAAATCTTACTTGATGAGGAGCAGGAGCTGCTGTGGAGTAGAAGTCTGGGAGATTATAGAATCATAAAATTACCTGAGTTAGAAGGGACTCAAAAGGATCATCGAGTCCAACTCCTGTCCCTACGTAGAACACTCCCAACATTCACATTGTCCCAACGCTTCTTGAGTGCTGGCGGACTTGGTGCCATGACTGCTTCCCTGGGGAGCTGTTCCAGTGCTCCACCACCTGCTGGGTGAAGAACCTCTTCCTAATGTCCAATTTAAACCTCCTCAGCACATCTTCCTGCCGTTCCCTTGGGTCCTATCATAGGTCACAAGAGAGACGAGCTCAGCACCTGTTTCACCTCCCTCCCTTGTGAGAAGGGAGTGAACAGCCATGAGATCCCCCCACAGTCTCCTCTTCTCCAGGCTGAACAGACCCAGTGACTTCAGCTGCTCCTCATATGGCTTCCCCTCCAGACCTTTAAGAGATCAGACCCTGGAAGTGTTTGGGTACCTGGCTCTGGTCTGCTTTACCCAGAGCCTGGAGGTTTATGCTCCGCTTGTTCTAGGCAGCGATGCTGTCAATGGAGGATGCAGTGTTATACAAAAAGGTACAGGAAAACAGTCAGTGTCCAAAGGAGCTCTGTAATCACACTCTTAAGCATGCAGCACAGGAAGTAAAAATCATAGTGATTGTCTCGTGCTGCCAGGGTTTGGTTCATACTCAGAATCGAGGCAGTTATCGGTGTGCACCCAAGAGCGGCGCTGGTCAGAGGCGTGGGTATGGCAGCGCCCAATTGCAGTGTACACAGGGCAGGACACGGGCAGTCAGTGGGTGCCTCAGTGTTAGTAAAAGCCTTAGGATGGCACTCCCTGCTTGGAAATCAAACAGCCCTGTGCCAGCAGGCGGGCTGTCACAGCAAGTTGGGATGAGACACAGTAGTCAAGTGGGGAAACTGAAGCACATGAGGCTTCCAGAGCTTGTGCAGAGAGAGACCTTGACAGAACAGAGGTGGAATGTGATCATTTGGATTACAATGCTGCATTCTGTTCCCTAATGCAAACATCTTTTTGTGTGTAGGCTGCTGTTAATTTTTGACAGGCAATTGCTCCCCTGCACTGAGGAAAATACCTGGTTTCTCTGCTCACTGTGGTGCCAGCAGCTTCCTTAATGGAAGTTTGCTTTGCTGTTGATGCGCTGTTCCTGTGGGGAAGTCACTTCACTTCCTTGTGTTTCAGTTATCCCTGTCTAAAAAATGGAGGTGTGTTGTCTTCTTTATCGAGCACTTTGAGATGCATCAGGGTAAAACATCTGGTAAAGGCTGGGCATTACTGTTACCCATTTTTGCCATACCTGGCTGCAGTATTTATTAAGGTCCTGCCCTTCTCGTCTCGTTTTCTATTCTGGATGCCAGACAGATCTTGACTCCCACCAAGCCAAATTTACTATTAATTATGCTGATTTCCTCTTGAACTATTGCAGTGTTACATTTTTATGTGAATGAGCAAAGCTTCAGAAAACCTATTTAGTCTCCTTGGCCACTTTTCTTCCTGTTTCTGTAACCCCACACCACCTCTGTTCTGCTGAAGAAAGCTGATCCAGTGGGAGGTGTCCCTGCCCAAGGCAGGGGCGTTGGAACTGGATGGGCTATAAGGTCCCTTCCAACTCAGCCCATTCTATGATTCTATGAAAACCATGTCTCGGTCAGTTTGTGAACTACAAACAACTTTTTGCTGTGGAAGGAAACAAGAAAACGTAGGTCAATGCCCACATCCACATATATAGGGCATGTAGTGAAAATTAGTTCAGCTGCTTGAGAACATTTCGCGACGAGTTTCACACCGTCACGGCTTCCTTACGTCTGCAGTTTGATCAGAACAGTTCTGTACCCTTTGGCAGAGCTTAACTGCTTTTGAGAGTTGTTTTCTTCTGGACATCTGTGTCCTGTATAATGCAGGAACTCGTACCTCGTGGTTTGGATTTGTAAAGACAGATGTCTCCAGACTGGCGTTGGTGCAGTTGCTCACAAGTTCTGCTCTATTTTTGCAGTGCTGAGGAGTGTAGGGGCTGGAGTTGTGCTTCCCTGCTAGCCACACGGCAAGCTGTGACTGATGTTCCCAATCTTTTGCAGGTGGGGGACATAGTGTCTGTCATCGATATGCCGCCAAAGGAGCTGACCACGTGGTGGAGGGGCAAACATGGATTTCAGGTAGGCACAACCATCAGAGGTGATGGTGCAACTGGAACAAAGGCTCATCAGTGCACTTATCCCCGCTGTGCCTGTGTGGGGATGCTCATGGGTATGAGCAGAATGTCCCTGTGCTGCCACGCATGGCCTTCCTCTGTCTGTCTGGACTTAGGTATGTGGTCTTCATGGGATGTTGTCTCCCTGCCAAGCTGTGTGGGTTAAGGATAGCCGTGACCCTCTGATCGACAGCTGGTCTGATGTTAGTGGAAGCTTTTGGTGCACCCCTCCTTGGCAGCTGACACTGTTATTCATATCATCCCATTCCTTCTGCTGTCCAACCCAGATCAGGTGGAACATAGAGGATTCGGAGAAAGACGGTTGGTAAGACACCGTCACTGACTTGGCCAAGGGACCCAGCAGACCTGTGCTTTCACATCTGCATTTATTGTCTCACGTTAATATTACTGTTCTCTGTAAGTGTCAGAGCAGAGAGGGTTAGAATGGATTTCCACAACATCTTGAACATACCTGGGAACTGGGTTCCAAAGCTTTGGCATCAAATAGCACTTTCCTTCCAAAAGAGTTGTTATTCCCTGCCTTGGATTTTCTTGTTAGGATTCTTTTTTTCTTTCGAAAAAGGACTTTATTTGTAAAACAAAACCCAGGAGCCGCTGAAGGCTGGGGGAACTTTCTGCTTCCTCACACTGTAGTGTCTCACCTTTCAGCTCCTTGCATGCAGGAGGGATTTTCATGCTGCAATTGCTGTCTCAGAGGACGATGAGTTGGGGGAATTGCGAGTTTGCTCAGGGGGCGTGTCAAAATTGACCAGACGTTTGTATATTTGGCCTGAAAAGACAACTCAAAGTGCCTCAGGTTTTCCCTTTCTGTGCCAGATCCAGGTTGTGGTTCTGCTGTTGTTAATACCAGGGCTGCGCACAGTTAGGTCTCCCAACAGTACAGATGCCTTCTGAATGGAGTGTTAGTTACACAGTTCCGTTTCTCTCTGATTAGCCAGAGCATAGGAGATGCAGCTTTTGTTGGCTTTGTATCAGACGTGGGAGCTCAGAAAATAACTCATTTTGTAAAGCCAGAGCATCGTGGACACATGATACCTGCTCTGAAATTAAATTTGTTCCTCGAGTTAACATATTGATATTGCTTGAACAAACTTGACTGTTGTTCTTCCAGTTCTGAACTGTGTTCTCTTTGCGGGACTTCTGATCTTGGAAGCCCTGAAGCTGTACTCGCTGTAAAAAAATAATGAAATGCTTTAGTGCTACTTGGAATGATCAGGCTGTGCCGTATTTAACTTCCAGGTGAATCAATAGAACAAAACAAAAGTAATTTGTGGTCTGTGCCTGCTTGTAGATGCGTTGCACAAAGCTGGCTGATTGCCAGGTGTCCCCATGCAGGGTGTGGTTCCATTATTCGGTGCCAACTCCCTGTTTGCCATCAGGCTGGATGAAATTGTGACTGAATCATAGAATCATAAGGTTGGAAGAGACCTCTGAGATCATTGAGTCCAGCCATACCCCACTAAACCACGTCCCTAAGGAACTCATCTACCTGTGTTTTAAACACCTCCAGGGGTGGCGACTCCACCGCCTCCCTGGATATGAAGAGCATCAGTGGTGATTAAAGACAGGCGAAGGAAGGGAGCTGTTGTGCAGTTTGTCACTGCCTTGTCTCACGTCGGAGCAGTCCTACTGTACTCTCCCAGGACGGGGATGTGTTGAGGAGCAAACAGCTTTAAGAGAGGTTTGACTGTATCCGTGCGCAGTCAGTGTACTGACACAACAGATCTGAACAGCTGGGCAAACACAGCACCACGTTTTGTCTTAGCAGAAAATGAGGAGTGGAATTATCTTGCAAGTCTTTCACAGTGTGCGTCAGATCCTGGCCACTGAGCCACGCTCTTGGAAATGCAGCAGCCTGTGGCTCTCAGGATGCGTTTGCACAATCCAGGAGGGGAACTTGGTGTGTTTTAAGGAGTTGCTGCCTGTCGGCTGAAATAGGGTAACAGAGCCTCTGTAGGCTCTCTGCTCCTGCCGGCTGCGGGGCAAAGCTGGTTGCTCAGAGGTGCTTTTCAGCAACTGCATCTCGGCTGGCAGGCAGTAATTTTGCAAGCCACGCTAACCCAGTTATTACTGCATAAACATCTCTTCACAGCCACAGGTCTGGTTTGCAGAGAGGTGCATTTTTCCTTTGCATTGACGGTTTTTGTCATTTCTTTGACATGTGTTTATGAGAGCTTTTCATTTCCATCAAACACCATCAGCTGCCAAGTGATGCAGGGAGAGGGGTTTGTAACCTGTGTGTCAAGTTCAAGGCCCATAAGCTTTGAGTATACAGAAAGAGGACAGCTCCTGTGGTCCGGGAATTCCTTGGCTGTACTGACTGCTGCACGGAGAGGGGAATTCAGAGTAAGGAATTTTAACTCTGAGGTTAACACAGCAAACTTAGAGCTCTGTTACAGGTCAGGACAGGAGTGCGCTTGATGAATGCTTAGAAAGAGCTATAGGTGATAAACGTTACTGTAGTGATATGTGTATGAACCGATGAAATTGTGCAGCCTTTAAAGCATTTATTATAGGTGAACAGTTCTGTTCCCATTTTGGAACAGTAGCCATTGTAAATGTGGTGGCAATCTGTCGATCCAGTCATTTTAATTATTATAATAAAATAAATCAGCAAAGACCATCTTGCCAGATATTTGGGGTTCTAATAGCAGATCAGAGGAGGTCTGGAAAACAAAGCTTAGGTCGCTTGTTCATGTTAAGTCTCAGGTTATTGTTTTGTGCTCAGAAAGGAGCAAATTTTATTTGAATGGCCCACAGCTTAAGTGGTAAATCATAGAATCATTAAGATTGAAAAAGACCCCTAAGTTTATCCAGTCCAACTGTCAACCCAACCCCACCGTGCCGACTAAACCATGTCCCCAGGTTATAGGAGGAGCGCAGGGTTTCACTGGATGTGGTAAGAAATTACTGCTTGACTTGAAAGAACTTCGGCGGGCTTGTGCATTTAAACCAGCTGGGAGTTGTGTTTACCCATGCAGAATTGTGTTTGCTTCTGCGTGTCCTCCCAGCTGTCAGAGCAAAGGAAGGATTTTTCTATGTCCGGCAGGAGGCAGGACTACAGATCTCGACAGGGAAGCAAATCCGATAGGTTGCAAGTCCATTCAGTTTCAACTGCAGCCTTGATTCTGCATGGAAGTCAATTTATTCTTGGTCAGCCAGAGCTCTCCTTCAGGAATGAATTCCCATTTTTCTTCTCCTTCTGTGTTAGAGTCACAGGTGCCTTTCTCCCAATACCTGATCTAATGACTGCATTGCAAGGCACTTAATCCTCTGCAGAACAAAACAGCTCACTGGGCTTCTTATCATTCTTTCTGCTTAAAGTGAAATTATTTTAAAGACATTTTTCCTCAAGCCTTTTTCTTTTCAAATGCCCTTAGTGAGTCACTGCTTTCACTGTAAGATTGTTACCTAAATTACAGCCACCTCCACATTAACAGCCTCCCAGCCCTCTTTGTTCTCCTCTTCTTTTTCTTCATGCTTTGTCTTTTCAATCAGTAGCTCTGTTTCAGAGAGCTGAATCATTAGGGACAGCCCCTTTTTTTTGATACACAGCTGCCTTTTGATGTGCTGAATAATTCTGTCTTGGGGCAGAGTTTCATTAGTTGCGCTGTTGCACAAGGCAAGCGGCTCAGCTGCTGGGGGGACACAAAACAAGGCGAAGAGTGTGCGTAACTGAGGAGAACAGGGCATTTTCGGCATCAGCCTGAGATTCCATGAGCCTGAACTGGTTGTGAAACACCAAGCCCTTGCTTTCAGACCATCTTCCTTGCTGAACCTGAACACAGGATTTAAGACTAAATGGATTTCCCAAAAAGGGACTTGTTCTGCCTTGGATCTGTCAGGACAAACAAGCTGTTGATTGAGAGCAATTTTTTCCCTCTTGCGTCATTTTCTGATAAATAATATATATATGATGCCAACATAGAATCGTGGAATCATCTGGTTGGAAAAGACCTTTGAGATCATCAAGTCCAGCCGTACCTGTTCACTACTAAACCCTGTCCCTAAGAAGCTCATCTGGACATGGGCACTTGTACGCGGGTGCTGGCATTTCCCCCGCTGTCCCGAGCTGCTGAGCCCCGTAGGGGTGCGCAGCAGAGACTTCTCACACCCCACTGTAGAGACATGAGTGACCTTTGGTAGTCATTCAGCCTTCGGCCGCTCCAGAAGGTGGGAATGTTCAAGGAAGAGCCTTTGACCGGCCTCACCTAGTTTCCCGACGTGCAGCTGGCACACCAGCTGGGAACGGATGATTAACCTCTGCCATCCCACACAGACGTTTTTGCTGTGAATAACAGAGATTAGAAGAGTGTTGTGGCCAAGATGTCGAGCTCTGTTAGAGGAGTTTAGGATAAGAGGACTGACAACCCTGTTCCTCCTGTAACTGGTGCCCCTCGGGGATGGGTGAGGACCTTCTGAGCAGGAGCCGTGCCAGTTGTGCTTTGGTATCCAGGTGAGGTTCCAGTTCTCAGCTTCAGCCGCTGCTGGGTCGTTACGTGGCAAACAGCACAGGGAAAATTCTCTGGAAAACCACACAGGAATAAAGTTAGTGTTTCCCTGTAAGGTTTTGCTAACCCATCATAACTTGAAACTAAGAGAGAGAAATTTGTGAATGAAATATAACCTTTCCTTTAGCCTGTGTCAACCCCCAAACCAACCCAAATGTCTCAAACAAGATTCCATTTGCCATTTATGCTCTGCAGCTTTTTCATTTGTTTGAATTTCCCCCTCATACACTGAAAATCATCGCTGTTGCTTTGACTTTTCCCCTTAAAGCTTCATCTGTCTTTGAGTCAGCAGACACTGGCATAACAGTGAAAAAAAAGATGTAGGAGCTGTTGCAGAAGTGTTTGCATACAGTGCTTTCCCTCTTTGATTAAGGTGTGTAGTGATTTGATTAACCTTTAGATGACCTTGTATCTATCTAAATATATACTACCCTTGCTATTAATTTTCGTACGTTGCTAAATCCTTTAATCCTGGCTCAAGCTCTATTAGTGCCTTGCTACATCTGTTGAGATTAACTCTTGGACTAAACTCATTTATTTATACAAAATTACGGAAAACTTTCCATGGGAGGAAAAGCTGCACGGGCTTGTCCATCTCTAGAAGCAGACACGAGATTGCACACCTGCGGTTCTGGCTCTTGGCAGAGATGGTTTTGCCACATCATACTCTCTCTTCTAAATATTTGTGTTTATTTCCAGTCAAGTTACTGGGTTCTTACAAACGTAGTATTTATTTTGCCCTATGTATATTCTGTTAAACCTCGTCCCAGTTCTAAGACTGAATTCAATTCAATTTAACTAAAACCACGTTGAACCCTTTTAGCAAGATCTTTAAGCACACGGAACTGGAACACTTTGGGAATTTCACTTATTGCCTGCACTCCTCAGGTGAAGCGCACGCAGCAGGGGAGCTTGGTGCCTTCCAAGTATCTCCTCCTGCCTTCCCGTGTGAGAATATGGATTTTTCTATATAATATATTTGATTTTGGTTTTATAAAGGAACAAAATATTTAAGTGCTTGTAATACAGTATTTTGACAGTTGAAAAAGGTCAAATGTTGGTGATATTTTAGTGTAGATGGTAAGAGCTGAAACAAAGAATCGCTAGGGTTGGAAAAGACCTTTACATCCTGCTCCCTTTTTAAAATCTCATCTAACATGCATGCAGCCGGGTGCAGGAAATCCAGCTGAAGGCTTTCTGTCTCTCTCTGGAGTTCCCTTCAGATTTCAGGGTGTGCAGCACACTTGTCTCCCCATCTTGTTACATAGCTGATTATTTGGTTTGTAGAGTTTTTGGCTGCATCATCTTGAAAAACTATTAATGGTCATTTGATATGATTATCTCTCAGATAAGGAGAGTTTGAGGAAGACGTGAAACAGTTGCTGGTGTAACAGTTTAGATCTGAAAAACACTGCATTCACTCTTCTGCCTCTCTTTCTGTTTTCACTGCAGGTTGGGTTTTTCCCTAGCGAGTGTGTTGAGCTAATTAACGACAAGGTTCCTCAGTCTGTGACCAATTCTGTGCCAAAACCAGGTATGTGCGTTAAATTTTCTGATGCAGTGGAGTTATCTTTTTGGTGTTCCATGTTTAATATCTCCTTTATATGTACCATGTTGTACTCTATGTTGATCATTCTGTGTACGTACCGTGTTCTCCTTTCTGTGTGTTGGCCAGCCACACGTTACCTCTCTCTGAAGAATTGAATGTCTCTCAACTGTAATGTTCCATAAACCAGTATCGATGTTCATCTCCTGCATGATTTGACCAATTTTAGGCTTATAAGAATTTAGGATTTCTTCAGCAATATGTTATTCCGTGCAACATCCCATTTCTTGGTGTCCAGAGAGAGTGGAATGTTAGGGGTTTTTTCATATAGAACATACAGGTGACCCAGAAATGTTTAGACTGGCTCAGATGAAATAGATTAATTAAGTACCAGAAGCTTCTTTCTGTTTGGGAATTGGAAAAAGTTGTTTATAATGGAACTTGGAATCCTAATTGCTTCTGCTCTGGGTACGTGACTCCATCTCTTCTTCCTGTCTCCTTCATAGTTTTGTGTTGTGTGAAATACTGGCAGATTAATACTGAGCTCTGCTGAGGAAAGGGAAAATGAACAGAAAATGAGATCTTGGATCTGATTCTGCTGTCAACCAAGTGGATGCTGGGAGTGATTGCAGATAGATGTGCAGGCATAACGGAGATCTTGGCAGAATTTATTGGTGGTGAAGCTTTTGTTTTATTTTTCTGATTGGTTAAAAAATATATATTCATCTGTATAAAGTTGCATCTGTGTATCTTTTATACCAAGAGAAGCAGTTTGAAACTGCTGATCTTAAAGCGTTGAGCTGGGAGACTGGTTAACTGATGTCCTTTTCATGTGTTTTCTCTGTTCTAATGATGTTCCTTATCTTATGAGGTTGCTGATTTCATACTTTAAAACAAATAGATGTGATTCAAAAGTTTGACTTTTACTAAGGGAAATGCATTTTATCAGATCTTGTGGTACAGCCTGGAACTTTTGGTTCTGTAGTAAAAAACTGTGAACACCCCAAGCTGCATTAATCTGCGTGCTTCAAAGAGCGGTCAGTCCAGGGAAGTCGTTTTCCCAGCCCTTGTTATTCCTGGGAACATGCAAATGTATTTGCTAGAGTCAGCGCACGGAGATCCCTGGCAGCGCTGCAGCGGGTGGTCATTCCATGAATCTTGTAGCTGCCTTTTGTTACTTGAAGCTGATCCCTTAATACTGTGATTGGTCGCTTCTTTACACCTGGTTGAGTGAAAGCACGGGGGCAGCTTCACATCTGAACCCAGGCCAGGGGGACAGATATGGTCAGAAGCAAGTGTTTATTATTCAGCTCAGGCAATTAACTGTCACGGGCTGCTGGTGAGTAGTTCCTTGCTGTGCTTTCATGAGAGATAATGAAGCACCAATTTGGCTTTAACAGCCCACCAGGGAGTGGATTTCCTCTTTCAGTCCTGGAAAATGTTTGCTATAAAGCTGATACCAAAAACCCGAGTCCTGTTCAAAGCAATAAGTTGGAAGATATTGCCAAGTCCTGAGGCTGTCCCTGCCGACCTTCCCAGAGGTCCATGCTTACGTTCTTCTCGAGAAGAAGACGACCAAGCTCTCAGGTGTAAGGACTGCTGGAATGAATGCTGCTGTTCCCATAATGCCCTTCCTTTGCACACAGACATTATGATTCCATTTCTTTGTAGCACCGTGCTTTCTCTTTTTCCACCTTGGGAAGCGACAGTGCTGGTACGGAGGAGGCATCAGTCTGGAAGTCTCTGCCTTGGTTGTCAGGGAGGTTGGCACTCAGCTGGAGCTCAAGGAGTCAGGGAGGAGGTTCCCATAGCTCAGACATGTGGAATGTGATGCTGGAGAACTTGAGGAACCGATCTGCTGGAAAAATGATGTGTGAAATACAGAAAGGTGAGAAGCTGAAGGGGGAGGATGGAGCTCTGGTTTCCACACAGCTGCAGGAGCTGGCTCACCCTGGCAGCACAGCCCAGGGCCAGAGAGGGGCTGCTGGAGCACCTGCGGCCACTTCAGGAGCACTGATGCAAAAAGAGAGTTGCATCCTGCCAAGTGGTTCCTCCACAGTCGTGCTGGGAATTGCATTGCTGGGATCGTGAAGAAGAGCTTGCATTTTCCTTGCCTGTATTCCGTGAATTTAGTGTATTCTAATCTGTGATTTAAGCAGGGCATTTCTCAAACTCTTTACTCTCTACATAAATTCTGTCCTCCCTCCACCTACATTTGAAGCATCAGATTAACTTTTCCCAAGGACCACAGACTTTCCTAAAAGGAACCATTTGGAGCTTTTGCCCTTACTCAACATTTGCAGGGTATTTCATCTAGAATTAAAATGAAGTTTTAGATCTGGACTGGATAAGACATGCTTATCAGCATGGAAACTTTATATTCTTTAATCAAGATACAATGTGTGGAACATCTAGGACATTTTGTGTCTGCAGGATAAAGCTCTTTGTGATAAAGGAATTTACAAACATAGAACTTCTTGTCTTGTTTAATTGTCTGTAGATTTGGCTGGGTTGAGTAACTTAATGAAAAGCAGATGGAAAGCAAAGAACTTCCTGCCCTGTGTTTTTATTGTTATTTATTATTAGAGGTTTTGATTTGCAGAAGTGATGGGTACAGCATTTTAATAGAACCATAAAATATGGCAGTGGTCTATAATGCAGTACAAATAATAACTGCGGTTCACAGGAAGTTGAAACACAGGGAGTGGAAGAGGAAGGTTGGGTTTAAGTGCAAGCTCTGCTTTTAGGACCAGTATTTTCTTTGACTGGGGAAGTACACACTTACACCAGTGCATGAGATAAAGGAAAGAAAATGAACCACACAAGAAAACTTTCCATTTTGTTCAATTATGAAAATTCAAAGTAATAAGACAGAGTATTGCTTTTGCCTTGAGTCAACTCTGAAGTATGTGTGACGGTGAAGTTTGGATTGTCAAAGCTGTCACCTCCCCCGACACTGCAGGGGCAGGTGTGCTTGCAGGGATACGTGTGGGTATGGGGGGGGTTGCACGTGCACACAAACTGACACCTGAAAATGAAAGTTTCATCGTTGCTTAACCAAGTTATTCAGCATTTTCCTTTTTCCAACTTTGCACATGTAAGGAAGTCAAACAGGGAGCAGGGATGCTCAGGAGATCTGGACTGACCTGCTGAGTAGTTGGACTCAGCCTATGCTCCCCTTTTTGTCATGTTCAGTGCTGTAAGAAAATGCTTTTATTTCTGGTGGGGTGCAAACTGCTCTCCTGTCAGTTGGCATTGATGTGAAAACCCCAGGACACATCCAGGAAGGCAGGGTGGGCTCACCAAACCCCAGATTGCTGGAGCACTTTTCTTTCTAAACTGTTCCTGGTGTCTTATTTGGATACAACACTCTGATGATAACTTCTTAGCCTCAATTATTATATTGAATTGATATATAATATTTCATATTCTATGAAAGGAAAAGTTGAAAATATCAGACATTTGGTATTTTCACATAGTTTACTAACAGTGTCGCTCAATTTCAGTACTACAATAGATGGAATCAGGTTGTATTTATAAAGATACAGGCTGAAAGGTTGCATTAGCATTTGAGCTATTCAGTGAGAAGTGCATCTTTTAAATATTCATTGTGCTGCTTAAAAGAAAAAAATGTGAATAGCTGGTTTGGTTTTTTCCTTCTAAGTGAACATTTGGGAATTGCCAGTAAATTGTGGCTGTGTTTCCTCTTCTCATTCTCTTCTGTCCATGTCTGGTTAGTCTTTTCTGGGAGCAGTGTGTGTGCTCATATTGTCCCTGCTCATCATGTTGGCATAGTTAGCAGCATCATGTCTTGGTTATCTCTTTTAGTCCACTCTTTCTCGTAACTCTGGATATTTCTAGTTTAGCACTTTTTAAAATCACATCTCTCACTTCACCTCATACGTGCAGTTTGTTCCATGTCTTTTGCTAACAAGCAGCATCTCGCTGCGCACCAAATCTTTGCCAAATCGGTGTGCCTTGCCATGGGAATTTGTTTGAAGGTCCCTAAGCATGGTTGCTGCTGGGGCGCGTCTGGATTCAGTGGGAAAACAAAAATTAAGATGCAGTTTGAAGTGGGACAGGTAGAGCCTAAAGGAAGAAATGGGGGATGAGGAAGTAGTGTTTCCCTTTTTTTCAAAACAATAAGCATTTATAGAAGTCTGAAGGTTGTTCTCACCGTTCCTTAGTCCTGCTTAGGTTAAAAGAATGAGCAGCCCCAGCAGCTCTGCCCAGCTTTGTGGAGGGGTTTTCACATTCCTGTCTCACCCATTCATTTAATGGAGATTTAAGAGTTAAATCTACTGCTATGGTTTGCAACTACAGACACATTAAAGGGTCCTTGTTGTATTACAAGCTGTTGTAAATGAATAATTGTTTTTTTTAAACATAAGTAACAGATTAATCTGGTCAACACGCCAAGCACAGATAATCCCTTGAACTTCAGGAGGATTGGGATGCAGGTCTGGATCAGGCAGCAGGCTCTATTCTGACCTCCTGAGGACTCTGCTCCAAACCTGAATAAATTAATTTTAACTGCAAAAGTGCCAGCTGAGTTCCTGTCATTGTGTTAGAGCTGTTGCACTCATAGCACTCTGTAAGAGGTCACGCCTGGTTCGCAACAGGCTCGCTGCGAATCCCTGGGCAAAAAAGATTGTGGGGTTTTATTTAAAAAGTAAAAATAATATCAGGAAGAAGAAGAAGGTGGAAATAGAGTATGTTCTGCAGAGGCCTGGGCTGAACAGCTGTTTGACACTGATTGAGGGCATAATGTCTTAATTAGTGTTTTTATAAGGAAAATATGGAAAGATGAGATGGATGTAATTAGCACCAGTCCCGTTAATCTTATGTAAACAAACCAGTCATTTGGCATTCAAAGGTCTCGTTAAAGCTAAATTAAATGAAAATTTTATGGAGCCAAGACAGGTGTCAGTTTCCAGTGTGGAAGCAGGCAGGGAATAAACACTGACAGGCAGGGAGCCACCAGAGTTCTGGGTGCAGGCGTTCTTGTAGCTCCTGTGGAGCTCAGGAGAGCTGTGAGTGGACAAAGACTTCATGATAAAAGCCCAGTGATGCGAGGGTAACACCCAGTTCTTTAGGGGACTTGCCCACACCTATGCAATGTGCAGTGGGGATTTCTCCCAGGCTTAGGAAGCTGCCTGGTAGGCTGGTAAGCAGATGGAGACGGCAGCAGGACACTGGCACCTTGCTTGGACCCAAGATTGGAGCTGCTCTCATCTGTGGGGAAGTTGTCTCCTGGACTTCGTGTTTTCTCTCTTCCTTCCAAAAAAATCCTTAGCAGTGGGGCTAAGGCAGCAAGAGCAAAGTCTCTGCTTTCTCAGAATCATAGAATCATGGAATGGGTTGGGTTGGAAGGAGCCTTAAAGCCCGTCCAGTTCCAATCCCCCTCCCACTGGATCAGATTGCTCAAAGCCTCATTTTCAGGGAGAACACCTCCTGTTCGTAGGAAACCGTAGCTCTAGGACAGTTTTGGGTTTCCTTTTTCACAGAGTAAAAAATAAGACAAAGGAGCTGTCTGCTTTAGCACCATTAGGATGGAGGAAAACTGAACGTGTACAGCCCAAGCTACACAGAATGTGAATTTACAACTCTGGGAGTTGTTTTCTTTTGTAAGTGGTTGACATTGTCCATCTATAAATAAAAGTTACATCTTCCAGTTTTGTTTCTGACTAAAAGTGCTTAAACATGGGCTGAACCATAAACACGTGCTTAGCAGACACCAAAGTAATGCAAACAAATCCTGCCCTTCACTGTGCTCCTCAGCAGGGATGGGGCAAAAGTTCAAACATGCACAATGTTTTGGGCTTTGTTTGAGTTGGGACACACTGGGTGGGGAATTCTTGGTTCCTAATGAATTTCCAAAGTGTTCAGGGAGTAAAGCACCAAACAACTTGAAGGATGGGGTCTGTGGTCATGTATTGCCTGGCTGAGCTTTGTATGAAATGAACCCGGTTGGAATTGGCGCATGTTTTAACCAACTGCTTTTTTTTGTTTGTTTTCTTCTTTTTTTAATGATACCGTCCCAGTCTCCCCTGCCCACGGAGCCCGTCCAGCGTCCTGGAGCTACTTCCCCCCTTGTATGTTTTCGTTTATTCCTTTTTTTTCTTCTTTCACTCTCTCTCTCCCTGTCTCTCTGTGTTTCTCTCTCTTTTTCCCTCTTCATGCAAAACAGTAGCACTGGTGCTTTTGAGGGTGTTTAGGGAAACCAAACAAACATTAATCTAACGTGCCTTTTTAAGGGTTCTTTGTACATAAAACAATACCACAGGGAAAGAAAGGCACTGATTCTAACTCGTTTCTGTTGGAGATGACAGAATCATTTTGAATCAATGAAACCATAAGTGAAAGAAATTAAATGCCAGGCCACCACATAGGAATGTCAGTTTGAAGTTAAAAATGGGTGACAGGCATTCAACACAGCTCTGAAAGTTTGTTAGAACTTGAAAATCTTTAGAAGCAGAGATTCTTTTGTAAAGACCAGGACATGCCGTTTGTGCTTAGCATCTCACAGTGCCCAAAGTGACACTGGCACCTTACGTGGGAGTGACTTCCTCATGCAGAGTCCTGCTTCATGTTGCTGTGGCCCTTAGATCCTGCTAGTGCTGATCTAAACCTCATAGCAATAACCTAACATCGGTCGAATTGGCGACTGTTTCCATAGATTCCACGTTTCTTACAGTGAAGATCTCATTTACACATATCCACTCCTGCTGGGGTGGTGTTTGGGTTTCATAAATCAGTTTTAAAACTAGATATGCATATACTGTAGATAGACATATATAATATATGTACCTATATATATGCTTTCCCCCTGTCCATACACACTTCCGGCCTGTCGGCATAGACACTGTGGGCTGATAGCCTCATCACATGGGCAGCAGCTGTGTGGTTCCTACTGACGATCGTAGAATGGTTTGGGTTGGAAGTGACCTTAAAGCCCATCCAGTTGCATGGGGAGGGACACCCTCCTCTCGAACAGGCGGCTCAACACCCCATCCAGCCTGGCCTTGAATGCTTCCAGGTATGAAGCATCCATCTCTTAGTTGAGATGCATCACTCCTGACCTTGACAGAGGAGCTTCATCCAGGAGAAGAACGTCGCTTGACAGCAAACTTCTTGTTTCTGGTGTGAAGACTCCACTTTCTGAGAACCTTCTTGAGCACATGCTGACATCATCAAATGCTTTCCCAACAGAGAGGCAGAGGCTTCAGAGAGGAAGGGTTTGTATTTCACGATCCTGGAGATTGCACGTGGTGAGGCTTCTTCCACTGCACGTTCCCAACCCAGCAAGAACCAGGGAACGTTATACCCAGGGCAGAGTTTTTGAGAGTGAGAGCATAATTTATTACTTTGGCTATATCCACTGATAAATAAATAATCTGCCAAAAGGTTTGGGAGGGATCAGAGTAGCGAATGCTTGAAGGACTCAAGGAGTTTCCCTCAGACATAGAGATGTGAAGAAGAGGGTTGTCTTAGTCTTTTCCTCTTCTATAGTCAAGTGCCTTGGGTCCATGAGCCCTTCCAAGAGTCATTCCTGCTGTGGTCCAATAGCAATTAACTTCAGATAATATAGGCAGAGTTGGGCTTTTTGCCCTTTTTAACGTGAAAACAAAGAACAGGCAGATGCCGCTGGTTGTTGATGCAGCCTGGACGGTGGGCAGCCAGTCCCTCTCATTTTGAAGCCGTTAGTGAGAAGGAAGAGTTCAGCACTAGAGCAGCTATAGGATTTCTGCTCAAAGTTACAAGGCTTTCTGCTTGTTTTTCATGAGAAATTAATGTCTTTTGACATGTCCCTCTGTGAGTCAAGTAATTGCAACAGAAACTAGAAGCTCGGCTGTGGCTGCTCACCGAGCACCACTGGAGAGATCTGTGCCCCATCCCTCCCAAGCCGGAGCACTCCTCTGTGGTCTGCACTGCTGGTTCTTGTTTATAATGTTCCTCTGTACCAAAGATCATGATTGCACGTCTGTTACTGGTAATTCTGGAAGATACTTAATGCATTTTTTCAGTATGGAGGCTTTGAGGTCCTGTTCAGGCTTTGCTGGTGGGAGGGGGAAGCCACTCTCTGGGCTCATGAAGCAGATTTTGAACACTGAAGCTTTTCTTTTGGCCCTCAGCTTTCCCAGATAAACCGAGCTGAGATGTGAGTAGGGAGGCAAGGGCTGAAATATGATTTTGAAACTGGGACAGAGTGCTTCTGAAAGGAGCTCCCAGCCCTCCCAGTGACCATTGTTGTGCAAGTTGCAGCTGTTTAAAATCACGAGAATCTGCCAACCTAAACTGGGATCTGTTTTAGATAATTCTTTTAACTCTTTTTACAGTGAGAACTTTGTTGTTAGGAATAATGTGTGCATAGTATGTGTGTTTGCTCTGGAACTGAGAATTAGGCTGCATGCACTGTGGTCACACCTGAGACAGCTCTAAGTACCAGTTCAGGTACCACCTTCACCCTCAGTAGCTCCAGCTTTCTTGGGGTTTGGGTGTTCCCTTAGCTTATTTCATCTCACCTCATCTTTTTTGCTGCTCGTCCTGTGAGCTTGGCACATATAGGCATTGCTAGTTAAGAATATATCAGGTCTAGAACACACCAGAGAAGCAATACCTGAACACAAAGCACTGACATCTGGATTTCTCTAGCACTGTTTCTCTACTTGCTGTCTCTACAAATTAATCTGTTTGTCTCCCGTGGTTTATTCCAGGCGTTATTTTCATTTAACTTTGTCCTTTCTCTTGCCTCCCGCCCCCCTGCCCTCTTCCCACCTGACGTTAACCGTGTGCAGATCTGGAGATGGATAGTGTAAAGCCAGGTTCTGCATGTGTTACAGAGACTCTGAACCAGTCCCAGCTGAGCTCAGGTAGAGCCCATTGTGTACAGTTGGTCTCTCAGTGTCCTAACCAAGTCTAACCCTGTATGTGATAGCAATAACCATCCACTAACACCCTAGGTTTGGTTACAGAAGCTAGATGTAGCTGAAATAGTTTATTATTAATTTTTATATTAATATCTTTTGTCTAGAATAGGCAATGCCTGATCATAGAATCATGGAATGGTTTGGGTTGGAAGGGATCGCAAAGATCACCCAGTCCCACCCCCTGCCATGGGCAGGGACACCTCCCACTGCATCAGGGGGCTCCAAGCCCAATCCAGCCTGGCCTTGAACACCTCCAGGGATGGGGCAGCCACCGCTGCTCTGGGCACCCTGGGCCAGGGCCTCCCCACCCTCATTGTGAAGTATTTCTCCCTAATGTCCAATCTAAATTTTCCCCCTTCCAATTTAAAGCTGTTGCTCCTCTTATCACTCCAGGCCCTTGTACAGAGTCCCTCCCCAGCTTTCCTGGAGCCCCTTTCAGTACTGGGAGCTGCTCTAAGGTCTCCTGGTAGCCTTCTCTTCTCTGTGTTGAACAACCCCAGCTCTCTCAGCCTGCCCTCATAGCAGAGGAGCTCCAGCCCTCGGATCATCTCCGTGGCCTCCTCCGGACCCATTCCAACAGCTCCATCTCCTTCTTGTGTTGGGGACTCCAGAACTGAGCACCGGGCTCCAAGTGGGGTCTCACAAGAGCAGAGTAGAGGGGCAGAATCCCCTCCCTCGCTCTGGCCACTAATCCTAAGAATCCATCTTCATGCAGGAAAATTTTCTGCAAGTGATTTAATTCGTGTCAGTGAGTCCAAATCTTAAGAGTTCTGATTACCAGGACCAGGTCTGATGTTGCAAATGCTTCGCAGTATCCGCGGCTGCGTGGCTCTTAGTCTGTGTATCATCAGTTAGCTAGCCACCAACTGCTGAATTTCTAAATAAGAAGTGTTCTTCTTTTCCCAGGCTTTCAATTTGTGCCTCAAAGATATCTCCAAAGAGTGTGCCTATTTGACCATGTTCTGGAGGAAGGAGCCTGCTTGAATAAGAGAGAAAAGAGCTGTGGTTAAATATATAGCTTTATGGCAACATGAATGACCCTGGTGTGTACCCAGTTGCACAGTGACAGCAGAAAACAACTGTGTTGTGTTGTCGTTGGCATGGCAACGTTGATGTAGTTTTTCAGAACTAACATTAAATAAAATTGAAGTGTTTTGGTGAAACTAAGGAACTGAGAGATGTCTCTGGTACATATTACATACTGAAACGAGTCAATTGTCAGTTCTGGAGAAGTATTTGATTACAGACATTTTGTCTTTTGTTTTGTTAAATCGCATTTTGACTGTTCATAGAATCATAGAATGTCGGGTTGGAAGAGACCGCAGGGTTGATCTGATCCAACCTTTTAGGTGATCTATAGTTTAAATGAGATGGCCCAGCACCCTGTTGAGCTGAGCCTCAGAAGTGTCCAGTGTAAAGGAATCCACCACTTCTGCAGGGAGATTATTCCCATGTTTAGCTGTTCTCATGGGGGAAAATTTTCTTCTGGAATCCAATCAGAATCTGCCCAGCAGTGACTTATCCCCGTTGCCCCTTGCTTTTTCCATGTGACTCCTTGTGAAAAGGGAGTCTCCATCCTCTTGGCTGACACCCTTTACTGAGTAGCAAACAATGTGAGTGGCCAGACCAGGGCTTTTTGGCAACACAGGCAGCAGCTCATATTGTCTGCTAAGTGTTCAGACAACGTCTTGTTCTCTCGTGTCTGTCTGTTCCCTCCAGTCCCTTGTATTGAGGCTGAAATGAGTTTGCGGGGTAATGGACCTTCTGTAGAGATCATCCCAGTTTGTGCTTTGGGGAAAGGAATGGGTTAATGGAGGTTTGATATTGAAGTGATGCTACTAAACAGTCAGAGCTTGCTTGGGTCCTGCTGCCCACAGTGCTGGGGTGATGTTTTGGTTTATTGAGGAGGCTGATGCTTGTGCATTTGGGTGGTTTCAAGGGCTTAGTAAGTGGCAGGCATCTTTTCTTATTGTATCTCAACTGGTGGCAAATCTTCTTGTCATTGTGGGTGTGCAGAATTCTGCCTCTGCCCAAACCCTTGCCTGTATTTGCATTGTTACCTTCTAAAGTTGCCAGAGGCAGATTTATCTTTTAACCAGGCTGTAAGGCTTTATTTAATCCCATAATAAGTGTTGAATGCTTCCTCTTAAAATAATGGGGTTTTGTAGCAGTGTTATTCTGCTGGTAGTTTGCACCTTGGATGCGTTAGGAATGCCAGCAGTCAAGCAGAGTCACGTCCCAGTGCTTGCTTTCAGTGCAGTGAATTCTGATAAAATGCCTCTATTCTGGTTTGCTGCAGCAGTTACCTGTTTTAGGAGGAAGGGGTTATTGCTGTGCCCACCCAGGACTGCGCGCAGCTCGAAGATGCTATTGCAGGGGTGGGTCTTTTGTGATCTTTAAATTTGTGTACAGAATTGAAGTACAAATTCAAACTGCAGCAGTGTTTTCCTGTGAGTTTTTTATTCCCTTGGAGTCCTCATTTCTCTTTGCTCTCCCTCATTTCAAGTGATTCTTCCCCCTCCTTTGTTCCTTCCCGTTTTTTGGCAGAAATAGAAAGGGACGAGAGCTGTGGGCTGATCTGTGGAGGTGCTGCTGTGTACGGGCTTCAGCTGTACGATTCACACCATCAAATCTGTGATTCTGCCCAAAAAGCTGGAGTCTGGGAGAGCGGCTCCCTGGAGCCCATGTGCTCGGAGCACACGCTGACAGCAGCTCTGAATTACAGATGCAGTGTTTGTTGGGCCACCGTGCGTGGAAGGGTGTGAGCATCCCGACAGAAGCAGCCTGGGTCCTGCCCTGGGTACCAGAGAGCCTCTTTCCAGCCCTGGCTGGGGGACTGAATTCGACTAAAGTTGAATTTTGCATCAGCAAGCCAACAGCATCGAGGTGTGTGTGGTGGGGTTCTTCCTCAGCTGTGGTGTGGGAGAAGGAACCGAGTCTCTGCTCCCAACCCCAGCCAGAGACCACGGCTTCACCCACAGCCAGCCACCAAGGCACGGCATTTCTAGCATTTCCAGGTGCAGCTGAAGCTGTGAGCTACCTTCTAAATATTCCATTTTGCAAGAGAGCAAATTTTTAGGTGCATTTTCCTCTAGAGCTGCATGAAAAGCCACCTGAGGATTACTTAGGTGGCTCCATAATTGTTCATTGTAGGAGCTGCAAGAGGGTTGCAGGTACGTACGGATGCAGATGCCAATGAGTAGCAGTTTGGAGAGTCCTCTGTCAAACTGGGACAAGCAGTGGATTTACATGGAGCTTAAAAATGCTGTCAAATATTTTTTCTGCTTGTTGCAGTGAACCTCTGAACGTGGGGGTGTAGTTTTAGGTGTAACTTGCTTTTGAATTCAGCCTTCTCTCGCAAAACTGAAAGACTTTTCCTGTCCACCTAAATGAAATCTGTAAATCTGGGCTTGCTCCTAAGTGAGAGACTAGCAAGAATTTCAGATATTTCAAATAAGTTCCTGAGGATACACAGCATTAGCAAATCAGTGTATTTTTTTCATCCTTCTTAATCCTTTAATCCTTTAACAGTGCAGGTGTTCTCTGACAGGAAGAGTAAGAACCAAGCCTGCATTTGGGCAGATTTCTTAAGAGCTCCTGGTTGTATTTCTCACCCACCGACTCTCTGGACTTTGAGGTGGTGTTGGGAGTTGATGCGGTATTTGCAATCTGAACGAACAGCTATTTTTGTAGCATTCCCGAGGTGCTATGGAAACACGGCTCCATGGTTATCAGGTGGCTGGAAGGGAATTGGTTGACATTTTCTTCAAGAGATCTGGTTTGGAAAGCAGGGAGAGGAGAAGGGATCTGGGTGCTACTGCTGTATCTGAGGGGGGAAGCTGGGTCAGAGCGGAGGAAGCTTGGTGGGGAAGGAGACTCCACGGTTTGGGAGAAGCCCAGACTGAACCAAAGGGTCACCTGCATGCTCTGGAGACCTGAGATGAGGAGGAGGATGAAGAGCCAGTTTGGCGTTGTGTTTTCATTTATCTCTGGTTTTCTTTTTTAGCTAAAGTGAAAATAACGTTCCAAGCCATTGCAAGACCTGCATATCTGAGCCCTCCCAGCCCCCAGGGAAGTGGAGTTGTAACTTCAGAAACATTTGCCAGGTGTGCAAAGCCATCAGTTTGCAGGGATAAGTTATTTCACCTTGCACGTAGCCCTGTGTAACCACTCACACAAGGGCACACTGAGTGAAAAAGGTGGCCTTTGGCTCCTTCGCGCGATATCGGAAACAGCAGCGGGCAGAGCATTAGTGGGTGAGGTCTGTCTGCAGGCTCAGCCCAGAGCTACACTGCTGCTTTTCCTGGCATTGCTGAGTCTGCTATAAAGATGAACAAGATCACACCCAGAGCTGACACAGCTCATCTGAAAAAACAACCCAATCCACCACCCCAAACCAACCCAAAATCCCCACCCAGCCTCCCATAGCACCCAGTCTGGGGTGGGCACAGTCGTCCTGGCAGAAGTGTCCTTATGTCACCCTCAGTTATGTTGAGGAGCAGCAGAGCTCTCTGCCGGTTGGGAAACCTCCTGTATTTCCACAGGGAGGCACTACTGGGGAGACGGCAGCATTGGGGATCAGCTCCTGAACTCACAGGGGAATGCCTGGAACGCAGGGAGAAGGAGGAGGCAGATTGATCCCTGTATTCCCTGTAGTGTAGTTCCCCTCGTGTGTGGTCACTGGTGGCCCCGAGCTGTCCTTAAGAAGTGGAACCCCTAGGCAGCAACTTCAGGCTTCCCGTGTTTGACAGGTAATGTTTGGCAAGTCTTGGCAGTGTTTCCTGGGCAATTTCAATTGGAAAAGAAAACGAAGGAGCATGGTGTATGGATCTGTGCAGTCTGTAGGCGTCAGCTCCGAAATGATTGCACAGGTCTGGGTAGGTAAGAAAGAGGTGCATTAGTGTTTCTGCAATGGAAACATGACATTTGGGGCTGTCAGGCTTAACCTTTTTTTGAGAAGCTGATTCCACCAAAATAGGACGAGGACTTGGGGAGTGAAGAGGTAGAATGTGGCTGAGAAGGCACCAAGGTGCTATCAATGAGGCCAGCTTTCTTTTCACATGTTCTGTGCTGCGTTCTCACTCTGCCTGCTCTCCACTTATTCAGGTTGGGAGGGTTGTTATTTTTAAACTAGGTATTTTTTCCTTTCTCACAAGCTCTGTCAAAATGGGTCTTAACTCCAATAATAGTTGACTTGAGCAGAACTCCTCAGTTTTGGTAAGAGTTTTGGAATCATGAGCAGCTTTTTTGGCTCTATTTTTCCTCCTCTTTTCTCCTGAGTAATTCTGTAAATTAGGGTGGGAGCCAAGTTGTGGCTGAGAAGTGTTTTCAGGCAGGTTTAGATGCAAGGAGGGAGTTCCAGTCTCTTCTTGCATTGACGTGTGGATTTATCAGTGGTGATGCCAGTGCATATCTCAAATCTCCATCTAAAACCTGGTCCTGTTGAGTTCACATAGGCTGAGCCTCACACCTCTCTATGCAAGGAGCAGTGCTGGGGCTCTGACTCCGTCTGGCCATCGCGCTGATGCCCTCAGGGATCGGCGATGTTGCTGCACCTTCAAAAAGTCTCTGTGTGAGGATAGAAATTAATGTTAAAGGTGAATGGAGCTGGAGAATGTACACTGGCAAATCCCTTGTGTTTGTTTGGCTCTCCCAGGAGGTCTTGGTTTGGGCACAGCTCTGGTGGATGTTTGGGAGCATCCTAAAGGGAACCAGACAAAGATATATTGCCTGCTGCTTGGACAGAGCTGTGGTATGTTCCTGCCAAGGGTCCTGCACAAGCAGTCAAAGCAGGATGGCTCCTCTGCCCCTCTCTGCTCTCCATCTCCTCCCTCCTGTCCTTCCCCTCTCCCAGCAATGAATTTCAGCTACAAGCTGCAGTTCACCACCTGACTGTGGCCTTCAGGGCTGCTGTGCTGGCTCATGAATCAGCCTGGCTGTGATTAATTTAGAAGACATGGTTGATCTGAGGTTTCATCTGCTGGGTTTCACTTAAGAGCTTGTGGCAGTGCCATGCTCTTTCTCCATCAGCGTTTAATCCTGTAACTGCAGCGGGAAGCTTGCATCAAATTCTTTGGCTTGTTCTCATGGGAACGTGCTTTTGCTAAAGGAAAGGCAAGCAAAGTCCTCTGTTATCCCGTTGGCTACGTATGGCATCGTTCCTAACTGTGTTCTTACCTTTGTGAACAGAATATTTGGAATATTTTTCTTGCAAACCTGTACATCTTCGGCAGACCATGGCTACATCCAGAAAGAAAGGCACCAGGTGATTGTCCAGGTACTCTCTCACAAGAGATACCTGGTTTCTGTAAGCCCTGTGAATCAGATCAAGTCATTTTGAGGTTATCCTGTAGCAATGAATTGCGTAGAGGGCTGTTCTCTTGGGGTATTTTTAATCTCCCACTCTGCTTTCATCTGTATTCTTAGTTTTTTCCCAAAACTCTTTTGTAAAATGAGAGGATTTGGGGGGGGGGAGCGGGAGTTCTTTGTTTTGAGAGGTTTTGATTGCAGAGTAGCTCTAGCTGAGTAAGAAGCAGCATGAAGAATGCTGGCTGCTTAATTTCTGATCATGGCTGAAACTCCCTTCTGTGGTTAAATTTGCAAAAGCAGAAAGTGGAAGAAGCTGTGGGGTAATTAATGACATTTTTTAGGTTAGTCTGCCTTCCAAGTACTTCTCTCTGAAGTAACTTTTGGATGATAGGTTAAACTTCAGAATGTTGTAAGGAGTGAATTTGTGACAAGCCTTTTGGTCTGTAATTTGAAATGCCTGGGCTTGTTAGCCGTGTATTAGATGCACATTCATTATCTGCCTCTTCTGCTCCACTGCAAGCTGATGAACTTACAAGAAGCAGAGAATACATCTCTTGCACTTGATTTGTTCCTTAAAATTGTCTTAGGAACAGAAAACAAGACCGACAAGAGGATTGTTTTATTATTTTCTGTCTAGAATCAGAAGACACGAGAGGGCAGCCCAGAGTGTTGAGAGCAGTAGAGGGCAAAGGTCCCCTGTCTGGGGCAGAGCCCGTAAACTCCAGAGCCAGAGCAGTTACATTGCCATGGTGATAGAACTCTTCAATGCGATGCTGTGCTGGGCTCTGCCAAATGCAGACTGGTTGTTTCCAGGTGCTGCAGAGCCACATCCCTGGTTGCGCAGGTTTCATTCCTAAAAGAAAGGCATTTTGTAACAACCATTAAGTGCTTTTCTTTGCAGAAGGCAAAGTGCAGGTGGGGAAAGGTGTGCCTTTGCACTGTTGATCATCATTTTCGAGGGTAATATCCCAATCTACAGCTGAGGGAGCTCTGTGGTACTGGAGATGCAGCTGTTCTATCCCTACTCTCATCAGCAACAGCAGGCTGGGCGATCTCTCGCCCTAATTTGAAACTCTGCTGCATAATCTGGACAGTTTTTCACAACAGAGTTCATCAGCCTGGTAGGATTCTGCCTGCCCAAGCCTGGCCGGTGTTAAAAAGCAAAACCCAAACTGATCTGGGACCATATAGCAGTTCTGGGTACCTGATCATGTTACTGCTCAGCAGCCCTGTGTGCTGCTTTGCTATTTTTAATTATTGTACCTGCATTTTATAGGTAAATTTCAAACAGTGTTGCTTCTCTTGTATTCATTTCCCATTTGTGTTGGGATTTTATGAACTTTTATCAATGGGTTTCATAGGAAGAACATTCCTGGAATGGCGAGTTGATACCAGGAAGAAGGCTTTGTGTTCAGCACTGTACATAGGGCGCTTATAAAAATGGATTTAGGAGTCACGCTTGGCTGCTAAGGAAAGAAGTACTGTGACAGTATGATTGTTGTCCAAGAAAAACAATTCCAGTAATAAATACCAAGTATAATAAAGCAGCTGGAGAACAAGCGTTATTGGAGATGTGAGTCAGCAGACAATTTTGAAAATAGCACATATGCTTGAGGAGAAACTGTGAGCACCAAAAGGAATGAGTTTTGCCCTCCTGATCATCAGGATGTCTGCATAAATAGAAGCAGATTCCTCCTTAATCCTTCTGACCCTGAGGTTGTCCAGCTTATCTAGGGAGCCCGCATTTTAAACTGTGTGGCACCAGTTGCTGAGGTTGATAAACGGCATCGCAGCCTCGTAGGGACTTGAGAAGCCTGGGGTCAGCACGGTTAACCACAACAGCAGCAGCGTTTACTCCTCAAGCAGGTGACACCAGCAGCTTCGCTGGCACTAGAAGAGGGCTGCAAGGCTTGGCTGAAGTTCCCAAGCCCTATGAGCCTCTTGGCTTTTGTCCCTGCTGCCACTGCTGGCCATAGTGAGGCCAGGCAGGGCTGCCAGGGTGGTCAAGTCAGGTTAGGGAGGGTTCTACTCTCTGCTTCGGAGCATGGTGAGCTGGCGCAGGTGGAGTTTGGAGCGGGGCTGTAAACGAGGACGTTGCAAAACAGTCTGTGCCTTTTTCTTTTGGTTTTATGTAGCAGAACTCCCAGAGAATTTTTAATCGAGTTTGTTTCCAGTGATGCGATCAATGCGGCCACAAACTGTGCTGGTTAACCGCCGCTCCCAGGGGGACGGCGTGGATGTCCTCAGCACTGTGGTGAGATGGGATGGACAAGCACGTGCAGTGCATCTGTTGCCCACGAAGCAGAGGGGCTGCCTTGTGCGTGGCCTGGCCCGTGTCCACTCTGCACCTTTGAACGTGCTTCCATCAGAGCATCCAAGCGTGCTCAGCGTCTCCCCTCCCTTATGGACATGGTGGGACAGCCCTTTAGTATGGATATGGGACACCTGGAGTTGGGCCTTAATTTGCTTCCAGGGAAGCTGGGGCGGGTCTGTGATCAAGGAGTGCAGGGAGAGGATGAGGGGGAACGGTTTTGAGCTGAAAGAGCAGAGACTGAGATGAGATCTTGGGAAGAAATGTTTTGCTGTGAGGGTGGGGAGGCCCTGGCCCAGGGTGCCCAGAGCAGTGGTGGCTGCCCCATCCCTGGAGGTGTTCAAGGCCAGGTTGGATGGGGCTTGGAGCCCCCTGATCCGGTGGGAGGTGTCCCTGCCCATGGCAGGGGGTGGCACTGGGTGGGTTTTACACTCCCTTCCGACCCAAACCGTTCCGTGATTCTGTGATGTCACAGGTGTGCCACTGCCTTCCCCCCCCCCCCCGGCTGTGTTCCCGCTGTTCCCTGTGCGAGGGACGGGAGAGCTGTACGAGGTTCTCCCAGCCCCGTGCTCTGGGAGCACACAGGGGGCGGAGGCGCTCGCGAGCTCCCACAGCAGGACAAGGTTGGATAGGAGGAGTCAGTGAGAGGCCATGGGTAACGGTGAGGGGAACCAGAGATCTGATGTTCCTCAGACAGAGCCGAGCGCTGCTCTCACTCCCTTTGTGACCCCGGGACGGGCCAAGGGCCATGGCCCAGCTGACCCAGGGACCACTGCGGCGGGAGAGGGGACCGGGGGAGGGAAGGGGTCATCCCTGGAGGGGGGGGGGGGGGGGGGGGCGGGGACAGAGCATCCCTGGGATAGAGGCATCCTCGGCGCAGGAGCTGCGAGGCAGGGGCATCCCTGGGGCAGGGGCGTCCCCGGGGCAGGGGCTGCGGGGGCAGGAGCATCCCTGGTTCGGGGGCTGCGGGCCCGGCACCTGCGGGAGGCGGAGCGGGCAGGCGGTGCCTGGAGGAGGCGGGGGCTCTCCCGGTCCCCCTGCCCCGCCCCGGCTCCTCCTCGGGGCGGGCAGAGCCCGGCTGGAGCGGAACGGAGCGGAGCGCAGGTAGGAGCGGGCTCGCGGCTCCCCTCGCGCTGGGCTCTCCTGTCCCACCCGCAGGGCGGTCTGAGCTTTTGCTCTGTTTACGGGTTGGGAGGATGAACGCGCTGGAACGGGGCTGTTCTTGTCCTGGCAGGGGGAAGGGGGTGGCTGGGTGGATGCTGGGGCTGGGACCCACAGACTGGGCTGGCAAGAGTCCTGCGTACAGCGTGGGCATCACGTGTGGCGCACGGCATCCAGAATACACAGGGCATCATAGACGGCCAGGGCATTGCATACAGCACAGCGTATGGCATGGGGTATCGCGTGTGGCCGGGGCATCACGTGCAGCACAGGGCATCATAGACAGACTGGGCATTCCGTACGGCACAGCGTGTTGTGTACAGCCAGGGCATCGCCTACAGCACAGGGCATCACATATGGCACAAGGCATTGCCTACAGCACAGTGTATCACATACAGCACAGGGCATTACGTATGGCACGGGGTATCACATACACCACGGGATGCGGCATACAGGGCAGGGCATCGCGTACAGCGCAGGGCATTGCGTACGGCACAGGGCATCACATATGGCATAGGGCATTGCATGTGGCATGCCCAGAGCTGATGGATCTCACACAGACGGGGCAACCCAAAGGGATCCTGCTGCTGAGGGGTAGCCTGTGACCGCAGTTGTAGCCAGATCGGTGGGATCACATCTTCAGCCAGATGGAAAAATACCTGTTACTCAATAACTTCCAGTGACGCGCTCTCCTCCGGCACCCTGGCTGCTGGAGAGACCCGTCCGTTTCTGCTGTGAGAGGAGATCCTCCGGGATCTGTGCACTTGGGCCGGCTGCCTGGCTTGGTGCTGGCTGGCATCTCTTGCCAACCGAAGGCTGATTAACACTGCATGCTTCCTCCCGCTAATTGTTCTATTTCTGTTTCCCTTTCACTGATCTCCGACTTCAGGTTCCTGTTGCGCTGTTCTGCTCAGTGCATCCATAGTTGTAAACTGTTTTATTGGACCCTTGAGTCATGGGTGCATAGAAAACAGAGCTGTCAAAGGAGTTTCTTTCATTCCTGGGATGATTTGTATGAGGATTCCCACCCAAAACCCAGGGGAGAAGGGATTCCAGCTTGCTGGCCCCCTCCCGTGTTGTCAAGTATTCCGTGTTGTCAAGTGTTCCTGCACGGTCCATGGGGTTGGCAGAGATCAGTGCTTTTGGCTCAGATTTATACCTCGCTCCCAAAGAGGCAGCTGACAGATGGGAATGTCTAGGATTTGAATTTCAATAGATTTTTGCATATCATTTTATCTTTTTGTTTCCCCTCCCTCTCCAGGCTGGCACTTAAAGGACTAGGGTGCATTCCACAGCACTAATAGCATTGGGGCTGTTGTGCAGGAGAAGGGGGCTTCCTGTTTAAAAATGCGAGCGCTTTGTTTGCTGGAGCCCCCAGGCAGGGAATGCCCAGGGAATGCAGGCTCTGAAAAATAAAATTCCCAGGGAGAAGAGCTGTCGTGATCACAGGAGACACTTTGCAAGTAGCCATGGCTCGTCCGTTCCTATTTGTTCAGAAAAGCTCCTTGAAGCCACAGTCCATTTTAAGGACTAAGTGCCCTGCAGGATCTTATTATTTATGACAGAGGAGGCAGGAGGCCTTCCCTTTCCACTTTTCTCTGACCTCCTTTGTTCTGGGCGCCACACAGGCCTGCTGAAAGAGTCTCACTTGAAATCAAAGCTCTGGACTGCTAAGATAAAGGAAAAGAATAAAGCAGGCAAAACAATACTTTATCTGCATTCCTAAGTCTTAGAAAGCAGATTTGGTTTGCTGTAAATCCCCCATTGTATTGGGCCCAATTTTTATTTTCAGCAAGGCATTTTTACTCTTCTTTAGCTGCGTGAGGAGGATGTATGGGAAGATGTCGTTTTCATCCTCTTTAAAGCTCTTATATCCTGCCAGTGGTACATAAAGTGACTCTGATGTGAAGACTGTTGTTTTCAATATTGTTTCCACTCCAGGTGAGGGGGACTTTGCTTCTAGAGGCAAAATCATGTCAGGACTTAACGCAGGTGTTGATAGCTAAAGTATAAATAATTTAGATCGGGGTTGTAACTAGAAGGAGAACCAGAGCCACCAGATCCACTGATCTTTCAAGGGTAGGTAACTATAACTTGAAAGTACCTGATCTGGGCTGTAAAGAGCTGCCCCTCAGGCCAGTGAAAATGGAGATGAGCATCTTTGGTGAGGGACTGGGAGAACAGCAGCAATGTTATGTGTCACTGGGAGTACCGCGTACTTCAAATCGGCTGCACGCTGGGAACTGAAGTAGTGGCTGTGCTGTGTGGATTGAGCAAAGGGAGGTGGTGTGTTTTGACCTGATTCTTCTCCTTATTCCACTTGGATTGCTCATACATCTTCCTGGTGGAACAAAACGGTTCCTTCTCAGTTCCTTCCCAAGGCCTTGTGTAAGAGCAAGCACCCTCTCACTCTGGGATTGGGCTCCATCTGCCAAACTCCTCATTATTCAACTTTGTTGATTCATGTCAGCTCTTTTTACATTGCTCGCCTCCTCCTACCACCCAAGCTGGAGTGCGCTGCTGTGCAAACCGGAGGAACTTGACTGCTGCAGTCACTCCAGTTGTCCTGGTTTAGCTGATGTCAGGATTGGGTTGAAGCGTTCTTCATGTTTGAGTGACTCGTGGAAGCCCTGGGCTGCCTGCATCTGTCCAAAGCACTTGATGTTATTTGGGGTTGGCTTGCATTGCTGTCAAGCTTTTGGAAAATCTCCTGCAGCTTGCTACTATTTGTAGTTGAAGTAGAAATCGCGTGGGTGAGGCTCCAGCAGCCATGCTGCAACTTCATTTAGGCTGTTCTGAAGGCTTTTGATCAAGGATGGGTGCTGCACGCAGCACATGGCTGGTGTTGGAATAAGAAGGGCAAAGGCAGTTTGCCTTCAAATAAGTGTGAGCTTGAGAACAGTCAGTTCTTGACTTCTCTGAAGCCATGGCTGCTGCAGACAGGACAGTAAGCATTTGGTTTAGATTGTATTAAAGAGAGGTGGAGGTCAGCCATGAAGAAACTCCATCTGTAAGAGTAGCTAGCAGCTCAAGGAGCCCACAGAGAACGTGTGGCATTTTCATTACTGGAGGGTGTTGAGCTGAAGGGACTTCTGGCAGTGATGGCTGAGGTATGGTTGAATGTACTCTGGTGTCACCCAACTGGTTATGAGAGTGTCTAATGCACAGGTAGCTGGTTGATGGTGATGCTTACTTGGTTGTTGATATGGATGCTTCCCTGTTTGTCCTCAGTCCACTTACTGAGTCACAGAGTCGTAGAGGTTGGAAGTGGCCTCTAAGCTCATCCAGTCCAACCGTCAGCCCAACCCCACCGTGCCTACTAAACCATGTGCAAAGTGCCAGGTTCAGGATAAGAAAGCTGCTTATCAGTAACACCTTTCATGGGACACAGTGCATCCATCACCTTTGGGGTGGTTCTAAAATAGGGTTTATTCTCGAACAATGCCAGTTTTGTAAAGTGTTGGAGATACATTCCAGTTAGAGTATCACATACTCTTTAGTATGATGGTGTTGCAGAAAGGCTTCAGTACATTTTAGGGTCAAGATCTCACATACCTGGGTGTGGTGTGTGTTTGGGCATGGGAGGTTGAATGATCTCACTGTCCCAAAGTGAACACAGGTGGAAGGCCAATGCGCTGTCCCTGATGGACAGAGCTGATGGTTACCTGTGCTGGCCATACAGTTACCTGGGGCAGAGCATTATTTTTCAGAAGGATCATTTAATCTCCAAGGTAAGCAAGATAAGCTCAAGAGCTGCATTAACCTCTGCTGTAAAGCAGAGACAGGTCTTTACAAATACAGGTCTTTACAAATACAGGTCTTTTCCAGCCTTGTGATACTGTGATACTGTGACTTAGCAAAATGCAGTATGAACAAGAAAGACAGAAAAGAATTTGCAGAAGTCTCCCTGCTGTTTTTCTCCTGGCTCTACATTTCCCAGTTTGCTCCCCTTGCCTCCCAGTCCTGCTGCTGGCCTTGAGACTGCTTTTGAGTCACCTGGGCTGCTGACACTGCTGCCTGGTGTGCTGAATGCTCTCATCGCTATCATTTTATTTTCAGCTCCCACTTGTTTCCCAGTTTTGGTCTCTGCTAACTTCTTCCCTTTGCACTACAGCCCCCTCTGTGATCATTTCCTTGCCTCCACTTGCAAGCCCTTGAGTCTCTTGTGTTCCCTGACCAGGCTCATCCCTGCTGCAGGGGCACTGGGGCTGCATTAGTCAGTGCTGCTTTTCTCCCCAGATACAAGCACATTAATAGATTGCCCTTGTCAGCCCTTGTACCTTTGAAATCTGCCTGCTTCCTCCGTTAGCCTCTAGCTAATGGATTCATACCTCTGGAGCACGGCCCGCTCCCCTCGGGGCAGGTATGCCGTGCTCCAGGGAGTTCACTCAGAGATGCCCTACGGTTTCTTTGTTCAGGAGGTCAGGTCACGTTATCTTTATGCTCCCTTGTGGCCTTAGAGACTTAGATCAGGCATATCTTTGGTCTGGAAGGCATCACGGGTTTCTTGGTGCCATGCTGGGCTGTTGGTGGGCACGTGATGCACCTCTCATGTAGCTAACTTGGTGCTTATTGTTCACATCCATAACAGACATAATGTTCACACGCGAAATGAATTTGATGATGCAGGGAATGGGAACAGTTCTTGTCGTTGGCCGTAGTTCGTGGTTCTCAGACACATTTTGCATTGACACAGAGCAACCTGCTCTGCACGTTTCAAACCGTAGATGATCTGCGTGCACCTCATTACAGATGTGTGCTCAGTCACATCAAGCAGCAGATACGCTGTTGGCTTCTGGATTTGCAGTCCCTTCTCTGGAAGGGGACTCATAGCCAGCAGGAGAGGCTGGCAGAGGTTGCCATGGGATCTGGGCAAGAACGAGCACTGAGGGAGTTGCCAGGCTGGTCAGTTGGTGGTGCCAGATGTTCCCACGCTGACCAAACTAAGCCAGGACTCCAGCTCAAGCCAAAGACTGACGTTGCCAAGGGGTTTTGCAGTTTTGCTGAGATTATTGCTCACAGACACTGCCCAAAGGACGGCTCCAGAAGCCTGGGCAGATACAAGCGTTGCTAGACTTTGTAAAGAACAACAGCAACATCACTTACCGCTTTTAATGACCTACTTTACTCTCTCTGTGTTTGATTCTTCTTGTGATAGATAGAAATATGTTCTTCTTTGTGGCTGATTCTTGTCATCATAGTTAATTTTAATGGTTTTTATCTAATGGCACTGAAATTAATCACCTTTAACGTATTTCATGACTCCTCCTAACACAGAGGCCACCCCACTGATGTCAACCTGGCATGAGATAAATGCTGCAGCATCAAAAAGCAGGCAGTGTTTTTATTTCATTTTTCTTTTCTTTATGGAGCAGATAAGTAAGTCCAAATTTCTGAATGTTACTGGAGAAAGAAGGATGTTTTTAAACTCTCACATCTATGGAATTTTAAAATCTCTTCCTGGAAATCTTTATGACCCACAAGGGAGCCCAGGGCAGAGATGGGTGCCGTTGGTATGAGGTTGGTCAGCCTTTCTTCACAAACCAACATCCTCGCCAAGGACTAAAGGATGGTGCCGATGGTGCGTGGTTCCAGATCCTGGTTGGATTTTTAGGACTGTATAAATTAGCTTCCAAAATAGAATCTGCTGTGGCAGGAGGAAAAGAGGAAAGTGCCTTGTTGCTAAGGAACATGACGGAGAACTGGGAGATGTGACTCAGTTCTTGGCTTTGTATAATTTCTCTTTGGCGAGATGTGGGTCCGCAGAGTGTGTTGAGTGTGAAGGGATGGATATTAAAAATGTTTACTGAAGTTTTAAAGAGGGACCAATAGAATCAGTGCGGGGGGGGGGTGGGGGGGTGGGGGAACTCCAGTTCAGCTCAGTCCATTTGCATGGTTAAAGGTGTTCCTAAGTACCTGCAGAGTCAGGAACATAAAAAATATGTGGCTGAAGCAAAGCCGGCTTCTCTGCTTCTGATTCCTGATGCTCCTTTTTCTTCTAAAGAGCCTGTTGCTGCCCCAAAGTAAAGTTTAATTTTAGAGGAGAATGGATCTTGAGGAGCCAAAAACCTGAAAAAATTGTAGTGTGACTTGCTGTGAGTCTCTCTGCAGAGAGAATCATAGAATCATGGTTTGGGTTGGAAGGGATCTTAAAACCCATCCAGTTCCAACCCCACTGCCATGGGCAGGGACACCTCCCACTGGGTCAGGGGGCTCCAAGCCCCATCCAACCTGACCTGGAACACCTCCAGGGATGGGGCAGCCACCACTGCTCTGGGCACCCTGGGCCAGGGCCTCTCCACCCTCACAGCAAAACATTTCTCCCTAAGATCTCATCTCAGTCTCCCCTCTTTCAGGTCCAACTGTTCCCCATTTTCCTATCCCTGCACTCCCTGATCAAGGGCCCCTCCCCAGCTTTCCTGGAGCCCCTTTCAGTACTGGGAGGTTGCTCTAAGGTCTCCCCAGAGCCTTCTCTTCTCCAGACTCTCTCAGCCTGTCCTCTTAGGGGAGGTGCTCCAGACCTTGGATCAACTTTGTGGCCTCCTCTGGACTTGGTCTAATGCGTCTGTGTCCACTCAGGCCTCTGCAGTGTAGGCTGAGGCACATGCTGTCTTCGGACCATGCTCCAATCTTATGGGCCTGCAACAAAGCTGGGGAGGGACTATTTTCAGTGATAGAATGAGGGGGAACAGCTTTAAATGGGAAGGGGAAAGATTTAGATTAAACATTACAAAGAAATTCTTCACAATGATGTCATGAGACAGTGGCCCAGGGTGCCCAGAGCAGTGGTGGCTGCCCCATCCCTGGAGGTGTTCCAGGCCAGGTTGGATGGGGCTTGGAGCCCCCTGATCCAGTGGGAGGTGTCCCTGCCCGTGGCAGGGGGTGGAACTGGGTGGGCTTTGAGGTCCCTTCCAACCCAAACCATTCTAGGATCCTATGAAATCCAGAGTCGTTGCCTCCCTGTGACACCTGTGCATGCGCAGGAAGGCTCAGAGGTTGGTGCACCATGGCCTAGAGGAGCCTGAGTGAATCCCCCTGGCTTGCCCACGGGCAGAGGATGTGGTTTAGCAGCACATTGGCCTGACAGGGAGCTCAGCGCAAGGAGGTCCTGCTTCCCGTGCTTTGCTGCGCTGCTCCCTCGCTTGGGCTGCTGCAGCTGCTCGTCCTCCTCTGCTGTACGAGCATCGCATTCAGCAGGTTGTTTTTAATCCGGGTCACTGCTGGGGCTGAGCCCACAGCGCAGCCGCACAGGAAGGTGTGGGAGCACCACAGGAACACTGCCATGGCCCCTGGGGACAGCGGGTCGAGGAGCACCACAGCCCTCAGCGCATCCTAAGAGACCCCTGTGAGTTCCCAGAATAAGCCAGGAATAGCAGATGGTGCTGACCCACTGCCCTGGAACCCCTGTGGATCAGCAGTGGCTGAGAGTTCTCTGGTACAAAGAGGGAACAAGCCCTGCTTTTAACAAAGTAATTGTTATTTAATATTTTTAACCAGTGCTGGGGCATTTTGGGCTTCTCTGTACTACAAAGGCTTGCTGGTGTAGCAGCACTGGCATGGTCCGATTGATCAGTGTTCCTTGGGGAGGGGCAGGGCATGGCAGGTTCCCAAAACCACAATAAACTGCCCGGCATAGGTATTCCTTTTTCTTCCCTCCTTCCTGCCAGCCGGCATAGTTATGTCAACTAAGGGTGCGGTAGTTTTTCTCACTCCTAATTGACACATTTGTGCCAGCAAAACTTCAAAAGTAGCCCAGCCTGAGGTGGGGTTCTTGATTGAGGTTGTTTTTTTCCAGCCAGCTTCACTATTCAGGATGGAGAACTTGTCTTTGTTTGTTCAGGCCAGGATATTTAAACATAACCTGCCTTTCTGAGGAAAATCAGTCCCTGCTCCTTCTAGGAAACCCTCTGTTTCTTGGTAAACAATATCATAGAGTCATGGAATGGTTTGGGTTGGAAGGGACCTCAAAGCCCATCCAGTGCCACTCCCTGCCACGGGCAGGGACACCTCCCACTGGATCAGGGGGCTCCAAGCCCCATCCAACCTGGCCTTGAACACCTCCAGGGATGGGGCAGCCACCACTGCTCTGGGCAACCTGGGCCAGGGCCTCCCCAACTCTCATTGTGAAGAATTTCTTCCTACTGTCTAATGTCAGTCTTCCCTCTTGCGTTGCTGGGTTGAGGGTCAAATGATGCCCAAGGACTTGGAAGCAGGGTAGAAGGCATTTCACCTTTGCTTGCTCTTGGCAGGAGCACAACATACCTGCAGCCTTCTCAGCTCACGTGGCTTACAAGGGTGGCTTGGCCTTACCAGGCACCTACTTGCTTTGCTGTTCTCTTTTACAACCTGTCAGCAAAGAGATGACTGCTTGGATTTTCTCCCTGTTCTCTTTTTCTTCCCCACCCAGGAGAAGCCGAGCTCTGTCGGTGAGTCATTCTTGCGCAGGTAATGCTCTGGAGTCGGCTCAGCCTGCAGGACTCAGAGTTCAGAGGAGAGCGGTGCAGGAAGCTGGGTTTAACCAAGGAACCGTGTGATGCTTTCAACAGGCTGCTGATAAGGGAATTTCTGGTTACCTGACCTGCTCGAGCATTGCCCTGGCAGTGCCTTGGGCCGTTGCACCAGTCCGCTACGGGAGCGTGGTTCTAACAGTCTGCTTAGTGATGCAGAAAACAAGTCAATTATTTTAACCTGTATTGAGCAGCTTAAAGGCAGAACAGTTTTATTGTGGTTTAAAAACTCGGGTTCCCTTCCAGGTTGGTGATGTAAACGAGTATCAAAGTACATCTTTGGGTCATGGGAGTGGATCCATTGCACCTTTCTCTGCTCAATACCTGAGGTGACACCAGAAGGCAGTTGCTGGCCTGGTCACCAGCAGGAGAATTGGCTGCACATTTTTCCATTTTTAAATCCATTATCTGATGGATTCATTTTTCATTAAGTCAAGCAAGATGTACTTCGTGTATACAGAGTCTGTGAAATGATTCAAGTGAATACCTGTGTATTCATAATTGCTTTCTTTGTCAGGCTGTTGTAAAAGCATCTGTCTCGGGTCTGTCGCTTCCAGCAGCATTATCGCAAGAGCCTGAGGGTGCAAACCCTTTGAAATTCCTCATAACTCAGGATGAGACTCAGACACCATTTATTTTTGAGCAGGGCTGATAGGAGATGATAAATGAGCCGTTACTTTCCTGTGATGATGGATGCAATCAAAATCTATCCTAACTTTGTTTGGCTTGTCAGTGCAATCTGTTCATTTATTGTGTGTAATTAAAAAACCCTGTCAAACTGAAAACGTTCCTTTAATTAAAGTCCCCATAGCACAGTTTGTCATGGTTAGTGCTGCTGGTTTTGTTAAATGAGTCGGGTTTGTTTGTTGAGAAGGCAGGCAGGGTTTTGTTGGAGATTTTAGGATTTGGGGTATTCCAGTGTCTTTTGCTGCTGCAGATCAGTGTGCTGCCACACTGCTAAAAGGGACTTTATCTGAAAGCAGAACTCTGCTCTGCCACAGACAGAAATACGTCAAGGTCACTGGAATCAGGTTTATTATAAACAGAGGGACTGTACCAATACCTGGGGAAACAGAAGGAAAAATACTCAGCTGTTTGAAGGGATTAGAACATCACAAAGCATTGCGTGGTATAGCCTTGTTCTTGGCAGAGGGCTTTTCATGTTGTCTGGTTGAAGAACGCCCTGTCTGCCTCTATGAAGCATTGCTGCATAAATCTCTTCTGTTGAGTCCCAGGTGCCGAGGCTGCTCGTGGGATTTCAGGCTGTGCGCGTTGCCGGGCAGCAGCGACACTGAAGAGATGGACCTTTCTCACCAGAGCTCAGCATTGCTGCTGTTGTTTGGCTGAAATAGCATTGCTCGGCTGAAATCTGATTACAGTGCTTATGGTTTTAATGCAGGTGGAATACATGGCTGTCTTTTCCCTCTGGAATCTGAGATGGAGCAGGACAGAGTGATTGCCACTGTTGCCTTGCGGTGCTGCGGGAGCCTTTACAACTTCCTGGAGCTGTAAAGGCTTCCTCACAAAGCACAGCCTTTTATACCTAGTGGTTTGTTCTGTTCAATAGAGCACTTCTGTTGGAGTTAAACTGCTTTTAAATCATGTGCACAAAGGCACTTTTGTTGGGGAGGCCAGGGCCCTCTCAAATAAAAGTTGGCATTCCAGGGCATTGTTCTGTTTCCCGTGCAAACCTGTGCAGCCTCTCCTCCCAAATCTCAGCTTCTCTGCCTGAGTTCCATGGCCTTAGTAGTGTCCCCAGCTCCTGCTCTGTGTTACTTTCTGTTTCCTCGACTGCGGGTTATGCTCCTCAGTGGGACTGCAGTGTTTTGCACCAGAGTACAGAAAGGTGGTGTGGTGCGGCGTGGAGAAATAGAGCAGGAGGTTTGGAGGAGTAGCTCCTGAGCCATGTTCTCATCTCTTTGTAGGCTTCTTGTATTTATTTTATGCGAATCATAGAATCATGGAATAGTTTGGGTTGGAAGGGATCTTAAGGCCCATCCAGTTCCAACCCCTGGCATGGGCAGGGACACCTCCCACTAGAACAAGCAGCTCCAGACCCCATCCAGCCTGACTTTGAACACTTTCAGAGAGAGGACATCCACAACCTCCCTGGGCAACCTTGGCCAGGGCCTCCCCACCCTTATTGTGAAGAATTTCTTCCTAATATCTAACACAAGTCTTCCCCCTTGCAGTTTGAAGCTTCATCTTTTCAAATCAGCAGCCTTAGTTTTCTGTTAAATAAAGCAAAGACAGCAATGCTTTTATTTTGTGACGGCTGGAGAAGATTTAGGGAGCCAGTCGTGCCCTGACGTGGGCTGTACCTCCAAAGCCACAGCAAGACTCATTCATAGAAGGACAACTTTTGGGCCAAACACCCTCTGAGTTGAGGTGTTGTTAGTGATTCATTTGTTCTGAAGGCACCTAAGACAACAGGAAGAAGAACCAGTAGAACTGCTGGTAGATTATGCACCGTGTTTGTTGATGTCCATGAGATTACTGGGTTTGTTAGTTTAGCCTTGGTCATTTTTCCAGAGGGCAAAATCATAGCTCTTGGGTGCTGCCCACCATCCAGCACACCATGATGGTCCTGTGGTACACTCCCACCTCGCAGATATACATGTCTTTGTGTTAAATTCTTCCATTCCAGCTGTCTCCTGTTACTTCTGCACTAAGAACGAACAAAAGCCAAGTTTCCATTCAATATCAGACCTTGGAAAATTGGTTCCTGTCAATAAATGATGTTAATCTTAGTGCAGTTTTTAGGTGCCCGGTAGAACGTGTTTTGCTTTGGCCCTGCCCAACTGAGCCACGTCTAAAATGAAGTGGGGTTTTTATTTTGTTTTGCAGTGTCGAAAAAACACGGGAAGCTCATCACCTTCCTTCGTACCTTCATGAAGTCGCGCCCAACGAAGCAGAAACTGAAGCAGCGGGGGATCCTGAAGGAAAGGGTGTTTGGCTGTGACCTAGGAGAGCATCTTCTCAACTCTGGCCATGATGGTAAGAAAGAATCCATTCTTGAGTTCTTCCTCTGTTGTGAATCTTATTTCAGGGTGATCGTGTATAGCAAGGGGCTATTGGTACTGGTGGAGAAATGTGTAACAAAGATTGATGGCTGAAAGATAAATTGAGGCTAATGCTAATGAGAAGCGTGCATTGTGGTTTGATGTGGGAGCACTGAAGGTGGGTGGAGCTGCTGAAGGTGAACTTTCGGCTTCTTGGAGTCTTTGGATAAATATTAAAATCTTTTTGCAGGAAAATAGACTTTATTAGTGTGTCAGTGAATAATTAATTGGGATGTTAAACCCATACATTTCTCTAACTTTTCTACCAAGAAACCCTTACCTTTCTCTAACCTTTGTATGATTTTAGCACAGTTTGCAGTGTAAATACTTCGTCTGCCTTTTCCCTTGGTTTCACAAAATGTGCAGGAATTACCTGAGTATTCTGTCTTGCCACAGCTTGCTTTTCTCCCAGTTTGTTGTGGTGAGTTTTCCGTAGCTCTCGTTGGTCCCTCTCGCCTTCCCGTCAGCAGTTCAGGGAGCTGGCAGGGAAGAACTGGCCACTCCAAGAAAAGAAGCAGACTATTGTTGCCACTCTTCCTGGGATGAACCTTTGTTTCACCTGCTCTTTCCTACCCTCTCCCTGTGACGTCTCCCGCCCAGACTGTGAAGTCGGGGAGGTGCCTGCATTGTGAGCAGCAACCAGAGGACGTGAATTCTTTCACAGTTCAGTGACCAAGATCGTTCCCATAAACAGCCCATGCTGAGGGTTATTTGGAAAAGCAGCATGGAGCAGCCATGGGCCACAGCCAGTTTGCCCAGGAGTTAAAGCCATCAGGAAATTAGGGGTGGGTGTAGCATCACTCCTGGCTCTGTCAGCGTGCTGATCCGTTCCATATTTTTGCTCCCTGCCTGATGTGGTCGATCCTGCAGCAGACCTCCTATGCCAGAGTCGTTACCCTGATGTCTCCCAGCTTTTGCTGTGGAGGCCTGGGGTGGGAGGGGAGTTTCTCTCTTAAATTTGTTTCCAGTGATACTTCAGGTTTCTTGTTTATCTGAGTGCCTTTTGGAAAAGCGATGTTAGAGGGTGAGGAGCGGTGTTGTGTGCTTTTTCCAGCTGATGCAGTTGGTAACAGCCCTCCCTTGCCTGACATGAAGTGTTTTACTACCAGTTGGTGAATAATATGAGCTTGTTCTTACGAAGTCAGGACTGTAGCAAGGCTCATTGGCTCATTAATTGGAATGAGCAGAGGTCTTTATTGCTGGGACTTGAAAAGCATCAGAGAGCAAGAAACTGGATGGTTTGGAGAGAGAGACAGTAACCCATGTAAGAACTACATCAGGAGTAGGTAATTTACACCACCGGGTAGCTATACAGCTGGGTTTATATCCTGCTGTGGGAGCAATCTCGGAGGGCAGGAGACGTGGCAGCAGAGTGAGCTCATTAACGGAGAGAGAGAATTCTTTCATCCCCAGCCCTTCCCCTGTCCATTTCAGTTAGGCACAAGTCAGCAATAATTAAAGCTTTTCCCTGCCTTCTGCGCAGACTTCTTGCCCCAGCTTTGCAGGCACACATTTTATTTAGCAATAAAAGACACATCCTGAGCTGAACTAACCTGTTCTACCTCCACTGGAGGCTCCTCTTGAAGTCTGTAGGAGCTCATTTCTTGTCCTGGTCACTCCGCTGCCATCACGTGCAACTGTGTGAGTGTGACTGAGCTGTGCTAATGAGGTGTCCTCATCTGAGAAGTTACCAGTTGCTTTACCCCTTGATTTAATAACTCTTTCCTAACTCCCTGGAGAGCAGCAGATCCAGTTTGAATGTTGCTAACAGGGGCACGTCTCCATTTCACACAGCAGGAGTGTGTTTTTCCTGTGTGATTCAGTGCTGACCTGTGTTCCGAGTGACGTAATCCCCAGGATTGGTTTTGTGGAGACATTTCTGGGTTCCTGTGAACTGAGCTCCATGCATGCACAGCATTTTCAGATCCCCTCATTCTGCAGCATTAACATTCCTCAGCCTGGGAGCCACCTGATCTTCTGAAAGGGGTCTTAGATACCACAGGAGATTCTGAGTTGAATTAGGGAGAACAGAGATGCCATCCTGCTCCTTCCCCTCATGGCCAGAACACAAATAAGTGTTTTTATGGCCAGCAGGACCAGGAGGTGATTGTGGCCCTGTCCTCTGCTCTGGTGAGGCCGCACCTCGAGTGCTGGGTTCAGTTCTGGGCCCCTCACTCCAAGGACACTGAGGGGCTGGAGCGCGTCCAGAGAAGGCAACGAGGCTGGGGAGGGGCTGGAGAACAAGCCCTACGAGGGGCGGCTGAAAGACCTGGGGTTGTTTAGCCTGGAGAAGAGGAGGCTGAGGTGAGACCTCATCCCTGTCTACAACTGCCTGAAAGGAGGCTGTGACGGGGTGGGTGCTGGGTTCTTCTCACAAGTGACAGGTGATGGGATGAGAGGAAATGGCCGCAAGTTGCGCCAGGGCAGGTTCAGACTGGACATTCAGCAAAATTTCTCCACTGAAAGGGTTTTCAGGCCCTGGCAGAGGCTGCCCAGGGAGGTGGTGGAGTCGCCATCCCTGGAGGGGTTTGGAAGACGGGTGGATGAGTTTCTGAGGGACGTGGTTTAGTAAGGCGACGGGTACAGTTGGAGTTGATGATCTCAGAGGTCTTTTCCAACCAGATGATTCTGTCATCCTATCGTTATTGGAGCGCAGAGTGCTGTAGCTGAGGTCAGTGCATGGTACCGGCTGGTGATGCTTCAGGACTGCAACGTAAACCCCCTTGGTTCAGACAAACAAGAAAAGAACCCAGCCCATTCATAGATCTGTTGAGGTCAATGGTGGGTTTGTTGAGTTGCTGTCCAGTACCCCAAAAGGTGCAGAACTGAAGAAGAAAATGGCACTTTGGCTGGAATGAGTGGCAAGGCATTTGTGTGTTCCTCAGAACTCCAATATTGAACCAAACTGGAGTGAAGAATTTTATTAATTTACAGTTTAGGGAAGCTGACAGAGCCTGATTTCTCCACATTTGGCTGTGAAACAGCATGAGCAGTCCCAGTTTTGCAGTCATGAACATCTGAAATTTGCTGAACTGGGCCTATCTTTTAGATAGGAAATGGGGAGAGAGGAGCAGACCAAGAGAATAAAGGAGGTGAGGAAGGACAAAAACTGAAACAGGTCCAACATGGTTTTAGTAAACTCCACGCTGAGGCAGGTGGCTGGGATCGCTTGGCTGGGAGGAGAGCGTGGTTGCTTGTCAGTGTGTCGGTAGAGCCAGGAGAGAACCAATAAACACAGAGGAGATGTTTACCCACAGCAGGATGCTCTCTTTCTATGGGCTCAGCGAGTCATTGCCCTCCTTATGCATCTGAGCGCCTCTTCAAAAAGGAGGATAAATTGACATGAGATGTACAGGAGGAAAGGGATACAGAAATGTGAGCTGTCTGATTGTTATGGAGCAAGAGCTCCAGCGATACCAGCCTACGTTCAGCATCCGCCCAGGTCTGAGCTGGCAAAGCATTTGTCTTGGTTTACCTGAGTTTTTGAGAGGAGTCTTGTGCTTAGGCAGGGTGCTCATACTTCTGAATGGTTCCTCTCAGGCTGACATGACAAAACCATCTGCTGGACTCCAGGGCATACTGTGTGTGTCTGGGGAGCTTCTCCTTAGGATAGGCTGTCTGGGTGAGACAGGAGGAGTGGAGCGAGCAGGCTGGTGCTGCTCCTGCACTTTCGTTTGTGGTGAGGATGCAGGTGCCTGGTGAGGCCCTGGCCCAGGGTGCCCAGAGCAGTGGTGGCTGCCCCATCCCTGGAGGCCAGGTTGGATGGGGCTTGGAGCCCCCTGATCCAGTGGGAGGTGTCCCTGCTCATGGCAGGTTGTGGGACCGGATGTGTTTAAGGTCTCTTCAACCCAAACCGTTCCATGATTCTATGATAAATAGAACTTAGATTTAGCTCACCCCAACTAGGCAGAGCTGTGCTTGCCGTGGATGTGTGTTTGGTGTGGAAGCTGGTTAAATGCTACGTTGCGGTGTCTGTACTACATCCTCATTTGCGCCTCAGAATATTTAAAAACAGAGCTCTCCCCGTCTCCTGGATTTCTGATGGTGTTGGTTTCTGTACTAGCGCGGTTGGCGGGACTTTGGCTGCACAGAGAGGCCAGTGGGTTGGAGAGCTGGGCAGGTTCTTGGCAGAGCATCTGGCCAATGTGCTGTGTGTCAGGGGCTGAGGTGGGCTGGATGGAGCCACCATGCAAATGGGGAAGTCTTAGGTGCGGTGTTGCAGTTGTGGTTGTGCTATTCCTCTCAGGCTTCAGGAGCTCCCGAAGGGGTCAGGAAGCAGCCCCTTAGCTGGGTCTTGCACCTGGACAGCGCACCGGAGGAAAAACACATTCCTGTTCTGGGAGGCTGCATCAAGTGAGGCATTACTTTATATTCAAATGCTGCTGAGAATGAAGTGCTCGAATTGCTTGGACTACAGAGGATGGGCTGCGTAATCCTGGCAGTTCTTTTTCGACACTGAAAATGTTCCTGTGGCCTGACCCTCGATGAAGATGATCCCTTCTCTCTTGGCAGGCAGCACAGGCTCACGCTGGTGTGCCCTGAACTGGTGAGATCGGTGTTCATTTCATGAGGTGATCCATACCCTCCAGCTGTCCTAACAGAGAGGTTGGTAGGCTGAACGCAAATGGGGTTTTTTGGACCTCTTCATGCATTTGCTGTGTTGATGCGTCATCAACTTCCATAGCTGGAAAAGATAGTTTTAGAAATGATACACACTGTTAATTGAAGGATCCCATATTGAAGGATCTACAACTCGTTTTTTAATTATTGTCACATACCAGCGGGCTGCAGTCAGTGGGAGGAGGTGTTGCTTTGCTTCCTGAAAAAGTAAACACGTATGAAAGACAAATTTTCCTGCCATGCCTGATTCTTGCTTTCTGTCTGTCCTACTCTTCCCAGGTCCCCAAATGTATTAGCAATTGTTTTGGACAAGTTGAGTAGGATTAAACAAAAAATAAAATGACAGCTGAGAATTTTTAAGATCAAATGATAGCAGATCTTCATCCTGTTTGTATGCTGGGTAGTAGCTGCAACCATGTGCAAGGGATGGGTTTATCCTCTTCTGCTGGTTATTGTGCTCTTTGGATAAAGTCCTTAAGAGCACCTGGGGATTTCTGGAGACATCACAATTCGGTCTGAGTCCTCTTGTGTTCTCCTTCCCTCCAAGCAATCCATTGGGTGATGATGTAGTTGCCTTTGGTGCTTATTTATTGCAGATTTGAGTACAGGGAGAACGCTGTTACCAGAACGTAGTAACACAAGGAATGAGATCTTGGGCGACATCTTGGCAGGGATCTGTAAAAATCTGGCTCCCCTTAGCTCAAACATGAGTTTGGTAATCTATATGTCATCTCTTTGGTTCCTGGTATTAATGCAAAGAGTCCCTTATACTAGCTAATAATTTGTGCTATAATGAAAGTCTGCCTGGCTGGCTTTGGATCTTTGCCATGTGTGAAGGAAGCTTTGATTTGGCATTCAGGACAGCTGAGTCTTACATAGTAACGTTCAGTTTTCTTCATGTTTTAACTCTTAGGGGGTAAATCTAACCAGTTGCCACTCTCGTACTGTTAGTGAATGAAGTTGAAGACCGCAAATAAGGCATAAGGGAAACTTTGCTGACAAGTAGAAAATTATAAATATTGATAAAATGATTGTTTTTTCCTCTTCCTTCATTTAAATACTGGTTTTAACTGTAAACACAAGGCAGCCTCCAAAATACAGAAACTTCCAATTTATGTTCTGAAAGCCCAGATGAAATCCCTGCTCATGATGTCCTCGGTAGGGAGTTGCTTTGTTCCAAGATTTTCACTCCAGAAAGACTGTAGCAGAAGGAAATCCTCAAGCTTTACCTAGGCAGCTCAAATAGCAAATAGTTACCTGGCAGAACAGCAACCCTGGAGTGTGTTTCCCCAAGGAGGCTTGGAATTGTTCTGGCTTGAATGCTGGCAGTCACCTCAGTAGATCTGTTGATGCACTAACAACTTCTTCTTATACAAAGGTTTGTTGAAATGGTGCATGAAAAAGGTAGGTGTGTTGTAGCCGTGCCGTGTAGATCAGAGTGATGGAATTGGCCACAGTCACTGCAGTGGGCTGAGGAGACTGTTGGCCGTGGATCAGGCTGAAGGTTTGAAGGTTTACATTAGACGCATTCGTTCTGTGAATGAACCCAACCCACGGGGCATTTTTGTGCTTTTAATGGGTATTTTCAGAGTATCCAAGCTGACAAGTTTTTATGTGAACTAAAGAGTTTCAAACCTCCAAGTAGGTTCAGATCTGGCAGCCCACTTTCCCTTCTGTCTCTGTTTTTAAGCATTTGTAAGCCTAAAGGAGTTGATGATTAGGACATAAATCTGAGTTTTGAAGGACTTTTTCCATTTCTTATTTCTTCTAAGACATTTGTGTCACTTAGGGGGTGGAACTGGATGGGCTTTAAGGTACCTTCCAGCCCAAACCATTCTGTGGTTCTATGATTTGTCCAGTCTTTTTTTCAGGAGGCTGCTGGGATACTGAAGCCTGTCAGCCTCAGACATGCCACAACCAGTTCCCTTCCACTGGTTCACAATTTATAGTAATTTGTTTATCAAAATCCATCTCCAGAGAACTTGGGCAATCACTGACCTAAGCTGCAATCAGAGTTCTGGCTGGGGAGCTGGGTGCTCATGAGCTCAAACTCCATCTCTCACACGCTTTCCATACCCCCGGGGAACTGGTTTGATATCTCCCCTTCCATCTCCATGCTTGTAAAATCAAAGTAATAGCCCATACCTGCGCCCGAGGTGCCACAAGGGTAGGTTTCTAGTGTTTGTGAAGTACCTGGGAGATGAAGGGCATGATATAAACATTATATAGTATTTATTCGAGTGCTCACACAGATTGGCATACAGAGACCCAGAGCAGCCTTTTGAACACCTGTAGGAAATAAGTGAACTTACCTGTGTGTATGCCCTGTGTTTGTTTTGTTCCTTGTTTGGGTTTGCATAATTTCAAAAATCTAAACCCGCCCGCCGTTTTGGAAAGTGGATAGTGCCAAATTCACTGCAGCACTTGTGTAAATCATGAAAAGCCTGGGTGGTCTGGGTGCCTGAATGGTCCTTCTGATCTGGTAGCACCAGAAACCCCTGTAACCAAAGAAGGACCGGCAGCCTGGACAGAAGTGTGATGGTTGGCCCAAAAGGCAGAGGAGCAGAGAATATTCCCCTTCCTGCAGATGTGTTCTGTGCTGCACAAATGGTTGAAAACAAGCCGATACTTTTAAAGCCTCATAGTTTCGATTGGTTTGGGGCACATTTCCAAACATAGCAGGCCCTGTTGTTGCTCCATCACCTGCCCCTTGAATGGCTGGAACTGCAGATTATGGGGTGCAGGGTTAGCATTATAAAGAGGTACATGGAGTCCCCGTGGAGAATTACTTGTTTGGGAGAAGCACTTGCAGAAAGGAAAAGCTGAGCAGCAGCAGCACAAGCTTTTGCCCTTAAAAGAAGATACAGTTTCTGTCTCCTCTCCTTTTTCACCCTGCCTGCAACTGTGAGAAGCGACATTCTTTATGCTCGAGTGACCCAGAGGACACAGGGAGTTGAAAATTAATTTGCATTTTGAAACACTACAGCTGTAGGGGAGCAAAGACAAGAAAAAAACCATTGCAGTCCCTACAGGACTTGCTTGTGCTCTTCTCCCTTGCTCCACTGTAAGCGAGGTGGATGCTTTTTCCCCTCTCAGTATCTCAACTGATGTAACCAGAAAACACTAGGACACGGTCCCAATATGAAGGTATTAGTGATATCTTTGTTCTGTTTGTGGATGTTTTGTATTGAAACCAAAAAAGTCAGCTCCAGGGAGGTGGGTGCAGCCTGGGCGATGACTGCACTGTACGAAGGCTCCAGTCTTTGATACCAGTAAGGTACCGCGTGCAGCCCTCCAGTGCAGAACGCCCTAACACAGACATCCCCACACAGCCAGAATGTTGCTGATCTTGCAGGACCTGAAAAACCTGGTTATCTGCCTTCCTAGGTTGATGCAACACAGTGGGATTTATGTTTCTCAGGCCTGAACTTCGCACTTTGTTTTTACTCAGTCCTGGCTGAGCTGCCATAAAAAAAGAAGGTCCAGTCGTAAAAAGCAGAGTCAGGTGCCGGAGGCCAATTCTGCAGATGGGCGCAGCGTGGTATCTGCTCCTGGGACCCCAGCGTGGTTTATGGTCCCTCTTCCATGATTGTGCATTCCCAAGTGCCCAGGTCACAGTTCCCATAAAAATGTTTCATGTTACCAGGGAGTAATGTGGCTTCTGAAAGCCAACCTGGAGTTCACTCAGGCCACCAACAGCATCAGTAATGTTAATGTGGGTCACTCCTTGGAAATGGGGAAGAGAGCATCTTGGAGAAGTTCCCTCTCTGGTTGGTCTTGTCCTTCTCATTTACTCCTGGTGACTCAAATGTGAGGACAGGGATTTAGAAACAAGGCAGAAGTACTTAAGCGTAGAATCTTTTAAATTACATTTTTTTTCTGAACAGGTCCATGTGCCTACAGAATGGGCAGGGTCTTTCTGGGTGCCAGGAGCCCCTTGCAGACAATAGAAAGGAAACCTCTAACTTCTCTGTCCCATGCTACACCTTTTGTAACCTTTCCCTGTAGGGTGGAGGAAAGAGTTTCAGAAAGGAGTAGCTTGAAATGAGGCTCCTAGAAAATGTTACAACCTGAATTATTACAGGGTTCTGCTGGTTATTTGTTTTTCTTTTTTTTTAGAAAATATTTGGACAAATTTTTTTCAAAATTGAGCTAAAAATAGAATAGCTGGGGTAAAAACAAATGTATTCTTCATTGGTAGAACTGTATAACTTCATTGGTAGATTTTTACACAGAATCATAGAATCATGGAATGGTTTGGGTGGAAAGGAACCTTGAAGCCCATCCAGTTCCACCCCCTGCCTTGAGCACCTCCGGGAATGGGGCAGCCACCACTGCTCTGGACAACCTGGGCCAGGGCCTCCCCACCCTCACAGCAAAACATTTCTTCTGAATGTCTAATCTAACCATCACATAACCATGCACTGATGTGGCAAGGGAGACAGGACTTCTTTGGCTAATGTCAGGTGTGTGGAAGCTGTCCAAATCTTGGCCAGGCACAGTCTCAAGGAAGGAGCACATCCATAGTGAACTTGGCCCCTTTGGTGTTGTGCTGGGGGCTCCTCTGCCCTCTGCAGGTACCCATTCATCCATGTGTTTATAACAGGCAGCTGGGACAATTCAGAGCAAGCTGCCTCCACCTAAACTTCATCTTGTGGTTGATTGTTTAAATTGTGGCGTAAAACACAACCCTTAACCTGCTGGTTTACTCCTTCCCTCAGTTCTGTTTATTTCATAGGCTTCATACTTGATAGCTGTGGTTATTACCTTTGTTTGGACGGTTCCAAGTGGCACTCGGAGCAGTTTATTCCATTTTCCTCATTCCTGCTGGGCTGCAGGTTTAACATTCCGCATTTGCTATGTGTGGAATTCAGCTGAGCAGCTGCGTTTCGGTGCGCTACGGCCCATTAACCAGCCAACAGCCCTGGCTCTGCGGAGGTTCACCTTACTGCCCTGATACTGTGAAAACCCTGCTGCTGGAGGGGAGCTCCATGGGAGACCGCGTCCCCCAGGCTGAACAAATAGTTCTGATTCCAGTAAAGTGCTAAGAAAATAATAACAAAAATAAAGTGAGCCTCCCAAAACCCAGGGAGAGGAACATTACAAAAGATTAAAAGGAAAAAAACCAAAACACAACAAACCAAAACAAGATGATAGGAAAGGCAGAGTGCCTGATTTCAAACTGAATCAAAATGTTCTTCAGAATGAAAATCATAAAACTTCTGTGCCCTCTTAATGGCAGAGAATTAATCAGTTAACGAGCTCAAGGAGATGCAATAAACCTTTCAGACCAGCTGAGAGATGCTCAGGAATGAGCTGAGTAAATTCCTTGAGCTGCTGCAGTTCTGAAAGGTGCAGGGGTCTCCGTTGGTGAGCGTCCACGTTCCCAGGCTTTTGTGTGTTGTTGTCTGGGACTACCTGTGATGGGGGTTGGCATGGAGACGTGTACGGTGCTCTCAGGAAGAGTTCGGTGTTCAAATGCAGCACCTGCCAGTGGGTTTTCACAGGCTGAGGTGGTGACCTCATTGCAGAGAGATTATCTGGGGTCATTGGCTGAAGGCGATGCGGCTCAGAGAAGGGATGAACCCAACTGTGAGCGTTAGTGCTCTTCCGTTACCTGCCTGGGAACATGGAACTGGAAAGGGCTGTGTGCTGGGTTTCATGGCTTTGGACACTGCAGCGTAAAAAGGATCTAAAGCTACTGAGGAGTGTCCAGTGGAGACCACAAAGTGGGTGAAGTGTTTGGAGGGGAAGCTGTGTGAGGAGAGGCTGAAGTCACTGGGTCTGCTTAGCCTGGAGAGGAGGAGACTGAGGGGAGACCTCATCGCACTCTGCCCCTTCCTCACACGGGGAGGAGGAGGAGCAGGTGCTGAGCTCTTCTGTCTGGACCCCAGGGCATGGCAGGAAGATGCCAGGGGAGGGTTAGGTGGGACATTGGGAAAAGGTTCCTCCCCAGAGGGTGTTGGAGCACTGGAACAGCTCCCAGGGAAGCAGTCACAGCCTGACAAGATTCCAGCAGCCTTTGGCCAAGGCCCTCAGCCCCACGGTGTGAATGTTGGGGTGTCCTGTGCAGGGACAGGAGCTGGACTCGATGGTCCTTGTGGGTCCCTCCCAGCTCAGGGCATTCTGTGATTGTATAGTTCTGTAATAAACACACAGGTGCTAACTCAGGGCACAGAGATCTCCTGAGCGGAGATTGCTGGGGCCGGAAGAAAATCCTGTGTGTTGCCCCGTGTTCTCCGTGCGTCTCTCCTGAAGTGGCCGGCTCTTGCCTGCTGTCAGAAACTCGGTGCTGAGCTCGGTGGACCTCTATGGCTGTTAATGCAAACTGTGTGCATCATCAAGCCTGGTTGTTATAACTGCAGGAAACCACAGTAATTAACAAGCATTAATAGTGTTTTAGTGTAGATGCTGCTACATCCTGCGAGGAAAAATCCCCATCAGCTTCCTGCTGTGATGCAGCTGAGACACCGTTCCCATCCGAGTCCAGTAACTGATTTGGGATCTTGAAGCCAAAATGAGGACCTGAACACTGCCAAGTTCACCTCTGCAGCAGAGGAGGGGATTTGTGCAATAGGCAGAGACAAGTACCAGAAAAAGTCACACCGTGATGTCAGGAAGCACCAGTGGTGGTGATTTTGGTAAAGCAAAAATTCACAAAATGAAGTCTTAGCTTGAGCTGGCGTCCTGCCATTTCGTTCTGGTGGCAACGGGCAGTGCTCCCTCCATGTGTGTGTCCATGCAGGCCCATTGGGGGTGGAACTGGGTGACCTTTAAGGTCCCTTTGAACCCAATCCATTCTATGAGTCTGCGTGCATGGAAATGTGTATTGACTAAAGGGCTTGGGATTCAAAGGAGAGAGGAGGTTAAACACATGTGTAACTGTCAGGTGTCATCTTTGCTCAAGAATCAGAACGATCGAGTCACCATCCGAGCAAAGGCCTGCAAGTATAATTATAGCCCTGCTTGAATTGCAGTTACTTCTCCAACTATGCAGAATTCCCCCAAAATATCTGTGCTGCTGTCATGATATATTTAGCTTAAAGAACAGACCGTCCTGGTAACCAGATTAGGAAATGCATAGAACGAGCCTGCTAGAATTTTTTCAATGTCTATGAATTCTTCTACGTGCCCGGATTTCCCGTGGCCAGTAAGTACTTTGGGAAGTGCTGCTGGTGCTACGTCCCTCGCTGTCCCCTTGCTGTCCCCTGCCTTTGTTCCCGTTGTCACAGCAGGGCACTGCTCAGCTGAACTGGTACATAAATACCATTCCTACCGTGCTGTTTGTTGACACAGCTACATAAACCCTGGCAGGATGAAGCCTTGGGAACCCACAGAGCTCTCTCCTGGTGGCACAGGTCTTTGATTGGGAAGCACAGGTGGTGTCCCAGCGGTGGTCGGGATGTGCAGGTAAACAGGAGAGAGCTCCTCCACATAGTGTGGGCATCACGTAGCCTCCCGGCTAGGAATTAGGCAGGGAGGGTGCTATTTATTTATTTGCTTGCTTATTTATTTCAGCAGGTGCTGTAACACTAATACCAAGGGGCCCCTATTCCGATTCCAGTGTGGGCCATTGAAATCTTGGGGGATTTGCAGCTGAGCATCAGCAGATCTTGCAACAACCCTTTAAAACTTGGATGAACTCCTTTACTCAGTCCTTTGCACCTCTTGCAATTAGGCAGCTGGCAGAGGGAAATGCCACTGATGCGCTGCAGAGCCCAGCATCCTCACTGATAAGATTTGTGACCTCTCAGGTAGTGTAATGGGTGGTGATGGGCAGACACATGGTGACACCTCATGTAGCCTCGCTTGGTTCTCAGGGAAATCAGGTTGAGCATGGATACCACGTGTCTGGCCATCTAGGGTGCTCTCTCTTCCCACAGAAGAAAAGAAACCACTGGCTGTGCCAGCATCTAAAGCCTTGTCCTTGGCCTTCACTGCAGTGGATGATGCTCTTCTCATCTTTCTATTTTTCTGTGCCCGTTTATGGTCCCTCACTCCAAGAAGGACATTGAGGGGCTGGAGTGCGTCCAGAGAAGGGCAGTGAGGGGAGGGGGCTGGAGAATGAGCCCTATGAGGAGAGACTGAGGGAATTAGGGGATGTTTAGCCTGGAGGAGGCTGAGGGGAGACCTCATCACGGTCTACAACTGCCTGAAAGGAGGCTGTGACGGGGTGGGCGCTGGGCTCTTCTCCCAAGTGACGGGTGATAGGAAGACAGGAAATGGCCACAAGTTGTGCCAGGGGAAGTTTAGACTGGACATTAGGAAGAATTTCTTCACTGAAAGGGTTTTCAGGCCCTGGCAGAGGCTGCCCAGGGAGGTGGTGCAGTCGCCATCCCTGGAGGGTTTTAAAAGACGGGTGGATGAGTTCCTGAAGGACAGGGTTTAGTAAGGGGACAGGTACGGTTGGACTCGATCTCAGAGGTCTTTTTCAACCAGATGATTCCATGATTTATGATTTGTACCTGAGTCACACTTGTCTCTTCACGCTGTAGTGCAATGCAGAACATTTTAGCTCTTTTTGACAACTGCTGGAGTCTTCTCCAAGACACATTGAACGTTTCTGTGTTAAGGGGTAAGTGTTGTCCTGCAGAAACGTTTTGAAGCAGCATGAGAATGTAGGGCCGTCTGTTCCCCTGCTCTGCCCTCAGACAGAGCTCACGGTGCTGTGGTGACTGTTGAACCTTTACCAACGTGCTCTCCAAATGGACATTCGTTCAGCCCTGGGGAGTTGTTGCGTTTCCTCGCTCAGGTGTCCAAATGTGCGTCTGGCTGATTCCTAACACCAGCCCTTGTGGTGCTGCTCGGAGCTCACAAAGCTGCCAGAGGTGCCATTCTTCAGAGCGAATGCTGAGGTTTCCTTCTGCAAATCCCTTCTGGGTGCAGTGGTGGGATTTCAATTGCACGTACAGGGGAGAGCAGAAGGTGGTCACCTGCTGTTTCTCCTTCTCCAAAACAGCAGTTCTTGGTTTCCAGGCCTCATTCCATGCTGTTACTTAATGTACAAGAGCTCTGCTTGCCCGGAGTCTGCACGTTTCTTTGGAAAACAGTGTGAGATGCTGTAAGTGCCTAGTACAGTAATATTAGAGTCTGACTTAGTTCTGTCTCTTGGTATCCTTGGGTATCGCGGGTCCATGACCTAATCTGCTGTAGCTGAGCCTGTGTGAATGATGTGCCACGCAGATGGACAGCTTTCCTTCTGTCCTGCGCTCGAGAGCAGAGCAGATCTGCCCTCAGCCCAGGATGCCCCTGTTGGTTTCCAGAGAACTGTCTAAAATAAGTCTTCTCTCTAGTTGTGAGAGTGTTTCAGGCTGGGGAAAAAGCTGGGAAGGGAAAAGCACGGAGCATCTAAGTTCAGTAGCACTTAGGAGGAGGGACTGGCAGATGGCATTTGCCGCTTGATATAAGGGGATTTGCCACATGACCTATTCAGAATCTGTGTCACATGGCAAATTGATCAGACCTGGCATCTAACGTAAGAATAAATCTAGATCATCACAGGAGGTGCATCAAAAAGGGGGTTTGCAGAGGAATCCACAAGGGTCTGAACTTCTTCCATGAAGATTTGCTCACAAGAGCTCAACCCTGATTTTCTTTCTGTGTTCTGGGCTGTTGTATCTCCCTTTTTTTATAAATAAAGCAATTTGCTCCTCCTTAAGCTGATGAGGATGGACAGATAGCTCTGGCAGAGGATGCTGCGTGCAGCTGAGAAGTCAACTGGAAGGAATCGGTTGGTGAAGCGGCTTGAATATTAACTTGACACCTAATTATATCCTCTGGGCTTATTTTTTCCATTCTGTCATACCCTGGGCTGTCTGCAGTTTCTGTGAGTGTGGTACATTGTGTAGCTATTTAAACCCAGTCACGCTCTGGTAGGCACTGGAGATGGAATTATCAGTTGTAAAAACTCTCCTGGCCCTGGTGCAGAAAGTAGCATCTCCTTAATGTCTGTGTTGGCTGGAGCCAAGCAGTATAGGTTAATCCTGTATAGATTTGAAACCAAGAGAGTATTTACTCAATTTTATAGCTTTTCTGGAATGGAATTTAAGACCACACTTCTTCCGGAGGTTGGAATGGAACTTGTTCTGTCTCTGCTTGACCAGAATTGACTTTTTGCAACCTGATTGATATCCTGGCATTTCTTTAAAGCAAAGAACACCTCTGACCAGTTTCCACACCACCTCCTATAGTTACATTTCTTACAGGCTTTCTGCTCTACAGAAGAACTAAAGCAGTAGCCCAGATGGGCTTAGTTTATGGCATCTGACAAGACCACAACCTGAACTAGGACTCCAGTAACATTCCTAGCTAACTGACAACACTTGTTCTTCAGTCCCCCAGGTCCTCAAGAGCTGCACTGAATTCATTGAGAAACATGGCATTGTGGATGGAATATATCGCCTGTCCGGGATCGCATCCAACATCCAGAAGCTACGGTAAGGGCTTGTCAGACCTGTTTGCACGGGACACGAGACAAGCGCTAGGTTCCAAGGTTGTGCTCGCAGCGGCCCACAGTGGGGCAGGCGGGTCCAGCAGCTCCGATGCATGCGTGCAGGCTGTATCCAGGTTTTGCCACTCTTTTGGAGCAGTGCACGGTTGTTCAGTAGACTTCATTTTGCAAGATGATTTCCTTCAGGGTAAAGTGTTGGGAGGCTCCAGAATCATGGTGTCACTGGGGTGTCACTTCCATTCCTGTTTCCTCTTGCTCCTGGAGCCCTTTTGAGCCGCTGATGTTTCTCCTTGCTGCTTTGGACTCCTGGCATATTAGCAATTAATTGGTAACATGCAAGGAATAGTTGCATAATCCCTGGTGGGTGGCATTGGCACGCGGCGCGGCTGTGCAGGGGGAGGCTAGGTGTGTGTCCTCCCCGGTTAGGAGCTGCTCTCATCACAGCAAATGCTCTTTATCCTTTTGTGGGGTTGTTTTTCCTCCTGTCATTTGGTGTGCATTTTTCCATTGTGAAGGGACTGAGAAAAACCTAGTGGGATGTGACTAATTCTGCTGTTGCTCCTAGGCCCACAGCCTCCTGCAGGCAGCAAAGGCGCGTTTTCTGTATGAAGGATATCCTTTCTGTACCAGCTATTCCCAAGTTCAGTGGATGAGGTTGAGCTGATACAGTTACTGTACAAACCCCTGTACAGATGGGCTTATTCTGGTTCAGCTTAATCCTGTTTCTCATCACAGCAGCTCCATTTTACCATTCTGCTCCTGAGGCTTTGATATGCAGACTCCAAAGACTCTGATTGTAGCTGTTGCCCACAGCAATCTTGGCTGAATAAAATGTTTGCCCTTGCTTCAATTTCATCCCTTTAATTCCCCGTTTTGACTTGTGCTGGATCGTCTTTCTAATCACTGTCCTAGTCCATTTTTTCCCTTTGTGTTGCCAAGACCATTTTCTCCTTCATTCCTTTCCAAAGGTGCTTTAAATACAGTTTTCTAAAACTTTAATGGCATAATTCCCTGGTACGAGCCAGAGAATGAAGTGACAGCCTATATTTCGGTTTTCTGAGATGTTCTAAAGACAAAAGGAGGGGAGTACCTGGCGTAATTTGCAGGCTCTCCCCGCATTGTTCATCTAAATCACTACAGATTTCCGTAAGTATTTGATTAATGTTGGTGTTGCATTGCTGGCGTTTCCACCTACATAAACAGGTCACTAAGCTCATTTCAAAGCTGGACCTGCAGTATCCTTATAAATGAGTCACTCTTCTTAAGTTTCACATAGAAGGATTGGATCTCTGAGATTTAAAGGGCTTCTTCATTGGAGAGAAAGTTAGGGAATTTATTCCACGTGGGAGACTGACTCCAGGACAGAGGTTGGCTCTTTGGCAGTGCAGTAGCCGCAGAGCGAGTATTGAGCTCCTGGGTGTATCAATGTGTTCTGGCTTTTTGTGAGAGGCTGGGAAGTTGAATTCTAGTAACAAAATCTACCCTTGGGGTCCAGCAGGTACTTCTCGAAACAGCCAGTGCAGAGAGAAGAAAGGCTGAATGTAGTTGGGCTTCCCTTCCTTGGCTCCATATTCAGCTTCTACAGAGGCGTGAGATTTATTCCTAGGGGAAATACCTTGGAGTACTGGGAGTACTAGAGTACCAGGAGTACTGGAGTAGGGCAGGATCTGGCCAGAGAATTTTAGCCTGAGCTGAGTGTATTTGTAAGGGGCGGGTTGGTGTCTTTCGCTGATCTCCCTTCTGCGGAGCCAAGGGCAGGAATTCAGTTTCTCTCCCAGATATGAGTAAGTGATGAGTCAGACAGTACTGTGGGAGCGGTGAATACCCAGCACCAAGGGCTGTGGCTACAGGCAGTCCATCCGTTCGCAAAGAAGAGGCTTTTATTCCCTCCTCCCATGCTGTCTTTGGGATGCGGAGCTGGGATGGACTGTTCACCCTTTTCTCCCCACAGCCTGGCGTAGTACGAGAGGCTTCCGTGGCACAGCCTTCATGCCCAGGAGGAGGCAGGAGCGCTGTCCTGCGCCGGTCAGGGCTGCATGGTTGGTGGTTACAAACACGCCTGCTGCCCTGGAGGTGGGGACACACTGGTTCTGTCCTGTAGGCAGAGAGAGGGCGAGGTCCATGTCTGAGCTGTGCTGAAGGCTTGTTTCACCTTGTGGCAGAAACTGGCTTGGACAGGGAGTGGCTGGAGGTGCTGCCACCCAGCCCCTGCCACTGCTGAGGTTGTAGTGTAGACAGGATGGCTCCCCGCATCGACGAGGCACAGTTTGGGTTTACAGCTTCAACAACCTTGCAGGGAAACTGAGCTTCAGCCAGCTGTGCCCTGCCTCGCTGTGCTAGCCCCTGCTAACCTGAAACAGCACTTCCCGTGCTGTTTTAGCAGCGAGCCAGCCATTGGCCGTCTAAGCTCAGCCTTTATTTCATAAATGTTTGTGATTTTGGTTTTTCTCTCTCTGAAAACCAAGGGGGTGCTGGGGGATTTTCTTCCTGTGGTTGCTGGCTCTCTCACCAGCTCGTCCCCGGGGCGTTGCTGCACACACTCCTCTCCACGTGCAGTGGCTGCCCATGGCGCTGCTGTTCTTCATCACTTTAGAACTTCAATTTTCAGGCCTTTGAAAAACCAAGGGACAGCAGCTTTTGTTCAGGCCTGTGTGCACTCCTCCTTGGGGCATCTCCCAGTCACAGCCCTTGGGAGCTGAATACTTGCATTGTCCACATGGTCTCGAAGACGCTCTCTAGAAGCTTTGTGAAAGGCCTGGGGATAGCAGAGTAGCCAATCTGTTGTAAAACTCTCTGAAAATGCCTTCTTAGAAAAAAAAAAGTCTCATTTTGGAAAAATCCAGTCTAGCAGCACCACAACCACTGGTCGTGTGGCTTTGGGGACTGAGTATGTGTTTGTTTCCTGTAAATCACGAAACCCTTTCTTCTCTTGACAGTAATTTGTGCTGGGTTTTATTTTCATTCCTCCTTTCCAAAACCCCCTTGCCCATATTTTCTGTTCTCATTCCCAGACACGAATTTGACTCCGAGCAGATTCCTGACTTGACAAAGGATATTTACATCCAAGACATCCACTGCGTGGGCTCCCTCTGCAAACTGTACTTCCGTGAGCTCCCGAACCCTCTGCTGACCTATCAACTCTACGAGAAGTTCTCAGTGAGTACGAGGCAATGCCTTTCCCTTTCAGCATGGCTTCATCTACACAGGTTGGGAGAAACACTGAGAAGAATCCAGCAGTCAGCTGCACCTGCCTTCCACACACCTATCTGTGTCTTGGTGGTTTTGGAGAAATCAGAGGTGTCTGCACAGTGACCAGCCCAGCAGCAGCCCGGTTTGTGCTTTCCACACAACTGCATTCCAATTGCTGGTGGCATCCTGCTGTTCTAGAAATGCCGCCGTGCCCCAGGGTTGAGGTCCCTTTCGTGCTCTCCTTTAGGTTGCCTCACACGTGCCTCGTCCCCCGTGCCACACCGTGATTCCAGCATGGGGACGGTAGCAGTGCTTTGCAGGAATTCCCCTGTTGTTTGCCATTCTCTGAGGATTTCTCGAACAGGAGTGGGATTAGAAGCAAATACTACTTGGACCTAATGCCCTCTGCAAGGAATTGCTCTGTACAATTGAGCTGTAAAGTGGCCAGAGTCTCGATTAAGGCCTTTCTCGCCTTAGGTGTGGGCTGGTCTGTCCCTAAGGCACAGACACCTCTCCGAAGTTAAAAAGCAGCAGAATCCACCTCATTTGCTGAGAAACAGTACATTGACCCCGTGGTTCAAGATGCTGGGACACTTGATCTTGTTTGCACCTAAATCCTTTCCTGCCTTGTTCCAGGATGCCGTTTCTGCTGCTACGGATGAGGAGCGGTTGGTTAAAATCCACGATGTCATCCAGCAGCTGCCCCCTCCTCACTACAGGTCAGTGGAGCTTCCCTCTGGTTTTACTTCCCAGGGTTTACTGTCGCATTGGGGAGGGAAAGGATATGACTCCAGTTTTCCCTCTGTATTAAAATGGTTTATGGCTGTATAAAGTGGATTTATATTTTAATCAGCTCATTACCACACAAACACTATATACTTCGCAGAGTTTTATTTGACTTCTTAACGCCGCGTAGGGGCAAATACAAGCAGGTTATGTCAGAAGGGACGGATATCACCAAGGAAATTATTTTCTTGGGAGGGTACAATACCAGTTCAACTGAAAAAAGTGAAATGTAGCCAAAAAAATTGCTTTAGGCCTTCAGTTTAGTTTGGTCATGTATATTTTGTCTCCAGTTCCTTCCTGTCTCCCAGGAACAATAGCAACTAGGAAATTATAACAAAGCTCTACGAGAATAACTACTTATAATGTGGTATTTAAAAATCACCAGCTAATTAGTATTAATAACTAATTTGTGATAAATGGTACTGAGTCCTGACTAAGTAAAATAGCATGTTAAGTTCTTTAGTATTAAAAATTATGGCAGGGTATGGTAAAAAGACATCAGAGAAAAAAGTGTGGTGACTGGTATTAATAACTAATACTGTATGCTAATGGTTCTGTAAATAGTATTAATAACTAATGATTAATTATGTATGGTAAATAGTCTTCATCAATTGTGTATAGTAATTGGCATATATAGCTAATGACACTATATAGAGACAGTTATTTAAATATCAGTAGCTATCGTAATTAGCTGGACCAGTTGTTCTGCTGTAACCTGAGTGGTTCTGATGACCATTCCTGGTGTGTGCAGTGGGTATTTGGCTATGGATATCCAATTGTAATACTTTGATAATTTTCAGTTGGCATATTAATTTATATCTGTCATGTATGTTAATTTGCAGAACCACTTATGATTCTGTACCCTGAGTGCTGTAGAGGCCGGCTGTAATGCATGGAGATGATTATTTGGATATTGATAACGATTTATAATAATTTGTGCTAATGAATATTTAAATTTTAATTTAATCTGTGGTGATTATGACAATTGCAATGCTGTGGTATAAATAACTATTTATAATATGTTATTTGAATATCAATAACTTATGGTCATTAGTCTTAACTAATTAGGGTGGTTAACTACTGTGTTATACTCTATAACTGTGTGTTTTGCTATTTACGTAACATTCATTAATGTAATAACTGGTAGTTTGTATTAACCAACAGTAGTTTTATTTATGTTAATTAAGGGAGCTAAATTAATATAATCTCTTTCATCTCATTTTCTCTGGTGCATTCCACCTTTTCCCTAAAATGACTCTTGTTTTGTGGGGTGGACAGACTTGTTTAGCTTGGAGATGGTGCTGCCAGTGTGTGTCAGGGGCACAGGTGGCACCTGGATGCAGAGTGATGTGGGTGAAGAGGGCTGCTGCTCTCTTCCTTTCAAGGTTTGCTTGAAAAAAAAAAAAAACTACTTTAATTTTCACTGCTCTGTGATAGGTTCCATGCCAGTACCCAGCCTGAACGGGTGCTGGAGATGCCAGAAGCATCCGTCTTCGCTTCAGTCCTTATCCATTTGGGAATCTTTAGTCCCAAGGCAGCTCTTCCCCCCTCCCCAAGCCCCTAACAAAGGGGTTTGTACAGACCCAAGCCAGGGCTGCTGCCAAGCAGCAGCACGGAGGAGGGTACAGCATCATTTCCATTACCACCCTGTGCTCCGTTGTCCCCATGGAGAGTTTAATATTAAAAAGAAACCCTTTTTTAATGTGAACAGAAGCTTTTGAAGTTTGACCTGTTTGCCTTACAAACCTGTAAGAAACCTGTAGTGGTAATTTCAGCAGTAGAATTCAAGTACCGTGTGCTGGGTTTCAGTATCCTGGGGTGAGAAATACTACCCCTTCAGCATCCTGTCCCCCTCCCTCGGGAGCTCCGCAGCGCAGGGGTGGGGTTGCTGTGGCAGGGTCCAGCGAAGCAGCCGAGTGAGGGGTTTCCAGGGCTCTCCAGTTCTAGACCCTGCCGTGCTGAGGGCCTGTCGATTATTCCTGTCCAGCTCCGTGTTCCCTGACCCAGCCCTTGGACTGACCTCGGATGCTTTGGCCGTTCCTTCGTTGGGCCTGGGCCGATCAGCAGAGTCTCCACTCACCCCACCCCACTGATTATTTGCTAAAGACAACTTCACCAGCGGTCTCAGGGTACATAGGCCAACATTTTTTGCCCTGAGCTGTCAAACCAAGAGTTAGTGATGACCTGGGGTTTGTTTTGTGAACTGCAGCGTGGCTTTGCTCATCGGTGCTGAACATTTGCCTGTCTCCTGTTTTCCAGGACACTGGAGTTCCTAATGAGACACCTAGCCCGTCTGGCTGATTACTGCTCCATCACAAATATGCACACCAAGAACCTGGCAATCGTCTGGGCTCCAAACCTCCTAAGGTACGCTTTTGGTCTTTTTTCTTTCCCATTTCAATACAAAATAAGTTTTTGTATTTATAAAACAGACAGATACCAGTTCTCCAGGAAATCCCAGCTTTCAGCAGCTGAGAAAGAGCTGACAGTGTGCACTCGCAGCCCAGAAGGCCAGCTGTGCCCTGCGCTGCATCAAAAGCAGCGTGGCCCGCAGGGTGAGGGAGGGGATTCTGCCCCTCTGCTCTGCTCTCGTGAGACCCCACCTGAAGTATTGTGTCCAGTTCTGGAATCTCACACATAAAAGAAGGATATGGAACTGTTGGAGCAGGTCCAGAGGAGGACTATGAGGATGATTGAGGGGCTGGAGCACCTCCTGTATGAGGACAAGCTGGGAGAGTTGGAGTTGTTCAGCCTGGAGAAGAGAAGGTGAGGAGGGGACCTTACAGTGGCCTTCCAGTACTGAAAAGGGCTCCAGGAAAGCTGAGGAGGGGCTTTTCACAAGGACCTGGAGTGATCGGATGAGGGGGAACGGCTTTAAATTGGAAGGGGAAAGATTTAGATTAAACATTATGAAGAGATTCTTCATGATAAGTGTGGAGAGACCCTGGCCCAGGTTGCCCAGAGCAGTGGTGCCTGCCCCATCCCTGGAGGTGCTCAAGGTCAGGTTCTGTGGTTCTATGGTTCTTTCTTCCACCCAATGTTCTCTTCTCCTCCTGTACAGTGGAAAGTTATTTAAACAGAGGCTTGAGACCAACTAGTGATGTGAAATTGCCCCCACTGTTACCAGGGAGCCAGCAGCCCAGTGTTATTCTGTCCCACCACAGTGCCCTGCCACTGACTTGCAGTTCAAGGTGAATGATTCCCTCGACCCCCAGCCCTCTTGTCTGATGATAATTTCCCTTCTCCTGCATACATGAGCCTAGTGTGTCCTTGATCATCCAAGGAAAATTTGTTCAGTGGCATCACTGATTTCCCAGTGCATAAGTCTCTAGAGTCTAATTTAACAGCTTTTGGCTGCAAAAATTCAGGCTTGTGGAAATGATGTTGGATAACTCTGTCCCTTAAAATTTTTTTTGAATGTGTGTAACAGGGCAGCTTAAAATTAATGATGTAATTTTAAAATTCTACTTTAAAACAAAACAAAAAATCACCCTGGCCTCTATTGTATTGATTTCTTGAGGGCTTTTGTTCCCAACCTGAGAAATCCAAGTCATAGATTCCCCAGTGTGCAGTTAATGAGGGTAAGCTCTTTCCTCCTTGCTGGCAGTTCACCCACAAGCAGTCAAATGATCTCATTTGAGTTTGGTTTTTTGAATATCAGGGTACTTGCTGAGCAGGATCAGTTGGAGACATTCCCTGCTAGAGGAAATATCACAGTAAGAGGCCAAAGTGAGTTTTGTACAGGGCCAGTGCATTAACTGCTGCATCCATAGTGTCAGGAAATAATCTAGCAAAAAGCTCCCCACTTCTTGTGTGGAGCGCATTGACCTCCACCTGTACCTGCCACACACTCCTTTTCCTTCTAGAACCAGTGTTCATAGAATCATCGAACGATTTGGGTTGGAAGAGACCTCAAAGCCCATCCAGTGCCACCCCCTGCCATGGGCAGGGACACCTCCCACTGGATCAGGGGGCTCCAAGCCCCATCCAACCTGGCCTGGAACACCTCCAGGGATGGGGCAGCCACCGCTGCTCTGGGCACCCTGGGCCAGAGCCTCCCCACCCTCAGCTTAAAACTGTTCACCCTCATCCTATCCCTGCACTCCCATGATCCAGAGCCCTTCCCCAGCTTTCCTGAAGGCCCCATTCCTCTTGCTGTTTCAGTCAGACTCAAACCTGAACCCAAAACGTGGCTATCAATTGCTACAGCCAGCATGACAATTTGTGACTGCCTCGAAAGTCTTGCCTGCCTGAGCATCCAGCCACGATAGCTCGGCACGTGCTGAAGCCTTACCCAAAAGGAGCGCGTCTTCCTGTGTTCTTCTCACAGTCTGCATTTCATTTACTCCGCTTCTTCTCCAGATCAAAGCAGATAGAGTCTGCCTGCTTCAGCGGAACAGCTGCCTTCATGGAGGTGCGAATCCAGTCCGTAGTTGTGGAATTCATCTTGAACCACGTGGATGTCCTCTTCAGCTCCAAGCTCAGCTCAGTCATACGGGATGGAGCAGGTGCGCATCTTCCTCCGCTAGCTTTACCTTGATCAAAAAAGGTAGCAGACACTCGGTGGGGCTCTGAGCCTCTCTGGGGACATTTGAAATAGGTTTTTTACTATAACCCAGGGGACAAATTTCCAGGGTGATGGTGTTAGAGCCTGGCAAACACAGCCTGGTTTCAGAAATGGGTATTGGTACCTTTCTTAGAATCCAAGAATGCTCTGCAGAAGTGCCCATCTTAATGTCTGGCTGCTACTTTTATGTCCTAGTACTGAGAAATTGTAAGGAATTTCTTAAATCTTTGTCACTCCTGCTCCCTCCCCTTTTTAAAACCATCACCATCGATGCCCTACATGCTTATCTCGCATTGCGGTATTTATCTCGCAGAACAACACAGTGCATGCTCTGTCTGCCCCTATCAGCACCTTAGAACATAAATAGAAATTAACTGATTTTAAGAATGCTCTCTGTATTCAGTAACATTGGCTTGAAGAAACTTAGTCTTGCTCTTAACAGGGAATATTTTGACATCTGTTATTCTGGTTATTTCCTCTCCATGGTCTGTATGGGTTAATTAGCAGGGCCCTCCGCCACGTGGCTCAGCCTGTGCTGCCCTACAGCTCTTGCCCAGTTCCCTGCTCGTTTTGCTGATTTGTGGCTTTAGGATAAGGAACAAAATGCCCACTTGTGCCCAACTCTGGAGCACTTGAAACATTATTCAGCCTCAGAACCTACAAATTCCCTTGAGTTGAGGCCAGAAGAGTACCCATTCCATTGAAAAGGAGCAGAGTTGCACCAAGAAGCGAGTTTACTCTGTCTTTTAGATCAACAAATGTGGACACCGCAAGCTATTATTACTCCTAAGCAGCATTAAGCATGTACCATCTGCTTTGATAACCTGAAATGTGCACAGTCAGTGCGGTTACCACCACAAATACCTGTTTCTCCAGTGTATTTGCCGCTCCCCACCTTTAAACAAGCCCTGCCTCTCCTGAGGGTAGCAGAGTTGCTCCAAGTCCAGCTTTTTTTCCTCTGGAAGGCAATTTTAAGTCAGTAGGAGCCAGGGGTTAGCTTGGCTGAACAGTAATAGCCCACAGCAGGCTGAGCTCTGCCAGGGGAAGATAAGCATGCTGAGAATCCAAGCCAAATGATTATCCAGGCTTAGAATGGACCATGTAAATTCAGCTAATTGTTTAATGACTTGGCCATTCGCGTTCAGCGTGCTGGAACTGGCAGGGAGAGGAGTCAGGCTGTTTCACAGTGTATCAGTCAAGCACAGGAGTAACTGTGCTGCAGCGATGCAGCATCCTTGTCAGTGCTCCCAGGAGCCTCTGGTACAGGTGGGTACAGGTAAGAGGTGGAAGGAGTGTTCCCAAGCCTGCATTAAGGCGTTCCAGGGAAGATTATTGTGAAGATGGCTGGAACCCAAACCTCCCCTGGGGTAGTGTTCACAGCTGACAAACACACACCTGGCTGGGGACACTTGACATGAGAGCTGTGAGCTAAAGGGACAGTAGCAGGAGTGGAACCAGCCAGGATGCTGGTGTGGGGACATGCTCCTCCACACCACTTAGGTGAGAAGAACCATATGAATGCTTGCACAAACAAGACCCATCTGCTCTTATGAGAGGCTCCTCTGCTCTGCAAGCTCCCTTAACGTATCGGAGCAGCAGGAGGCAACATCAGCTGCTCTTACAAAAATGTATATGTTCATCTCCAAAAACAAGTGTGAACTGTGAAAAGGCCGTGGGCGAGACCCGCAGCTGTTTGTTGTGTCGGTCTGCACATGGGTTTGGAGCACCTTCAGTCCCAGATGTCATATCCTGGGCACTGAGAGGTGGATCCTGGGAATGGCTGAAGCTAAGCTTTATAAAAAGAAAAACCATCACTGTCTTTACAGAGTTCTGCATACACAGGAAGCTTAAGTAAAGCGTGTCAGGGAAGGTTTCCAACCCACCTGCTTCTCTTTGCATTTTTTTTTCCTTGAGTACACTGATCTGCTCTTAATTTTGTGAGGTTTTTTTGGTTTAAACATGCCTCTGCCACAGGCTGTTTTGAGCACATCTTTCAGTGGCTGGGATAACAAAGCTTTAGAAAAACACAGCACCTCCCTGGACACACAGCCCCGGAGCTTTGATCTCTCTACTGCTGGTTCTGATTCTCCCTGTTGCCTGTGGTTTTCCCTTACAGGGCACAGTTCTTTATCACGGCCCAAGTCGCTGTTGGTATCCTCTCCTTCCACAAAGCTGCTCACGCTGGAGGAGGCCCAGGCACGGACACAAGCCCAGATCAACTCTCCCATCGTGGCAGACAGCAAATACATAGAAGTGGGAGAAGGCCCTGCAGCTTTACAGGGGAAATTCCACACAGTCATAGACTTTCCGTCCGAAAGGTAGAGACGAGTTTCCTTTCCAGTTTGTGTCATAACAGGGGTTTTTGGTGACAGCAGAAACTAGTTGTACGTGAAGTACTGGAGCCAGTTTTCCACCTGCTTTGAAGTCTGAAGGTTCAGCTTACCGCAGGTCTCAGGTGGACTCAGTTTGGACACATAACCTCTATGCGAGGTGGGTGCTGGGCTCTTCTCCCAAGTGACAGTTGATGGGATGAGAGGGAATGGACACAAGTTGTGCCAGGGGAGGTTCAGTCTAAACATGAGGAAAAATTCCTTCAGTGAAAGGGTTCTCAGGCCCTGGCAGAGGCTGCCCAGGGAGATGGTGCAGTCGCCATCCCTGGAGGGGTTTAAAAGGCTGGTAGATGAGTTTCTCAGGGACGTGGTTTAGTAAGGGGACAGGTATAGGTTGGACTCAGTGATCTCAGAGTTCTTTTCCAACCAGATGATTCTATTCTATGATTCTATACCATTCTCTCCTTTTAACAGGGTTATTAAATGTCTAAAGCCATGTTATTTGTGATGCATGTGTGTGCCTGTAGTCGTCACATTTACAGGGTGAACACTGAGGCTTTCCAGATTTCAGGATCAAGTTCCTGTAACAAATCCAGGTTCCATTCAAACTGGAGCAGTTGGACAGACTTGTCACTGAAATTAAATATGGCAGTGGGAGGAGGTGGGTGTGATTTTACAGTGTGAGCAAGAGATGCTTTTGATACCTTTTATGGCTGCGCAGTTCCTCAGAGAACTGATGCATCTGCCAGCTCGATAAAAGCCATTCCTCAGCAGGTGGGAGTGTTGATCTGCTTGAGGGTAGGAAGGCTCTGCAGAGGGTTCTGGGCAGGCTGGATCGATGGGCTGAGGTCAGTTAGGTCAATGGCTGAGTGTTAACAAGGCTTGGTGTTGGGTCCTGCGCTTGGGTCACAGCAACCCCATGCAACACTGCAGGCTTAGGGAAGAACAGCAGGAAAGCTGCCTGGTGGAAAAGAAACTGGCGGTGCTGGTCCACAGTGACCGAACAGGAGCCAGCAGTGGCCCAGGTGGCCAAGAAGGCCACCAGCATCCTGGCTTGGGTCAGCCATGGGTTGGCAGCAGGAGCAGGGAATGGATCGTTCCATGGGACTTAGCATTGGTGAGGCTGCACCTCAAATTCGGGGGTCAGGTTTGGGCCTCTTACTGCAAGAAGGACCTTGAGGGGCTGGAGCGCGTCTGGAGAAGGAACTGGAGCTGGGGAAGGGTCTGGAGCTCAGGGGTTCTGGGAGCGGCTGAGGGCCCTGGGGGGGTTTAGTCTGGAGAAGAGGAGGCTGAGGGGAGATCTCATCGCTCTCTGCAGCTCCTGAAAGGAGGTTGTGGTGAGATGGCTGCTGGGCTCTGCTCCCAGGTGACAAGTGACAGGTAGAGAGGAAATGGCCTCGGGTTGTGACAGGGGAGGTTAAGATTGGATATTAGGAAAAATTTCTTTACTGAAAGTGTGGTGAAGCCTGGCAGAGGCTGCCCATGGCAGTGGTGGAGTCTCCCTCCCTGGAGGTGCTCAAAAACCATGTGGATGTGGTGTTTCAGGACATGGTTTAGCAGGCACGGTGGGGTTGGGCTGACAGTTGGACTGAATGAGCTTAGAGGGCTTTTCCAACCTTAACAATTCTGTGGTTCTCAGTACAGAGCCTTTGCTCACCTGCATTCCACCTGCTTTGCATAGTTCAGAGGAATTTACCCAGCAAGGATTAAGGGCTGAGCTATAAGAAGAAAAACATCCTCAGCTGTTTAAAAGAGACCAAGTTTCTAAGCTTTGTTGCAGCAGAAACCAGATGGTGCATTATTACAACCAACCAGCAGCAGAAACTAAATGCAGTTTCCCCCTCCAACATTGTGCTCTGTTTTCTCACTCCAGAAAAAGACCGCCCAGCAAGATGAAGAAATCACCAGTTGGCAGTTGGCGTTCCTTCTTCAACCTGGGGAAATCATCATCTGTGTCCAAACGCAAACTACAGCGCAATCCCAGCGAGCCCTCAGAGATGAAAGCCATAGCACTGGCAGGTAAGGGTGCAAATCCAGCTTCCAAAAATCTGAGGGTTTCAGCCATGCAGAGTTCACGTTTAGGGTATGCTTGTATCTCCTTCTAGCGTTCAAGCCATGCATAACACCTACAGTTAACCACTGTCTTCCCTAAACGACTCTGACGCTTGCTCAGGAGCCAAACCTGCTAAAGCCTCTACTTTGCTCAGAGCAGACTTTGAAAGACAATGCGTGGGCTCTGCTGCAAGGAATCTCAGAATAATTCCTTCTGACTCTCTTAGTATGAAATAAGAATGCAGTTCCCTTTGCTGCTCTCGAAAGACACAGAGTTAAACTGGGTAAAAGCACTTTTACACACACACACACACAGTCACCCTGGAAGCTGTACCAGTATAACTAGAGAAGGCATCCAACAGCCTTTTGTAGCCACATCCGATGTACGTAGACTCAGAATCCTCAGCCCTTTCCATAGACAGTTTACTGTGTCTTTGCACTTTTAAAATTAGCAGCAACTGGTTTTAGGATGAAACTCACCACAAATCCCTAAATGACAGCCAGTGAGGACTTTTATCCCATCTTCTTTGTGGCATCACTTTCAGATTATAACCCTCAGTCTTCCGTATAATGAACACGTTCTAGGAATGCCCTTTAGCCTGTCTTTTTGGGGCACTGAAGTTGCACTTGTTTAGTGCTCATAAAACTAGTTGTGTAAATGTTGCTTTCTCTCCCATTTGTAAGGGGTTTTGTTTGCTGACAGGAGCCAACCAATTATCACAGGTACATCCAGATACAGCCTGTAAAATGAGTATCAAAAATTGATTTACTCTTGTAATTGCTTCTTGCGTGGCAGCATAGAAGCCTGGATGAAAGGGACCTCCATAGGGCAGTGTCCCGTGCAAAACAGGGCTACATCAGTCTCAGACAGCAACGCCTGGAACAGGACAGAGGGTTTCTGCAAGGGCTTTGGAGTGAAAACAAAACCAAGAAACCGCAACCCGAGAAGAAAAAGCCCAACTGTTGCTCGAAACCCATTTGTTTCTTCCTGCCACGCGTACACAGCCAAGTATAAACCACTTTGATAATTCAGCTTCTCACCGTCTTGGTTGCGTTTCCCTAGGTGGACGAGGAGACAGCGGGACTCTTCGCTCAGCTAAAAGTGAAGAATCGCTCACCTCTCTGCATGCTGTTGATGGTAAGGCAAAAGTGCACCTGCGCTCCTAGAGTGTGGCTTATAAGAGGCAGTTTGACATTACTGATGGCAGATGTTCCACTCTTCCAATAAAAGCTGGACTTGCCAATTAGTGAAGCAGCTTATCACTGCCCAGCTATCACAAAGAAATGCTTTCCAAGTCTTTATTTTCCTTCTAAGGTAAAAAAGCAAACTTGCTCTGGTATAACCAGCACTGCTTTCATTTGTTCCTTGCTATCTCCCCTTTCTGTTCTAAGGTGGAAAAGACAGCATCAGGAAGGAAAATGCTTTCTGTGAAAGCCTTAGGTCTACAGCACACTTAAACTAGTTTTGCTTTTGCAGACAGCTTAGTTTCAGACTAAATCAGACCTGACATGTGCTGTAAAGGAGTGTGAGCAAACACGATTAGCGGTTACTGCTAACTACACTATTTTTGTGTTTAGAATTCATCAGGTGAGCATCTTGCACACTACCTTAGGGCTACTTTATAAACAGCACCTAACCATCACCTCCTGGACAGCCAGATTGACACTAAGCCATATGTATCTACTCGTTCCTAGGTGAATCCAAACTGTTTCGGCCCAGAAGACCTCGGTCCAGCAGTGATGCATTGTCTGCTTCCTTCAATGGAGAGCTCTTAGGAAACATGAATCGCTGCAATTCATATGACAACCTTCCCCACGACGACAGTGATGGGGACGAGGGGCTCATCCATGTTCCTGCCCTGATTTCTCCTCGATCTGCTGAAGACGTTGACCTGAGCCCACCAGATATTGGAGTCGCTAGCCTGGATTTTGACCCAATGTCTTTTCAGTGCAGCCCACCCCAAGCAGAGTCGGAGTGCCTGGATAGCAGTACCTCCCTGATGGAGTCGGTTGGTATAAATAAGGAGAAGCCAAGCCTGCTAAAGAAGGATGTCGAATCAGGCAGCCAGTCCCAGACACCAGGCAGTGCCACGAGCTCTGAGCCAGTCTCCCCTTTCCAAGAGAAGATGAGTCCCTTCTTTACTCTGGACCTGAGCCCAACCGAAGAGAAGGTCTGCAAGCCCCTTGCCTTCTCACCCAAGATGGGACGAAAGCCCGTCAAATCTCCACCGCCGACTGCATCAGAACCCGTCTCCTTCGCACTGCCCAGCCGCATGTCAGAAGTGACTGGAGGAGTGCCCAGCACATCCAGAAACTCCTCTGCTTCCAGCTGGAGCAAAGGGATTGGCACCACTGAAATCACAAACAGGTCCCCAATCCAGATGTCCTTGCCCCTGAAAAACACTGAAACAGGAGCAGGGGAAGGATCCCACCAAGAGCTGCAGCATGCCCAGCTAGTGGTTGCTGGCAAACCAGAGTTGCCAGAAGAAGGGGAGAGACCAATGTCAAGCAGTCAGAATAAGACTGTACCCACTGGACACACACAGCCAGGTACAGTGCATTTTCCTCCATTCTTTCTTTAAGTTCCAAAGGGGACCTGCTCTCAAAACCGTCCTCCTCTGCGTGCCTTTAAGGAGAGGGGATTGCCCGTCAGTTCTGATCACAAGTGTCTTGCAGGGCTCTGCAGATCAGTAAGGTCTTAACCTCTGCCTTCTCCCTACATCATAAAGATCTCGGATAATTTTCCATAATACTTTGTACACCGCTTTTTTTTTTCTTCCCCCATCCTGTCATGCGTGAAAATTTCTAGCATGTCCTTCTCAATCATTTCAGCCAACACATCTAAGAATTTTCTTTTTTAAATCAAAAAATCTGCCAACACTTGAAGAAGGGACCGTTTTGCCTAAAAACCTTATGATCAAAATTGTGTAAGGGTATCTCGTTCTCTGCTACCTACTTCCTACCTCTCTAGAAATGCAAGACGAGATTTTTAGACAATCTCTTGTGTTTTTTTCCTTTTTGGGATGAACTGCTGTGCTATTGAGCAGCGGTTGCATGTGAGACAGAAATTGTGTTTCACATCAGAAGGAATTGCCACTGTGAAAGTGTGGAAAGCATCTATTTTTTTATAATAGTCATTAAGGTTAGGTCACTCCTTATTGGGTAACGTAAAATCACTCTCTCTCTCAATTTTCCCCCCATTAGGAGCAGTTGCCCTCGACTCCCCCCAGGATCCTGTTCCCGTCAGTTCTGTGTCTCTTATCCCTCCTCCTCCTCCGAAAAATGCAGCGCGCATGCTAGCCCTAGCGTTAGCCGAGTCCGCACAGCAAGCATCCGCTCAGTCTCAGAAAAGGCCAGGAGATGCTCATTCTGAAAGCACAAATTATGGAGAGGCTGAAGCTGGCACAGCTCTAGAAAAGCTCCATCTCTCTGCCGGTGCTCCAGACAAGCTCCACATCTATACCGGTCTGCCTGAGAACCGACTGCACTTCCCGACCGGTGCACCAGTAGAGCAGGATTTCCAAGGTAGCAGCACACCTGGGGAGCAGAACCACCCACCAGGTGCACCTGGAAACCGGGACCCCCCACCTCTCCATCCTGGCATGCCTGGAGACATGCCTGGTAGCAGAGATGCAGAGCAGGAGCAGTCCAGCTTCCAACCTGGGAAAGTGGGGGACAAAGATCACTTCCCCTCCCATGCTGGGGCTTGGGAGCACTCACCCCATCCCACGCCAGGTGCACTGCCTGACTGGGAAGCACCCACCACAGACTTGTCTGTAGATAAGCCCACCCTCCGTCCTTGCATGTCTGTGTCCGGGGACAAGCACCACCTTCCTGCCTGCATAGCCGATGAGAAGCTTCAGTCTCCTCCTGTCGTAACTGCCGGGGAGAAAAGCACCCCGGCCTCAATACCGTACTTAACTACCATCCCAGCAGCAACCGAGCCTAACCATGGGCCAACAGGTCCGGCCACAACTCAGGCAGACATCGCCGTTACCGCTGCGCAGCGCGCACTCGCAACCAGCCAGCCCGCCCCGGCGCAGAGGCAGGACCACCAGTCGGCAGTAGGACAAGTGCCAGCGGCCTCTGCAAAAGCAGCGAGCAGTTCCAGCCAGGTAGGTGGATGAGCTCCCAGGCTTGCATGGACTTGTACACACTGTGTCTGCACACAGCTCATCTGTAGGAGGCTGAGCTCTGCAAGAATCCCTCCAAATCCAAATGGGAAGAGGCAGGAGATTCACAGGTTGCTGGAAGTTGCACCTGTATCACACACACACAGAGTCTTATAGGAAAGCAGCACAAAATTTGTTAAGCAAACACAAGGGAGCATCCCTATAGTCCTGCTGTCATTTGTTTTAGGGGGAAAAAGTATCCACTGGGGTGTCTGATACAGGGAATGCTAGTTCGGAATCACAGAATCATCTGATTGGAAAAGAACTCTGAGATCATCAAGTCCAGCCCTACCTGTTTTACCCTGTCCCTGAGAAATTCATCCACCCGTCTTTCAAACCCCTCCAGGGATGGCGACTGCACCACCTCCCTGGGAGCCTCTGCCATGGCCTGAGAACCTTTCAGTGAAGAAATTCTTCCCAATGTCCAGTCTAAACCTCCCCTGGCACAACTTGCGGCCATTCCCTCTCGTCCCATCGCTGTCACTTGTGAGCAGAGCCCAGCCCCCACCCCGTCACAGCCTCCTTTCAGGCAGTTGTAGACAGTGACCCCAATTCCCTCAGTCTCTCCTCACAGGGCTCATTCTCCAGCCCCTCCCCAGCCTCGTTCCCTTCTCTGGACGCGCTCCAGCCCCTCAAGGTCCTTCTTGTAGCGAGGGGCCCAAAACTGAACCCAGCAGTCAGGGTGCACAGAAACAAGAATTATGGCATTCTCTCTTCAATCAGGCTACAGTAGACTCTTCCACAGGAGGTCAGATTCCTGCTGTGCAAGTTACACCTGAAAGTGTTCACCCAGAAGCCCAAACTACCTATTGCCTGTGAAGCAAACACACCTGCAGCCTGTCTTAAGCGCTGTAGCGGTGTTTAAGGCAGGGATGTCTGCTCTGTTACACTACTTGATCTGCCCACCAGGATCTGAGGAGTTTAATCCAGATACATTTTCTTTAAGACAAGCAGCCCACCTACCAAAAGAGTGTAGCAACTGTGTAAAAGATTTAACTTGTTGCTGTGCAGAGACAGCCACATCTTCCCCTTTCTCTAGTTTGACATCTGCAGGGAGTGCTGCTTGCTCTCCTCAGCAAACAGAAACCAGGAACAGGAAAACTCCAATTGAGCTGATGCGTAGGGTATCTGTGTCTCCAGGGAGACCTTCCAGCAGCCTTTCAGTACTTAAAGGGAGCCTACAGGAAAGCTGGGGAGGGGCTCTTGATCAGGGACTGCAGGGACAGGACAAGGGGGAACAGTTTTCAGCTGCAAGAGGGGAGATTGAGATGAGATCTTAGGGAGAAATGTTTTGCTGTGAGGGTGGGGAGGCCCTGGCCCAGGGTGCCCAGAGCAGTGGTGGCTGCCCCATCCCTGGAGGTGTTCCAGGCCAGGTTGGATGGGGCTTGGAGCCCCCTGATCCGGTGGGAGGTGTCCCATGGCAGGGGGTGGCACTGGGTGGGCTTTGAAGGTCCCTTCCAACCCAAACCATTCTAGGATTAATAATAATAGTTATTTTAACTATGGAATAGGAAGAAGGAAGAGGTGCTGGTCTCTAACTGCTTCTGCTTTCTTCCCTATAGGTATGGGGGACAACCACACCTGAAAAGCCACCAGAGCCTGCACCTGTTTTTGTCTCGGAAAGCAGCTCTGCCACCCGCTGCTCCTCTTCTGTGCCCACAGGCCCCCAGAGCCATTTGGAAAAGCCTCGGGAGACGACGAGGGCTCCCCCACTGCACCTGCGGTCCGAGTCCGTCCCTACTCACTCCTCCTACAGCTTTGCACCCCCCGTCCCACCTGTGAGAACGCTGGAGAGCAAAATTGCTGCCGCCATGCACTCGAACAACACGGACGCCATCACCAACTCCAATTATCATGCCTTCCTCTCCTCCTCCATGCTGGCCTCTTCCGTGGAGGAAGCCCTGCTGCCCCCACCACCACCTCCCCCACCCAAGCACGCTGCCCTGCAGCCCGTGTACGTGCCGCATCCCAAGCCAGAGAGCATCCCCGAGGCCCCAGGGCCCGACAGCTACCTGCACCACAAGCCGGCTGCCCTCCATCAGTACAGGCCGGAGAGTGTCCCCCCGCACGTCCCCTACCACAGCAAGCCTGACCAGCACCAGGTTTACCCGCCTCGCTCTGAGACACCCAGTTCTGCGAGCACTCGCTACAACACCTACACAACCCAAGGGAAGAGTGCCTCGGCTCTGCACTCCAAGCCTCGCAGCCGGACAGAGTTCTCCGTCAGCCCGACGGGCTTGCGCAACGCCAGCTATGCCGAAGACGCTCCACCCTACCCCACGATCCGAAGGGTTCAGTCACTGCACGTCCCCACCCCTCCCGCCTCTGCTATCCGCTCCGTTCCCATTTCACGGACAGAGGTGCCTCCGGATGATGAGCCCGTGTACTGCCCGCGGCCCCTCTACCAGTACAAGCCATATCAGCCCCACTCCGACTACCACGTCACTCAGCTCCAGCCTTACTTTGAGAATGGGCGGGTGCATTACCGCTACAGTCCCTATTCCAGCTCTTCCGGATCCTCTTATTACACCACTGCCGATGGGAGCTTTTACGACCTGGACCCCTACAGCACCGTGCGGGTCAAGCCTTTCCACCCCCTGCCCAGCCGAGACTTTGCATCGTACGGCTCTCGGCTGCCGAGCAAGGGCTTGTACCGCTATCCCAGCCTGGCTGCCTACCCTCGTGGTGGCCTCATCAGCCACCTGGCAGGCAAGGAGCACAGCTTCATCAGCAGAGACGTGCCTCCCGCCCCGGACATCAAGCACATGTACATGTCCTGGGACCTGGAGGACATGGAGAAGTACCGCATGCAGTCCATCCGCCGGGAGAGCCGCACGCGCCAGAAGGTGAAAGGACCAGTGATGTCCCAGTATGATAACGTGGCCCCGCTGCTGCCGGAGGAACTGGGAGGACTGGATGCGATTCACTTGCGCAGCAAATCAGATCCTGGGAAAACTGGCCTCCTCACGGTGGCAGAAGGGAAGGAGGGCAGGTACCCGGGCAAAGCGGCTACGCCCGACGGGGATGAGCGTTACTACATGCAACACGCAGAGCCAGAGCTGGAGAGAGCCCACTACCAGGGGGGCTACGGGAACGGGCAGTCGGAGAAGCCATCCCTGCCCCAGAAGCAGAGCAGCGTCCGAAACAGGAAGCTACACGAGCCGGGCTGCAACACGAACGAACACAGGACGCACTTGCAGCAGGAAGCGAGCCATAGGCAGCCTTCTGAACCCAAAAACGGTCCCCCGTATCCCGACTACAGGCCCAAAGGTGGCCCAGAACCCTCTGAGTCCATCAGCTACCAGCACCCTGGTGGGAAGTACAACATCCCGGTGAACCAGGAGACCCTGAGACTGAACCACAAGGAGGTGAGGTTGGCAGAGGACAGGCCGGATTTGGAGCGATCTCGAGCCAGGCCGACCACGTCCATGGAGAAACATCCCAGAGACTGCTTTAAAGAGGAGGAGCATGCCGCCTCTCCCATGGCGCCACCGCCCAAGCCCGAACGGAGCCACAGCCTCAGAGTGCAGCACCCCGAGAGCATGGAGAGGGACTCGGCCCTCCTCTACCCATACCAAACCCTTGGGAAGCGCCAAAGCACTATGACTGTGGTGTCCCAGTACGATAATTTGGAGGATTACCATACCATGCCTCAGCACCAAAGAGGGGGCTATGTTGGAAGCGGGGGGTTCGTGCCCCCCGGTTTTACCCACGTGCACAGTAGAACTTATGCCACGGCACTTGGGCAGGGAGCCTTTCTCCCGACAGAGCTGTGTTTGCAGAGGCCTGAAACAGAGGTCCACGTGGAGTGAGCCGATGCGGGGGAAGGAGGGATAGAGTCTAAGCAGCCTCTGCTGGACAGTGGACTGTTTTATTTTTTCAGTGACGGAAAAAAAAAATAAACACCCTGCCCCGATGAGCAAAGCAACCCCACCCCGACCAGCCCACCACTCACTGTTTTTATGTATAGTGATAGAGCTTTTTCATGTAGTTTTGAGACAACTGGAACGATGGGGCAGGCTGTTGGCGCACAGATGTTGCCAGAGAGGCCGGGCAGAGCTGAAAGAGATGCTGTTGGGGCAGGGAAGGGAGGAAGAAGTTTTCCCTTCCCCGGCTCTGATGTTGGCAGTTCCCACCGCTTCCTCACCATGCCTCCATGGTCCTGTGCATGATGGACCGTGCATGCAGCCGTTCTCCTGTGAGCCCCGAGTGTAGTACCTTGCCTTTCCCACCACTGACTTCCAAGAAAGGGGCTCCGTGCCGTGATGCCTTGGAAGAACCACTGTTCTGCCCCCTCTGAGGCTGCGCAGCAACAGTGGGCTGGAGGCAAAGACTTCCCAAGTGTTTTCTTCTTGAGGTCCTGCCTCTCCCTTGAAAATTAATGCTTAGGCATAGCAGATCCACTCCAGTTGCTTTTAAGTGGGTGGGAGCCTGTTTTGATTTCAAGCCTGTGGAATGGGCTCCAAAGCGAGTTGAAAATACAAGGCACTTTTTCAATTGCTTGCTTAACAAGCTGCTTCTGACTACAAAAAATCAAAATACTTTAAATTTCTCTGTTGTAAGCAGAGGCCAGCTGTGGCAGCTGAGTAGGGCAGGTTTGCATTTCTCATCCCAAAAGCTAAATACCACACAAAAATACCACAAACCATACACGCACAGTTGGGAACAGTGCACCCATTTCATGCCAGTTCCGCCTTACTGCTAGGCTCTAGCCCAGATGGTTTAATACCATGTTGTGGCTGGCCAGACAGTATCATCTCTATAAAAAACCCTATAAAAATAAAACCTCTATAGCATTATGTAAACGGAGCCCGGCTTACCTGCTGGGATAGACTGTGTAAGTGCCAAGTTACTGCATGACCAGCTACTCGCCCTGGGCCAGCTCCTGCAGCTCTTAGATCAGGGAATGCTCCTGTTGACCTCAAACCACAGGTCTGCGGGACACAGCTTTCTGTAACCTTCAAGTTCCGTGTTGGCAAGGGGACCCCACTGAAGTCGTGGCGCATCGCGTAGGTAGGTGCTGTCTGTGCGCTGTGAACTAGCATTGCCTCCCGCGCCACAAGTGTAGCTCACACCAGTAGGGACAGAAGGCCAGTGCACTCTATAATACACCAGTAACCTCGTCCTAGGTGTTTAAAAGCTTTCCTTATTGTAAAAAGCCAGGCAGCATCTCATGCAGCCTTTCCGACCGCCCAGGACTCCCTACGACCCCACCTCATGAAGCACATCCATTTCGTTAGTCAGGGCTTGCAAGCAATACTTGAGATTTAGGAGTTTTTAAATGTTTGGTGATAAATTCCAAGGCCATTCCTCTTCCTTGTGGTTGAAGAACTTCTCTACCTGTTTTGAATCTGTTTTATTAATTAAAAACCTGGAGGTCCTGCAGTTTGCGCACAGCTGGGAAAGTTAAAGGGAACTTGGATGGGGTTTTGAACAAAAGTTTTGGGCTGTTTTGGGGCTTTTAAATCATAAAGAAAAACCTGATTCTGGTAGGTGATTAGTCTGTAGCTGTTTGCTTCTTTTAATCTTGTAGCCTTTTCCAGGGCTGTTTCAGTAACACTACCTTGTGGTCCTAGTTTATTGTGCAATGCTGTTGTTTTAAGCATTTTGTTTAGAAGAATTGTTCTTACGTGTTACAGAAATAAACCTGGCAGTCAGGAGGGAAAAAAAAATAAGAGTTAAAAAAAAAAAGCAGCACTGTGATGCAGGTTACCCCAATCTCCTTGTGAGCAATTGCCAGGTAGAGAGGTTGGGGTTTTTGGTGAGGGAACGCTTTTTATAATTTTTGCTTTTAAGGAAAACTAACAAAAATACACAGAAAGGGGCCACCCTGTCTGCATTGCTGCTGACTCCTGAGGGAACGCTGACCTGCGCGGGTTCCTCGGTGCACGCTCGCCCAGGGAGCTCTCTCAGAGGCGTGTGTTGTGTCAAGACCATTCCTGGTGTCCAACCGCTGCAGCACAGCCTCCCCGCTGCTGCCGGTTACCTGCCGAGGTCTGCAGCTGAAGCAGGGACAACGTATTTGGTTCAGGCTATTTGGGATTCAGGTAGTGAGAGCTGGAGGTGAAACCTCTCTCTCCGTGAAAGCCTTAACTCCCCGCTCCTGCCCCCGCAGCCACTCTCCTAACCTCCGTTTTGGCCTTACCTTAACCAGGACTGTCCTGCTATGGGGGGGCTGAACGCAGCTCCCAGCAATTGTCAACGCCGCTGGATTTTCCTGCTCAGAGCCACTGTCTCCCTCTAGAGATCAAGTGCCATCCCTGGGCACCCCCCGCTCCTCATGTCTTCTGCTGCTGCTGCCTGAGCCTGGGCTCCTCAGCTGGCTGCATTGTTTGAAGCACCAGGCGCTGAGCACCCTCTCATCCCACGGGAAAGAAAAGCTTTGGGCACCTTTCAAGAAGAGCTTGTGGAAGCGCACACCCCTGCACCTAGATGGCTGCTACAAAGAACGAGAGGGTCTCCATTAAAAAGACACACACAGAGCAGCAAACTGAACACGCGACCTTCTCCCATCCCTCCAAACGCAGCCACATCAGCCTCTACTCCAAGGGCTGGAGGCTCCTGGAGAACCCAAACTTCTGTGCAGCCGTGCTGAGCCACAGGTACGAAAGAAAAGCAAGGTTCAGGCACCAGCTTTTCCCAGACCATAATAGAGATGATCACCTTTATTCTGGTGTCAGTGCTACCCGTAGCTTAAACATCCAGCACAATTCTGCAGTCATCCCCACATCCACCCCATGCAAAGCCATATGGTGAACTATGCAGTTCTGCTCCTGCACTGTGGTAAATCCAGTGGTCCTTGGAAAGAGTTTTGCATCCTCATTAATTGATTCATGATAAAGTCAGAATGTTGAGCTATATATTTCCAAAAATCATAGCTGAGCTTAAAAAGGGTGTTGTGCATCAGAGCATGGAGGAAAGGTCACACCGGGTGTCCAAGTGAGGTGGATGATCTGGAGGCAAGTTGATAGTTAGTTCTTGGTGTCCTAGCAGAGAAATGGAAGAGAGCAAGGGGACAAAGGGGACAGCAACACAAATAATACTCTACTGCAAATCCAGTTCTTCTCAGAGTAAGTAGTTTATTGCCTAACCTTGTCTCCAGCAAGATGACAAGCAGCTGTGTCCTTAAATAGTTCCCTCGTACTTGCCAGAAGCTCTTTGCATATTAAATGTCTGCTTCTTAAGTTTTCAGCTACATTTCTCCCTAGTGAGGGTCCGGTAGTGTTCTCCAGCTCTGGATTTCCACCTTGGCTTTGGAGTAGAATGTGTGACCCATAGGAGACCTTCCTTTGCAAAGGGGAAGTGCAGATACCAGGCGAGTAATGAGGACCAAGCCCCTGTGAAGTCTTACATAAAGCATTAATTTCTGATTTTTAAGAGTCTTATCAGGTGAAAATCATATGCATCAGTGATGAAACACCCACAACTTTGTGCCTATGTCTTTCCAGAGATCCTCTTAGGCTCATCTTGTGAAAGGAGGGCGGGTCGGTAAGGATTGCACAGTGGTAGCAAGTTGCTACACAAACCCAAAACCACCTTGAAAAGCATAACTGTTCCTTTTCAGCCCCAGAACGGGACAGAACCTCACGTGTACTCTGCGATTCCTCAGTATGCTGACAGGGCATTGACTGACACGATGTGTTTTACGTGTTAGGAAATCTGGATGAGAAACTGTTTCACTTACTTTTGTTAAAAGCGGCTTAGGCATGCGACTCCTTTCCCAGAGCCTCGTGCTCCCCGTCCCCAATGTGAAAGGCATGGTCTGGTTTAAACAAACCCACAACCTGTGTGTGCGGAGTCTTGCCTCGTCCAGTCAGGGGGAGGGAGGAGGGGAGAAACGGGTTGTTTTGCAGTTCATTTTCCTGCTGTAGAAGACTTGATTTTTCTTTCCCTGAGCCGCATGAGAGAAACATCCCAGAAAAGTCTTGGGTTACCTTTGGAGTTCCCTTCACTTTAATTTATATAGTGTCTTTTTTTGTGAACTGGTGTAAAATGTATATGCCGACAAGCTCATGTATTTTTATGTAAATATTTTTTGTGGTTTCCCCACTTGCCCTCCTCTGTAAATATTTAGAATTCTCATATTCTTCTCACCTTGTATGATGCAGATGTGGTTTTGATTCTGTTTTTTATTTGTACTGTAATGCAAGAATCCAGACTGAGGTGTCTTGTGGTATTAAACAAAAGCAACAGTCCCACTGAGCTCACACTCAGATGTACAACTTGACAGCATTAATCAAGCCAGGTTAAAAACTACTCTGTTGTGTTTGTGTGCGTTTTTGCCTCTGCCTCATCAATTCACATCGTATTTTTGAAAAGCTGGTTTAGAGCCAAGCTTTGCAGGCGTCTCTGAAGCTGAAGGAGGAGGTGACTTTGCAGCCATCTGCCAAGGCTGTTGCAGAATTACTGTCCTTAAGGCCATGCCACTGCTTACGTGTTTGTTACACCTGGGGCTGTGACTGTTTCGTGACAAAAAGTGAACCAGCCTGGGCTTTTTTTAGTCTTTTCTTCTCACCCAGCGTGACGGCGCAAGGAGAAGAGCTTGGCCCTTGCACAGAAGGCACAGGGAAGGCGAAGTTCAGACTAACAGATGGCACAGGCCACCTCGGCCCTTGGAGCTGGCCAGGAGGGATTCAAGGCACCACAGTAATGTTCATCATTAACAGCAAAAGGCTGATTAAAGGAAGCTGATGTCATACATTTTTAACACTGTAAGAAGGGCTTCTGGTAGTCTTTTCATCCAGTAAGTGTTCTGCTCTTTAGAACTGCTGCCAGGAGCAAAAGCAACCTAATACTCCTCTCCTTGGAGGACAGGTCAGCCCCACGCCGAGCCCGCAGGACATGGTCTGGCATGGGTTAGGGTTACCCTGTAGGACAGGTTCTGGCATGGGTTTGTGCTACCCTGGGCATCCGTCTGTCAGACCCAGAACCGTTCTGCGTGAGCACAGAGGGGCTGCCAGGTATCGAGGCTTGTGTTTAGATCCAGCATTTGAAATCTTTGCCTCCCGCACTCCCAGATTCTCATTCTAGATAACACACGTTCAGCCTCCCCAGATGAACACTCACCTTCTTGTAAGACAGGTCCCCCCAGCAAGCCGAGCAAACCACCCCTTCTCTGTCCCTTAGCATCTGCTTGGCACCAGAAATGGGTGTGGGATGGGGGAACCTTGCCAAGGCTGCCGTGCAAACCAAACACTGCTGCGTTTCGGCACAAGCAATACCTCTCCTACCACGGAAGTGCACCAAAAGCAGCAGGCACCAAGCTTTTTGCCTGCTGGGCACAGTTAGAGTCTGTTGTCACATGCGGAGTAGGACAAGGATCAGACAGGCTTTCACACAGCTCCGTATGACCCCCACTCCGTGCTCGCTGTTACCCGTACTCACATGGGCCTGACAGAGATGCACCTTTTGATGCCACCAACGCAGACACTGTCCTTGAGGCCCAAGGCAGAACACAATGAGGATGATTTAGCAAACAAAAATCTTGTCTCTTCTGAAGAGACATCAGCACAGCTGAGCCTAAGTGTTTGTGAGCAGATTTTCTGCACTGTACATTAATAGTCAAAAGGACAGTTGTCAGTGACTACATCTGTCCAAAAGACTCGGGTTTAGTGGGCAAAGGGCATAGCAGAGATGTGAACCCACTGCCTTGAGCATCCCTGAGAATGAGCATCCCACCTCCCCACTCGGTTTGGCCTAAAGTGCTTTAAAAGGGGTGCTGTGCCTTCCCAGCCAGCAAGGACATCTCTTTCAATAGAACTCGAGACCGCAGCGAGCGTGGCAGTTCCCTGCTGGGTGTTTTGCCACGCATTGAGATAGGACTTGGTTTTACAGGTGATGCTGAGCGAGTTCCTCCACTGCACACCCTCATTCCTCCTCCCACCACTGTAAGATAAAAAGAATGAACACGCTCGGGTCTCACTGCCAGCCTGTCCCCAGTAGCAGCCTCGTGGCTGAGATTTGTGGTCCGAGCAGATCAGGGAGGGCTGAGAAAGACAGGTTTAAGCGCCAGAGCGTGTCTAGGGGCTGGTGAAAGCTTAGACACGCGACCGATTCTTCTGCAGGCGTGCTTCCACCAGGTAGCGCTGTTAAACCACATTTGCCTATAAAAGCCAACTTTTCAGACCGTTTAATAGTTTTATGTTCCGTTCTAGTAGTTTCTGTTCAGGTTTCCAACTCCTGCTATCAAGGGGTGACTTCTTTTATTTACTTCTCCTTTTACAAACGAGATCTGTGGAGTCCTGGCGGCTCCTGCAGCACGCCCAGCCGAGAAGGTTGGCACCACAAGTACTGAAGCGGCTGAATTCAGAGGCAACTGCAGACCCAGGCACATCACTGCTGCTTTTCAAAGGAGGCATCAGCTGCTCAGAGACTCCATTCCTAGAGCAACACTGCAACAGGTTTGCTTCAACACTGGAAAAGTCATCCAGAAGGAGGAACTGATATTTGGAAAGATGGGAATCATAGAATCATGGAGTGGTTTGGGTTGGAAGGAACCTCACAGCCCATCCAGTGCCACCCCCTGCCATGGACAGGGACACCTCCCACTGGATCAGGGGGCTCCAAACCACATCCAACCTGGCCTTGAACATTCCCAAGGAGGGCTCAATACTGCTCAGTTCCTCCCTTATCTTCAAGGCTTCCTTACTAAGATTCATTATCAGATCGTGCACCCAGAAGACACAAACCTCCCCTCCCCGGCCACAAGCACCAGGTCCAGCATCTGTCAGAGCAAAGCTTATGCAAACACAAGAGTCTGAGGCACAGACACACAGCAGTGACTGCACACGGGGTGCAACGTGTTGAACCTCGCTTCCCTGCACAGAGCTGGGCACGAGCCAGGATTTGGCTTCTGCCCTTCGCAGGCAGGGTCTGAGGATCTGCTCCAGGCAGACTCCTTCCCCCCAGGTCGAAGCAGGGCAGCCGCTGTCTTCCTGCCCCCACGAAGGGACCTGCAGGCAGGGAGGCCTCCAAGTGAGCAGGCTTCTGGTGCCCCTCACGAGCAGGACTTGACAGAACCTTGGCAGAGTGGCTTGAGGGACACAGGGAGGTCACACGAATCCCCCGCATTAGCATTCCTGGCACGGAAGCAGTGCTTGGTGCAGGAACAGCCTGCCATCGCCTCAAACAACAGGCGATCGCAGATGGCAAAGCCTCCTGCCCACTGCCTGGGTCACAGACCAGCCACTCCCGAAGGAGTGTTTGTGATGTGGGGCCAACAGCAGCAACCAAAACGGATGGGGAAAAGCAGTCCTCTGTCCCTCTCATCCTTCCAGGAGGGAGCAAGCTCCCTGCTCTAGTACTGCCCAGCCCCCTCTCACTCCTCCTTCCCACACCTGCTGTGGGCAGAACAGGGAAGGCACAGTCCTGCCCCTTGGCTTTATCTGTGCAAGAGCTCTGAGCCAGCTCTGCAGCAGGAACTGTCACAACACCACTCACCCAGCCCTCTGCAATCCCTTCATCTCCCTTTCCCAAAGGGTTTTGGGTTTTTTTTCCCTGTCAGTTGGGTGCGCACGCAGTGGGACAAAGCCCTCAGGCCAATGCAGGGGCACGCTTGGCACCAAAGGACACCATTTAAAACAAGGTTCTTTAGGCTGCAACACAGCTCTTGCAAGTTACACCTTTGGCTCCTGGAGTCTGACAGCAAGTCCAAGCAATCTGACTTCCCTTGCTATAAGCCAGCCTCTTCTTCCCATCCAGCTGCAGTTTAGCTACTGTCCTGCTCCTGTCTAGCCCACCTGCAGTGCCCATAGCGCAGGCTTTCCACTCTGGGGAGCTGTGCCTTTGGCATCCCAGTAACACACCCAGAGATGCCCATTGCGCAGCATCTGTGGGTTGAGTTGCTCCAAGCAGGCAGACATGAACAGGAATCAGAAACACAAACAGTTCTACCTTAAAGCTGTTGGAAGAGTTGGGGTGTCCTGAAAAAACCTCACTGAGCAGGGTTCCCCCACTGCCTGCTTGAAAAATGGATGGCTGCAGGTTCCACACTGCAGTTCTGCAGACAGGCAGCTGTACCTGTTTCACCCTGTGTTGCAACCTAACTGCACGCCCTACATCTCTTAGGTCATGAACTCTACAGGCTACAGAGCCCAAAGTGGAGGTGCAACCTGCAGAAAGCATCCATTAAATAAAGGAATAGGTTGTCCTGTAGGAAGAAGGGGAGTGCTTGATGCAACGCACAGTGAAATTAAAGTTGCCTCAGCTCCATCATGAGCATTTTGTTCCTTCAGGTTCAGAGCCCCTGACCCCTCCTTGTTCCAGCGGGTCAAAGTAAATCCTCAGCCTCCCGACAGCCAACCTTGATTTCAGACATCACGTCTGCACTTCATGGTTCAAACTGGCAGTCAAGACAGCCTCTCTTACACTGTCTGCCTTATCACCTGCCTGGAAGGATCTTGCTGCCCAACACAAACCCCTCCAGACTCTTTGCAGAGCTGTGTCTCACCTTTACGTCTCTCACGGTGGATTTCCCTCCCTGAAAGGGCTCAAAGTTATCAGGATCTGCCAGTGACACCACAGCTTCAGCCCTGAGTTCAAGGAGGTCATTTTACTACAAAGGGAGGTGGGTTCTCCCCAGCTTGTGGGAAGGGAAGTCCACCAAGCACCGGATTCCCACAAGGAATTCCTGCTTTGCCATGTAAGGCCTCAGCATTTGCTCAGAAATTTACACTGCATCACATCCCAGGGGTCCCTTCTGTCCTGCAGCCCCAGCAGGTCCCCAGCAGGAGAGAGACCTCCCACATCCACAGAGGGGAAAACCTCAAACCTCTCCGAGATGCTACAGCCCCACATGCACAAACACCCCCCTTGCAGCAGATCCAACACATTTCCCAGTGCACCACCCAGTGCCTCCTCAGCACCACAGAAGAAACTTCACTGGTTTGATTAACAGGGCACAAGGGAAAGAGAAAGGTGAATGTCTCCAGAACCACAGCGTCCCATTACAGCTTGACTGACTTAATTATTTGTGGCCAGACGTAGTCAATAACTCTGCTGCCTTCCTGGATAAAGAAAAGTTACCCTTCTAAATATCAAAGGCAAGAGGAAAGAATGAGATCCTGATACAAAAGGACAGTTAAACCCAGTAGCAATTGTATGGTTAGAAAGACGCAAGGTTTACAGAAAGTGTGACAGCTTAGAAATAGGGAACAGGTTGTGCAAAGGGCAAGGGGAAGGTTTTCAAGTAAAAGTGTATTCATCTGGTTTTTTTAAAGATCTAAGATGCAGAGAGTATTTTACTCCAGCAAGTGCTGGAAGTTTATGCATTTTTCAAATTGTGTGAACATTTGAAGACCAGAGACCTGGAAAGCTTTAATGAGAACAGGTCACCTGGCACATTCCCAGGGAGGAAGTGTGCATGGTCTGTGTCATCCAAACCCAGGTGGGTGAGGGGGGTTTCATGGCTTCTGTCGATGGTGGTGTATGTACAGCCCCCCCCCCTTCCCTCTCTGTCGCCAGGCTCCTTGGAAAATCCCGGTGGGATGGACTCAGGATGCATCTAAGGAGAAACTGTTCTTGACCCCCAAGCGTCAGACATAACCAAAACCAAACTTAACACAGAAATGCAGTAGGGAAGCAGAAACACAGAAGAACCAAAGAAGGGTTATTACAATGGGTAGGCAAGTGAAAGCCCAGGCTTGCATCCCCAAATCAACGCTCGCCCTCCAGGGTAGACAATCTCATCAACAGCAGTGATGAACCTCATCCTGCTGCAGAAGAACCTCATCCTGCTGCACTTCAAGTTACAAATTCAAACAGAAGAATTTAAAAAGTGCCAGACAGAGCCAGATTTTGAGGCAGGCAGCCAGCAGAAACACGCACACAGCCCGGGCCCTGCTGCTGGGGATGACATCTGCCTGGCCCTTCTAGCAACGCTGTCTTTCACAAGTTTCATTTCATGTATTAGCATCTTTTCATTCTCTTCAGACTCTTTCTAGTAACTATTTTGAGAGGGGTCTCAATCACCTCACTTAAAGCATTTTGGGGTTTTGGTTTGTTTTTTTTCATTTACACTGTAGTTTCTCTTCTTTGAATCCAATCCAAGCTCTGCAAGCCTTTATCCAGCCCTGAAAGGATGGGGGCTCATCTTCTACCGCTAAAGACAGGGATGTCGAGGAGGGAGGGCTGCGCAAGAAAAACACTTGAATGCATCCCACCACAAACATGAACAGGGACTGCTGGCTGTTAATGTTTCACCGATGTAGAGAAAGTGGAAGTTTGTTGATAATAATCTATAATGTAACAGCTTCCAATCCAGTGCTTGCGAGTAATAGTCGAGTACAGCGAGTGCTTTAACGTGCTACAGAGCAGCCAATCTCTGCAACCGAGCAGGAGAAAGAGAAGCTGGTCAGAACTCTCTCATATTTCCTCTATGTGAAAGGCTGCTTTGGAAAAGAAAACATTGTTAAAATAGGACCTCTATTTAAAGTGGAAAATATTTCCCTCCATCAGCAACATAACTTCAAAAAACAAAACTAAAACGCTTTCACAAAACCCTCAAACCAGGGGGGGAATTATTTTAAGGGTCGGGATGAGCTCAGTGGTCAGCATCTCCACTCAGCAGCTCTTTGACGGCAATCCCTGCTGCCAAGCCAGCTCCCACAGGAGCCGGGCACTGCCTCAAACCACCACTGCTGAGAGCAACGGGCAGGAACTCCACAGACGGTTGTTCGGGTGCATTTTCTGGGTGCCTGACAAGAGGCTTTGTGGTCTGATCTGCAGAACCACTGAGCACTGGGCATTGCAGCCCAGGGTGGCAAGTCTACATTTGGAATACCTGTGGGGCTGAGGCCAAGTACTGGATCATAGCAGGTCCCTCACACCTGCAACGCAACCGCACTGGGCAGGGGTTACAGAAAAGCCAACAGCCAGATGGGGAGTAGCCCCTTCTTAAGGGCCAGGGGGTTATTTACTGGGTGTGAAGCATATATTGTAGATACAACGGCAACTGACGCAATGAAAGTTCACAAGGCTTTAAACTGTTCTTTTTTCCAGAGCAGGATTTGAAGCAGGGACAGACGACACCACAAAAGAAAAATTACTTAATAGAGGCTGAGCAAGGGAACACAATCCATTCTGCAACACCGAGCGAGACAGGCTGGGAGCTTTGCAAAAAACCTCTCATAATGCATATACAAAAAGGTGCAAATTGAGATGCACCAGAAATCTCTCTTCCAGCAATTCCCAGCTTTTAAGTACATCACTTTGTAACCCTGGGACTACGCTTTTGTGGCTTTGTGTTACTGATGCAACCTCTGCTCTCTGCTTCTGCACACACATTAACATTTTTCCACAGAGCATGGCTCTGCTCCCACCCTCAGACAAAGCAGCCCAAGTGTCCTTATTCCAGCTTGCTTTCATCTCATCTCCTGGAGGAGAAATAATGGAGCAGTGGTAGAGGAAAGACGGGAGCAGACGTGTCTGTTCAGAGTTTCAGACCAGACAACAAGAAGCTTAAAACTCAAACTGGTCAAATTAGAAGGAAGCTTGGTTTATTCACATCTACCCACAGGGAAAGAGGCTCTGTCAAAGACTGCTTTAAAGACTCCGCCGCGAAGAGGAAGAAAGAAAACAACGGATTAGGATCATATACTCTCTTTCCCTACAGAAAGAGTGGTTTCCTGGGTGCATCACAAACACACTGCGATGCAGAGCTTGGGGTGAAGGCCTGCACATTTCAAAAAGGTCAGACCTGAGCTGTGTGTATTCAACACACGAAGCTGGAGAACAGCCAAGTGCAGGAGAGGACTTAGTGCCAAGGGAAGCCAGGCCAGTGCTTTAACCTCTGGACACATCTCTGGACAAGCCTAACCCTTCCCTTGCCCAGCCTGGAGCCATCCTGCCAAGCCTCCCTGGCTGTACTGGTGCTTTGCACAGCGTGTACCTGCCTGTGTCTGGAAGGAGCACTCATGCCCTGCCAGGTACACTGTGCTGGGGCTTCTCCTGGGTGGGCAGTACCCTCTGGAGATGGTCTGTGCTCACCTCTGACAGTCACAGGAGGGCATCCTACAGGAAAGGGCTCTTGATCAGGGACTGCAAGGATAGGATGAGAGGGGGAACGGTTTTTTGAAGCTGAAAGAAGGGAGATTGAGATGAGCTTTGGGGAAGAAATGTTTTGCTGTGAGGGTGGGGAGGCCCTGGCCCAGGGTGCCCAGAGCAATGGTGGCTGCCCCATCCCTGGAGGTGTTCCAGGCCAGGTTGGATGGGGCTTGGAGCCCCCTGATGCAGTGGGAGGTGTCCCTGCCCATGGTGGGGGATGGCACTGGATGAGCTTGGATGTCCCTTCCAATCCAAACCATTCTAGGATTAATAATAATAGTTTTTATAACTATGGAATAGGAGGAGGGAAGAGGTGCTGGCCTCTAACTGCTACCTGTTTCTTCCCTATAGTTATGGGGCACAACCACAACTGAAAAGACACTGGAGCCCGCGCCTGTTTTTGTTTTGGAAAGCAGCTCTGCCACCCGCTGTCCCTTCCAACCCAAACCATTCTATGATCCACAGCTCTGCCCCATCGGGGGGGCATGCCCCCACATCACAGGCTAATTCATCACCAACAGTGAGCGAACCGTGCTCCGAGTGTTCATCATTTGTGAACAGGAGGAGTCCAGCAAGATGGAAACGGTTCATCAGTTCCTTCATATAAACATTCCACACAAGAACACAAACACTGTCAAACGTACCGTTCACTAAAGCACCGGAGAAGAGGGGTCTCTAAACGCTCCCGTTTCTCATCAGCTGAGCCTTCGCGGGAAGCAGGTGTCATCCCTGTTTTGCTGAAGCAAAGCCCGAGGGCTCACTCCATGAGGGGATGAAATGGCAAGTGGGACATGAGAACAGGAATCCACAGCTAGTCCCCAGGACACTGGTGACCCCCAGGGTACTGTGCTGCTAGCAACTGATTTTGTATTCCTGGCTTCCAATGAATATGACGATTTGTACTTTCACGCCAATGCGGAACAGGTCAGACCTACAGACCCTGCAAAAGGGTCTCAGCGCTCGGCAAAGCCTCAACCGGGGGCTGAATCTTTGCTTAGCTCAGATGGCACGAACAGCTCAGGCGGTACCTTCAGAGGTAATTAAGCAGCTAATCAGTTTTGAGACCCTCTAATTGCTGGTTGGAAATACGGAACAGACTTATTTCTTGTTTGTTTTTGCAGGCAGAAGAGTAGGGTGGAGGGCTGTAATGACCTGTGACAGAAACGTGCCCACCTTTTCCTGTTCTGGAGGTCTTCTTTTGTTCACTCTCAGCCCCGCTGTGGGAAAGTTGGAGTGTCCTATGCAGGGACAGGAGCTGGACTTGATGATCCTTGTGGGTCCCTTCCAGCTCGGAACTTTCTACCATTCTATGACTTGCATGTTAAAGCATCCTCAACACAGGCTTGCTACCCTACAACTGTATCGGCACTTGAGGAACAGAAATGTCAAAGCAATTAAGTTTGGAGAGGTTCTTTTTCTCTCTAGTCATTCCATTTCTGTGAAACATTTCCCAGCTTCAGCTTTTCCACAGAAAAAAAATAAATCTATAAAGTCCTGCCTTGTTTTCCTAAAGAACAGGGCAAGAGGAAAAGGAAAAGCTGAAAGCAAGGAATAAGGGAGATGGGACAGAAGAATCTCCCCTAAAACTGCCCAGTTTTCCACTCCAAATCAAAGCATTGCCCTTTTTGTAACACACAGATTTCTTTCTTCTGGCATTTTCCAAGGAAATGACACAAATTTTATTTAAATAAGACATTTTAAAGCAGCTGCTGAGCTACTTCAGCCGATGGCTTTGCCTGCTTGCACCCCAGTTTTGCCAACTGCGAGACATAGATAACGAACACCTGCTAACAACAAGGACCACGCAGGAGCCCCTTTGCTGTTGAGCACCAGGCTCCACACGACAGCTGGGGAGTCTCTCCTGCGTACACAGAACATTCACCATTTAAACAACCATTAAAGTGTTTTTCTGTGAACCATAACCAGCAGATGAGGCAGCACTCCTCCCTTCTGCAAACGAACTTCTGTTCGGTGCCTGGAAACCACTCGATTGCCGCTGTCCATACCTCTCATATATGGCCTTAAACAGGGGCAAGAAGGTGAATTACTGAACACTAAAGCTTTGGCGAGCAAGCTCTGAAGAAGGGTCACCCAGCCAGGGCCACCGAGCAGTCAGCAACCATGCTGGAAAACAGCTCAAAAATCCCAATTCCCAGGTCTTTCTCCTCTAGCCACTAGACTGAGCTATTAATGACTTGCTGCTTCAATTACATTTTCTCCTCTCTTCTTTCAAGAGTGAAGTCAGTAGTGAATGCTTTCTGCAAGAGGAAATCCATTATGAATATTTCCCAGGATACAGGCAAGGCAAGGCACCTCAGTGTCCTTTTGGAAGGGGAGAGGAGAGGCTGTGCAAGGAAATGCCTGACATTATCTTTCTACAGCCTTTTAAGTTTCCTTTGCCCAAACAGCTCTGATGACATCAAATCCCACCAGGACCCCTGTCAAGACCTCTGCTGTGGCTCTTCTTTTTCTGCTGAGCTCGAGTGTCTCGCTGCAAGTCAAACAGCTTCTGAAACTGAGTTAGGACAAAATAAGTGCATTGTGCATTGCAGAGAATTATAAACCCACTGCTGAAACTTCAAGGAAAAAAACTGCAAGAGAAGGACATTTCTCCAAAGACCTCTCTAAGCAGCAATAAATCTTTCAGCTGTCTTCCAAGCTAATTCTACACTGCTTGTAATGCCACAGAGTGGACGAACCGTAGCTGGCTTGTATAACAAGGCAGATTAAGGCAACAACATTTCTACCCCCCTTTCCTACTAGGGGATGGCTGAGAGCATAAGAGTAACCCAGCTTAGAGCGTTGGATGCTGACAGGCTACCTGACCATCGTGCAGGCAGCAACTGTGTGAAATATAAAATAGCCTAATTTCTTCAAACAGTCTGCAAAAGAAGGGAGGAAAACAGTGCCAGGGAACTGAAGGATGCACCCAACAATTCACCCTGCCTTCCTACTCCGTACCACAACTGGTTGGCTTTGTTGCCCCAACTATAACAATAACAGCTTGGGCATCTCGCAAGGATAGGACAAAGCTTCAAACATTTATCTTCATATGCCCGAGGCAGACAAAGGCTCAATGTGACAGTGAATCCATCATTATGTGCAGATTTTCTTCCTCCCCTTGCTTGTTCTTCTCCCATCAGACAAGGCTGTCCACAGGATGCCCTTTCCCAGACGCCCTCACCTGCAGAAGTCCTCGCCCTGCTCCTCCATGGAACAGGGCTCAGTTCTCAGAGATGCCCCCGTTTAAGCCCAGGACTTGGCACAAAGACAGTAGAAAGATGCTCTTCTCTAATATCAGCTGATAAGAAGACAGTTAATTAGTCAAGCTTGTGCTATAATTTCTGCTTTTTGTACTTAGGCTGAAACTTTTTACAGCATAAAGGGACATCAGCAATAACAGTCTGGTCCTTTCTCAGCTAAAATATTGTCATACTACATATTCATAAGCAAATGCAGCCAGAGTGCCTTCGTTTGCCCCACAATTATCATAGAATTACCCGAGTTGAAAGGGACCCAAAAGGATCATCAAGCCCAACACCTATTCCTACACAGGATACTCCCAACTTTCACACCATGTGAATATACATGTGAATATAGAAGAACATACTTCTAGCAGGGAGCCCCACAGACCCTGGGATAGTATATATTACTACTACACATACTGTTATATATAATACTATATATTACTACACATATAACTATATATATAATTACATATTATTACTTTGATCTGTTCAAAATGAGCTTTGTTGTTAAATTCAGTGCCATTCTTGTTTTGCTTTTGCTCTCTACTTGTCTCCCTGGCTCAGGGACATAACCTTTCCATAATACCCTGGCTTCTACTGAAATCAAGGCAATTTCCAGGTTTTGGCCTTTCAGAAGGTAGAAGTCATGACTTGTTTTATTACGTCTCAATGTATCTATACACACACACATGCCCTCTAGTCTTTCCTAAGACAACCACAGGGCTGCTGCCAGTCCACAGATGAAAGGGCAAGAGCTCTGGCCAGCACATGCTGCTACACTCTCATTATCACCACTGCAACTGCTGCCAAGTTGGAGAAGTATTTTTAGACTGGAGAAAAAAAACCTGGGGATTTGTCAGAGACTTATTAATACAAAAGTGACACTAATACACCAGCAGTGTCCCATTTTCCCTGTACTTACACAAACTGAGTTTGTTTCCTTCCCTTCTCCAGCTTTTCTACACAAGGAAATCGGTCTTGGGCAAAGATACCAAAAGAGGAGAGCACGTACGGGGCTCTCTGCTAGACCTTAAGGACTGGGTCAGGGCAATCGCAAGGCACGAACACAGCCTGGGTGGAGAATGGATTGGGAGCAGCCCTGAGGAGAAGGACTTGGGGTGCTGGGGGATGAGAAGCTCCACAGGAGCCGGCAAGGTGTGCTCACAGCCCAGAAACCACCCAAGTCCTGGGCTGCACCCAGAGCAGTGGGAGCAGCAGGGCAGGGAGGGGATTCTGCCCCTCGGCTCCGCTCTGGGGAGACCCCACCTGGAGCCCTGGGTCCAGTTCTGGAGTCCTGAGCACAGGAAGGACCTGGAGCTGTTGGAGCGAGTCCAGAGGAGCACTATGAAGATGATCCAAGGGCTGGAGCACCTCCTGTACAAGGCCAGGCTGAGAGAGTTGGGGTTGTTCAGCCTGGAGAGGAGAAGGCTCTGGGGAGGCCTTAGAGCAGCCTCCCAATACAGAAAGGGGCTCCAGGAAAGCTGGGGAGGGGCTCTTGATCAGGGAGTGCAGGGACAGGATGAGGGGGAACGTTTTGAAGCTGAAAGAGGGGAGATGGAGATGTTGAAATGTGGATGTTCAAGGCAGTTAATCTAAATAAGATTTGTGTAGATAAACCGGATTAAAACCCTGTGTGGATACATTTATCCAGAATTAGAAGTAGGCTGTTTCTAATTTGGTTTTGAGCTAAACAAGTCAAGACCACTTTTATTCTGAATAAGAGTGGCGATGCTATAGGGTCAATGTGGTTCAAATAATCCACTTTGATATCATGCTGTTAGTTAATTTGGACTACTTTTCACTCCTGTTTAAAGAAGCTTGAAGCAAGACTACAGAATAGCCTCCTTGTGGAGGCTCCCCTAGATGGGCTGGAGGCAGTCAGAACAGATCCAACATCAAGGAGCAGCAGGATCAGGGAGCTGGGAAACAATTCCACTGCCTTTTGTGGTGGACAGTGATCTGCCTCAGTCCCTGGAGGTGAGCTCAAGCCACAGCAAAGCCGAGCTGGTAGAACGGTTGCTCTGGATTTGCTACTCCAAGCTAGTGGCCAGGCAAGATATGGGCTTTCAGCCCATTTTTCTACGAGAGCCATTTCTGGCTTCACTGTGCAGACAGATTATTTAACAGAAGGACAGGGGAGAAGGGGGAGGGAAGGAAGGATTTCATTTCTCCAGAGAAAGCTGCTGACAACGAGCAAAATAGAATACCCTGGAGAGAAAGCATTTGACAAGAGACTAAGCCATAGGAATTGTGTTATTGGCATCACAGGAGCAAACCTGGATGGAGTTATTGGCTGACATTTGAAAAATGAAAGAACTGAATAGGCAGTTGTGCTCGTAAGAGAATGAACAGAAGAGCAAAGGTGCCCAAGCAAGGAGAAGGCAGGGTTTCATATGTGATGAGACAGGCAGCAGCTTGCGGCTGGAATACAGCTCGTTGTCAGCCTTGGGGCTGATTAGAGAGCAGCTCTAGAAGAAGCAGATGATGGTTGTATCTCCTTCCCTTTGTGTACTTCTACACCCCCAGTGCTTCACACAGAAGCTTGTTTCACCAGGTCTGTTTTCAGTACAAGGCTATTGCAGCAACAATATCAAATATTGAACGTATTATGAAGCAATTCATTCAGCTGGACAGAGATGTTACGGAGGGGAGTTTATCTTGATAAGATAAGCAGGCACTTGGTTGCAGAGACCGACACCGATCAGAATGTACAATTTGTTTGGCCCCTCTGAGCTAATTTATATTTGGTGAAAGAACAAATACGAACAGACATAAATATCCAAGACAGATACTGTCCTAGCTTCTAAAAGGAAAAACACACCTCCCAGAAACATTATAAGTTAAAGTTTTAAGCTTCAGTACACTGGCAAACAAAAAATAACAACCAAGTTTGAGTAGCGAGCCAGATCCAGACACCGCAGGCACAAGAAATCCAGGAGGTTCCTGGAGAGTGTTGATGACAACTTCATTCTCCATGAGACAGAAGAGCCAACAAGGAGAGGTGCAATGCTGGACCTTGTTCTCATCAACAAGGAAGGGCTGGTGGGGAATGTGAAGCTCAAGGGAAGCCTTGGCTGTAGTGACCATGAAAAGGTGAAGATCAGGATCCTTGGGGCAGTGAGAAGGGTGCACAGCAGGCTCATTATCATGGACTTCGGGAGAGTAGACTGGCCTCTTCAGGCATCTGTTTGGTAAGGTAGCATGGGATAAAGTTCTGGAGGAGAGAGGGGGCCCAAAAGAGCTGGTTAATATTCAAGGATCACCCCTGCCAAGCACAGGAGTGACGCACCCCGACAAAGAGACGAATGCCCCGTCCCTGCTGGTGCTCAAGGCCAGGCTGGATGGGGCTTGGAGCCCCCTGATCCAGTGGGAGGTGTCCCTGCCCATGGTAAGGGGTGGCACTGGATGGGCTTTGAGGTTCCTTCCAACCCAAATTATTTCATGATCTCAAACTTAGCTGGAGGGCATAATTTTGGAGGTCAGAAGGCCCAAAGATAATTAAAATTCTGTCTGGTTTTGTGGAAAGAAGCCCCAGTAGTATCCTTGTTGCATGAAAGGCTTTCACAGGAGACAAATTTCAGCAAGCTTCAGAGCCCGTGCCTTGAAGCAGAAAACCACAAGAAGCTGAGCTCCACTGCCCAACTGCTCTCAGAATGGCTTGTTTAGAAGTTTGTCATTCATTGTGTGCAAACCCTCACTACAGATGCCGTTGGTTTATAAACAGCAATTAAGTTTGAACCCACACTAGAAACTTAGAGTTAATGAACTAGTTCAACTTCTGAATGAATGCAATTTAAGGAACAGTTTTTTCCTAGCAAAAACAAGGCCACAGGTTAAGTACAGCTATTCCAGCAAGTACAAGCAGGAGGGGTGAAGTGCCTATTAGCATCTGAGCTAAGAGAATAATTAGTTTTACCTCTTTGTGTTCACAAATGGGTTGGAGCAACTTCCAGTTTTCTTGCATTTATTTATGATGGGAAATTTGCAAGATTATTCCTGCAAATAATTAGTTATTGATCTCCAGGTTTGCTTAGGGAAAAGCACTCATAAGCAACTCAATCTATTATTCAAGGAACATTTGTTCTTTAGGGATTTGTGCCACTGGAACCACATTTTTGGTCTAGTACTGACTAAGCACAACTTCAGGTTTCTTCATGGTGGGGGATGGAGGTGTCTGAAGTCCCATTTTTGAGTGACACTTTTTTTCCTTCTTCTAATAAGTGTTTTTCACCAATATTTGCTTAAAAGGTTTTGAGTATTTCTTGAAAAAAAAAAACATAGCTATTTTATTAATATTCTACAAACACTTTCCCAGCATTCAGATGTAGTAACTAGCAAGCCCTTGGATTCCTCCTAATCCTGCAGGGCTGAGGGACAACTTCAGACGTACACAACTAGGGACAGATCTTTAAGTTCTGCTCAGCTGTCTGCTTCTTACCTTGACAGTCAAAGCTCTGGTCACCAGTACCACCACCCATCTCACTTTTGTTACAGAACCATGAGGATTTCAGCCATGCAATGCAAGCTTTTCCCAATGTCAGGACCTGGCACGCTACGCATTGCTGTGATTCTTCAACCCAACATAACACAAAGGCAACCAAGCTTCTCGAGGTCAGTATTGCCACCAGGAAAGTACTGAGCCCCCACCACAAACGCTTTCCTATCAGCCTCTGGTCCCTTTCTCCAGAGAGACATGAATTAGCACTTTTCTCCTATCCTTGTTTTCAAGAAGCATTTATTGCCCTCTGATTTCTGTTCAGGTTGTATTGAGTTACTCCCAGAAAAACAGAGCAGACTTTCAGTCTGCAGTAATTAAAGAGGGGCAAGAACTAAGCAAATTAGTTATCAAACTTCAGCATCTCTGCTTTGTGCTTCTCTGGTCGTTGTCAGAACAAGCCGCCAGTGCCAAATATTACAGTTTTACAGAGAAAAAAAAAGAGGTGTGTATGGAGGTGAAGCAGCTCCTGACAGGCTGGTGGAGAACGGCAGCGCTCCTGCACCAGCCAAGCACGCCCAAGTGAATGGTTGCAAGGCAGTAACCAAGGAAACCAGAGGGGACTGACATCATTGCTGATGCCAGAACAGTCTGGAAAAATCGCATCCTGCCCCACACCCCAACAGGAGCACAAAGCCTACCATGCAGATCTCTCTTCAAGCTACAGAAGGGAGAAGCCCAAATAAGTGCTGGGGTCTCCAAGCATCCATGCTGGGATTGCCTTGGGGACATGGAGAGAACCCACGCCTGTCAGCATTGTTTTGCTCCTCCGGAACAACATTTGCAACTTGCTGACTTAGATCAGCCCATGTTTGCAGCTCTACCCTCATCAGTGGCAACGCAAGAAACACAGGCTGGCCGGACACAAGTGCATGGCTCTGTGCCCCATTTTAATAGCAACGAGCTCTGTGACAAGAGACCTGAAAAGAAGTTCACAGCCAGCCCCATACTCTGTGATAATGATATTGCAGAGCTTTCTTTCCTGCATATCAGCTGTAAATATTCCTTTGGAAGCGCCTCCTGCATCAGCAGACACATGGGTGCAGCTGCATCGCCAGCCCTTCCACAGCCTTTCAGTGAACACTACAGTTAGAGAGGTCCTGAAACTACCTGGTACAGCGCTCTTCTGACTGTCTAGACTCACATGATTTTAAGTGCTACTTCAGCTCCTTCATATCCCATTTCCCTGCTCAGCCCCCACCTGTACTACAGCAATTCTTCAAATTGTATGCAACAAAAGCCTCTAGAAGTATTACTTCATCCTGCTGCAATCACAGGAGATGTCAGCTTGAAATGTACTTTTGGAAATTATCAGGTGCAAAGCCAGCAGTGTTTGTAAATGCAAATGCCTTGAGCTGTCCTTAAGCCTTCAGCTTCCCTCCTTTTCACAACTGCAATGCCAGACTCAGCATCAGGGACAGCGTTAGTGTTTATTCCTTTTAAGAGTCCATGCAAATCGGCATCACCACGCGATGATGGGTTCAACAGAAATCTGCATTTCCTGGGCAAAAGAAGTAAATTTCTGTTTGTTTTTGGGACATTTTTGTTTGCTTTTTAAAGGCATGTTGTGAAAAATCAGAGCTTCTTTTGGGGAGGCAAGAGATAAACAGGCCTTTAAAGGAACACCTTCCTTTGCAAGCCGAACAGGAGAAGTCTGTCCCAATGCACAACAGCCCTCTTCGATAGCACACACAGAAGGATGGGATGTCATCCAGAGGGACCTGGACAAGCTGGAAAAGTGGACCCATGTGAACCTCATGAGCATCAACAAGTCCAAGGGCTGGAGCACCTCCCATACAAGGACAGGCTGAGAGTTGGGGTGTTCAGCCTGGAGAAGGGAAGGCTCTGGGGAGACCTTAGAGCAGCTCCCAGTACTGAAAGGGGCTCCGAGAAAGCTGGGGAGGGACTATTTACAAGGGCGTGGAGTGACAAGAGGAGCAACAGCTTTAAATTGTAAGGGAGAAGATTTAGATTAGACATTAGGAAGAAATGTTTTGCTGTGAGGGTGGGGAGGCCCTGGCCCAGGGTGCCCAGAGCAGTGGTGGCTGCCCCATCCCTGGAGGTGTTCCAGGCCAGGTTGGATGGGGCTTGGAGCCCCCTGATCCAGTGGGAGGTGTCCCTGCCCATGGCAGGGGGTGGCACTGGGTGGGCTTTGAGGTCCCTTCCAACCCAAACCATTCTGTTAGCTTCCATAGTCATTACTATCCAGGTTCACACTGGGATTGGGTCCTTCAGCATCGGCTTTCCCTTACAACACTAACCACAAGAGAACCTCTTTGCACCATCCAGTCACCAGTGAAATCCACACTTGGATGTTAGGGTACTAGAGGTTCGAAGCTGGGTGTTTGGTAACCAGCATTCTCAGCACCTCTGTGTCCATTCCTGCATGCTGTTCTCACAACCTGCTGGCTGCCCTTGGCTGAGTCACCATGCCTTTAGCCCTTGCTTACAGTCAGGGTATTGATCATCACTTGTATCACTTCATACACAACCCAGCCCCCCAGGCTCTTATCTAGAAGTTTCAGGAGTGTATAGAAAAACCTGGCTCTAGCACAGAATCTGAGAGCAGATACCGTGAAGCTGAAACCTGTATTTCACAAATTTAAATTGCATTTCACAAGTGATTTATCCTCACCTTAGAACAAGCACAGAAAGTGAACTTCAGGGAAGTAGAAATACAGAATCAATGTATTATTAGTATCATAGAATCATAGAATGGCTTGGGATAGAAGAGACCTCAAAGATCATCCAGTTCCAACCCCCCTGCCATGGGCAGGGACACCTCCAACTGGATCAGGGTGCTCAGAATCCAACCTGGCCTTGAACACCTCCAGGGATGGAGAAACCATACAAGCTTTTATATACTTAGAGTACTGACAGTTCCATTATAGAGGCAGGGAAACTGAGGCACAGATACCCCCAAGGCTGTGAAGGGCCCATAGCAGAGGACAGCAATACTTGAGGCTCAAGACTGCCAGGGCATTGTTCTAACCTGCAAGCTACAACCGCTCTTACAAGAGCAACGTTTTATGTCAGCACCAATTGATCAAGGAAAAATCCCAATGCTTGGTATGGAATTACTCACTAACTCTCACCACAGCTTCAGAAAACTCCAGTAAAAAAAAGCCACCGTGACCTTAAGCAGTGACAAACTACATGTTAGAAGTTCTTATGCTGAGCAAGATAATCACATTTTCTGTCACCAGCACGGAGCACATCTAGAAGACCAAATTTAGAGACCCCTTCATGGTCAGTCAACAGCAAGAGCTGGCTGCTACAGCCCTTTAACGCTGCATGTTGCACTTCCTGTGCTCAAAAACTATCAAGAGGAAATCAAGAGCTCAGATGCAAGAACCCCATAATAAGAAAGTCTTAAAAAAGGAAATCTGTACGCAAAGCACCGCTGCACTACAAATGTGAAGTCACGGAACACACTGCATGGGTAAAGAACATCTCAGACTTTGGTTAAGTAGCATCCTGGTTGCTATTTAGTGAGGTGACACTTTATCATCTTTAATGCAATTCTGAAACATGTCCTGCTCAAGTCCCTGCTACGTTAAAACAGGCTCATTGCCTTACAATGATGTACATAACTAGAACTGCTACAGAACTACACTGCTTCTCTGCCCCAGATAAGCTTGTCACCAGCGAATTCTTCCACCCCCTTTTTCCTTTCCATATTAATGTCCTCCATCATAATAAGGATTCTTACCCACTGCCAAAACTCAATTTACACTATTTACTTTAATGACCTCATTTGTCATCCTAGCATGTGTGTCTGTCTCGGGGACTGCAGCCCCGTCAGTCTGCCAGAAGGTCTCATTTACAGTTTGCTCTTTCATTATTATTTTTAAAGATTAAATTGCTTCCATTTCAAGGCAAACAGTCTGGGAACTCCCACAGCCCAGAGGACACCGAGGCACATTCATACATTTGATCAGTACTTTTTAGAGTTACATACATCCCAATCCCAACTGACTCTCCCTTCTCACCACCCCACTGCATCACTCACCTATTCCCACCACCTTTCACTTTGTTATTCCTTTTCATCTGCATAAAAGATATGCACTGGTTATGAGACTTCAGTATTGCCATAACATTCTGAGTTGTGGGAGGAATTTTAACTTTTTTCTTTTTCTTTTGGGAAGGGAGGAAAAGCATGTGATCCTGTCCTTCCCCAGTGCATCATTCATTTGTCTGTTCTAAACCGCATTTGTTTATCTCACAGCTTGACTGCTCCGGCGAGGTATGTTCCTTCCTATTAGATTATATTTCTCTCTTACGGTGTGTCTCCAAGCCTGACATGCTCACTAAAATTCAATGTTAATTAAGTCATTTAAATGGGTTAGGGAAGAGCATAGTACTTCATGTTTCGTTATACCACATGTTTTGTGGAAGCAGCATTTCACAAACTGCCAGAACGATGGCTAACAGGAACCTCCGAAAATACAGCATCAAACCCAGAGCAATAGAACGCTCTGCCATTCAGAGCAAAGGAGGACGGACCGGGTACTTAAGAAATTACTTATATCTGTGTGCTCTGTCTCAAAACCCCCGTTTCTCAGCTTGTTTGCAATATCATCGAAAGGAGATATTACAAGCCATTTTCTTATCCATTCCCTTGCCTCCTCCCAACTCAGTGTCCAACTGACTGGGACAAAACGTGCCTTCCCAATGCAGCCCTCGCGACCTGCAGTGCTGCTGCCCTGCATTTTCAGTTCATGTAGAAACATTTGCAAGGCAGACTGGACATTTGCTAGACATCACTGGCAAACCTCAGTATCAAGCTTAACCAGAACAAACAGATTAAGGTACGTGCCAAACTTGGAATCACAATGTTACCAGTTCCTTCAATGCTTAGAAATGCTTTACCCAGGCTAACGAAACCTGTTTTTTAACAACAAAAAAAGAGCAATGGAGCTTCCCTTGTAGCAAAGCTCTAGAGTTCAAAGTTATTTCAAAGTCACTGAGCATCCATCTCATTTTCTTCAGCTCGTACCATCACACAATGACTTCTTTCTTGTTTTCCTTCCATTGCAAACATTTGTCCAAAGTCCCAACAAACATAACCACAAACTTTTACATCTCCCATCAGTGATCCCCATTTCTTCAGAAGCTTTTGCACGGAATAAATTGGTCCCAAACCAATATGATGATAATACTTCTTTATACAAAGACATCCTTTCTTGGGATGTCTTCTAAGTAGACTTGAGCAGGAACACAAGGAATAAGCTCTTTTCCAGATGTATTTGAGTCCGATATAAAGGCAGGTATTTTCTACAGAAAAACACACTTCAGATTTCTCATCAATATTTATATAGAAAGATAAACCAAAATTTTTAGCTTGCTTATAGATAATATATGATGGTAACTCAGCAATAAAACAACTTTATAGGTAATTCATGATGTATAAAAGCATATAAATGTTACTCACTCTCAGATGATCAAGTTACTGGTACATAGGGAGAGGATGAAAGATACTATAGGAGCCTTCCCTGGACTCCCTTAATGGTGCCCTGGCTGATCACATGCAGACAGGAGCAGCAGCAAGGCTGAGGAAAAACAAACAAGATTTGACAACATTAAATCAGCAAAAACATTACTAGTGTGGTCTGAAATAATTTGCTAATACAGAAGCAATACATCAGCATCTTTTAGGAACATCAGGTAGTGCCAAAAAGATGAAAGCATTTTAGAGTCTGCGCACTAGAAACCCAAAAAATAGCTTTTAGACTCAAGATTATTAATTTTTTACTTTATTTTCCTTTGTACTTATTTTACTTTATCTGTGAAGGACTTGTGCCATTGGCAGCCTCTGCTTGCTGCAGCACAGAGCGGCTGATGCCTGTGTAGCCAACTCAAACCTGAGATCCAGAGAATGCAGGGATAGGGCGAGGGGGAACATTTTTGAGCTGAAAGAGCAGAGACTGAGGTGAGATCTTAGGCAGAAATGTTTTGTGTGAGGGTGGGGAGGCCCTGGCCCAGGGTGCCCAGAGCAGTGGTGGCTGCCCCATCCCTGGAGGTGTTCCAGGCCAGGTTGGATGGGGCTTGGAACCCCTGATCCAGTGGGAGGTGTCCCTGCCCATGGCAGGGGGTGGCACTGGGTGGGCTTTGCGGTCCCTTCTGACCCAAACCACTCCATGAGTCTGTGACTGACAAGGAGTGTTTACTCTTTCTGTGGCAGCTGCTTCCCAAAAAAGCACAGACAGAATATTAATAAAAAACAGTAAAGTGGAAAACCACAGAATTTGCATGTGAAGTAGGGAATAATTCCTATTGTTCCTGTTCTACAGAAAGGGAAACTGAGACACAGACCACTGAGGCCATTCCTGTAAAGCTCTAAAGAGAGAGATGGAGAGCTTGAAAGAGACCCAGAACTGTGGTTTACAAGGAAAGCCCAGCTCGCATGACCTAAATCTTCCTATGATTCAGAAATCCAAGATGAAAATGCTGCCTAAGCAGGTATCTTCTTGTAAGGAGCGTCATGTTTAACAAACCAGACTCTTCTGGTACTCTCTGTCAAAAGAGTTTCGCGATCCATTTAATAAGGGCTAACGGCTCTTTCTGACAGACACGAAACTCTCACGGTTGGCATATTTTGACACCTACTCTAACTGTATAGAGGAATTTGTAGTCACAGCAGGTAAACGAGCTGTGGACAGGGAACACAACTAATTTAATAGCATGAATTATTTACACATACATTCAGGAAAGCCATCTTGCTACACAGCAGTCCCAGCAGCAGGTATTATTAATTTATAACACAACTACAGCTACATTAAACAGAACGAGGCTTTCATAAAAACTTAACTGTGGAGACCCAGAAAATATTGCCTAGCCCATCCAGAAAATATTGCCTAGCCAATCCAGAGAGTAAAACTGGGCTCCCTAACAAAGCCAAAAAATCAATCACATCTCTTGGGCAATGAAACAACATCCACAAGCTTCCAATTTGCATCCCGACATGCCTACTTGTCTGCTGTGCCTGTACAAAGCAAGGCATCCCAAAGCAGGATTTGCCTTTAAGCTTTCTTAAGCTTCCAAAATAGCATCCATTTCCTCCCTTTCTGAACAGCAAAGCCAAGGCACCTTCCTCCCTCAGCAAGCAAAACCCTCCAAAAGATAACAGGGAGCACCCCCGCTCCTGCAATCCCCCCAGTGGGCCCAAGTCAGCACCAATCTGATTGGAGGCAAGAGGAATAGAGATGCCTCAAAGGGAAAAAAGAGAAGCATTTGGAGGTGGAATGCTAGGAATAACAAGATTTGATGAGAAGCTGCAGATGGTAGGGAGGAAAGGAGGGAACTTGAAATACCTGAGTAGAGAGTCAAGGAGAAGGGAGCAGTGCATGAAGCACAACTGCAACAGGAACCTCCTGAGAGTCAGAGTGAAGACTGTGGCTATGGGGAATTTAGGCAAGATGAGCAAGTGGAACTAGGGAGACTGACTGCTCCAGTTCCCTCCGGGTAAAGCAATGTAGATAATAAATCTGGTGGGAGAAACCCGGCCAGCAATGAGAAGTGTGAAGACAAAATTGATAAGGAATAGGCAAGACTGAGCATGGGGCAAGAGATCCTTCCTTCACAGCACAGCTCGGCAGCATTAACCATCACCTTTTAAACGAAGATGTTTACATGACAGAAACCCACACCATGTCGTGCAATTCCAAGACGCTGGTTTTAGAAAGATGTGTCTTATTTCCTTGGTTTAGCTTCCAGTCTGATGCTTCATATTCTTAAATCCTGCTTGCGTGTTTTGCACCATCTGCAAAGAAACAGAAGCCATCACTCTACATGTTCCCAGCACACTATCTATCCTGATAACCACACTAAGGACTGGAGAGTCTGCATCCTCACATGCTTTTTTGCCCAAGAGATGGCTGAGGCAGCAAATTAATCTTTGTACAGTAGGAAATCAGTTCCCATTAATGACTACAAACCCTCCAGAATGCACTGTGATCAACGTGAAATCATTTCAGAGAGCACAACGTCGTGGCAGAGATGGCTCTGCCAGCAAGTCTTTGCTAAAAATCAAAGGGCTGAAAAGAGCCTGTTGGATTGCCTGTTCTTGTTGATTTTGAGTGTTGCCATTTTCAGCAGAGGTATCTGGTGCTTCATGAGTGTCCCCAGTGCACTTAAACCTTACCGAAGAGTAAGGAAAAAGCATGTGAACAACCCTGTGAAGCAGCTCTGCCTTGCCCAGATGTATTTCTGGTACTTTCAAGACACCTCTCTTTGCCCTACTTAGAAATCATTTTGCGGTACTGCATAAATCACCAGACAGGGACACATCTTGGGTCAATCCTCCTAAGTCCCAAGCCTCCCTACACCCAGGAGGGAAAAGCATCCTACTATGCCAACACCTGGTGGAGTCGCCATCCCTGGAGGTGTTTAGAAGACGGGTGAATGAGTTTCTCAGGGACACAATTTAGTAAGGGGACAGGTGGGGTTGGGCTCTATCTCAGAGGTCTTTTCCAACCAGATGATTCTGTGATTCCCTTCTCCTTGTAAAAGAGAGGTGAGGAAGGGCTTTACTCCTTGTGCTGGATTGGGACTATCACTGCATGCAAGTCACTAACAGAGCGCTCACTGTTACTGCTGGGATTTCCGTGGTGGTGACATCCGGTGCTCAGACTCCTGCTGAGGCCCCAGGGAAGGCTGTGCCCGTGGGCCAGGACAGTTAGATGGCACTCACAGAGCCACATACCAAAACTACAATGAAGAAACTACCTATTAACTGCAGCTACTGGAAAAGCAGGAAGTTTAGTGATCCCAGCAGGGTCAAAATTATCCTGTGTCAGGAATTTCGGGCAGCATGAGAGGCAGCTTCATACTGAATTTAGGAGGAGAAAAAAAAGAGATGGCTGCTTCTGGTTTTGTAGAGAAGGACAACGGGACAGATTCAAACAGGAGACAAAGCCTTTGAAAGGTGTTGCCCTTCTGGTACCAAAGAAGAGGAGACACTCCACAAGTTATCTGTAACTCCAGTTACGTTAAAGACAAGCAGGGACCTACTCTGCCATGCAGTATCTTTCACCAGAAGTGCTGCCCAGTTCCCAGCAGGCATCTACCCAGTGCTTTCAGGGATTTTGCAGGCCCTGAAGGGGACACGATAGCTCTGTGCCTCGGGTCCCCTCTCACAGACAGGTCACGGAGGCAACAAGCCAAACGTGCCCTACGCAGTCATGAGAGCACATGTGGGCGAGATCTCATTACCTCCTCGGGCCAGGTACTTGTTTCTGCATCACCTGCATAGTCAGTGAACAATTATGATTTTTTTATGTGCTGTCACAGCTCTGGTCAGCAGCTGAGGAAGAGGTCAAAGAGGGCAGAGGACTCATTGAAAACTCTCAGACTCAGAGCAAGTTCCGTGACAGACTGGTTTGGGAACCTTAATCACATTATTTGTCTGCTCTCTGCTTCAGTTTCTCCCTTTACAAATGGTCATAGCGGGAACAACCACTCACCTGAAATGCTTTGAAACATAAAATCATGAAACGTTAGACATGGGTCACATTATTGCTGCGTGCTGTGACCAACCCACACGCCGAAGAAGACAGAGTTTTTAAAGGAAGGGAAAGGACAAATAGGCTTTTGGGCTGGCAAGTCAGTACTGTTAGCAAGAACCACAGGCATGAAGCAGAATAACAAGTTTAGACTCCTACGTATTTCAGGGCATGGAACAAGGATCACTTAGCAGAGCAGAAAGCACCTATTGATAAAGACACAACATGCATTTGCTCGTTGCCTGGTGCTAACACAAACATCACTCACACTAACAACAGGCATTACCAGACTCGAAAGCACAGCAAGCAATTTCAAGCAGCCGCTCTAAGTGCATCACCTACTGGTTACCCACACCACAGTACAGGGCACGGACAAATCCTGCCTCCAGAAGGGCTCCATCACTGGGTATCCTGAGGACAAACTAATTGTGCCTCCCCTGAGGCATAAGACCTCAGAAAGGTTAGGAGCCCAGAAAGAAGCCAACTTTCCTTCTGCATACCAAAACACATACAAATTCCTTCCAGATTTCCTTACCTCCTTTCTCCTCCATGGTTGATCTTTTTCCTCAAGGAAGCAAAGTAGGAGGCAGCACCAAACACCCTCATAAGCAAACAGAACACTTAAAGCAGCAGACAAGTCAAGGGGAAGCACCATGTACATCAGTAGACTTCATCACCACAAAGCTCTAGCAAAACCAAAGCTACTTTCTCCCCCCAAAAAACCCCAAATCCAACCCATATTTTTCATCACAGAAAATCTCAAGCAAAAATCACTCAACCACACCCACTGCCCCAGCAGCAATCAACAGCTTAGATGAGCCCTTCTGGCTGGAAGGGTATACCAGCTCTACCTGTGAACTAAGCCCCATTGCTCCTACTTGTCTCTTACAGGTCAGTCTGTATTGCTGGGAGGGCGGGGTGGAGCTGGAATCCACCAAAAATATTTCAGTGGGATTTTTCAGGATTTATGAAAACAACAACTTAATTCCTAGCATTCAAAAATGAGTGAGTTTTTACAAGCTTCCTGCTTTTTCATTAGAAATATGTTGAGAATTCATATTTTCTCTCTTTTTCTCCTATATTTTTCCCCTTTTCAGGATCCTAGGGGAGGAGACGAGTGTATTTTACTTTTGATTTCTGTTCAAGAATGTAATGGAAACTTGGATATTATTCTTTCATGAAAATATCCATTTAGGAAAAAGGCAATTCTCTTTCAGGAACAGATAGTTTCAGTTAAAAGAAAAGAATAAAAAGGTAAAATGGTACTTTCTAACGAGAAGCTGGAGTCTAGTCTTAATTTATTAAGTAACAACCCCAGCCATGCAAACACACTTGCTTTGTTATTTTCCCCAGTGTCCACACTTACAGCAGGCAAGATTCCTGACAGGACTTTTTAGTTACCAGCAGTAAATGGTTAGGAAAAGAAAAAAAACCAAACAAACACCTAGCACTCAATCTGTATTTCTGATTTACAGTCAGACTTTCAGGACTTAGCCCAGGTCAAAACTCAGAGCTGTCTTTCTGCCTTATTCAGCAAAGGATGCTGCCCCGTGGCTCTGCGATCTGGCGGTGCCAGAGAGGAATTTGGCTTGGGGAATGTGTCAGCGTGGCTCTCTTCCTGTGGACGGGCTGCAGAAGGTGAGCCGCTATCAGGCAGGGATTTTTGTCTAGACTGATGCTAGGAGACGGTAAGCAAACTCTTCCCCATCACATACCACTACAGAATTCCTGTCATTGCAGCCGGGTCAGGTTGCCTCCAGGATTTGCAAATGGGAGGAGATTTTGCTGTGCCCACTGGGTGTGGAAACAAGGTGCAGTAGGAGCGTTTGTAGGAGAGATGAAGGTTGGGAAAGGCAGGTTACACACCAAGAAGTGATTAATGCTTCAGCTCTGCAGCTGCAATGGGTGACGCATCCAGGGGGACCATTGCTGGCTGCCCCTGCCTGTCTCCAGGAGCGCAATGGATGGGAAGGAATGAGATCCCTGAACCAGCACTGTACGTTCTTGCAGCAACAGAGGCCTGTGGTTGGCAACTCAAGGGAGAGAAAGATGAATGTTAATAAGCAGGACCTGGAAACAATCTCTATCTGCAATCTGCAGATCTAGTTCATTACTTCTTTAGTTTAAATTAAAGTCCTTACTTAATGAGTTTGGGCACAAAGCCGTTTTACCAGAGACTTCTGTCAGTAGCGTTGTATTTATAACTGTGATATCAATGTGTTCCACCCAAGACTGAAATCCCTTTCTATTTTGAGATGTGCAAGAAGAGAAGGGCAGAGTTCCTGCCCTGAAGAATTTACAATTTAAACAGGCTGCAAGACAGGGCGAAAGGGGTGCTGTGGAGCCCCACGGTATTCAGCATTGGAGTCCAGTGAATGTCAGAACATGGTCTGCTAATCGAATGCATGTTCATTCAGTTGTTGACCAAAAAAGTGTTTCCATAAATATACAAGTCCAGACATGGTTCAGAGCCACATCCCTAAAGCAGTACAATCGGGGGTGTCTGTAAGCTTTTAATCAGCCATTTCCTCACTGCTGGTTTGTCAGTGTAGAGCTGCAGCTGCTGCTCTGTCAGCTTCAGAAATGCTGAGCTCCCTCACTGGTGATTGAAGTTCTCCCCGCACCTCATTAGCAGCTCTCCCAGTTGTCTGCCCCGCATCAAAGGGGTTTCCCGAGGCTTTGACAACAACCTCCCTGCTTCCAAGGGAACGCTGTTGCAAGCTTGTTTTTTTGTAAGAAATGATTTAAGGGAGCTGAAAGAGGAGGATTTTCCCATAGATGGAAGAAGCTCCAGTTTTGCATCCCACCATGCACAGCAGATGATTCCTACAGCCAGAGGGGAGGAGAAGGCCTGCACGTACAGCACTTCCACTGAAGAAGTGGCTCTCAGAAGATGCTGCAGCAGGAAGGGCAGGCAGACACAGGCTCTGCCAGCACCTCAGCGGGAGATTAAGCTGCAGTGTGTGTAAACATATGGGAGCTCTAATCCAGCTTGCAAAGACGAAAAGGCTGATGCTGGTGTGAAGCTATGGAGGTTCATGCTTTGATGTGGAATGATCAGACGGGGAGGGGCTCTTGCTCAGAGAGGGCAGGGATAGGACAAGGGGGAATAGTTTTCAGCTGAAAAGGGGGAGATTGAGATAAATATTAGGAGTTTTCAGATGAAAACAGGGAGATTTGGATAAGACCTTAGGGAGAAATGTTTTGCTGTGAGGGTGGGGAGGCCCTGGCCCAGGGTGCCCAGAGCAGTGGTGGCTGCCCCATCCCTGGAGGTGTTCCAGGCCAGGTTGGATGGGGCTTGGAGCCCCCTGATCCAGTGGGAGGTGTCCCTGCCCATGGCAGGGGGTGGGACTGGGTGGGCTTTGAGGTGCCTTCCAACCCAAACCATTCCACAATTCTATGATTTGTCCTCAGTGAGATGGAATTCATGCTGCTGCACCACCTCAGAGCATGAGCAGGCTGGATATGCCCTCCTTGGCCTCACACACTGACATGCCAAACCCTCTTTTGATTGCAAGACAATCAAGACAGAGACTTACAAAGCAGCTTAAGACGAGGAAAGCTGAGTGCCCACACTCAAACTGAGCTTCAAGGTGCTTGCGAAACAGTACCAAGCGTGAATGCGTGCAGACCTGTCTGCACTGTGACAGCTTTTCATCATTGCTCTTCATCTTTGAGCACGAATTTTTAAGGAAACAAGTGAGCCCTTATTTCCCGGCACTGAAAAGGCCTCCAGGCATCACATCCAGAGCAATTTCCCTCACTGGAAGATTTTCCATCTAATGTGCCCCTTGTAACAGTCACTCTGGTGCTCTGGCTGCAGAGCAGGGAGAGAACGTGCACCAGTATGTGCACACGATGGAGTCTGTGTGCATGCACAAGCAGATCTGAACCTGTTCACACCCCAGATAGCAGGGCAATAGGAACCAGTGCCCTTCTCACTGTGTGTTAATGGTCATTCCACACGATGTTGCTATGCAAAACCCAGGAGGGCTGCGCTCTGCATCTGTCTGACTCCTAGCTAGCGTTGCTTCAAGCAGCTGTTCAAGGGAGATAATTAAGGATGGTCTCCAAATCCATAAATCAAAGAGAGGAAGACCTAGAAAAGGGGGACAAAAGGAAGAAAAAAGCACTTTAAAATATGCCCTGTGCTGTCTAATACTGAGATAGTTTCTTTCCAGGTGCAATTGTGTTTCAGAAAGAGCACGCTGAGACTCGGAAAGTTCCTTGAGAATCCAGGTGGGAGGAAGAATTTAATCTCTGGGTGTTTGTGTGGCTTTGAGTGCTTCGCTCTGCTGTTAAATTGGAGCCCTGCTTCCCTGCCTGGCCTGCCAGGGAAAAAGCAGACCATGGTGGCTCCCCAAGGAAAAGCTGTCGAGCTGAGGGGATCTGACTGGCTATGAAAAAAATACCAAGGGAGAGCAGTAGGGAGATTCTTTTTTCCACAATCCAGATACACAAGGACGAAGCTCAACGAATAGCAAAGCTCCATTAATGTCTCCCTTAGGAGCGTTAACATTTTATGAGCATCAGTAAAGTGACAGGAGAGTTGAGAGAGAAATCCCAATTCATAGCAACGGAGAAACTGGGGCAGATGAAGGCCAAGGTCCGTATATATGGAAATGTTGCCCAACAGGCATCCTGAGGGGACACATCCACTCCCAAGCAGAACTAAGTTCATTATCAGTGTCATCTTCTGGCTGCAGCCAAGCCTGTGGCCTCTCTGCTGCTTTTCAACCCCATGCACCATCTGCTTGGTGCATCACAGCTCGGACAGACAAGCTGAACCAGGCAACCGGTGTCCAAAGCAAGGGAATGCCCTGATTTTTCTGTTCTGGAGTCCTCAGCACAGGAAGGACATGGAGCTGTTGGAGCGAGTCCAGAGGAGGCCATGGAGGTGATCGGAGGGCTGGAGCCTCTCCCATACAAGGACAGGCTGAGAGAGCTGGGGTTGTTCAGCCTAGAGAAGAGAAGGCTCTGGGGAGACCTTAGAGCAGCTCCCAGTGCTGAAAGGGGCTCCAGGAAAGCTGGGGAGGGGCTGGATCAGGGAGTGCAGGGATAGGTTGAGGGGGGAATGGTTTTAAGCTGAAAGAGGGGAGACTGAGGTGAGATCTTAGGGAGAAATGTTTTCCAGTGGGGGTGGGGAGGCCCTGGCCCAGGTTGCCCAGAGCAGTGGTGGCTGCCCCATCCCTGGAGGTGTTCCAGGCCAGGTTGGATGGGGCTTGGAGCCCCCTGATCCATTGGGAGGTGTCCCTGCCCATGGCAGGGGGTGGCACTGGGTGGGCTTTGCTGTCCCTTCCCACCGAAACATTTCTCTGATTACATGGGGACAGCCTGGGCTCTGAGAGGTGCTGGAATGAATCACTTAAAAAGCAGAGAGGTGTGGATGATTCTTACTTTGAGCACTCCAGACAGATGGAACACTTTTGCAAGCTTTAGACCAAATCATCTCCCAAAGTCCATGAGAGCTCCTTGGGCAGGGATTTTTCAGTCCAAGTGTCAGTGTGAGAAATATCTGTGCTGCCCTCAGCTCTGGTCTGAGGCTCTGGAGGACGAAGGGTGAAACAGACTGACCCAAGAACATGCTCTGCCAGCAGCCTTGGAGAAGATTGCCTTTGTCTGCTTCTGAGAATGATGCTTTTATTTACTTTATTTCCACCCCCCCCTCCAAGCCTCTCTAAACCTACTCTCTCTGCTGCAGAGCAGGGATCTTTTTGTTAACTATTTCCTACTCTGGTTTTGATGGAAGATACACACACTGTCTCCCAGGAGATGACAAATGGACCAACAATCCTGCTCACTTTTAACAGATGAGACCAGAAAGAAAAACTACCAAGACAGAAACCAGAGATTTCAGGTCCATCTGCTCAAGTGACATAAAATCTCAGCTTTTTAAATTAATAAAATGCTAAAATGTTTCCTAGGTGTTTAGATAGCTCCACGCTGAGGTATGCATTCATTAAAAAAAAAGCATAAAAGAGGCATTAAGATTGTATCTTACTAGAATGCTTTTGGGAAGTATAATATACTGTGATTTAAAACATTTCATCTTGCAAGCCCTGGAATGACACACTTCTCTATTTCCATTATTTCCAGGTTTTGGGCCAGGGTCCCTCTCTTCTGTACTGCTTACTCTCATTTCCCCCAGAGGCTTCTGCTGGCTCTCACGTAGGGTTTGATCCACCAGAATGATGCTTGAGAGCTTCAGAAGTCCCAGAAGTTGAACACTCAGTGCCTAAAGACAGGGAGAGATGGTTTAGGAGTGGGATGCCTGTTTTGCATTCTTAGCGGTATTGGTTATTTGAAGTCTGACTTTCAGCATCTTTGTGTCTCAGCTTCCCCATCTATTGAGAAACACGTGAATGCATCTCTCTGCTTGCTCAAAGATGACAGCAAAGGGAAATTCAAATGTGAGTAATGTTTGCAAACTAACATGTGTTTCTTTTCTGTGCAGACACCCATATAAGGCTTCATAACCCTGCTTTAGGCTAAAATCAGATCTCTTTGTAGTGGTTTCAACTGAGCAACTTTTACCCCATGACGTATAGAGGGTTGCAGAGGTTCAGGTTCCAAGAGTGAGAATGAATGCAGAAAAGACAGCAAGTTCTGAGCAGCTGCAGGTTAGATGAGGCCATTTTAAAAATAAAAAAAATCCTGCTATGCTGTGCACCAGGCAGAATGGCGCGTGGGTCTTTTTTGGGGACAGATTCTTCAGAGTCAATCTGGAACTAAAGTAGAATTCTTAATGAAACAGAAGTGCAGCGCTCTAAATTTAGAGACACTATTAATGCTTTTAAAAGCAAGTGCATGTATAGCCATGGAGTGTCTGAAACTTCATTCATAGCGTTTCTTCCCATCAGGCCAAACCTAAAACCCACTGCAGCCAGTAGCAAAAATCCTATTAATTTCAACAAGCCCAGACGTCAGCTCTCTTCTCTTGTTCCTCCCTGCCTTTGGTGACCCATTCGGCAGATTGCTCCGGGTGGGCAAATGAGACAGCCTGCAGTTGTGGATGCTTGTAATTTCATTTTATGCTTTAGCCTTTCTGGCAGCAAAGAAGGTTAGAGCTTGCATAATAGGGCCATGGAGATGGTCTGAGAGGGCTGGAGCATCTCCCCTATGAAGACAGACTGAGAGAGCTGGGGTTGTTCAGCCTGGAGAAGAGAAGGCTCTGGGGAGACCTTAGAGCAGCTTCCAGTGCTGAAAGGGGCTCCAGGAAAGCTGGGGAGGGGCTGGATCAGAGAGTGCAGGGATAGGTTGAGGGGGGAATGGTTTTAAGCTGAAAGAGGGGAGACTGAGGTGAGATCTTAGGGAGAAATGTTTTCCAGTGGGGGTGGGGAGGCCCTGGCCCAGGTTGCCCAGAGCAGTGGTGGCTGCCCCATCCCTGGAGGTGTTCCAGGCCAGGTTGGATGGGGCTTGGAGCCCCCTGATCCAGTGGGAGGTGTCCCTGCCTGTGGCAGGGGGTGGCACTTGGTGGACTTCGAGGTCCCCTCCAACCCAAACCACTCTATGATTCTATAATAGCTGGTTGAGTGAGACAGCAAAATAAACAGCAGGGTAAATTGTTGAAATCCAAAGGAGAGATCTATCTTTGAAATATCATATCTGTTAGTCTAATACTTGTCTGTGTTTGGAAGCAGGCACTCCAGTTCCATTTCCAACAGATGTGCCATACATCATACAGTAATACAGACAGGAACTGTGACTTTTCTGGTAAATCGCTTTCTGCTTGTAATATGCTGATCTCCATGGGACTTCAGTGTATGAGATCCGTGGATTGAAGGCAGTATTGCAGTCTGTGCTATGACAGTTATACATGAGGGATGCTCTTATCAAAACCATACTATGATTTATTGTTTAGTAAAAAGCCCTTTATTTATAAATATTTCACCTGAGAAGAAAATTCACTCTTTAAAACCAAGCACACAGACAAGTTTCCTGTGCCAAAGGATGATCAAAAGAGATTGTCTGGATGGGTGCTGGGGACTCAAGATCTGCAGTTCCTTCACAGTAAATCCTACTAAAATCAAATAGGAATAGAACTCGTGCTTTTTCCTGGGATCATTAATAACTGGTAATCCCTTATCTATTCCTTATTCCAATTAAGCATGTCAAGTGATAGGCAAGGGTTAAAAAGTGGTATTAGTTCTGTACAGAGGCACAGAGATGCATTTCTTTGTTAAAGAACAAATTACAACTCACCTGTCCTGCCAAACGCGCTTCTTCCTCATAAGGTCAAGAAACTCCAACTGATGCATTAATAAAACAAAACCCCAGCTCCTGCCAGTCACTCCTGGGCTTGTCTGTTAGAGACACCTCTTGCTGCCAACAGCCTGGTTCTATTTTTACCGAGCAAATGCTTTCACACCTCACCTTCCCTGTGTGCCCACTTCAGGCGTTGTTCACACCTAGTTTACTCTTAACACCTCTGGAGGACCTTGCAGATAGGTGTGAAAGGACCCCTCCTTTGGACAGGCACATGCTCTGATAGGAAGGGGGGAAACAAATAGGAACCAGAGTTGCTGTCAGCACTTGTGGCTACGGAGCAGGGACAGGAGAGAAGAGGGGCAAGGGAGGGTGGCTTCTCTCCTTCACGATTGCTCTCCAGTTTCTGCCTCTCTCTCTTTGTAAAGAGTTTGGAGTTAAAGCCATAGAAGAAGAGCATCCTCTCAGCACAGGCCTTTATCTTATGGGCTTATTCCATCCAACCTGCAACCTTGCTGCAGTTTTCCATGTGCAACAGTAGTGGGATCACAGCCCTCCAGCAAAGGGTCAGCGTATGCCCTGGTGCAGGACCAGCCGCCCGAAGAACCAAGTCAAAGGCTTACAGTCCCAAATTAGTAATTCGATCAGAACAAGCTTTGCTGCATCACTAGACGTGCTAAAGATTCACGGAGTAATGACTAGGGGCACAGGGGGCCAGGCTGTGGCTGCTCGCCCCTGAGTCTTTAGGATTGCAGTGCAGGACAACATCACTCCCGTCCCTCACCAGTTGCTACGACTTCAGTAAGATGTGTTTGAAATGTGAGTTCTAACCCCAGTGCAGTCTTGGCGATACTCCCACAGCATCCATCTCAGTGACAATTAGGTAAGAAATATGAATCCCCTTGCTATCAGTTTAGAGTTTTTCCAGTAACTTCCTACTTCATCTTTGCATTGTGGAAAGAGGACCACAGATTTAATTGGGATGGAAATAAATCTGTATGCCAACTATAATTTGACTTTAAAGAAGGCTCCTAGTGTTTAAAAGCTATCAGTTTTCCCCTTCCACCTCTGTTATTAATAGCACAGGTGCAAAGGAAATCAGACACTTTCCTGGGACGAACCAAGCTGATGGAGGGTTGGCCAACCTGTGCCCTGTATGTTGGGCTCTTGAAGGGTATCTGGATGCCTGCATATCAGAACATTGCCTACAAATGCTTTGCTGAATCCAGCCTGGCTGCGATTTACCACTGCTAAGGAGAAATATTTCCTAAAAATAAACCTGGCTTTCTTCCTTTCTTTGTTTTCTCCCTCCGTTTGTATTCTTTCTCTTTTCTCCTCCCTACCTAGATATTCAACCAGACCTCTCCCTTTCAGCACTGTCAGTCTAGGGGCCTTCCAGCCACAAGATTACCTACGGTAAATTTAAGTTCATTTACTAAAATTACTGACTCAAGAATAAAACATTTATGAGCCAGGCCTCTGTTTTCCAGTCATTTACAAATACTATCATTTCAACCTTGTAACAGTCAGTAGACCATGTAAGAAGTGAATCATCAAATTGGTTTGGGTCAGGAAAACGCTATTTTATTTCGGAATTACAACATGAAGAAATTACAACATATTTTCAATCGAAAAACAAATAAAAACACCAGTGGCTCGGGGACTATAGGCTTCTTGCAAGTAGATGATGGACAACTACCATAAGACTATAAAGCTCAACACATAAAGTGCTTTCCTTATCTTTACTTCAAGTCAGGCACCTCTGTGTCCCTCACTCTTCCTGAAAAAAACTATAAGATTGGCGCAAAAGGCATGGGAAATTTATGACTATTGTTTCTTGAACTCCCGTTTCCAATTCTTCCTAAGGGAAAGTTACGAGTAGGGTACCAATCCCTCACCTGTCAAAACTAAGGGTTGCTGTTTCTTTCCTCTACCATGGCGAGTGGGGCCGAACTTTTCAGCTGTGGCTGACCGGTCACTTTGGAAATTCCGTTTAGCGTGCCTCAAAAGAACCTATTTTCATCGGACATCAGAGCAACCTTTCCTAGTTCACTAGAATATGATTCTCACTCATAATTAAGTCCATTTTATATTCAGCTTTTCCTCTCCCTCATGCAGAGCAGCATCAGCTTAAGCATTCTCATCTCATTTTTTCTTTTCCCATAATTCAGCTCTTCCCCATTAGCAGGGATGGGGGGGAACCCTCTCTGAAATGCATTCTTTCATCGAAGGTTTCCAACCAGGCTACATTTTCCACGGTCTTTATTTGGATCAATCATATTAAAAGCTGATGTTGCATTATTTAATCTTTGACAGGCATAGAATTAAGATACAGGTTTGTTCACTTACAGAAAATGTCAGACTAGAATTAGATGATCACTTTAGGGATTGAACTTAGCTACTGAGAAAGCTGCTTTTTCAAGCAGAAAATGTTAACATTCTTGCCATATTTTTGCCCTGGGTTCTATTGGCAGAAGAATGGGATTTATTAGAACCTGGAGTAAGTCCGTGGAAAAAAATATCCTGTTCTTTTCTTCAGTGGAAACAAGCTATAACTGAATATTCCTTATCAAACTGTACTGTACCAGGTTTGGTCCGAACATAATAGAAGACACCCTGGATAGTGTACACTGCCACAGGAATTTTAAGGACTTATGCTTGAGGGCAAGTCAGATTGTCTGCTGAGGCTACAGTCTTGTCTGGCTTCAGACAGTTCTATAAAGCTGTGCTGATTTACAATAGCCCAGACATTTCCTCCTGCCACTTAAGTTTTCCACATACAAAGCATGGTGCTCTTAAAACTCAGTTACTAGAAGGACAGAATCCAACATGCTCTACTCCACGGAGATGGTTATTTCGTGGGAGAGCCCAGGATATCAACAAAACCCTTCTCCACTTGATACACCCACCTGGGTCAGGGAGCACACTGCTGGTATAGTGCCATATCCTTCAATACTGTTTGAACATCTCAGTAACGAAAAAGAGCAACTGTGGAGCTCAAGGCCTTGTAGTGTCCTGAATGTCCACTTTACTGGATGAAATCATAGAATAGAATCACAGAATGGTTTGGGTGAGAAGGGACCACGAAGCCCATCCAGTGCCACCCCCTGCCATGGGCAGGGACACCTCCCACTGGGTCAGGGGGCTCCAAGCCCCATCCAACCTGGCCTTGGACACCTCCAGGGATGGGGCAGCCACCGCTGCTCTGGGCACCCTGGGCCAGGGCCTCCCCACCCTCACAGCAAAACATTTCTTCCTAAGATCTCATCTCAGTCTCTGCTCTCTCAGCTCAAAACAGTTCCCCCTCGTCCCACCCCTGCAGTCCCCAATCAAGAGCCCCTCCCCAGCTTTCCTGGAGCCCCTTTCAGCACTGGGAGCTGCTTTAAGGTCTCCCCAGAGCCTTCTCCTCTCCAGGCTGAACAGCCCCAAGTCGCTCAGCCTGGCCTCACAGCAGAGGGGCTCCAGCCCTCGGATCAACCCCGTGGACTCGCTCCAACAGATCCCTGTCCTTCCTATGCTGAGGATTCCAAACCAGCAAAATCAGGGCTCCAGGTGAGGTCTCATCAGAGCAGAGCAGAGGGGCCGAAATGCCCAGCCACTGAAATTTTCATTGCCTTATGCATTGTGCACCTGACCATGAACATACCAAAGCAGCACATCAGCCCCCAGGGAGTGAGAGCTGTGATGGGAAATGACAACAGTTCTCTGAGGGTCCCAACGCTTTTTCTTTATCTGGGCCTGAGCGACCTGGCTACTGCTTTCCTCTTCCTGGAGATGCATTTCATAAGGACCAACGTGCTCTGGCAACGAGTGGGTTAAGAAGCAGCTATACCAGTTTTTCTCCTGCGTAGCTGAGTTACCCCTCAATCAAAGCAACAGCCTGTTTTTCAGCATGGCTCTTCTCCTGCTCAAGAGGTCACAGATTGCCAGCCTTGTTTTAATGAGCTGTGTCCTGTGAATTTCACAGTCACTTCCAGTCTAATAAGGGAACCCACAGGGGTGGTGTTTTCAATTTGCTCCTCTTTCCTGGAGAGTCTGTACCATACATCACTCAGAACAGCTCACAGCTGGTGAAAAAAAAAGAAAAGAATTTGCTCGTATTCCCTACACAGGGATTTTATAATTCAATATTTATTAAGATTGGGGTCCCCTCATTTGAAAGGCCAAACAATTTGTTTTACTGTGTGTGGGATATATTACGTTAATACAGTGAACCACGGCTTCCAAGAACTAATTGAGTGATGGTGTTGAAAAGCCCTGAGCACTATAGAAATATTATGAAAAACTGAGAATCCTTAATGCTTTGTCAAACCGAGCCTCATGCATACAAATTAAATATAATTGGAGTCCCACCATCAGAACTAAGGGCTACTTTACAACTGAAATGACACCTAAACGTCTCATTTTAATTTCAAATTCACTCTACAAAAGCACAGCCTGATTGTTTTACTCCCTTCTAAAGACGACTTAAGAAAAGTGAGGAAACCTAAGCTTTATTTAAACATATATGAATGAATGCCGCCATCAGCTGAAGACCACTGCAAAGCAGTACTTCTCAAATACCCATTAATTCTTCCAGACATCTGATAGTCCCTTGTACATAGAGTAGCAAAATGTTATTGCTCAGTAAATAACACCTCTATCCATTAGATATTCAGGATCTGTTTTCAACATTTAATTGAAAAGGAATGTGCAATATTCCACTATTTTGGAATATAAACTCGATCAATATTCATCCAGAAAACATTTTATTTGAGATGCTTTCTCTTGGCATTTGGAAATTTACTGCCTCTGTTGAACAAAAATAAAGTATTTAATTTCAGTGAGGTTTGGCAGTAGCTTATGCTTCTCTTCTGTCCATTAGTGTCAGAAATGAGCTATAGATCTCTTTCCAATAAATGTTTGTATAAATATGCTTGTATACAGATTAATACAGACTATAAATTCAATGTAAGACACTTCACAGTGAGTCACTAAAAAGATGGAGAGAACTTTATCTTTTTGAGGCAGTGTTCTGTTAATTGGCCAATAGATCACAGGAGAGGATACATAAGTGAGAGAAGCTTCTGTTAATTGATATGAACCTCCTAAACAGAGAGGGGATGAAAGTGTTTCTTTGTCTGTCTCCCACAAACATTTTGAACTGGTTTGGATGGCGTTGTGAATTGTCCTTTACTTGCTTTTTTGCTTAAACTGTTTGAGTTAATGTGATTTTTCAGTTAAAAAGGTAACAACAAGAGATTCATTATCAAAGGGTGTAGCAAATGTTAAGCAAGGTTGGAAAATCTCAACATGCATCCCGCTAATCGTGTGCTCCCACTTTAGCACAAAGCCCCGGCCACACAAGGAGTGGGAGCTGCAGAAAGGGTTTCCAGTGACGTGGGAATGCCTCCCGGTGTGGCCCAAGATAGAATCATGGAATCACAGAATGGTTTGGGTTAGAAGGGACCTCAAAGCCCACCCAGTGCCACCCCCTGCCATGGGCAGGGACACCTCCCACTGGATCAGGGGGCTCCAAGCCCCATCCAACCTGGCCTGGAACACCTCCAGGGATGGGGCAGCCACCACTGCTCTGGGCACCCTGGGCCAGGGCCTCCCCACCCTCACAGCAAAACAGTTCTTCCTCAGATTCCATCTCAATCTCACCTCTTGCAGATGAAAGCCATTCCCCCTCATCCCATCCCTGCACTCCCTGATCCAGAGCCCCTCCCCAGCTTTCCTGGAGCCCCTTTCAGCACTGGGAGCTGCTCTAAGGTCTCCCCAGAGCCTTCTCCTCTCCAGGCTGAACAACCCCAGCTCTCCCAGCCTGTCAGATACCGAGGAACACACTTAGGCCCTGAAGGTTAACAATGAGGCTCATTTTCATGTCCCTAATCTATAATTCCCATCAGCTCAAGGAGACATTATTAACCTTAAGCCTAGTTTTAATTTCCATGTCCTGCTGGAAAATCTCAAAATGTCAAGAAAGAATTCTCCCCTGTACTTCTGGAACGACAATTTCTATTGCCTAGAGAGCAGGAGAAGGACACAGGGTGGAAAACAAAGAAAACCAGCTTTACCTACACTACAGTTAATAAAAAGTAAATGTCAAACGGGACGAGAAAAACTGATGTGATACAGAGGACAGGATCCATGAGAGACTCTGTGTAATGAAAAGGTCAGGGGAACCCATAAATAAAGCCTGATATAGGCAAGATTTAGGGAGGCAGAAGCTCATCAGCAGAGTGCAACCACTCAGGCAATTTAATGAATGTGTTTTATGTAAATCGAAAAATTACTATTCCAGGTACAGAAATTGTCCTCACTCTGAACACTACACACAACTCATGGGAACCATCAAAACCAGGCATAAGCTGCTCACATTCCTTTTACCGATTGCACTGTACAGGGTCACAGTTGCAGGGATGAAGAGCAATTCCCACTTTGGCTGGCTGCCCCATGGAAACGGCTGGTTTTCTTGGGGATTTGGTTTGTAGACCCCACTTTCTCCATGTAAAATCATGTGAGCCTGCTGGTTCTGAAGGGTAGAAATGTCCCATCTTAGAATGTGTATGACTGCGTGGTCTGTGATTGAGCTTCACTCTCCTGTGTTGATACCCCTCCAATTTAATTCCCCCTCTCTGGCCACAGATTTCCCCAGACAAGCCAGGTTCTTATCCACACCAGTGACCATGCTGATCAGAGTGAACTCACAGGGAGAGTGACTTACCCTTTTCTTAAGGGCTATATGATACCCTGCGGCAGTGTCCCATCTCACTGTCTGTTGCTTCTGCAGACAGAACAGCTCCTGCCCAGGTGACGTTGCAGTCATAAAGCCCCATCTCAAAACCTCAACCAGCTTAACATTCAGGATGTGTTCATGAGCCTTCCTGAACTGGAACCTAAACAGAGACAGCAAACCAAGCAGCAGTGAAAGCACTGAGCGGCACAGGATTGTGCAGGGGGTTCCGGGGAGGGCAGGGCTGAGACGCAATCTCACTGAGTCACAGCCTTAGCCGTGAATTATGCTGCCTTCTTCAGTATTGTCTGTAATGAAGCATAGCACTTTGTTCCAGGCTCGCTGTCCATGTCCCCCAGCAAGGAGCAGTGATGCATTGCTGTGGTTGCCTATCGTATGTACGGCAGGAGGACCGAGCCCCGCTGCGAGGGCCACTCTGCAGCCACAACAGAGCCCGTCCTGCACTCAGCAGCTCATAACCTCACTGCAAAAACCCTCAAAGCAGATGGGTAGGAAATCCAGAGAGGGGAATCAGAGGGCAGCAAGGCAGTGATGATTCAATAAAACCTGACATTGTGAAATTAAATGTGAAAAATATGTCTTTTCTCTGCGATTGAAAGGTGCTTGGAGAGTTGTTTCAGCTGCCCCGCAGGATCTGGGGTCCCGCTCCTCCTCCCTCTCCTTTTCCAGCTGCTGTTCCAGCCCATGTGGTCTGGCTCTTTATTCAGCTTGGCAGCAGCGAGCGGTTTCGTTCTGGGAAGGACAAACCCCTCATGGCCTTCCTCGCCGGGTCCGTCAGGCGGTGACTCTGCCTGCACCTGGCATCTGCCTCCCCTCTTTCTATTCTGGGAGGAAGGGAAGCAGCTGAGCTCTGCCACCGTATGCGCGGGAGGCAGATGGGGCGTGAATCCAGCGATGATTGTACTGCTCATTTGTTTGGCATTAAAAGGACGGACACATGATAGAACAACCCGGAACAAACATGGGGGGATGAATGCTGGATAGCTTTTAACGTCATTAATTTTCCTGTTACTGAGAGATTTGCTTCCCATTCAGTGATAAATCTGCATAAACATGGAGGGGTGTAGTTGTTGTCGTGATTCCCGTCAGGTGTTTTGTCTGACCGGCTGTTCTATTCCTATGATGTCTTATAGTGCATTCCTTTCACTTTCGAGCAATGGGAACAGACATTTCAGTTTCCCTGCTTATGCAGATGCACACAAGGATATGTACACACCACTTGATATTTGGGTAGCAAAGGGAGAAAGGGGGAAGCATTTGCTTCCTCTAAGGGATAGAAATACAGATCCATATAATTTTTTACTAATCTTTGGCCTTATCTGCATTTACTTTTGTGAGCTCTAAATACTTGAGGGATTTAAGGACCACAGTAAAATTAAACAAGGATGTGTTTTAGGAACATAGTAGGGCCAGAGGGAATGGCAGGAAGATGTGCTGGGGAGGGTTAGATTGAATATTAGGAGAAGGTTCCTCCCCCAAAGGGTGTTGGAGCACTGGAACAGCTCCCAGGGAAGCAGTCACAGCCTGACAATATTCCAAGGCCCTCAGCCCCACAGTGTGAATGTTGGGGTGTCCCGTGCAGGGACAGGAGTTGGACTTGATGACTCTTGTGGGTGCCTTTGAAAGCAGGGGAGTCTATGATTTTAAGATTATTTTTTCTGACATGAACCCCAAAAACCTTCACTGACCAGGACAATGAATTCAAGTGGTTTCTCGACACGTTTGTGCATATTATAAAACCACAATTTCATTAAACCCAATGAAAAGTCCCTTAAGGGAAAACACACTGAAAGAGCAATGAGTCAAAATTATGATGCGTTTGCACTCAGAAAATGCAGGCGAGCGCTGCTGAATTTGCACATTTTAACTGCGAAAAGCATGAAATCCCTAAAATACTCCTGCAATAGTCTTGTGTTGAATGAGGAGTGTTGTGAATAATTTAGTTACAAGATGAGGCTTGACAGGATGGAGTTGTTTCAATTTTGAATCACCCTTCATTAAATAACTTGCCCTCTGCAGTGCTAAATTAGACTCAGTTGAATCCGGCTCCACACGCACTGGGTGATGCTGGGACCTCATGAGCTGGAACCACAGTGCTGTCCCTCCTTCTATTGCTGTGGACAGACCAACCACGGCTTCATTCAGGAGGTGCTGAGGTCCAGCCATCCTCTTTGGCAAACAAACCCCTATTTAGAAGGCTCAGCCAAGGCATTCCCCCTCCTCCTTGCCCACTGTTATTTACAGTAGTTGGGTGTTAATTTAAAGGCTCAGCTTTTTGCTGTGGAGTGCTGCACCTGCCCCCTCTCTGTATCAGAAGCAATATTAGTGGCTCTGGATTAGCCATTCACAAAGCCAGTCGTGCTCGTTCAGGACTGAAAAGATACCTAGAAAGTAGAATATAATGCCGTGCTGCACTGATCATCTCACTTCTACACCCAGGTAAGGGAAGGTCATTGATTTTTCTCTCTGTCCTGCTTTGAGATGGACTACAATTCAAATACTTTGTGAATAAAAGCAGAGCTTTACAACCTCTAGTCACCCTCCTGAGCGTAATTCTGTATTTGCTTACATCGGTGACCTTCAACACTTGCTAAACCAGTGGCACCACTGAAGTTGCTCCACAATTGCATTCATATCAGCATGTGAAATACAGATTTCAGTGGGATTTTAGGTAGATTTCATGCTTTTTGAGAAAGTAGTTGCATGGTTGTGCTATCTGGTTCTGGCTTAAGCAGGATGCCCAGACACTCCTGTAAGGCAAGTAAACTCCCAGCAAAACTGCAGAAAGAGGCTTTGCTTTTGAGCAGAAGTGATTTCACCAGCACCCACTGTCAAAAGCAAACCACCTTTGTATGCACTTTCTTACTCACAATAAAGTCTGACTACATGATCCTCCCTTCCCTTGCTGGAAAGCACACCCACCAGTACTGAAGGGCTCGGTGTGGCTCTGTTAGATGCTGGCAAAGCAGAGGGACCCCCGGGCCCCACTGGACCCTGCTCCTGTTTGCCCGAAAGAGAGGGATCTTCCTAAACGTGATCAGAATTTGGCCTTGACTTTTTCATGTAATAAAATGCCAACAGCTGGATTCTTCTGCTTCTCACACCCATCCAAATGACCGTGCATCCCTGAAAATGAAGTCCTGACCAGTGTCACCCCAAGCATCCAAATCAGACTCTCCATAGTTATCACTGTTTCCCCAGTCTTGAAATGGAAAGTGCTGCCACTTTTATGCTTGGACTGAAAGCTCGCTTAGTGTCCCTGTAACTTAATTAAGTACCCTCTCCATCATCCACCAAACTGCTGCTTAACACATGCTGGCAACATGCCTCTCCTATATTGCAGCAGCTACGGCTGGCAATGCACGGAGCTTATCATGGGATATTAATTACTTGAGCATAAATAACATTCCCTCTTATCTCAGTTTCCTGAGCCTCTAGTTCTGATGGAAATATATTCATAATAACAAGTGAGGGAAAACAATGAGGGAGTAAATTCAAGCCTAAAAAATGAGTGACAGGTCTTGAAATAAGTGAAAGTTAAAGCCAAGCATATTAAAATGAAAAGTGAAGGTACATTTATAACAGTTATGCTGAATAACCCCTGGCACCAACTAACAAGGAAAGATCTGGGTTTTTCATCTCTAGGTATCTTCAGATCAGTCTAAGAAACATACTTTAGTCAAAAAGAATAGTCTTAATAAGCAGAAGCATGGAAACTTGCAGAAGAGGAAAAAGGATGCCAGGCACACAGGGAAGCTCGGCCAAACAGGAGCAGTGGTGACACTGTGCAAGAAGAGAGCAGGCAGAAAGTCCAGCCCGGGGACACAGCTGACACAGTAAAGGGCTCCCTCCTGCTTCAATCCCCAAACAAAATTAAGCAGAATGACAAAGCCCTTACTGTAAGCAATTTTCCTTTCCCACCTCTATTCACAGCCCATTACTTCTGCATTACAGAGGTGTTTCCCAACTGTCTCATCACAAGGAGGAAAATAAAGAACAAGAAATTTAACATTTGTTTGCTCAAAATCTCTCATTAATAAAGGGCAGGACAGAAAGACACACTTGGAATTAAATTACTTTCATGACTTTGCACTGCTGAGGGTTACACAAGGCGTTTCTGCTGTGCAGTGAAGGACTTGGCTGTTTAATGTTGAATTATTTGAGTATGCAAGTTTGCCTGCTGGAAAGGCAATGAGTACATTTATGTCTATATGAAGGCACCTAGACTTCCAATGAATAATACAGTTCTCAGACAGTGCTTGAAAATTCAGGATTCAGGTATGGAAATTTGCTTGTTGGTGTGTTTGTGAGAAGCTGTATGCTTGGTGTACACACACGGCAGGGGCAGTTCTGAGAGCTCCTGCGGGGCTGGGGCAGGGGAGCCAGCGATTTAGTGTGCATCAAGGCTTGTGTGAGTGAGCACTCTTGGGGGTGAACACATGGGAGCAGCACAGGGAGGACGTGGGTCTGTTGGAGTGAGTCCAGAGGAGGTCACGGAAATGATCTGAGGGCTGGAGCTCCTCTGCCATGAGGACAGGCTGAGAGAGCTGGGGTTGTTCAGCCTGGAGAAGAGAAATCTGGGGAGACCTTAGAGCAGCTTCCAGTACTGAAAGGGGCTCCAGGAAAGCTGGGAAGGGGCTCTGGATCAGGGAATGCAGGGATGGGATGAGGGGGAACTGTTTTGAGCTGAAAGAGCAGAGACTGAGGTGAGATCTTAGGAAGAAATGTTTTGTGTGAGGGTGGGGAGGCCCTGGCCCAGGGTGCCCAGAGCAGTGGTGGCTGCCCCATCCCTGGAGGTGTTCCAGGCCAGGTTGGATGGGGCTTGGAGCCCCCTGATCCAGTGGGGGGTGTCCCTGCCCATGGCAGGGGGTGGCACTGGATGGGCTTTGAGGTCCCTTCTAACCCAAACCATTCCATGATTCTATGATTCTGTCATGAATTTTACTTATCATTGATACATTCATAAGGCAGACATAATTATTCAATGTTCTGAATGTGTATTTTCAGCTTGGTTACTGGCTACATTATATAAATATGAACTGTTATTTGTGCATGAATAGTGTGTTTATAGCTATAAATGTTTCTTGAGGAGTATTAGTTAATAGTTTTGAAAGTACAGAGGCAGGTAAGTGCATAGAATATATTGGATATTTATGTGGGTGGACACATCTCTGACACACATTACTGCCTGTGCGCTGTTTTAGATTTGCACCCCTCTCCACTACACACCGTTCAGCAATTATTCTGCTGCCTATACCTAATGTGCAACAGCAACAATTCCTAACGTGCAGGATATGCAGATCCTTAGACTTGAGAGTGTCGGGAAAGAGCAGTTTGTGTGCCGAAATCTCAAGAGCAGTGAGCAGATTGCCATAACTTTGTGGGCATTTGGAGACGGCTGGCTTCTCTCTGGAAGGTAACAGCAATGAAAGAGAAGAAAGATGCAGAGACAGTCTAGTCCCATTTTCCAAGCTCTCTGTCTCGGGTGTCCCATAAGGACCCTTGCTCACGTTGAAATGAGCTGGACAAGTCAGCTCGTTGGGTAGAGCCTACATACAGTCTCTCTGAGGGGCTGAAATTCCCTCTGCCTTGCACCCCATCTCTGCAAAATAATTACATGTCAAGATTAGTTTTCAGACTTCTTCAGAAAGCAAAACTGAGTATTGAGGGTCTCAGAAAAAGAACAAACACTTTTAAGAAACCTCTCCCGTTTTTCTCTGTTTTTTCCTTCTGTTCCTCTGAGGCAGAATACGGAAAAAGGGGAAGCTGAGCAGAAAAACTAGAATGAGACCTTTCTGAAAAACACTACTGACTCCAAGTCTGCAAGATGCTTTCTAGAACTGACGAGCATTTCAAATGGAGTTACTTCACTTTGAAACTTACTGTATAATATAATGGTAATTCCTATATCCTGGAGGCCAAGCTGACTGCTGGCTCTTAAAATGGTATTAAGTACAACAGAGTCCTGTCACGTTCGGTTTTCCATTCCCTCAGAAAGAAATGCAAATTTTATCTACATTATAGCATTAGGTCTGTAATTAAATAATATCTCTGACCCCTATAGATAGTATTCTCCTCTTCATATACATGTCAGTAAGACCATTGCTTTCTATTTTCAGTTTATCTTGTCTTTGTATTAATATCAGGAGGCAAATCCATATTTAAGATCCCTAATATGCAGCTCAATCCATCCCTACTACAATGTATATTTATTTTGTAGATACACTTGTGGTGTATATGGAAAATAACTCTTACATGTTGTATATTCTTCATTCCATTTTGATAAAGAAGTGATTCTGCAGGTATCTGATTTTTTCCACCAAATTTTGGGGGTAAGTGGAGAGATTTTCAACAAGGCTATTTTTTTTCCATGTAGCAGCTTTTCATCTCACAGAATCATTTACCTCACCCCTTTCCTGGACATGACTTTCCTCTTTGGGGAAGTATGGTTCTATGCCTACCTCTTTGTGAAGACCAGAATTGTTTAACTCAGTTTGGTGCTTCACAGCAATAGCAACCTCAGCTGAGCTGCAGGACAAAGCATGCCCAAAGCACTCCGGGTTGCTGGCAGGTTAGCATCAGGCCTCTAGAGATGCGGAGGTGTTCCAGGCCAGGTTGGGTGGGGTTTGGAGCCCCCTGATCCAGTGGGAGGTGTCCCTGCCCATGGCAGGGGGTGGCACTGGATGGGCTTTGAGGTCTCTTCTGACCCAACCCATCCCATGATTCTGTGTTATTGGTTACTACTGACAGAAGCAGGGAACCAGTGCTGATTTTGGACACCAGCTAATGCGTTTGCACCAGCCCAGCTGGATGGCTCCAGTTGTATCAGTACCTGTTCCCATTAGCTACAGGAACAGCAGCATCTAAACCTGTACTTGAAATACACATTATGGAAGATCAGAGAATGTTGCAAACTGTCACTTACCTCGTCAGCCTGCTTCAGGGACTCTGCCTGAAATTCCAGAACACTTCAGACTCCCAGACGGCTACTTACTCTGTTTTAAATCATCAAGTAGAACTGAAACTGGGGCATCCAGGCCAGAAAAAAACCCCCTTTGCTCAGGCAAGACCTAAACTTTCTCTGATCATAGAGAACCTATGAAAGGTGTCAGAGATTCTGCAGAAAGAGGACTCAAAGAAAGAACTTCAGTTTGAGAAGACAGTCAAAAATATTGGATAAACATGAAAGATTTGCAGGGAAGGCTGTCCTGTGGGTATCAGACACTTTTCAGGAAATAAATCACAATGACTGTGATCCTGAAGGAAAATGCTAAAATCTATTTGTAAAATTCATGAAGGCACAACACTTCACTACATACCAGAGAGGTTTGCTTTTTCCTCTTCTTTTAATTTAGCGGTAACAATGCGTACAATAAATTGACTCACAAATTAAACGAAGATATGAAACCACATTCTTCATACTGAGATGGGACATTCTGGACTTTTACTTTTTAAATACCCTCTCGAGAGGAAGAATTCTGAACATCCAATGAACACCTTTTGAAACAACCAGTGGTGGGAATTTTAATTTTAACAGTGATCATATTTAGTGACCCTTGTCCATAGGGATTGAAATGTTTTGCCAGTGAGTGCAAAGCTTGGAACCTCACTGTACAGATAAAAGGGGAGGGAAACTGAGGCACAGCGACTCGCCAGGATCAAGCAGCAGGCAGCAGAGATCTGGCCATGAATCTCAGCTCTCTGACTCCCAGTCAGTTCCTGACTTGCCAGTCCATGGTCTCCCAGTAAATGTGTGTGGGTATCTACTGTCCACCAGTTCATGTGTTATACAGGAATATCTTCTTTCACCTCTGCCGCTGTCCCGTTGGCTCCTGTCAATCCTACTGGTTCCCTGCCTTCTTCCTCATCTTCTTCTTCCCCTTTTGCTGTCTCTGCCTCTCTGCCTCTGCCCAGGAGGGTGGCACTGGAGAGGTGGCTGAGGAGCTGGCCTTCCCGGCGGGACTCGGCCAGCTCTTTGGCGCAGCACACAGGGGTGTTGGTCTCGTAAGTGCTGTGGAAGCTGTTATAGTCAACCTCGTAAAAATCCTTCTCCAGGGTGAGGACAGGAGTGAAGCGATGTCCCCACAGCACCTCAGTGTCCATGTAGGAGCTGCGAGCCTGGCAAGTCATCCCTGGGTGGAAAGAGAGGGATGTTAAATGCAAAGCTTCCTTACATGCTCATCCAACCACTTCTTCCACTTAAAAGCACTTTCATGTTATCTCCATACCTGATTGCTCTGGGACACAGAAAAGGTCTTCGCTTAATAAGCCTCAAAGAAGTCTCTACCATAAAAAAGCTGAGCACTCAAAGGAAAAAGCATGGATTCATCACAAAGAAAAGTGTTTCATTGCTGCATCTTCAGACTGTTTCCTGAACCTTTTGCTTACAGGTTTGAAGTCTGGTAACACTAAGCAGCTTCTCTCTGTCCCCACATTGCTCTGCTGAGGTGTTGCTTGTGTGGCTGATACTGAGTGCTTCTGGTGAATCGGGCTCAAACAACACCCAACCCTGCTGATGCACCCCAAATCCTGACTGCACAGTCCCTGAGAACAATGAACCACTACCCTGCACTCCCATGGTGTCTGGCCCCATCCCTCAGCAATTCCCTCCTGTGTGTAGGTTAGGACACCCAGATACAAAGCCCAAAAGGTGGAGGGGGTCACCACTCCTAGTGATTTAAATGGCAAATTGGCTTTACAATGGCTCTGGAGGGTTCAACCCGACTGTATTGGGTTGGTAGGACCAAACCTCCTGATAGCACACAGTTAGGTAAACAAATACATTGAATTCCATGAATTAATGGATTGTGGATCGAATGAACAGTGGGCAATAGGAAACCGATATTTGTCAAGATGCTGCTCAGCCCCAAGGATCAGAGTTTATTTATTTGCTTTGAAAAAGTTTAAAGAGAAACTTTGCACAGCAGGGATAAGTGCTCAACGTTGGCCCAACCACGAACAAGTTCTCTTGGAATCACCTGCCAATGTCAAGGCTGACATCTCTTCCAAATGTTTGTCTTCTGTTTGTACTGATTGCATTATGATTTTTTAATTAATTTTGGTGAAATCTGCAAAACCTGGCCTCTCAAAGTCCTTTCCCACTGGTCTCTTTCGGAGGGTGAGAGACTGGAATACATTCAAAACATGCCCTTGATCCAGCTCCTGGCCAATACTTCCAAGCCTAACTCTTGCAAAGACAAACAGAAACCTAAAGCAATGCACAGGCAGATGCTGCAGGGGAGAACATATCGCAGATTCTCACCATGTGAGCTCAACTGAGTGACTGAAATCTCAGAGTAATCATAAAATTCCTTTCCTTTAAAAGAAAAAAGGCACCTTTGTGAAAAGATGGATATTTTGTTCTCATAATTGCTACAGTTCCATTAAAAGGCACCCACGTGAGCAAGTTTTCTGGAAAGCTTGACTTGTCTCTTACTGCTTTCCTTAGTTTAAATATATCAGGCCAGGAGAACATTGCTTTTGGTTCTTGAATGAGGTAAAGAGGGATGCTGACACACGCCACACCGAGAAATTTCCAGTTCTGTATCACAGATTGAAAAGCCAATTTCCTCCCCCCAAGAAGATCTGCAGGAGTGTTTGCTTCTGGGCAGGAACAACAAGTACCGAGTTAGTCACAGTGTTCCAGTGTGCCTGCTTCCTGGACTGGAAGGAACTGGGAAGTGCAGAGACTGCTATGAAAAAACACAAAAATGGAAGAAGAAAATTACCCCAAGTGTTTTTCTCTTGAGGAGAAGCTTGAGGTACAGCATCTTTTCAGGAAACTATGACTTCAGCTTCACAAGTCAAAGCCAGCATAGAGACCGCTCCTTGACTGTGTGGTGACACCACAACGTGCAGCATCACATGCCCTGGACTTCTCAGTTCTGGAGGTGAAGGTTGGTTAATCTTCACTCTTTCTTATCATAGAATAATAGAATCATAGAATGGTTTGGGTTGGAAGGGACCTTAAAGATCATCCAGTTCCAACTCCTCAGCAAAGAGCAGCTCAACCTGCAGGCAGCTCACGGAGCCCTGCTACAGCTTTTCTCAGGAGAGCTGTGCTGCTGACACTTCTTGTACCACTGGCTTTCCTGGGCAAGGGCTTTTATTGTGACTGGTTTAAGGGTCAGTAATGCAGAGCTGCGGGGCTAATCCCATTTCCTGATGCTCCCTCATGCAGGGAGGCCAGAATCATGGAGAACCAGCAGCATGTGCGTTTGTGGTAAGGAGACAGTTACAATAAACCAGATCTTTTGCCTTTATACAGAGCTGCTTTTGCAGAAATGTCTTCAAGTGCCTCCTCCAAGCTCTGAGTGCTTTCAGAGCCCAGCAAAGAGAGCAGGAGAGGTGACCACGCAGGCTCTCAGGATGAGGTCCTGATTCTCATCGCGGCCTTCCCAGTGGTGCAGGGAGATGTCACGTCTACCCCAAGGTCAGGATAGGGTGTCCCTGCTAAATGTGAGGGGCTGAGGCATCCTCAGGAAACTCCTGCTTTATAATCTGGCCTGAAATAACTCCTTCCCTGAGGAGAGTACCTGACAGTGAACCTGAGCTCCAGAGACACAACCATAGTTATCTCCTGCTGTAAGTATTCAATTAAGGACCGAACAATAGAAAGCTTTCAGCAACCAAACACCACACAGTGCCAGCTTCCTGCAGTAGCTGCTTTCTGTGACCCCAGGGGTACACAGAGCCAGCACAATAAGACAACTTGTAATTGCTCCATAATCCCATTCAAATATTCCATTTTAGCACATGTGCAGTGGTGTTTTAATTGCGTGGGGACATACTGCTCGGCAACTCCTACATTACCCAGTAAACAACAGCATTGTCTCTGCTTCGAATTCCATTAAGTGCCTGCTTTGCAGGCAGCCCTCTGCTCTCCAGCCTGGTTAATTAATGCATCTGTAATGTCCCTAGCTAATTACTGCCTTTGTAACTGCAAAAAGATGACAGACGAGGTGTGGAAACCATAAAGCTTACTTTTATTAAGAACACATGGATGCAGCCACTTTCCGCTTGCCTACAGTGTGTGCTGCACCCTCTGTGCTCTGGATACCCAAGGTCTCAGCCTGCAGTGGGGCAGAGCGATTCCCTTGACTAAGATCTTCTGTACATGGCTGTGGACTCGGCAAAAATCAGCAGTTTCATTTCTTAAGCCTTACTTATTCAAGTCTGTGGGGCATCTTGGCTGTGGTGAAATGTCACATGTCATGGCCTCAAGTTGCACCAGGGGAGGTTTAGATTGGATATTAGGAAAAGTTTCTTTACTGACAGAGTGGTGAAGCCCTGGCAGAGGCTGCCCAGGGCAGTGGTGGGGTCTCCAGCCCTGCAGGGGTTCAAAAAACATATAGGTGTGGCTCTTTGGGAATGGTTTAGATGGCACGGTGGGCTTGAACTGACAGCTGGACTTGATGGCCTTGGAGGTCTTTTCCAACCTTGATGATTCTGTGCTCATACTCATCGAGAACCACACTGTCTTTTGACTCCAGTGCCTTGGGTACTGCCTTGGGCAACCCTATCACAGATACCTGAAGCACTGACACTGTAGATGTAACTCCACAGTTTGGCTTTAAATGGTGCAGATACCTGCTACAATTACAGAGGATTGGTATTTGGTGACTTGGGCACTTCATTTAAATAAGCTTCATGCCAGAAGAATATCCTCATTTCAACCTTCAAAACTTATTTAAAAATAAAGTAATTGAGATTTTTATTTTTCAAGTGTATCATATTTTCTCGATACTAAGACCATTAGTTCTAACGTCCTCAGCACAGGCAGGACATGGATCTGTTGAAGCAAGTCCAGAGGAGCCCACAGAGATGATCTGAGGACTGGAGCCCCTCTGCTGTGAGGCCAGGCTGAGAGAGCTGGGGTTGTTCAGCCTGGAGAAGAGAAGGCTCTGGGGAGACCTTAGAGCAGCTCCCAGTACTGAAAGGGGCCCCAGGAAAGCTGGGGAGGGGCTCTGGATCAGGGAGGGCAGGGACAGGATGAGGGGGAACGGTTTTGAGCTGAAAGAGGGGAGATTGAGATGAGATCTTAGGGAGAAATGTTTTACTGTGAGGGTGGGGAGGCCCTGGCCCAGGGTGCCCAGAGCAGCGGTGGCTGCCCCATCCCTGGAGGTGTTCCAGGCCAGGTTGGATGGGGCTTTCATAGAATCATAGAATCACTAGTTTGGAAGAGACCTCTGAGATCACCGAGTCCAACTTGAGACCCCCAATCCAGTGGGAGGTGTCCCTGCCCAAGGCAGGGAGGTAGGACTGGATGGGCTTTAAGGTACCTTCTGATCCAAACCATTCCATGATTCTATGAATCTATAATTAAAAGTCTGATTTTCTCAAAACCATCTGTTTTCAAAATAGAAAAGTATGTTTAGTACAAATTTGCACAATTTGTTTACTGTGGGAAATGTGAAATATTATGTGAAATCTCCAGCTTTCATGTTTTAGTTGCAGTTTTCTCATCTTTTAATTCAGCAGCTTAGCTTTCAATTGCAAACAAAACTCAATTTTAATTCAAACCAGGAATAAGTTTGTACAAAGTTATAAGCAGATGCACCAATTTTTCAATAAAACTGGAACCAGTTCCAGGCTTTTTAGAAAGCTGCAGACCAGAGGACCGTCTCCTGGTTTCAAGTTCTTCAATAAACATTTCACAGATTTTTAACAATAATTTCATTACAGCAGAATCCTAAGAAATGGATTTTTTGTCTGTCAGCTGGAGTCGCTGCATCGCAGGATCAATAGTAGAGTTTGTACATGTTCCTGCTTAAGGCAGCTGTAGATGCCTTCCTAAAAGCCTCATTTCTGCTTTCCAGCAGATGAAAAGATGCAAAATATATTGCTATGTGTATTAAACCAGGTGTTTCATTACATTTGAAAACAGAGAGAGTAACTGAGGACAGTCTGGAGTGTAAAATACGTGTCAGGGAACTCTACCAACAAGGCGCTTTTCTGTCATCAAAGTCAGCTGGGATTGAGTAACTTGCAGTTTATCAAAGACAAAGGCATGTTAATCTGTGCTGACAAAAAGCAGTTATTTGATGGCTCGCTCAGTGAGAAGCCTGTTTTTTCTGCGGTGCTCAATGGGAGTTGTGGATTTGGGAACGTTTCACTGCTCGCAGGGCTGCTGATTATGTAACTGGAGCAGACGCTCCTGGCTCTGCCACGCTGCTAGAAAAAGTGGCGATTGCTCCTGATTGTCAGGTCCCGTACCCTTAGGTTACCAGATCAAAGCAAACTTCATTATCACAGGGCAAATCTAAGTGCCTTTGCCACTGCTTGGCTATCCAGAGAGGAACCAGCAGCCTCTCTCCAGCTGTTGGAGGGTGCATATGTCAAACACACCATTATAACCAGTACCCTCGCTGCCAGTTTAACAGGAGAGGACAAGGGGACCACAAAGCACCATCTACCAGCCCATGAAATTGCCACAGGCTTCTATTTGATCCCATCAGCAGCGTAGTCAAATCGTTCAGTACTGCTACACAGCCTGAACTTTCTCGGTGGGTAGAGATATCCCAAGCCCTGGGGCTGTCAAGACATTTTTCATCAGCCTAAAATTAACTCTCCGCATTTAAATGCCACAGAGCTCAGTGATTATCTGCTGGCAAAGTGTCATGTGGATGCTGACTGTACGTTAGCCATATTTGCTAGGCTCTCTGTGCAGTTCAGACACAGACATTGCTGGGAGTGATTTTACTTCTCTGCCCTTGTTTTCATACACTCTTGTATGCAGGGTGACTTTCCCCATTGTTCTGGATGCATAATACATGCTCGGCTCCTTGAGCTGAGCTGCACCTACACTACAAGAGTACAGAGAAAGAACTGATGGGCTCAGGGGCACAGTGAGAGACTGATGTAAGTCAGGATGGCAAGAAGTAGTTATAAAAATTTTAAGCTCTCTCACTCTAATTAAGAAATGCATGTCTTCAGATTAGCATCAGCATTTTGATAGTTATAAAATGTATTAGTGTCTTTGCATTAATTAGACGAAAGAACACTGTAATCTCCAAAAAGTCAGTATTCCTCCAACTTGAAAAGGAATATTAGAAAGGTAGGAGCATGGTCCTCCAATTATTTGTGCTTGTCTCTCTCAGAGGAAGACATATCTGGGCTTTTGACAGAAATGGAAGGTTAAAGTTGGAAGAGAAGAGAGTCCCTTTGAATTATCTGCTAGAACGTCTTGCAGGGTAAAAAGGCTGCGTCATCACCTGGAGTGATGGCTTACAGGAAAAAAAAACAAAAAAACCCCCCCAAAAATGGACTTGCCAATGTTTTCTGTTAGAATCAACCAAATTCTTCATCATAATCCACTTGGATTTTTATGCCAGAGAAGAATAATAGGTTTGTAATTTATCTGAATGCTCTTCAGGCATGCAAAGGCTCATAGGCATTGGAAATGGGGGAAAAAAGGACCTTATGATCTAAAGATCTGGAATTCATGTCTCTACCAGGTGCAGCCTGAGCACCCAGCTCTCACCATGTAACCTCAGCCCCCCACAAAGGTATTTACAATGACTGCCAACATCCACCTCTGGAGGACAACTCAGCTAATGAAAAGAATTACTTGAGAGGTCTCTCTCTTCACTATAACTACATAAGCAGTGTCTGGGGCAGTTCTGCAAGGTCCTGGTTCCAGAAAAGAAAACTTATCTATATGCAAAATGCAAGTCAAACCAACGAAACAACCCAAACCAGATGATGAATGTATGAAAACTACATTTAGAGATCTCACCCTTCCTTTCTCCCATGAAAATCATGACTAATTTCAGAATATCTTGTGTTGTGGCTACTTACTTTGCTCCTAAATTTACAGCCAAGACATTTTACTACGTCCTCTGTAGAAGTGGATAAATTGAGGTACAAAAAAGCTGCTGTTTGCCTACACTCTCAAAAGGAAAAGGATGAGGTAAATTACTTGTAATCATTAAGCCACTTTTTATCACACAGACTCTAAGCCAGGAATATATATGCTATCCTTTCCTACAAGTTTATTAAAACTTCATTTAGTGGCTGGACTAATCAGACATCCTGACTGTCTCTGGTGGTTTATTTAACAGTGGTGGGAAAGAGAGGTAATAAAAACCAGCCAGGACCAAGAGTAAAGTAACAAGCACTATTGTCTCTGTGCCCAGGCAACAGCAGTGTTGGACTCTGTAGGCACAGGATAAGATTTGCGGGGCAGCTACTGATAAATAAGGTTTTAGTTAATTGTCAGTAAGTAGCAGCGGAAGAGTAAGGTTGGAAGAGAACCTCTTTGAATTATCTGCCAGAATGTCTTGCAGGATATGCAGGCTGCGTCATCACCTGGAGTGATGGCTTGCAGGAAAGAAATACATTAAAAAAATTGGTCTCTCCAATGCTCTCGACTCAAATCATCCGAATTCTTCATCATAACCCAGCTGACTCTGCATGCACACAGAAGGGGGGGAGATGAATCTCTACAGCTATTCTGTGTTCCAGCAGCCTTGCTTTATACACTGTGTTTAACTCCCAATCAGGAGGGTAAGGTTTGGCCAACAACAGCCTAGATCTGCTCTGTCAAAAGGATGGCTCTAATTTTTGTTGCCACTGTGCGAAGTAGAGAGGCAGTGAAAGTGAAAATGTATTCACTTTGCAAACAGATTTTCCACCTTCCCTTTCATTGCAGGTCAAACGCGGGCCAGCTGATCTTGACAAGTGTCCCTTTCAGACAAGGCAAAAGAGAACTAATTCCCTAAAGTAACCTCTGTGACCAATTCATTAAGTGGGCACTGTGAGTGATGCTGCTGCTTTCAAGATGCCCATGGAGCAGCACGGAAAGTCTCACCTCTTGTCATTTCTATTGATTGGGTCTTTACAATGCGCATTTCACTCAGCAATGATCACAACAGAGCAGCCCAGAAACTTAGACTCCCTATGGTGTTTTTTAACCTCTCATGGAGTCACAGTGCCTCAACCTCTCTATAATATTGATTGGAAAGAGCCCCACCAGTGGGCTTTCTGCTGCAGCTGGCTTCACGCTTGGTCAGCAGAATGGCTGGGAGTCCCTGGAGAGCTCTCACCAGAACAATACCATGTGTGTGTTCCTTTTCAAACCCGCTCCATTTTAGGCTGGCCGGCAAGTTTCCTGGGAGTTGCCACTCTTCAATGTGTTGTTATTTATTCTTTTAAAACTTTGAGTCAGTCGAAAACAAATCCATGGGTTTAAAACACAGCGTTTCACTTTGTAAATAAAACAACTGGAAGTGTTTAGAAAACTCAAGTCAACTTGAAAACAAAATCATTTTAAACCACAACGTTCCATTTTATAAAAAAACCCAAAGATTTGTATTTGTTCTGTACTTTTCATTTGAAATTGGTGACCAGTTTTGCCATCCACCGGATCAGAATTAAACTTAGATGTCAGTGAGAAGAATGACTTGTTTGAGAGGACACAATACATTGCATGTGATTGACTAAATCTGTGGGAAATACTGACAAAATTGCTGTCCTAAATGTTTCCGTTAAAAATATGCATGCTTTTAGACACTCTACTGAGATTTCTTTAGTCATTTGTACGTTGACAATAACCATTTTTGACCTGCTTTCAAATTACCTTATAAAAATATAGCTGTCTTTTCCCCATCAGTGCAGGATGCACACTTGCCGTGGTTTGCTGTTGTCTGCAAAGGCAGAATAAGCTTCTATTAATTTTCCCACCTGCCAACAACTGCAGAGTTGAGCCCCCTCTGAGGCAGCACGCTGGATCCACTTGCTTCCTCTGCGCTGGGAACAGGGCTGTGTGTGTGTCCAGCTGTATCTCAGAACACTGTGCGGGTGCTTCCTAATTTTTCATAGGGGTTACTAAGGAAACAAATGGCTTGTTGAATTTTTATACTGCCCTGAACCTGACCAGGTTATAGCAGTGTCATGCTGTGAGTAAATGATACCATTCCTGAAAACAGATGGGGCTTGAACAATATGATAGGAAGGAAAGAACCTAAAGAATTTGCTTGGAGCAAATTGTAAGGTATAGAGGCAGGGATTAATATTGCCTGATATTACAAAGTGTGAGGACAAAGCAGCAAAGCACAAACTGCTTCCTCAAGCAACTCTTATTGTGGCAAAATATCACACCCCCACAGTCACCATATGTCATTCAGAAAACCATCTCAGCCTCTGAATCGGATAATGGCATCAGCTGAGGTCCACTCTGCTCCAAGTTCAACGCAAACCGGCTCTTCTAGCTCCGATTTTGGAATTTACAGCCTGTCTTCTGAGACGAGGATAATTCATTTCCACAGATGTATGCTCCTTAATATCATTACACACTGGCCTGTACAATCCCTCTGGGAGAGGAGCCCATTTGTAAAGCAATATTATTTCTATGCCATGCTTTTAATTTTGAGGTTGTTATTGGTAATGACTTCCTCTCATGCATATCTAGCAGAGGCTGAGCTTTCACAAGAGGAAGGCAGTGCAGTAGCTGTTCAAACGGAATTTGATAGTGTCACTGTGTGCTGAGAAAAGAGGCTTTGAACAAACAAGGAACTGCATTCCAGGCTCAGATTAGGAGGTTCTAGCATCTGGGAAATGTTTAGGCTACAAAATAAGCTTCCATTACGAATCTTTGCCTTTGATAGTCTTTTCCACCCACCCCTTCTTTTGCCACATCTCTCCAACACTCCGCAGGGAAAGAATATTTGCCTGGTAAAGCCAAATGAATGTAATATATTTATCAAGCAATACCACTTCTACCACACAGTGCTCTAACCCAGGTACCGTGCAAGCTATACATAACCTGACATTAGGTGTGTTTGGAAAAGTCACCTATTCACCTAATGACTAAAGGGAGGTACTGGGGAACTGAATCAGCTCTCTAGAGAGCTATCTTCAAGAGCAAAGGTCTGGGATGCAGGAATCTGAGAGACTATTTCCCCTTACACCTGGCTGTTAGGAGACGTTATAACAAGGACAAATTTCATTGAGGGGACAATATTAATAGTAAGCAAGGGTCAGAATCTGTGAGACAGGGTACTGATACCACTAATGCCAAGCTGAAAACCCTTGCTAATGTTTTGTAGAGAACTCATGCCTCATCCAGGTGGAAAAAGAATCCAAACACCACTAGAACAAAAAGCTTGGGTTCATAGTGCCATCTCATAACTAAAATTCTTAAACATCAAAGGGCAAAACTACTTAGAAAAGCTTGTTTGCATCTTTGACTCTTTTTGCATTCCGCATCCCTAGATCACAACTCTCTCCTCAGTGCTGCTGGCAGCCTTACTCCCCTTACTGGTCCTGGTTCACCCAAGGCATGCTGCCAGCCCTGGGCTCGGAATACCTGCATGAAGCACCTCATGGGGGTAAAACACAGAGTCTGCCAATTGCTCCTCAAAGCCTAGAATAAATGAACGAGCTGCAAATGGTAAAATGACCCCATGGTGCCGCGTCTTTTAGATGAGAATTCAGAGTGAAAGTGTCCTCCTCCCCAGCCATACCCTCAGGAGACAGGCTGCATCCCACTGCAGAGAGGAGCCTGGAGACCTCCGTGGCTACTCGTTCACTCAGCTTGAGAGGCACACAGCCACCTCCCTTTTCTACTCTTTGGAAAGTCGAGGTGCACATCTTTTCCAGATTTATTATATATGGATGTAGGCTGCTTTCATCGCCTGCCACAAATACATCCAGAGGAGGAAACTGGGAGTCAGCTGAGGAGATCTCCTAATCCACCCATTACACAGCATTGTTCTGCGCTGTTAAACAGCTGCTGGGTTGCAAGAGTCACAAAAGCACTTTCTGTAGTTTTCCTCCTTGAGCTCCTTTTGAAAATATATGTCCTGCATCATGTGCAAGTCATTCAGTTCCAGCTCATGCTGTTTTATGAGATATAGTAATACTTGGGCACTTCCTACATAGCTAAAGCAACACTACAGCACTACCTAAAATAGCATACTTACAGCCAATTTTTAATACAGAGGAGAAATGGAAAAAGATTTGCACCATGAATTTTGATCATGGGGAAAAGGACCACAAGAGACCTCATGAATTCCTTCAGTTCATTCCTTTTTTTCTCCTGGATCAGTTCTAAATGATGAGGGATGGCTCCTTGACTAAGCCTTCTATCTGAATCCCCAGCTTATAAAGACTGTGAAACACTATGACATGAACTAAAGGGCCCATCGTTCAATTGCTGTTTATCTCAGCCCACAATATCCCACCTGAAGCAGTCACTAGAGGAGGACAAATCCCAACATGCTCTCAGTCCAAGCGACATGGACAGTAATATCTTAAAGCCAAACTGCACTTCATTTTTCCCTTTCCTCCTTCAAAATTTTGCCTTTTTTTTGACAAGTCCTTACCTGTTGCTTCCACCATTCCTTCCAGGATGACCACAATTTCAAACTCCTCCTTCTCCAGTTGGGTGCGGGACATCTCCCAGAAAGGGCTTTTCTCATTGATTTCATGCGAGATGATAAGCGGTGACACCAGGAACAATCTGTCATCTCCAGTGTCAAATCCCACGTTGATGTCTGTTTGGTTCAAGGGTATAAACTCTCCTTCTTTGGTCTGTTTGGACTTAATCAATTTGGCTCTAATGGAAGCCTCGACAATATGGGAATTGCGGAGGTCTCCAACCCGGAACATGAGACAAAGCTTCTCATCCCTCATGGAAATCACTGCGTTGTTAGAAAACATGAGGGTTTCAGCCCTCTTCTTTGGTTGGCTGATCTTGACAAACATGCATCCCACCATGAATGCATTGACAATGGAGCCCAGAATAGCCTGAATCAGGAGCAGTATGATGCCCTCTGGGCACTTTTCCGTTATGACCCTATAGCCATACCCAATTGTTGTCTCAGTCTCAATGGAAAACAGGAATGCAGAAACAAATCCACTGAGATTTTCAACACAGGGGATCCAGTTCTCATCTTCAAGATGGTCCAGGTCTCCCCGGATGTAGGCAATGAGCCACCATATGAACCCAAAAAACAACCAAGTGATGGTGTAGACCATAGTGAAGACAAGAAGATTAAATCGCCACTTGAGGTCCACGAGCGTAGTGAAGAGGTCACTAAGATATCGGTAGGTTTCTTGGACGTTTCCATGGTGCACATTGCACTTGCCACTTTTCTCCATGTAACGCTGACGTGGCTTCTTACCTTCTGCTGATATGAGGCGAGTTCGGTCAGTGGCAATGGGGACATCGTCCCGAGCCTGTTTGGGAATCTTCTTAGGCTCTCTGGACGTAACTCCGATGTCCATGTCCTGGTTCATGAAGATCCTGGAATCTCCGGCCATGGCTGGGCTGCAAGAGAACAAAGAAACAAAGTTTAAGATAGAATGAAAAATGCTGAGGCAAAAGCCATTTCATTTTACTGCCTGAACCATTACAAGAGACCAGGACAGCAAACATTGCAAATATTGATGCTGCACTGACAAACTTAGCCCCATGCTGGTACAGGGTCAGTCACAGGCTGATTTGGCCTCAGGAAAGCTTTTCAACAGGGCCATTTCTTCCGTCCTAGTATTGTTTTGGGAAACACTTTAAAAGGCTGCAGCACTTCTCTCACAACAACCACTTGCTAAATATAATGTTGCATTGAACTAGGTGTTAAATATTGATTCATAACACAGCCTCTTCAAACACGAACCAGCTGCCGGTCACTGTGCTTAATGCACTACTGGAACCTCAGAAGATAAGCACAGTCTGAGAGTCAGGAAATAGGTAAACCTTGTTACCGGGTTTTCGGATTTATTTTCTTTGCTCCTCAAATTTTTTTTGCAGCTAGAATTTGCTTGAGATCACTAGGAGCAAAGTATAGTATACACATATTTTCAAGAAGGAATGGAGTTTTTTGGTGCCTCAGCTTTTGGTGCATACCAAGAGAAACCTTGGAAATGAGCAGAAAATGCTGAGCACCACAGTCTACCTGAACGTCCCATATGTCTAAATTATGCACAAAGGTTTCCCTTCAAGTCAGCAGAGAAAGGCACCTCCAGGAATAATTCAGATTTCAGGCGTGCTGAATCACCTTCTGGAAGCACCCACCCCCCTCTATAAATTATTCTGGGACCCTGGGCTCCAAATGTGAAATAGGCTTTTAATTTAGCATCTTGAGTTACGTGTTTGAAGATGTGATGGATCCAGGCCCACTTCTAATCAGATATATTGGTACTCAACTCTTTACTTCATCAGACATTAGCCAAAAACATTAGACACTTTTAGGAACCTAACAGACAGCTACTAACGAACTGACATGCAAAACTATGCTTAACAAGATACAAATAAATACTACAAAATGATGCTTGCAATGATTTTTGCAGGTGATAACACGACATCCTGTTTACTGAGATGATTAGATGCTCCTTTAAAAAATCCCCATACATGTTGTATTGAAAACTGAGAGCCTTGACTCTGAATGCAGGGCACAGAAAAAATCTCCTTGCAAGCCTACCTAAGAAGCCCTAGGGATAGCAAAGAGAGAGCAGCAATATTCTCCATGGCGTTCATTCTCTGCATTGTCCTCTGCAAATCCTATTAAAACCTAACTAAATCTATTACTGCTCCCTCTATCTTTAATCTTCTTATGCGTCTGTGAATGAGAAAAGGTGTAGAGATACAATTAAGAGTATCTTGGGAAAGACAATTTTAAGATTGAACAAAGTAGCTCCGTCTTCTCAGTATTAAAAAGCACAAAGGGTGGGCGGGAAGGAAGCAGAGGCAGGATGAATAAACGAAGCAACAAATTTCCACTTCCATTCTGCTGTAGCCAAGTCTGGTTAACAGCAAAGAATTACTCCAAGCCCTTGTATAAGTCACCATCAATCATTACTCCAATGAAGCAGCCAGACTCTCTTGCTGGAACCATACCCGCTGGCTCCGTTCTCCAGAGAGCCCAGCCATCTGTCCACAGCACGGTCCCAGTGCTTCTTTGTGCTGGCAAATCTGCCTGGTTTGAAGGGTTTGGGCCAGGGCTGAGGCAGCGCAGCCGCAGGAAAGGGTAAGTCATAGGAAATAATGACACTTGGATGAGAAATTAGGAGGAATCAGGTTTGCTACCCCCACTGCATCTGAACGTGGATGTGGGAGAGGTAACCCCAGCAGCGCACTGCTCCCTGCCTCAGACAGCATCATCAAGGGGTTTGGAAGAATATTAATCCCTACTTCTATTTCTTTCACTTCTGAAGGTAGGACTCCCGAGAGCTGGCTCACAGTGTATTTGGACATCTCTTCAACCGTTGTGAGGTGTCTATACCCGTGTGTACAAAGGGTCATCGGTAAGGCTATGTATCGACTCTGACCTCACAACACGGGAAATCACATACCAAGTGCAAGTCAGAACAACCACATTGGGGATTTTTATATCTTTAACAGAGAAAGAAACATCCCATCCACTGACTTGAACAGAATTAAGAAGGTGCAGAGAAAACCCTCTTTGCTTATTCCTTAGGAATATTATTTTTGATCTTTGCATTGTTTGACTAAGCTAAAATTACAAAAGCTTCTGATCAATCTACACCTAGAAATGTAAAAATAGGCAAGTGTCGCACGTTTTCAATTTTAAAAGAATTTGTTTAAGGATAATTTTGTTACAAAAGTTATACTTGATGCTGTGCTTCCCCTACACTGACACTATACAAGAGAGACCGATCAATTTCAAGACATTCATCTGTAGTGTAAGGTTTCATATTTTAGATCCATACCAAGGAGACCAAAAGGATCTTGAAATATATTAAAAAGAATAGGACAGACTAAAAACAATCAAAAAGCCTAAATCCCTAGAAATATCATTCTGCTCAAGTGGGCTGGAGGGACTGCCCATTAATGAAAGCACAGGGAAACCTGCTTTAACTAAAACACTCAAGGGACCGGCAGCATCACTTCTCTAAAGCTACTGATCTTTAACAATAGGTCAAGTGAAATCTTTCTGGAAACCTTCAAGAACACCTTACAAGTGGTCCATTAAAGCAGAAAAATTCCTGCTGTGTATGAACTTTACTGACAGCTTCAGTGGCATTACCATTTCTCCTAAGATCTAATCCTGAACTCTGCCGTTGTAGTACAGGCAAAAACTCAGTATGTGGTTATTGATAATAATTAAACAGATGAATCTTTGCATTAGGTTCTCTAAAAGAAATCATATTTGTTGGCACTTTGAGCACAGGTTGGGATGGCTGAAGCCTAGCCAGCTTTTTGTTCCAAACTATTTCAGTACTGTTTCATTCTGAGCAAATCGCTGCTTTTCCCTCTGCCTTGATTCCCCAACTGTAAAATCCGTGAGATGGATATGAATAGTCCGTGAGATCCTAGGCAGAAGAACCTTCTAGAAAATTTGTTATCGTTCCCTTATTAGTGTAGCTGCTCTGGGAGACTTTAGCACAATTGACAAGATGCTATAAATGGAGCACTGTACCTGTGTAAGGCTTTGTTAACTCCTTCACCATATGATGTACTGCCACCGCGATCAAGCACACGCGGCTTTTCCAGATAATGGTAATCACGTGCAAGCATCTCCCAGAGACTTAGACTTCAGTTCGTAAATCACTGCTCCCACCAGCAAAGAGATCTGCGAGATGAAATTGCCTCTTATAGTCACGCGTGCTGTCCTGTTCATTGGCATTTACCATCTTTGGGTAAACGAGACCAGGATAATAAAAATGTCACTTTGTACAAAACTGCTTTCCTTTTGGACAGGGTACTGCAAAGGAGATGTGAGTCAGTGTATTATCAGCCTCGCAAAGAGGATTTTTATCAGACTGGCTGTTGCTCAGCTTTTGCCCAGACAACAGACTCAGGGGCAGGCGGTGACATTTCAGGCTCTTAGATTTGCTGAAGAAGAGTCAAGCTGGGGTTAGCCAAGACTCTTCAGGAGGCACTGTTCTACAGAGCTGTCTACAAGCCCTGCCTGACAGAGCTGATGTGCCTTCCTGATAGCTCCAAGGCTTCAAGGAAGAAATTTGCTGAAGACATTGGAGAAGGTAGAACAAGAAAATCTGCAAGAGACACTTTTCACTGCTGACCATGGCGAGTTTTTTGATTTAAATAACTCCTGATCTTGCTTAAATAAATGCAAGTTTCAGTGGAGGTGGGATTTGCTTCTGAAGAGGTCTACACTGGCAGGCAGGAGGAGTTTGAAGATATGAATTCATCATCAAGTTTGTGTAAAAAAATCCTTCTTTTGGTTTGTTTTAAACCCAATGCCCATGATTTCTTGCATTATGGCAATAAACAATCAACTGTTCTTTAGTAAAACACCTCACACCTCCCCAAACAAGGATTCTACTTAATTCTGCCATCTCTTTTCCCAGACAGATAGTCCTGTACTACTCAGCAGTCAGTCAATTAGAAACAAATCATTAATGAAAAACTTGACCTGGTTCTTTTGCTGCCTGTTGGCCCACACCATATAAACAGAACCTCGGCCACCCAGACCCCTCTGGGCAGGTGGTCTCTGTTGGGTTACAGTGCAAGAAGGGAATTAAATTCTGAATTGACAGACATGAACAGCAAGGGGGAGTTGGTGGAGGAACGGAACAAATTCAGACGGTAGCAAAGAGAATAAAAGCACTGATCGCTGAATACTGAGGTTCAGTGGAAAGATGGAGGAAGAAGAAATACTAGGAAATGAGGGTCTTTGACAATCCAAAGATGAATGGGTATTCAATATGCGCTGACTAACAGGTGGGGCTTTGATTTCCCTCAGAAAGTGTCTTTTCCACTATCTATTTATTGCCTGCGTCTGACTGAGCCTGCACAGTCAACAATGCCAACACGAGATCACCTCGCGAGGCACACGCATGCAGAACAAGAAAGGCAGGTGGATTTTGTGCAAATCGTGTCATCTTTCCGTTTTCTGACTTATAAATAGAGATTGTGCTTAGAGATCCACAGGATGAGGGGAACGATGTGGAAGAGTTATGGTATTCAAAACCAGGGCAGAACATGAAGGAAACTGCAGACGAGGGAACACCCGTGGCAATTCTCTAATAAACATATGGTTCAAAAGCTCCCTCATCCAAATAATTGCTTTCCAAGTGTAATCTCACCCAGCACTGGAGTAGGAAGATGCCTTTCCTTTCCTCTTTGAGTTTTCATTAAGCTGCAGCACCGCTTTTCTAACATGCTGACAGGCGTACTTCTACACAGGAGTTCCTCTGGGGCTGGAGGAGACCCCCACCCACCCACCAGCGCACAAAAATGGGTGACTGATGATTAACGAGGCAGCTACTAGAGACACAAATTGACTTTGTTCTTGTTACAGAGCTGGGCTCATGGCGGTGCCTGTCTGCTTAGAGTTCATTAGGCTCAGATACACTGAAACAGAAGGTGTTCAGTCTTTCCACAGAGAATAACTCATAAGAAACTCTCTCTGGGTAGGGAGCCAATACGACACAAAGACAGATAGAGCTTAGGGACATTTGCACTTTTATCTGCTAATTACCTCCCAATCTGTCCCTCTCCCCAGCAGTGCTGGATAATCACAGCTCTAGCACCCCTGAGCCCGTTCATTGTCAGCGTAGCAATATGCTTCCCCCCCCCCCGCCCCGTTCCCAGAGTACCCAAATGATTCACAGTGTTTGACACAGGTTTCACCTGCTTTAAAATTTTAATTATTTCTCTGTTAGATCTGTGGAACCAAGAAGTGCTTAATTTCCCATATCTCAAGCTGAGGAAGTGAGTCACAAAGACAATTGTGTCTTCCACACTCCCACTGGGAGTCTGGAGCAGGGCAGGGAATTAAAACTAGAGCTTCCAAAACCCTGAACAAGTGTCTGTAATCACCGCGCCACTCTTCTTCCCCTCCACCAATCCAGCAGCAGTGACTATAGCCCCTATCTGCTTCAGGTGTGTCTAAAGATTACCTTGATTAAACATTAGCCTGAACTATCAACTATCAACCCAGCCAGATTATTTCTAATGCGAAGAAATATTATTTCTGTTCTCTCGAGTAGCTACAGGTTTCAAATAGATTTTTTTCCCCAACCATGGATTAAAGTATTAAAAAATCCCACCCATAATACAAGTTTGCAAATGCACTAAATATATTGACTTCAGAGCTATGCATGAAAGAGTGAAGAAACTAAACTGTAATGAGAATAGAAGCTGGGGTGGGTGTTCTTCAGAAAAAAAGATGAAAACTAGAAAATGCCTTCTGAGGCAAAATAAAAAACCCAATGTACAGGCTATACCAACTTGTCATAGAACCAGAACTGTAGAACAAGGAGTTTGCACAACATAAGGGGCATTTGCTCCTCGATCGTGCTGATTTTGCTTAAACCATGACACAATTCAAGTGCACAGGACAGATGGGAAGATAGAATCCATATAACTTTCAGTCAATTGACTTAAACTTCATTGAATTAAAGAAGTTGAGCCCAAAAAGTCTGTGTGCAAAGGACACAATCACAGTATTATGCTTCTAGGTGTTTTTCTTGATTTTGAATAGTCAAATGATATTTTCTTTACTGAAAAAGAAACCAGTTTGATACTTCCACCTCCAAGGGAGTGACTCTGCCAGCGGTGCTCTGCAGCCTCTCTGTCTCTGTTCTTTTACCCCACACTCTATTTTTAGGGGGACCTTATGGCGTCATTGAAAATTTGGCTGTTACCTTTCAACCAGCACAACTGAACAAAGAGAAAGAAACACTTGTGTCCTGATAAGACACTCCCCTTTCTCCTGCTACTGGCTGCTCATGCACAGCACAAACTGAATATTGGGGAGGGCAGAACCTCAGTTCTAAGAGAAACCCCTGCCTGAAGAGCACTAACATTCCTGCCTCCCATTGTTTAGATGTCTCACCATTACAGCAACTGAGAATCCCTAAGCAATCCTGCAGCTGGCTTAGAAACATGAACGTTGAAGGATGCTAATACACTTCGCACTTCTCCAGAATCTTGCATCCAAACAGTTCAAAGATGAACTGACCAAATTCAGGCTCTTTCTGCCCCAAGACAGTCACCAGGGCTATTGAACCCCACCGTGCATCTCACATGGGAACCAGAAATGATCCTGATCCTTTGTCTCCAACTGAGTAGGAACAGTGGGGGAAAGAACTGAACCCTAGAACACAAAATAACTCCCCCAACACAAAAACTGCTGGGCATACTTCCCACGTGCTACAGAAAAGCCTAGTTGCTTGGGTCTGTCAGAGAACTAACAAGAGAAGCAAGTTTTGTTTCCTTTTGAGCTACTCTACTATAAAGCCAAGGTAGCTGTCTACTTAAAAGTAAAAGGGTACAGGAGGAAACTGCTTGGTTATTGGATCTTTGAAAGTCAGCTGGTAAGCTTTGGGGACAGGGAGAGTTTTTGCCAACTCTAAATTGGTTCCTGAAGCTCTCAGGTCAAAACCAAATAAGATACGTGCTGTATAGAAGTTAGTACGTTACTTCCAATCAGCATGTGCTGACACAGAAAGGATTCCAGACACCTTCCTGCCCGATGCAGCAGGACATTGTTAAAAAAATCAGTCACACTTTTACCCTACAGACCCATAAACACCTCTAGGAAATCGCAATGCATTAAATTGCCTTTTCCTTCCAAGGGCTGAACGTGTCGCTTCATTGTCTGGAGACTGCACTGCAAGGGCTTTTCAAACCCTAAGCTAAACATTAAGCATCCTAATTATGAAAGAATTTAATCTTTGACTCTAGGTGAGGATTATGGAGTCACTCCACGCATTTCAGGGCTGCTTGCTGATTAGACTCCCCCTGCCCATTGTATTCCAGTGATCTCCACTAATCTGGTATCTGAGCAGTTGGCAATTTGTAATGTCTTTTTCCTGCACAATACCTTTACCGACTGGACAGTGCTTTTGCCCAGATCAACACCTAATCCTCGGCTTCCCGAAGAGTTCCCCAGCAGCTGCGGAGTTAGACAAGAGCACATCTCTAGCTCACACCCTGGCAGGTGAAACCTGGCGTTCAGCTGACCTAATCCCTCAGCTGCTTGTCCTCCTGCCTTCTGGGATCCTGCCCCTTCACAGCTAGAAAAGAAAGCGAGCTGGAAAACCAAGCAAAATCAGAGAACTTACTTGCTAAGCGCGGCTCTGCATCAGTCTTGTGCCTGGGCACTTCAGGGGTACTGGACGGTGGCGGCACGGAGAGGTAGGTGGAACAGCAGCTGGGAAAGTGTGCGATCCATGCCATCACCAGGGAGCTGGGGTCGTCTCCTGCTGCCCGGGCTGCCTCCTTCCTTCTTCTCTCTGCCTGTTATTAGAAAACATTGGCGTGGCACGGCAGATTTAACTGCGCGCACCTCTCTGTGTCTCCCCTGCTCTGCCGGGGCCGGCGCGAGGGGCTCCAACCCTCACCCTCCGCTGCCGCAGCCCTGCCTTCGCCTGGCCAGCGCCTGCCGTGCCGTGCCCTGCTCCTGCTCCTGCTCCTGCTCCTGCTCCTGCTCCTGCTCCTGCTCCTGCTCCCTCCCATAGAAACGAATTCCTGGTGGGATTAAGCTCTGCGAAGGGCTGGGGCGGAGGGGAGGGAGAGGGGCCGGCGGCGCGTGGTGGGGAGCATCCTCTGTTCTCAATGAGCAGCAGAGGGAAAGGTGGGGAGAGGGAAAGCGAGGAGGGAGGGGTTTATGCTGCTGCTTCGCACAGCAAAGGGCTGGGGAGAGGGAGAGGAGGATTCCCTGCCTGGAGAAAAGGCGAGGCACCCTACGTGGGCTTTGCCCTCCTCGGCAGCTCCCCAAGCGCTGTGCGGCCACCTCTGCCCCCCTCGGCCGGGGTCTCCTCCGGGCTGGGTGGGCTCCGGGGCTGAGGGCGGGCATCCTTTAGAACCGCCCGAATGGGAAGCAGTTCCTAAGAAAAGGAGGTCAGGAGATTGCAGAAGCTGCACACGGACGCGGTCACCGGCGATGGGGAAACTCTCTTCCCAGCTGGACCAAGGCGTTTGGGAAAAGCGGGGAGAAGGAGGGGAGCGCGATTCCTGTTCCCGAGCCTCCCAGCCATCGCGCTACTGGAACGGTGTTCGCTGCCTGAGAGGGGCTGTTTGCCTGGGACACCACCAGTCCCACGGAAGGGGCTCAATGCTCGCCAGGGGTTTGCTGTAGTTTTTGTCTTTCCCTGTTTTCTTTCTTTTGTTTTGGCACTGATAACACCTCCCTGGCTCCCTGGCTTAGTAAAATATTTCCTTTTCTGAAAAGCAAATGTCAGCCAGCTGCATGTGGGATAGACCTGCCTGGTGAACGCAGGTTACCTGCCCCATTTCCCCAGTCCTGTCCCCCTGCCCTCCCTAATCCTTTATTCCAGGACCACACACATCACAGCCCACCAGGAACACTTTCACAGAAGATTTTCTGACAGACAAAAGACTTGTAAAAACCGAAGCACTATACAGGAATGTGTCCTTATTGCTGGAATCCAAAAGCTCTTCTTTTCCCATGTTCTGCTTTGAATGACTTTCAATTTTTTTTTTTTTTTTTTTTTTTAAATTACACTATCGCTAATGAAATAAATCAACATTGGAAAGACATTTTTATTTTACTGTGTGGACATTTTGCAACTTATTATTTGCATTCTTGTTTTGGAACAGGAATGTTTTGGAACTCTTAGAACTTCCTGTAGATCAGAAAATCCGATTCCTATATTAAATCTAGGATACATAACACCTTATTATGGAAGCTAGACTTTTAAAATTCAAAGAGACACATCCTAAAGGGAGGGAAATCACCACAGCTTTCAATGTCATCGTCACATTGCACAGAGTTAAGCAAGCACCTCTCTGTACACTGAGCACTTCCTACCTTCTAGTTCTCCAACCTGCATGTGGAGGTCAGATCTGTCCAGGTGGGCTGGAGACCTGGAGCCAGACCAAGGACTTAGAGCATTAAAATTTAGCTTTGCAGAGGTAATTTTGCTTTTCCACTTGTGATTTCCCAATCAGAGTAGCCAGCTTGGCTCCTGTTTTGTGTGCATTACAGCAGCGCTGCCTCACCTCGGCTGCAAACTGCATGAAGGACAAAGTTCAAATCACACGGAAACTATTGACAATGAAAGTAAACTATAATAAACTGCTGAATAAATCCTATGGAATTATGTCAGATCTTCTGCCTGCTCCTAACGGTTAGGAATGCTCTTTTCAGCAGCATTTATTTTACCTTTCAGGAGCCTGTCTAAGATACATGAAGGCTCCTTATAAAAGTGCTGCTTGGGGAGTACCTTAATTGTTTGCTTTTGTTTTTAATAAGCATTCAAGCTTACTTGAAAAGTACCAAGCAGTAATTCATACAACGTGAGTGTCAGCCCCCCTAAAATCATACTGTTGGCATTCAGAGCAGGTTAAGTCCCTGGATGCTGCTTCACCAGCGCGAAGGACAGTGTCACCGTCATAAAGGCATCAGATCTGCTTTTTCTTTCATTTAATCTTATTTAATAAGTTTTAAAATGAATGTTAGTGCTAGAAAGACCTGTCTGTCCAGCAACCCTAGAGAAGCAGAGTCTCAGCAAAGCTGGAGTAACATGGTCCACGTTAGGAGAAGCCTTCCCTCACACTTGTCCAGAGCATCTCAGCTGCGCACCCAGGTAGCAGCCCCTCTGTGGACAGGCTCTCCCAGGGTGCTCACTCCTGTGGTGACCCTTTGCCACCTTGAGCTGCCCCATTGCATCATTCATACGTGAGAAATAGCTTTGTGTTTCATGCAATGTAAATAAAACTGTTTTCTTTGAGCAGACTCCTGCTTCTCCTGACAGGAGTGAATCTCTGCTAACAGGCACTGCCATCTGCTGGCACCGCGTCCTTCCACCAGTTTCCCCCGAACGCTGAGAAAAGTGGGGCACGGTGACGCTTTAAAGGGAGTCTGGATTCTCTCGGTTCCCACCAACCTGTGAGGCGGCCGAGAGCCCTTCTTCCCTCAACATCTCACGTGTATTATTCACCTGGAAAGAAAGAGACCTCCCCCTGACAATTCAGGGGTAAGCATTTCATTTTGACACTTCTCTCTTTGCCACAGCCAATGTTTTCTGCAGGCACACAGTGCTGTGCTCACACCTCTGTCCAGGTGTCAGCTTGGAGGAGAGCAAGGTGGCAGCCCCGACCTGCAGACGTGCTCAGCATAAACCATCAGTGCGTTTGTGTGCTGTGCCTGTTGTCTCTCACAGGACTTGATGCACCACACGCATTGCGAAGGCCACAGAAAAGAGTGCACTTGAGAGCTGCCTGCTTCAATCAATGTTAAAGGTCTTTTAGGAGTCATTTATTTAATCACCAGAGAGGTAGCACCTTTGGCGTGGGTCCGTTTGAGTGCATGAATCTTGCTTCCTTATTCCCACACAGTAAACCCGCGCATTGTTTCATGAACAATTTATAGAATCATAGAATCATTAAGGTTGGAAAAGACCTTTGAGATCATCAGTTCCAGCCATCAGCCCAATCCCATCGTGTCTACTGAACCTTGTCCCAAAGTAACATGGACACATTCTTTTTGTACCCCTGCAGGGATGGAGACTCCCCCAGTGCCCTGGGCAGCCTCTGCCAGGGCTTCACCACTCTGTCTGTAAAGAAATTTTTCCTAATATCCAATCTAAACCTCCCCTGGTGCAACTTGAGAACGTTTTCTCTCCTCCTATCACATGTTGCATGAAAGAAGAGCCCAGCACCCACCTCACCACATCCTCCTTTCAGGGAGTTTTAGAGTTCCATGGGGTCTCCCTTCAGCCTCCTCTTTTCTGGATTAAATAACTCCAATTCTCTCAGCTGCTCCCAGAATCCCTCCAGACCCTCCCCCAGCTCTGTTCCCCTTCTCTGGATGCGCTCCAGCCCCTCAATGTGTTTCTCATAGTGAGGAGCCCACAGCTGATTCCAGGATTTGAGGTACATCCCCTCATGCAGGGGGACAATGCCTTCCCTGCTCCTGCTGGCCTCACCATGGCTGAGCCAAGCCAGGATGCTGGCTCATGTTCAGCCGCTGCTGACCAACGCCCCCCGGCCCTTTTCCTTTCCAACTGCTCTTCCCCAATTCGATTTCAATAGACATCTTCCAGTTTGTACTAATTAGAGAGAAGCCACACCTGAAAACAGTTTTCCAGCTGGAAACAACACTTCAGTGAATCAGTGACGTCACTGCGCCTGTGCTACGGTGAATAAAATATTGTCAGCGGCCTCACAAGTTTAAAATACATTAAAGAACTTGAGGTACCAGCCTGCTGCATAAGGGCAGGTTTAACAAGAAGTGGCAGCACAGTTCAGGCGAACTCTTGGACGGGTGTGTAAACAAGGAAACACAGAAGGATTGCTTCTCTGAGTCAACCATAATACCAAGTTCTCCAGGGTCTGAGGTGGGATTCACCTTAGGTAATGCCAGTTGGGATGTGCGGGTTTGAGGCTAAACAGCCGTGCTGTTTCCTTTCAAACGGATGCAGAGAGGCAGTATCAGAAGACTCGTAAATTAGAGCCTTATGTTAGAACGGGATGAATGAGCTAATTCCAGGAGTGCGTAGATACAAATTTCACTTCAGTGCAACCTCTCGATTTTCCTGGGGGTGCTCGCAAGCTCTAACAGCTGCGCTTCTCTGTTCAAAGGCCGTACAGGGCTATGTGCAGGCGTGGAATTACGGCAGCTGCGGAATGCTTAGCTCCTGGATTTGCAAACAGAACAAGATGTGGAAGAATAAACTGTAATCTCATTTTGGTATAACTAAACAGCTCTCTGAGGACATTATGTATATAAAGAGCTTTCATAAAACAAACAGTTTAGATTTTTGCTCGTTCCTATTGGACTGCCCAGCTGTATTTTCTTTTTGAGCTATCAAATGAGGAGTACCTTCCATTTCTCTGGGGTTTCGCTGCACATAAATGAGCCATCCCAATGTATGTAGTACTCAAAGGGATGGTCTTCAGTCTAAGCACCAGTACAGAAGCTGTAGCTGGCTCTGAAATCAGTGGTGGCCGTCTTCTGTCCCTCTGAAATCAGAGGGAGCAACAGTGCCTTCAGGGAGCATTTTAATTTGTTGTGCAATTTGATTTCTAGAACAAGCAATGTCTCTTTGCTTTTGTCAACCATTAACCTATCATCCCACTGGAAGCAAACAGAGTTGTAAGAGCGGGTGTTGGGAAGAGCTGCTAAGATTGTCTCATCCACCTCCACTCTTCCCCGCTGCTCTCGACTGAACGGGAGCTGAGCCTTCCAGTAAAGACGTGACACTCACCCACTCCGTCTCGACTTCCTTTGTGTTTTGGGGCTTATTCAAACCCTGAACTCAAAATGCATCTTGGGAAGTAGGAACAGAGGCAGACGACGGGAAGAAAAAGTTTTTCAATAAACCCGAACTCCTCCTCCTCCTCCGTGAAGCCTGTGTGGAGGAGTCTGCTTGCCATTTCCTTTGATGTGCTAATGAGAGTTAATGCTAACCTGGGGAAAGAGACAGCTCTTCTCCCAGCTCGGTGGGGCTATCGCCTAGCGCAGATCTGCGCCAGCCGACACACAGCCACAGTCGTGCCCAGCTTTCAGCTTCTGGATTGCCCACAGGTGGGTTAGTCCAGTTCTCAGTGAACTGCTGTTATAACGAACATTAATTAAGCTCTTGTTTTGCAGGTGCTGCAGCGGAACCTAAGGCTGAAGAGCACCCAGAGACTGAACTTCTCCAAGGCCCATGGTAGCTGCAGGGCTGGAAAACACTGGTGAGAGGCACCCTGTGTGAACTTGCACATGCCTGACATCTCCTCTGTGGATAAACCACTCCATCTTCCAGAGCACCCGGCTGTTCTCTGCCTGTGAGTTCAGAAACAACAGCAACAAAAAGGCAGTGAGTGCTAAGAATGGCAAATTAAAGAAAACAATTTCCTTGTCAGGCTGTAAAAATTCAAAGAGATTTCTGACACAAGCAAATCCCTTGGTTCTTTCAGGTGAGAATCATGGCATCAACTTTCCTCCTGAAAATACACAGCCTTCCCTGGGATGGGTGCATACAGGTGTAACCAGAAAGGTGCAGTCTGCTTCTCAAACTCAGCCAGCCCCCAGACCCTTCACTGAAAAACGTTCTGGCCTCCAGCTTGTGGTTTTCCCAGCAATGGTAAGAGATAGACAAGGAGTTGATTCCAAGGGATTCCACAAATGTCTTTGCATGAAAGTGTAAGAGACAAAATTTTGCTTTTGGGTACCAGCAGGAGCTCAGCCAAAGCCCATTGTGTGCACCTGAGGTCTTGGATTGTCACCCTCTGTACAAAAATGGTCCCGCTGGACGTCACTGATCGCTGCAACATAAAACAGCCACTTCCAGCACTTTCTGTGGTTACTTAGCAAAATGCACAATCAACCAGGCAAAAACTATGCCCTGAAGACAGGTTTTAGGCAACACACATCAGCATGTCTAGTTTATTTAACTGGTGTACTTTAATACTATTTGCCATCTACTATTCAGAATTAAACCAACTCAGCGTTTGTTATAGCAGGTCCCATGTTCACTGCTCCAAGTTCACTTCAGGATTCTTCTCAGCTCTACTCTGGCTGCAGAAGAAGTGACCCCCACTGACTCTAATGAAGTCTCTTTATTACTGTTTAATCTCGTGCGTGTGCCTGGCAGCAAGGTAGCAGCACTGGGGACAAAAGGGCTCTATCCCCCCACAAACGGGCACTGTAAGGAAAGACTTTCCCCAGCGCTGCCCTTTCCTTACACCCAAGTGCATTCAGGTGACTTGCCAGAGCAGCTCTGGAGCCAGAAGGACTCGGTGGGAGAGGCCAACCAGCACAACTCACCATGGACAGATCAGCTGGTGATACCTGGCAGTTAACCCTTGGCTCCTCTGTTTCAGCCGGTGTTGGCAGTGGTGGAACTCGGAGCCTCGTCACCTAGGATCTGACTGACGTCACCAGGGATTTAAAGGTCCTATCACAGCCAGATCTGAACTAGAGATCTAAAAGCAAAACATCTTCAGCCCCCCCTTTTAAACTCGCAGCTCTGAGTTTTAGCAAAAGCCTCAGTTGTGCATTGCACTGGGATCCTTTTGGAAAGAGAAGGGCAGTGGGAAGAAGAGAACCAAAATGTGAATTCCTGCTGCGCCAATAGAGTGGTTGCTGACCACACAGGACTATAGCAAACTCTGCACACTCTTTTCCTCTGCAAGTCCCCTACCAGGGGCATTTCTTGCTTTGTCAAAATTTCAGTGCTCAAGTCAGGCAGTGGAGCTCCTCTGTAGTTGAGTTTTATTCTTTTGCATGCAACGGACCTTCCAGCCAATTTCTGAGATGCATCTCACTACAACATCTTCTAGAGAGTCCTTGACAACAAAACTGATTGTTGCCTTCTCTCTGACATTCTGCATGTCCAGTGAGCAATCTGCATGGACTGGTTAAATTCAAGAACTATGATGGTATATTAGAAAATCCCAGTAACAGTCAGGTAATTCCTGAGCTGTTGGATTTCCATATAATTTACTAACTTTAGGAAGATTTTCAGCAGCCATTCAGTCCTTTGGGAGCTTAAGAGAACCATTTCTAGACATTTTTTTTTCCAGACCTTGCAGCAGTATTCAATATTCATATGGAATTCCCTGCCTCAGTAGCAACAACTGATGGTTATGAAAAATAAGTACACTGTAAAATGCATTAATATTTTAAGACTGCTAGATGAGGATATTTCCAGCTTTTGCCTGCCTGGTTGGTATTCAGTTCAAGCAAATAGAACTTGAAAGTTCTAGGAAAGGAGAGGGTATATGGGAACTTGCAACAGCTACAGCGAAAGATTTTTCTCTGCTTACACAATAAATCATCATCAGCAGCAGGAATAGAACCACTTTTCTGGTTTCTATTCCAGCCACTTGTTCAGGGACCCACACTGTCTATGAAGTGCTCACATATTGCTATAGGATTCTGTATCACATGAATAAAACCTCCCTCCAAACTCCAAATAAAATTCTGAGATTGTGCTGAATCTAAGCTTTTCCACAAAAATGCAAACAACTCACATTTAATCATGCAATGGAGAGCAAAGATAAATCTTGCTGTCACTGTAATAAAGTGCCTTTTTATGAAAACTCCTGTACACTCACTGCCTGACAGTCCTGGACATGATCCAGGGTTGTTTACGGTGCCAGCGTGGCTGTGTCCCTGACTCCTGGCGCATCTGTACATTTTGTTCTTGGCATATTTGTATCTATGGAGCCAGCTGACCTTGAAACTCTCATCAGAGGGTAAAAAAATAATAAAGAAAGCAGCAGCCAGAAAGCCTCCCACCTCCCCTATATTTCAGAGTTATTATCAGAATATTTTTCCTCTGTTCAGTTTGTGCAGAGATGACATTCAATAACACCGAAAATGTTCTTACGGTCTCCAGAGAGGCCTGTTCAGAGTAAAACCAAAGGAAATTAAAGACCTATCAAGCAATCCCTCGATACCGGTTCATAAATATAAAACTGCAGGCGGTGACTGGTTAAAGTACTGAGGATGATATGTGCTAAAATGCTGTGACTTGGGTCCCTCCGCTCCTGCTCCCCTGTATTGCCTGCTCTGCGAGGAGATGGGGCCCCGGCTCATTATCACATAGTCACATAAACCAGAGAGATGAGGTGTTTGCTGTGGGACTGACACGCCGTAGTGCGCTGCTGTTGTGACAGCAAGGCCTTGCAGGCAGCTCTAAAAATACACACCTCTTTCCGACTGCAGTCGGAACAACTCCCTTCCCTCCAGTCGTGGGTTGGTGTGTGATGGGACACACTTAGGCAGCACTTCTGTGCCTGAGACAGACGATGCTACAGACTATGGGATCTGAATTCTCTGGGAAAAGGAGTGCTGCAGGCGTCTGCTGTGCAGTCCTGCCAGACCCCGTCCCTTCGCACAGGCTGTAAGTGGGCTGTCATGCCTGGAACACAAACCACGGAGTTACTTTTGGGGAATCCTTACTTTGGAGCCCTTCCTTAAAGCCTTTCCTATCCTTCTGAATATGAATAAATGAGTTTTGCTCTGACCTGCTTTTCAGCCATATGAAACTGCGATGCAGCCCAGGGATGAGCCTACGCTGCTGAAAGGCAAACTGGGTCCTCTGAAATCTCCAGAGTTAAACTTCTCTGAAAGTATGCTGAATTCAGTCACACCACCCTGCTCACAAGAACACTCCCTTATGTGCTGCAATTTTTGCGGCAACAGCTCACTAAAGCTGCGGCAAAACTGTTGGATTTACCCTGCAGTCACCCAGTGCAGCTTTCCTTTCTGGTTGGATTTGCCTGGGGCTAATTCCTGGGCCACTCGTGGACCAGCTCAAAACTCCAGCTCTGCCTAGTGCTGCAATTGTACAGGAAAAGATGCTTCACCCAAATGGATGGAATTTACTGTCCTGTTAGTCATGAAGTTTGTCCATTGTTTGATATATCTGAACCTGAGATCAGGGATATCAACGTAATCTGATCAGTGTAACCTGCAGGGAGCACAGGGATAAGATGAGGGGGAACAGTTTTCAGTTGAAAGAGGGGAGATTGCCGTGAGATCTTAGGAAGAAATGTTCTGCTGTGAGGGTGGGGAGGCCCTGGCCTAGGGTGCCCAGAGCAGTGGTGGCTGCCCCATCCCTGGAGGTGTTCCAAGGCCAGGTTGGATGGGGCTTGGAGCCCCCTGATCCAGTGGGAGGTGTCCCTGGGAGACAGGGGTGTTGGAACTGGATGGACTTTAAGGTCCCTTCCAACCCAAATCATTCCATGATTCTATGAATCTCAGGCCGTTATGAAACTTTCATGGCGTGGAACACAACCATAGCAATAACTCAGATGACTACGAGTCACACTGCTCTCCCTTGTAAGCACAGACATAAAGAATTATCGACTAGATTTCCCAGAATGTACCAGTGTAAATGAGGCATAACACCAGAATTGTAGACATGTCAAAAAGCATAAAAATAACTTTTCCTAGGAAATATGATGCCATATGGATGACATGGTCTATGTTCTGGTGAGGCTTATTTCAATTCCCCAGGCTTTTCTGTGTCATGATGTTTTCTAGCAAGATGACTGGTTATGTCATCCCAGCACTGAAATTGTCCTGGGCTGTGGTGTTTCCACGCTAACGATACCACTGGAACTCGTGGGTTCAGTACTGTCCCGTTCACAGAGAATTGATTCATTTGCGCTGACAGCTTGCATACACCTTGTCGTGCATTAAAGTTATTGAAACTGAATTGCCAGAAAGGCTACGATCCTTGCTTTGGGTGATTTATCAGGGACTTTTTCAGCACTCTAAGCCAATGCCAAGAGAATTCCCTCTGTACCTGGACCAGATGTTGTTCTCATCTGAACTGTATTAAATCTGAGAGAAAGCTGCTAAAGCCAACAGACGTGCAGTGTTCCATCACCCCTGTTTCAGCTCAGAACTACATCCCACCCCCCAGAAACCAACAAAACAACCTCACCTGGACAAAAAGGTCAGCTTCTCCGATTTCACATGACCGATGTGCGTTTTGGCATACAAGAAAAGTGTGACTAATTTTTTATGGACAACACTGGCCCCAGTTTAAAGAGGAAGATGGAGCTTTGGGGTACTCGGGCAGGTGTGGCATAAAAATGCTTTCTGCCAAAAGCTCCACCTTTCTCCCTCCTTCTTTCATCTCGTTAAGGGATTTTCCGGTCGGAACAGAGGTAGCGCAGTCCCTGCTCGGGCCAGCAGAGGGTGGTGGGCGGCCGCACTGGGCGTTCTCTGTCCTGACCACCCTCAGGGGTAACGTCACATGTCTCTCTGAAACGTTATTTAACCAGGCACCCTAATTACAAGAAAGTATAAAAGTATAACCTTTACTGAAATATGGTCCTTCTCCATAGCTTGTGATGGAAATCAAACACGCCAAGTTTAAGTACCCATATTTGAGGATTATGTATGATTTTATGGTTTTAGAAAGTACTTCTGAGTTACTGTGCAGGACAAGGATGTTTTGGCACACCTACCATTTGCAGAAAAGACCATGTAACGCCAGGCTTTGTCTCAGTGTGGGTAATGGAGACCAACAGAGCGCCTTGCTACAAGAGGCGATGCTGCCTGCTTCTCTTCAGAAAGCGTCTCACGGTTCTGTGGAATGAGACAACACAAACATATTGTGAAAGGGAAAGCTCAGCACAAAGAGACTCCAGTACACGGACACATTGTGAGAGGAAGGACAGGGAGCTGTCTTGAGCTACCTAACCGAGTCACTGACTCTGTTATGGCCTTATCACGTCAAGGGGGATAAGGAGCCAACCTTACTCAGAGTTGGCTGAACTCATGTTTCTGATTCCAGCACTACAGTAGAGGCTTTAAAGCCAGCAATTTTTTGCAGGCAGCTGTGTATTGCCCAGAGCAACTTGTCCAAAACTCAGCTAGGAACAGTCCAGTAAGAGCTGTGCCCACTCTCTACTACTGCCCACCAGAGCCTATGTGTTTTCCAGCTGCGTATCAAGCCTTACAGAGACGAAGACCATTTTCATTGCTCATACAAAACTAGCAGGCTAGAGCTGATCCTTCAGGTTTCTTTCTATTACCAAACGTGGCAACTGCTCTCTGCTATCAAGCCTGTTCTTGCTGCCCTGCCGAGTGACTCGTTTTGATGGGTTCACTCATCTGTAAAACAGTCACTCTTTACGTGGCTATTTCTAACGTCTTGACCTTCAAAAGCAAAGCCCAGGGTTTCTGTGTGATTGTCTGGTAACTGTACTTCTGTGAGGAGAGTGTGTAGCCGAAGTACCTGCAGTTCTTTGCTGGGGCAAAAAACCCCCAGGATGCTTCATTATTTTTTCCTTTTGATAACAGCAACCACACACAAAATTGATGACAGCTTTTATGGGCACAACGTGAGAGGGTCAGCCCGCTCTGCTGCCCTTCAAAACAGGGACACAGTTACCCCCCAGCTCTGCTATTACTAGTGGTACAGGGTCAGATGTGGGTTTTCCAGAGGAAGGACAGGAACTCCAGGGGCCACAGTTCCTGTTGGCACTGCCAACACAGCCTACAGACCGTTCAGTCGCGCTTCCGGCTGCTCAGAAGTACAAATTTGCCTCCTGGATCCAGCTCTCCATATCGAGGCATTACCTGAATTCCACAAGGCCAGGCTCCATGGGGCTGTGAACTAAACTCAGACAACAGTCAATGATAACCCTTCTCCCAGTGAAAGAACACAACAAAGAGCATAATACATGTAAAGAGGATGTGCTGTTTCTTCATTACCCTGTCCTGTGTCTGTGTTGCCTCTGGGACCTTATTCCTGCTCTTGGGAAATAACTAAATAAACAATCTCTGCACAACTTGCTCACTTCCTTACCCTGCCTAACACTGTGAGCTCCATCCAACCCATTAGCTGCAAAGGGAATTTGACAGAGCCCTAATTCTTTCAAGCAATATGCTCTCAGCTTTCTTTGTGACTCCCGTGAGAGATCAATGCCTGACTTCAGTGGGTCAGGATAGCAAGCCACGCTTTCTACCTTGCTTTGCTTTTCTCTGCCTTGGTTATCATCTGGGAAAAAATAGGATGGCTGCTGCTTCCTGTGTCTTTCTCTCCCTCCCCTGCATTCCAAAAGAGAGCGTGAATTTCATTTATTAATGCTGATAGAGTCTATGGAGACTTGCAGATAAAAAGACTCAATGTGAAGCAGAATATGATGTTCCTCCTTACAGAAAGCTTATGCTTTATGCTCTTTTGAAAGCACCTACTGACATTGCTAGGCAACTAGGACATTGTCCAAAATAACAATAGTAATAGTAATAAAACCCACCAAAACCTGAGCCTAACAGTTTATAAAATGCACCTGAGGGCTGCCAGGAAAATAGACAATGAATGGAACAAATTCCTAAAGCTGGCAGAAAGAGAAGACTAAAAACAATTGATTGGCAGTTGACCCAAAAAGTAACCTTAGAGATAGGTCCCAAGGAGGACCTGACCACTGTCTAGAAGGTCCTGCCTCTGAGACCACTAAAATCTGGGAGCTTCTGAGGAGCAGAAAGATTAACTCATTGGACTGACAAGGGACATTTAAGAATGTCAATACCAGGGATGGCCACTATTGTACAGGGAATAATGCAGTGTTCTAGCTATGTAGAACTCTTCCTTTCCTCATCTGCAAAGTACAGAGTGGAAAAGCCGAGGCACAGAAAACATTACCTAAAGGCCATATTTGGTTCTCCATTGTCCTGTTCTCTATTCTCCAGAGCTAAAGTTCATATTCTGTTCTCCAGAAACTGAATTCTGCTGAGAATGTTTAACCCAGTCTCTGAAAGGCAACAGCAGGCAAGTACAGTACAGCCTAATCTGCTTATTTGGGCAGAGAGGAGACAGTCTCCATGCAGGTACACCTGACTGTGCACTGTGCCACCCTGCTCCCTATCATACCAGGTTTGCTCAAGCGCGCAGGTATCACAGCTCCAGAGGAAGCCTTTGGCTAGAACACATCCGTGTTCACAGCAAACCTGGGAACCTCAGGTGCTTGCAAAGGTTGGAGCAGGGATGGCCCCCTGAGAATGGCATTTTAGAAACATCTCACGCCCTTCAGAACAACTTAAGTTTCTATAAATACCTGTCTAGACCTTCCAGAAGTGTGTCTGGAAAACAAGGAGAGAGGAAATATGCAGAGGCTGAAACCAAATGTGATCCCATATTAAGTTTTTAGACCGTTTGATCAATCATTGCACAGAAAACCCGTTGTTAGAGCACAGTTCGTACTCCAGATGTCTGTGCTTGTTCTTCTACTGAATTAATAAGCATTGTCACCGAGTTGCAGGTAGTTACCACTTTGAATACCATCATGTATAACAGAGGGATAAGAGCTCTAATGCCTATCGCAGAAGCCCAGTCCTCCTAGATAAACGCAAATGCAAAGCTTGAACCAGAACTTCAACAGGTATTAACTGACGGCACCAGTTGTTCAATGACTTCATACACTTCCCTACACACAGTCTTTTAAACATCTGTTTCTCTAGCTTCAACTAGAAAAAAAGATTTCAGAAACCCCCGAGTCAGAAGCCAATGTCATTGTTCAGAGCAAGCACCAGGTTTGCAGCATCGCACACTCATATTTTCATTACAGATTGCTTCGCTTAGGAGTGCAGAAGAGAAGGGGCAGGTGACAAGGACACAAGCTGCCAATGTAAGAATGTGGTGCTTTCTATCAATACAAGCCTTATCTTTTCCTCTGAGTGCTTAGCTTTACTTTTTAAATGGAGGATTCGGTGACTAGAAAAAGGGAAGTGACTCATGACTTAACATTCCTTGTTCAGTCTGGAGAAGAGAAGGCTCCTGGGGGACCTCATAGCAGCCTTCCAGTCCTGAAAGGGGCTCCAGGAATGCTGGGAAGGGACTTTTTCACAAGGGCAAGTAGTGATAGTACGAGGGGAATGGTTTTAAATTGTAAAGGGGAAGATTTAGGTTAGACATTGGGAAAAAACTCTTCACAGTGGGGGGGGGGGGAGGCCCTGGCCCAGGGTGCCCAGAGCAGTGGTGGCTGCCCCATCCCTGGAGGTGTTCCAGGCCAGGTTGGATGGGGCTTGGAGCCCCCTGATCCAGTGGGAGGTGTCCCTGCCCATGGCAGGGATTGGGATTGGATGGGCTTTGAGGTCCCTTCTGACCCAAACCATTCCATGATTCAAAGATCCCTCACTGTGTTGTGCACGGGCTATTATACCCCTTCTGTCCCCCCTCTACCCGGCTAAGGACCACGGGGAGGTGCTCTAAGCTCCCTGCTCCGCGCTCTGCACTGTCCTGACAGGCTCGCTCGGTCTCCAGCAGCTGAACAGCCTTGTGCTAAACCCAGCTTACTACCACCAGCAAGCAAAGAAGTGCCTTCGTTGCCGTGCACCCATGCCCTACATTTTCAGGGGAAGTAAGGACTTCTCTGCCACTCACCTCCGCTACAAAGCAGCTGAATTACAAGTAAATACAAGTAATCAGCTTTACTCCTTCCAGTGTGAAGCTGGTGTAATTTCCTCTATGAATAGAGTTGCATAAAGCCCACAGGGCCCTGTCAGCAGGGGTGCCTAACCCGGCGGCTTTGCCAGGGGGCTGGCGAGGATTCCAGGCCAGGCAACCCTTACCGCACCTTCGCTGTTCCAGTCAAAACCAGGGCTGAAGGCTCGTCCTAAACGCTCTGTGTTTTCAGAAAAGTCACAGAAAAAGGGTGTGAAAGTGTATAAAAGACAGAAAATAACTCTTCATTGAACAGCCACAGATCTCCCTCATGCAGTGAATCCACAAGCCCTTTTTCCCCTCTCTCAAGCCCACCTGCAGAACGGAGCGGGCAGACAACACAAACTGCAAAAGAGGGCTCTTTTGCTGTTCAGCTGCTGACTATGGCTTCAAGGAGTTAAATAACACCGGTCTCTGCCCTTCTGGATTGCCATGCACTGCCAAGCCAGCACTAAGCCAGCTTTGTTTCTCAGTTTAAAGAGCCTATGCATTTAAATTTTGTCATTACAGTTAGCAGAGGAGGCCAAGGGCTTCACCTACCTGCTGTCTAAGGGTAAGGAGGGCTGAAGTGATTAAGAAGCGTTTATTTGCTTGAATAGCAATGTTTGAAAGTGCTGGAAAGGATGAGGGATAGAATCCCCTTCATATGTTTCACTGTTCTTCCATTTCTGGCGCTTGCTATCCTAGAGATTTACACTTTCTCCAAGCTTATCTGCCTGGCTGTTAATTTAAGGAAGGGTGTTGGTGACACTCCCTGCTAAACGGAGCAGAAAGCCAGTTCTCTCATTTTTCTTTCAGCTATGGTGGTGCTCATTAACAGAAAAACAAGATCTGGGAATGAATCAGAACCGTACGTATCTCAGACTGAATATTCAGTCCCCTGTTACTGCTACACGGCTACAATTTACCGATACCAAATGAGACATTACTGGAAGGACAGAACCCTCCCTCCTGGGACTTGGGATAAAATTGCCGAGGATTTCAAATCCCTCCCCATGGTAAGAACAAAGTAAATAAGTACTGGGAGGCTGCCAGCCTAGCCACAGTGAGGTTAATGAATAAACAACTGCCTGCAGTACTGACTTGCCTGCTAAGCTTATAATATCTATCTTTGATTGCATCTTCGGGACACCTCCTTTTCTATAAATAGTAATTCCAAAAGATAAAGGCATTAAATCTTTATTCATTTGACAAAATGCAGATTATTGCCATTTATACAGAAAAACTGCTGTTAGGCAAACAGGCTTTTCATAGAGAACTTGCTTTATATAGAAAATGTTGACTTTATTTTGGGAAACAGACTATTAAAAACCAAGACAAAATCACAAATATAGGGACATTCTGAAAATGTTCGCTCAGTCACACCTTATCTTCCCCGTTTCTTCTTCGTGGGAGTTGCTCTCAAAGCAGACATTTCCAAGAAAATAACAAAGCAAGCTCAGAAAAGTGGGGTTGGTTGTGAATGAGGGGAGGTGCTGGCATCCCGAGGTCAATTCTGAAAAGGAGATTAAATCACTTGGATTTCCAGGAGTGTCTTGGGTGATTTTGAATGGCCAATATGGGAGACAATGAAAAGAAGTCCTTTTGCAGTGGACTTCGTGGGAATCTCTGAAATTTAAGGGGTTGTAGACAGAGCACCTTGAAGTCATTGGTCACTTGTGCAAATCTGGGTCATTTACTCCCCTCCTCTCCTCTGCTTTTTTTCATGCCAAATATAGAAATAATTTTCTGGCTTCAGGATGAGTAAAGTTGTTAATGACACTCTTTCCTAAAAACCTGCAATTGAAATTCACTTGGGGAGTTTCTGAAAGCTGTGGAAAGCTATTATTTTTTTATAATATTCTTTTGACATGTCTTAGAGGAAAAAGAAAGAAAGCCCTTTTGCTTTTAATTTCTCAGTTTTGAGGATAATATTTAACAGAAGTAAATCCCTTTAAGGGCTCAACTATGCTCTTTGAAGCTAGTGGGAAAAATCCCATTGAGTTTCATTGCAGGAGAACTAGATTTCTGCTTTGAAAAATCATGTTAAACAATCTACAATACTTTGTGTGATGTAAGAAAATTAATTTGTGCCATCATGAACTCCTAATAGGTAAAAATGATGGGATTCCTGCATATACTAGGCACAGTATAAAAATAGAATCATAGAATAATAGAACAGCTTGGATAACCAATGTCTTTGGATAACCAGATTATTTCAGAGTATACCACATTGATTATCCTTTGGTACGAGTCTCTGGAGCAATTCCATCATCAACTCCTGGTGCTGTAAAAGCCTACATGCGTTTGTGTCACTACTGTACCTACCTCACAGGAACGCTGAGAGGTGTAACAGATGGATTGGCAAGCTTTGGAGATAAAAAGTGCTGCTTAAGTATCATCAAATGTTTTATTAATGATGGAGCTATTAAAATAATGGGTTGGTTCATAAAAGAGCTTAATTCTTTATATCAGTGTTTTTTGTCTTCAGAACACTCTGGGAAAAATGCTTGCACCACTGAGTCACAAAGCTCCTGTTGGTTTCTCTGACCAGATCTGGCTCTGCCCAAGCATTAAATAACTTTCTTTTTTTAATGTACAAAACCTGTTCTCAACCTCCTCTAAAGAATCCAAGGATCCTGCCTGCAAGGTGTCCTGTGCCAAGGATCCCTGGTGGGTAGCTAGAAGCACTGGGCTCTTATTACTGTATAACCAAGGGAAGATCACATTCCAGTCTGGAAATTGTGATGTTGAGGGTAGAACTCACTTATTTGCAGCTGGCCTTTAAAAGATAGGGATATAAACTGCTCCAGCCTTTTAAGTCCCCTGTCTACTGATGGAGAAGGATGGGCACCTCTACAAGGCAACGCATCCGTAGAGAACTGCCTTAGAGCAGGAAGAAATTGCTTCAGGCTCGAGAGAAACCCGCTTTATTAGACACCTAATTTTTGTGTGCTGTGGTAAGTGGGATGATTCCAGGCTTAGATCACCTGGTCTCTTATTGATAGGATGCAAGGGCACGCTACCAAAGGACCGGGAAATACAAGAAATGCCCATTCCTTTAAGCTCCATGACAACAGCACTGCAGAGAGAGTGAGAGCAGCCTTACAGCAACGAGCTAACTCTGCAAAGAGGTCACAGGGACTCTAGGAAGGACAGCCTAAGCAGGAGTTTGGGCGAGGGCACACATCTCACAGCACAGACCAAACAAATCAAACTGCAAAGGGTTCTGAAGAATAAGGGAGGTATCAAGAGGCATTGGGTTCTTCCCCAGACCACACTCTCAATCCTTGCAAGTACTCAAGATGTGCTGGTACTGGTGAGACGGGACAAGATGTCAGCGATAATGAGAGTAACGTCAGCTTCTTCAAGTAATATTGCACTACTTTCCCTACCTTGGGCAGTTCAAAGCTTCTGCTGTGTTTTTCCCCCATCCTGCAGCCATTCCTCTGCCTTCCACATACCATATATAAACCGAGCCGCAACGTTAATGAGCCATTGCATATAGATGAGCTGGCAACCAGTCTGAGCTGACACAGCCACACATAAAAGCCAAAAAGGGCCTTGGGCTTTCTGCCTTTGATACAGAAGCTGTTGGACCAAAGTCCTGTGGAAACTGCATGGTCTAGGGGAGACAAAGCAGGGCAGCTTTTTCTCCTATCTCCCTTCTGCAGTCACCTTTAGCACTGAAGACGCAAGGTAAGAGGCTCAGGGCCATATTGTTTTCTTAATAGTCAACTGAGAAAATATACCGTATTTCCAGATAGACTGTCCCTTTTGCTTCCTTGCACGAAATTGTCACCTAATGACTACAGAAAGGGAACTGGAGAGTCCTCTTTGAGGGAACAGGATTCTAGCCTGCTTACTCACTGGCTCGCCTTTCCTTGGACAGCCCTCTTGATAACCCAGCTTCTGCTCCCATAAAACAGGTTATTGAAGAAAATCTCTGCATCTGCTGTAGTCACCACAGCCACAGGAGGGAGAAGATGGCAGCTCAGGCATTACTGTTCCCTGGGAATGCTGAGTGGGAATTCTGACAGTGACATTGGAGCTGGAAGGGCCTTAAAGTCTGGCTGTGCAAACAGCCTAGGGTGGGAGAAGCTGATCCAAGTTCACGGCGTATTCACTGTTGTGTGGTAGCTGCCAGTAGTGTTGGTTTAACCCTCTACTAATACCAGCCAGCCTTCACCTCGGTTACTTAAAGGCTAAGCAAGTGTACCCAGACAGTTAACAAGCAGCAGGGAATGATTTTCAAAGCTATCTATACCTCAAGTCCAGCGCGTCTCGGTTTCGCAGCGGTGGTGCACCCAGCAGAAGTTCCTCACGTTCGGATTCGCCGAGATGCTCGGAGGCTGCAGTAACGAGTTTCTCAAAACTACTGTTAAAAAAAAGTAACCACCCTTAAATTATCTTCCATTCTGGGCATGACAACACGTAGTGCATGGTTCACTTCCTCAATCTCACAGTCAATTACTTTTCTCAACCCATATAAACAGCAGCAGGGAAAAAGACAAATCTGCATATGTGTTAGTAATAAATCTAAAAATCAGGGCACACCACTAAAGGGTTGACTTGTCAGAAAATGGTAATTAAAAGTGTTCCAGCTGACAGTACCCCTTTAATGAATTATTAGTAATGTTCGCTGAGAACATTTGATGAAAGACACCATAAGAGTTCTTACTTAAACAAACCAATTTTCTGCATGATGCAACCTCACTGTGAGAGAGGGGGGAAATCGCCACTATAGAGTCAAATATGAAAATAACAAAAAAGCAATGGTTTCAATGATCAGGAAGCAGCAGGTGCCCCTTCTGTGCTGCTTTCCTCTATTTCCTATAGCACAGCCTTTTTCTATAGGTGTTTATCTAATAACTGCCACTATTTTATACATTCGGCTTAAAAAGCCCACTAAAATATAGCTTAGAAGAGCTTTGGCCATCAGTAAGTGTTAACGAGCGTTCTCCACACACACAGTGCCTGACCAGCTCTGTGTTAACACCATGCCCAGGGACTGATCCTTTCAGCTAATACCCAATCACACCAGAGGCTCCTGAGCAGTGGTACGAGCGTTATACAAACTTCAAACCATTTGGCTCACGCTGTGCTGCGCCAGCAAGAGCAAGCACACTCTCCTTCTACGCACAGTCCTATAGGTGCCTTTGGGTGAAAACCTCAGCACACGCTGACACCTCTGATTAGACATGATTTACTGTTGTACATCCCAGCACAGTTCGGGCTGCTGGATCCTGCCCCTGCTTTGTGGGGCTCCTGGTTGCAGACAGGAGAGCTGAGCAAGGCGGCACAAGGTGCCTGGGTGAGGAGGTCTGTGCCTGAGCTGGACGGCATCGGGATCTTGGGTTGAAACAGGGCAAGCAGCTGGAGGGGGTACATAAGGACTTGGAAACACAGCTCTATTTAGTGGGAGCAATCTGTGGAGTGGGGAAGGAGGAGGGCAAAGGGCACTAAGTCTTAATCAGGGATTTGTATTTGGGTGTGAAGGAGACGAAGGCTGGGAGGTGGTGACACAGTGGTGGAAAGAGGCTCTCATGCCTCATTTCCTTCTATTGAGTTTCTTGCTGGTTTCTGGCTCCATCCACATCTGTTGTTTGTCCTGGGCTGTTGCAGGAGAAATGTAACAGAGAGCAGCTCTGGACATTCACGTTTACTTGACAGAAGTTCTGTGGACCCACCCCTATAGCTGGTAAGCAGTGAAATTCTTGGGTAGCTGGGTGGTTCTTGAAGGGGAGGTGATCATGGTGAAAGCACTTTCCAGCCATAGAGTTCAGAGCATCCTGCACCTGAAATCTACTGTTGCCTTTCAACTGTAATCAGCAGCTCACCTGAACATTCAGTAATTAAGGTGCATCCTGAAGTCTTTGGACTACAGTGAGAATGATGGGAGTTTGACACAGGGATGTAGCTCTTCCTTCCAAGCCAAGTTACTCCAAAAGTGCCAGTTGTCTGTTCCCTCAGCAGCACAATCCATGAATGAGCTACTAGCGCTATGTACACGGGGCTCATTTCTTGTCTACGAAGCAGGACTGTAGCTCAGCCTGCAGACTGGACAAAAGGAGCTTTGTGGTTAGGATTCAGGGGTTTTGTTAGCCCACCCTGAATATCTTCACAAGTTTTTTCTACAGAACAGGTAACTTGGACCCCATTCAGGCTGTGGGTTGCACACTCCACACTGAGTGCTCACAGAGGTAAGGCAGTTTTATTCGTTTCTTGATTTTACAGTGCGGGGTTTTGCCATGTGAGCGTGCTTTCTCTGCAGCTTCCCATGATAAATGCAAAGTAATTTCAGTCAGCTCCTACTTCAATAACGAAATGTGCACAGAGTTACCATGGAACAGGTAACAAACAGCAAGATATTGTTTGAAGCCCTAGGAATTTCTCTCCCAATGAGAAAAACAAGCAGTTATACAAGTGACACTTCATCACAGGATGCAGTTACTGCGATGCGAATGGCCACCCAGGGTGTGAATGCTTGCTCATATCAAGAGATAAAACAAGGAAGTTCATCTTGCATCCTTTATTCGTCTACAATTTGAAGGTTGTGTCTAATCGTGGTACTAGATTGCTCACACAGCCTGGTGGTGGGCAGGTGAGATGAGGCAGTGTGAAGAACAGCTTCACTGGTCCTCATATACTCTCTAACTGTAGCGTCGCTCTGAAATTAACTTCTGGGCTTTTCTAACATTTTGAGGGGTAAAGTGAGGTGAGAGTAAATCCTTCACTGGGTTTACACCACAGTACTAGGACTCTGGAATCTCAAATCATATCCTGAGGTCTGCTACATAATTAAATTCTGCATGGTCTAGGGCAGCCACTACAAGATTTTTAAAAGCCTGTTAATAATTGAGGTAAGAGCCTCATTTTTGGAAGTAATTTAGTCCCAGGTTCAAGTTAGGCACTTAATAGAAGCAGAAACCTAACTCAGAATAGGAGTCTTGGTATCTAGAGCTGCCTGTGTAGCTGGAGACACAGGTAAGTTCAAGAGGGGTGCTGGCAGCAATTCACCTTGAGGTGCCAGTTTCTAATGACTGAGAGGAACTCTGAGACACCCGAACTGCTGATGTGGGCCCTTCAGTAAGCTCCCTCAGGCTGGTGGAAGGTATCGGCACAGTAGAGAATTCCAGAGAGACTCAGGCTCCTAAATGAATGGGAAAGATTTAAGGTGCCTATGCAGGTTAAACTGTATTTTCCACGGGAAATGAGGTAGTAGGCTATTTGTGAAGGGTATCTAAGAATTCAATGTTCTCACTTTTCTGTCTGGTTTTGTGTGGAACATAAGGACCTCCTGCAGGAAATGCATTAGATGCTGAACTAGAAGAGGCAGAAAGGGCCACTGGACGTTCAGTGATAGCATAATTTAAATACAAATACTTGCATGGTGTAGGGACTCACAAGAAATCAAAACTTAAGACTTTCATTTGCAAAAGTATCTGCAAATCACCTTAATATTTGTGCATCCCTAAAAGCCATAGTGTATCCCCTTCTGTTTCACTCCTTGCTGAAAATAGGATGATATTATGCCTGCAGAAGTTTTCTTCTCTTAGATAATAAACAGTTTTCTGCCAAGATATCCACTGGGCATCTCTCATTTATATTCTCCTAAAATTGGAGCTCACTAAAGGTCTGACTCCATCCAGGTGATGCCCTGTTGCCAGTCCACAGCAACACATTCAAAGCTTTTTGCAATCATCGAATTTAGCTGCACAACACCCTAATTTTGCTTTCATCTTATGAGTAGATGGGGAAGCAGACAGAAAGGGGAGAACACTTGTCCCAAAGTACATAAAAAAAGTGCCAGAAACTGAGCTCAGCGATTTGGACTCTGCAGGGAATGCTGTACAACTTGACTATGTTTCCTGGGTTCTGCAGCCAGAAGCCTTCTTATTAGGGCAGAACAGTTTGTTTATGAGACACAATACGCTCACTAAGTTTACTCTTTGGTGCAAAACAGCAAGGAATAGGATGTGCTGAATGCTGGTCTCTGACCTTGGTAATAAGTTGATTTAATTGGATTTGATTTTTCAAATGTATCATCTCAAGTCAGCCATAAACTCTGGAATTAACGTATCGCTTCTCAACACAGGAGAGATTTTAAAGTAGCATAAGGAGATGAAGTCCATGCCCAATGAATTTCAAATTACAGGAGGATGAACTCAGCCATATGCATGTCAAACTAAAACTGTGCAGGCTCCGAGTGCATCAGGCTGCAAAGTTATTAATGGCTTACAGTTGCTATTAAGAATGCAAAGTAGCTGTTTTGCACCCAATTTGTTCGCACGTCTCTTCACATCAATGACCCATGCGATGGGTCAATAATTCACTCGATGCATACTGAAAGCCAAGAATGTCTTGCAAGTCAATTACACTTACAGAAATAATTAGGAACACAAAATAACTGAAGGATTGGAATAGAAAAAGCTCTGCTGGTGAAATACTGCCTGCCCTGTATAGCAGACTGTCCCTGTCTTTAGGTTTGCAGCCGGTGTTCCTCAACACCTTCAAAGGGCGCTCTGCATGGCCCTGAAAGCAGAAATTAGCCTTAAAAGGGGTAATTTTGAGTTTGAGTATTTTAGTGAATACTCAGGTACTCATATAACTAAAAGGTATTCGCTTCCTGTAACGTGAAAAAAGTAGGACATTAGGCAGTTACCTACTGAGACGTGATCCTCAAGATCTGCTCCTGAAATCTGTTTAGCTTTCATGGTATTTACTTGCAATAAATCATAGGAACATTTTAACCAATGTACTAGGCAGAATCAGGTTCTAGTTCAGATGAACAAAATTTACTTCATCAAATTTTGTATGAAAGAGTACAAACTGCCTCTAAACTTTGGCTTCAGCTGGGAATCTCTGAAGACAGGCATTTTCACCACCTGTGTCTTGGGATTGCAAACTGGCTTTAAATGCCATGGCAAGGGCTGCAGTCCATGCTATACATCCCTACAAAAGGCACTGGAATGGCAGCTGTTGCCCATCTCATGATGCAGCAGGCAAGAATTGCCGAGGGAAGGAAGCTATTGAGATGAGGCTGTAACGGGGCACGGTATATCCAGGCAGCTTGGGTGAACTTCACAGAAATCAGGCTTCAGGAACCAGCAGTAGGACAAAATGTGTCAATCAAAGCTTGTAGAGCTGCCAGCCTTGTGATCGGAGCGCTATATGACAAAGAGAAATCTTCCAAAAGTACTGGTGCCTGATACTCCCCTTGTTGAACCGCAACTGATTGAAAAGACAGCATCAGCCAGCAAGTGCCGATCCCCCTTGCAGCTGCTGGGACAGATGTTCAGGCCCAGTGAGCAGAAAAGGGATCATGGAAGACCAACGGTGCATGATGTGCTTCAGTGTAAACTTGGCATGTCAGACGGACAGGTACACAAAGGACCTCCTGTAGGAGAAAGCCTGTGGCATCCAAAAGGGTACAAGAAAATGTGCGTCTGTTCAGGAAGGCAATGAACCCTTTCCCTTTACATCATTGGTTTCTTTTGTTTTTAGATGTACAGTAGGAATTAAGAGGCTGCATTCTCCCTCCCAGATGCTCGAGTTCCCCACGGGACCAGCTGCAACCAACCTGACTGATCACAGCCCTCAGGGCCATTCTTGATACTTCTGAGGTCAAATGCAAGTCAAGAAAAATAAGTCCTATTAGTGGAGAGCAGCTCTGGAAAGATACTGGATTTGAATCCTGGGCTCAGGTTTGGGCCCTCCAATAGACAAGGACATTGAGGGGCTGGAGCACGTCCAGAAGAACCAAGGGAGTTGGTGAGGGGGTTGGAGAACAAGCCTTATGAGAGGTGGCTGAGGGAACTGGGCTGTTTAGCCTGGAGAAGAAGAGGCTGAGGGGGACGTCATCACTGTCTAAAACTACCTGAAAGAGGTTGTGGTGAGGTGGATGTTGGTCTCTTCTTCCAAGTGACAGGCAATAGGACAACAGAAAATGGCAACAAGTTGCACCAGGGCAGGTTCAGATTAGACATCAGGAAAAATGTCTTCATTGAAAGGGTTCTCAGCACTGGCAGAGGCTGCCGATGGAGGTGGTGGAGTCCCCATCCCTGGAGATATTTAAAAGACAGGTAGATCAAGTGCTCAGGGATCTGGTTTAGTAATGGACAGGTGCAGCTGGAGTGAATGATCTCAAAGATCTTTTCCAATCAAGTGATTCTATAATACTGCTTTTAACATGTGTGCTGGAAAACTCCCAAGCAACAGACAGGATGCAGGCAGAGGAACCTAACAGATGCTCATGAAGGAAACGGGCTGTTAATGTTCCTAAGAGAAACTGTGATCCTCAGTATAGAAATTCAGGAGACGAGGACACCTCCATTGCAAAACAGAGACAAACCAAAGCAACCAGCAGAGAACTGATGAACAGAGACAAAAGTATCAGAAGAACTAATAGCAGAGAAGAGCTCTAGAAACTCCATCTGTGGGATTACCTCGTGAGAGCACTTAGAGGAAGGGGGTGAGAAGTGCTAAGTAATGAGCAGTACAGGAATTACGCTGCACAGTAGCGTGCCTTTAATCTCTGGCAAATGAGACATGCAAAGGTGGAAAACTACCTTACACACAGTTCAGTGATATAAACTGTCCAGGGAGAGAGCTACACATGCACACACACTTCCATCTTGAGAGAAACCTTCCTCACTTTGTTCTTTGTTTACCTTAAGAAAGCAATAGAATAAAATAAGAATCAAGTGCTTTCTATATAGAAAAAATAGCCATAAGTTGTGTTTATAGGATACGATTGCTCTGGAAAGCTCTCAAAATACTTTATAAGGGACAGCTGTGTTCATGGGTCATTTCAGTTACTACTAAAGCAACATCCTGCTCTAATAGGACAAGGCAGACCAAAAGTTGCTTTATAATAAAATAACACTCTACATCATGAAAAACCATTTTTGACATTAAAATAGCCTCACAGTTGCGTGTAAAGGAGTGGAATTATTCTTATTTCCTTTGCAGACAGGGAGAATGAGTTGCAAAGCAATGGAAACAGAGTGAGACCGCAGAGCTAGGGCTACTGCTCAACAACTGCCAGTTTCCAGACCAATAAATCTAGTTTTCTCCTCTTCACATCCTTAACCATTTCAGGTGCGGCTGCGGGCTCCTGCTGCAGAATGCAGAGGCCATCTATCATATCATCTGGGACATCTCCAATTCTTTTGTCTCATAGTCCTACTATGTTAGAAACACTCAGGGCCGAGGTTCCCGATGGGAACCTGGCAAAGCAGGGATTCAAATCTGGTTTATCAAGACCAACGTGGTATGCTGCTATAGTTAGGTTATTGGCAACAAACCAGCATAGCATAGTGGGGGTTTTGCCAGCTGAGTAGTCAAAGTCACCTTGATAACCACAAAAGCCTAGCTGAAGGTAAGGACTGCAATAAGACAGTGCTCTTAACACTACATGAAAATATTCCCACACTGCTGCCTAGGATAACCACCTTGGTGGTTTACCTTGGTCTGTAAGCAGCTGAAAGACTGCAGCAGAACAGCGCTATTCTAGTGTGCGGTTCACACCATGAGTTACAAGCACCTTGTCAGGGCACCAATGAGTTATGTATAGTCTATATCCTAAAACACAGTGACAGAATTCAAAAGATCTCTTCCAGCTCTCTTCCTGGATGCAGTGGCATCCAGGTTAGGTGCTCATTTGCTTTTCCCTCATCTGTCTCAGGTTTACGCAGAGGGAGTATTACCTCAAATCCTGTCTCAGTGCGTGACCTCACAGCAGGGCTGGCCAGGCTGGGGTCGTCTCTCCTGAGTGTTGTGTTACTGTCTCTCTCCTCTGGAACTGGAATTGGCACGTCCCTGTGATATAGAATCATGGAACCATAGAATTAGCTGAGTTGGAAGGGACCCAAAAGGATCATCAAGTCCAACTCCTGTCCCTGCACAGGACACCCCAACATTCACACAGTGTGACTGAGGGTGTTGGCCAAAGGCTTCTTGGATGCTGGCAGACTCAGTGCTGTGACTGCTTCCCTGGGAGCTGTTCCAGTGCTCCATCACCGCTGGGTGAAGAACCTCTTCCTAATGTCCGATCTAACCCTCCCTTGGCATCTTCTTGCCATTGCCTTGGGTCCTGTCATAGGTCACAAGAGAGAAGAGCTCAGCACCTGTTTCACCTTGTGAGAAGGCAGCAAACAGCCATGAGATCTCCTCTCAGTCTCCTCCTCTTCTCCAGGTGAGAAGAGAAGACTTTTTACCACGGCAACATTTGCTTTCTTGCTTTTGTTCCTTTAGCACTATGTAGAGTGCAGAGAGAACAACTGCATGCTTTTCATGTGCACTGACTAAGCAAGAACCTTTTTCCCACCACACTGAAAGCTCTTGCAATAGTGCTAAATGTTTTCCATCAGAAACCTTCCTCATACCCATAGTAGGGTCCTTTCCAGGGTGGTACAAAGCCACTATCAGTCTAAATTTACGGCATTTTGGAAGAAGAGTGTATGTGAAAGGAAGTCTTATGCAACAAGGTAATGCTGAGGATGGAGATTCGATGCCAAAGCAGGGTGAGAACTGTTCACAGGAGGTTTTGCCTCGGGCAATAGCTGTCTTCTAGCTGTGCCGCTGATGCCTGAGTCAGCTGCCTCAGCCTTCGGGGCTCCTGCTGAAAGCCCTTTTGCCGCACCGTGCTGGGGACTGAGACTTGACATTGCCAACCTGTAGGAACAAATTGTGAGTTAATGATTCAACCCCTTAAATACTTCAGCAAAGAACGTGAATTGTCTCACATGACTCTGTTCGGTTTCCCTGTGACTTTTATGGTTGGTGTTTGTGCAGAATTGCCTCCCCAGCCCACCTCTTACTGCAATACCGTTCTTTGGTTATAGGCCACGTCTACTCTCAGTCGTAGAGGTGAGAACTGATGACAGCCTCCTTTTCCCACACTTTGCCTTTTTCTGGCAACAGAGAGGAAAAGTGACTGGACAAAGCCCACCTTTCTCATTTAGAAAGTTTCAACAAAAAGCAAAATGTTTTCTTGTCAAGACTTCTCAGTAAATCAAACCTCTTAGAGTAGAATGCAGAACTTGCATCATTGTTGATGAGTTAAATCCCTATGTTTTTCTCTTGCAACCACAACACCACGTCTCGCACAAGTCCACTCCAATGAGTGACCAAATTAAAAATCCCCAAAGATATGATTTGCTTGAGGAATAATTTCTCCCAGAGAGCCACTTCCTATTGAAAATTTAATATTTTCATTGGATATTTAGTTGTCTGAAACAGAAATAGTTCTGTTGGGAAATCCTGCTGTACAGTAAGGGCAGCTTAGCTCCCAGGTCTCTGCTCTTCAGAGGTAGGATACCCAGCGTGACTGCACACCTGAGGAGGCTCCCTGATGGTGAAGCAGGTCATCCATTGCCTGGGAATTTTTTGTCACAGCAGAAGGTGGTACAGGAGATGCCATATAGCCATGGAATTCATCTGGCACTGCAAAAATACTAAATAACCAAGTTTTCTTTAGTGCCTATGTAGTGATCATCGCTGGAGAGTGCTGGTAAATGTTTCTGCCTGGACTAGCGATTTGGCAGGTGCCGGCTTTCCAGTAAGGGGCAGGAAGGCAGTGGCTGTGGGTCAGGGCTGGCCTCTCGCAGCTGTGGCACCTGAGGCAGGAAGAAATGCTCTTTCTGGAGATGGACCAAACCTGTAACAGTGTTTGTTTGTATGAGACAGGGCATTTGCTCCCCAGTCAGCTGAAGCCTTTAGATTCTCTCCCCCAATAGATGCAGTCATAGATTAATTTTGAGTGCAGCACTAATTACAATATTACTAATTGCTACCAATAATAGCAATGTCTTTAAGATTGTAAATAATTTATATATACACCTAAAGTAAGTATTTTAGCCTTTGAGGAACCCAAAGACTCCTGAGCTTTCAGAAAATATGATTTGATTGAGTCCTCACTGCCGCAGTGCCTGTTCTTTCATTTATTCATTTGCAAGTGTTCTCATGAATGAATTTTTCCTTCAAGTTAGCTTTGTTGGGGGAAACTGCAACCTATCTTTTCAAACCATGCATACACGGCATGGTTCGAGCAGCGTTCCTAGGTGCAACAGTTACTGTTTGTTATCACTGAAACCTTACTCCAAGGTGCAGTCAGGTAACGCTAGGGTGGCTCAGGAGCAGAACACATCAGGCAGGAAACTCTACCAGACACATAGAAAGCATAGTGAGAAGGGAGGTCTGATTTTCAGGCAGAGGTTTGGAAATCCCCCTGCTATAGGTAAGGCAAGGTATTAGAGCAATCTGCTATGGCAAAGTATTAGAGAGGTCTTCCTGAGGTCCCTTAAGTAACCACAGCTCCTGTAGAGTCCATGCACCCCATATATATCAGAGCACACATGGCTCCTTCCCTTAAAAATCAGAACCTGGGGGGCAGCACATCACTGGTAGGGTGACTGAAACAGCTCTTGTTCACTCAGTTTAAAAGACAGAAACCTCCCTCCTCCCTATCTAAAGAGGAAAGTCAGGCACTTAGGAGAACTCCTTCAGTAGGTGCTCTCATAAAGCTGGGTAGATCATACCTTTGTGTTTACAGTAATCTGAGATGAAAGGTATCTGTTCTAAAGATATTTTGTACTCACAGTGGATACTCTAAGTTAATGCACAACCCACAGGTAGGCAGGTACCACTTTGTACCTCCTGCTGAACAACGGCCATTGTTACGCTGGAAAAGGGCAGCTCTTCAACATCCTACAATAATTCTGCTTTGCTGGAAAGAGGGCAAGGCAGGGTGCAAGATCCTTTGGTGTATCAACCAGAAATTCCAGTTGGACTTTAGGTTGGCAAAATATAATCGCTCAGACTGGAGCTGTGACAGGACTCCCAGATGAGTAGGCTGAGCTGGATTGAAGGATTGTATTTCCCAGATGGAACTGGTGTTCTAGTCAATACACAGCCACTGTGTTCAGTGCTCAGATCTGCTATCAGTAATAAAAAATGATGACATTGCCATGTCTAAGAAGAGAGCTGCTCGTGTCAGCTTGCCAGTGCCAGCAGGACTCATCCCTTTGCTAATGCTTCCATCAAAAAGATAAAGTGAGCATAGAGGATGGTGTAAATCAGATTCTTCTTAGACGTATCCCTAGGGCTAACTGGCCGCTTGAGGTGAGCTTATATTCTAGCTGTACTTACAAGTGGTTCAATAGAGGGCGAGCTCCCTCTGGCAGTCCTTGATTCCAGTGTAATTTTGATACAAACAACAAGACATGGAGATAGGATGCTACAATTGCTATCCCATCACAACAGGCACATTCCTGCTCTACCCAGGGCAGCCAGTGAAGGGTAAATGGGCTGTACTCTCCAAAGGCCTCGGTAATAAAGCAGCCGGCAGATAATACACCATGAGACTAAGTGTTATAGTTTGCTTTTCGAATAAAAGGGGATTTTATACGGTATTAGGAATTAGATATTTCGCATACTTTGTTCAGAGAAAGTTCAACAAAAAGAAAATCACAAAAAGGACTGAAAGAATATCTGAGTTTTGTAAAGTCCTGAACAGGACTGAAAAAATAATCCTTTAACTCTGTATCCCCCTTTCTTCTACCTAAGCTTCTTAGAACTTCATCTGAATCCCTAACAAAGATGTATTTCTAACAAAAGCTGCGGGCTGAGTGGGCTGTTTTTCGTTTATGCTGTCTCCCCCTGATGATTTGATTCTGCCAACTTTGCTCATCCATCCGCTGCTGTGAGGGAAGAAATACGTGTGAAGCCACAGATATCAGAACTTCAGTGAAACAGCAGGTGATGGAACTTTGTTCTTGTCAAGCACTAAACACTTCCCCCTTCCCTCACTCACTGATCTTCTCAAGTGCTGCACGTGGCCGAGATTAAAGCCGTTTCCTTGGAATAATGTGCTCTGCACACAGCATTTCACAAAGGACTTATGCAAAGAACAATTAAAGTGCCTGGTCATTACGCACCACCTTCAGAATGTTTCAAAACAAAACAGTTACAAGCAAGTCAGGGCGAGGAGGACCACTCAGTTATGGTTTTGAGTGGGCAGAGGAACCCCAGCTTCATGTGGCCATCAGGAACTGTAATGATGGCTGTTCCCTCCTTGCAGGAACACAGAGAAAAGAAAAGGTAGAAATGCAGTTGTTGACAACCAACTTTCCGGGCATTTATCAAATATTCTGGATGGAGGGACTGAGTAGTTAGGAATGATCAGGAATTTGAGAATCGAAATCTATACATTTCTGCTTACTCTAGCGATCCCTGTCAAATACAAGAGTGGAACAGGGAAATGGAAACCTTTTGCTTTCATAGCTAACTTTGACGTGCCATCTTTATTCATAGAGTACTTTTATGGGTATACGCCCCGTGGTTTAAGATTATGAGCAGTGCAGTGCACTTTCTATAAACATGTTGTGCCTGGGGACAGCAGCAAATCTGCTAACTCCTGCAACAAGGCATTTCACGTACAAGACAGACAGCAACACCGCGTTTGTTTGGGCCCAGCAGGAAGCATATCCTGGTAAATATTAGCTAAGCAGTAGTTGGGTTACCTTGGCCAATCTAAACTGAGGGGACGTTCAGAGCCACATTATGTAACTCACTTTATAGAATCTCCTCCAGACTCTGATACACTCGCAGTGTGCACGTACAGGAGGGCATCTTTCTCCCGGTGAAGCAAATCAACACACTTCTACTTTGAGAACAAGAAAGGGAGAATTCCTTTGTCATCCTGCCTGAAGAAGGGTGTAATAATTCCTCTGCCTCTTTAATCTACCTCTGGGCAGCTTATGGGGCTTGTAAAACATCCTCTGGATCTGTTTGCAAGGTTCCAGTCTGATGACCGTGCTAATTAACTCCCTCCCATCTCTTATCTGGTTATTATTTGTATGTCCAGATGCTTGGTCAAATTTCCAGAGATTTCCAGAGAAGGCTAAATCGGATCTGCCCGAATTGTGGTAGGCATTTATCTCAACCCCTGTCGGGAGTAGATGAGTAGATTAGAAGCTAGGATTTTCCTTCAGATTTCTTCCCTTCCCATCTTTTCACCAGGATTAGGAGCAAGCCTGCAGGAGCTCAGCCGTGTCAAAGGTAGACACATGCGGTCTGCGATGCACAGAGTGGGGCATCCAAGCATTTTGCACGCCGTGACCAGCCTGGCAGTGACAGTCATTATCCACATTATTGCAGAAAACAACAAAAGCAAATGTTAGCCACGGCTGAAGCTGCATGTTTTTGCACAATTAATAGGGATGTTAGGCATTCAACACCGGAACACTTCTTTAAATGGTGTGCTGCACAGGAATATTTCATTTTTTTCAAACTGTGAGTTAACTTCAACATATTAAAAGTGCATCAGAAAAATAAAACCTGAGGATTGTTTAGAAAGTGACCTCATACCCCCCCTTCCTCAGATATGTGCTTAAAGTTTAACTTCTGTCAGCTACATTCGCAACCAATAAATTCAACGGCAGAAGTTTAAAACAGTGAAAAGCTATGTTACAGTAGAAGTGACCTTCATTTTATTCATTCTAATTTTAATGAGCGGAGCAGAAAGGTGATTTCAGTCTCAGTGCTGAAGGAAGGCAGTTGTTGAAGAAAAATTCATTCTCAGGGCCGTTGATATAAAGAAAGACATTAAATAATAGAACTTATGTCTGGGTTTACAAAATGTAATTAATTTGTACTTAGACTCCATAACAGACAATTTAATAATTTCCCTTTGCTACTGATTGTCAGACCTAAAGGTTTTCTCTGTCCTCCATAACGACATCTCTTGGAATGGTTTCTGTTTTAGTTTCTCTAAGCTAATCTAGATCCCCACAGAGTAAATGCAAGAAAGACTTTGCCAAAGAGCTGTTTGTTCCTCCATAAAACAGTTGTGGCGACAAGGAAAGTGGGCTGTGCGGGCGCACGTGCTGCCTTTCCTGTCCTTTGGTAGCCAGCTGCACAAGTGGCACAGGCAATCACCTACCCTGTGACTGGCTGGAGTGAAATGAGGTGTTTCACACTGAACTCACATCAGTGTAGCTAATCCACTGCACGCCTATGGCTTAACCTCATTTTGGGTACAAAACATTACGGTTTAAGGCAGCCAAACAACTCTTGTCGCAGATGTTTAAGTCCTTGCACTCAAGTAAATTTGGGTGATTCATTTGACAAAAATTTCAGCCTGAGCATTTGGGTCCTGGCCAAAAAGGAAGCCTGGGTGGGACAAAGGTATGACGCAGGGTTTCATATGAATATTGTGGTACCTTCAGCTTGCATCTAAAAAACACTCCGATAATCCCTAAGGGTTTAGTGTCACCCTCTGTTGGGAAGCGTAATGCAGCAGTAATGGTAGCAAACAGCTGCAAAGCCCCAGCATCTCCTGACCTGAGATGCACTCTTCAGGTCCAGGTCCTTCTAAAGAAAACACAATCCGTAAAAATGCAGGGCCCCAAAACATTCAGGTCTACGTGTCTGGGGACACTCTGTCCTTAGAGATGCAGCAAGCTCAGCTGTCCTTTGTGTGAGTCACCAGTGAGGATATTTTACCCTCAAGTTCTTAATTTATTTCAATTGTCTTTGAGGTGAAGCATTTTGCCCCAAGAAATGTGACTACACTACACAGCTAAATGCAGCTGCGTGAGCAGAACTTTGTTTAACAAAGACTAAATAAAAAAGCAAATGAGGATACGCTTTCAGGGTGTACACTAATCAAACAGATCCTCTCCAGCAAGAAAACGCATTTTATGTTTGAAAGGTGATCAACTCTGAAATAAATTATTTTTCTAAGAGCATTCATAAGTTTGGGGTCAAAATCCCACCCTTGATCTGCCTATGAGCACAGCAGGCAATCCCTAACTCTGCTGTGGATCAGCCTCTCCCCAAGCCTGCATGTCTGAGTGTCCAAGAACAGGAATTTTCCAAACAAGGGTTCATCAAAATTCCACTCTGAACTCATTTGTAGCATGTTTTCCACCAATGACTGGTGTTCCCTGGGTTTCCCGTTAACATGGCCAATCATAAAAGGCAAAATTACCAGGGAAGTAGAGCCACACTTTAAGAAGGGATTCTTGAATTTGATCCTTTAATCTTGGTATTATTTTTGTGGTGAGTAAACATTCAATTCTCCTGCTGCTGACATTTAATCTTTTCTTTTATTCTCACCCAAAAGTCCTATTTGAGATGTTTTTGTGATTCCAGAGTTTGAAATTTGAGTATATACGTGTACAAGAGCTCTAAAGCCCATACACACTCACATACTTTTCTACTCAAATATACACTGAGTATCTTCTCCATCTCCTTTCATTTCATCCTAAATTTGCTATTCACGTCACATCCAGACTCTCCTAATGCCTATATAACCACACACAAATATGGACAGGCCCTCATCTTCCAAAGGACAGAAGGATCTCCTCAGACCCCAGCCACTCCCCACCAGCTTTTGCAATCCACATCCACAATGAGGTTACTTGTTTCTCTGCGCCGCCACTTACTCAGCAGACCAGGGGACAATATTAACAGTTGACTGATTTGCCATTTACTGAGCAAGCCAGAATGACTATTTTTGCTGGAATGCTCCTTAGGCAAGAATCTGTTAGGTTCCTCATACACTTACTGGAATTTTTCCTTGCCAGCTGAGGGAAAATATGCAAATTATATACCTTTTAGAGACTTCATCAGAATTTACTCCTTGCCTGCAGGTATAAACAAAACCTGCATTACCCATAATGTTTATTATTTCTTACTCTCCAGAACACTGTCAGCAGAGGGAATGTTCAACTACCTCCGGAAACGCTTTACCAGCCACATCAGAGAACGCAGCCGGCGAAGAGCAAGGCTTGTCTCCAAAGATGGAAGGTGTAACATAGAGTTTGGCAATGTAGAACAGTCAAAGTTTGTCTTTTTGGTTGATATATGGACAACTATCCTGGATCTCAAGTGGAGATACAAAATGACTATCTTCATTTCAGCATTTTTAGGAAGCTGGTTTCTATTTGGTCTCCTCTGGTACGTTGTGGCATACATACACAAAGATCTTCCAGAATTCAATCCTTCAATAAACCACACCCCTTGTGTTGAGAATATCAACGGCCTGACTTCAGCTTTCCTGTTCTCCTTAGAGACCCAGGTAACCATCGGTTATGGCTTCAGATGCGTCACAGAACAATGCGCCACTGCCATTTTCCTGCTCATCTTCCAGTCTATCTTGGGGGTAATCATTAACTCTTTTATGTGTGGTGCCATCTTGGCCAAGATATCAAGGTCCAAAAACCGGGCTAAGACTATCACCTTCAGCAAGCATGCTGTTATCAGCAAACGTGGTGGGAAGCTCTGCCTCCTTATTCGGGTGGCAAACCTCAGGAAGAGTCTGCTGATTGGGAGTCACATCTATGGAAAACTTCTGAAGACCACCATCACCCCAGAAGGAGAGACAATTATTTTGGACCAGGTCAACATAGAATTTGTAGTTGACGCCGGCAATGAGAATCTCTTCTTCATTTCCCCGTTAACTATTTATCACATCATAGATAAGAACAGTCCATTCTTCCACATGGCAGCAGAAACCATTCTGCAGCAAGATTTTGAGCTGGTGGTGTTTTTAGATGGCACTGTTGAGGCCACTAGTGCTACCTGTCAAGTGAGGACATCCTACATCCCCGAAGAGGTGCTCTGGGGTTATCGCTTTGCTCCCATTGTGTCCAAGACCAAAGAAGGGAAATACAGAGTAGACTTCCAGAACTTCAGCAAGACAGTGGCTGTGGAGACTCCCCACTGTGCCTTCTGTCTCTACAATGAGAAAGAAATGAAAGCCAAAGAGAAGAAAGGTTATGACAATCCTGGTTTTGTCTTGTCAGAAGTTAGTGAAACCAGTGACACAAAAATGTAGTTCCATATACTCACAGGACTGTTTATTTTCCCATAATTAATTCAATCTTGAGAGGATTAATAAATTAGTAAAACAAAAATGAAACACACAGGTTTGTTTTTACTCTAAAACAGCATTTATCTTCTCAAAAGACTCAAATCAAAGAGGAACAGCATACCAGTGATCTCCAGAACATTATTTAAGTATGTGTTATATATATATATATATATTTCATAGAACTTATATTTTTATACCTATGGGACATTTAATGAAGCTGCTTTGTTGGAGTGTCCAACTCACTTAAGTTCCCAAAGGTGTGCCAGGAAGTTAAAAAGCCTGAAAATATGGTGAGAATCTTTAGGGCACGCTGTTGGATTGAGAACATGAAAAAAGGGGGGACGGAAGGCAAAGCTAAAGAAACCTAAGGGACTTAGGAACCAAAATCTCGAAAAAAATATATGTTCCTGGTTGCCAAAGTCCTCTGTGAAAGTAGAATCTGGCTCTGGAAGACTTGAGCACTTTTGAACATTTTGAAACAAGTTCTTCTTTCTTTGGGGCTGATACCTCTACAGAAACGGAGCATTAAGGGGTGGCACATGCTTAGGAAGCCAGAAAAGACAAAGCCTGGGCCCTCCTGCTGCATCTGGAACTCTGTAAAGTACTGCTCCTCTCCTGCGAAAGCCTTTTATTGCTGTCAGAGCAAATAAGCCAAATGGAAATGAAAAGTGAAAAAACGAGGAGAATCCAAGAACCACTATGGGACAAGAAAAATTTTTGCAGCTTGTTCCTAACAGTTTCACCCTCCAGATACCCTTCTCTTCACTTCCCCAGGAGCCGGCTAACTGTGAAGTTAGGAAACACCCGAGGACAACTATCCAGAAAGAAGGTGATGCACAGTGGGGAGAGGAAAACCTTGATTGCTTCACACCTGGCAGAACAGCAATCTACCGGGAGAGAAATTCTCAACTGTAGATGTGTCTTTCAAAAAAGTCCACAATGCAAACACAGATTACTTTTGCCTTTGAAGCATGAAGGTCTTGTTAAAACAAAAACCCAGCACAAGAACCTCCCATCAACAGTGGGGTTCAGATTTAGTTCCAAACCGTTCATCTCACCACAGCAAAATGTGCATCCCTACAGGAAACGAGTTCTGCCCAGTGGTAGCTAAGTGGTGGTTTCTGGGTAAGATTTTTGACATTTAAGTTTCAAGCAAAGCAAGAAGTTTCCATAAGTTTTCAGTGAATTTCTACTTCCCCACAGCATTTTCCCACCCAACAAATTCTGCTGAGAGTTCAGTTGGCGGAACATACAGAGAGGTTTTTGGGAACTCTTCCCAGGGGTGTAATTAGTCTCATCAATTTTCAACACTGTGGTAAAATGGAAACATCTTTTTAAAAGCTGCTGGACTGAGCGGTTTTAAAAGAACAGGAGAATTAAGCAGGTCAAATGATGACAAGTCACAGTTATTTTGCAAATGAACGTGAGTATGGAAATCAAGCTCGGGGAACCAAGTGTGTTCAGAGGTCAGTCCCAGCGTAGTATCAACTCCATTGTTGGTTCAGAAGAAATCACTTTAGTCTGTATCTGTAACACGGGACGTAAAGTACTTCAGCTGTACAAAGAACAATGTTATGAACGATTATGCCACTAAAGCACTTTAAAAGGCAATGCTCCGCTGTCTCAGTCTCTCCTCTCTTCAATGAACCACTTATGCCTTCTTCACTTTTGATGGTGAGCCCAGCACAGAAAGTTCTGGTCTCATCGTACACCAGAATTACTAAAACTGACTGCGCTATTGTTGCACAATGCTAGAACATCAACCGAAACCTTTGAGGTAAATTCACAGATATTGCCCAATATCTTAAGGGTACTCTTTTTGCAACCTTGCAAAATAACTTTGTCAACTGCAAAAGTATTTTTCCAGTCCCCATCACTACAGCATCTCAGCCCCTCCCACCATCACTGCATCTTAGACTGTCCTCTTGGAAGAACAGTTCTATCATCCTCCACTGTGAATGGCTCCCGTAAGCACAGACAGCGTGTGGTTAGTGGCCATTCACAGGTATCTAGGAGGGAGAAGGGAAGTAAAATGAAGTCTCAGGAGTCCCCAGCTTGTCTGAACCAAAAGGCTATGGTGCTGTTCAGCCTTTTCATAGATGCTGCTACATTTCCTTCCAAGGTTTCTTGTACAGTCGCCCTGTGTGTAGCTTCCCTAGAAAGCAGTACTGTCAGTATTCAAGGCTTATAAGTTACAACCCTGGCCCTTAAGAGAAAGGGTTCCCCAAGGTACCTTTAATAGAAGTAGAAAGATTTTCTTCACTCCACAAAAAAAAAAGTAAGTCAATAGGAAAGCCATTGAAAAGGTCAAACCCAGCTATTGCACTGAGGGGACAGGGAGGATTCCTATTTTAAGTAAAGCTGTTTTGGTGTGTTAGTGCTAGGGGAGGAAAATAATCAACTACTACTCCAGCTGCTGACCAAAAGGTGGTGGACGTCCCCCCAAGTTTAAAGGGTCCCTAAAGAATGCGTTCTCAGGCACTGCCCTTGGAAACCTGTTTCAAAATCCTAAACCTATAAGTTCTTCATGACACAGCTTATTATCCGTTTGCCCTGTCTCCCTACAGCACAAGGACAAGGAGGTGTTAGTCCATGTCTAGAAGTATGAAGAGCTACCACAACTCAAACAGAAGACAGTTAATCCCACTGTGAGACTTATTACCTGTTGTTCACTCTGTTTTAACAGTTGTGCCTGCCTCAAACCTCCACCTGGAGTAAGGAAGGGAGAGTGTATTTGTTCCCATGTTTTGGTGTTGCAGAAGGGAGACTGGGGTTGTTCAGCCTGGAGAAAAGAAGGCTCTGGGGAGACCTTAGAGCAGCTCCCAGTACTGAAAGGGGCTCCAGGAAAGCTGGGGAGGGGATTTTTTCCAGTGGAAGTAGTGATATGATGACGGGGACCATCTTTAAATTGGAAGGGGGAAGATTTAGATCAGACATTAGGAAGAAATTCTTCACAGCGAGGGTGGGGAGGCCCTGTCCCAGGTTTCCCAGGGCAGTAGTGGCTGCCCCATCCCTGGAGGTGTTCCAGGCCAGGTTGGATGGGGCTTGGAGCCCCCTGATCCAGTGGGAGGTGTCCCTGCCTGTGGCAGGGGGTGGCACTGGATGATTTAAGGTCCCTTCCAATGCAAACCATTCTGTGATTCTAAATGGGAATCTAGGAATGAACCCCCCCTCTCACGAGGTTCCCACTGATTGTCACCTCAGGAAATGCCTGCCAGTCCCGCTGGCCAGCGGCGCACCAGGCAGGAGATAGAGTTCTGTAGTCAGAGCCCGGCAGGAGGGGAACCATGAGTGGAATTTCCTCTTTCTGTCCGGAGAGGGCTGTTTGTCACCAGTGAGATAAAGGCCTGAGGCAGGGAAAAGGGGTTATCGGGAGACACGCCGCACACACTGCCACTCAGGACAGTCTCCATAGGAAATCTATTTTGGGGGCTGTCACCCCTATTGCCATTATAAGAAAGTTCAGTTAAGAGGATGAAAATAAATTTAATCTTGCTGAGCAGAAGTGGCTGGAGGGAACCACAGACCCAATACTGGAAAACAAAGACTGGTTTCTTTACGCGTGACACTGTTTCATTTTTACATCTCCTCAGCACTTTTTTCAAGTCTCTTGGTTCTCTTCTCCACTCCTGTCGGTCCCTCTGGTCTGCAGGCTGTCCGCGCTGCTACAGAAACACATAATCCTTTCCACACAACGGGGACCAACTGCTTCATCCATACAAAGGACAGAGCTGAAGGGAAAGTCCTGTCTCTTCAGGAGAAGAAATCAGACCACATACTTATTGCTGGATTATGGCCTAAAGGATTCAGCTATGAAAGCATTAGCCAAGCAGTGAGGCTTGGGAATATTGTGTCTGCACTGAACTTCATTTATCTTCTCATTTCACAAACAACATGTTTCTTCTACTGTATTTATTTCAAACATTCATTCAAGCTGTGCATAATATTTCAATCATTTTGAAATAGATTTACCCTCCTGCTGGCAGATGAATAAGGCTTCCTGCTGACTGCTGGAGAAAGGGCCATGAATTAAAACAACTGGTTGTAGTAAATTGACACGTGCTAGTTAGCGATCTCTACACACTTGTTAGTAACTGGTGAAAAAAAGACCCTCTAATAACAACAAACCAAGCCCAGGCAAACTGTTTAGATACTCCCAGTGACTGTCACTGTTGGAATGTGGCAGAGCGCTGCTAACCAGCTCACAGGGACTGCCTGGGTAAGTTCTGTGTGTACACGCTTCCTTGGTAACTCAACTACTTGCCCATAAACAAGTCAGCAGTGTGCAAAGCCCCGACACAAGTGAGAGCAGCTGAGGTGTCACATCCTCTTTCCTCTCCCCAGGCAGCAAACTGATGTGGTTAGACTCATGCAAGTTCAGCTTTATTTCCCCTTCCCTTTTATTTTACCCCCTTCGATTCACCCCCGCCTTGAACTGTCACGGTGCTGGGCCAATTCCTGTTCCCCACACAAGTGGGGAGAAACCGCAGCACAAGGCAAGGAATGTGAGTGGAGCCCCTGCAGTGGCAGGAATGGGGAAGCCGAGCAAGTTCCTAAACCCTCTGGTGAATCTTTAAGGCCCCTTCCAACCCAAATCATTCTGTGATTCTATGTGGGAGGTGTCCCTGCCCATGGGACACGGCAGGGAGGTTGGAACTGGATGATCTTTAAGGTCCCTTCCAACCCAGACCATTCTGGGAGTCCATGAATCTGTGCCTGCAGCTCCTTGCTGCAGCCTGAGGAACCTCTGTGATGGTACCATCACTGGCCCTAAATCACATATCCCTATGATAAGAGGTAGTAAGGCTACAGCCACGGTGTCTAGAACACACAATATGGATCTGAGGCCAGGCTGACACTCCTGTGGTGGATGCATCTGCCTGGGGAAGATTACGGCTTGGACAAACTCACTGCTGCAGCAGTCAGACAGAAATTCTTCTGGCTCCAGGCAGCTGGGCAAGGCTGGACATGAGACAATCTCACTTCACCTCTCACTTTGCACACTGCTAGATGAATTTAAATCAGAAAATATGGAAACCCTTGCTCTCCCGGGTGTTGGCATCCCAAGCCAGCTCTGCACACCAAGTGACCGCACTGTTTGGTGGTGATAAACCACCCCAGAGGCGGGCAGGGATGCTGGAGACCGGACAGGGATGCGGGAGACGGGGCAGGGATGCGGGAGACGGGGCAGGGATGCTGCCAGAGGGATACCAGCAATTGGTTGGACTCGATGATCCTCGTGGGTCACTTCTAACTCAGGTCATCCCGTGATTCCCTGAGTGCCTTCTGCCGTGCTGCCGCTGGATGGCAGCCCTTACCTCCGGATCAGCCCAGCTCCCACCTCCGTGTAGACAGAGACCCTCCACTTCACATTGGCAGTGAGGGAAACTCAGCAGCGCGAGCCATGGCGATCTTGAAAGTGCAGAGCAAGGATTTATTGGGACTGTTCCTCATTTTATTACACAAAGTTTAATGCATTTAGTGACTTGTTTTTGGCAAGAGCTCTGCTGGCTGGGTGTATTTAGCCACTTCACAGAAGTGTTGGGAGACTTATTTCACTGCAATGAATTCAGAGGTGATGTGTAAGTGGAGGGCTGGGGGCTGTAAACATCACGTCTGCAGTGGCAGCCAAAGCACCCTCAGCAGAGCCTGCAGTAGGTGGGATGGGTCTGGAGAGACTTGTATTCCGTCTGTAACTACAAGCAAGCCACCGCTCCGTGCTTAGAGCCTCAGTTTTCCCAGTTGTCAAAAAACACCCACCAGCATGAGCCACCTCAGCAAAGTGTGGAGTTCCAGTGTTGTGTTAGTTTTGCAGCAGTGCCCAAAAATGCCTGTTCAGGTGAAGTCCCCTCTCTGATTTGGAAGTGTTCCTGGTACATTACAGAGCCTACAGAAACTCACACAAAGGATTCACTCCCACCGCAGCAGTGTTTGTAAAGCCATTATATCGTTTGACAGCATCTATAGGTCGTAATTCCATCTCTTTGTGCTCCTGTTCCAGGAGATTTGCAAACATCAGCAAAGGATTCTTAGTTCATCAACCCCTACAGGGCTGCTCCTTCAAACCAGAGGGCAGACCTGCAGCCCAGAGCCTCATGAGGTTTCCACCCATGCCCAACCACAGGCAGGCTGGGCCCTGCTAGCACCGCAGCTGCCCTCGACCGGTGCCTCCAGCGCACACGCAGTGCTCCAGGCACCCAAGACCAGGAAAACTCAGCTCACTTCACACTGTGCACAAGCTGTGGAACCACCAATGATGGCAGCTAGTGGTGGGGCTCCCTCACTCCGGGATGGGTGAGGAAAGACTCAGGGAGTCAGCTAGAATCATAGAGGGGTTGGAAGGGACCTTAAAAAGATCATCCAGTTCTACACCTGCCATGGGCAGGGACACCTCCCACGGGATCAGGCGGCTCCAAGCCCCATCCAACCTGGCCTTGAACACCTCCAGGGATGGGGCAGCCACCACTGCTCTGGGCAACCTGGGCCAGGACCTCCCCACCCTCAGCATGAAGAATTTCTTCCTGTGTAATCTAAATCTTCCCCTCATCCTATCACTACTTGATCATGTAAAAATCCCCTTCCCAGCTTTCCTGGAGATCCTTTCAGCACTGGAGGCTGCTCTAAGGTCTCCCCAGAGCCTTCTCTTCTCCAGGCTGAACAACCCCAGATCTCTCAGCCTGTCCTTGAATGGTGCTCCAACTCTCTGATCATCTTTGTCGCCCTCCTCTGAACTTGCTCCAACAGTTCCATCTCCTTCTTATGCTGAGGATTCCAGAACTGGACAAGACTCCTAGTGGGGGCTCATGAGAGAGTAGAGGGGCAGAATCCCCTCCCTCGCCCTGCTGGCCACACTTCTTGTGATGCAGCCCAGGACACTGGGCCTTCTGGGCTGTGAGCACACATTGCCGGCTCACATGGAGCTTCTCCTCAGTTAGCACTTGAAGTCCTTCTCTGCAAATCCTGTTGGCCAGGGTGGTTCAGGGGTGCAATATCTACTCAGTGGGGGCAGGGGAAAACAGCACCCTTCTCAGTAACATCCACCCTAAACAGAAATCCCTCTTGTTTAACTTACCATTACGTTATATTGGCCCTGCTAGTCCTGAAGGTGATGGTAAAACTGAAGTGTGGGGTTCAGGTTGTTACAGGTACCCTCTGCCAACACTCCTAGCACAACTTCTCCAGCAGCTACACAGCGGCTCTTGGAAAACAGAACTTGCACTCCTCAAGGGCTGGAAACACTGTTCATCCCCACACGACATGCCAGCACAGGCCTGCAGCAGAGGAGACTCCTTTGGCTCGTGCCCAGGGCTCCACAGCAGCAGGGAAGGTAAAGCAGGACCCTCATCAGACTTTACAGCTCCAGGAGACAGAAAGCCAATGGAAAGCCAAAGCAAATAACAAGTTTGCAGCAGTTCCTGGAAAGGAAGAAGCAAGCTCTTGTGTTGAAATAGCTGTGCATCGAGCTGCCAGAGTCCCCAGGTCATTTCTCCTCCTTCAGCAACAGCAACTTAAAATAAGAAATATGGAACTCCATCTTCTGCCTTCTGCTAGATAATCATAGAATGACCTGAGTTAGAAGGGACTCAAAAGGACCATCGAGTCCAGCTCCCATCCCTGCACAGGACACCCCAACATTCACACCGTGGGGATGAGGGCCTTGGCCAAAGGCTGCTGGAATATTGTCAGGCTGTGACTGCTTCCCTGGGGAGCTGTTCCAGTGCTCCCACACCCTCTGGGCGAAGACCACCTTCCTAATGTCCAACCTAACCCTCCCCTAACACATATTCCTGCCATTCCCTTAAGCCCTATCGTTGGTCACTAGCAAGAGGAGATCAATGCTTGCTGCTCCTCCTTCCCTTGTGAAAAGGCAGTAGAACAGCCGTGAGGTCCCCCCTCACTCTGCTCTTCTCCAGGCTGAACAGACCAAGCAACTTCATCAAAGGAGCAGCCAGAGTCTTTACCTCTAAAAACCTTCTCCTGTCCCCCCAAAAAACAGACTGCTTGTTTGCTGCAGCTGTTTATACTGTCTGAAGTGGCAGCTCAGCTGCAAACAGTCCTGCCATCACTCACCCACCTGCTCACCCAGTGCCTCCTTAGGGGCAGCTCATTCCCCCTCTGGAGGCACAGAGCTGAGGGTGTACGTTGCTGTGGTGGCCTCAGAACTGCTTTTCTTGTATTTCTTTTTAGTCAGCTCAGTACTGGGGTCTGTTTGCTGCTCTTGGAGTCTGAAGAGCTCAATTTTGCCAAGGTTCTCTAATTCTCTTCTCACATAATAGAACAATCTGAGCTTTATGTGCAGAGGTTTTTACTTCTATAGATAAAATATCACAACACATAAGCTAAATCATGCGTTGTGTGTCATTCTTCACCTGATCTTAGTTGGAGTTCTCTTAATTCTTGTCTAATATAATAAAAAGTCTGACCTTTATTTGCAACAAGTCTGCTTTTATAGATGAAAATCATACTATGTATGTTATTCTAGGTATCGTGCAAAAGTATACAAATAGGGTTTTTGAAGTGAATTTATAAACCCCATCCCCCGGGTTGCCTCTAGACTACAGCTCTAATTAACACCAAATGCAGCAACACTTGGTTTGATGTGGGAGAACTTACTTTGTTAGGAAGCAGGGTGAAGTCTAACAAACTAATTTCACAGAGGTCATTAAAAATACTGTGCCAGCACAGCAAAGCAGCCTGTAAAAACATCTATTAGTGTAATAGTATAATAAAGTGAAGCTGGCTCCTTTAACCCCGAATTTACAGAGTGATGGCTCTTCTTCTGACAGTAGGGGTGGAAAGAAGCAGCTGGGTTCATCAGTGCTCTCATTACAAAGCTTCAGGTGCATTTACTGTCACTGGGAAGGGTAAGAGTGTGTATGAAGTATCACCAGGCAAGTCCAGCTTCCCATTGAATATTTGCACCAACAGAAGTTACAGCGAATTTCCCACACAGTTAACATCTCATTAGGACTGGAGTGAGCTCGTTGGGCAGCAGCGTGAGAAATACTTCCTTCTCTTTGCTAACAGGAAGGTTGTAACGTGGGGAAATCCCTCTGCCTTGCAACGGCATTGGGTGCGTGTTAGAAATCCACAGTTGTTTGAAAAATCATCCTTGGGGCTGAAATACAGTAAAAGCACTCGTGTACACAGGGATGGATTCTGGCATACAAAGATTACAGACAGGAGCAATCTCAGATGCTTGACACTAGAAGGATTTCACATCTCTTAACCGAGAGCATCGTCAAGTGCTTAAGCTGCGACCTTTCTCCTCTAAACTCTAAACTGTGTTTTATATGAGATAAAAAGCCTGCCTCAAAACACTGTTGAAAGCAGATTCTATACTTGATGCCTGTAATTAAGAATACCTTCTTGTTCTCCCTTTCCAAGTTCCTCTGATACACAGACACTGAGGCAGGTGGGTCTCAAATACAGAGTCACAAAGATCCCAGCTAACAGAGCTGGAGCTTAGGGACCACCACCAATTCTACTTTATATACAATCTGTTTACGGAAGGTGACATGTAAAGGTGTTATAGTTCATCATATTTAAGCTAGATCCTACTCAGCGTTTGGACTTGGGCAGTAGAACAGAAATGCTGGGTGAACACTAGATCACTAGACAGGAGCAGCTAAATTACCACTGATTTTGATGGGAGTTGGGTTTCTTGGTGAGGTTTGCATTCTGAATGTCAATGCAGAGATGATTTTCTGCTGTCCCTGTTGACTCATAGCTCACAGCCATGTGATCCCAACCATCTGTTTGGTAAACTTTCTGATTTAAGCCTGAAATATTTGAATTCCATCTGCCTTGTCCTCCTGGGAAAAGCCAAAAGTAGCATTAGTACTGTCAAATTCCTTACTTGTTTTCTCTCAGTGTATCCCAGAAACTTGGACTGGGAGGGGAGATTCCCCTGTTATCACCACTAGAGCTTCCAACATGGCAAAGTCAGGCTGATATCAGGGGGTACAAATGGGCTGTTCCAATCTTTTCGTTGTTTCTTGTTCTTTCCCTGACGAATGTGAACTATTATGATTTTACAGAAACAATAAAAGGTGTCTGGGAAGCGCCCCACCAGTCTGAGGCTGTCTGGCACACTGGTGTGAGACCTCTTTGCTCCAAGACCTCCTTATTCCATGGAAATATGGCCTGCAGTGGGCAGCAAACTCTATTTAAAATAAGTATTAGCAAATACTAACAAAGGCTGGTATGGGCAAGTACCCTGAAGAGAAGGATGAAAGGCGACAGAAAGGACCTGAGCTGTGGATGCTGCTGATCACCTCCCACCTCAGTTCGGGCTCTCCTAAGATGTTGCAAGTTGGACAGCCAGAAACAGATGCTTCTTAAATTGTGGGTTGTTTTTGAAACCTTTTTTTTTCACCGAGGATCCTGCTGGCCAAGTTTTGCTATCAAAGACATCTTTGTACTCTGGTAACCTCCAGATTCTGCCTTTAGATGGTTTCATGCAATCTCAGTCTTCAGATTCTCCTGTTGCTGGCAGCTGGGCAGGCAAGCTGCATTAAAAGAAAATACTTGGTGTTTCTATCGATGATGCACAGCCAGAATGAATCTGGATTGCACTAAAGTGAAAACCAATAGAGATAAGCAACAAATCACTCACTCTTACGACTAAGTTGAGCAACTATGGTTGAACGCACAAAGGGAACAGCTCTGTGGTGGTTGGACACCCTAACATCAGGCTTTTGCAGAGCCCAGCCTGCTAATGGAGCCGGTGCGAGCAATTGTACAAGAAACTTAGCAACAAAAGGTGGTGTGTGGAGGAAGGAAATGGTGTGCTGCTGCAGTTATGTGTTTCCAAGGGTTTATCACATCAGCAGAAAGATCAAGCTATCTCTCAGGACCACCGTGCGTCTGCAAAAATACAGGAAGCGCCTTTGCCTGACCTTTATACACAATCAGAAGATTCCTTGGCAGAGCTTGTTTTTGCAGCCTATTGCTCCACCTCAGGAATGCTTTGGAGCACTGGCACTCCCTGGGGTTTGGGGGTAGGTGAGGAACATGAGCAAGCAGGCAGGCTGGCAATGCGCAGCGTTGCACATACACATTCTGTCGGTGACCTTGGGGGTGCCCAGTGTGGCTCTTGCAGGGAGGCTGCGTGTCCTGGCACTCAGTGTGGTGCTGTGTGCCCATCGCCGAGGCATCGGGCAAGGGTCTGCTCCCAGCACTGCTACCATCCTCGCGCAAGGCACTTCACCTCCTTGAGCGCTGCCTACTCTACCATTTTCTCTCTCTCTCCCTGGACAAAAGCTGGAGCCTGCGTTTCTGATTTAGACACATCAGTAACTACATTAGGTCTGATAAACACTGGCTCCAGCAACACAGATTTTCTGGAATAAGAGGTTGATATTGTTCTAAAGTGGTAAGATTGTGATTGCCACTGCAATGGAGCTGCTTTGTTTTCCTTTTAAGCTAAATTTAATTTAGGGGCAACATTCATGCTTTATCTGCAGGTATGAGAGGGGAGGGAGAGAGTGGGACAATATGATGCCTTAGAGAAGAAAACCACTATTTATTTTGTCACATTTCTTTACATCATCCTCTTCATACAGCCGTTGCATTGTAACACTTCATACATTTTTTTTAAAAACCACCAAGATTACTTGCAAAATTATATATATTTTAATATCCAAAAAGTACATTGCATATATATAGTAGCAAAAGCCCCGTTTCCATGGGTAATTTCTTCATACTTAAACTTTGTGATTATTGCAGTAATGTTACTTATAAACATCCCAAAAGCACTAAGACCTAAACTGGTTAGCTTGATCTTATTTTCCATTTTGTTAAATAATGGCATCAGTGCTTCTGTTTAAAGTTACGAGCAGACCATAATGTTCTGGTTCCAGGCTCTCCTCCTGCAATCGGATGCACATGGACCAGATCTTGCACCCACACAGAGTCCCAGAGGTTATGTCTAGACTAGATAGTTGTGATCCTGTTAATTGGCTGCCAGTTAATACAAGTTAGCTAATAGGTTGTACATGCACGTCTCCCCCCTCCTGTAGACATCTGTTCTCAAACACAAACGCTTGTGGTTTACCCTTCTGTTTATGGCACCAAACCACCATTTGTGGATCAGCAAATCGACATCTGCAAAATTAGAGATGGCTGAGGGTTTTGGAATGTTTCAAATGTAAATGAAAACCCCCAGCGAAAGTTCAACAAGAAGTAATAAGAAGCCTTTGATAATTTTTCTCCATGAGGTGATTAAGAACTTTCCAACATTCCAGATTTTGGTGAAAAATAATCACAGAATTTTTAAGTAGTTGCTTTAAAATGCTGGTGCGTGGTTTCAATCAGCTTCAATGCAAACATGTTAGAAAAGTGGAGCTAATTCACAGACAACCATGACAGGATAACGCGAAAAAAACCTCTACTCTAGACAAACGCAGGGAAATCTGGAAGGTTTCTGGCTACTTTGGGGTCAATCATGGATCCAAGTGCAGGACCGAGGCTGTCTCCAACAGATACATTACTCAGGTCTTATTTTTTAATTTTTTAGCAAAAAGTACAAAGCTACAGCCCAAATGTACAGATTGAAAAGATGTACAAATTACATTAAAAAAAAAACAAAAGCAACCCACAAAAAAATGAGCTGACAGTAAAAAACAAACCTGCTTTTGTGACCGAGGTCAACTCGTTTTATTTAATCTTTCTTTTAAAACTGTGTGATATAGGGAAAAATAACTCTGCATAACTTATACAGTAATTTGCCTTCTGATTTGTTGACCCTTTGGATGATGGTCTGACAAACGCACAGCGTTCGCGAATCGGTAGCATTTAGCGATCCCTAAGGCTCCAGCAGAGCTCAGGGGCCTGCTGTCATTTATTTTACTTCACTTTTGATTTCAAGGAATGTCTGGTTTTGACATTATGTTACTTTTTGTTCTGGTTTCTGATGTTTCTGGAGTTTATACACAGTCTAATGAAGTTGTACACTCTAGAAAAGTTCCTTCAATGCCCTTTGCTTCTTAAAATATACATGTACATATATATATATGAATATATATATTTTTAATTTCCAGTTGGGTGAAAATCCTCATCTGCCTTAAAGCTAAGATTCCAGTTGCGGTCCCCTGCAGCCCAATGTTCTCCACTTAATGGTCAAGTTGCCTACCCTCTCTGCAGCGAGAAAAAACCCCCGTGTAGTCATCTTTTCCTAAGACCCAGAGTTGGATCTATGTCTTGTCAAAAGCCTTTGAATCCTTAAAAGTTTCTCTCATCAAAAAGCAAATAAAGATTCCAGGTAAGGATGAACAATCTTCAGAGTCAAATCCTACAGAGGACATAAAGCGTCAAAACCCAATGAAAATGCAGAGTACTGGCCCAAAGAAGCATCCATCTCTCAGTTCAAGACACAAGAGGCAAAGTTAGAAAAGTAAAAAGTCTGATCCAGGAATAACCGATATCCAGTTCTATTTCTTCCCCAGAAAGGCCGCAATTATCCATTAAGGGTCCCCCCCAAAAACCATAATTATCCCAGAAATGAAGGAAAAGTCCAACCAGACTGACAAAGGCCACTTGAAGATAGAAGCATCTAGTAGTAGCTGCCCAAGTGTGGTGATACATGGGCGTTGGGATGGCGAGGGACGTTGGGGTTTGGATAAATGCTTCCCGCAGGGGAGGTCCAATAAGGTGAGGCTGCTCCAAAGAAGCTGGATGAAGTGACAGGCATAGAAGAAGGATGCGGGGGAACAAAGTTCACCTTCTGCTGATGGGCATGGTAAGATGGCATGTAGGAGAGATCTGATGGGTACTTGTACATCGACGATTCAGTGGGATGAGGCTGAAGAGCCTGGGCAATGCCATGAAAGTCAAATTTGTAGGCATACCTTTTGCCATGCACTTTGGTCATAATGTTCTTATCATAGTAGTATCGGAGGGCTCGGCTCAGCTTGTCGTAATTCATGTTGGGCTTGCTTTTGCGTTCTCCCCAGCGCCGTGCTACTTCATCAGGGTCCGTCATCTTGAATTCCCCATTGGTCCCTTCCCACGTGATGCAGCTGGCGTTGGAACTGTCCGACAGCAACTCGAGGAGGAACTGCCACAGTTGGATCTGCCCACTCCCTGCAAGACGCAAGCCAAAGAGGAAAGGAAATGACATTGTGCTTCCTGCTTAAAGCAAAGACAAAGGCAGGAAACAGAAGGACTATCTCGATCTTTACTGGGAACTGCTCCTTCAGGCCTCAGAAAGTCTTACATAGGAATGGATAAACTGTTCCCAACAAACAAGTTAGTCAACCTTTTGTTCTGTTCATGAGTTTGAGGTCAGATTAGATTTCATAATGGTCGCCTTTGGCCTTAAAATCTTCGGGCTATTCATAAACAGGGTTTTTTCCCGAGCACACTGTTCTGCAAGACTTTTCACTGAATGGTTGACACACTGTGTTTCGACTCTCAATCGCTCACTGTTTACCATGGATATTGTTTTGGATAACTACAATTTTCTTTCCAGTTGGTAATCAGGGTTACACAAGATTATTTCTTCCCCAGACTAGAGGACTCTCAGTTTTATTTGCGGTGTTATACTAGTAGTAAAGAGCCTTAGGAGGATATTTCCTTGCAAGCATTCACTGTATACAGGTTTGTTTAGTAGTTCAAGCAAGATTTACTCCAAGTCCTATTCCCTGAAGTCAGGGATGTTTTTCTGCAGATGACATGCTAGGAACAGTCACTGCGTGGTGACTTTCGGAGACGTTTTGTGCCTTTCAGTGGGCTGGCCCAGAGCAGGCAGAGAAAAATTGCTCTGGACTAGAAATCTGAGAGACCGGCATTTAAGTCCCCTATAAACTCTGCACAGGCAGTGCTGGATTTGGGTAAGAGCATTCAGGATGGTGATTCTGTCCTCAGAAAGAAGATGTTGCACCACTTTCGTCACTTTTCTATATGAATTTTTGTACACTTGAGAAGTGGCTCTCACAGCCCACCCTGGTAGAGGACAAGAGCTGCTCACCCAATACCAACTGGAGCAATAGATCAGGAGGAAAGAGAACCCATTTGATCATGGTGGTCTGAAAGTTAAAGGTGAACTCACCTGGATTGGCAAGACGGCTACTAGTGGGCCCCAAGATTTGATAGGGATCTGAAAAAAACCCCACCCAACAAGAGCTATTTTAAAAAATGATGGATCAGAAAGAAACAACAGTTCATTATTTATTCTAGAAACCAGTTCAAATTTCCACTTTCTTTCTTTGCTCCTACTGCCTCTTCTCCTAGGGCCTGGAACAGACTTGGTGTGTTCCTTATTTCTTTCTTAGCAAAAAACCACCAATTATTTATGGAATCCAAAATGGCACAGTGGTTCTGGCATTGGCTTCAGACTTGCCTGCTTTAAAAGATCATAATCTCTGTGGACAGACCCTAGATTACACGTCAACTAGAAAACACGAAATGGGAAAAAAAGAAGTGTGGGACAGTAGAGCAGTAACAAATCAGGACCTCGTCTATTTCTCCTAATAAAAAGAACTGGACAGCAGATAAGATTTTCAAATTCACTTGTTAGCAACCCATCTTGCCTCCCTCTGAGGTCAGTGAAAGGCTCACCCAGCTCTCCTGTACTGAAGCAAGCAGAGCTTTGCTCAAATGGGAGTAACAGGACAGTTACACTGGCTCCAGTGAGGCTGAGTGTTTCTTGAAAACCCCACAATGCATTTATTAGGAATGAATTCCTTCCCTTTTTGTGGGGCCTCCTCAGCCCTAATCTCTACACTTCTTTGCTTCTCTCTGGTTTTGGTGATTTGGATCTATAGCATTTGCTTGTGGATTGAACCAATGCCAAAAGAACCAACCCCCTAAAAAAGGGGAGGGGGGATAGAAAGCAGCTGTGCAAAGCAGAGAAGGTGGAATTTAGCTTTTCAAAGGCCCCTTGGGAGCCTGGCAGGAAGCATTACTGCTTGCTGCCCGACAGGGTTTGATTTTCTTATTTGGTTTTCTCTGACGCAAGGGAAGCCTTGTTGATTCTGTTTGGAGATGCTCCCATTGAACACCACCGCTGCGGAGGTGAAGAGGTAATGAGCAGACACTCCACCGCTGCGGCATAGACACCTCTGTGCCGCTCATCGCTCCGTGACCGGACCCCCGGTGTGTCGTAGTGCTTCAAAGGAGACGCGACTGATGTCAGGCAATGCACCTGGCTCGGCTGAAACAAGGACGTTTCTTTTGAAAGGGGTAGGGCAAGCCAGTAAAATAGAAACCACTGGGAACAATCATAGAATCATCGTATCATAGAATCATAGCACGGTTTGGGTTGGAAGGGACCTTAAAGATCATCTAGTTCCATCCCCCCTGCCATAGGCAGGTGCACTGCCCACTAGACCAGGCTGCTCAAGACCCTGTCCAGCCTGGCCTTCGCTGCTGCTGCTCGGTCACAGCTGACTCATTATACTGAGACTTCCCTGCAAGGCTTTGCCTGCTTCTCCTGTGCCTGCGGCTGGGGCTGCTCAACACATTTATTCCCTCAGTCCTGTACCAATCTAATTGCTTAGCAAATGCAGCAGGGACAGAATCAACCGTTACCTGGCTGGGGCCGTTGTTGTTCTGTCGTCTTATTCACATTTTGCGTTCCTGCAACAGGAGGACCTGTAAAGACAGAGAAAGGTCGTATCTGTACCAGAACAGGGAGGAGGAACAAACAGAGAACAAGGCCAGCACAAGATGCTTTGGACGTGAATGACAGCGACTAGGATGGGACAAGATTTCTAGGCAACAGTTTTGAAATAGCACTGTCAAATTAAGAGATTTCACTAGAAATTAAAAATTTTACTGTAAAATCAAAATATGAAGAGGAGACAAGAAAAAACATGCAGATAATTCATTAATTTTCCCTTTTATTCTAAATTAACGTTCATTCTAATTTACATCCAGGTTTTGAACAGAAAATTGGATTTTTTTTAATGTCTAAATTCTGACCTGTTATTTTTTTCAGTATTTTTTTTGGTAACAGGAATTTCTTTTTTAAACCAACATTTTTAGACAGGAAAAGCTTTGATTTTATCAAATTGAACATTTTGTTGAAAATATAAGGGCTGTTTCTATAAATCGTTTCAACATTAACATCTGTTCCTCCTCTCCGTATTGTTTCTCACAACAGAAACCTATAACTCAAAGAAGCCGTCACATCTAGACTGCGGGTACGTAGAAGGCTGCAGAGCAAAGGCAGTGTAATTTGACAACCAGGGTCTGCCACGTTTATTGTGTTTGCACTCGACAGAGTTTTGTTGAGAGTCAAAGGTGGTCCTCTTGCCCTGCTCCACAGGGATGTGCTCCTGTGGTAGAAGCAGGAGAGAACGTGGCCGGGGATCAGCTGGTTCTGTTAGCTGGAATCCAGTCTTTAGGGACAGGGAACTGGTCATACTGACTCTCCCCCGACCTTCTGCCCTTCCGGTGCTCCTAACACGAGCCAGCCGTAGATGATTTCTCTCACAGTCTCATTTTGATCTTCCGTCGCAGAATTTGTGACTCCCAGTGGGACAACTTACTTTTGGTGAGGCCAGAATTCATATTACTGCCTCATCCTGTTCCCCTGCCTGCATCATAGGAGGGATCTAATGATAAAAGACAACAGGAACAGAGGGGTTGAAATCCAACTCTTCCCAAAAAGAACTTGCAAGAATCTAGCTTTGTATCTTGGTTCCAGCTGGCTTGGCACTACACAGATCCATCATTTTTCCTCTCCTGTATCTCCTGTGCTCCCTCTGTCCTCTTCTAAAGGTGACGGGGTGTAAGTACAGTTTTTGGGAGTAGCTGTTTGGGCAATGTTCAAGCCTGACACATCCTGATCACAAAGTGTAGTCTTTGCACCCAGTTTAGAGCGCAACTCATCCCATTCGACAGGAGACCTCCATTCTCTTATCTCAAGGTGAGCAGAAAAGGAGGAGGAGATGAACCCTTCTGTTATTTCACAGAAAGTAAATGGTGACTTTAAAACCCAGGGTAGCTGAGAAGTTGGCATATACACTAAAGAGGCTATTTCAAGGATGAAGAAAAGGGGAAAAAGCATCCTCTCCAGTGGAATTCGAAATGCCTTTCTGACCATGCTGCTGGAAAGGTGCAGGCCCTGCCCTGTGCTCCGCTGGGCTGCCCGGCGCAGCAGGACTGCCCAGCTCCCTGCAGAAACAGCCCAGGCACATTCCTTCCAGTGCTGGGAAAGCCGCTGCAGCTTTGAAATTACAGCCTTCTAGTTATTGGCATGACAAGGAAAACAGAGAAAGGATGGGAGAGGAAAGGGGTGGGGAAGAGAAGAAGAGAAAGAGGAGGAGGCAAGTGAGAGGAATGGGGGAAAATAGAGCTCATGTAATCTGCCTGGTTTTATTTTTATTTTACTTATTTGTTTTTTCCCTTTTTACTAGAAACCACAAACCCGCTGCAAATAGATCAGACTGAAAAACAAACCACTACAGTTCCAGCCTGGTACAAAGAGTGCGACGGGACAACTCTGAATGAGGGAGGCAGCAGCCCCAGCCCTGCTGTCCCCAGAAGGGAGCCCTGTCCCTGCTCCCATGGGCAAGGAGTGGCAGGGCTGGAACCTGGCTCACAGCCTGGAAGCTGCCCAGTCGCAGTCCTCAGCGATTGTCACTGTTGTAAACGAGATGCTATTTGCACCGGTGGCATTTTCCTTGCTGAAAACCCATCATGCAAATCCTAACTTCATCCAGGCGCCCCCAGTGCTTGGGCTGCTGCACTATGGGTGACTGAGATCAGGAGAGCAGAGATGAGCTCTGAAGTCACCACTGGCTTTTCCCATGTCCTCTTTGCAGCCAGTCTCTGACTTTCATTTCTTCCCTGAGATCCCCTTCAGCACAGTCATTAGAGCAATGCTTTGGGAAATATTGTGAAAAACCATATGAATTCTGCATTGAGAGAGAAAGATAAAACCTCAGAAACTCCCACCGACTGGGATGCTAACGCACTTTTTGTTAGCCCAACCAGAAACCGTTCTGCCGTTCTGTAGTTTTAATGGAAATGTCACTTACACAGCGATCCTGTTAAAAACAAAGGCAGAAATTATTTTACCAGCAGAAAAATTAATTTCAAATTGGGAGAAAAATTCCTTTCTGAAGAGTAGCAGAAGTCATTGAAAATGTTCAACTTCCTCTGATTGTTTGGGTCAAATCTTTGACCAGAGTGAATCAACTGCTACACCTGGGCTCCTTGATTCATGCATCAGCAACGTTTTGGTAAAAAAATAGGCCATCATCTGGAGAGAGGGTCATCGTCCTCCTCATCAGAGTGGAGAAACTTGTCACAAAGGATGAGCCTGCTTTGCACGCAGTGTGACAGAGCAAGTGCACAGTGCATCTCCAGAGGGGTTTTTAACCAATAAGTGACACAGTTCCCATCAGATGTGCTGGCCAGGCCTGTGTTGCTGTGGCTCCTTGTGCTTCACAGGATCATGGCTTGGTTCTCATCATGGCCAAAATTATCATCTGAAACCTCTCCAGATGGGTTTCCCTGTGGCATGTGTTTTAGGGTCCAAAATGCCAGCTTGGAAGGACAGTGTGCACGGGACCCAGCATGGGTTTAATCCTGGTTTAGAATACCTCAGATGAGTCCCCTTGTCTCAGTTTTCCCTAGACAGTACGAATTATGGAGTAAAGTGTGGATATATTTAATGGCAGATGTACAGGTGCTGTTAAGATTAGACTTAGCTCCGAATATGGTTTTGCGATTGTGAGAAGGTTTAAATACAATAGCTGACTCCAAAGGCGTTGCCATTGAAAGGACGTGTTCACTCAGCTCCTGCAAGTTTCCAACTCTTTCTCTCCCTCTCAAAAAAAAAAAAAAAAAAGAAATCCAAATCCACTAAAGCTATTTTTGTTTTGTTTTCAAAAAAATCCATGCAACGTGAAAGAACCACCCCAGTCCTCCCGCCTTCCAGGCCCAGACTCTGAAGCTGAACGTGTTTAAAACAAAATGGAAAAGGCAGAGCCAGGGAACCTATCCAGAGACTCGAGTTTCTGCAAAAACAGTATCGTTCCCAGGACCTGACGCCCAGTGGCTCGGAGAGATCCTACAGAACTCCAGCCAGACGGGTAGTTACCGGGAGAGTCTTATCCAGCATTAAAAACACTTGGGTTTTACACCAAAACTTGCTGCGCTATGGAAATTCAGTTAAGACTTGGACTGAGCTCCTCTTCTGGTGTAAATCAGCAAGCAGCTACGGTGAAGTAAGGGGCAAATTTGTACCAGCTAAGGATCAGGTCCCCAAGTCTGTTTGAGACTTAAAAGGCCCAGTGGAAGAACAGCCCTGTGACAAATGTGTGTTCAATGCAAAATGGAATTACAGAGCAGAAAATAAATCATAGATGCTTTCAAGAAATGTCATTGTGCAGCTGTCTGGTTTATGTCCAGAAATTCCCCAGAATGAATGCGTGGTCTATTATGAGTAAGGTAAAGGATATTAATAATGCTTTGCACTTTCACAGCACCTTTCAACTAAGGATCTCACAGCTTTGCAAACGTTCACACTCACAGCGCGCCTGGGAAGAAGGTTAAATATAATTTTGTTTATTTACATGCAAAAATGCACTTTCCTCAGGCTTTAGCTGCCTTTTCCAGGTGAAGTGGCTTTCCCAGAGATCGGGCTTTGTGGAACAGGCTGTGCAGCATTGGTCTCTGGGCCATTTCTAACCTTGATCTACATTTTCTCACCCCAGATGTCCCTTGGCTCCTACCTCACCACCCCCTGTGCCATTTGGAAGTTCTCATCCTCTGCTGTGCATCTCCCCTTCCAAAGTCTATTGATTCCTCTGGAATTAGATGTGAATCAGAAATAACACAGTAGCGAAACAGCCTGCTGAGCTATGCAGAAAGCTGAGAAAAGCGTTAGAACACAGCAAAATCGGAGCGGGCGTTGGGTAGGCTCTTCTGTAAAGTTCAGGAGATGAGCTAAATTATCCAAACCACTGCAGTTTCTTCTTGTCTGACTGGTGCAACAAAGAGGACTTGATGTAGGAAGTGTGTCCCAGGGGTCCCCTGCTTGAGACTGCGGGGCATGGAGGAGAAGAAGGGCTGCCTGTGGTGCTGGGTAAGTGTAGGAGGCACAGCATCACAGTCGGGAAGGTGAGGCACCAGCCCACCTTTACAGTCACCCTCTGCTTATCTGCTTATCACACAGCTCAATGCCGCATTGCACCCATTCCCCACACCTCTGGGTCGTATTCCAAGGATATGGAACTATTGGAGTGAGTCCAGAGTAGGCCACAAAGATGATCCGAGGGCTGGAGCCCCTCTGCTATGAGGACAGGCTGAGAGAGCTGGGGTTGTTCAGCCTAGAGAGGAGAAGGCTCTGGAGAGACCTCATAGGAGCCTCTCAGTACTGAAAGGGGCTCCAGGAAATCTGGGGAGGGGCTCTTTACAAGGGTCTGGAGTGACAGGATGAGGGGGAATGGCTTTAAATTGGAAGGAGGAAGATTTAGGTTAGACATTAGGAAGAAATTCTTCAGGATGAGGGTGCGGAGGCCCTGGCCCAGGGTGCCCAGAGCAGTGGTGGCTGCCCCATCCCTGGAGGTGTTCCAGGCCAGGTTGGATGGGGCTTGGAGCCCCCTGATCCAGTGGGAGGTGTCCCTGCCCATGGCAGGGGGTGGCACTGGGTGGGCTTTGATTTCCCTTCCAACCCAAACCTGTCTATGGTTCTATGATATGCAGTCTAAAGAGACAAATAGGCTCAAACATTGCTGGGGGGAGATGAACAGTCACATACAGACTCACTTCCCTAGGAAACCAGGCTTAAAATCCCCGAGCAGATTTCCACACCACAGTGAAGACCATCCCAGCTGCCTAGCAGTGCTTTCAGCTTGAACGCAGGCCAATGAACCAGCCATTAGGGAATCTGTGTTTGAGATATGATGTATTAGAGAGCAAACCCTGCCTGATAAGCTTTAAAAAGTTCCTAATTTTTTCTTTAAAATGGTGTTTTATAAATCTTAGAGCTTGGGACGGAGGGGAGAATCAAGGGGGGAGGATTTCAGCTGAACAATAGGCTCACAGTCCGTGTGCTTCCTGAGCCACTTGGTGAGTGCTGACAGCCCCTTCATCCTGCTCTCTCTGTAGGAGCTTTTTCAGACAAAACAGATTCAGGCACAGTTTTGCGCTACCCGCCTTGATAAGGTTTTGTAGGAGAATGATGGGCACCGGGCCTTTAATATCCTCATTTTTCAAGTCTTTTTGTTCTAGGATGGATACAGTGGGACTGGGTTGTTTATGGACTAAATGTTTCACAGGCATTTTAAGGGATTCTTATCTGAAACGTTATCTATGCCCTTAATTGCAGGCAAGGCTGGGAATGTGTAGCATGGTGTATTTATCCTATTCATGGCATCATTGGCAGCAGCGGCAGCTCTTTTCCAGGCAGGCACTGTTTGCGTTATGAGCCCCGCTGGGTCTCACTGTCAAGGGGCAGAGTGACTGGTCTGAACATCCGCTGCCTCTGTCAGAGCTGTGGGCAGCGTCATGTCTGGGGTAACGTTTGGAAGATGTCTGGGGAAACCCGTGGGCAGCCACCTCATGGAGTGTGCAGATTCCCCACGATGGTAGATGCTAAGCAGTAAAAAGAGCCCCCCCCAGTCTCTGCCTGATGGACCTGATACCTCCAAAGAGATTAGACAGCCAAAGGATGGGAAGTGGCTCGTCCTAAGTCATAGGGACAGAGCCAGGCAGAAAATAAAGGTAAGTTCCTCAAGTCTCAGTGAATTGTCTGACCGCTTACTGGCACTGCCTCCGTGTCCCTTTGAAATGCCCCATCGGCCTCTGACCAGGGCTGCCCTGCTGACTCCTGGGAAGGGTAACAACAGTAATAACTGCAGGCATTGAGGCTTCTTCTCCTGCATTCCTTCCCACAGCACCTCAGCGTGCCTTACAAAGAGAAGTTTGCGTGATGGAAAACCCCTCCAAACCTGAAATCCAGGAGGAACTCCTCCTGAATACCCTGCCTTTCTCTATTTGGGAGCACAGGCACTGCATTTCCAGACAGGACTTGGCTTTAGAGGTTTCAATGAAGAAAATCAGGGGAAGGAGGAGGCTGCAAATTTGAAGCAGGCTATGGGATTCACAGGCTTCTCCACGCAGAGCAAAGTCTGGTTTTTGCAATGAGTCCTTCTGCTTCAATAGAAAGAAAGGATCCTGGCTTGGTGGCTGGAATTTAAATTAGCTCCTCTAAATGGGGAAAGCAGAACCAGGTGTCCTAGGGGATCCAGGCTTGTGATTAATCTAAGTAGTCACTTGGGGTCTATTTTCTGGCAACTACTTAATAGGGAGAGAGAGAAAGGAGGGCATAGGACCTCATGGCTTTTCCTCCCAAAGTGAGGTTGTGTGTGGTGGCACTATTCTGGTATCTTGGAAAAGTCCCAGTGTAGGCGCATGGGAACAAAAAACATTACGGCTGCAAACCAAACATGCAACCAAGTTCTGCCAAGCTGCTGAGAGTCCAGCCATCACACTTGGTCATTTAACCTCCTGGAGATCACATTGAAGAGGTGGGGTTGTGTTTAAAGCCAGTTGGAGAGAAGAAACCTAGACTGTGGGTTTCTGGAGGTCCAAGGAAGCCAAAAACACCTCCAACTCCTCCTAGAAACATTAGACACATTGTTTTAAATTATGGAAGCAAGCATAAAGGTTGTAGAGCCTGTCAGACCCTTCCCAGGCGTGCTCTGGCTCCAAGTGTATGCACAAAATTCTCAACACCTACTGCAATACCTTACAATGTCAACAGCAAGGGGTTTTTCTTCGCACAAAGGTGTGAAGGATCGGGATTCTATCATTTGCCTGCAGGATGTTTGGCACTCTGTGACAGAGATGGTGGAACAGGACTGGAAAGCAGAGCAGAATATGAGATGTTTGCCAGCTTTTGCAAACAGCTACAAGAGGCAGTTCATGGAAATTGGCAATTGGCTTCCCTTAACATTTAGCTCTACGGCATGCGCCCAGGTACCAGATACACGGGTATCCTAATTGTGAACACCAGGACTTCAAAATCTCACCTCAGCATCATTTGTTCTGCTGTGATCTGCTTTTCAATGTACTGTTTCTGCTAATTAAAACAATTGCTTAGCCCATATGCCGTGTGTCCTGCTCTACGTCATTCACAGCCACTACTGCTGTGACTGCTGTCTTGGTTGTGTAAGGCTTTCCAGTGCTTTCAAGCACTAAACTCATCCATTTGTGCTTAAAGACCACAATGTCCTGCTCCTTGCGTTAAAGATTCACCAGTACAGGGATCATATGTGGAATTCAGTAATTCTAAGTCTCTCTACTGAGAGGAAACAACTAGTTGAGTGTGGGAAAAGTCCAAATTCATTTCTACTGTACATTATCAGAGTAGGGGATTATTTCATAGCTTTTTTTTTTTAATATTATCAATCACCCCCTGCATTGCTATTAACATGTTTACAAATAAGGAACTGACACGGAAACCAAAGTCCAGGCTTAGAGCGACTTCGGGTTTTGACTTGAAGTCGATTCAAACCCAGTGAGAAAGGTCCAGCTGTTGGATTTACACACAAAATCTGTTGTAGAGCGTGGACATGAAGAGTAGGTTTAACCTGGGGAATATCTGGAAGTAACTGAGAGCTGGGTTATGCATTGCTATCCATATGGAAATACAGATCAGAGTGATCAAACATTCCCGATTTGACTCCTACTCCAGCTCCAGTGTTGGATGAAAGTACTGTGGCTGAAGCCCACTTATTGCCAGTGTCAGGCAGGATCTGGAGTTTTAACAGTGCGTGCTTAGAACTGGGAGTCAGGGTTTCCAAAGGAGACTCATTCAGCTTGCCCAGACAGGGCAATCTTAGGGCAGTGCCTTTGGAAGCAGGTCACTCCAACTTGAGATGCATGATCCCTCTTCCTCATTACACTCATCCTGGCAAGGTGATACAAAGGATCCTCTAAACCCCACAGCTCCTGAGCCTGGGGTTTGGCTCCCCCTACTCAGAGAATGGCTCTACCTCCAATATTTGGAGTCACTCCTTGTTTGGTTTGAGCCACAGATATCAGTCCCCAGTGGTGTGAGTGTGGTTACAGAAGTATCCCAGGAGCTGTGCAGCGGTGGAACTTCCTGATCCACGTCTGAGTTACCCCGTGCAACGCTGACAAAGACACATTGTGAAAAAAAGGAGGAAGTAATGAGAATTTTTTGTTGTTGTCGTTGCTTTTTTTTATAGCGGCAGCAGAAGTCCCCATGCGCAGTGCACGAAGGCTGAAGTACGTGTCCTAAGAATCCCTCCCAGAGCCGGCTTTGAACTGCAGTGGCTTTCCAGTCAGCACAGGCATCACTGAGCTACAGGGCTACAGCCAGGAACAGCCCCATGCAGACAGGCATCCCATGGAGCAAAAGCACAGGACACAACTGCATATGCTGAAAGGCCCATTTGTGAGCCCCCCTTGCACACGGATACACACGATCATCCAGAGCACACACACACAGGGTGCACAAACAGGCGAACAGCACTGCGCATATCTTACCCACCGGCACACAGAGGGGGAAAACAAAGCAGCTGTCGTGCTCGTAGTTTGCACTTATTGAAACAACACACAAATGCAGAAGTAAAGAAAAAGAAACATATGTTCATGGAGAAAAACTCTAGATGCAGCAATCCACGCATGAGAGAAAAGGGAAGGGAGGGCACACATGCGCAGACGCTGCAGCTAGCGTTTTTACAGCTTAACTTATTATCAGGAAACAAATTTACTCTTGTCTTCAGAAACAGCCAAATCGCTTCCAAGAGCTTTCCATGGGAGGGACTGCACCCCAGCAAATGTGTAAACCCCCCTCGTGTGCAATAACATCGCTTGCAGTGCACCCTCGGCAAAAAAATAATAGCTCTTTTGCTGGGAGAAAAGGAAGGATAATGGTTACTTAGAAAGTGCTCCAGACAAGCTGTCAGGTTGAATTCAGAGAACTGGAGTCTACTCTGGGACAGCGCTGGCTCGGGGTGATCCCTTGTGAGTTGGGTTTCCTGCCTGCTACAGCTTAAAGACAACGATTCTTTGTTTCCAGTTTTTCTGGTGAAAAAACACACGCCTGCCTCTGAAGAGGGTCAGGGAGAAAGCAGACAAAACACCAACTCTGGAATTTCAAAGGAAAACAATTAAAAAAAAAAGAAAGCAAAAAGAAAAATCCAAGCGCTCTCGCTACTGTCTCTGCTGAAGTCATAAATCCCCAGCTCGGCCACACGGTCGCAATGAAAGAAGCACCAAAAAAGCCTCCCCTTCTCTCAGTGATGGAGCTAAAAATGGGATATTTCATCACCAGGCACACAAATATCATCGGCGAATGCTTTAGCACGTATGGACTGCTCAGAGGGCACAAAGCTGCGACTCCTTTTTCTCTGACACGGCTGAGACAGGAGGGCTTCTAACCTGGGCTGTGGACAAGGGGCCTTACGGACACGCTCAGAAGAAGACTTCACTGAAACTCGTCAATATTTTTCACATGACAATCTTTAGTCCTGAAAAATGGCTTTTTCAAGAGAAGAATTTTATGTGGGAATTTAAGACTGTTTTCCTGTGGGAACTGTTCTGCCGGTGGGCTCTTTGCCCCTCTCCCCAGTCCCCAAAAGCTTTTGAACTTGTCAACCCAAAAGTGTCACAAATCTGACAAGCGGGAGAGAAGGGGTTGACAGATTTCCTACCGGTGTAAAGGAAACTACTGGGGAAAGAGGAGAGATTGCGGTCCTGACGGCGAGAGAAGCAGCTGCACAGACTCATGGTTTTTTAGGTACCAGGAAATCTGATCCTACTAATGCTCCAACACTGGGAAACACTTCCTTAGGGTCTCAAAACGCACATGAGTCCAAATCCACAGAACCACACTGTGTGAGTTTCAGAGCTCACTCACTTGTTTATCTTCTTAAATTCACCAACAGCTGAACAAAACACACAAGCAAACACCCTTCTACCCAAACATCCCTATGATTTGCACAAACACTGGGATAATGCAAACACAAACATGAGGTAACCACAGATCAGATCCTTAAAACTCACCTCCTACATCCATATTCATGTGTTCACATACAGGTTTCTTCCCTCTTTGAAAAAGTAGCACATCAGTTTTTCCTGTGTTCTGCTTGGATTAGGTTGGATTTATGAGACTTTGGGCTACTGCTGGTTTACCACTACTCTAAGTTAACTCTGGTGCCTTAGGCTGAGCCTGGGAGATGCAGAGGATGGTGCTGGAGGATAAAGACCTGTGCTGAATCCAACCTTTCAGTCAAGATCACACAAAACCTGTGGCAAAGAGCCACACAAAATTGCTCCACTAAATTCCCATGTGAAGTGTGAGTGTAGCCCGTATCAACCAAACCTTCCTTCGTGCCTCTCTGCCACCTCCCTGCACAAACACCCCCTGCACGGCGTATCAGCACATACTACAAAGCACCACGTGTGCCACAACAGACACGGCTGGTTAGACACATGCAGTTTTACACATATCCACATCATTCGACCTCTTCGGAAACTGCCAGAACGACCCTTTTTGGGTTCAAACCTTGCACAGCATTTAGGTTTGTCTGTTAACCACACAAGTTATGCAGACCCCAATGTACTTAAAAGTAAGCATGGACTTTAAAAATGTGTTGGATTGAGGCCAGAATGCTCACAGCCATACGGGACACAGCCCTGCGGCCTCCTAAATGTTGAATGTGAATGTATTTTCCATTTCCCTGTGGAAACCTACTTAAATGACACCGTTCTGAAAGCGAGCAATTTAAAATCCCCGCGGTCTTGGGCAGATAATGTGGTCTCAGATTCCGCTCCCATTTCTCCAGTACCTACAGTAGGTCAGTCATTGCTTCAGTCATGGAAAATGAAGCAGACCACCTCTCCAGAGGAGCACTGGGAGTGGGACACAAATCTTTCCATGCAGCAATGAGAGCAACTTCATTTCATTTTCCAGAAAATTCTTCTTTAGCCAAAATATCCTGATGATTTTCATTAGAGCAATTTAATTCTCAAAGGCAGCTGAAGACAATTTGTACCAATGACACTAAATACCATACTTTTGAGTGTTTATGAGGCTGAGAAGCAAAGAAGCTGAGGGAACAAAAGTCTTTTGAACATGACAAGGTTTCTACCTATCTGATCTGAGAACAAAACGCCTACGCTTTGGGCACCAGCTATAGGAGTTCCCAGTATTTCTGCCATGAAGGCAGTTTGGCTCTCCTAAAGCAGTGCTGCAGGGTCCTGTGGATGCAGAGCTGGCATTGCAGAAGAGAAGTCAGAGGGCAGAAAATAGAAGGGAAAAAGGGAGCAAAATTACATCTGCAGTGGCATGAAAGCTGGTTCTGAGGCAGCGGTGCTGCCCTCGCCAGCGTGGGCAGGAGTCCAGTGGTCCCCTGTGCTCTGGGTGTCCTGGCTGTGGTACAGAGCCCTGCTGTGTCTGTAGCAGCTTTGGGTGAGAGAAGCCATGTGCTGCGCCTGGAACATCTGCATCTGTCTGTGTCGCAGCTGTACCTTTCTCTGCCAGGTTCTTATTTTACTGCGTGTGCATGGCATACGTCGTATAAAGCATACGCACAGAGCATGCAGTCCTCATGGAATTTTCACAGGGAGGTCATTTGCATTAGCGATGGGATCTTAGAGAATGTGCAAGAAAAACTACAGAGAAGTAAAGAAAAGTGTATTTTTCTTCCTGTCTCTGACGTGTGTTTTACTATTTCATCACCTTCTCCTGCTTTTGAATCCTCAAGGAAAGGGGGTCAGAAAATTTTGTTGTCTGGTTTTATTCACAGACATAGAGAGAAAGAATATTACAGGAGTAGTAGATTCATGGAATCACAGAATTCTTTGATTGTAAAAGACCTTTTGGACCTTTTCCCTCTCCATGGAGGTGTTCAAAGCCAGGTTGGATGGAGTCTTGAGCACTCTTATCCAGTGGGAGGTGTCCCTGCCCATGGCAGAGGGGTTGGAACTGGATGACCTTTAAGGGCCCTTCCAACGCAAACCATTCTATGATTCTATGGGTCTATGATCATCTACTCCAACCGTACCTGTCCACTACTAAACCACATCCCTGAGGAAAGATGCATTAACATGAAGAAAAATGTTTCCTCTTTTGAGAAGTTTAAGAGACAACAAAACTTTTATAAAAAAATCATTATTTTTAACCTGAAATTCCTTTTCCCCAAAAAATCATCGTCTTGAAGCCAGCCTATTAGAAAGTATTAAAAGGAAGCAAGTAGAACCTTGTTGCCACACCAGACCAAGGCTGAGGAATTCCAAAGCCAGTTTTATGTCCATCACGAGTTTCTTCTGTGATATTGGACAAGACAATTCACTCTGCTCCCCGATTCCTTATCTGTCAGCCTGTCATGTTCACATGTCTCTTATCCCATCATCTTATCTCACAAATAACACTTGGAGCTTGAATCAGTCACAGGAGGTTGAAGCGAGTGTGTTTGTCCTGTATTCAGACTTTCAGAGGAAATTTGTGCATTGTAGGAAGAAATGGAAGAGGAATAAATGGGATTTCAACATTTCCATGCTAGTTCTTAATTTTTATTTGAGTATCCCACGGGAGTGTTTAGTCCTTTATTGACACATGATGAAAGTACCATGTAAAGTTAAAAAAGCCGAGCTGACAGGAATCAAATGCAAACTTCTGTTAGCTGCACTAAAGAAATACACTTGAGGGCAGTAAAATAGAGGGGGAGGAACATTTTTTCCCTCAAATTTCTTTCTGCCTGAGTTACTGGAGGCCCAGCTCGCGGAGATAAAGGGTGTAAAGAAATTCTGAGTGGTGCAATTTTACATAGGCCATTTCTCTTTAATAAAAAAAAAATTACAGCTTTCTTCCCATTATTTCTAGCAACCACCTGGCCTGAGAAAGAATAGGATGAAAGTCTTGGATGTGCGTGTGCATTTGTGGGGGAATGGTGGAGGAACACGTGCTTGTGTGTCTGCTTGATTTGAGTAGGAGCAAGCCTAGTTTCCCTTAATTTTAAATAAATGACTGTTAGCATCAAAATAGTCCCAGGAAGGCCCGAATGGCTTTGTCTCTGTTATGTACCATGTTTTATCGACTAACGTCTGTCTCGGTAAAAGAGAGCAGCGTGCCAGGGAACAGGCAGCTCAGGCGGGTAGTTACACACTGGACAAAAGAAGCTGTCGTAAAAGGCAGCACTGATATTGTGCCCGAGGCCCAAGACAGACGCTGGAGATGAAGTGCAGCATGGTGCAACAAGAAACAAATGCTGGCTCTAAGAGCAGTGCAGTCGACGGAGCGGCCAGACACACAATGCGTGTTAAATGTGGGATCTGGGTTTGCTGCTGCCTTTCAGGGAAATGAGGGTTTTGTCTCTCTCCAACTGCTTCAATAAAAGACTTTCTGCCTTTCCCCACTATCTTTTGAAAAGCAAAGTTGTGGCTCATCCGCGAAGCCATGTTCTCCTGAGAAGCAGAGAAATGTTTTTGTATGAGATGAGGAAACTCCCTCAAAATGAGAGCAGTTTCCTTTGAGGTGAGGCATATGGCAGTGACTGTCCCACTGCGACTGTCTCATCTGGGTAAGGGACGTGCATCATACCCATCACACCAGCTCTCAGAATTTTATCATGACCAAGAATCCAATTTTTATTAAAAATAAGAAAAAGGAACACGAGAAAAACCTGAAAAACCTGACTGAAGGGTACACAAACGACTCGAAAGCCTGAAGGAGCCCCAAGTGGGTTACTAACTTTTAAACGTCAAGGTTTCTAAGTTCTATCTGCATGATCAGAATTTCTAACAGATTAAAAACTTGGGGTTATTTGAAAAAGAAAATAAAAATGTTCCAAAATTAAAGGGTCCATAAGATACACTTGGTCTTCCTTGCTGGTTGAAACTAGCTGACAGACTCAAGAATGGGTTTGGAAGACTTGGGTGGCCTTTATTCAGTAATGGAATTTATTGTGAGAAAATGTTTTCCTTTCAACTATGAACTCTCTCAGAGAGAAGCAGTGTCTCAGCCCTTGCTGTATATCTGAGATTTCAAGGTGTTTCACATAAAGAACAGAAAATGAGCTATCAGGTCATCAGCTCAGCAATACACTGGCGTGAAAATGACAGATATCCAGTTTATGCCACAACATTGGCTGGAAAAGCAGAGATGTGATTTTCAGCATGGATAGGGCTGCGAATTATGAATTATTCCATTTTAACCACGTGCATAGGAGATCAGAACACTTTCGTGCCAAAGATATTATAAAAAGTCTAGTTTTAACCCAATCAAAAGCACTGTCACAGCACAGGAAGTGAGGATATTTATATGCAAAGGACTGACCTTCTTTGGTGGCAAGCCGTGAGGAAGTTTCTGTGTGGGATGGAGTATTGTAGACCAGCAGTGAGCTACCTGTAAGGCAAGGGAAAGGAATTATTGCAGTTTGAAGGCACCCTGCCAGTGGGGAGCGGTGGAAACTGTGATTGCTAAGATCTAAAGACTGAATGTTTTATGTGATTAGGCACTCGTATTTTGTGATGGATATGAAATTCTTTTAAAAGTTTGGGCTGCTGTTTCGGCAATTGGAAATCAAAATAAAGTCATTTGCCTCCTTCACGTCTGTTGAAAACTTATATCAAAAGGTGAGCCTGTGCAGGACATTGACAGAGGTACGACGTCTATGGCAGCAGAGGATCTAGAAATTACTGTGGCACAGGCTCTATTACAGGACAAGGAAGAAGTTTTCCTTTCTCTCTGGCCGTGATAGAGAAATTTCCTGTTTGAGGAACATGCGTAGAGGGGACATGAATTGCACTGTCAGGATCTGAATATTTTTAGAGTGTCACATGCTTGGTTTAGGGCCAACGGCTGCAAAAATCTCACTGGTGTTCCAGAATCTCCCATGCTTTGTGAAGTTCAAAATGTAGCTTTCTTCATTCAAAGTGGCCTTTCCATCCAGCCCCACTCGCAACAAAATCATTCAAGACAAGTGCAAAAAAGAATCCATTGAAAATACCTTTGTTTTACAGTCTGTGGTGGAAATGTTTCTTTCTAAGCATTTGACTTTGATTCTCCTGAAAACTCTTCTGGGAATGGAGGAGGAGGCCCTGTGAGCTCCTGGAAGCCAGCATGTAATGCACATTTCATGGTTGTCTGGTTAGATGTGTTTACTCTACGTAATCTTCTAGGCTCACCTTTCCTACAGCCCTTTGAAAACATTCCCACATCAGGTGGTGACATTTGTGACAAGGCCCAGGGCCCTGCTTGGTAGGGGCTGTTGGTGTGAGGTGGAACAGGGCAGAAATCCCACTGTGAATTCACGTGGATGAGAAGTGCTCTTACAGACATTTCCTCCTATTTGTATCTACACCCCTCTCTGTTCAGTGAAGTTCTGTCCCATTTGTGGTACTTGGTTCTAAGCAACACACAAGCAAAACGTAGGATTTCTGTACGTGCTCTGCTGCCTCTGAGCATCCTCAGGTTCTCTGGCCGGGCTAAGAAGGACTCTCTTGCAGGTACTTCAGCGCTAACTGGGCAGGATCTCATGACTAAACCATGCAGTCTGCACATTCCTCTAATCCACATGGTCCCAAATAATGCTGACCTCACTTGCCCCCCAGTAGTAGTCACAGTATGTCTCCCTTTCCTCTGAGAGCTCCGGGTTAGGCAGCTCGCTGCCAGATGGAAGAGCCATTACAGGTGTTGGATCTTACAGACCCTGTGTTCCTATGGATTTCTTTTCCTCCCCAAATGCAAACAAAGCCAAGGCCAGCGTGTACACAGAGGCAGAGGTGCTGGAAAACAAAGCCTACTCACAGTGAGTGGAGGATGGGCACTGCCAGATGCCACAAGACAGAAGAGATTTCAAAAGACAAGAGTGGATAACATGTTAAACTAGGAGAGAAAGAGTTCAAAGGGGTCCCCGGGTTGCTAGGACTGTGAAAGCTGCACGTAGCTTAAGTATTTAAAGGTTGGTTGGAGGAGCAATTGCAACAGCTTTGGCTGCCTAATTCATGTTTTGATCAGGTGGTTTCTAGCTCTGGCATTTCTTTCTCAAATATCTGTGGGGAAACTCCTGGGTACCACTCTCTCCTGCTCAGGTTATTCAGTAGACCCTGAACAAAACGCACAGCCCAGCTTGCCCTCGCCAGACAGGGAAGTGCCGGGGAATTCAGAAAAACAGCTTTCTGTGACTATACAGGCTGCAAATGCCTGGTTGCCCTGGCTGAGGAAGTGGGGGTGGGGTGGTAAACAGCACCGAACAAGTCGGTACGACCAACCTACAGCTACTTTACACTAAAAAATGCAGCCCAAGCCACTGGAAAGGGCCGGCACCTCCCCCAGTTTAATTGCTAAAAGTTCTCACCTTTGCCCGCCAGTCTGAGGTTTCTGGTGGGAACACCACAGAAAAGGAAATATGTTTCCTATTAAGAGTTTTCAATGAAGAGGGAAAAGAGAGAAAGGCAGAGACACAGATCAGGACAGAGACAGACTGACAGACAGACAGAGGCCAGGCTGCTCCCTCCCTTACTCAGTCCTGGGCGAAACTTTGGCTGTGATTAAATTTTTTTTGTTCTTATTTCCCCTGTCCCTCACTGGGTCAGTGACACCTTAGATTAAATCAGCTCTTTCTGGAAAACTCTGGTATTATTAATAAAGCACAGGGCTATTCTCCTATAATTAATACTACACATGTTTTTTATGGCACCCCCCACCTTTACCTTTTCTTCCTTTTATTTCCCTTTCATTAATTACAAAGTAAGATGGAAAAGGAACAAAAAACAGAGCAGGACACTGTTTTCCCCTGAAAGCCTTCCTTTTCACCAGGCAGCTTGTCCTTCTGAGGTGCAGGAACATCTTTGTTTCTCAGTCTTGAAGTCTATTTAACCTGCAAGTCTTTTTTATTCTAAGTTTCTGAAGGTGAGGTGGCCTTCCCTCCACGTCTCCTGGTAGAAGGGGTTCTGCTGCATTCAGCAGGATGGTTTGATTTGGAATTAATATATAGCTCCAAACCACAAAGCAGTTTTCTGCTTCTCACCACAGCCTCATTCTTTCCCTTTCAGGCTCTTTTCATTTGTACACACCACACACGACCGAGCCCCCTGTTACTAAGGAGGAAAAGGACAGGAGGGGACAGTTCAGGCTTCTTTTGATGTTCATCCCAAACATAGCATGAAAAGATTCAAATCTCCCTTCCCACTGGAGAAGATTCACCAGGCAGACTGTGTTTGAAAGAGATACCATCACAGCAGTCTGTCCGTCTGTCAGTCTGGGGTCCGAAGGTGCAGGGGGATTAACAAGAAGAAAAGGTCAAGGTCTGGCTGCACGATTTCAGAGAGGAAACTGGAAGGAACACTTGAAGAAAGATAATTGTTTGGCAGGGGGTGGAGATGGAGACAGACAGTAGGATCCCTGGAAAAACTACTGGGAGGTGTTTTGAAAGGCTCCAAAGAACAGCGTGCTGCAAGTCTAAACCCTCCTAAAGATCAGGGATGTCTGAATTCCTGACTGCTTCAATAGGTGACAGAAACAAGAAACAACTGCAAGATTCCGACCCAGACCCAAGTTTTGCCTGAAGACTAAAGGTGCTCTACTGTGAGTTTGGTTTAGTTCTGACTATATTAAGTAGCTCACCTGAACCTTCGATCTCTAAAACTAAGACCGGGCTCATTGCAGATGTTTCCAGGTTGTTTTTTCAATCTGGACACGGATGGGCTGAAATAACACACTTCAGAGTCACTTTTGCAAATATTTTCACTCTGAAGTGAGTGAAGTGGAAGTCAATTTTCAGAGGGTCTCCTTGACTGGCTAGCAAACAGGCTCAGAAAGTTCACATTGGCTTTGTTTCATGCATCAAACATCAAAGCTAAGGATTCACCAGCCATCCCATAACCAGCTTGACATCCTGAGAGGACAAACACCTTTCAAGAGAGAGGCTGGGCATATGGAAGCCAGCCCACAGATCTGCGGTTCCCCGAAGTTCTCCCGTGTTTGGTTGCCATCAGGTATACCCTACTCTAAGAGCGAGCAAAGATGGATGTCTCTGAAACAACCAACCACACAAATGGGGAAAATTAATGGTAAAAGGCCGTGTCCCAATGGCACTGAGCTCAGAGGCTCAGCACTAAACATCCGCTGGAAATCAGTCTGGAAAAACAATAAGCTCCTTTCGAAGGCGTTACTCCGTGAGGGAGTTAACCAGCAATCCAGAAACCAGACTGTCATTAGACAGCACTCGGAACAGCTGCAGGGAAAGGAATGCTCTTCAGAGCCTGCCCGACCTCCACTCAGACAGGAGCTTGCTTTAATAAGGACAGCACTCGTGTGACGTCTTAGAACAGCCCAAGGGGCTGAACACAGGAAAATTCTTAATCACAAAAGCTGGGGAAGGACTGGGATTGAATTCTCCTTTTGTATGCACCCATGTAAAAATGGAATAACAGACTTGTCTGAATCCAGAAAAGCTGCTCAGGTTTTGCAGGAGCTTAATAGCACAGAAATCAGTGTAGGCATTCCCCTGGCAGAACATTATGTTGTTATTGTTATTCTTCAGCACGCATTGCAGCAGCACTGAAGTGCTGAGCCACATTAGGGCTCCGTTGTGCTGGGTCTTGAGAGACAGGAGACACAATCCCTGCTCCTTGGACTGTCCGTCTCAACAGACGAGACCAATGAGAAGGCAGGATGACCAGCTCCATCTTACAGACAGTAAAACTGAAGCACGGAGGAACCGAGGCAAAGGTCTATTCCTCCTAATTTCGGAAGTTTAAAGGCAGTGTATGAAACAAGGGACTTACTATCCTGAATTTCAGCATGCCCTGTTGCTTCTTTCTAAAGACACCAGTGCGACCAGACTTGTGATTTAAAGCCTTCAGGTATCTAAAGGTAAAATAAGATTAACTGGGAATCAGCTTGAATGCTGCAAATCGTGAAGGTGGGAACTGAATCCAGGTCTTTAGATTTATGTCATGAGGGCAAGGATGTAATTCCTCCAATACTCTCTTTGAACACCTCAAGTAATGGGGTCCATGACACGTGAAACAATTCCTGAAGGTGCTGTCTGGAGCTGAAGCAAAGGAAGAATTCAACTCTTCTGCCAACCCTTTAGAATTCAGCCTGGTTCTTCGACTCAAAAACCATACAACTCCTCCCTCGCCTTTCTCTGTCAGTTCTCAAGCCTTATCAATGAGACAATTCAAAAGCAAGTGTCTCACTTGAGCATTTATCTTGTGGGAATTTAAAACCATTTCCGGTTACAAAGTGTCTGATTTGCCCAGCCAGAGTCAGCAGGTTTGGCCAAAGCAGCACTGGCTTCACAAAACTGCCTCACCGTTTCCCGTAAAAGAATGTAATTCTGCATGCAGACCTTGGTTATAAAGCTATCCCGTGTCTGCACCAATCCTGAACCCTTCCGTGCGCCAGCAGCTCTTTGCTGATGAAACAGGATGAAATCTGCAAAGCGCTTTGGATGAGAAATTGTTTTATTGTGAAGTCACGAGGGACAAAAACTTCACATCCAACAATTTGGTTCTTTCTTGTGAATCATGCTCTTGGCTCGACTTCTCAAACAAAATAAAGGAGGGGCTTACAGAAGCACCCATCTGTGATCTAACGCTTGTCCCACTGTAATCTGTAAAGCTTCCACTGACATTAGCAGAGGCAGGGAGAGAGTAGCGCTGAGCGGCTTTGGAGAAACACCCTAAATGAATACTGTCTTGCTGCTTTATTGCACCGACCGGATGGAGACATCTTCAGCTGCCTTTACATCACAATTCGATTTCTCAGCAGAGAAAAATTCATTTTTTCTCTCTCTTTCTGCCTCCCTACCTTGCTTTATGCTCTTTCAGTCATCAAGTAATTATACAGCTATAAAACCGTTAGAGTTGAAAAAATATTGGAGCACATGGGTTTTATCTCCAGTTCTCTGGCCTGATCATAACACAATTGTCCTTAGCACACCTTTGTGGAGAAAGGAAATCCCTTAACCTCCAGTTTATAGGTGAAAAGAGGACATTCGGAAGCTATGGACACATGGTAGCACAGGCGGTGACCTCAAGCCATGTGCTAACCCTGAGGTGATTGTTCCATTTGGGCTGCTGCGGTAGGTTTTTCCAGAAGCTTCTCAGGAGATTGCTCATGGCTGCTGTCTTGGGGGCTGCTACAGCAAAAAGGAGCACTGGGTCCATCGCCTGCTCTACTGTTGTACGAGGAGTAGCAACAAAGAGGTTCAGCAAAACTTATTCTTTGAGTACTAGGTCATTTGCCCCGTGTTTGCTTCAGCACACTCATACTTGGGGAACCACATTTGTAATCCTTCCTCTTTCCAACAAACCTGGGCCTCCAGGAACATAGAGAATCTCCAGCTCCAGCCAGTGGTGGGTCCTGTTTTGAAGCAGCCTTTACCAGAAGCCTTAGGGCCAAGTGCACAGCCCTCTAACTGCAAAGTTATGGACTAATTCACCCATGACACACCAGTTAATGTTTGGTCTAATTTCCACAGCAAATTTATATGCCTTTATCACATAGCCACAGACGGTTTTATTATCTGTAAGACTGTCTATTCTTCTTAAGAGTCCCGCTCAGTTCTTCGCCTCCCTGATAGCACCGGTAACTCCACCTTAGTTAATTTTAACTTTCCAACCCACTTTTTATTCATCCCCTCCTTGTTTGCTCTCTGTGCTTGTCTTTCTCTGTTCTTTTTCCCTCATCCTTGCTACTATTTATCCTACAAGAAAAGCCCTAGAAGTTCAGTACTCCTGGCAGCTTATGTTATCAGCACATCTCGCTGGGGCTGGGGTGAGCGCAGGCAATACTCACTTTCCCTGAGGTAACTGAGGTGAGACAACAGCACTTCTGTGTTGTAGAGGGAGGTGGTTCGGAGGAAGTCATCTTTGTTCATTTTGCAGAGCTCCTTGCCATCCATATTCTGGAAGATGGTGGTGTCAATCTCCATTAATCCATACTCCTTTATAGCCCATTCCAGCCACTGGCGCACGTGTTCCTGTGTCCATAGGGTGGGATCTGGCAGAAAAGCACAAAGGACGGTCACGTGAGCCTCAAGCCTGTAGCACTCGCTGTAGCCCAGTCAAAGCATCAACCATTGTTTCCATCACCAAATGGATTTAATTTACTGATTCCAATGCATTTTAGCAAGATGAAAAACTCCTGTGTGCATAAATCGATCCCACTGACCCACTAGCACGGTAAGTTCACTTCATTGTCTTCCACCTGCCTGAATCTTACACCTACACTTGGGAACAATATTAGTGACAACGAGTTGTGACTTTTCTCCCTCTGGAAAAAGCTTCCAAGAGCAAACTCACCCCTTCGAAAGGGTACACTTGGCACAGCTTCGGGTCTGCAATGCTATATAATTACATCAGTGCTGTGTAAGTCACACCATCCTTCACAAGTGCATTACAAAGCCCCAACAGATGGCATTTTAAAGTCTGGGGATGGCGGTATTTATGGTCAGAAAAAGGACTCTGAAAAAAATATTATTGCTTAAACAGGAGAGCTTGCCATGTATCTGAGTCACATTCATTCACCCCGCTGACAAGAACACAATTCTACCTCCGCTAGCCCTGTAAAACCAGCCGAACTATTGGACGGTGATGTGGATTTTATACTGCCTCATGTATCATGATCAACTGTCAGCAAAGCTCCAGCTGTGGAATCTTTATTGCTGGTGATGACGTAAGAGAGAGACTGAACACGGCTGGATTCTCAGACCCCATGGTGATGGTTTGCTGCATCAGTAGTTAAAAAAAGAAACCATCCTTTGAGTTTCGAGAAGAGAGTTAGATCAGAAAGTCCCAGAAAGAATTTGTGCGATGATACCATTTGTATGGAGTCATTTTCAGAGCATATCTGCGTTTTCAGACATTTCCTGTGCTGTTTCTCCCCATGTATCCCATTTCAAAATTTAAGCTGCAAATTCATATTCCATTGCAGCTGGAGAGGACTGCAAAGTCAAGCTTAACCTTTGAATTTGTGTGACCTGTCCATCACAGCTGGTACTTCCCTCTAAGACAAATCTCAAACACCTCAGGTCCTGAGGCAGTTGAGAAAATGGATCAGAAACCTGTAGCCACCACACAGCTGGTGGGTTATGCTCTGGGGAGGGACAAGAAATGTCATTTCATGGTGTACAAAATAATACCATGGCCAAGAACTGTGAAATGTGCGAGCTTGGGCTTCAGGGATCCCTTGGCAAAAAAGGCCAGGTAGTGGCGATACCAGGTACATTCCTGGGCACCTGAGTTCCAGAATGATCATATGAAATGCAGAAATAAGACCAAGGAATATGGAAATTATAGACACGGCATTTCCTCATTGGATTTCTAGGAAACCTGGCTTGCTTAAACCTGAATTCTGAACATGGAAATGACAACCTCATACCTTTCAAGTCTGCTTTGGGAAAGAAAGATGGTTTTCCTTTATGTTTTGGCAATGATTTTTTAGATTCTGCTTTCTAAGCACTGGCAAAAGGCTGCAAATTTTACAGTGCAAGTATTCAAGACAGGAGTCTTGTTGTGGTTTTTGTTTTAATTGAAAGAATTATTTGTCTTGAGTTTTGAAAATAACACCAACATGGAGAGGGCTTAGTGAATTTGTGGTCTCCCTTTAAACAAACACTTCTGAATTTCAGATATTTGTTTAGGCTGTTTATTACTGCAAAAGACATTGAATGGTCTCTGAAAAACTGCCTTCTTGAGACACGGCGTAGAGTTCATTTTTATTATTGCTATTGCAAGCCTAATGTCACATTATTCTTGCCCATCTTCACCCTAATGCACTATAAATCTTTACTCTGGATTATATTAAAATTTCCAAATGCCTTTCTTGGATGAATTGAGCCTCATATCCTGCAGCCAGAGATCTGGGATGATGTTCTTTATTGTCTTCCAAAGTCTGTTAAATCAGTGCTATTTCACAAGCATCTCAAGGCTTTGATTTGTGGATGCTCATAAGGGTGGAAAAAACCTTTTCAAACTTTCCTTCAAAGAAGAGACTTCAGACCTTCTCTTCCACTGAGGGCACCAAAAGTAATTTCCCCTCTTCAATAACAAGGCTAAACTTTAGCCCACACTTGATCTGTTCAAATAGGCATAAATAACACAGTGAAGAGCAAGGTAAATTTTTCCTCTTGACTATATTTAATGCCCCTTATAATGATTAGCTGGTATCAGCTACCACCTTTCTAGGCAAAGCTGAGGCTGAAAACACATCTCATCCTGTCACTGATTAGGTCAGCCAGGCTCTCAAAGCAGAACCTTACAGGGCTTAAATGGTACTTGGAGATTTGCTGTCAATCTTTTATTGGCTTCCCTTCACTACATTCAGTTCAAGCTTTTCCTTTTCATCCTAAATGGCAAACAAATGCTCGGGAATTGTCATCTGTTCATGGTCAAGCCACGATCAGAAAACAGAGCTAAATTCCACGAGTACATTGCTTTCTGCCAACAGTTCTTCTGCTTGAATCAGCTACAACCCTCAGTGAAAAGCTGCAACACTTGAAACCAGTGGAAGTTTCGGCATGCTGGAAAGATCCTGGCTGGCCTGTTTGTATCTACAATGTTTGTAAACTTCATGGGGAAAAGACTCCCTCTCCTTCCAGGTTCAGACTTCACCGGTTGCCTGCCTCAGCAGCTCTCATCCTTGACTCTCCAAGTGCATCCTGCCAAGTTCAGACAGCAGATGTGGATATCAAACAAAAACGGAAAACTGGACGGGAATGTTTCTGGGGAACAGTTTTTGGAAGGATAATAGAGTTCCTGCAAAATATAATTTTTTCTGGTTTTTTACTTCTAACAAAAAAACCTGAAAACAAAATAGCTCATTTTGAATCAATTTTACATGAAAGTGTATCTGGGTCCTGCAAAGCATCAGGAGAGTTATAATTTGGGTGCACTTCATGCTTATTCTTGCTATGCTCTTTGATCACACCATGCATGTCCCAGGAAGCACTGCAGATTCTCCTCTAACACGTTACAGGAGATGGATTTGCTTCAAGACCAAAACAACACTTCATTCCAGGGGGAGAAAGAAAGAAGCTCTGCTAATCCACTTATTCTTATTCTTATTCTTATTCTTATTCTTATTCTTATTCTTATTCATATTCTTATTCTTATTCTTATTCTTATTCTTATTCTTCTTATTCTATGTGGAACATACACTGAGACACAAGAAATTCCCACTAAACAGAATCTCCCACTAACCAGTTTTTCTTACTTTTTATCTGGTGTGTAAGAGAGAATTCCTACGAGAGTGGATAAATAAGCCTTATCTGTTCAACCAAACATTAAAGACAGTGCAAAGAGTTTGGTGGTGGTGGTACCTGCTGGGACAATGACTCTCCTCTCATTGGTGGTCATGTTGGGAGGAGGCCCATTCTTCTCATCCATGTAGGTGCCGTAACTCAGGGGGTTGGACTCTGTCCCTGCTCCAACGAGTTTGCTGCATTTGTTCACACTGCAGTCTACGGGGGACTCCCTGAAATACAAAAGGAAACAGATGACTTGTCATTATTACGCACCTTTCATCCCTGCTGTAGCAGAAGGAAGTTTGTGTTACAGAAATGGCAAGAATCCCACTGGTGAAAACTTGAGAGTTTCTTTACATGTGGGAGAGGCCAATCCTGGCCTGTCACATGGATGTCATACGGTGATCTGTGAACCCCAAGACTCACGGAGAGGATCTCTGATAATGAAACCAGTCAGAGGAAAGAGAGTTTGAGGTGCAAAGAAGAGTGACTTTCAGATAAAGGCAACAGTAGCTGTCAGGTCACACTCAGGGATATCAGAACTCACAAAACGGACAAAAAGCAAGTGTCTATCACACTGATCCATCTGCCAGTTACATCTTACTGCTCAGCTGCAGTTTAGCAGTCCTTCACATACAGCTTGATGTTGCAAGGAGCTTCTGCAGGACTGTTTCACTCCTGCATTGGGTTAAAACCAGCCCTGCGCATCATCTCTGTTACAGCTGGCAGAAAGGCTGCACTTCTTGCCTCGTGACCTAAGGCGTTTCTGAGAGTAAATCAGAAATACAGATACACGTCGCTCTGTTTCATTAGCAAAGAACACAAAATACCCACGCCAAAATGACAGGATAGTCACAAGAAAATACTAGAACATTAGCGTAGCATCTAATAATCTTTATTCAGGGCTGAACGTAACCGATCTTGTCTGTTCTAAACAGTTAAACAACCCCAGGCTTGTCTACCACTTGGAAACCTAGAAATCTTCAGTGCCTTAGGCATGAGACAAGAATTTCAGACCACAGAAACTCTGTGTGAAAAAGGCTTTGGCCCTAGTTCTCCTTCTGAGGTGGTGGAGTGATGAGGAGGGAACATTTAGCAGCTCAGGTGGCACTGTGCTAAGACCTGGACTACATGCAGGCCCTTGGCAAGCAAGAGGCTTTCTCTGTCCTCCGCCGGGAGAATTATGAGCCTCCAAACCACAGACAGGGAGCACCAATTTTCTTTTTCTCCAGCTGCAGGAGTAACTCATGCTTTTAGGTCACTTAAAATACCAATCCACAGCCTGCCACACGCACACAACACGTCCCACCTCTGAAGAACGTACGAGGGAAGCGCAGCATCACTGCCCTCACCTTTACAAGGGTGCATTTTAGTGTGTGATATCTGCGCAAAGCAAGCACGGAGCCCACATCCAGGGCAGCTCAGTCCACTGCTTTAATCACACAGCTGTCCTTCTGCCCTGCCAGAAGTGGAGTGGCTTGGGAGGAAACCATTCATGGAAGGGTAAGAACTGTGACAGTGCACCAAATCCCACCCTCTGAGTCCAGCTGTCAGGGCTTCCAAGTCTGGACACTAAACAAATTTGTTTCTTAATCTGAAGGGGTGTGCGGGGGTGTGCGGGGGGGGGGAGTCACTGAAATTCAGTTATCATGGCTGGGAGATAAATGCTCCACCGAGATCTTCTAAGGCAGATGGTAATTTTTTCCTCATGTCTTACTGAGGGAATGTTGCTTGAAAATGGAAATAAGATGTATAACTTACACATGTTCGAATTTAAGGTTTTACTATTTCGCCTACTGTTTTTCCAGGCAGGGAACCAAAATCTGCCTTCAGAGAGGCAAATTGCTGAAGGTTTAACATCCCCGTGGCAGTCAGAGTCGAGTCTGAGCAACTGCAGGGACACCAGGGTTTTCACAGGAATGTGATCACTTCTAACGTTCTGTTGAAACACTCTGTGTCAGGTGTTAAACGCTGCCTGTGCCGGCAGGGAAAAGCCCTCAAGCAGCACAAAGGATCTTGTTCTTTCCCGAGGTACAGCCTGTCCTGAGAGGACTCGGTGCAGCAGCGAGAGCCTCTCTGCTCCACGGTGTCAGTCTGCCCAGCTTAGTGCTGACACCCCTGGAGGATGCTACTCTCCTCCCCTGCCCTGCTGAGACCCGCTGCTGACTTTTGGTGCTGTGGGCAGCCCAGCTGGTGGGGCAGACCCCAACATATACATCCCCACGTATGGATTCCTGTCTCCTTCGGGATGAACTGCTCCCTCCTTCAGACACAACAGTAAAATCTCCTTCGTGGTCCCTGCTGTCAGCACCTCCTGGGTGCTGGCAGTGCCGGCACATCTGCCTCTGCCCTAGGGCTTTCTAAAGGGTCACTCGCACCCTTCTGGTCTGCAGTAAAATTTCCCTGGAAAATAACCCCTGCAGTTGAGATATGGACTATTCATGATAAATCAGTTACATATGTAATAGTCATACAGAACATAGGATAGATCCAGACTCAGTCCATCTTCTGCAGAGCTTATCTGCCTCGCAGTGTGCACGCTTTCTACTGGCGTGAAGTGACTCACATGGAAAGACCACAGGGCCCTTGGCTGCCTCTGCTCGCTCTGCTCAGCATTGTGCGCATTCACATGACTGATACAGCAAAGTAACAAAAATAACACCAATGCTGTAAGACATCTCCTCAGTGGTTTTGTGATGCTTTTTTATTTTGCAGACTCTTGGCTTGGCAGTTAGGATCTTGCCTCCCTCCCTCCGCCTTGCTCTGTGCGTCTCAGCAGCCAAACCCAGATAACTGAGTGTCAGACATAGATCTGAAAAGACTTTTAAGAGGCTGGGGTGTTCTTACCAGCCACTGATTTATCACTTTGGGAAGAGAAGCCACTGTTAATCCTGCAGGACACGTTAAATGTTCTCCATGTACCTGACAGGGCTGTGTCTGTGTGACTGAGTAGATCATAGAATCACAGAATCACAGAATCATAGAATGGTTTGGGCTGGAAGGGACCTTAAACATCCTCCAGTTCCATCCCACTCCCTTCCATCTTAGGAAGTTCTTGGGATAGTTGGATCCGGAGCTAACTGATCTGATAGCAGCAGGGCAGATATAACCGGGGGCAACAATGCCAGAACTTAACTAGGCAGGAGACTGAACTCATAGAATCAAAGAACCATAGAATTATCCGAGTTGGAAGCAACCCAAAAGGATCCTCAAGTCCAACTCCTGTCCCTACACAGGGCACTCCCAACACTCACACCGTGTAACTGAGGGTGTTGTCCAAATGCTTCCTGAATGCTGGCACACTCGGTTCTGTGACTGCTTCCCTGGGGAGCTGTTCCAGTGCTCCAACACCCATTTGGTGAAGAACCTCTTACTAATGTCCAGTCTAAACCTCCTCGGCACATCTTCCTGACGTGACCTCTAGTCCTATCACAGGTCCTTCCCTTAAGAACTGTCCTTCACTTAAGAAAAATCCTGTGAAATCTTTAATGACAACAAGCAGGAAGATCCTTACTTTTGTGTCTTCTGAAACCCCGTATTTCCTACCAGATCCAAACGGGAAATGAGACAGCACTACCAGACCAAATCATCGCTGCAGCTTCCGGACCCCCATTACTGCACTGCCCCAGCCTGAGATGAGGGATTTAATGTCATCCCAGAAGAAGGTAGCTGAGGGCAACACAAAGAAGAATTCAGTGTGGGGAACAACTACGGTATCAAATGAGAATAGGGAGTCGTGAGCCATGAATAGTGTATTCATAGAACATAGCTCCTTCCTTAGTTCATGTGTTACCCACAAGCAGACTGAGATTTATATAAAAATCTCCTCATTATTTGAAATGGTTTGCGCGGGGGATTTCAGATGCCAGGCTAATCCTTGGCTTTTCACAAAGGCTTCAGACTTTTGAGCAGCGAGACACACTGGACTTGCTCAGGTTCTTGGCGGAAGATGTTGTAGATCTGCTAAGGTAAAGGGATATAGGCTGCTTTCACAAGATCTCCTAAGTACATTCACTGCGGCAGCGACAGAGTCCAAGGAATATGAAGCAGTACTCATTCCCTCTGTGGAAGAGTCCAAAGACTCTTCATTCCAGCAGCTCCAGTAGCAGCCTCTGGGGATGCCAAGAGCTTGGTGTTTTGGGAAAGTTTGTGCTAGGCTGGCCAGAATGGACAAGCAGCCAGCCTGGCATTGACTAATAAACCCTCTGTGCAGCCTCAGCCTGTGTTCCAGATACCTGGGAATAAAGTAATTACTGTCCCAGGGTCTCTGTCTAGGAATCACCTTTGACTTTCTTTCGGAAGAGCAAAACAAGGGATTTCAGGGATTTCTGAAGCTGACTCAGCTGTGATCGGTGAGATATGTCTTCCTTCTTTCTACCCCTTCCTTCCTATGCTTTCATTCCTCCTCTCTGCCCATTTTTTTTCTTTTTAAATTAGCATTCTTTGGCCTAAGTCCCCATTGGGCAACCTCAGCTTTAGTCTTTACACTCAAAATTAGATTTTAATATTTTTGGGAGCACTCTGTGAAGGAAGTAAGCACAGATAGACTGTGATTCTGCTCGTGGTTCCCTCTTGCAGATCAGGAATAAAGCTATGGGGGTAAAATCACAGCTCCTCGAAACTTGTATTTAACTGCACTTCAACCCTGCTCTCATCCTGCCCTCAGAAACCCACTGGAGGATAAGTGTGCAGAAGGAAGAGACAGCTGTAAAAAGTGTGGAAGACCTACAGGCTACAGACTCAAAGTGCACGGGGCAAGCACGGAGGCTCAGGAGGGTTTAGCACACACAAGCAGTATAAAATGGAACAGTGATTGCACAGTCTGCTGCTCTGGCTGAGGATAAGAGCACAGAGAAACCCACTAGAGGGCTCACGCGCTGCTTAAAGGAGATTTTTATTCTTACAGACATCATAGATGGTCCCTTTGTTTTGTTCTGAGAAAAGCATTGCGGCATAAAAATGAGATCCCTGAACCTTTGCATTATTTTAATATCCTGAGGGACAAGAACATCGATAAAGCCTTTTCATTGTTGCAGCCAGTTGGAATTACACAGCAAAGTTTGCCTGTGCCCGTACACACATCCAGCACATGAGAACGTTCTTCCACACTTGAAGATCACACAGATTTTGCAATGCCATTTTAAAAATCACTCTCTGAGTTCGGCTACAAATGCAAATCTGTACTAAATACAGGCAAAATTTGGAACATCTGTTGTTTGGTTCACTCCTTGCATTTAGAATTTATGTAAAATATAAGGGAAAATCTATTATTAAAATGGTCTATAAATTGGGTTAAACTTTACCCAGCATTTTTTCTAAATAATCCTCCTCCTTTATTCAATGGAATTTAAAATATGAAAGATTTTGCTAGGGTTTTTTTTACATATAAATGATTGTACTTATACTATATAAGCATCTAAAAGCCCCAACAGCAACCCAGGCCTGGTGTGTTAGGAACCATAAAAGCACTTTGTAGAGGACAGAACTTTCACTGAATGGGCTATAAATGAAATAAAACCACAAATCTATCACATCAAAAATTGCCACCCACCCCGTCAGTCCCCACACGGATGCAGAGGCAAGAGGTTCCACAGCATTTTGCAGTAAACCCAAGGAGAAGCAGGACCTCTGGTTCTTGTGAGCAGCAGGTCAGTGCTACAAACACAGGACTATTTCCCTTTCTCAGAGCCTAAAGGGAAGTAAGGAACATGAGGACTGTAACTTTTCTGTGTTGGATTTTAACTGTCTCAGGTGCCTTTCATTGAATTGCTACTTCTGAATTGGGCAATAATAAGGAATAATACAGAAGCCTCGTCTTCTCCCCCAGTACAGAGACCTCTGCCTCTGCTTGAACATCCCATGTACACAGCGAGTATGCAATTGCCTGGCAAACTCTTTCCAATTTGGAAATAAACCAGGAAAACCCAGCATGGTTGTTCAGGGTTTGCACGTTGCTCAGCACTTGGAGGGACAACTCTGCGAAACAGGCTTGGAGAAGTTCTTCAAAGACCCCTTCTCCCACCCTGCCGGGGACCATCACGCTATAGCTTGTAGCAGCCAGACCAGCTTCTGGTTGCTAAGACAAAGAAAAGCTGGGCGCTGTCCCTCACCCAGCTCCCTCCGCTCTCAGGTTTCCTATAGATTTATCACTCCCTAGAGTATATAAACCGCTCTCTCAACAAGCAGAAAACACGAGTGCTTCAAGTACAGGTGAAACAGAATAAAGGCTGCTGCTTCTAATGAGGCAGCTGGAACCCGGTAAGAGAGCGTGCTTGAAAAACAAGAGCGAGAAGGAGAGGCAGAGAGAGAGGGAGGGGGAAGAGGTTTTGTTACTTGGTCTGCAGTTCAAATTATTCTGTATTGAGATTGCCATTTGCCACTCAGGTGGTGTGTGGGTTTGCCAGGCAGCTGATGGGCAGAGGAACAAGCGACTGGAGTGGCCCAGCCCCTAACAATGAACTGTGATGGGCGTGGGGGAAAGGGTAAATTTTTAACCATGAATAGGAGGAGAGGATGGATAAGTGAGATGAACATTCTCTTTTCTTGGGTGAAGTGGAGCTCTTGTGCTGACAGGTTAGCAAAAGGCAAGGCTAGAAGCTATTTCAGTGCTTAGTTTGGATATTCAAATCAGGCTTTTATTTTTTTCTAACGGACTGGGAAGCTGTTACCTCTTTTCTAGAGAGACTGAGGACACACAGTTTCTGCCCAAGAATCTCGTAGTCTTAAGCAAGCCCATGAAGAAGCATTTCCTTTTTGCCCAGAATAAACACGCTTCTAGAGGGCCTTTCTCTGTGGGTATCGGTAACTCACAGTTGTTAGTGAATCAGTTTGTCAAGGCAGTATTATTTCCCCTTTTTTCTGAAGAGATGAGGAAATACCAGCTCAGAGGATGTGACAGACTGTTTGTTCCCTTGGTCCTCCAAAATTTGCAAGAGTGGGACAGACAATCATCATAATGGGAGGAAACACTCTCTGTGTGTTGGTCTCTCACTGGATCTGAGCAACTGATGCCATGCTACAAAGGGCTTCCTCGCATGATGGTGGGAGTACATTGCCTGCGCCATACATGAGGTTGACTCTGTGACCTCAGATCTCATGACTGCTTGACCTTTCCGCAAGATGGAGAGGTCAGACCTCCACAGCACCATGCACAAGACTCTCTCCCTTGGTCAGGATCCTGCTCTGCATTGCCCCCTTGAAGATTTTAGGGATGGCTTAAGAAGACTGCCCTTTGTAAATGAAAGTAGTCCTCATGGCTATCAAAAACCCTGACCTACTAGAACTTTCATAATCCATCTCTCCACCCGTGTTATCCAATCATGGTGCTTTTCAGAAAATTACTCATTTTCATAGAATCATAGAACCATAGAATCATAAGGTTGGAAGAGACCTCTGAGATCATCGAGTCCAACCGTGCCTGTCTCCCTACTAAACCATATCCTTAAGAAACTCATCTACCCATTTCTTAAACACCTCCAGGGATGGCGACTCCACCACCTCCCTGGGCAGCTGTGCCAATCCCTGACCACCCTTTCAGTGAAGAAATTCTTCGCAGTGTCCATTCTAAACCTCCCCTGGCACAACTTGCGACCATTCCCTCTCGTCCCATCGCTGTCACTTGTGAGCAGAGCCCAGCACCCACCCCGTCACAGCCTCCTTTCAGGCAGTTGTAGACAGGGATGAGGTCTCCCCTCAGCCTCCTCTTCTCTAAGCTAAACAACCCCACTTCCCATTTTTCCTACATTTCAACCTCGATTCTGAGACTAGAAACAGTAATACAAAAATCCATGTAAGCCCTTCTAAAGTCCAGAAATACTAAGGTACAACGAGGGCAAGATCTAGTTTGGTCTACAAATGATCACCATCAAAGTCCAACTGACATGAAGACCTTTATCTTATAGTCAAATCAGCATCTACTCTATACTTACGAGGAAAAAAACCATGCTGCTGTTTGAAGCCTTTAACACCATCATCTCACCATCCAAGTCTGAAAGTGCAAGGCTGCTTTCTGTTTCAAACTGCACTTTGCTAGGTTCTCAGAAATCAGGAAAATAGGATGAGACAGAAGCCCTAAACTAACTTGAAAGAAGAAAATCTGTCGATTGTTTAACTGTCTTGTGTTAACTTTGTACAAATGTCAGAGATGTTTGTGACTTTAAAATGAAAATCAAATTAAAGGTAATATGAACTCAAAAACCTAATGCTAAAAACCAAAATGCTCTGTCTTTATAGTATATATTTAAAATCTTACACCTACAGGTTTTGTCCAAGAGGGTGCATTTTTTCCTAGTCTTTTGATTTGTAGAAATGTTTTTAAAAGAGACAATCTGAATTGTGATAATAAAATATTTTCAAGCCTTTGAATTTCTCATGGAAAAGGGAAGCTACCCAGCTCCCTCAGCTCTGATTACAAACGGTGGGGGCCAGGTCTCCTACCTCTCTGGCTAAAAGCTGCCGAAGATGTTTCATAGCCAGTATCCCTTTCACATTTAACATCACGGCTCACGTCTACTCCCCAGATCTCTTTTTCACCAGTGGTCACACCTATTCACGCAGAAAATGATGGGTGTGTATCTTCTGTTCTGTTACGCCTTATGAAGTGCCACAAAGCACCTCAGTCTCCTCTTTTTCTCTTCTCCACCAAACAGCTCTTCAGTTTCATCTGGTTGCTTCTGCCCTGGCAGAGCATGAATCTAGTTACAGATGGGAAGGGCCCTCCAGGGAAGCTCATCCAGCCCGTCTGTGCAACTTTCAGCAGCCTCACTCTGGACCATTGGTATAAACACCCACTGTTATTGCATGAGCGACTCCATCTTCAGGAGCCCCTTGAACCATGGCCCATTAGTGGGGTGCTGAACTAAGTGGTGAAATGTATAATTTACAACTGTGTTCGCAGCATGAACTCTGTCCTGGCAGTCTCATGGCCTTGTTCACACGGCATTCATGGAGACTGGTAGAGCTCCATGCTGCAGAACTGCAGGAGCGTGGTCCTCGGATGACTGGGAAATGCGTGACAAAGGAACCCTGGGCTGGGGGTGAGATACAGTCCTACACAAAGAGCTGAGTTGGTTGATAGGCAGGACAAGAGCACAAAAGGGCGATACGTGCTTTCTTTTATTTAACACTCGGTAGATGTGGAAAGGGTCTTTCCTTACCTTGATCCATTCATGTGGTCATATTCCCTTTTTACGTTGACCCGGACGGGCTGATTGATCCACTCCTGCTGGGGAGGCAAGGGGTTGATTTTGTGTGGTTGGCCATAGTCAGGATTCCCTGAGGCTGTCATATCCGCCTTGGGGAGGTGAGCGGCAGCGCCGTACGTGGAGTCAAAGAGGGACTGGTCGTCGCTCACCACCGACAGAGCCTCCTGAGGAGAAAAAGAACAAGCACTCAGAGCCATGACTAAACCAGTAACTCCACTGTTGTTCTCTCTTTGAGCTGGTGAGCACCTGCCAGGGCCTCGCAGCTGCCCAGCACTGTCTGAAATTGCCACCTGCCAGGATTGCAGGTTGAATCAGACTCTTTGGGGTCCATTAACCCATATGCAAAACCAGTGGGTTGCTTTGCTGGCTGCTGGGTTGCTCTGGGTGGGGCAAGAGCTAAGGTTAACTCAACTTCTGCAAACAGTAAGGGTGGCTGCTGGCTGCTGTGCCATTCCCCTTGCTTGCTGCCAGCAGCCTCATCTGCAATTCCACACAGTGACCTGCCCACCCACCTGCACCTGATGGTCCAAGCCCAACCAACCAGCTAAGCAGTATGTAACATTTCTGGAGTGTCATTTGAAGGTCCTTACACCTTCTTCCGAAGGGTTTTGTGTGGTGTTTATGTTTTGAGGTTACCAGTGAAGGAGAAGCAGTCAGTACAGGTCAGAGTTATGGGTGTTGGTGGGATAAAAAATGCATTACTTTACGCTTTTGTTTATTTTGTGGGAAATGTAGGACTGGTGAGTTACCAAACTGTGCATTTCTAGAAATGCTTAAAACCAGGAAATTGTCATCCTTTTTTTTTTTTTTTTCCTACTGAAACTCCAACTGTTGACAAAACGTTTTGACTATCAATTTCCTTGCGTCGATGCGCTTGGGTTTCGCAAATGAAGCATGGCAGGCTCATAAGGGCTTTGGCACAGCCCTGTCTTATTCAAAGTGCATCGACAGGGTCTGCGTGTTCTTCATGGAGCTGAGCTAACCGCACAGAACACAGCTGCCATTATGGCTGGCAAGGAACCTCCCAAACGGAAAGCACACACTACTTTAACGTGAATTAATGGAGCAGACCTCCAAAACAAAGACAGCAGCAGACACACCTACTCTGTGGACGGAGCGCTAGAAAGACGTGTAACATCGATGTGTGTGCAGCGCACGGACACACAGACACTGTCTTTGCTTTGAAAGCTGGTGTGTACCTAAACCTTCGAAATTCACAGGACACTGTCCAAATTGTGAGCTTTTAAAAATAATAAAGTATTTCTTGCTCTCCCTCCCTCCAACAGTCATCACTGAGGCTTGTTTTGCTGACTATTTTCACAACCAGGGAGTTAAAGAGAAATTCTGAAAACTTGGAGAAGCACAGCTGCTGGAATCCTTCAATTACACGAGAATCTCAGTGCAACTCGGATGTTACCAGACTCGTGATATCATCACAAAAAATGTCAATAGATGGAGTCTACTGGGTAAACACAAGAATCCCTCTCAGCCTGAAGTTAACCCACTTAGAAAGTGCCAGGTCAGTGTTCTGCATTTACAAATATCAGCACTTCTCTATCTCGGCTCTCAGATCACGTAACAAAACCAAATAAGCCTGAGTAATCTAGAACGTAAGTAGGCCTGACTAAGCTTGAATTCCAAGGAACCCACAAACATCTGCATAAATCCTGTTGAAACTATAATATTTGCTGTAAAAATACTGTGAGCAATCTCACACTGCTCAGCAGAAATGGCTACAGCTTTTAAATGACAAAAACAGGAGCTTTGACCCCACGCTGCCTAATACTGTCAGTGGCAAGGAGCTCAAACTGTGTTCATCCTTCCCAGTAGCTTTTTCTTGGGGCATGCACAGCCTTTCAAAACTATTCCTTCTCTTTTCCTGCTTTAATCAGAGTAAGACAGGCAGCCCCTTGGAAGAGTTTCCTTGTAGTGCAATCCTGTACGGTCACAGCCTTGTGTCAGGAACACTTTAAAGGGATTGAGACTGTCTCCAGGCTGTAAACTTTGCCTGTGCAGAAAGGTACAAGAACACAAGGTCTTCTGGTGACAGCCCTTAGAAGTCAGAGGTAAGGATACGGTGACTTGCTGCAGCCAGGATGTTGGGCAGGGGTTCTGAAATGACACATCTTCTGTAAGACTTTGCTTCCTTTCATTACAAAAAATGTGGGGTTCCCTACATTATGGTGTGAGGTGGTGGGCAGACTCCAAATGCTTGGGGTTCTGGCCTGACTTACGGCTCTCTACACACAGTCTCAGCCATACATCTTACTGGCCAGAGGCAAAGAGATCATGAGCACCACTGCAAATTCATGAAATACAACTTAAAATATATGATTTTGGAGATTTCCAGTGTAAAAACACACACAATGTTGGGTTTTTTGTTAGGGAAACAATATCTGAAAATGCTTTTTATGCCATTATTCTTCAGAAGAAAAGTTCTGATGGAAGAAAACATGGAAAGCAGGGATCTTTCTAGTTACCTGCAAAAAAACCCACCCCAAAGAGCAGCCCTGGACCAGGATCAATCGTCAGGGCTGCATCCAATGCAGCTCTCTTTACATACACGGGCAAGTACACGAGAAACCTGCTTCCTCCGGTAAGGATCTCCCTTCAAAGACAAAGTGGTTGCTAAGCTCTGCCGACGGCAGCAACTGGGGTTAATGGGGATGATGGCAATCTCGCAGGTGGGCAGCAGTTGCACCAAGCAGCTCTGCAATTTGCTGCTTGAATGCATCCAGACTGCAAAACTCAACCATTTTTATAGCTCTGCTGCACACAGGAAAAGAAATTCAAATGCGATGGCTGCCATCACAAGGGCCCAAGCAGTTACCGAACCAGGAATCGTTCAGCTCAAACCCTGAGTTAGTTACAGCCACAAAAGCTACAGACTCAAGGCTCCAGGGGAACTGGAGACGCCCAGAGGAGATCAGGCAGAGATAGCGGCTCGTAACACCTGCGTACGATCCGGGTCGCGCATGTAAATAGTGAAGAAGCATTGGTGGTTGCATGCGAGGGAGGCTGGGTGGCACAGCACCAGCCCCTGCTGCGATCAGCTTCTCGCGGTGTGCAACATCAACAGCTTCAAAGGAAAACAAAGGGGTGGCAAGCAACACGTAGGCGTCGGAGTTGGGGATCGCTCTGATAACGTCCTAGCAGTGACGATGACCTGGGGGCTCAGTTTAACTCTTGTGGAAGAGGACAAGGTCCTGCCAAAGCTTCAGGCTATAGACAGGGAACAACAATGGCTTCAACCCCACTGTCCGTAGCAAGGAGCAGGACTAATTTTACATTTATTTCACTTTATTTTGGAAGTGAGTCTCTCCTCCCTTTAAAAAGGTTTTAAAATTCACTTTGGTTGGCATTTTTTTTTTCTAAAATTTTACATTTTTTAAAAGACAATCTATTATAAATTTCATCACAGTGAAGAAGTGAAAACTAGAGGTTCTGCTTGGAAAAACATACATTCCGGTAATGGAAGAGGACAGTAATGTCCCTGAGAGTCAGGAATTCTGACTCCATTTATACAAGACAACATTATATCGGATAATGCTCCTTTTACGCATGCTGTGGACTGTCTCAGTGTGTTTGAATAGACCAAATAACCCAAGAGTAACTTGTGTGTGTGCAAAGGAAAAGCAACAATAATGCCTGAACATGGCATGTAGATACACGTACCAACGTTCAATTGCCCAAACACACACAAGTTATCTGATACTGAAATAATGTAACGTATTGCCTATTTTGTAGTTATTTTGTGTAAGTTTTTAAGGATGCTTTCAGACTTCAAAAGTTTGTGTTATTTTCTAATAACTTCCAAATTGCAGTGAGTACAACCTTCCTTGTTCTCACTCTCATAGGCTCTGCTTTAGTTTTGAAGACTAATCTGTTTAGAAAGTGTTTGGCTTCAGTTCTGGCTGAGGAAGAGATCAACAGTTAAATTGAATACCAGAGGGTAAATTTCTATCCCCTGGAACTAAGACTTACTTAGCGTTTGGTGAGGGGCAACTGGGAAAACACATGGAGGCGTTAAAGGTGCTAATATAACCTAACCAGACAGGCCACAGCTCGCCAGGGTTCCCCCCATGCTGTTGCCTCCCAGGCTGCGTCCTTGAGCTGGCCAGACTGAGTCTGAGACAGGGGTCTTGTGTGTATTATTCTGGCGTATATGTTACATTATATTGCCTCTGGGAATAGGCTAGCTTCAGTTTTTCCAGTTTTTAATCACATTCCTGGCATAAATGTGGCAAGTCCCGTCTACAGCAGCTTGCAGTGCAGCAGCAGGCAAGTTTGTGAAGCACAGTCCCAGCCTTTGCGGGGCAGCCACAGCTGAATCACCTCAAATGAGAGGCTCCCCTTTCTATAGCTGCTGAAATAGCTTTGCATAGAGCTCCAGTCACTTCTGGATCCCTTAGACATGAATACGTGACATCTATTAGTAATAACAGTTTATAGTTGTAAGAGGTTGAATCTGCAGGTTTCTCTTTTTCAGAGGAGCCAACTAGACCCAGGTTCCAGGTCCAAGTGCTTCAGAAAGGTGAGGTAGGGTTCAATTTTGTCCCTGTGTGCTGCAGGAAAGCAAGCCTTTTCTTCTGGTCACACAGGCAACACTCTGGAGAGGTCTGACAGCCCACTGATGCTTCAAGCAAGTTATTCCAATTACTTGGGAAAGAAACTTTAGGTAAAAGGACAACTGTGCGATGCAGGCATACGATGTGAATCGTCATCATTTACCTCATTGCTCACAGTCCCTGACACAGTCCGTGTCGCACTGATGACAGAGCAGCCCCAGGGTATCCCAATGTCTTCCCTAACTTCTAGACATTTGCCTTGGACAAGGCCCCTAAATGTTCAAGTGTTTAGCCTTCTCCAGAGTTCACTGGCAAGGAAAGCTTGCTAGAGTTCCCAGTTCCCTGGGGTCACTCTCAGAAAGGACAGGAAAACAAGAGCCGGCATGGTGATAGCTGTCAGTGCTTTCATCCCATGTACAACCCAGTACCTACAACAACGTCCCTTTCCAGGTGCAGGTTTTCGCTGAGTATTGACTCCGAGCTCTTTACATTCTCTCTTCTGGCCATAACCACATTTAAAAGGCATTACTAAAGATCAAAGATTCATCCTCCTCCACAAAGTCTGACTGATAAGAGAACAAAATGCTGAGTATTTGAACCAGCATGGCATGCATGGAAAGATTACTTCCACCTCTACAGGGGTGACATTTGTCTTTTGGGTTTGGGGGTGGGTTTTGCAGTAACATATCCTTGTCACTCTTAGTTCTGCAGGAAAATCACTCTTGAAATAGTTTCCTAAAGAGAATGTTACCAACACAGTTCACCATCTAAAGAGCCCAGACCTCCCATGCAAGGCACCAGAATTAGGTACCAGCAGCAAGTAGCCTCACTCGTGACTTGGGGTTAGCACAGAGGGGCTGTTCCTTGAATAGAAATGACTCTGGCATTGCCGTTTACAAGTCAGCAGTTCTGCTGCCAACACCTCATAAAACCAGAAAAGAGATAACATCAGACTTACAAGAAAATTAGTTGAATACAAAAATTTAAAAAGGAGCAGAGTCTGCATTGATCTTGGGGCAGCAAATTCAAATGAATTAGAACTGGATTAGGAGTCCAAATGGATTAGGAGGCGGCAAGGCACAGTATTGTTCTCATCCCTACCCATAACCTTTAGTGGTTAAAGTGTCTCTGCCCTTTTTCTCCCTTCAGACCTCTGTTGCACCGGTCAGTGCACACTTTACCAGCTCCATGGGCCAAAGAGCCTCATCCAGTGCTGCTAATGGAAACCAAACAGGAACGTTTTGGATCATTCAAAGCAAGACCTGGACTGCAATCCCACACTGTGATATATCCAGTCTTTACAGTGCACCCAACCAAAAAGAAAAGACAAAGACCTCTGCAGCTCTTTCAGCACACTTGCCTGGAGGTTCACTCACACTTCCCTACAAGATACTGTGTGCTTGGTACAGAGACGCTACACAACTCCCCTGTAAAATTATAGTCACAGGCATTTCATTTCTAGTAGCCACAATCCAATCTCGCGCCCGTCACCTAAGGCATGATCCTAGAGCGAGGGTTTGTGGGCTGCAGTGAGCCCCAGAGATCCATCCTAAAGCTGTAGTGAGGAGAGCAGGCTGACAGCCACCTCTGCACTGCGTTATCCTTCTTCTATCTGCTTGCAATACCGCACAGTGACCGACAAATCCTTCTGTTCACAGTATTTTCCAGCTGAGCTGATGGCATTTTAGTTGCAGCAACCCAGGTGCTGGTAATGCTGGCTTCTTTCCCTGCTGCAGCAGGACTAAGGATTAAGAAGGCAGCAGCATACTTTTAAGGCTGTGTCAAAGTTTTGGCAGATTTGAGGCTTTCTTTGAGTATAAAGGAGGGCTTTCATTTAATTATTTTGATGCTATCCCACAGTGCAATAAGTTTGCTCTTACTCTGCACTGGCAACTTGCTCAAAACTACAAAGCAGGGCAACTGCCGGGACAAACGGCAACACAAGCTCTGCTCTGCAGCTCAGAGGGCTGTTCTTTCACTTTCCACCCAGCAAAACACACCGGAGTGGAACTTGGGAGTCTTAGAATACAGCATCATTTCTTCACAATTCAAGCAAATGGGAAACCACAACTTAGCAACCCATTTTAGGAGGAAACAAAGCAGGAATAAGATAGGCACAGCAAAACCACATTGAAAATAGCCCCAAAAAAGGGAGCAAAATGATTTTTCAGAATTTCTCATAAGGAAATGTCTCTTTTTTTTTATTTTTACATTCACTATTTCCATGAAATTTCATGTCAAGTGGATAAAAGAAGGCTGTTAGAGTGAACAATTTATTGGTTTGATATCAAGGTACTCCAAAAGGAAACAAAAATTAAATTGTGCTTCTGTATTTCACTTTTCAGAAGAGCACATGACTTCATGTGCAGGTTTAGAGGATCTGGACCAACGACTTTTTTCTCAGTCTAGTCTTTCCATAAATCAGTTCAGAGCCTATTTTGGTTTGTTTCCAACAGGCTAAGTACCAAGTGGGAATAACCAGGACACAGCACTCCTAAGCAGAAAGTTTATGCATTAGGACTGATGATAAGGAGGTTGAGAGCACCAGCCCTGGCCACACGGGAAACCTCCAAGAGAAGCCTCTGAGCGGTCTCAGCACAGGACCGGGAGAGGAAGTTAAAAAATAAAGAACCCGTCCAAATTACTGCTGTGGCCTCTTGACCTCTTAAAAGTAATCGGGTAAAATCTGAGGCTGGAGGGCGAGGATGCGTCCGACAGCCCATCACAGCTCCATCCTATAAGATCCTAAATCCTGGAAGTGTGCTGCAGCTCTTCTTTAAAGAGAACGGCAGCTGAGCTTTGGAGTGTGCAACAACCCCAGCAGCATCCAGCTGGTTTCCCTGCATCCCTGGGCAGGGATTCCTCCAAGCATTCCTGCCCATCTCAGGCACTGGTACATGCTGGGAGCAGCGGACGACGTGTCTGCCATTAGCAAACGGGACAAATCACGGCTGCTGGCTTCTGTTCGCAGAAGATTGGGAAGAATTCCCATCCAGTTTTGCCACCAAGACAAACGAGGTGATTTGGGATGAGTACTGACTCTGGGGGGTAAAACTTTAGGACTGTTAATAGTGCTGGAAGCTTTGCCACTGGCATGGTTTGAGCCAGGTTTCGGTCTTTCGGCAGCTAATATCACTACAAAGGGGTTCACCTCCATGAATTGATCAGCCCAGCTCCTCTGAGAGGGGAGGGCTGTTTGACCTCTCAAAAGCTTTACTAAGGTGTCTTATGTTTCCAGAAAACCAGTCTTTGCCCCATATTAGCGCTTCCCTTGGCCGGTTTGCTGTGCTTATACCACCACTGATCCTGCCCACAGCTTTTCTGCTCCAGCATTGCCTGTGCTCACTAAGAACACCTTGGTGCTGTGCAGGTGATTGTTTTCCAGAGCCAGGCAGGCAAATCTACCTGGCTTTGGTTCGCCTTCCTTTTAATTTTTTTCCTCACCCTTACAAAACAATTCACTTGCACCGAGCAGATGCGTTTGTAAACAGAGACACATGGGATGTAACTGTGAATGTACACACTTCAGTAAATATTATTGTAGCGTTTTTATGGTCTTTTCTGCAGAAGACATATGGAGGGAAACTGCAAGACAGTTTCAGGGTCTGGCTTCCTGACAAACCCACACTATCCTGAAGAATAACTGCAGTCAGCCGCTATGCAGAAACCCTGTGCTGACCTCAGCTTTGTCCCAGAGCACCCACTGCCCGACTCCTCTCCTTGATGAAACTCCAGAGGCTGCTTTTCAGTGGTTATTTTTTCATCAGGAGTTTGCAGACTGACCAAGCACTTCGCTTCAGAAAACTTGTGCTCCCTTTAAACTTAATTTCCCTTTGCCATAGTGCCACCTTTTCTCTGAAAGGAGAGGTGTTTTGACGATATTTTTACTCATACCAGAAACTGAGTCTATATATAGCGATCCTGCTATTTTTGTTTTCCACATGCAAAGAGCAATAGAATCTTTTCAATATAAATGATTCACCCTGGAAAGGAAAACAATAAAATGAGAAATCCCAAAGCACCGGGAGGTTTGTCACAAGAGAGGGTATGTCACATTTATGAGTTCCTTCACCAGGCTGCCTTGGAAAAGGACCTAGAACCAAGTCTTAAAAGCCTGAAGGAACAGGTGAAAACCACTAAATCTTATCTTTTCAGTTTGGGTTCCTACTGCCAAAGCACTGGAAACTGTAAAAAGAGTGTTCTCCCAGGAATTCAAGATCTGGGAGGTGGCAGTTTAAGAGAGACAAGTGTTTCAGGTTCCTCTCGGCTCTGACTCACCGCTACAGCAATGCCCATTCATTATTTTTTATTTCACTTTGATACCATTGTCCCAGTTACATTCACAAACACAGCAATCGTATCCTGTTTTGTTCTCTGACACCATTCCCTTCACAATCGCAGGAAGCCCATCAGGAAACATTCACCGGGTGCTGTTATGTTTCCATCCGCAGAGAACAAAACATGCACTTTCAGCCCAAGATGACTTATTCCAGACTAAGGAAAAACAACAGCATGAAAGAATCAAAGCTGAGTCTCCAGGAGAGAGCGCAGTATGTGCTTCTCCTCTAAAATAGGGGTAGGAGTCCTGAGCAACGCTCAGAGCCTCTTACCTAGGGAATGCTTAGCAATGGAAAGGTTCAGCCAAAAGGAAATAAAAGGCATAATCTATCATTAAAGATCCACAGTGCATCCTGCAGGTCTGGACACTCTGTCAGAGGAGGCAAAGCAAGTCCAACATAGTCCTGCAGCTGAATCCTAAACCAGATGTGGCTTGAGATTTCAGGCATTAGGTCTTGAGTCTATTTGCAGTCTGGGTTTGGCCCTGGTCCCTGAGCTACGTTTGGGTTAAATCTGTGTTGAGAGTCTCAGTGCTTATGATAGTCGGAGCAAAAACTGAGTGTTTCAGCCCAGAGCTGGTTGCTTAGGCTTGTTGTCAAGTGTGCATCACACAAAGTGCTGAGATAAGAGGAAATGGGGGCGGTGGTTCAGGACTCATAGGAACCTACTTCTGCCCCAAGAAGCATATGCACACGCTCGATAGAGCACTGTGAAACAGCTATCTGCCTCGTAACCAGAAAAATGGCATTTCCTGGGATGAACAAGTCCTGAGGTTGAATTTTTCAAAAAAGTCTGGTTACACAAATTCCATTCGCATTTAGCAGGGGCTGGGAGCCACAGCGCCATGAATTCCTCTAAAATATAAGCCTTAAACCTCATGAGAGAGGCCAGCCAAAAGAGAAGCAGTTAGCAACAATACCTAGACCAGGTTTTCCATTTGCTTTGCCTGCTGATGCTGGCTGCAAACACAGGTGCCATCACTGCCCAGCTGAGTGCTTGAGAAAGCCGTACGTTGATGCCTTCTGCAGAATACCCAGCCTCCGCTGGCTCCTTATCCAGTTCCAAACTGGTCTCGTCCACTTGGCAGCGGAACTGACAGCTGCCACCCTGCTGGGATGGCATGGATCTGTGTTTTTCTTGTGCACCGAGCCCAGCCCCTGTGGCTCCAGTGACGAGATTGTTTCTGCATACGCCTATAGGAAAAGCAGAGATTTTGTGAACAAGCCTGCTCGTGGCATTCCAAGGAAAACAGCTCAGCAGGATCACACTGAGTTATTTTCTTTGTCAATCTCAATCGAGATATTTGAACAGGAAAACTCAGTTTACGCCACTGGAAGTTCCCAGGGGCTTTTCATTTCTTTACAAAGAAACACCGAAGTTTTGATTTTGGTGCACCGACAGCTCCTGGAAGGATTACGGGATAGCCGTCACTCTTAGCTCTTGGCCAGAAAGTTATGGGTCCAAATCCCATACTGGTATCTGGGCTGGAACCCAAAGTTAACATTCCAGTGCAAAAAGGAGTCGACAAGGTGCTATTCTTCCCAGTGATATCAAACATCACAGTGAAAGGACTACCCTACCAACACTCGTGTTTCTGGAAACTGAAACAGTAAACCAGGTTTGATACCTGGTGCTGTAGTGAAGCCATTGCTGAAGACAAACATGCAGACTAAACATATACACTGAACTCCATCTCTGGGGCCTACAGAACCAACCAGTGAACACTGCTCTTGGCTAAGTCAATGGTGGAAGTTGTGAGAGTAAAAACTAATAAATGGATCTGTTACTTTTGTGTTCATGTCCCCATGCCCCCGTTGCCCCATCCGTATGATGCCTGTCCCGGAAAGAGTTCAAATTTTGTAGTGTACTCCAATGGCCTTGGAAAAAGGAGGTCATAGAAGTGGCAAGTGTTATCCTGGAATTGCCACACAAAAGCCAGAGCTGTTCTCCTCCAGGGGTGAGCAAAAAACTTACAAAAATCTCTTATCAGTAACCATGAACAGAAAGTCCGTTGGTTTTATCAGCGTGGTGCTGAGAAGGGCTCTGAGCCTTGCTTAGATAAATGAGGTCTCTTGCTACTGCCACCTCAAGAAATCTGCACCCAAGGACAGTTTTCCACACATTGTAAGATCCAATGGCTTCTTCTTCCTGGCTCCCTTTGGCCCTGGTGAAGCAGACAAGGAAAGTAGAGGCCATGACTGACTTTACAGCAGGGAGTTTCGAATGTTTTGCTGCAGGGAAAGCACTCAAGATGCAGAGCGCAGGCTCACAGCGTGTTCGGGAGGAAGAAGGCTGGGAACCAAGGCTGCCAGCAGTCAAATCCCAGCACTGAGGCCAATTCAGTGCCACAGCTTTATGCAGGTCACTTGCCTCTGCATCCCAGCATTCTCCTCCCCTGGAGGAGGGGGATCAACACCCAAGGGACAGTTTGGGGCTGATTCTGTCAGGTTTCTGTTGCCTCATGTCAGACCCTCACATGATTTGTGCCGTCTCTCAGCAAATACCCACCTGTAGCAATCAATGGGATGGTTCTGGTTTGAGTGTCTTCTTTAAAATGAAAATCATCAGCTTTGACTTGATACCTGCAAAGCAGAGAGCTGCCAGGCTCCTACTTTCACAGTGATGTGTTCACTAGACAAAGCCCCCATCTCAGGGGTGCCGTGCAGACAGACAGGAGGTCATTACATCAATTTGACAGCATGGGAACCAATACAAAGCAACCAAACACTCTGCTCAAAGTCATTTATCAGAGTGTAGTTAAACTAAGATTAAAACCTAGCCCCCCCCCTAAAAGCTCACTTTCTTACAGAAAAGAGGACTGCCTTTGCAAGTAATATTTTGTGATATTTTCTGAGGTGGCTGAAGAGTGTTTTCCTTCTGCTGAAGAGTTTCTTATGCTCAGATCGTGCTAATATAAATAAGAAGCAGGCCTCTCAGCACATCTCCGTGTTCTTAGCAGAGCTGATATGGCTGGTCTTATCTCTACCAGGGCAAGTCCCTTGAGCTGTGTTGAAAAGCCTTTTATCAGATGCAATTTAAAGAAAGCTCTTTCTGAGATGCAGTTTTGCAGCTCTGGCAGGAAAGTAGGGCTTCTGACTAAATCTCCTCTGGTTTTGTTTCGCGTTGGGGTGAGGGAGTAGGACAAGGTCCTGTTTGTGGGGCCGGCAAGATAGAGCTACTCCTTGCGCCTTCCCTGAAACAGCGCTCTGCTCCCTCAAGTCAGAGGAAAACCCTGTCAAAAACAGCTTAACGATCTTCTAATATTTCCATGCAATTAAAGGCCACATCTGTCTCACAGACCCCGTCCTCCTTTGCTAATGTACAGACATGAACTAAACAGTCTGTCTTGTCGATTCGCAGGGTAACAAAGGGGCCCATTCATGACACAGGCGTTTGGGCTATTTTGTGTGTGTGAAGTGAAATAGAGTTTGCATTTGGAGAATAACCTGTGTTGGAGCTAGCAAGAGATTTCTGCTCTAATAAATCAATCAGCTTTACCGGCTAATAAAATAGCCCCCCTCCTAATTCCGACTGCGCTAACCAGACAGCCACCCTACAGAGAGGCTGTGCAGAAGTGAGAACCTGTACTAGCTCGCTATTAAAACTCTTAGGAGGATTAAAAAAATGGATATCAAGTTGACTCCAACTTTTCAAGCAGCTTAAGTGAAGGAGTTATTCCTGGCCCAAGGAATCTGGGTGTCATCCTTTGTGGCCTTGGCTGCACCAGTCAGAGGGTGTGCATTTAACCACTGCCTTTAGCTGGCTCAAAGCTGGGTTCTGCTCTTGTCTTTACTTGGATCGTTCTGAAGAAAATGGGAGCTTTGCAGGAAAAAAACAGGCAGTAGCCACCCACCCCTAAGAGTCCTATTTCTGATGTGTTAGTGAAACTGAGGGCTTCAAAAAAAAAAGGAATTGTAGCACACAATTGGCACAATCGCAAACCAACAGCAACATTGTGCTTTGCCCTAAGAGATTCAGGCAATGCCTACACACACATCCAGATGGACAGGGCAGTGCAGGGAATATATCCCTGCTTGTTTAAGAGTTTGCTTGTAAATGCCTTGGGGAATGGGCTGTTAAGGGTTTTCTTCTCTTTTCTAGCCCAGCACCTTGGCACGCTGGTGTATATTTGGTTGTGGTCTCTATCTCTGCCATCTTAGTGCTTTCACAACACAAACAAATACACTAATAATGTTCACACCTCAACACACCTCGTTTCCTCAGTGTTCAAGTGAGCAGGAAGCGTACAGGAAGCGCAGAAAAGAGGGTTTCAATACCAGAGTGATATTTGGGAGATACAGGATCATTTACCATCTAGGCAGCCAAACTGTTTCTTTAACTCAAGTGGAAAATGAGGGGCAAGAATGAGTGTCAAGGTCACAGGGAGGGAGGTGAATAAACCTAGAATGTGGTGAGATACCACTTTCAAACCCTCAGGAAATCATGGAGGCTGGGAGAAATTTTCCAATCCTGACATTGGACAGTCACAATGCTTATCCAGAGAAGTCCGTCTTAATTAATCAAAATATTTTGTTTCAGATATTCTTAATGTTTTGTTGCAGTTCTAACCTTTTCACTTTTCTTAAACTACTGCACTGGTTTTATGACTCTAAAGAAAAGATTCAACACTTGGAAAACCTGAGAAAGCATAAAGTAGGGCTTTAAGCAAATGGGAAAACTGTCAAACCACAACCTTTCCAGTGAACATGTAGGGCTTCCATAAATGTGCATCTTTCAGATGAAAAGGCCATAAGTTAAGAAAGACCACACCGTATCTAATATAAATCATCTTGTTGTCATCCCTAATATGAACACAGGGTGAATTCTACTAGAGCTTTGGAAGACAGGGCCAATTAAGTGCTTTTAGGCTTGCTACCATGCCAGCAAAGACAGCAGAAGTTTTGCTTTTGTCCTTGGGGTGATGTATGATTGAATCTTCTGTGTTGGCTGTGTGCGTATTTGTGCAGTTAAATATGAATGCATGAATGACTCCAGCTCAAACACACACGGAATGAACTATCTGTCCTGGCAAAATGTCAGTATATAAGAAGTCACAGCCTGCAGGTTTCTAATGATATCTTTAAGATTTTATACAGACACTTAAAGAAGGAATTGGATGCTCAGAGGTATTTTAAGAAAATCTGTGTAGTTCTTAACCCTGGCTGCTTCTGTTTGCCTGTGCAGGTACCTGAACACCTTTAAGATTGGCATTTTGCTACCAAGGTGATTGAAACTATGATTCTTATCCTGGAGGGAAGTGGAGGTCTCCAAAAGGCACACATCAGAGCCAAATAAAAACTGCAGCCCCCTTCTGGGGTACCTGACACAGACTGGGCTGACTGGCTCTCACAAGCCTCAGCTGCACCTCCTCCCATTCCTCAGCTTCTCAAGGAGTCTGGGCACAATGGTGAAACTCATAAGGGATGGGTCCTTCCTCCTTTGGAAAGGTACCACATGAATATCCAAGGGAAGATGTGTGCCTTCCTCATGACAGGTCTAACAGTCACTTTCCTCATCAGCACCTTCTTAAGAGCAAGTTGTTTGCTGGGCAGCACTCAGCAACTCAGCAGCACCACTTTGTTAGCTGTCCTGTCTGTTCCTTTAGGTTTATGATGATGGTTAAGACACTTTCTCTTTGTTGAGGACAAGGAAGAGATTTGAAACATGGTGTTTATAGGATGAATAGTAAGAAAGCAAATCAGCTCCTTACCCACAATACAGCTTTGAAGGGACTCGGGGTCTGTTGGGTGACTTGGTGACCAAATATCTCATAAAGCAGGGCTAAAACTGACAGTGACCTAGTGAGCAAAGCACTGCAAAATTAATGGGTGCAAAATCCTGCATGAGAACTAGGTGTGGACAATCCAGACAACACACTCACACAGCAATTGCAGTTCTCAGAAGAAAGCTGTGAAGGGGAGGTGGTGGCACCACAGCAGCACTTCAAGAGATTTTGAGAGATATTAGGGCCTCTCTTGTGCCTTGGAGCTGTACACATTCAGCTCTTTGCCAGACTCACTGCTTTTGGTTGGAGATGAAGAGATAACTGGCAGAAAACCCAGAGACTGGAGTGCAATATTCATTGACTGAAGACATGGGCACCTCTATTTGACCATAAAACCAGAGAGAAAAAACCCTTTTGCTTCAGAGGTACCTGTTACCAAACCACAACAGGCTGCACGATGGGAAGTCTGGCAGGCACCAAGCAACGCAGCTCATGAGCGTTCAAAAATAAGTATTAATGTTGCTAAACCCCTACTTGCAGGTGTGAGAATGGACTGGGCTACCTGGAAATATGAGTCATGTGCCAACAAGAGCTGGTAGGGCAAAAGCTTGATGTGGTGACGGAGCAGTAATACAGATAGCTTTAGGTGTGGGGGAGCAGAGACCATGGAGCATCCCCTCTTCCCTTCTCACAGGAGAGCTGTGTGGTCCCAATTAGCTTCCAAGGGCTAGAGATCAGATCAGATCAGCCCATGTCTCTGACCTTATGAAAACAACAAACAGTAGGGGAAGCAGATTAAACAATGACATGACAATGGTTTCAGCTCCCTCTTTGGTTGTCCTTTCCCAGCACTTGGTGCCCAAATGGTGTGTCTCGTGCTCCTAGAGCGGCACATCTGGCGTTTGGCCCATGCTGCCCCTGCCACACGCATCGAGGGTGGAAAGGACCTCTGGAGATCGCAGCAAGATACTTCGTACATATCGTGCACTGATGTCATTACAGATGCTCTGCTCTCCCCCGCTGAAGTCATGTCACAGTAGACGTAACACGTTCAGGAATGTTAGAGGATCACAGGGTTAATCACCAGGGAAGCAGCTTTTTCGGTATCATTAAAGAAATATGTTAGGTGGGTGTTGTTAAACACATCCAAATATTGCCTTGCTGTACCTCACACACTGAAGGTCACGTTTAGGGACAGATTTAAATTCACTTCTCTCAGCCATGAAAAACTTTGCTTTAACATGCAATCAAGAAAGATACAAAGATGTCGCTCACTGCAGGTCAAAGCCAGGCTGAGAGCCCAGTTGTTTGGATTCTCCCAACATTGCCTGAGAGGCTGAACAACAGTGGGACGTGTAAGGAAGGTGTTTTCTTTAGGGGCTTCTTCAAAGGTGTAAATGTGAATTAGGCAAGCAAAATACATTTTATTCTTCATCTAAAGCTTTTGACAATCCCACTGTCTGCCCTACTTCAGTTAATAGAAAAAATGCATGGAGGTAAAATCTAAATAACCAGGAGAAGGAACAGAGCATTCTGCCTCTGCTTCATTCATCAGGCCCTTTTCCCTCCCATACTTGCCTGCTATTTCCATTTCCTTCCTCGCCTTTCACACGACACATCCATTGCACACACCCACTCTGCCTCCTTTGCTCACATTCACAGGCAAATTGTTTTACAATGATTCTTTTTCAAAAACAGGCTGCTTCTGAGCAGGTTTTTCTTTTCTCCTGGACAGCAGCAAATGGATCATCTCCTGGTTCCTGAGGCCTTCCACAAATGGGCCGGTTTCTCCTCAGTTTGTCCATCTCACTCTCTCTTGGCCAAATTCTCTTCTTTAACCATCTTCTCACATAAACTGAAGGTATAATTTATAATTGCCTTTATTGAATGAAGATGGGATTGGCTGTCTGATTAAAACTGACCACACAGTTGAAAGCAGATTCAAGCTTAGTAAGTCCAGGTAATGTAAATCTGGGTTTGCATTCCACTTTAGGAGTCAATTTTTAAGACCTAATCAGCACAGTGTCTCCTGTGGAGGTGCCTCTGTTCATTGTTACATATGGCCCAAAGGTTTTGGCTTAATTGAGACGGAAAGTCTAAGCCATTCAGCAAGTATTCATAATCCAGGCTTTTAGTGTGTTCTGTGTAATAAAAAAATCACATTGCCAAGACTATTTTTAAAAAATTATCACTTTGAATGAAATGGCTGAGTTGAAAACTGATAGAGTTACAGGAACATTACAGTCCTCCAAAGACTTAATTCATGTATTAGAAGCCAAGGCCCTCCCTGTGCAATTTGTATGCTTTCTTCTCATCGTATTTATACCACTAGCAAGCAGATATAGGTGTAATTTGTGCTCCTGTTTTCTCCAAGATAATAAATCAACTTAAAATCTACAATTCAGTAAATATTAAGCATAAAACCTTCGAGAAAGAGTTTGTCTTTTTGCTCATCTCAATTCACATTTTAAGGTGTGTTTAATTCCCTTTAAGTAAGACAGTCAAAATTAAGAATGTGCATAAACTGAAATAAACCGACGTGCGAAATGGCCATAGCTCATTATATTCAGGCTAGTACAAGATTCTGTCATTTTGCTGCCCTAAATTCTTTACATAAAGAAAAGAGTATCGCTCAGTTCATTGATGATAAATGCTAAGTGGAACAAAGAGCAGGTTAACTGACAAACCATGCGTTTGTTCAGGAAGAAAACCACTTTGTTACCCAAGCCCCCAACTCAGCCTGCGAGAGCGGTGGCGAAGGAGGTTGATGTATGTGTTACGGTGTGGATTGCAGTCACACCCTCACCCAGACGCAAGCCCTGTGCAAGCTGCAGTAAGAACAACAGGAAATGGCCTGGGTATTTATAGCATTATTGTGTTTATCCTGAAGTGATGTTCTGCACAGATTATTATGAAGTTTTTCATGGGAGAGGATGCAGCTCGTGTCAGCTGGAGATTTGCATGCACTTCACCCCATGTGCTCTCTGCTAAACCCGCACGGTGCCCCTCTGCCCCTCTGTGCTCTGTGGAGCTTCGCTCTACACCAGGACTTCTCTGCAGCTACAGGACGGCTCCCCCACCCTGCATGCAGGAGCCCTGGTGACCAGCGTGTTTAACCTACACGTGTTTGTGTCACCACAGTGAGGTGGCATGAGGGAAAACCAAAACCCACACACCCCAGTGGTCCCGACTCTCTGAAAAATACAGTCCAGACTACACCACGGCAAAAATACCTCTGTACATTTTGGGCCTTATTAACAAAGAAGCTGATGACTCCAAAACCCTTTAATCAGAACCCAGAGCTCGCTCTTCAGGACAGAGGAGGCCACTCCTGGGATTCTCTTTGTTTGGAGAATCTTTTCCATGTCCTTTATTTTCAGGTTGGGTGGTGAAATACCTTCTGATTTATCCCTTTCTTCTGGGAAGGCATTCAGCAAAAAGTAATAATTTCCATGCAAAGATCTCTACGTGTTCCCTGCCTCAGCCTTGCCACCTTTTTGCTGATTTGAACTTTCGAAAGAGATTTTCTAATTCATTCCCATCATCTTAATTTGGCCTGAAGTTTGATAGAGAGAAAAAACCCCATGGGAAATGAAGTAGAGAGCGTAACAACTTAATATCTCTGTAGGATAAGAACTCCTCCACCCACTCACAAAACCTATGCAAGCATGCATCCATCTATGCAGACCTGCCTGTTTATCTTGGTGAGAGATACCAAACAAGAAACATTAAAACAATAATGATAAACATTAACGTGGCTCAGGAAGCAAAGAACCTGTTATTACTTCATTGTCAGAACAGTTTTTTCTTATCTTAGTAACATCTCTTGAGGTTTATTCAACTCATGAACAGCTCGTGAACGTTCAACTCATTTCTCTGTTTACACCCCATGATCTCTAAAAAACCTGATTAAAAGCAATCAGAAAAATCCATCACATGACGCTCAGGCCATTTACAGACTGTGGCAGTTATTAGAAAATGCTAACCCTTCCTTTGAGAAGACAGAAAGAAATCCTGCTTTAATTTAAGCTTTCAAACATCATCACCTCTATCTCTGCAGTAAATCAGAGAATCTCCATTGTGCCATTGTTTGCAAATATAATAAGTCCCGTTTTTGTCTGTTTAAACAACAAACAGCAACAGAAAAGCATCAGGAAGTCTCTATGAATGGGAGCAATGCTGCATTTCTGTGTGTAGTGCATTAATTAATGCAATTGAGCCAATATCCGAGCAAAGCTTGTTCCTATGAATACAGCTCAAATCATTATCAGTTCTATTAGCGCTTTATTATGGTTGCATTGAAACCAGATTTCCTGGGCTAATTTGCATCATATTCCGACAGGTGCTGGTCCAGGTGTCCTATTGTCATTCTGAATTAATAAACATGACTCAACCCCCTCCTCCTTTTATCATTTGTGTAATGGAGGGAATAATAGGAATGGAACAACTTATCTGAATTCAGCTCCCCAAACGGCCTTTCCTGGGGGTTTGCCAGGTTTAATTTTCAGATGAGGAGCTCACACACTACTTCCTCTGCATCACCTACCTGTCACATCACTTCCACGCCCTCCTCTCCCTGGCTGGTGTCTTACCCTTCTGGCAGGGCTCCTCACAAAACACACAGGCACAGAGCACCATATTAGGGTTTCTTTTTCCACCAAGTAACTTGATAAAGCACAAGAAAACCCCCAGCTGCTCCTGACTTGGACAGCCCTCCTCTAAGGTATGAACCTGCTTGGATCTTGGAACCCTCAAACTCATCACTGGGCATCCCTGACCCTTAGACCCTGTCAGCATCTATGGATCCTACCTGCCCCTCTGTTTGCCTGTTCATTGCTTGCAGCCTAAAATTACACCTCTAAAGCCATCTTTGGAGGGTTTATTAGATTTTTCTTCTTTTAAAGATGACAATCGTTAGGAGGCTTTGTACAACAGGCAATGACAGTCTTTCATTTACAGCCATTCCAGTCATGCCATCCCAACTTCACCAGCTTAGGTAGACCCAGCACAAGTTCACAGTTTTTCTGGTTCACAGCCAGCTGTGAGTGTCTGTGTAGACAGGAACCACAGGCCTTTTAATTGAAGAGCATTCTCATTAAAAATATAATGGTATTTATAACTGGGTTTTTAATATTTTGGGGACATAACTTCTAGTTATCCTCTGATATTCTTACATAATTAGAATGTGTATCAGGCTTTCCAGATGAAAAGCAAATAGCACAAGGCCTGGCAACAGCATTGCCAGGTCATCCAACATTTCTTTCAGTCCTTTTCCAGAAGCTGATCAGCCCTACATTGTCCTGTTTCTTGCTTCTCTTCTACACACTCCTGTTTCTCACAGCCCTTCTGGCCATGTGGTGTCCAGACTAAACACCTCCTGACACACGCACTTGTATCAGGGGTGTTTATTATGAGCCCAGCTTGGCGACACAAGAGCATTAATGCAGAGGCAGCTTGCAACTGCGCTGGCCTTATTTGCTGTTTTCCCCTGCCCCATAACTCTCCTGAGCTGAACTGCTCCTCAGGTTCCCTAGGTCTTTCCCGGTAAAGAGGAAATGCTTTCCTGCCTGACACCAGCGCTGCTCTCTTGGCCTTTGGGTGGGTGCAGAGGCTTCCCTCTGTGTTACTCGAGTCTCATGCCTCTTTCTCTGCATTTAGTTATAGCAGCTCTCTGCTCTCCATTGCTCGTC